>OY748330.1:11384904-12769808 GCA_963556525.1 Cochlearia excelsa | reverse complement strand
ATAATGGAAGTATTCATGGACAATTTTTCCGTCTATGGATCTTCTTTTGGTGTTTGTTTATCTAATCTTTGCAAGGTACTAAAGAGGTGCGAAAACACAAATTTGGTGTTGAATTGGGAAAAATGTCACTTCATGGTAAGGAAAGGAATTGTCCTAGGCCATCTAATCTCCGAGAAAGGGATCAAAGTTGACAAAGCAAAAATCGAGGTTATGGTCAAGCTAACTCCTCCTAGAACGGTTAAAGAGATTATAAGTTTCTTGGGACATGCGGGTTTCTATAGGCGGTTTATCAAAGACTTTTCGAATATAGCAAGACCATTAACGAGGTTGCTTTGTAAAGACACCACATTCGAGTTCACCAAAGATTGTGAGAAAGCTTTCAACCACTTGAAGGAGTCTTTGATTAGCGCACCTATCGTTCAATCTCCGGATTGGGAATTGCCATTCGAAGTAATGTGTGATGCAAGTGACTATGCCGTAGGAGCAGTTTTGGGTCAAAGAAAAGATAAAAGACTTCATGTCATCTACTATGCAAGTAGGACATTGGACGAAGCTCAAACAAATTATGCAACAATTGAAAAAGAACTCCTAGCAATCGTTTTTGCTTTTGAAAAGTTTCGATCCTACTTGGTGGGATCCAAGGTGATAGTCCATACGGATCATGCAGCCCTCCGTCACCTTTTGGCGAAAAAGGATGCTAAACCAAGATTACTCCGTTGGATATTACTTTTACAGGAGTTTGATTTAGAGATCAAAGACAAGAAAGGGGTAGAGAATGGAGTAGTGGATCACCTCTCGAGAATGAGAATAGAGGAAGACTTACCCATTGACGATTCCTTGCCCGAGGAGCACGTTAACATGATAAGAGCCCTTTACACGGAGGACAAGGCATTAGACAAGCTATTGGAAGTACAAGCTATCAAAGTAGTCTTGCCTTGGTATGCGGATTTCGTTAACTACCTAGCTAGTGGTAGAGAACCACCAAACCTACAAGGGTACATGAAGAAAAAGTTCTATAAAGATCTTCGACATTATTATTGGGATGAACCATACCTCTACCGAAAATGCAAAGATCAACTCTTTAGAAGATGTGTACCCGAGGAGGAGACTCAAGGAATCCTATCTCATTGTCATGACTCGGATTACGGGGGACATTTCTCCTCCTTCAAAACAGTACAAAAGGTCATGCAAGCCGGTTTTTGGTGGCCGACAATGTTCAAGGACGCCCAAGAACATGTTTCACGATGCGATTCGTGCCAACGAAGAGGGAACATCACAAAGCGAAATGAGATGCCCTTGAACTTTATACTTGAGGTAGACATATTCGATGTCTGGGGTATTGATTTCATGGGCCCTTTCCCATCGTCTTATGGAAACCAATACATATTGGTAGCGGTGGACTATGTCTCTAAATGGGTAGAAGCCATCGCAAGCCCGACCAACGACTCAAGGTAGTGCTGAAACTTTTTCAAGACAATCATATTCCCTAGATTTGGTGTGCCAAGAGTCGTCATAAGCGATGGAGGGAGCCATTTTATCAACAAGGTTTTTGAGAGCCTACTAAAGAAACATGGGGTCAAGCACAAAGTGGCAACACCATATCACCCCCAAACATCAGGACAAGTGGAAGTGTCAAATAGACAAATTAAAGCAATACTTGAGAAGGTTGTAAGCAAGACAAGGAAAGATTGGTTTATGAAACTCGATGACACTTTATGGGCATATAGAACGACCTACAAGACTCCCATAGGAACGACACCATTCAACCTTCTATATGGTAAATCTTGCCACTTACCCGTTGAACTCGAGTACAAAGCCATATGGGCGACGAAACTGCTCAACTTTGATTTAAAAACGGCACAAGAAAAGAGACTAATCCGCTTGGAAGAGCTCGAAGAGATAAGACAAGATGCTTTCGAGAGCTCAAGGATCTACAAAGAGAAGACCAAAGCGTTCCACGACAAAAAGATCATTCCAAAGAACTTCAAGGAAGGAGATAGAGTCCTACTCTTCAACTCGAGGCTTAAGTTTTTCCCCGGAAAGCTTAAATCGAGATGGTCGGGACCTTTCATCATAAAGGAAGTTCGTCCTTACGGAGCCTTGGTACTCTATAACAGTTCGAGAGTTGGATTCACAATTAATGGGCAGAGATGTAAACCGTACCTTGCAAGTGAAGAGATAGAGGATCCAACATCGATGCCTCTAGATGACCCAAACTCGTCATAAATTGAAAAAGTCAAGCTAAGAGACTTAAAACAAGCGCACTTGGGAGGCAATCCCATGTCTATCCATGTAAATAGACTATTTTCTTATCCATGTGTGAAATAATTTGCTCAATGTTAATGTTTTGTAGGTAAAGGAGCAAGAATGCATGAAGGAGGTAATTCCAGCGGCCAAAGTCGCCAGTCCAAACCGCTGGGAACGACGACAAGACTAACGTCTTCTGCCACTCTTCCAGCGGTTCATAAACCGCCGGGACAAACCGCTGAGTCAATCAAAAAGGCGAGATCTTCTGTGAAATTTCCAGCGGCACACAAACCGCTGGAAGAAGCCGCTGGAGGTGACCAAAGTCGCGGCTCTTTCGGTTGTCTATCTGGGCGGTTAACAAACCGCTGCATCAAACCGCCCATATAGACCCAGGTTCTTCTTTTTCCCCTTTTACTCTCCCAAATCACAAATAAACCTAAATTTCACAAACCTCTCTTTCAAAAGCCGATTTTTGAAGAAATTCCAAGGATTTTATCAAATCAATTAGCAAACATACTCTCGTTCGTCTATCTTTTCTTGTTAAATCTCTTGCAAAATCAAAATCAAAGGTACTTCTCTATCCCCTATCCTCAAAAACCGCTATTGTTGTACAATGAAAAAGCTTGGTAGCTTGATTTTTCATAACTTGGAAACATAGAAATCATATTCATAACTGATAGTTAGCCTTGGGTGAGCAAAATCATTGATAAATTTTATCTTTAGAAGGTAGATTATCGAAATTTTACTTCTAGGGCTCAAAACTAAAAACCCAAATTTTGCAAAATTAGGATGAACCCTTTTGACTATCTAATGTTTCTTTAAACAAGCTAATGCATCTCTTGATCTTGCAAGATAGAACAACAATGACGGACCGCACCAACAAACTCAAAAAGAAGGCCAACGAGATGATCGCTAAGAACAAGCAGCCACAAACTTCATCGAGTTCGAGAACAAGGCCATCTTCCTCTCAACAAAACAAGGGAAAAAATGTGTGTAAACCCAAGCCATCAAAAAGGCAAAGAGAGGAAGAAAGTCAAGCGATAGTTGACCCAAACGCATCGATGGAGTTCACACCGGAAGAACTCGAAGTAGTCAAGGAGTTTAAGTACATAAACATCCACCGGACGAGAACGATTAGGTGGTCTATCCTTACTACAATGGGGATTAAAGAGGACGTAGAAGAAACATTGGAAAGAATGGGACTGCGCTTATTTAGTCGTCTTAACTGCCCTCTATACAAGGAGCTAGTCACAAAATTCGTTGCCACGGTTGACCTCCACTACACACACCCAAGAAAGAAGATAGCAAGCGAGTGATTCTTGAGGTTTAAGCTCCTGGACAAGCAATACACCGTCTCTATCTTCGAATTATGCAAAATATTCGGGTTTGAGAAGAAGGAGGGAACCGCCTTCCCAAATTTCGAAGAAGCAAACGAGTTTTGGGAAGTGATAGCAAGAGGGAATTACAAGAAGGGACAAAACAAAGCCGCTGCGGTTAGGAATCCTGCATTGAGGTACATCTTCCGGTTCATCGCCAACACCTTCTTTGCAAGGAAAGATACGGGGTCGGTTAATTCCGACGAACTGAAAATGGTATTCCAAGGTCTAAAGCACTTGATAAACAAACCAAGTGGGGGACGTTTTGACACCTCGTTTGGCAATGATGTGAACCTCGGATGCGTATTCGCGAAGAACCTCGTATCTTATAAAAGCTGGGCAAAGGACACAACAAAGCCGCAATTGTGGATGGGTAGTCTACTCACTCCCATTTTCAAGTACATCGGAGTGGATTTCCGATACCATGAAGAGGAGTTAAAGGAGAATGAGATAGATAGAGAGTACCTGACAAATACTTTCATCTTGAAGAACACGAGGGACGAATCGCACTTCGTCTACGTGTTCACAAACAAAGAAGGTAGACCTAGCCTATTACCCCTCCCGGACCAAGCAAAGACGAGTTTATCAAACCTAGAAAACATATCGTTCATCCATGAAGGAGAAGAAAACAATAAAGAAAAAGGAAAAGGAAAGGAGAAAGCTAGGCATGAGGATCAAGAGGAAGAGGAAGGAGAACCCTATCGTCTACAACTACCTGCGCTCAACTTCAGGCCCAACAACGCAAGGGAGAAGTTGATGTACAAAGCCTACACCACTCAAAAGAAGATCAACTCGTGGATGTATAAAGCATTCGAGAAGGTGAAGAGGAAGTTAAAGCGTACACCGGGTTATGTGTCGTCCGACGAGGAGGAAGCCCAAGAAGAACAAGAGGAGGAAGAAGAGGAGGAAGATGAAAGTGAAGAAGAGGAGCAAGAATTTGTGCTCCAACGAAGGAGAAGAACCGGTGCAACGTCATCGGCCCCGGAAACCTAAAACAAAAACCAAGGTACCTACCACCATCATTGTAAATACCATTCATGTAGTGTAGTTTTTATTTTTCTTTTACATTTTAGATTTTATCATTGTTAGAATGGCCTTACTTCACTACTTTTTCACACCGAGACGGTGCGATTTAAGTGTGGGGGACGGGCCATTAGTTACTAATCACCTTTTCTTGTTTTAAGTTATGAGTGACCATGCATTGCATCCATCTAGTTAGTACATTGCATTGTTAATAGTTATATGCATTTAAAAACAACAAAAAAATCGAAAAATTTTGAAAAACACAAAAAGAAAACTTAGTTTTATTTTGTTTTATCATTCATATATTAGGATCGAGTCTTTAGCTTTAGGATATACACACTTGTCTATGGATCAATGATGATATTACCTTGTAAAAAGTTATAGAAAAACATTGCAATGTGAATTCCTTTTCGAGATTGTTTGGTATAAGTGATATAATCTTTTTAATCGTTGAAATTGTACATCTTGAACTTTTTTAGTCTAGAGGATATTGTTTGTTTGATGCTCACTTGATTTGAAACCACTCCATGAATATTGAACCTAATTGAATCATTAATTTCTTGCTTGATAATGTGCATTGTAGTTTCATGATATATATCCAAACTTTATTCCTTTTTACCACCCTCTTGATTGTTTGGATAATCATCTCATTTTTAGATGGCCTACCCTTAACCCGAAACCATTCCTTCAAGCCCCGTTTAATTCTTTGAGTGAGGCCTTTTGGAAAGTGTTACATTGGCAAAACTTTGTAAGTATTGGGGAAGACAAGTCCCACATCCCATCTAGGTGGTTAACAAGTTTTGATTTGGTCATGGGTGAGGGAAGTGAGGAAGTGAAAAGAAAAGAGAGTTGGGTTATCATTAGAGAAGTCTAAACACCAAAACTAAAAGAGTAACTACCTTAAGGGAGGTTTGAAAAGTAAAAGAAAAGGGCATTAAAACAAGTTTAAAAACTCCTAAACCACAATAGAAAAGAAAACCCAAACACAAAGGGTAGAAAGTAGGAGTACAAAGAGTGAAGCCTAATCCAAAAGAAAACCCTTAAGGATAGTGTAAAAAGGTGAAAGATAGACTTGTGGTGTCAAAGAAAGAAACCCAAAGGGAAATAAGGGTAGAGTTAGGATTAAAATAAAGGATTTGAGTGCGTGTTTAAAGGTCAAAAGGGGAGTGAGCATGAAAAGAAAAGAGTGAGCGCTTAGAACGTAAGGTAGGAAGGGTAGAACATGGGATTTAATGACTTGTACATATTTGTTCCTAGTCTTCCTAACTTTTGCATTATGTTTACACTACTTATTTGCTTTTGAGAGTAAGCCCCCTAAAACACTTAAACATCTAAACACTTAACCACTTAAATAAGACCTTTCCCAAACCGATTGAAACTCTTTGCATTGCATCTAGCAAGACCACCGGTTACTAATTAATGAACTTAAGGATGTGGTGAATGAAAGAGTGAGTGGATATGGGCATTGAATCTAGCTAGGACTTGTGGTAGTGTGCTTTGGATACTTGATTGAGAGTTCTCATTACTTATGGTTAAACATCTTCTCAAAGTGCTTCATTGCCTTAGTTAACATTGCATATGTTTGATTCTTAACTTTTTGGTTCTGAGATCCATCCTCCACTACGTCTTTTGTGTTTATTGAGTGTTGTTTGCTTGAGGACAAGCAAAAGGCAAGTGTGGGGGAGTTGATAAGTGTGTATTTTAGCTGTTTTAGGCATGCATTTCCATAGCATTTTAGGACCTTAGTTTCATAATTCATGTAGAATATAGCATAATTTAGCATATTTTCACTTAGTAGTCTAGGATAGAGTCTTAGTTAGATTTAGGTCCCCTTTGCATTGCATCATGTGCATTTCAGGTACTTGGAGCTATGGGAAGCTCATTGGAAGCAGATGGGAGCTAAGGAGAAGCTCATTGGAGGCAAAGAAGAAGAAACGGAGCTCCAGCGGCCACGAAACCGCCAGCCAAAACCGCCGAGGAGAAGGAGCCGAAGCTAGCTCGCGGTGAGAAGTCCAGCGGTTGCCAAACCGCCGCTCCAAACCGCTGGAAGCAACCGAGGCATCCTGGAGGTGAAGATCTCCAGCGGTTATCAAACCGCCGCACCAAGCCGCCAGATGAGAATGAAGAAGCAGACTTGCGGGTGCGATTCCAGCGGCCACGAAACCGCCGAGCCTGACCGCCGGAGGAGACGAAGAAGACGAAGTTGCGGATGTTCAGTCCAGCGGCCTCCAAACCGCTGGGATTGTGCGCTTGTGCACTTTTTACTTTTCCCTATAAATACTCCTAGGGTTTTCAACATTTAATATCTTATCTTATGTTTTAATATTCTCTCCAAAACTTTAGCCACCTTTGTTGAAACCTATTAAAGTTCATTTATTGTAGTTTGAATCTTATGTTTTTCTAGTTTTAATCTCTTTTATTACCTTATCATGTCTTTATCTATTGTTATTAGCAAGTTTTTAGGTATGTTTAGTGAGTAGTTATCTTATGGGTTTTGGGGTTTAGATAGGTTAGGATGATGGATGATGGTTAATGGTGTATAGGATGTTTAGGTTATGGTTTCTATAGCATTAGGTATACTTAACACTAAGGTAGAAGTAATTATCCTAGCTTAGTACCAAGAGGATGTTTCATGCCCGGAAGGTGTTCGATGAAATGTATAGTCCAACATCTTGCTAGTTTTTTATACATAGCCAATGAAAGTTGATGTCTAAGGTTTAAGATGGACTTTTCATGACTTATGCTTAATGATCCCTAATCATCTAGACCCGATTGGAAGATTTGAGGTTTTTATGATTAGGGAATGAATTTGAGTCATGGAAGTGATATAATCTAGATTAGTGATCCTTGTTCTAGAAAGTTGTCTCCTTTATTAGTTTTAACATCATTAGCTTGATTCCATCTATCCAAAACCAATGATTTAAACCCCAAGATCCAACATTTATCATATTTAAGCACATCCCTAGCTATATCTTGTTTTGTTGACTTTTACATTATTGCTTTAGACATAGTATTTGTTACTTAACAATCTTCTTATTAGGTCTATTTTAAGTTAGTTTCTTGTATAGAATCTCGAGAATGATTAAGAACACAATTTAATAAAGAATAACTCTCTTTATTAATCTTTAGGAAACTCACTCAAAACCTAAAGTTCTCAAGTTCTCTCTTAGAACTCTCAAAGCTCTCAATCTCTAAACTCATAAGTTATGCAACACCTTTGCATCTCCTTATATAGAAAAATATAACTCCTAATCCTAATAGGATAACTCCCATAACGATATATTTAGATAACTCCTAAATATATCTCTTAATCCTAACCTCTTTAGGATTGCTTGTGTTTCAAGCTTATTCCAACATTCTCCCCCTTAAGCTTGAAATCTTTTCCTTCCACATTATGTACGCCAATGAGATCACGCATTCCACTGAAATTGATTCTTCCTAGAGCTTTGGTTAGTATGTCCGCCTTCTGCTCACTTCCGGGTACATGCTCAACCTTCCTTAGCCCTTTCTCAACACATTCTCTTATAAAGTGATACCTTGTATGAATGTGTTTGCTTCGCCCATGAAACACCGAATTTTTAGTAAGAGAGATGACTGATTTGTTGTCAACCCGTATGATTTTCTTCTCGTGTGAAGGCCCAACGATTTCTTGCAGTAAATCTTGGAGCCAAATGGCTTGTCTTGCTGCTTCCGTACCTGCCATAAACTCTGCTTCGCATGACGATAAATCCAATGTATCTTGCTTCTTAGAGCACCATGTAATTGGGTTGCTTCCAAGATAGAATATGTGTCCTGTTGTGCTCGTGCCATCATCATGATCTACATTGTGACTGCTGTCACTATAGCCCACCAATCCCGTAGCATTCCTTCCTGACATCTCGAAGGTGAGTCCAAACGATGAAGTTCCTTTTAGGTACCTGAGACACTGCTTTAATGCTGCACCATGAGATATTCTTGGACTAGCCATATATTTGCTTAATACGCCCACACAATATGAAAGATCGGGTCTCGTATGAAGTAGATATCGAAAACATCCAATGATCTTTCTATATCATGTTGCATCAATCTCGTTCTCTTCCTCGGCTTTGGACAGTTTCAAGCCTGATTCCATCGGGACGTGTACAGAATTGCAGTCTCTCATGCCAGCTTCTTCTAAGACCTTTGGTTCATTGTTTAGACACATAAGCAAACGCTCCCCTTCTTCTTCGGCAAGAAACAACATGTAGTCCTCAAGATATTTGGGTTGTGTTTTGACTCGTGTGGACCTTCTTAGACCTGATGCACTTTCATCTTGAGTCGCGTCTTCTTCTTCTTCTTCACTATCGTTATCTTCTTCTTCGTTTACTTTTCTTGTGTGATCTTCTTCTTCGAGTTGTTTCATCTCTGTTTTACTCTCGACCAAATCTGTCTCATGTAACCCATGATTCCCAAACGTGCCAAACTCAACTTTAAAATCCTCTGTTCTGTTTTGACCTCTTGAGTTCGAGCTCCAGTTCCAACCTTTCGCCTCATCGAACACGACATCTCTACTTACTATGATCTTTTGTGTATGTGGATCAAACATTCGGTAAGCCTTTGAGTCGGGTTTTGTTCCAAGATGGACCAACATACGAGATATATCATCAAACTTTCTCAAGAACTTCGCGTCTACTTTAGCATATCCTATGCATCCGAAAACTCTTAAGTGGCTAATGTTGGGTTTCTTTCCTCGGAACACCTCGTACGGAGTTCGATCTTTAACCACTCTCGTTGCTATACGGTTAAGAAGATAAGTTGAGTGTCGTACTACTTCCCCCCAAAGATAGTTTGGAACTACCATATGTTTCATAATGCTTCTGGTCATCTCCATTAACGTACGGTTACGTCTCTCAACAACTCCGTTTTGTTGTGGACTGTACGGAGCTGTAAGATGGCGTTTGATGCCTGATTCTTCGCAAAACGCATTGAAGTCATGAGATACGAACTCTCCTCCTCTGTCTGTTCTAAACGTCTTGATACTCGTCTTTGTTTCTTGCTCAACTAAGTGTTTGAACGTTTTGAACTTGTAGAGGGCCTCTTTTTTCTCCTTCAACAGAGATATCCACATGTATCTTGAGTAATCATCAATGATTACCAAGATATATCGATTTTGTGCACTTGTACTTGGTGTGATAGGACCACAAAGATCTCCATGTACTAGATCTAGTATCGTCTTTGCTCGATATGTTGCGGCCTTCGGAAAAGGTTTCCTAGCTTGCTTACCAAGTAAACATGATCCACACACCTTTGGCTCGATTTCTATTTTCGGTACTCCAGTAACCAACTCACTATATATGATGGTTCTCATCGTATCTAGGTTTATGTGGCCCAATCTTGAGTGCCACTTACTTGAGTCACTTAGTTGCGTAGAGAGGTAACACACAACCTCTTTTATCCCCATTCGTACTTTGTAAAGGCGGTTCTTGGATCGTGTTGACTTCGCTATCACCTTGCCTTCCTTATCATGTATTGTAAGAGCTTTTCCTTTCATTCTCATATCACAGCCAGACTCCGTAGCTTGACCAAGACTAATAATATTACTTTTCAGCTCCGGTATGTAATAGACATCGGTTATCTTTCTTGGCTCACCGTTTCTGTCCGTAAACTCTATGGTTCCTTTTCCTTTGATGTCGATGCACGAGTCATCACCGAAACGTACCTTCCCTGAGATAGAGTTATCGATGAAGGAAAAGTAGCGTTTATCACCACCCATATGATTACTTGCTCCGTTGTCAAGATACCAGACGTCGTCTTCATTATTCTTTTCTTCATAGTTGCTTGGTACTATCTTTTCTTCATTCAAGTAGATTATTTCGTGCATCATAAGCTCATCCGCTCCATGTGTTTCATCGTTTTCAGTTTCTTGAACTTCTTGAAGCTTGAGTAATCTGTCAGGGCATTGATACACGTAGTGTCCGACCTTATCGCATATAAAACAAGTAATCTTTGATGTGTCTCTTGGACCTACATAGGCTCCGTTATATCTTCCGCGACCTCGTCCTCTGTAATAGGAACCTCTTCCTCGGCCTCTTCCTCTGTAGTCATTATTGGCATCACAAGGATTTGTTGTTGATTCATTGTTTGCATATAACAATTTTCTTTGATCCTCTTTTGGTTCTTCCTCATCAGTTATACGTTCTTCATATGCCTTTAGACGACCAACAATATCTTCAAAACCAGTAATCTTAAGGTCCAAAACTTGTTCTAGAGCGACCACGATCGTAATATACTTCTTTCGCGGTAAGCTCTTGAGAAATTTCTTGACTAGCTTTGTTTCTTCAATTTCTTCTCCTAAAGCTGCTGATTTTGATGATATCTCCGAAAGTCCGCCTACAAACTCGTCTATTGTTTCGTTTCTTTCATCGTGAGCCGATCAAAGTCCGCCATCGTTGTCCGCAATCTGGCCTCTTTAACTCGTCCGCTCCTACGTGACGTGTTTTGATTGCTTCCCACATCTTTTTAGCCGTATCGAGCTCCCCGACTTGAAGTAGCAGCGCTTCTGGTATTGACTGAAAGAGCAACGCCATCGCCATGTTGTTCTTCTTCTCGTTGACAGTTTCAGCCTCTATTACCTCCCAAACTTCATGCACCTTGAGTAGCATCCTCATCTTCATGGCCCATACAGTGTAATTACTCGAGTTTAGCATGGGACACTTTATGGAGGCGGACCCTCCTCCTTCCGTTATCTTTGACACCGACGGTGATGTCTTGTCGTTTTTCTCTTCATCTTTTCCCATCGTCTATTTTTTCTTTTGTATTACTCTCAAAAGAAGAACAACGCTTTTCTCAGGATCTCTCTGAAGCTCTGATACCAATTATAGAATCTAGAGAATGATTAAGAACACAATTTAATAAAGAATAACTCTCTTTATTAATCTTTAAGAAACTCACTCAAAACCTAAAGTTCTCAAGTTCTCTCTTAGAACTCTCAAAGCTCTCAATCTCTAAACTCATAAGTTATGCAACACCCTTGCATCTCCTTATATAGAAAAATATAACTCCTAATCCTAATAGGATAACTCCCATAACGATATATTTAGATAACTCCTAAATATATCTCTTAATCCTAACCTCTTTAGGATTGCTTGTGTTTCAAGCTTATTCCAACATCTTGTATTCTTGTTGTTCTTAGTTCAATCTCCTTGTGGATTCGACTCTTATATTACTACAACGTCATGTGCCTTGCACTTAGGGTTGTTTGTGATTGAGGTTAAACTTTGATCCCATCACTAACTTATTTGGTTAAACTTTGATCCCATCACTAACTTATTTGGTTAATTCATTACCTAAAAAGGACTAAAAGAACTAACTATAGCTATGTCGGATAAGTTTTCATAAAAGAACAATGTAATTCTTGAAATTTTAGCATTTGGTAAAAAGTTTTGAAATGCAGGATAAATATGAATACATGAAGGCCCACATTATCCTGCGCTTTGAATATGATGGTGTTGGAAATTTTACAAACATAGAGATTATTACTTATTGGTTAAGGTTTAATTTGAAACTTGTAAAAATGCACGAAGACGCATGCTTTGCGTCCATTTACTTCAATATAATTAATAATGAAAACTAAATATTAAATAATATTTTATGCTCGCGCGTTTAGTATCTAATTAATTAAGATCCTTAATCACGATAACAAGGAAACCAATTGCATATTTTGTCGGCCAATAATATTCCATGATGTTCTTACAGAAAGATATTTCATAATTAAAGAAAGATAGTTTGTAGGAATCTTGAGTACTATACATATGATTAAAAAGATAAAAAAAAAGAAAGAAAACCAACCGAATTTCCGTTTTGGCAGTTAAAGGGGTATCGTTTATGAAGAAATGCCTTTAAGAAAATCATATGGTACGTAGCTGTCTCTTTATACCTTCGACACTCTGACAAACACTTTGATTAAACTGGTTCTTGTTGTTGAGTACTGGTGAGGCTCATGTCCAACTCCTAATTAATATGATATTGTCCGCTTTAGGCTTATGTCTCAAGCCCTCACGGTTTTCCTTATTGGGTTCCTTCCCAAAAGGCCTCATATTAATTAGGGTTGGATTCTCCTTATATATTAGACATTACTCATCTAAACTTCCGATGTGGGACTTAGTTTGTTATCCCAACATTCTCCCCCTCAAACTAAGGACCACATATCCTTAGTTTCCCCTCTCGAAACTTGGCACATATCTCGTACCGTCTTAATCTTGAGGTAATCTAGAGAGTTTCTCCCACATCGAACCACCCACTTATCTAGGTCCACTTCTTTAACCTAGGCTCTGATACCATGTTGAGAACTGGTGAGACCCATGTCCAACTCCTAATTAATATCATATTATAAAATCTAGAGAATGATTAAAAACACAATTTAATAAAGAATGACTCTCTTTATTAATCTTTAGGAAAATCACTCAAAACCTAAAGTTCTCAAGTTCTCTCTTAGAACTCTCAAATCTCTCAATCTCTCAATCTCTCAAATCTCTCACATCTCTAAACTCATAAGTTATGCAACACCCTTGCATCTCCTTATATAGAGAAGTCTACACAAACTTCCTATTCTCTCAATAGGATAATTTCCATTTATTTATCTCTCTTAACATATTTAGAAAACTCACAAAAGTAAATATAACTATTCCTAAACTCTTAATTAGGATTTGTCTATTTTCCATTTTCTTTTAAACTTGTTTCTTCAAGCTTACTCCAACATTCTCCCCCTTAAGCTTGAAGTCCATCTTCTCCAAATCTTGAACACCAATGAGATCTCTCATCCCCTTAAACTTGACTCTTCCAAACGCCTTTGTTAAGATGTCCGCCTTTTGTTCCACTCCCGGTTTATCAACAAGAAACCATGTCTTGTTTTTGTTGATAGAACAAATCTAATCTCCACGAATATAGGTGTAACCGTAACCCTTAAAACTTTTATCCCACTTATTTGAAGAGCAAGTGATGATATGGTTATGCTCAAACCATGGTTGAGTTTGTCAAACTTCTCCTCCAACAACTTGATCTTCTCTCGATCATCTTCTTCAGAGGCACACTCTCCCATCAGATCGAAACGGCTCTGATACCAATTATAGAATCTAGAGAATGATTAAAAACACAATTTAATAAAGAATGACTTTCTTTATTAATCTTTAGGAAAATCACTCAAAACCTAAAGTTCTCAAGTTCTCTCTTAGTACTCTCAAATCTCTCAATCTCTCAATCTCTCAAATCTCTCACATCCCTAAACTCATAAGTTATGCAACACCCTTGCATCTCCTTATATAGAGAAGTCTACACAAACTTCCTATTCTCTCAATAGGATAATTTCCATTTATTTATCTCTCTTAACATATTTAGAAAACTCACAAAAGTAAATATAATTATTCCTAAACTCTTAATTAGGATTTGTCTATTTTCCATTTTCTTTTAAACTTGTTTCTTCAAGCTTACTCCAACACTTGTTTCCATAATAGTATAATTCTAATTAATGATTTTTTTATCTCTAATTTTGAAGTTATATTTAGGGGTGGACAAAAACACTATCCTGAAAAATCGAATCGACCCAACCCAAAAATTAGTAATCGAATCCGAATCAAAACTAACAAATTATCCGTACGGGTTCTAAATTTCAAAACCAGAAACTTGAACTCGAACCGATATGAACCTGATCACGAAACCCGAACAGATATCTGAACTTATCCGAATTTTTAGTAAATATCCCTAAGACATTATTTGTGAAGTGATTTTTGTGAAAAATCTTAGGTGTTAACACCACAATAAGTTTCAACAAATAAATTGCGACAAGACAAGATGAATCTTTAATAACCAATGAAAAATGTGACATGAAAAAAACATTTATTAATAGAAAACATGGAAAAGGTTTTTAAGGCCCAATAACTAGAATAAATGTGAATTATCATTTATGGAAAAACATATGAAATAATCAGAGTCGTGGCATAGTGCAAGAAAAAGACACATTCGCCTATGGCATATATTTTTGAAAAATATTATGGGCATATATTTTATTATCTTTTTTAGTTTAGAACAAGTATATATATATATATATAGTATTAGTTTACATTTGCAAACTTTTTTGTGATTTAGAAAAGTAAAATATAAATTATATAACCGAACATAGATGTTATATATGTTAATATCTATTTTATAAATCATTTATTTTCTTTCAAGATACCTTATTTGAAATATTCTATAGATTTTTACTTTTAAAATGTTTTTCTTTCTAATAAAAATGTTATTGTTTTCTTCTAATAAAAATGTTACTTTTGTTTTAACAATTTTGTATCGAAATATATAGTTATGAACATTTTTTAAGAATTAGGACATTTTATTATTATTTCGCTTCTAGTATTTGTTACCAGTGGCACGACTCTGGAAATAATAAATACTTTATAATATAAATTCTAATTTTTTATAAAAAAATATACAATACAACATATATAGAAAAATATAATAAGATTTTATTGGTTAAAAAAGTCAAAACACATTAAATTTTTAATAAAAAATAAGAAAGAATAAACGGATGGAATAAAAAAACTTTTTAAAACCATATTTATTATGAAATAGATAGAACAATAAATCTCAATATTAAATAAGAATGAACGTTTAACGTCACCACAACCATATATATATATACCGCATATTACGGCTGAACCGGATCCAGATATCCCAATTTGTAAGATATCCGGATTCGCATATGCCTAGATCCGTAAAAAATGACTCGAATTCAGATCCATTAGACGGATATTCGGTTAGAGAATACCCGCTAACTTTTGAAGGATATCCGGATCCGTTTATGTGAATTTTTTTATAACTATATTTCTACAAAAACTGAGTAGAGTTAAAATAAAAAATTGAAAATTTTTATATCCAAAACAAAAAGTAAATCAAATTATAAATATTCTTCTACCAAACCTTAAACATAATTATCCATTTTTACGTAAAACTTTATTATTTTCAAAATTTATTCATCGCGCCAATAACCTAGTATAAAAATATGAATAACTTATATTTTAGTAGCTATAATATCCAACATTATCACACTTTTCTATTATTACGTGTAGTTTTGTGTAATTTGAGTATTTTTATATACTTTTTTAATTGTCTTTATATTTGGATTATCCTAGTAAATCATATACATTTAGATATTGTAAAATATTTTTTTTTGAATTTTGTAATTTTTTTTAATTTCGAATACCTAAACCCGAGTCGAACGCAGAAGTAATCGAACCAAATACAAATAAATAATAAAAAATTTTAAATGAATTATGTAAGTCTCAATGTGAATATCTAAGCCCCAAATAAACTCAAACAGAATCCAAAAGAATACCCTAATTAACGACCATTCCTAGTTACATAGCTAACTACAAATTGGAGCTAATATATAGATATCAAGTAAACTCATATGAGATATAAATTCTCTTAAAAAGTTTAATCGTCGAAAACGATTAATTATTAGTCTTGAGTTGGAAAACATCTTAAGACCATAATTATCGATATGACACTTAAAAGAGGGTCCTTAAATTTGTATTTTTGTTTTTTTATTATTATTATTTTTTTTTTAAATAAAAATATTAATCGGACCAATAGCGGGCCGCCACGTGTCAGTGGGGCCCGCGAAAAATCCAAAGTATCGGTGCTTAATTAGGTAAGCAGTTTTAGTAACGATACTTAATATTATCTTAATATTATCGTGGGGCCCACGGGTTAAGGACCCATTTGGGCCCCGATAATCATGGCCTAAGGAAGTTTTCAACCACTGGGGTTCACCTTTATCCGAATAGATATTTTTAACTAATATGAAAATATTATGAAAAATTGGGTAAAGAGGTACATTTTTTTTACCCTAATTAGGCAGTTAGGTGATTTATTTTTCAAATTAGCAATTAGGTGATTTCACTTGATTTCAGAAAAAATTTGGACCTTTACACCCTTATACGGTTCAGCATATTGGTTTACAAGATTTTGATTTTCGTTTTAACCGGTTATGGTATAAAGAATGTAAAACCGAAAATATTAAGGAAACAATTACAATATTACGTTTAAATTTTTATCACAATATTCTTATTCTCTTTTTTTATCACGATCTTTTCTATTGTGTAAAAGAAAATAGATCTCAAAACACAGAGGACGATGCATAGTGATATTGTTTTAGGGTTCTTATAAAAAACTTTTGCTTTTATTCACCATCAATAGATTATATTTCTGACGGATTGCAGATTTGCTCAATGGGTAGTATGGATTCTCTTCGCAATCCACTTGATGGTAATTTTTACACAAAAAAATTATACAATCATCGTTTCTTCTTTCTCTATGTCTCTATCTTTTTAATATCAACTTTTGTAGATGCAAGTTAAAGGTTGAAGATGATATCAAGTACTTTGAATATTCATGAAATATTACAGCTTACCACGAATTTTCACATGATGTTATGAGTATTCACACAAACTTATGAATATTCATAATTTTGTTATAAATCTAGGCTTTTATTACTCATATTTTCATATACAGGACATGAACATTCATAAGCGTACATGAATGTTCACACTACTTTATGAATATTCACATGAATGTTCACACTACTTTATAAACATTCATCAGCTCACATATGTTCTAGGTGCAACCAGGAAGGACATAACAGAGAAACGTGCATTTCTCCGTTGGATTAGTTTTAAAGCTTTCGAAGAATTTCAACTCCGTTTCTTTTTTTTCCCTCTTTTTAATGAAGTTTTTAAGTTCTTCAATTGTTGTTACTTTTTAATTTTATTTCATGTTTAAAAATTTGTTGCTATTTTTTATTCTTCTTTTATAATGGACGTGACTCATAATTACTAAAAAGTTTTTCTTGGTTTTTGAACAATGTTACATTTACGTTATGGACGTTCACGTCGTGTCATGAATGAACACAACATGTTATGAATATTCACATCTATCAACTTGATTATCATGAATGTTCATTCATAGTCATGAATATTCACATATAGAAATGAATGTTCATCTGCTCTCATGATAATAAGTGGATTAGAGATCGATTTCAAATGAAAGACATTATGGAATCAAACTTGATACTCTGAAAAATGTTTCAAAACAAGTCTGTAATTAACATGATAAACATCCTAATTAGAGTTATTAAAATTATTATTGTGATTGTAGACGGTACTGCCATTGTGGAAACAACTTGACTACTACAAATAATACCAAACAAAACTAAAAGCATACCAAGGCAAAGAAAAAGCCACAGAGACTATATACGATTCTCTCTACCTAATAAGCATAGGCACAAATAATTTTCTCGAGAATGAAGCATGCTAACAAGATCTTCAACATTAAGCTCTCGATTTTCACCTAAAAGCTCATCCCAATACGACGGGTTATTCGACTCGTTATTTTTAAAACGATGTAGCGTTGTCGCGTCAGGAAACTGACCACATGGAAGACCTGTTGTCAACGCAAATTATCTCAATGAAAATTTCAGTGGTTTCCCTCCAAACACTATCCACATCTCGTGCCTCCGCTTTGTAACAACTTGTCGACATATCAAGTTTTGAATCAACTTACATGAGTTCGCGCATCGACTAACCGACAGCTCAAAAAGTCTTCCGAAACATGATTCTCTAATAGTTTCCAACTCAGGTTTGTCTTCAAAATACTTGGCAATAGTCGAAAGATAATCCATCTTGCTGTAAATATGAGATGTTCCATTCAATGGCATGCCATGCCTATGAAACAATCTTTCACGTAGCTTTGTATCAAACAACTCTTCTTCTTCGTTAGGATCCATTATAGTTTCCACCTGCACAAAATCTCATTTTTAGTTTAGAAACTAAACAACAAATGAACTACATCGATGAATCAAAACAAAATGGCAAACGAGAATCATGCTTATAATGCAAAAAATACACCAACAAAAAAACCAAAAAAAAAACAGAGAGTTACAATCGAAAACACCAAAAAAAAGAAAAAATGGCACAAAACTACAATCTGCAACAAAGAGTTAGAGAAAGAAGACGATGAACCAAAACTTTGAAAACGAAGAGCAAAATCACACAATCTATGACAAGAGAAAAGAAGATGAAACAAAACTATGAAAACTAAACTCACATGCAAGTCGCCAAAGAAGAAATTCACAAAATCACAACACAAACAAAATCACAAAATCACCCAAAATCTAAACACAATCCAAAATCAGAACATGACATATAACAAATCTGAAATCACGGATTGTAGTTTTGTGATTACAGAAAATCCAAATCAGAAAATCCAAATCAGAAAATCACAGAAGAAGAAGAAAAAGAAGAAGAAGAAGAAGAAGAAGAAGAACGAGAAGAAGAAGAAGAAGAACGAGAAGAAGAAGAAGACAAGAAAATCAAAATCACCCAAAAATAAAAATCACAAAAGAAGAAAACCAACAATAAAAATCAGAGCAGAAGAAGAACAAGAAGAAATCACTCAATAACACCTAGTAAAAACATAAACTCAGAGAAGAAGAAGAGCAAAATCACCCAAAATTCTCCAACGCAGCCGCGAAGAATGACTCGTCGCCGGAGGAGAAGACAACCAAATTAGGTTTTTTGGTTGCAACAATAAACCAAAAAAAACCAAACCAAAAAATAACCCAAAAAACCAACCAAAAAACAAACCCAAAAAACCAAACCAAAAACCATAAAATGGGTATTTTAGGATTTTTACATATCAAAATCACCTTTTTGCAAATGAAATTAAAAATCATCTAATTACCAAATATTATACTAAAATGTACCTATTACACTAAATTTGAAATTGATGGTGTCTTTGCGGATAATTTGAAATTGTAAACATCATATCGAAGTTTAAGGTTTAACTAGACAATTTAAACGATTAGCTAAGTAATTTGTTTTTTTATGTTACAAAATTAGTATTCTCATATTTAAAAGAGGAATTCACAAAACTACACTCTTTCATCCCCTCTTTCACAAAACTACACCTAATTTAATTTTTTCACATATTTACATCCTTTCAAAATTTTAAAAACTTGATTTACCGTTTAAAAAATTATCAAAATTAAAATCTTTTCATTTGGGTTCGTTAATTAGTGTTTATGGTAAAATATTAAGGGGTGTGATTGTGTGGGTATGATTTATTTGAATTTATTTTTGAGTGTTTAGGTGTAGTTTTGTGAAGTATTTTGAAAATGGTGTAGTTTTGTGAAATGTAATTCAAACGGTGTAGTTTTGTAATTCTCCCTATTTAAAATTTTTAAAAAATAGAAAATGAGAATAGTTAATACAAAAATTACTATTATTAATAGAGGAATTCACAAAACTACACCATTTCTTCATTTCCTTTACAAAACTCTACTTAATTCAATTTTTCACATATTTACACCCTTTCAAAATTTTAAAAGCTTGATTTACCCTTCCAAAAATTACTAAAATTAAAATCTTTTCATTATAGTATTAAGGTGGTAAGATTATGTGGGTAAGGTTTATTTGGATTTAATTTTGAGTGTTTAGGTGTAGTTTTGTGAAGTAATTTTGAAATGGTGTAGTTTGATGAAATGTAATTCAAATGGTGTAGTTTTGTAATTCTCCCTACCTAAACATTTCTGCAAACAATTAAGTGGTGTTTCGGTTAATTTCTGGTGAGGATCCAATGCACAATGGAAAGGGGGGGGGGATGAGGTATGAGGTTTAAGTCTTTTGAGTTCTTTAACAAAGCGCTCTTGGCTAAATAATTGTTGTGTCTCCATCAATTCCAAAACACACTAGCCGCAAGAATTCTTAAAAGGAGATATTTTAGGAATGTTCATCCGTTTTATGTCAAACGCCCGAATAGGCCGTGTTTTGGATGGCTGAGCATAGAGTCAGCTCGAGACCTCATTTGGGCGGGCGCAAAAAAAGGGGTTGGATGAGCAGTCCCTCGTGTGGGAAGATCACTGGATTCCAGACAAGTACCCGCGACAACCTACTAGGTCGAGTGCCTCATACTATATAGATTAATTTGAGGGTCTCTAACCTGGCAACCCGAGGGAAACAGAACACGGTGGATGGAATGTTCCCCTTATGTTAGAGTTGCTCACTCTAGAAAATGTCTATTTATTAGGCATCCATCCGGTCTGACAATATAGAGAGGATAGTTTTTGTTGGTATTACACAAAATTTGATGTATACATGATAAATTAGTTTATCATATTTAGAACTTAAAACAATGTGATGAGGAGATTCATATCCTCTTACATAAAGTTAATAACGAAGCACGTGAAATCTAGTCAGGACTAATGTCCCACATCGCAAACTCATAACGACAAACACTAATATATAAAAGATATGGATCAATCCACTTATCGCCAATTGGTTTTAAGTTGTAAGCCCATAATCCTAACAAAATCTAACTCAACTCATATTTTTAATGCTTTGTCCAAATAGATTAATTAGAAATCTGTTTTGTTCGGTTTAGAGTGAATCCTACACGTTACTTGTAATGTTGAGGCTCTTAATCCCAACCCACTAGGATTCAAATCAAATATCATAGTACCGCAATAAATCTTACAAAATAAGACTATTTTGAGTGGTTTATATGAGATTTATATTCTGAAATATTTCTCATAAGTTGGTTTAAGCTTGGTAAAGTGTTGACAGATTATAAAATTATATTGATTTGTGTTTGGTATGAGAGTCATGATATTTTAACATGTATATAAATAACATACATCTATTTAAAAATGAAATTTCAATATCTTATCTATTAAATGGAAAACATTATTACAAAGAACCTTTAAAAAAATTCTAATTACCGAACAATGCCACTATATTTTTTAACATAACCTATGGTCGTGATTTTGTTTGTAGATTATAATTGGAATACATAAAAACCCACCACAAAAGCCCAAACGAATGAAAATTTATAAAAACAATTAGATTTTTTTCTTCCCTAAATAAGTGCATATATTTATGCCATAAACAAGAAAAACATTTTAAATTTCAAAATCAGTTTTGGAACTAAAAAATCCGGGAAATAATTAAAAACAAACAATTTTAAAATCAGTTTCAAAAATAAAAATATCTTGACAATAATTAAAAATATTTGGAAAATAAATAAAAATCAGTTTAAAATATTTAAATTTTATAACGGGTCATAAAATGTCATAGATCAAAATTTAAATCACTAATGATTTTTTTGGTAATTCAGAAATGATTTTAAATCACAAAAGATAAACATATAGATGTATAGTATTTGGAACAGGTCAAAAATGTCATATATAATTTATTAAATATAGGCAAATTTTATTCGTCATATCAAAACAAATGAAATATGATTCATAATTTTATGTTTAGTACACCAAATATTTTTATAAATAAATTGTGTTAGTTAATATGTTTACAAATATTACATCCGTGTTGAACTACATCCATGTAGAAAGCACAACTTCATATCTAGAAAATATTTTCACAAAATTTTATGTACTATTTGAAACAAAAGACCAAAAACATATTATCCAACTCAATATATAAATTTTTAATATACATGTTTACTAAATAATTATATATTATATATCTTCTTATATAAATATTACAACAATATAAATCCCGCAAGTAGGTGGGGTCTTCATCTAGTTTTAAATGTAAAACACTAAAAAGTAAAACAAAACTGTTATCTTATATAATACGATAAGAAGTTTTTGTAACTTTACTTGTAGTGTTGACACATGTCTTCCTCTTTTCATGACATCTGTCTCTTTTTTTATAACCTTACTCTCAAATTTTAGTTGTCAAATGGGCTTGCGAAATTTTCATTGTTATACAAACCTAAGTACCTAATATTAGCTAAGATTATTGTGATTACGTCTAGGGTTTCTGAAACCTTTGCCTAGGCCTAGCTATGGAGCAGCCGAGTTCGCAAGTATAATATATTATAAGGAGTTAAGGACTATGCTTATGATCTCGAAGAAGGTAGGTACATCAATTTCCTTTTTACAAACGTTCTCGATCAACCCATCTTCCTCCTGATGTTATCTTCCGCAGGTCTAAAGGCACACAATAAATTCACTTTGCTCCTTTGGCTTCATCGAGAAGAAGGTAACCAAATCACCATCGAGCTAGAACCGATTCTTAGGGCTTGTATTGGTTTCGAACTGATTAGACCGTTTCGATTTTGAATTTATGTGAAGGTTGAGAGCTAACCTTCTATGGACTAATGGTTGGTGGTGTTGTGTGAGAGGACATAAGCTTACATCCTGAAGGTAGAACTTAGATCCAGAAACTGTTTTTGATAGATGATTTTGGCTATATATGTATGGATTTTTGGCCAAAAAGGATTATTTAAAGCTTCAGGTTTGTTCTCTCTGTTATTTATCAAGGTACAATCGGTTTAGTACACTTCTTGTCGACGATATGAGGAGCTCAAGTCCTGATCTGTGTAATTTTAGATAACAAACCGACATATATTTGGATATGGTTTTGTATTTACTGAAAAATTGTGTTTTGTTGACTTGTTCATGTAGATTTGGTGTTTGTATCGTCATGTGTACTTACCATGTTGTGTGTTTCTTTTTTAATTGGCAGACATTTTACTTTGGTATATAAGGGTGAGGCACGTAAATAAGGGGGTTACCGCCTCAATATGATTCACACACTGGCAGAGTCTTCAGCTTTGATACAAGGAAAACATGCTCCAGTCTCTGCAACTTATGTTGTCACTGACTCATTGGACATAAAACGGCTACAGAAATTTGCAACGTACAACGATCCTTCCCGATGTGTTCATCTTATCTGCATCTCAGGTCAACAAGATACATAATTTATCTACAACCACTTTAGCCAAGTGGATGATATTTACACCGATGTTGTTGCCATGATTCTTCCTGACGTTGTTCGGATGTTGTCATGATTCTTCCCGACGGACTGTTGCGTGTAACCAACGGATCAGATCAGCAAATGGGTGACGCCTTCTTCAAGAAACCGTTTGCATTCACTTCGCCTAAATCATTCTCTTTCTCAACGCCGTTTGTGCGCGCGCTGGTGGTGCCTGCGCTAGGATCTCTTGGTGGTCATGGTATTGTCTTTATTTTATCTGCCTCCATAGATCTCACCTCCATAGATCTCACGCAAGCAAATGCAACTCAGTTCTTGGGACTTTTTAACATCTCAACTCAAGGATCGCCTTGTTCACATCAAACAATACAATATTTGTTTTTTGGAACACTGTTAATTTTTGTGTCTTTCGTAGTTTCGGCTTCAATTATTGAATAGTTTGATTATATTTTAAAGATAAACAAATATGAGGCAACTTTTGTAATGCCCCTATTTCTGTACTTGAAATCTCTTATACCTCAAAAATCTCTTATGCCTCTTTTTTATTTTTTTAAAAATATTTTTTATCATAAGCGCTAGCTTAGCGCTTATCAAATATCAAATAATGTAACAAAAATTAAATAACAAATAATAAATTTTTATATCACTTTACAGTCTTTATATCATATTTTAGTAGTATAAATTTAAAAAGACTAATAGTCTATAATAAAACAAAATTTTCTCTTAACAAACCGTAAAAAAATTGACAATTGTCCTTTCTTTTGATTCACAAAAACTAATTATTATTTTTCACTAGATTGAAATATATGATTGTATTAAAATATAAATCATAAATACTCCTTAACATTGTAATATTTAAGAATATATTTTTACATAGAGGCTAACTAAAAGAATTACAAAAAATTAGAAATTAAATTTATTTTAATGAAATTTTGAAAAGATTTGCTCCTTTATACAACACACGCATGAATAAAACATATAAAAATGGATAGAAATGATAATGAAAATAATTGTCCAAAAAGAAAACATAAATAATTATAACTGTAATTATATCCAAAATACACAACAATATGAACCTAAAATTCAATTAAAATACATAAAGTCTATGAAATAAGATAAACAACAAACCACATAATCTGCGTAGGAAGGAAAAAATGTTTTAATCTTAGAAAAATGTGTAGCTTTTAATTTGTTACAATTATAATACTTTACTAAAAAAGTATTTGTGGAAGTTTTTAATCAATTAATCTGTGTTCCTATTTAAAATCTAAAAAATAAGTTCAAAAACCATTGTTAGGAAAACACAGTTAAAACTAAAACTAAATACAAGCTCACCACGTCCTAGTTATTAATATATGATCATTACTATTTTGTTTGTTTAAAAATTGTTATCTAAATGTATTTATTTTTTGGTTAACCAATATGGGTTCCGTGACTTTGGCCCATAATCCTCCTCAGACCGTGGCCTGCTATTGATAATATTGAAACTTTGCATTAATCTGACGCTCCAAGCGGAAACTGAACCCAAAATCCAATGGAACCACTAAATATAACTTTTTGGATGCTTTATTTATGCAAATAGATCACGTTCCCTCCTACGAGTGGGTCCGAATATGAAATTTCATGTGTGCACTCTCTTTTGTGTATATATTATATTAGAAACCAAGTGGGTCCAATTTATCTAGAAACCTTTTTAAATGAAAAAATTGGGAGCTTTAGTTGAAGGGTTTAAAGCCATGAGAAAAGTGATAATGGTCGATAGTGCCGGCCCAGTGCTGGCCCAGTGCCGGTCCTGAGAAAATGAAGGCCGCAAGCAAAAATTAATTTTGGTTGTTTTAAAAAATAAAATAAAAAATATTGCAATGGGTTGAATCGAAAATTGCACATATGGGGTCTTTAACATAGAATTTTACCATTGTGCTAAAGAGAATATTTGAAAAATAGGGCCGATTATTTATATATAATATTTGGATCGCAAGCCCAAGCTTGGTTGGCTTGGTGTCAGGGCCGGCACTGTGCCGGCCCTATCTCATCTAACACTTAAAATAAATTCGAAAAATGATGCCTTTTACTCGTGAGTAGTGAGCTTCGAACCAGCAAGAGTAGAAGAAATAGATAACTAACCACTATACCAAAGAAACCTATTGGAAATTGATGACTAAGAAAATGAGTTTTTAAGTTTTCAGCGATAAATTAGATTTTGTGTTTTAAAGAAAAAACACGATTTATACGTTTTTTGCAGGAAAACGTTATTTTATATTTTCGGTGAAAAATTGTGATTTTACTTTTTCGGCGGAAATTATGATTTTACGTTATTGCGCAAAAAATGCGATTTTGATTTTTGGGCGGGAAAATGCGACTTGCGTTTTAGACGAGAAAACATAACTTTTAAATAAATAATATACGAAGCTATATGTTAATTTAGTAGTGACTAAGAATAAAAATCACAATATTAACCAAACATTAATAATTATTATAATTATTTAATATTTAAACATAAATAATTAATCAAGTCCGTCGGGTACCCTAAACCCGATAGGGTAAACCCGTTTAAAGCCCAAGGTAAAAAAACATGTCCGTTTTAAGCCCATGTATTTTTAATAAAAAAATGGGCAGGTCATGGGTCTTGGGTACCCATCGGGTTTGTCTGAGTCTTCGGTACCATCGGGTTTTTACCCATTCTTAACATTCCTCGAAAAAGTTTATGAAAAAGTTTAGGGTTCTCGTTCGAGCTTATTCAAAAGTAGAGTTCTTAAAACTACATGCGACTTCCAGACGTAAGACCATAAACAATGCACATGTTTCTTAGGTAGGTTTTTAATTTTATTTTCCTTTTCAAAAAAAAAAAAAAAATTATTGAATAATGGACGAATCGTAGGCCGCCACGTGTCAGTGGGCCCACGAATTGTGTTGGATTCGGTTCCAAGATAAGAGAAGAAGGAGCAGATTTCTAAAATTTTATGTGGGAACCACACGATAAAAACCATTTAGAACTCTGCATTGTTCCTGCTCTAAGTATCCGGAAGCAAGAGTTTATCCTATTTATTACCATCGCTTGATGTTATAGGATGAAAATATAATAATGGTTTAATACCTATAGAAAAGAATTAAGCAAAGGATTGAGCGAGCATCTCTTTGTTCTTTGCAGCAGCAATGGCCATAGATAACAAAGATATGGATTTCTTATAAATGGCTTGTGTTCTAAATACTATTCGATTCATATATGGGCATCGACATACTACAAAATAATTTATTATGTTCCTCATAGATCGCAATTGGTCGTGTCAGACGAGATCACCAAATTGCTTGCATAATCTCCGAATTAAGAGTTTTAAAAGGAAGAAATCAAGAGACGAGGTTTCTTTTAGATGGAGAGTATCCTGAACAAAAGAAGAACAACACCGCACAACGACAAAGACGAAAGCCCTTGTTTGGTGGGAGTTCTTATTCTTTTTTCAGGCTGAATTGTTTAATGTTTGAGGTACAAAATATGGTCTTATATATTTTGGGATAACTGATTATTGTAGTTTGATGTTTTTTTCCTTGGTTTTGTACAAACACGTAGAATAGGTACAACTATGTTTAAAGCAAAAACAAACCAAAACCAGCTTTTAAATATATTATAAGTTGGAAGTATCATAATTTTTACCCCAAAAAAATATTAGTACAATTCACAACAAGCAAAAAAACATCAGTCAACATAAAAGTCATACTTAGGGGTTGATTGGTTGTCACGCAACCACCCGCAAACGCAGCTTTTGCGGGCAGTTGCGGTTTGTTGCATTTGCAAAAATCAGCCAATTTAGGGCTCGACTGGTTTAAACGCAGCGATTGCTGTTGCGGTTGAGGGAGATTGCTGAAGCTGGCGATGGCGGTTAATTATGGTATTAGGCGGTTTGTACGACTGGTAAAACGGTTAAAAGATTTTGCGTTTGCGGGATATTTTTGACTGATTGACAAACGCTTTAAAAATTATCATAATTATTTGAAAATTACAAACATCACAACTATATTATATATCGTCACAACTATGATATATAATATATTTTTTTCGAAAATATATAAAAGGTAATATATTATGATATATTATAATAAATTAAACATAATAACAATGAAAACTAAAGAAAAAACCTAAATAATTATTCAAAACTTTTTATTTGTAGATACATTTTTATTTTTTAGTATTACTATGGATAAAATAATTCTTTTTCTAAATATTTTTTTAATATTATTGAAAAAAAAATATTTAAACCAATCGCAACCGCCCGCAACCGCAAACGCTAGCGGGAAGGAGCTTTTGAAATATGGCGATTTCAAGTGGTGCAAAACGATGTAAAACTGTATAAAGCGATTTGAGTGATTTTTGCAAACGCGATAAATCGCAATCGCCCGCAAAAGCTGCGTTTGCGGGTGGTTGCGGGAGAACCAATCAACACCTTAGTTTATACCGTTTTTAATCGCTTTACACCACTTGAAATTGATTTCAAAAGCTCTTTTCCGCTAGCGTTTGCGTTAGCGGGCAATTGCGATTGGTTTAAATTATTTTTATCAATATGAAATATATGTGGTAATAATATTTTCTTGAATACTTATTTAATATGTAATTTTCAATTAATTAAGCTGATTTTTTAAATATTTTATCATAATAATAATTTTTTTTGTTTTGTATATTTTTTACATAAAATACTATATTTATATTGATAATTATTTTTGGGTCAAAATATGTATATTGATAAAAAAATTGTAATCGTTATTTTTATTTATCTTTAATTAGCAAATTTTATGTTTTATAATAATAATACAGTTGTGGTATTTTTAGATATCAAAATAATTTTGTTAATTTTTTAACGCAAGCGTTTGAGAACCAGTCGAAAATGTTCTGCATATGCATAATTTTTTAACCGTTATATCAATGGTACAAACCGCTTAATAACACAACTAACCGTGATAGCCCCGGGTAAAATTCCAAAATTACATGTAAATCTTTAATAATTTCACTAGTGCCCCTTTTGTTTTTTGCAATTCAATCCCTAATTTCTTTAACAAATTTATTATTGCCCCCATAACATTCATCTCTAGATCCGCCCCTGGTTATACCAAGTTTTCATATATTACACAATTATTAATGGTTATACTTTAACAATTTTTATATTTTTTAGTTATACTTTATTTTATAATCAAATATTTTAGTTGTACTTATAAAATTAAATAATAAAATTACATTTAACATGTTTTGCATAATAATTAGAAAATAATAATTGAATGTTAAATGTAATTTTATTATTTAATTTTAATATTTCAGATTGCTAATATATGTAAAATGACCATTAAAGTATAAGGTAAATGAGGTAAGGTGTATATGTAGTACATTTAAGCAATTCACAAAAATTATAACAAAATGACTAACATTAACCTTTTAAAAATTATTATATATAGCGCTGGGCAATCGGTGAAACCCGATAGAACCGAACCGAGAGAACCGAAAAATTCGGTTATCGGTACCGATCATTTGAGGAAGCTTGAACCAATCTGAGAAATTATTTTGGGATTTCGGTTTTTGGTTTGGTTCGGTTCGGCTAGGTAAACCGATCGGTTAACCGGTTAAGGGTGTCACACTATAAAACTAAAAAACCCTAGATCTACTCTTCACTTCTTCTTTTATTCTTGGCCATCTAAATCTGTTTCTACTTTTCCTCTAAGCAACTTCATCTTCTAGATATATACATCGTTTTTTCTTATTCTCTAAAGTGTTATTCCGTAAAAGTTTTAACTATTTTTGTTTTCAATTTTGTTAGTATCTACGTACATATCTCGATTTGGTGAAATAGTTCTAAGATATAGATATTTCTCATGTTTTATTGTAGTTGATACTTGATAGTAATATACTAATATTCAACTTTGTCTGACACTATTGATATCATACGAAACGTTGTAGCCACTTTTGAACTCGCCGCCGTTGTAGCCACTTTTGAACTCGCCGCCGTTGTAGCCACTTCGCCGCCGTTAATCTCTATTATTAACCCTAGTTAAATATAGATTTGGGTCTTTAATTTAATTTGCAATGAGTTTACTGTAATTGTTATTTGGGTTTTACTTTGCTAACAAATTAAGTTTAAATTCAGCCCATTAATTATATTTTTGTTCAATTCGGTTCAAAATAACCGAAATAAAAATAATTCGGTTTTATTTCGGAACTGAGAAAAAAGTAGATAACCGACCCGAATAAACCGATATCCGAACCGACCCGAACCGAAATTCAATTCGGTTCAATTCGGCACCTATTTTAATAAACCGAAATTTTGGAAAACCGAATAAACCGACCCGATTAACCCGATTAAACCGTTTGCCCACCCCTAATTATATATGTTCAGAGTTACGAAAATGTGTTTAAAACATTATAAAATGATCCCAACTTGGTCGGTTCATTACTTTTTGAATCTAACACCTTCTAGTGTATTATTTTATGGGCTTAAAATATTGGATTCCTTACCAAATGATTTCACATTAAATAAAGGTTATTTTTCCTTATTTATATTAGACATCTAAGACCATCTCCAACAGAGAAACCTACAAAATTTCTTAACTTTTCATTGGGACCTATGAACAGTTGATTTTAAAAAAATAATAATAATAATAATTAAAAACACATCAATCATGGGTCGCCACGTATCCAAAAGACTCACTAAATAGTTAAGATCCGGATCTTAAATAGGAAATATAAGATCCAGATCTTAACTATTTAATGGGGCCTATCTGCTAAGATCTCTTTAAGAAACACCAATGAATATGCTCTAATATCTAAATTTTCAACGTAATATATGTGTTCTACGAATTATAGAATACAAATTGGCTATTTTCCTTACAAATTTTAAAATACTAAGTTTATAGTTTACTTAACGATCTATGGTTTATCCTATGTTCTACTTAATCTAGAACATGTTTTCTCTATTTTGTCTTATGTAATGTTAAGCATAGTAGAAGATGAATTCTACAATGCTAAACTCTAATCATATCTAGAAAGAGAGCAATTTGTATATATATAATTACATATTAAGAGTTTTTCCTAATATGTTAAAACAAAAATGCGGTGAAGTATTTATCAAAGATGATGTAGACAACCGAAAATCACATGCAAAAGGCTAGAGAAGATACAAACACACTTTGAAATAAAGACAAAAACAAATAACAAATTATATATATCTTTCTGTTATTAACAAACAAAGTATTGTAATCTTCAAGAATTATACTTTGGGGTCCACTTTATTCACTATCTCTTTCGACGTTGGGAAACGTGGCCATCATTCTTCATCCTCAATCATGGACCATTTTCTTGGTTAGTTTGTACTTTGTACAACGATGACCTTCTTTGTTTTATTTTATATATTTTAAATCGTTATCTATCTATACTATGAAAAGGAAAATATTTTTACAAAAAATACAAACAAAAAATTCTATTTACAATATTGTCACTCAATATAACCTATGGTTATGTTTAAATACAAAAAAACAAAAACAGATTAATTTCAACATTAAAATAGGAAACAAAAAAGAAACAAAAATATACAAAAAAGGAAAAGAAAATTATTATTAATATCATTATTGTTATAAACACAAATTTTTATAACATATTATAAATTAATAAAATAAATACGAAACAATAACATATACCTATAACAAAACATAGTATCCGATCAAGATATTAGGAAAATGTATAATAAAACTTATCATATAGTATATTATCAAATATACATGTGTATAAACATATAAATAATTAAAAATTGATATTTCCATACAAACTTTCTCCACGTGACATGTAGGCAAAACTCTTTGTCATTTACTATATAAGATTACAACAAAATAAATCTCGCACGGATCCACATCTAGTATTAATATAAAGGGAGAATTACAAAACTATACCATTTGAATTACATTTCACAAAACTACACATTTTCTAAATTACTTCACAAAACTACACCTAAACACTCAAAATTAAATCTAAATAAACCCTACCCACACAATCATACCCCCTTAATATTATACCCTAAACACTAATTAGTTAGCCCAAATGAAAATATTTTAATTTGGTAATTTTTTAAAGGATAAATCAAGTTTTTAAAATTTTAAAAAGGTGTAAATATGTGAAAATATTGAATTAAGCGTAGTTTTGTGAAGGGATGATTGAAAGGATGTAGTTTTGCTAATTTCTCTAATATAAATTGAGCGTACATGTATATGAATATATGATTGCTTATATATATATATATATAAATAAAAACTTAGAAGGAATTAAATTTTTTTTTGAGAATTTTCAGATACCAATAGAACCGCACTATGTTTCAATATTTATGCAATTTTATGATTCACCATTTTTCTTTTTTTAATAATTGCTTATTCGTGGATACATACGAAAGTGAAATGATCTATATCGTATTCACTGTTTTGGGGTTGTTAAGAGACAAGACTCTAGAGGCCCAATTTTTTGTTTTTATATATCTATATTTATTATTAATATATTTTCTATTTGATTGCTCTGTTCGTATCACATATACATAGACACGTATATGAAATACATATCTACTAAATTAATAATCTAAAATTTCTCAATAAGAAAATCTAACAAATAATCCAAGCCACCTTCAAAAGAACTATTTCTTTCATTTTCTTTTTTTCTCACACAACAATACATTATCGTATATTAAAAACTTAACAATATTGCCACTATTATTAGAAAAATATAAAAAATGGAACAATACAAAACATTTTAAAACTTTAAAAATCACAAATTATAGAGGACCGGACGCTCAATTGCTGCACTTTGGTCTTCAGTGTGAACCCATCTCACGACCTCCCATTATTAACTTATAATATATATTTTTGATAATGCAAATTAAAATTAATCATAACTTTTTAATTTTAATTTTAACATTCTGGTGTTTGAGTATGGTCTCTTTTAGGGTCATGGCAATAGTTATAGACCAAAAAGTTCCTCTGTGCCCACGCCATCGCACCCATTTGTTGTTGGCTTAAACCTCGGTTCCTCCTAGGTGCAGCCGATAGCGGCCTGCACGGGATAGTCCCGTCTGCCGGGCATCCGGCTAGCTTAAAGTTTTTATACTTAGCCACAAATGGTTGGTATCGATAATCGGCTTTGATCCTTCCATTTTCCGTGGCCCAATCCGATGCATCCCATATCGTTCCGTATACCCACATCGGTCTAGTTGGGAATATAGCTTCACTCTTTCTATTATACGTACGAATCGGTACATCGTCCACGAAGAATCTATATATATATGTATAAAATATAGTCTAATTTAGACTATCAAATGTGACTAATTAATGAATATGATTAGTACAGCTATATGATTTTAATGGCTTACACAATTTGATTAGTATTCCACAAAATCGCGTAATGGTGGAAATCTTGAGTAGGATCGAACCACAAGTTGAATTTCATTTCTCTACCGATGACGTTTCGGTCACCACTTCCTCGGACAAACACATTTGTCTGAAGGGAATAAGGTTTCCCTGGAGTTGTCCCTAGAAACTCGATATCGACCTCGTCGTGGTCTCCTGGATGCTCTTCGTTGTTTGATAGCTAGATATATTCAAAAATTGATAGTAAATTTGTGAAAAAATTTTAACAACGTTTTTACTATATATATATATATATATATATATAAGATGGTTAATTAATTAATTTGGTTTATTTTGTGAAATGTTTAATTAATTACGTAGAAGGATGTATCAACTCCAGCTGTGTAGCCTGATTGGAGCTTAATGGAAGCACCAAAGTAACCTGACTTGTATGGTCTTAGAGACTTGAATCCACTCCCTTTTTCATAATCACATTTAATCAGTCACTATAATTAATTTAATCTAATTCGACAAAAGATGACTACAATAAATTAGATATATGATTAAGAATATGTAAATGGGATTAAACGATACTAATAAATATAAGTGACCGACACAGTCTTTTCACAACGTGGAGTGTATTAAATAAGGTTATATAAACTTAAATGCGTTAGTTTGACAAAGAACCAAAAAATCAATTTATTTTTTAAAATTGATTATAGTCAAATTTACATTAATCAATTTATTTTCAATTAATTAGATATACTCTTTGTGGAAAACAAAAATATTAATAACATATAGTATCTTAGTAGTTATAGTACACTTTATATAAACATGGACCGAAATATAGAGTCCATAAATTTGGTTAAAACCGATTAAAGAAAGAAATAAAAACCAGTGGATTTGTCGAGCCAAAGAGTGATAACATCTTGCTCTATACGTTGATGTTGTGATCCCCATGAAGTTCGAAATTCACGACCAAAAGGCGAAGTCGGTACACGAGAACTCGGATAGTATCCCGGTGAAGGAGAACGTTGGCTATAACCATCACGACACAACATTAAGAGAGCTAGACCAAGCATAAGGAAACGAGGCAAAGCCATTTTTGGAGAATGAAGTGGAAGAGCCGCCTTTGGAGTGGTTTTTACTACAAAAAGGAGGAATAAATAAGACAAATATTTGATGAATGAATGAAGAAAAGTGGAGAACAAAGGTGTGTATTAAATAGAGAGATGTGTAGTGTAGATTCTAGAGTGAGTGTTACCCGTTGATTGGATGGGTTTTATGGGTTGATCCCATGCCAAACATTTTATGTCAATTTTTATAATATTATGTATTAATTATGGAAACGGTGCAAAGAGCTAGAAAAATACAAGAAAAGGAAATTAGGAAAATGATTTTTTATATTTGTTTTTCTTTATTTTATTATTGAAACATTTTTTTTTTTTTTGTTAAACCAGGAGGTTCTTGGCCGAAACTCATAATCCCCCTAGGCCCGCGACCAGCCTTTGATAATACCAATTAATGGCGTAAATCATCGCTCCCAACGCGGTTCGAACTCAGGAGCACAACATCACCAACGACTGCGCTTAACCGACTGAGCCAACCCGTCGTTGGTATTATTGAAACATTTTACATCAAATAATTGAACTAATCCAATTATCTTAATATAATACAGTGAATTTATAGTGATTTTATAGTGATTTACAACCTTATGTAATATAAAATAATTCCTTAAAATACCATGAATAAAATTGGACAAAAAACATCATATGTTTTATTTCTAATGTATATTTGAAAAGTTTTTTAACCAAAATATTATAAACACAAAATTTTTTTTGACACTTTTGAACTAAAAAATATTTCATTTGGGTTCGCTATATATTGTTTAAGGTTTAGTTGTAAAGGAGATAGAATTTAGTTGTTTGGATTTATGATTTAATTTTGAAAGTTTTAAGGAAATTTTTATTTTATGTATTTCCGTTCCAATTTTTTTTTAAAGCTATTCAAGGCAAAATAATCTTATCATATTATTTTAGTACTAAAAACTTTTTCATGATATTTTCTGGTGATTTGATCTCTCTCTAAATTTCCAAAAAATCATGTATTTTGGTACTAAAACCAATGTTACAAATGTAATAAAAAGAATGAAAATAAAAATTGAATTAGGCCACTTGTTTTCATGGATTAATAAAGGATTAGTTTATTATATAAATAAATTTTGGAGATTAATTAGAGAATAGACATGGCTAGAAATGTTTGTGGAAAATGACTATATTTTAGGGATGATAAAAGAGAAAAATATCCTTAGTAAGTTAGACAAGGATTATTTATAGCTTTTAGCGTCATATTGCAGAGCGCAACTGAAAAAGGCAAAACGGCAAGTCTGACATAGGTAGGTGATTTTTAGTTTTTTATAACGTCATTTATAAATTATGTTAACAAAATGTTATTTAAAGTAATTGAATGGTAACATATATGAATTTGAAAAATGATCATACCACAAATAGTGCTCAAATTTATTTTACAATACATCAATGCTCTCTCTCTTGATTTAACAAAAAAAAAAGAAAAAATGTTCTCTCTTTCCAAAGACACTTAGTGCAATTATTTTCCTCACACACTTAGTGCAATATCTTTAATGCGATTACAATACATTCATAAATAATGCGATTACAATAAACTAATATAGTATAAGTTTGAGCACTAGTACGATAAATTAGTTAAAAGTTTGCTGTTATCGGATGATTTATTTTTAAAAACATATATTTGCAACCGTGAGTTTTGCATATCATCAGGATATGTCCAATAATATATATTTTTTTTTATCATTGTAACAGTTTAAATTTGGAATGAAGTATTCGGACACCTAAGAGAACTTCTATCATGTACACGCATTAAAAAAATATATAATTTACTAGTATTATATATGGTATAATTATTTTCCATTTAGGTTGGGATAAATGCTATATAAAAATAAAAATATATTAAACATTTTTATAAGACCATCTTCAACAGAGAAACCCACAAAATTTATTAACTATTCATTGGGACCCATGAACAGTTGGTTTAAAAAAAAAAAAAAAAATAATTAAAAACGCATCAATCATAGGTTGCCACGTATTCAAAGGGCCCACTAAATAGTTAAGATCCGGATCTTAAATAAGATATATAAGATCCAGATCTTAACTATTTAATGGGTCTCACCTGTTAAGATCTCTTTAAAAAACACCAATGGATATGCTTAAATGTTTAGTTTTTATACAATGTTCTTCCTATTGGATTAAAAAGAGGATAAATGCTTCTATAATCGTATAAATATTCTTTGAAAGAACTTAGACAAACTTCTTATCATTGAGCCATGTTATATTATATATAATATATCATATTACTCAAATGAATATATTTCATGGATGTTTGTAAATTGTACATATAAATAGAGTACAATGAACCCAGCCAACAAATAAAGTAACATTTTATATAGTGGCAATATATTTAAGAAAATGACATTACTTCCGTTATTATATAGCTGAACCCATTTCTTATAAGAGGTCACAAGCATGGATAAGAAAGGATAAATCCAATGTTTGATTGTATGTTTTTTTTTTTGTTTTTATCATCTATTTTTTCTTTTTAATATTATTAAGCTTATATTAAAGTTTATAAATTAAAGTTTTTACTATGGACAATTGATATAGCACGTTTGAATCCCTAGCATACCATTTGAGTATAACCACGGCAATGAGGATTCTCTAAGTGCATTGAACTCTTCCTATGAAATAACCCGATGAGAAAATGGAATGGGCAATTACCGCTTTTATGCTTATATGTTTTCACTTGCATTTATCATCTTTTAAAAGTGGAAAATCGTCTTTTAATACACCAACTTTCAAATAAAAACCGTTAAATGTTTCAATTCTCATTTAAGCTATTTAATTCCCGATCTTTTACGTGCGAAATATTTAATCACATATTAACGTTGACTAAACCATTTCAAACCCGTAAAAAGTCAACGGTTAACTCAACGTTAATTACCGTTAAGTGCAAAACGACTGTGTTTTACTGTTTTGTTAAAATTAAAACAAAATCAAATTACACTTAGCTTCCTTTAGGGAGCTCTTTAAATAAAAAAAAAGACCCAAAATTGGTTTAGAACATCAAATTAGGCCTGGGCTTTCGGTTCTTCGGTTCGGTTCCGGGTCCAAAAATTCGGTTCCGGTTCTTTCGGTTCTTAGGATTTATTACCCAATCGCTACTTTGGAATATTTCGGTTCGGTTCCGGTTCGGTTTTTGTCGGTTCCGGTTCGGTTCGGTTTTATATAAGAGGAACCGATAAATACCCGAAGTTTTCGGTTCTTAATCGGTTCTTATTCGGTTATTTGAGAACCGAAATAGTTTAAAATACCCGAAAATAGTTTAAAATACCCGAAACAAACAAAAAAACCCGAAATAATTTAAAATACCCGAAAATTTCAAAAAAACAGAGCAAAACAAAGTACCCAACATAGCAAGTAGCAACACAAAGTTCATAAACCAAAAACAAACATCACACCACAAGATTCACATTTCACACCACTTGGTCTTCTTCTTTATCCTCCAAATTGAATGTTAGTGTCTTCTTCTTCGTTCATGTTTGGTTGATCATGAGTTGAATTCATTTGCATCAAAAGAACATAACATAAGTTTAACAGTTTCTAATCAAACACTTAACAGTTAACACCAAAAGATGTTAAGTGTTTATGAAAACTGAGAATCGAAACATCAATTAAACCCTAAATCTAAAGTTAAACATACCTTTGATCGATTTTGATTCGCAGAAGATGAATCGGTCGACGAAAATTGACGGCTTAAGAGTGGCTCCTGAGATTCCAGATTTGCGAAGCGATTCTTTTCTCTCTCTCTGTGATTTTTGTGAATCGATGATGTTGTATTGTTGTTTTCGTCGCTCTGTAAAAACAAAAGAAAGGGAAAGGGAAAGTGTGAAAGTGTGATTTGTGAAAGTGATAAAACAATAAAACCCTAAGTCACTTGGGCCTTTAACAAATTAAACTGGACCGGCCCATATTATCACAAGAGGAAAAGTTTCGGTTCTTCGGTTCTGCATTTCGGTTCTCAGTTCGGAACCGGAACCGAACCGATACCCATGGTTCTTCATCTCAGGAACCATTGGGTATTCTGGGGGGAACCGGAACCGACCCAAATCATGTTTTTTCGGTTCTTCGGTTCCGGTTTTTATGCCCATGCCTACATCAAATAGTAACCTTATATAATTCACATGAAACACAACAAATTTTATTAATTTCATCAAAATCTACGTATTAAAGGTCAAGACACTAAAAAAAAACTATACACTCAGATTAAACTAGGACAATAATCGAATTTTTTTAAAAATATACCAAGATCGTGATATTATGTGGTTCTCATCAATCTCTCCATAGCTCTGTTGTAATCATCCATCTTGTTCTCAGATCTCAATGAAACATCATTGCTTCCTTGATTCTTCTCACTCCTTGATGAGATTTTGCAGGAGACCATGACCGATTTGCCCAAATCTCTCGCTGGTTTATTGTTAACCGGATTAAACCAAGAAGAGATTTGTTTCTGTCGAGAGTAACTTGTGATGGAGAAGATACACTGATTGCTTGGAAAAACGACTTTTACATACGGAAGAATCCAATTATATGGAGATTATACATCAACTTTAACCGAGTGTTAATTTGAAATCATGAAAATAAGTTTTTTCATACATAAAAAATTCAATTATATGGAGATCATACATCAACTTTAACCGAGTGTTAATTCATACATGAAATCATGAAAATAGGTTTTTCATACATGAAGAATCCATATATCATACATCAACTTTAACCGAGTGTTAATTCATAAATGAAATTAAGAAAATAGGTTTTTCATACATGAAGAATTCAATTATATGAAATACATATAAACGTCGATTTCTTTACGGCGATTATACGTCGAATAGTTTACGACGATTAGACGTCGAATTTTAACGACGACTTAACAATGTTATTTCGGAATTAAAATATTTAATCGATGTTTTATTGTGTATTCACTACAAGAAAACTGTTCTTTTACAACGAAGGAAATCGTTGTTAAATCGTTGTTATTTGGCCATTACGACGATTTACCAACGAAATTCAATTCGTCGTTAACTGATCAAAGTAAATAACAAATCGTCGTAAATTCGTGGTTTAATTTGCGACGAAACAAAATCGTCGTAAAATACTTTGTATTAAATCGTTGTAAATTAGTTGTAAATTTACAACGTTTTTACATCGATACATCGTTGTATATTTACAACGTATTTACAATGAAATTTCCGTTGCTAAAACGTAGTAAAATCGTGGGTAATTTACAAGTGAAACACGAGTTATGTGATACAACATTCGTTGTTAAGTCGTCGTTAAAATTCGACGTCTAATCGTCGTAAACTATTCGACGTATAATCGTCGTAAAGAAATCGACGTTTATATGTATTTCATATAATTGAATTCTTCATGTATGAAAAACCTATTTTCTTAATTTCATGTATGAATTAGCGCTTGGTTAAAGTTGATGTATGATCTCTGGATTTTTCATGTATGAAAAACCTATTTTCATGATTTCATGTTTGAATTAACACTCGATTAAAGTTGATGTATGATCTCCATATAATTGAATTATTCAGGTATGTAAAAGCCGTTTTCCGTGATTGCTTACAGCAAGCGACATTCATCTTCTCTCTATCACGTGGAGGAACGATCTAAAAATCGATTTAGGGATTTAGATTTAATTAATTTGAGGATTTTTTTAGTCAAAACGACGTCGTTTTGACACAATTGTTTTAATTTTAACAAAACGGTAAATCACGGTCATTTTGCACTTAACGTCAATTAAAGTTGAGTTAACCGTTGACTTTTTACGGGCTTAAAATGAATTAGTCAACGTTAATATGTGATTAAATGTTTCGCGTGTAAAAGGTCGATAATTAAATGGCTTAAATGAAAGTTGAGGCATTAAACGACTTTAATTTCAAAATTGGGGAATTAAAAGGCGATTTTCCCCTTTAAAAGTAATAATTAATTAAACAACTTGCATAGTATATATAGATATGTTCTTCACCGACAAAATCTAAGTGGGATAAATCTAATGATTGATTAAGCCACACCGCTAATGTAAAGGACATTCTGTCCACTTAGTTGATTATAATTTAGAAGAAACAAAAAATAGATTCGCTTATAATTGCATTATAATTGGGGAGAATTACAAAACTACTCTATTTAAATTCAACTAGGTAATTGCCCGCGCTACGCGCGGGTGAGGTTTTATTTGTTTTAAGAAATTTGAACAAAATGTTTTAAAATTATATAAGATGTTTTTCTATTTAGTTTTGTATATGCAACCGGGAAATCAATCTTTTTAATTTTTTTTGAGCATTTCATTATTTTTCTCAATTTGTAAACATAATTTGGAATGTGAGTACTGAAATTATTTTCTTATGTGTTGCATAATTAAATAAACATTGGTCAATCACAACATACCAAACACCACTTCATGCATAAGTTCATACATCTTTCATACACCAATTTCTTCTGTTTTTAGTTGTTCATGCATCAGTTCATATACCAGACCAAACACAATCCTTTTACTTTTTTTTTTTTTTTTTTTGGTAAAACCTTTTACTTTCTTTGACTATAATTCTTTAGCCAAATGGCGAAAGATCTTATTCAAATTACACTCGGATCCAAAAACAAAAACAAAAGACCATAATATATGGAGAAATGGAAGATATGACTTTTCCTCAACCGAAACTTGTTGAACGATCTACAACAAAAATCACAACTAAAAGACACTTATCATTGAAAGATCCAATTTTGAAACGAGCAAGAACAACAAATGGGCGAAAAACACCTCGTAACTCGATCACATCTCTAAAAGGAGCTAAATTTGAAAAGAAGACAAACTCGGGATCACAACTCCAGCCTTCTCGCCTCTCTGGGCATTCCCTTATGACTCATAAAAAGAAAGATTGCAAAAAATATCAGAATGTAAAAAAACAGAAAAAGAATCAACACACCTAAAAATCAGTCTATAAGCTTGGGTCCCTTGAAGTATTTGATAAAAAGATAACATTAACTCAAGTTTTAATTAAAGTTACGCAGTACATACCGTGGTAGGTTTTCAAAGGAAAGAGATAGGAAACCAAACTACTTTGAAGGCGCTATATACACATTGAGGCCATACGCTTTTACAGAATGATAAAACTCATTCAGACCCTAATTAATTAGGTGAAGTTTGCACAATTCATGGTCGATCATGACTGTGTGGCTTAACATCGCAACCGCCAATCGCTGCAACAGTGGTGGCTTCTATGCCGATAATAAGAAAGCAGAGAGAACTTGCTCCTCCAAAGGAAGGCCTCCGTATCTATCGGTGAAGAAGAACCCTTGGATGAAACCAGGCTCAACTCTTAGTTTGCAGCTTGACAATATTTGCCCATCCTTCTTTCAAGCTCTCTTCTGATCTGTTAAGGTATCGTATGAAATTTAGTAAGAAAACTCAAAGACAAAAGTACTAAAAGGCAACATGAGTATTAATATATCAATACAAAAGTTGAATACAAAAGTTGAAGCTCTTTTACTTTTGCAACATTAAGGTTTGTAGCATGATGAACCGAGTACCTCCGCTAAACACCTCCTAAACCAATAACATCAGCACCTTGAGTGTTAATGTTCGTCTTTATACTTGTTGATGATGATCTTGATTATCCGTTATGTTAAACTTTGTTCTTGTTTCAGAATTGGACATAAGAACTTGTTACCCAGAGTTCACCCAATAATGGCTACGTCTCGGGGCCTGATTCACCGGCGTTGCACTATAACCTTGATCGGAAAAAGCCTCCGATCGGTGGCGCACAAACTCAAACACTAATCCCTTATTCTTGTGTTACAGATTATACAACACTAAGGAATCAAGGAGTTTATGACAATGACAACAACGTTGAATCAGACCTGAAGCTTCCGGCGATCCCTCCGATCTAGAAAGCTTCTTCTCCGGCGAATGCTCTATTTCTATTTCTGTTATTCTCTTGTAACAACAACAACAAACTTCTTCTTGGACTTAGGCTTTTATAAGCATCCAATTAACAAGCCTTTCTTCTTTTGTCGAAGCCCATTAGTAAATGACTTAGGCCCATTAGGTATTTTGGATAGACAAAACACCACAAATCTCCACCTTGTCTTCCAAAACCTAATTTCTTCTTCCTCTGCGCCGTCTCTCATCTTTCCCCTCTGCAATTTCATCGCACTTTTGTTTCACTCCGATCTGTAACTCCCTCTGTTACTGATCTGAAACCAAAACCAACCCTGTCTAGCTCTCTCTTCCACCTTCCTTTTTCACGAACCAAAACTTATCCTATGAACCTCATCTTCAGATAAGAACCCTAAAAGTCCGTTCAGCTTCTGTCTCAACACAAAACTGTCAGATCTAGCCGTTTCCTTGACATGCATGGCAACCAAACAACCTGACGAACCATCTGATCTCCGACGACGAACCTGGTAAGCTAAGTAGCTAACCTTTCAACCTTCTGATTTCAGATCTGAGTTATACTTTGTAAAAGCGCTAACTCCTTGTTGTTTCTGTGCCTTGACAGGGACGAGTGAAACCAGATCTGACCTGAACCAGCTTAGCTTGAAGAATCCTAAAGAGAAAAACCTTGAGCTTGACTTCACATCTGGATAGGTAAGCCTCTCATACTCCTCTGTATAGATCTATACCTGTTTTTGATGTAACCCTTTTCTCAGTTCTCCTTTTGACAAAACTGATGATAACCACTAACACCTTTTTGTCTTCTTTTGCCTATGTGTCTGCGAGGTGATGAGCTGAGAAGAACACCTGCAGACGAGGCGGCTAGCTTCACCGGACCAGCTTCAGGGCCAAGAGACCCTTCTCCAAAACAGTACCAGGTACGCTCTTGGTAAGTAAATCTGCAAGATTTAGACTAGTATGCACCTTGACTAATGTAACTTCCCCATCTGTGATTTGATCCTTGATGAAGTAACACTTAGAAGCCATGTGCTTAGTCCTTTCATGATAACCTCCATTCTTTGCTAACCCTAGAGCAATTTGTGAATCACAATGAATCTTGACTGCATCCTGCTTAAACCCTAGATCCTCACACATGCCTCTTAACCAAATAGCTTCTTTAACTGCTTCTGTTAATGCTAAATACTCTGATTCAGTAGTTGATAAAGCTACAACATGTTGCAAACCTGATCTCCAACTGAAAGTATTACCACCAACTTGAAAAATGTAGCCTGTGATTGATCTTCTTCTGTCTAAGTCTGAACCATAGTCTGCATCACTGTGTCCTTCCACTATGAATTCTGCACCTTTAGTGAATGTTAAAACACAATCCACAGAAACCTTAATGTACCTTAAAATCCACTGAATTGCCTTCCAATGCTCTCTGCTTGGATGTGCCATAAACCTGCTAACAACACCCACTGAATGAGCTAAGTCTGGTCTTGTACCAACCATGGCATACATAAGACTGCCCATTGCGCTTGCGTATGGTATATTGGCCATGTGACTAGCTTCCTTCTTTAACTCCTCCTGAGTTAAACTCTTCAGTTTTAACTGTGAACCAAGTGGGGTAACAACTGGTTTACAGTCAAACATATTAAAAGTCTTTAGAACCTTCTCTAAGTACTTCCCTTGTGACAGCTTGAGTGTACCCTTCTTTTTGTCTCTGATGATATCCATGCCTAGGATTCTGGTTGCTGGACCCAAATCCTTCATCTCAAATTCCCTGCTTAGACTGTCTTTTAGTTTCTGAATCTTCTTTGAATCCTCAGATGCAATGAGCATATCATCCACATAGATCAATAAGTAGACCATTTCCTGAATACTAGAGCCTTTAAAGTAGACACATGGGTCATGCCTAGTCTGCTTAAAGCCTTGATCTTTCATAAACCCATCAAATCTCTTGTTCCATTGCCTCGGAGACTGTTTTAAACCATATAGAGATTTCCTGAGAAGGCATACCATATTCTCCTTTCCTTTTTCCTTGTACCCTTCTGGCTGCTCCATGTAGATTTCCTCTTCTAGTGTTCCATGAAGGAAAGCTGTCTTAACATCTAGTTGTTCCAATTCCAAGTCAAAATTGACTGTAAGTGACAACATTATCCTGATGGATACATGTTTCACAACTGGTGCAAACACCTCTGTGTAGTCAATGCCTTCTACCTGAGAGTACCCCTTTGCAACCAGCCTTGCTTTATACATGGAGCTTTCCACATTTGGTATTCCTGGTTTTCTTTTGAAGATCCATCTACACCCTATCACCCTTTTCTTCTCTGGCCTTTTGGCAAGATCCCAAGTGTGATTCTTGTGAAGTGAATCCATTTCTTCTTCACAAGCTGAAGTCCATTCTTCTCTGTCCAAGCTCCTCATAGCTTCAACATAATTGTCTGGTTCATCTGTCTCAATATCTTTGGCAACTGATAAGGCAAAAGCTGATACATCAAAGTCATCAAACTTTGAGGGTAGCTTCATGTCCCTTCTAACTCTGTCTCTTGCCAACACGTAGTTATCTAAGTCCACCACCAATTCTGTCTCTGAAACATTGTCTGAAACTTCCTCTAAGCTTTCTGTGACATTTTCTGAGCTGGGACTTGATTCTACACTTTCTGTATTCTGATAATCCTGAGCCTCTAAACCTGATTCTCTTTCTGTCTCATGAGTTGCTCCACCTGATTCATGAGAACTAACTCCACCTTGGGGTAGAGAATCTACACCATCTGAACCTGATGAACTTGCTCCACCTGAATTGTGAACTGGTTCTGATGGTCCTCTGACAAGTATTGGACTGAATGATACTTTCTTCTTTTTCTTTTCTGGTTCCTCTGTTACTTGAGTGGTGCTTCCTGTTAATTCCTTGAAGACCTCTTCCTCATGAAATATAACATTTCTGTTGATAACACACTTTTGCTCATCTTGTAACCAGACTTTGAACCCTTTAGTGCCTTGTGGATAACCAATGAAATACCCCTTAACTGCCCTTGGACTTATCTTTGATTGTGTGACATGAACATAGGTTGCACAACCAAACCTTCTGAGATGTGTTAGGCTAGGCTTGTTTCCTGACCATAACTCTTCTGGTACTTTGAAATCAATGGATGAACTTGGTGATATGTTTATCAGATACACAGCAGTACTTGCTGCTTCAGCCCAAAATTTTTCTTCCATTCCACTTTCTGCTAACATACATCTCACCTTGTCCATAATGGTTCTGTTCATTCTTTCTGAAACTCCGTTCTGTTATGGGGTATAAGCGCACGTCCTATGCCTTCCTATTCCAGCTTGTTTACACAGATTGTCAAATTTGGAATTACAAAATTTCAATCCATTGTCAGTCCTTAGAGCTTTAACCTTCTTTCTAGTTTAATTTTCAACTAGTATTTTCCAATCTGAAAAATTCTGGAAAGCCTCATCTTTTGTTCTCTGAAAGTAGATCCAAACCTTTCTTGAGTAGTCATCTATAAAAGTGACAAAATACTGGTTCCCTGCAATGCTTGGTGTAACAGATGGTGATCCCCACAAATCAGAGTGTAACAGATGGTGATCCCCACAAATCAGAGTGAATGTATTCTAGCACATTCTTAGACGTGTGTTTTGCCTTAGGGAAACTTTGCTTGTGAGATTTTCCCAAAACACAGTCTTCACAGAAACTTAGGCTCTTAACATCCATGTCTGAAATGTATCCATCTGTGATCAGCCTTTCCATGTTCTTCTGTCTCATATGACCTAGTCTGGAATGCCATTTCTTGGTTGGATTAAACACATCCTTAACTGTGTTGACTTGCCCATTTGGCACCGAACCCTCCAAATAATACAGACCATCTTCATATTTCCCAGACAGAACTTTCTTGCCTCCATTTTTCAGAACAAAGATAATTCTGAAATCCTCACCTTCATATTTGCAGCCAGCTTTCTCTAAACATCCATAGGAGATTAGATTTCTTCCCATCTTAGGCATATATCTAACTCCAGTTAGTATAACACTTTGGCCTTCATCATTTATGATTCTGACTTTGCCAATGCCTCTTATGTCACTGAATGTGTTGTTCCCCATCAACACTTTTCCTCCTCTGAATTACTCTAAGTCAAACAGGAGGTCTTTGTTGTGGGTTATGTGGTAAGTGCTACCTGAATCCAAAACCCAATCATCTTCTGATTTCTGAATTCTAGCTGACAGTGTCATAGGTTCTGTGAAGTTGCATAACTTGTCATCATCAGTTTCAAGCACCAAAGAACCTGTATACTTCATTACCACGTTGACACTTCCCTGGACTTTCCTCTCTGGACAGTCCCTTTTCCAGTGACCTTCTTTTCCACAGACAAAGCAGCCTTTGTCTTTCTTGTCAGTTCTGCCCCTTGACTTGCTCCTAGCACGTCCCTTGAACTTGCTTTTCACATGATGATTCTCTCTCTTTTCTGGTCTGCCTCTACTATTTGATGTAAACAACCCTTCTGCTTGATTCCTTGTAGTCTTGTTGTTTTCTGAAAGTTCCCTCTCCTTAGACTTTGCTGATCCAATAACCTCAGTTAGACTCAAAGTCTCTCTACCATACTTGAGGGTTTCCTTTAGCTGATCATACTTGTAGGGCATAAAACTCATCAATAGAATAACTTGAACCTCTTCAGATATAGTAACTCCAATGTTTCCCAAGTCAGCCACTAACTTTAGGAAATCATCCACATTCTGATCAATGTTCTTGGAGTCTATCATCTTGAATGTGTAGAACTTGATATGTAGGTAGATTATGTTTGGTAAAGTACTCTCCAAGTACAGTTTGTCTAGAGTCTTCCACATAGAGGTTGCAGTCTCACAGCTTATGATTTTCCTCAGGACATGATCTCTTACATTAGGAATTATGATGCTCTTTGCTTTCTCTTATTTCTCCACCTTGATAGGATCTTTAACCTTGACCACTAAGGTTGTATCTTGTGAGCTATCTTGGCTTGTCTCTGTTCCTATTACTGTTTCTTGTGTTTTTGTTGTAACAGGATCCTTCAAGAGCTCTTCATCAAGGAGGATATCTTTGAGCCCAAGCAAGCTTAAGTGAGCCATCATCCTAACCTTCCACGAAGAGAAGTCTCCTGTGCCATCAAACCTGTCCACCTTCACACGCGTCTTAATCGGCTAATCATCCACCATGGTTCTTGATACAGAAGCTGAACCTGAAGACCAAGAAGTTCTGCAAACACACACGGACCAACAGATAAGTTTCGAACCTTGCCTGCTTGTCTTCTTTGCACTTATTGATCTTGAACCTAGCCTCTGAATCTCCTGAACCTGTGCTCTGATACCACTTGTTAATGTTCGTCTTTATACTTGTTGATGATGATCTTGATTATCCGTTATGTTAAACTCTATTCTTGTTTCGGAATTGGACACAAGAACTTGTTACCCAGAGTTCACCCAATAATGGCTACGTCTTTGGGGCCAGATTCACCAGCGTTGCACTATAACCTTGATCGGAAAAAGCCTCCGATCGGTGGCGCACAAACTCAAACACTAATCCCTTATTCTTGTGTTACAGATTATACAACATTAAGGAATCAAGGAGTTTATGACAATGACAACAGCGTTGAATCAGACCTGAAGCTTCCGGCGATCCCTCCGATCTAGAAAACTTCTTCTCCGGCGAATGCTCTGTTTCTATTTCTGTTATTCTCTTGTAACAACAACAACAAACTTATTCTTGGACTTAGGCTTTTATAAGCATCCAATTAACAGGCTTTTCTTCTTTTGTCAAAGCCCATTAGTAAATGACTTAGGCCCATTAGTAAATGACTTAGGCCCATTAGGTATTTTGGATAGACAAAACACCACATTGAGAAAAACAAAACATTTAAATGAAGGGTCTGAATATTTGTGACAACGAACCTAGCCGACAGGTTGCTAGAATCTTCCACATAGCCTTCTTGAGTCATCTTGTTGATTAATTTACGAACATTGGTTTGGTTCGTTTCAATGGTGGATGTTGTAACCATTTTTAAAATATTATATATAATCCATTTTTGCATGCAGAACACATAGTATTAAGTCAGAGTATCTTACTTTGATGTACATGAATTCCTTTGGAGCTATAGATTTATCATCTTTTGGAATAAAGTGTATTTGATTTTAGAAATGACATAAGACTAAATATGCAAGTTACACTTTCTAAAGTGGAAATGAAGAGGAAACTCGTTACTACCGAGATATGTGGGAAGTTTGTAAGAATATATATGTGACATTAAAATTGACGCATACTTATTTAGTCAAGCAACGCCATAGAAGGTGGAACAATTGATCGGAGAGTAGGTTTCATTTATTGCATTAAATACGGGGATTAGGTGACAAATAGAAAAGAAAGTCAAAACGTTTGCGTTTTGTATTTATTTTACGAAAATATTTGTAAGATGTGGCAAGCATATAGTGCTACTAAAAAGCTGACGTGGCATATCAAATGAGCTCTAAATCCTTCCTTTTAGATAGAAGGATTTCACAAAACTATTCTATTTAAAAGTCATTTCACAAAACCACACAAAATTAATCCATATAAATCCTATCCACATGTGTTGCGAATAGCCCGCAAGTCCCTTAGTCCGCTACGGGTTAACCCGTTTAGCCCGCGAATCGCAACGGACAAATCCGTGAGGCCCGCTTTTTAACGACATAAAAGCTGATGCCTAAGCCCGCCCCGCTACGGTCTTTATTGGGCCAAGCCCGCGGGTGACATGTATGTTTGACATCCATTAACACTAATCAGCGACCTAAATAAAAAAATTTAATTTTGGTAATTTTTATATAGTAATTAATCCATTTAAGAAATTGAAAAGGGTGTAAATATAGAAAAAAAAATTGTATTATATGTAATTTTGTGAAAGAAAGGTCGAAACGATGTATTTTTGTGATTTCTTCTTATAATAGATGGTATTATTTGTTTTTCTAATAAAAAGTATCCATTACCCTAACCTAAACTAATGTGCAATTCTCATAAATTATGGTTTTCTTGTCGTTAAAATTGTTTACATGACCTAGTATGGGAAAATAAAACTTTAGTATAATTAAAAGTAACCATCAGACTTCTCGGTTATAATATTTTATATATTAATTTTATAAAATTTTATTTTATATACTTTTTCCCTCATTTCTATAGTTGAAAGAAATAAAAAGATTTTGTTTGTCTTATCCTTATACATGATAGTGTACATGTCTAATTTGATCATCACATAGTCATTAAAAAAATTCTTAAAACACCTAAGGTTTATCAGTTTGACCACTCCTTGTTTGAACAATTAATTTTTTTATGTAATTTTTACTTAGGAAATTTAAACATTTTGATTCGTTGTTAGACAAGTGTTATAGAAAAACTACTTAGATTAACTTTCAAATACTTAGTAGAACAAAAGTCTGCACAATCTATTATTCTCTTAATTTCAAAATCTTATTATATAAAAGTGAACAAGATTTTACATTCGTTCTTTCGAATATCTTAATTGTAGTACTTAAGATGTCAATCCGAATCACAATAGACTAAAGCTTGTGAGAAATAAACTTAGTCTAAGCAAATTAAAAAATGATTTGTTTTGAGTTTTGTAACTGAGTAACGAGAAAACGAAAACGAAACTAAACAATATTAAGGATTCAAATTAAAAGCTAAACAACTAGGTCGGTGTACTTTAACGGGTGATTAAACTTTCAGATTTTTAATTGTCTTTTAACAAAGGTAACTTTTAAAGTTTTGAAAACGTTTTTAGATCAATTCACTCTCGTTACAATGATATTTTTCCTATTAAATAAAATAAAACAATATCTTGGATAGTTTAAATCTTAAGAAACGTTAAGTTCAATTCAATTCAACCACTAATCTTATTAACACGGATATCTCGGTTAAGCTAGACTTAGTTCTAGGGTAATTTATCAGGAATCTTTACAATCTCTCGAATGATAAAGTTTCCTAAGTTCAGTAATCGAATGACCAACTCGATTAAGACTTTAAGTTTGTTATCAAAGACAAAAGTTTTGAGATTAAGTTCTAGACAAAGATAATCCTAAGTTTAATCAACCATTTTTCCCCAACCCAAATGTCTATTTAGATCTACTTACTAAGCATAATGAAAATCAAAGCAAACATAATCGAATTAAGCATAAATAAATTGAAGAGATTAAGGTTAAGAAAAACTCTGATTATTGGAATTAAAGATTACAAAAGGTCTCTAGGATGCAAAATCTCCAAAAGCTTGTAGCAAGGTTTCAATAATAAAAATAAGCATAAGAGAAGACAATAAGATATCAAAAACCCTAAATATATCAAAAACAACTCTGAAAAACGTCATCTTCGGTTTATGACTCTTTTTTCCTTTTTCAGCTCGAAAAACCGGGTTTCCTTTTATTTCTCGCAGCCCGTACCGCTCAAGTGAAACCGGTACAATATGATCGATACCGGCCACCAAACCGGTACAAGGTGGCCGGTACAACTCCTTTCTTCATACCGGCTAGATGAAGCCGGTAAAACAAACCGGTACGCATTTCTTCTTGATACCGACCACTTCAAACCGGTATAACAAATTGATATAAAGTAAAATTGACATAACTTTAGATCTAACAGTTGAAATCATCTCAAACCACCGCCAAATGAAAGCTAACATTTGTGGCTATCTTGTGGTATAATTTCATAAAAATCCGTCGGTGGGAACTTCCTCAACGAGTGTCTTTTTTACGCTTTTTGCTTGAATTAATTCTCCGTTTTTTCCCTTCTTTCACTCTTAAACCTGAAAACCATAAAACGACATGCAAATGCAATCAATATGATATTAAATGCAACATAAATGAGTTAATTCTAATGAATAAAACAAAGTAAAATATGCAAAATATACAAAATATCAAACGCGTTTAACGTGAGCTCGACACGTAAGCATAATTATAACTCACCAGATCGTGACATTTGTAATAGTTAGTTCAGATCGTGACATGTGTATTAAAATTGATATGTATCATCTTATAAAATAGAAACTTAACAATATTGAGAAAAACAGAAATAAGAAAAATAATCAAAAATAAAAAAATTTAAATTAATTATCAATAATTAGAAATAAAATAAATTAATCCTAAATATAGAAAAATAAAATAATCTGAAATAAGGAAAACAAAATAGAAAAATAAAAATTTAACAATATTTTAAGAAATAATCAATAAAAAAATAATTAGAAATAAGAAAAAATAAAAACGTAAAATTTCTTGAAAAAATAAAGAGAATTTTTATGATAACTTATTTGTTATCTTCATGGATCCACTATCTAATTATTAATTTAAAATAAATGGTTTCTCATGTAAATAACAAAAACAATGTAATAAAACAAAAAATGTGTTATTTTTATTTTTTAATAGATGAAAAAGTAAAAACACTTATTTACTGTTTACTACATTATATATTGTTGTGTATCTTTTATATTATTTGTTAATTTAATAACGAGTATAATATTAGTTTCCGTTTAAATCTAACTAGTCTATAACTATAAAAATTTACTAACATTATTAATATATAATTAGAAAATATTTTTATGTAATTTGTATGCGTATTACGCGGGATTTCATATAGTAAATGATATTTTAGAGTGTTGCACATATATTAAAAAATTCAAATTTTTGATTTTAATGATTAAATTAACCAATTGAAGTAAAATACAATAAAATATTATTGATTAAGAAAATTAAATTCATTTATTTTTGCATTGAAATCCTAAAATATCATTTTTGTAACAAAATTTTTTGACTCGAATATCATTTATTTTGGAATAGAGGGAATATATAATAGTTCATATCTCTCAATACTATTTTTGATATTTAATGATTAAATTAACCAATTGAAGTAAAATATAATAAAATATTATTGATTAAGAAAATTAAATTCATTTATTTTTTGCATTGAAATCCTAAAATATCATTTTTGTAACAAAATTTTTTGACTCGAATATCATTTTATTTTGAAATAGAGGGAATATATAATAGTTCATATATAATATAGAGAATATTGATCAATCGAATTGTTTTTTGGAAAATAACTAAAGATTAGAACATTCACTATTTACAACTGCTAATTGGACTGTATGGTCCACCAAAAAAACACTATTCACATTTTATGAGTTTATTAAATAGGTGTATAATCATCGTATATTACGATCATGCCATTGTTGATTTTTTTCTTTTTTCTTTTCTTTTTTCTTTTTTCTTTTTTCTTTTTTTTTTCTTTTTTTTCTCTCTCTTTTCTCTCTCTTTTCCTTTTGTTCTCTTCCCTTTTTTATGTCTTCTTCCTTTTATTTATTTCTTCTTCCTTTTATTTTTTTTTCTCTTTTGTATCTTCTCTCTCCTCTCTCGTTTAAAATTTTTGCAAACTTATTAATTACTTTAAATTGTTAATTTTGTAGTCTGATTAGGTGTACAATTTTTTCTGCCAAATTTTAAATGTACATATAAATTACAATACAGTGGACAATTCGACTCTATAATGACTATACAATTTGACTATTAAGTTTAACGAAAAAATTGACTATGCATATTCGATGGATAACCTGATATATATATACATATAAATAATAGTTTTTTGTTCCATCCGGTGAACTATTCGTCTATACAACCCACTGGACATTTTGAGGGGCATAATTTGTCTGTAAAATATATTAGATAATTTATGTGTACAATTCACATATACAAACTAGTGGCGAATAACATCCGGTGTACAATTTAGCGAATGATCTGGATTTACAAGTTGTTTATATAATTCAGTGGACAATATGGATGTATTTACAAATAACACTCGTTTGTACACCCAAAAAAGTAAAAAAGAGAGAAAAAAATGAAAAATAAATAAAAAGTTAAAAATTGAAAATTAATAAAAAATGAAAAGAAAAAGAGAAAGACAAAAAGTATATATATACTCTCATTTATTCTACCTAAGACCATGATTATTGGGGGCCTAAATGGTGGTCCTTAACCCGTGGACCCCACGATAATCTTAAGTAACACTCCTTAAAACCCTTCTCTAAGAGCATAAACATTGGTAGAACCACATTTTCAGCTCTTAAAATTTTTTTGTATATTTATATTTTTTATTTATTTTTTTTAAAAAAAAATAATTAAAAAGTATCAATCATGGGCCGCCACGTGTCAGTGGGGCCCATGAACAGTACAAGAATCAGATCCAAATATAGAGCTAAAAGTGGTGGTTTCTTAAGATTTTAGTGGGGCCCACGCGTTAAGAGCCCCACTAAAACCTGCAATGTTTATGGTCTAAGTACCAATCCTTAGACTTTTTGCGGGCTCCACTGACACGTGTCGGCCCGTGATTAGTCTGATTATTAATTTTAAAAAAAAAAAATTAAAAAAAAAATTAAAAAAACTTAAGTAACTTTTTTTGATCCTTAGGGATAATGATGCTCTAAAGATGTTAAATCATCAAAAACCCCACTTGACAAACCATGAATGTATTTACGCATTAAATGCACGTCTCTCTCCATCTCCATCTCCATCTCTCTACATTAAATGATCGGCGATTACATACACTACACCAAACAATATATACGATAACAATACGAGGCATCTCCTCAAATGGGTGTTTTGAATAATCCATGATCTTTTATAACCACTAAAGTCTACTATACCCATTTGAAAAGGAAATTTCACTTATACCCTTATTGGTTCATTGTTTGGTTTGTGAAGAAAAAGGTTTGGTTTCGATTTTCGGTTTGGTTTGATGTTTGGTATTGGTTTTGGTAAAAAAAAAATTCGATCTAAAAAAAAAAATAGAAACGACGACAACGACGACGATAACAACTCTTCTACATCGTCTTCCTCTGGTGAAGGCCGACGTCGGTAACAACTCTTCTACATCGCCGATCATTCATGGGCATCGGAAAGTAGGTTAATTCATTTCCTATTAGTTAATTTTTGAAATTTTGGGGGGAAATTCATTTCCTCATCCGATTCTCGATTGATGGTGGTTTTCTTATTTGTTTCGTTGCACATTGATGTTTGAGATACTCTAGTAAAGGGTGTGGTTAGTTGTAGTAGTATCAATTATGCAGTAGAACGAAATCTGTATCGATTATGCTCGCGAAACGAAACCTAAATCCAAGAACTTTAATTAATTGGGTAAAACTGTGTAGTTATACTAAGTTCTACTTAGTATAATCAATAGAATTGATTTATAGTGATACTATGTAAAACTGAGTGTAACTAGTAAAACTGATATTTGTAATATTTTTGTAAAACTGGTATAACTATATACAACTCGGTAAAACTAAAAATAAGTGGTTTAACAAGAACTTTTTTTGCAGGATACAATGGCACAACACGTGTGCGTATATTTGAAATTCAAAGGTCGTATATATAGTGTAATCTTCAAGACAAAAGCTGAGGATATAAGTTTGGTCGTGATGGAAGAAAGGTTTCATAAGAAGCTTGCTTTGGATGAAAGTAAAGTAAAATTGTCATTGAGTTACATACAGTTTGTGGTGGAATGTGTGGAACACATAAGTATTTGCGATGATGAGGATTTGTTTGTTTACCTAACGGAGAACCGTAGATCTCTTTTGTTAGTGGAGGAGACGAGTGCATTAGACGAGTTAGAGAAGTTGTCAAGAGCGGGTCTTAGTTCGATTGGTATGAACTATGAATTGTTGGAAGGAAATGATGACAATGTTGGACGTAATGCCATAACTCTATATGTAGAAGATGTTGAAGGAAATAAAGAGAAAGACTTTATGGAGAGTGAGAATGATGATGATAGAAGAGGAGATTATTGTAGGGATACAGATACCGCAGGCGATCCATACACGGCTGCTGACACAAACACGGCAAGTGAGACAGATACCACGGCTAGGGAGAACAACGCGGCTGAGCAAGAACCCGTAGAACAATCTAGTCAGGTTATAGAGGAATGGGAAGATGGATTGGGTTTAATACTTCTTCAGGAGTTTCCGAGCAAGAAAGCAATTCAAGAGTTGGTGGATAGAGCCGCATTTGAGAAATGTTTTCGTTATGTAACGAAGAGGTCTGATCCTAGACGATTGTTGATTAGATGTTGTGTATCAAGTTGTAAATGGGGTTTGCGAGCTTCAAGGATAACGAACACCGAACTCTTTTCTATTACGAGGTACATGGGTGTGCATTCATGTTCTCGGACTACTCAAAGCAAAATCAACAAAAGCAAGAGGAGAGGGTCAGCTGAATTAGTTGCGGCTTTTTTGAATGAGGAATTTCCCGGAAAAGTGAAAACTCCTGTCCCGAGAGATATTATGGAGCTCCTGCGGCTAAAACTTGGGGTAAAAGTATCTTACTCTACAACATTGAGAGGGAAAAATTTAGCTGTTAGTATTAAGCGCGGTAATGCAGAAGACAGCTACAAGATGATTCCTAGCTACATGTACATGTTAGAGGAGGCAAATCCAGGGACAAAAACAAGAGTGGAGGTGGATGAGGCAGGGAAGTTTAAGTACATTTTCATAGCTTTGGGAGCTTGTATTGAAGGGTTTGCGTTCATGAGAAAAATGATAGTTGTGGATGCAACATTTTTGAAGAACGGGTATGGTGGTGTGCTAGTATTTGCTAAAGCTCAAGATCCTAATCGCCATCATTATCCTCTTGCTATAGGTGTACTTGACGGTGAGAATAAAGCTAGTTGGAAATGGATTTTCGAAATGCTTAGAAGTGTTATATCCGACTCCTCTGAATTAGTTTTCATGAGCGATAGAAACCAGAGCCTCATCGCGGCTGTAGCTACCGTGTTTCCACAAGCTCACCACGGATATTGTGTATGGCATTTGTCTCAGAACGTAAGAAGTCATGCCAGTAACACTAACAAAGCCGTAGTCGGATGGAGATTTATGGAGTTAGCTAGATGCTACACGATGGCTGAGTTCGATTCTGCGTATGCATCATTCAAGGCGCGATACCCTTTAGCGTACAAGTATGTAGAAGAGCAAACTGTGAAAGATACTTGGGCACGTGTATTTTTCCCACGTGACAGATACAACTTGGACACTAGCAACAGTGTAGAGTCTATGAACAGCTTGTTCAAGGATGCGAGGAGGTATTCTTTAATACCAATGCTTGATATAATCATCAAAAAATTCTCAGATTGGTTTAACGAACACCGGAAAGACGCCGTGGATGCATCGGTTGATATGAGACCGGTTCCTCTTGTCGAGAACCACCTACACAACATATGGTCCAAAGCTGATAAAACACCTGTGCGAGAAGTAAATAGTTACGAGCTCGAGTTCGAGGTAACAGACACAGACGATGGTAAACTCTATTTTGTTAACTTGAGAGCGAAGAGTTGTTCTTGCAAGTTTTATGATTATGAAAAATATCCTTGTGTGCACGGACTGACAGCTTATTTATTTATGCGTCATGTCGATGTTGGTTGTGTTAGTGGAGAGAAAATAGAGTATCATGAGTTGTGCTCAGAGTATTACTTGGTACAACTATGGGGGGATGCTTATATATCGACTATCTATTCGGTGCCTGACATGGCTGATTGGAATGTACCATACCACATCAAAGCGAGGCAGGTGCTACCAAAAGATCGCATCATGAAGAAAGGAAGGAAAGAAGATAAGAGGAAGCCATCCGTTGGAGAGCGACGTAAAAGGACACAAAACACAAGGAGGCCTAGGCAGAATTTTGGCTACAATTGGTTGTTATTTGGAACACATCGTTATCCGAGTGAATGAACTTTTGTAATATTGTGCTTTTGATGTTGAACTTATGTAATATTGTGCTTTTGATGTTGAATATTGTGCTTTTGATGTTGAACTTATGTAATATTGTGGTTATGTTGTTGAAATACTGTGTCATACTGTGGAATACTATGAATTAGTACTACTCTTCGATTTCATTGATTTAGTATGTGAATTCAAATTAGTATAAAACTTGTAATATTACACTTTTGTTAATATATTTGAGTGTAAACATAGTTTAAAAAATTAAATTTCAAAAGAACATGTGAAAACACTCATTTTAAAAAAAATCTATTGTATATTCCTTGTTCTTTATAGGAACACTTTCTTAGTGAGAACAAGTTCTAAAAGGTCTTTTTCACAAAACGTTGATTTCTAACATATTATTGCATTAACCACATATTATTACATTTTAATGAAGATTTGTAAAACGTAAAACTACTTTGACAAATTAATATTTTGGGTAAAACTAAAAAAACATGAAATCATGAAAAGTAAAACTATGAAGAACTTTTGTAAAACCATAAACTCGGGTAAAACAGGGGTAAAACTATGTGCATTTTTTTGGAGGGAAACCAAAATTCGTTTTGCCGCCTAAATTTCGTTTTGGACCAAGAATGGTCAAAAAGCTGATTTTGTCATTATGTTCTGCCTAGATTCTCGGGTCTTGTCTATCCTAGTCAGTCGAATCCCCTTTATTTAACACTCATTTCATTACTCCATTTCTCTCTCTTTCTCTCTTGTTATTTAACACTCATTTCACTACTCCATTTCTCTCTCTTTCTCTTTTGTTCAACGTTTTCTTCTCTCTTTATCTATTTTCTCTCTCAAATCTCTCAATTCATGGATCCATACGAGGAGAGACGTGAGATGAAAAAGAATAAGCGACTTTACGAGAGGCGATACCACGTTGCCGATGCACAATACGGGATTCCAAGTCGTTGTCCATGTGGGGGAGATATCATTCACGATTCTTCTCCAACTCCAAAATATCGATCAAATTTTGATACCTTACCCGGGAGAAGGTATTTCACCTGCAAGACATACAAGGTAAATGTTTTGTTTTTAATTTCACATTTGTGTCAAACTGAGTAATACTGTAATTTACTAAGTGAAACTTATTTTGTAAAACTGTAATTTACTAAGTGAAACTTATTGTGTGAAACTAAGTAAAACTGTAATTTACTAAGTGAAACTATGTTCATTGTTCAGGACGATGGGTTGCACTTTCGTCAACCATGGGTTTTCGGTGTTCAGGAGGAAGTTGAAAAGCTAAGGAAGGAGGTGAAAGATTTGGTTAAAGAGATTGCAAACCTCAAGGAGCTTATTGCTGGACCCCGTACTTGAATCTTCTAGTTCTATTAGGATATGATCTATGTTCTATTCACATCTATGTATGGTTTGATGTTATGTTAAGTGTTGAACTTTTCTTTTGTTTTTCGGATTGAGTTTTATGTTATGTTTAGCCTTTAAATTACCATAAGTACCATAAACATCCGAAAATACCTTAATCCAAAATTATCATAAACATCCATAAGTACCACAATCATCCGAAAATACCATAAAAAATCCAAAAGTACCATAACAAATCCGAAAATATCATAAAAAACATCCAAAAGTATCACTAGAAATCCGAAAAGTAACTTAAAAAACTCCCAAAAGTACCATTACAAATCCAAAAAGTAATTTCAATTCTTTCTTCTTCCCTTCTGCTTACCCGAACCATCTCCAACGGAACCACCAGAACCATTCACAAAGGCCTCTAAAGTGTTTAACCTGTCACCCATTGCATCAATTTTCTTCTCAACCTTTTTAATGACAGTCACCAATTTCTTCATGGTTTTCAAAATATCCGTGACGTTCTCAACTTCCTCCACCGTAGTCGCTTCTATCTCTTCTGTCTCTTTTTCTCGCGCTGCAACATCTTCATCGAACATGTCTTTGAAAAGGATTGTTAATCCTTTTGCATGACGTTTATCCCAACTACTGACCGCTAGATCAAACGCATCCTCATCATCATCAACTTCGAAAATTTCATCCAACAACTCTCCTTCTTCTCTGCTGGCGACGATAATGTTGTCAATATCCTGTAAATATCAAAATATTAATTCCAACTTACCAAAGTTATAACTTAATACTACCTTAGTATTACCAAATGCTTCCGCAATTCTACAGTTGTTATACCTTAATTTTACATCAGTTCTTCTCTTATGAACATATTACTAAACTTACAGTCTCATGAGCAAGTTCTTTGTTTATCTCTGAAAGTGGCATCCCTGTCATTCCAGTCTGTTTGAATGAGGACTTGCACATCCTAGGACACTTCGCATCTGCTCCTACGACCGGTTCTCTAAACACACGTCCAAGTCTAGGAATTGCCTCGAAAGCGAGAATCTACAAAATACCAAAATACATCATCACCAACATTTTATAACAATACTAATAGTGAATGTTTATTTTAATAACTTACCTCTAAGGGGAGACAAAATCCTGGTACATGCCACAAGGTATGCGGATTTGAAGGGACCACACCTCCAAAATGTTTCATAGTGTGAGAGATCTCTGATAACATGTAATTATACGAGAATCTCCCCCAAGGAAACGTCTTGCAGAGGTCAAGATCATCAACTGCTTTCTGGAAAAATGGCAAGACATTCTTCGAACCTGGGCCACTCTTCGTTTGCGCGCAAACGACACTTCCTAAGAAGAATAAAACCGCCATATTCAGTCTGTCTTTACGGGGTCCCATTTTCAGAAGCTTCTCTTTCACATCCTCCAATCTTATGTGTTCTCCTTTCTTGAAATGTTTCTCAACAAACTTTCTCCCACCACTAGTCTCGTAGTTCAGCGGATAGTTCTGACAGTTGAGTCCTGATATCAATGCGTGTTCCCTAAGACCGTAACGGATGGGAATGCCATTGACAACAAACCACGCTTCTCTCTTCTTTTGGGTTTCGGCTGTCCTCATCAACAACATCCACATTCCCTGGACCTTGTGGTTCTTCTCTTTTTCCCTATGAAAGATGTGTTTGAACTGAGGATGCTCAAGAAACCACTTCTTCTCAGAGTTATTCAAAGCTGGTTGTATAACTTCAAAGAGCGTCTCAATTGCGTCTGTTATGAAACACCTCGTCCCTATATCTTGATTTGTTTCTTGTACTCGGATGGAGGAAAATACATTTTTGATGGTTTGATTGCCTCAGGATCCTGCAAGACAATAATATACACTTTCAACCACATCATAACATCGACACAATAACCTTCAGTAATCATATGTATTTCTTGGTTTCCCTAGTATTACACTTAATATTCACTAAATTTATTATCCACATATCCCAAGTTTTACTAGTGTAACACCAAATGCTCCTATAAGTATTGTCCAATATTCCTTAGTTATCTTAGTTTCACAACGAGTTAATAAAATTAAATTGCTAATTTCTTACTTCTTCATCGTCTGAGTTGGATGAATTTTGGTCCTCCTCGTTAGCATTCACTTCTCTATCTTCTACTTCTTCCTCTGATACATTTTTTGCCACATCTTCCACTAAATTATATATCATCACCATCATTTTCTTCACCGTCTTCATCTGTGTCATCTTCTTCTTCGGATTCTTCGTTTTTGTTTTCTTCTTCTTCTCCTTCTCCTTTTCCGCCGTCTTCAATTTCTTCTTCTTTCTCACTTTCTTCTTCCTCTTCATCGGATATTGTTTTTTCCGAATCATTCTCTACATTCGTCTCGCCCGATTTCTTTGCTGCAACAATCTCTGCATTTGTCGTTTTTGATATATTGACGAGAGCAACGGTCTTCTCTTTCGCCGACGTTACCCCCGATGATGATGGACAAGAGACCGGCATTACAAATCTCACTTTACTTCTAGTAGGCATTGCCTTTTCCACTTTCTTTGCCTTCTCCGCTTGCTTCGTCTTCTTCACCTTCTTCTTTTCTTGACTCCTTCTGTAATGAGATATCAACAATTCATCTTCATTCGAAACCTTTCTCTTACCCAGACGCGTTTCCACAATTGTTAGCACCTTTCGATTTTAAGAAATTTTAGCTGCAAGAATTTAGGGATTTAGGGTTCTTGAGGGTCTCAGTTTTACTCGAGAGTTTTAGTAGAACAATGAAGACGGTGATAAACGAGATTTTACCCCGTTAAATCTAATATCTTAATTGTAGTACTTAAGATGTCAAACCAAATCAGGAGCAAACAATATACTTGAATTTATTAGAAACGAACTCAGTTTAAGTGTGATCAAAAGGGTTGTTTGTTGAAAGTTTTTGTAACCGAAAATTAGACAAAACGAAAAACGCGAATTAAGAGTTTTGAAGATTAATTAAAAGCTAAACAATCAGGTTAAGGTGTTTTAAAAGGTGATTAAACTTTCAGATTTCAAATTGTCTTTTACAAAAATAACTTTAAGGTTTTGAAAACGATTTTAGATCAATCCACTCTCGTGGCAATGATCCTTTTCTCAACAATTAAACTAAAACAATATCTTGGATAGTTTAATCGTCGAGAAACTTTAAGAACAAATCAATTTTAACCACCAAGCTTATTAACACAAATCTCTCGGTTAAGCTAGGCTTGGTTCCAAGGTAATTGTTCAGGAATCTTTATAATCTCTCGATTCATAAAGTTTCCTAGGGTCAATAATCGAATGGCCAACTCGATTAAGGCTTTAAGTTTGTTACCAAAGACTAAAGTTTTATGATCTATTAAGTCCTAGACAATTATCAATCTTAGATTCAATCAACCTCTTTCTACCCTAACCCAATTGTCTAAGGGAAACTACTCACAAAGCATATTGAAATTCAAAACAATTAAATTTAAAGAAAGCATAAACATAAAATAAATCAAGGATAATAAAGGTTCAAGAAAACTCTTATTGATGATGATGAAGATTCAAAGGTGGCCAAGTAGCAAACACCAAGAAAATCTCCCAAGTCCAAAGCAAAAGAAACAAAGCGATGAAAAACTAAAACTAAAAGATGAAAAAGAAAAACTAAGATAGGGTGGCTGTCAAAACATCTCAACCCTAATATAATATCAAAACCAAAATAAAATAAAGGAAACCCAATTGGTTTAGGAATTGGTTTTCCTTTTTACAACATAAAACCGATTTCCTTATAATTTTCGCAGCTTGTATCGGTCATAGCAAACCGATACAATCTGGTCGATACGCACTGGTCGGTAGCCTTGCTTCAGCTCAGTTTCCTTCGTATCGGCCAGACCAAGCCGATACAACAAGTCGATACGCGTCTTCGGGTTCTTTTCCTCTTGTATCGGCCACTTCAAACCGGTACAACAAACCGATACGAAGTAAAATTGGAATAACTTTAGATCTAACCGTTGAAATCATCTCAAACCACCGCCAAATGAAAGCTAACATCTGTGGCTATCTTGTGGTAAAATTTCATAAAGATCCAACGGCGGGAACGTCTTAAACGAGTGTCTTTTTGACGCTTTTCGTCACACTTCTCTGTTTTTTCCATAATTGCACTCTTAAACCTGAAAACCACGAAAGAACATGCAAATGCAACCTATATGATACTAAATGCAACCTAAATGAGTTAATTCTAATGCATAACATAAGGTAAAATGTGTAAAATATGCAAGTTATCAACTCCCCCAAACTTATCCTTTGCTTGTCCTCAAGTAAGAGAATTTCGCATCAAAGTTTAAGAAGGTGTGGAGGCGGGGACCTCGAACCAAAAGCAACACGGAAGTGTAATGAACAAGTATCCTAAACATAGTACCCTCTCGCAACCGAACTAGTTCCACTTATTTCTATCTACCTTAACTCCGTCTAAATCGCTATTATTACCAAAAGTATGTGATCCACTTGTCTAGTCTAAACACCTTTCACATTCAATTAAACACAATCAAGCATGAAACATGATTAAAAATTTCCAAGAGTTTTTCTATTTGTCTAGGTAAGAACGGGATTTCGAATCAAACGAGGAGGCTAACACTCGTGCATGTGGTTAGTTGTAGCGCGGTTTCTCTCGGGGAGTGAAAGGGTTAAGCAAAATCGGGAAAGACAAGGAGCAATACAAGTTCGGACATCCATCCCTATACAACTCTATCCACTAACCCATCGTCTTTCTTTTAAACATTTAAACACCTAAACATCGAGTTTCTTAACAACCTTAGGGGATTTTATTTTGGCTAAGTCTCTTTTTTTTTTTTTTTTTATTTCTTAATCGAATTCTTTTTCTTTCTTTTCTTTTCTTTTTTTTTTTTTCGATTTTTCAATTTTTTTTTTATACTTAGCCATTCTTTTACCCCTTAGGTGTTTTACAACCACTCGTGTTTATTTTCTTAATTTTCAAAACTCAAAGACGTGTTTTACCTAGCCATTATTCCCTTCTAAATCACTAGCCCAATGGATGTCCTTTCTTGTCGCTCCCTATACTTTCAAGTTTTTGCGAAACCAAACAATCACTAAATGAAAAGAATTCTCACAAGTGTTTGGGTTTAGGAGTAGGGGGTGAGAGGGGAATCATCCTTATAATGAGAATGACCGGATTGCGCTTAAAGTGTTTCGGTTTAGGAAGCCGCAATCCGTAGAAATCAAAAAGCCATAGAAATTCTCTTGAAAACTATCAATCATGCTAATTAAAAGTCAAGTTTAAGTTCAGATAATTTTTCGAAGGTGACTTAGAACTACCAAGCTTCATAACAACACAATTGGCTTTTTAAACATCAATGTCTAGAGTTGCGGTTTTAAGATTTTCAGCGAGTTCTAATTCGTTTACGGAAGATACTACACCTAAGATACTGTTCAAAACACAAAGTGCGTCGCTTTACAAGGTTAACATCATCATAGATCCCCTATGCATATGCTCTAAATGCCATGAACTAATCCTATATGCAGATTTTTTTGTTTTGTTTTTTTTTTTTTTTTTTTTTATGAATGCTAATATGCGAAAACTAATATGACTACTCCCCCAAACTTAAATCACACGGTCTCCGTGTGAAACAAGCATTGGAGAAGGTTCCTAAATGTATGTATGAATGACTCTAATATGAAAAACTAATGGGTATGCACATGGTTCAGGTGTTACCTCAGTAGTACTAACACGACGAGTCGAAGTCGTCCGTATCGGTCCCAGCAGACCGATACTCTTGCCCGATATCGGTCCAGCAACCGATATAACAGCCGATATATACCCCTTTCGAATTCGTCTTCCTACTTCGTTTTCACTCGAAACCATCAAACATGACATATATTCTAAGTAAATTATCATCTAAATGCAGACTAAAATTTTATATACAAGGATAGACATGGGACTTCCTCCCAAGTGAGCTTGTTTATAGTCTCTTAGCTTGACTTTACCCCCTTCTTTTTAGGTGACATTGGGGATTGAAAGAGATGTCGAATCTCTTTCGGTGACAACTTCGTGTACCAGGGGCGGCTTGAGTTTTACTCGTTCACCACAAACTCGACTCTATCGTTGTGCTTGCTTTGTTTTGACTCGCAGCGAGCACTCCTTGCTCCTTCCTTGAAAGCTTTCTTCAAAAGTTTAACCTCGTTGACTAACTTTCTAATGACGCGGTTTTTAGACAAGTTCGAATGCGCCATTCTAAACTTTCTAGGAGGATGTTGGTGTTCCACTTTTGGAGCTTTGGGTTTGCTCCTTGCATCATCACTAGTCTTACCATTGCTAGCATCTTTCTCTACTCCAATCACCAAAGCTTCACAAGGAACCGTCTCCGTAGGCTTTTTGACCACATCGTTGATGTTGTACCGTTGAACAAGGTCCTTCCCAAGGTGTAAGTTTATCTTTCCAACCTTCACATCTATGACGGCTCCAGCGGTTGCCAAGAAAGGTCTTCCAAAGATGAGTGGACTATTAGGTTCTTTGTCTATCTCCAAGACGACAAAATCTGTCGGAATGAAAACGTCTCCCAACTTTACCGGAATATCTTCTAAGATTCCAACGGGTACCTTCACGGATCTATCGGCCAGCACCAAAGAGATCTGAGTAGGTTGGAAAGAAGAAAGGCCAAGTCGTTTAGCCACAGACGAAGGCATAACGTTGACACCGGCCCCTAAATCGCATAGGCACTTTTCAAAGACCAAAGGACCAAGAGTGCAAGGCAAAGTAAAACTCCCCTGGATCACCAAGTTTCTTAGGAGAATGGTTCTTTTGAATGATCGCGCTGCACTCTTGTGAAAGATTCACCGTGTCTTCCGAGTTTTTAAACTTGTTTTTGATGGTGTCTTTCAAGGATTTAGTGTCGTCAGGGACTAGCTTGAAAGCGTCAATAAGTGACATGGGAACTTGTACCTCGTTTACTTGCTTCTCGAGCTTAGCTCTAAAGTACTCCTTCAAGTGTTGCATCTTAGCTCGACCCGGAAAAGGTAGCTTAGGCACGTAAGAAGACGTCACGTAGACGGGCTTCTTCTTTTCTCGGATTTTTCCTCCGTATCGGCCATGTTCTTGGCCGATGTAGGTGGTCGATATCGGTCATCTGAAACCGATATGCCAGGTCGATACGAGTCCCCTGTCTCCTTATCACTCGTATCGGCCTTGTTCCTGGCCGATACAGGTGGTCGATATCGACCAGATGTGGACGATACGACTGGCCGATACAACTGTTCTGTATCTTCCTCGTTACCGCATGCGGTGTTCTCGTCGTCTAGGACTGTGGTCTCTGAGTCGTGTGACTGTTCCACCTCCCCGACCTGATCCGCATTGTCCTCAATGAGATCGTGTGAAAGCATTTGTGTATCACTGCTAAGTTCTATGGAGTTGACATACTCTCTAGGATTGGCTTCAGGTTTACCCGGAAGTTGACCAATTGGTCGCTTAGAAGCCGAGGTAATTTGAGCCACTTGGTTGTCTAAAGCCTTCAAGTGTGAGTTCATGGATTCGATCTTGGCGTTGAGATCATTGTAAGTAGAGTCCACCTTTGTCTTGATGGCATCGATTTCCATGAAGCTTCGGCTTTGACCTTCTAGAATTTGCTTCAACAGTTGGTTAGTTTGGTCACCTTGGGGAGCTGGTGAAGAAACTTGGCCTTGAGCAGCGGGAGGATGGTTGTAACCCGGTGGTGTATTAAGTGGTGGTCTCGGTGCATATCCTCCTTGTTGTGCTTGAGGATAGACTTGATCTTGAGGGTTAGCTACGTTGGTGCTTCGGTAGGAAAGGTTCGGGTTGTGTTTGTAGTTGTTGAAACGCCAATCACCTTGATTACCCACATAGTTTATCTCCTCATGAGTTCTGTGAAGTGGGGTCGCCTCTTCTTCTCTACTTCCTACGAAGTTGATTCCCGCTTGTTGAGACATGAGTAGCTTATCCAGCCTTCTCATTAACCGCCTTTATCTCTATCTTAAATTGCTCATCATTCCCCGAGCCGCGGATGGTGCGATCATAATCTTCCCCGTAGTTGCTATCGCTTATTGCGTAGTTTTCCACCAAAAGCTGTCCATCGGCTTCCGTCTTCCCAAGGAAATTTCCTTGGCTAGCTGAATCGAGAAGCATCCTAAACTTCGGTTTTAGACCGCGGTAGAACGTGCCGAGTAAGCTCTCTCCCGTGAAACCGTGGTGTGGACATCTCACCGTGTAACTCTTGAATCTTTCCCAAGACTCGCCGAACGTTTCTTGGTCTTTTTGTGCGAAGGCCGAGATCTCGATTCTTAGCTTTGCCGTCCTCACCACCGAGAAGAACTTTGTGAGAAAAGCCGTCTTACACGCCTCCCAAGTCTGTATGGTGTCTTTCACAAGATTCTTCTGCCATATGTGTGCTTTGTCCCCGAGTGAGAAGGGGAACAAACGCAGCTTAAACATGTGTTCATTGACACCATTGATCTTCACCGTGTCGCAAAGCATGTCAAACTGGTGAAGGTGATCAATGGGGTCTTCACTAGGCAGCCCGTAGAACTTGTTGCTGGACACCATGTTAATGAGACTAGACTTTATCTCGAAGTTGTTGTTGGCGATAGCTGGTGGTGTGATGCCACTACGGTTGGTGATGTTTGATGGCACATCCGCTGTACCAATGGTGCGTGCAACGTTAGGTGCGTTGTTTGCATCACCCATCTCGAATTCTGATTCTGAGCCCGAAGTGTCCGATGTGGATGAGTCGGAGTGGAGGCTGGTTCTTCTTTCTCGTGAGATAGCTCTTTCGTGTGCTTTGATGTCCGCGAAGAAGAGCAAGCTGTCACTTTGTCGGTGACTTCTTCTTTGCATACACCTACAAAACGAAAATCACAAGGAAAGAGAACAAGTTAGTAACGAAACCGAAACTTAATCCCAAGTAGTTTCAAAATTCTAATAATTGTTCGAGTTCTCGAATCGGCAACGGCGCCAATTTGATAAACGAGATTTTACCCCATTAAATCTAATATCTTAATTGTAGTACTTAAGATGTCAAACCAAATCAGAGCAAACAATATACTTGAATTTATTAGAAACGAACTCGGTTTAAGTGTGATCAAAAGGGTTGTTTGTTGAAAGTTTTTGTAACCGAAAATTAGACAAAACGAAAAACGCGAATTAAGAGTTTTGAAGATTAATTAAAAGCTAAACAATCAGGTTAAGGTGTTTTAAAAGGTGATTAAACTTTCAGATTTCAAATTGTCTTTTACAAAAATAACTTTAAGGTTTTGAAAACGATTTTAGATCAATCCACTCTCGTGGCAATGATCCTTTTCTCAACAATTAAACTAAAACAATATCTTGGATAGTTTAATCGTCGAGAAACTTTAAGAACAAATCAATTTTAACCACCAAGCTTATTAACACAGATCTCTCGGTTAAGCTAGGCTTGGTTCCAAGGTAATTGTTCGGGAATCTTTATAATCTCTCGATTCATAAAGTTTCCTAGGGTCAATAATCGAATGGCCAACTCGATTAAGGCTTTAAGTTTGTTACCAAAGACTAAAGTTTTATGATCTATTAAGTCCTAGACAATTATCAATCTTAGATTCAATCAACCTCTTTCTACCCTAACCCAATTGTCTAAGGGAAACTACTCACAAAGCATATTGAAATTCAAAACAATTAAATTTAAAGAAAGCATAAACATAAAATAAATCAAGGATAATAAAGGTTCAAGAAAACTCTTATTGATGATGATGAAGATTCAAAGGTGGCCAAGTAGCAAACACCAAGAAAATCTCTCAAGTCCAAAGCAAAAGAAACAAAGCGATGAAAAACTAAAACTAAAAGATGAAAAAGAAAAACTAAGATAGGGTGGCTGTCAAAACATCCCAACCCTAATATAATATCAAAACCAAAATAAAATAAAGGAAACCCAATTGGTTTAGGAATTGGTTTTCCTTTTTACAACATAAAACCGATTTCCTTATAATTTTCGCAGCTTGTATCGGTCATAGCAAACCGATACAATCTGGTCGATACGCACTGGTCGGTAGCCTTGCTTCAGCTCAGTTTCCTTCGTATCGGCCAGGCCAAGCCGATACAACAAGTCGATACGCGTCTTCGGGTTCTTTTCCTCTTGTATCGGCCACTTCAAACCGGTACAACAAACCGATACGAAGTAAAATTGGAATAACTTTAGATCTAACCGTTGAAATCATCTCAAACTACCGCCAAATGAAAGCTAACATCTGTGGCTATCTTGTGGTAAAATTTCATAAAGATCCAACGGCGGGAACGTCTTAAACGAGTGTCTTTTTGACGCTTTTCGTCACACTTCTCTGTTTTTTCCATAATTGCACTCTTAAACCTGAAAACCACGAAAGAACATGCAAATGCAACCTATATGATACTAAATGCAACCTAAATGAGTTAATTCTAATGCATAACATAAGGTAAAATGTGTAAAATATGCAAGTTATCAGACGGCGAAAATAATGTTAAGTTAATATATCGATTTGGTTTTTTAAAATCAATTTTTGGTCATATTTGGTATAACATTCGGTTCAGTATTACGGTCGGGTCATTGAGTTCGGATCCGGTTTTACCCGGGTTTGATTAGTAAATAAGTGTGGTCAACCTCATTATTTTCGTCTTTTCCTTCGTTTTTTTGTCTAATTAAAAAAATAAAAAAACCAGCGCCCTTGAAAGATCATTGTTTTTCAAAACGACCATTTGAGGAGATGTCTCCCACATATTACATACCCTTTTTAGTCATTTCCGAAAACTCACCAAAATTCTATTACACAATATTATTCACTCTCTGCATTAGACATAATTTTTATCTCTCTCAACGGACCCCACATGACCATTTAACAATTATAAATAATAAATGGTCTAAATTTTATGTACATTCCAAAAAATGGTCTATTTGACCAATTGACCCTTTAATATATTGATGACAATTTAATATATTGATGACAATTTAATAGTGTTTTATGATTAAAAACAATGCAAAATATCTTGATAATGATCTAACAAGTTAAATTGTTGATTAAATAGAGCCTTACTTCAAATATACTAAAATGATAATTAAGCTTAAACCAACACACATGAAAGATTAACCAACATGTAAGAAAAGAGTAATCTAAACCCTTAACCTAAGCTCTAAACCCTAACATTAAATCCTAACCCTATTATAAACATTGTTTATGATATTTTATTCAAATAAGGCTTCTTTTTATTACAAAGTCTCACCATTTTTGAGTATTAAAATAGTTTAATATCTATTTGTGAGTTAAACTAACACTTGTATGTTACCATGTTTATTCGCTCAATTTAGTAAATATTGCTATTTTATTTTATTTTTAATTTGTGATTATAACATTTATATCATATTGTGAAGTTTTGAATCCATAATCGAACATTTCTTCTACAAATTATTTAAAGGGAGGATATTTTTTGTAATGTGTTGCTTGTTGGTTTAACTGCAAAGGTTAATAGGTTTCTAATGGGTTGCTTGTTTCTAATATATAAGTCATACATATTGAATATCTTGTCATTCTCAACTATGTTCATGAAGATGTTGTAGTCCATATATAATTGGTTCTTCAAAATACAAACCGATATTCAAAAAGGCAATAGAAAGATCAACAACATAAAGAAAGCATGATACATTGTATATCCATTATAAAAAAATAACAACATAACAACAACAACATCAAGTGTTTTTTTTTCATCATAGTCTAGTATCTAAGTAGTTTTCTCCCAACTGAGAGCGGCGAGGTTCGAACCCCGGATTATGCGATTAGATGCAGAGTGACTACCATTGGACCACTTGCTCATCCGCCAACATCAGGTGTTTTTATACGGCAAGTTCATCCTCAAGATAATTGTATTCAAACATCAACATAACAACAACACATGAATGAATGTTATCATAAGTTAAGAGTTTACATTGTATCATCCATCAACTATCTAACTGCTACTTTCACATTCTTTCTTAAGTCTTTTTAACTGTTTTTTTTTTGGTTTAGGAAGAAAAACATGAGAAGCTGTTGGGAGATCTTCTTGGTGCTTTAAATGAATTGGTGGGGATTGGAGCAGATGGTAAAGCAGAAGGACCAAAGATTTGTCACAATCTAACACCATTACCATTAGGTCTATTATACATATACTTTGGGATCTTCATCCTCTTAGCGTCATGTCTTTGGGCGATTCATTTCATTTGAATTGGAAAGAGAGACATTACTGGTCTGATCTGGACTGTTTTCTTTCATGTTCGAGTTCAGCAAAGCGAGCTCTTGCAATTGTTGCCTCTTGAGGTTGAAAGTGTGGAGATCCTCAACAACTTAACATAAACTTACAATTACTCGGAAACCGCCGAGTTCAAACGCTTAACACTTTATTAGAAAATCATTTTAGGTTACTCTTTTACAAAGACTCAACCTAAACCGAATATTACACAATTATCCCAATTGCCCCCAAACGATTTCTAACACCCTAACACATCTATCACTACTTAGAAATCAATATAATAGATTGACCACTCATCTTTCACTTCTAAAAGTTCTTGATCAAAACTATGAATAAGCGGCTAAAAATGTTAGGATTTATTTAAGTAAAAATTCACTAGTATGACCTAGGATTAGGTCGTATTAACTAACATGACCCTAAAATGAGAGGCTTGCTAGATTGACCCAACATTTAATTGAAAAGTCTTTAAAACCCAAATTCTAAAGAATAATAACGAGAATGCCATTGATTTTATTTTATGCAAAGAATTTTAAAATTTACAAAAAAACAAATGAGTATTTAGATTTTTTGGTTAAATTGAAAGAAAATATCCCTAATTTAAATTAAAAAATTGAAAACCCTAACCTAATTTCACTCTCGTCCACTACTAAAAAAAAGTCATATAGCCACGGCCGTATCGGTGGCTATAGAAAAAATCCGTGGCTATTTAGCCACGGTTTGCCACGAAAATTTTTAGTCACGAGCATATAGCCACGGATTTAACGCTATAGCCACGGATACGGCCGTGGCTATATGAATTTTTTTTAGTAGTGGTCGTTTCTTGTTCTCTCCTCCATCGCTCTTCTCCTCCATCGCTCTTCTCCTCCATTGTTCTCTCCTTGTCGCCGAATATCCTCCATTCGCCCTCTCCTCGTTGTCTTTTTCAGTTGCATCCTCCGCTCGTCGTCGTCCTCTTCGGTCGTTCTTCTCCTCATCGTTCTTCCTCTTCCGGTCTTCATATTTCTTCTTCTTTTTCTATAATCGTTTCATCTCAACAAAGACAACTTTTTTCATCAAGATCCTTAATTGTCTATTCGTTTCTCTGTTTTTTTGGACTTGTTGGTTTATTTAGTATTTTATCAAAAAAAATTGCTTAGTTATTGGATGAAACATAAAAGTATTTGGGTTAGATTCGAGGGAGAAGTATTTGGGTTAAATGAAGGGAGAAAGTATTTTATTCTTCGCATATCTCACTTTTTCTTTGGTTATGTACATCGCAGGTTTGTTCTTAGTTATCGGTAAAACTCACATAATTGTCTTTACACATTGCAGATTTGTTTTGTGCATATTAATATCCGGTTTGATGTCTACACACATTGTATCATTCCCTGTTTTTGGCTCGTCTGTGTTGTGTTTGTGTTTTATGTTTCTTTTTTTTCTTCTCTTGTGGAATTGCATTATTGTATTTGGGTCTTTATATAATGTTGTTTATCCTCTGTTTGGTTTGTGAAAACTTGATGGTGTTTATTGGTGTATATTGCTCTTTATAGTTTATCTTAAACTTGTATATTGTTTTTGTTTCTTTTAAGGATATAACTTGTTGAGATTATTATTGAACCTTTGTTTTTGTTGTACATGCTTGTTGTTCATAGGTTAAGTACTTGAAAGAAATATTCTTTATGGCAATGATTAGAAAGGTTTTGTCCAAAAGTATGTTTGGCGAATGATCCTTTACTTATATATTTCTATTGATGAAGATGTGTAGCAAGCTCTCCCATTTTTGATAAGGTCTTGTGTTTCCCTTAGTTATAGTATTTAATCTATGTTAAAAGTTTTGTGTTGTTTTTAGAATGATGAATGTTACATTGTTGTTTAGATTAAAGCAAGGCGTGGAGGTTTGGACATGTTCAGGCTCAGTGCTACTATGCTTCAACTACTTAACTTGACCACAAAGGATGTTTGTAAAGCTTTTCTTGATGGTAAATCACTCACTTAGTTATTGCGTGTTGGCTTTGTTATGTTATTGACATGTGTTCTTTGAGTTATTGATTTAGGCGACTATGATATACATGGAGCTGAACTTTTTGAGTGCACCTAGTAGAGAAGAAGAGAGGAAGTTAAAGAGCTATGGTTCAGTGAACATCAAGCGTTGCCCAACTGAGAGGTTTCGTAAGGAGTTGCTTCTTGTGCCTTTCGTGTTCAAACGGGTTGATGCATTGCTCTCTGTTGCTAATTTTCATTTGGTGTTTAAGCTATTGATTTAACATTTAGGGGTTGTGGTTTTGATGTCACTTCAAGCTAATATTTGTTTTCAAATTTCAATGTTGTTACGTAGGTTTGAAACATTTTTGTCGGTTTTCAAATCTCACTTTTAATGTTAGTTATAGTTCTTGTTTTAAAGGTTAGTTAAGTGTAATGCCTAAACTTTTCTAAAAAAATTAAGTTTTGTTCCAAGTAAAGACACTTTGATTACACTTTGATTACAAGTACAACTCTAAACACACAACAAAATTTCATATTACTTACTATATACATCACCTAGTGGTTAGGGTTACATTGTCAAACATAATACAATGTTTCATTTAACACGTTTAAGGGTTTGATGTCAATTCAAGTGAGCATTTCACTATTAGGTTTGCACTAAATCTCAAAGAAAAAGTACAAACATTGATCATATTCACTTAACACTAAATCTCATAGAAAAAGTATAAATATTTAGGGGTTAGGGTTTAAAACTTTTATTCTCATATAATGTTTCTACTAACATTTAGGGGTTAGATTTTAAAAAAACTTATTCTCATATAATGTTTGCACTAAAACATTTAGGGGTTAGGGTTTACAAGTTATATTCTCATATAGTGTTTGTACTAATACATTTAGGGGTTCGGGTTTCAAAGTTTTATGTTCATATAGTAATTTTATTAAAACTTTTATTGGTTAGGGTTTAGATGTTTTGTATTCATATAGTGAATTTACTAAAACATTTAGGGGTTACTGTTTTTTCTCCTTAATTGTTGAAACAAAAACATTTAGGGGTTCACGTTTAGGTTTCACAAGTTATATTCTCAAAGTGAGTTTGTTGAATATCTAATACAAAGGATTTTGTTGTATTTTTTGAATTGTATCAATATTAGGGTTTTGAATTTAGGTTTTAAAGTTTTGGGGTTTGGGATTTGAGGTTTTATTAAAAAACCTTATGTTTTAATCAATTTTCAAAATTTTCAAAAACAAATCGGCAAAGATTTTTTTTGTCAGGTCATATTTAAAACAAATCGGCTACCACGTATTTAAACAAATCTGCAACTCAACAAATTTGCGGTCAAGTGAAAGTCAAGTTAGCAAAGATTAACTCGGCAATCAAATAGGTCTAAACTCTGCTGTCAAGTAAAATAACTTCACAAAAAACGTATAACTCGGCGGCCAATAGCATAAATCGGCAATCAAAGGGGTTACTTCAGCAATTACGTTATCTCACAACTCTGCGGATTTCCGTAACAACTCGGCAATAAAAATAACTATACCATGTCTTCAAAATAACTCTGCATTTTGACCTTAACAACTTCGCAAAACTTAAACATCTTCGCGTCCACGTTAAATAAATCTGCCAAGAAAAACGAAATTTGAAAAAAAACAATAACAAGTTTGCAGAGTCAAACAACTATGATGTCAAACAACCATTAACTCTGCAAAAAAAAACAAGTCCGCAAAACAAATCTGTAATCTCTTAAGAAAACTGCAAAAAATAAAACTCGGCAACCAAAGAGCACTTGCCGAGTTTTGAATCTAAAAAAAACAGGATGAAACAAAAAATGATTAAAAAAAAAAACTCGTTGACCGCAGAGTTTTTTAAACAAAACAAATTTGTTTAATGATGGCAAAATCGTAATAACTTTATTTTTTGTTCATGCTAAAAGGGCATATTCGGCATTATGAAAAATCGAAAACACTTGAGTTATTTTTTTATTTTATGGATCAGTGTAGCAAATAACACGCGATCTTGGATCACCTAAGTTTTTTACCCTTTATTTAACATCTCTAACCCCTTATATAAATAACCTATCTATCCCAACCTTCTAAATTTCCAAGAATCTTCTAGTTAGATGCAATCGAGAATATTTACTTATTTTTCTCCGAGAAAATATTCCCCTTTATTCGCTGACCCATATCAATTGAATATATTTTCTTGTGCTCCACGACTTCATTGAATAAAGTAATCTTCCTTTTTTACTTCCTTCCATATGATGCTTTATGTATGCATTCGCCTATACATTCTTTTACTGTTGTTGACACCTCAATTTTTTGATGATCTTCCTCCATCCAATGTCTCTTCAAGTCTTAAACTTCCGGCTGCATCTTCATTCTCCCTTTTTATCTGATTTTGTCAATCCATTACCCCTAGAAGATGAGAGACCAAGACAAGCATCAAACCAGGACTACACTGCAACAACCAATACACATTTGCAATAAACATGGTTCCAAAAGAAAATTTAACATTGTTCAAAACAAGAGATCGAGAGAGAAGGATACACAAACTCCATATTTCTCTGAAATCAAAACACACTTAGCTAAAATAATAGCTAACTACCCTAGAAACCCCACAAACACTCCCCCTCCACAAGCATCGGTATACGCATTTAATTAGGTCTTTGTCTCCTCATCAACAAACTATTTTATCACGCGCCCTCCTTGATTGCATAAATCAGTTAAATCATTTAGTTATACGTAAGCATATGAGAGTGATATGAGATGGACTTACTTGTGGCAAGAGCGTCCTGAAGCAACTGGATAGTTGGTCTCTCAGTCGTGCGTGTACGTACAAGAAACCTGACTCTTCACATGCACACGCAAAAGGCATGAATTGTTTGTTCCTCTAACATAAAACCTCTTTTTAAGCAAGAATACACTCTCAAACATACCCTCTCCCCCCCCAAATAAACTCTCCTTATAGATTACATATACTAATTTTGACCTAATTACATAGTTTTTCGCAGATTTCAAATTAACTAAATGCGCATAAAATATACAAATTCAAGAATACTACACAGATCGATCAAACAAACACGAATCCAAGCTCATAAACCAAATAAAATGAAAACTAAAACTGAAATATAGAGAACATACAATCAGTGGTAGTTTCCTGAGCCTCGCAGACGACAACGCCTCTTCGTAATCGAGAAACCCTATGGATAATAGAAGTCAATGAAGCCGGAGAATGAGAAAGACGGATTCTCAATCCTTTTGATTCTGGTAACACGGAAAACACACGGCGGCGAGACGATGGTGACGATTAGGGATGTTGTCGTGGGTTTTTTTACCTGGCCTGGCCTGTACCTGTAACTACCCAGCCTGTGGTAGACATGTGAGAAAAAACCCGTATGGGTTTCAGGTATTTCGTGGGTATTTCGTGTGACCATCTTCTTGTTACAGTGTATGCAACGACCTCTCTCTTTCCCATCTGACTCTAACTCTACATGAGTAAACTCTTTCCAAACATTAGACTTCAAACGTTTATTGGAGTAAAAATCAAATAGTGTTTGAGGCACTTGAGTAGGATGTTGAGAAGGATGTTGAGCAGGATGTTGAGCAGGATGTTGAGCAAATTGTGTTTCACTTTGAACTTGAGTTTCAGACTCATGTGTAGCCATATACTCTTCCTCGGTATCTAAAAACGCCATTGTATTCATTGTTTGTGAATCCATTCTATAAAACAATAAGATGAACAATAGTTAAACAATAGACAAAGAGACGATAGTTAAATAATAGATAAAGAGACAATAGTTAAACAATGCAAAAACTAAACATACATGAAGAAGCAAAGTCAACGAATCTGTAATTTTATACTAATATCATATAAGTTAATGCAAGTTAACTCCTTCTTATGCGCATCAAGCATCTTCATTTGCAGCGAATATGAACCCTTTAACATATATAAGAGTACAATCTTATCATCTTTTCAGCTTTCTAGATTCAGCGAATAGTGATAAGCCAATGTTCTTCAAATATTCAAACTAAACTAGCAATAACTATGTCTCCATGTATTGATCAAATACCAGAAAAACAAAGACAAGGACAAGACAGAGAACTTACAGGAGGAGTATAACCAGGATGGATCTTGAGTTTCTTACCTCAAGCGCTTATGGGTGATTTGTTATCTCAAGGAACAACTTCGTTTGATAAAACCCAAGATCGAAAATTCGATTTTTCTAAGCTCCGAAGAATCTGAGCCTGAGGTTTTTCTAAGAAATTGTACAGACAACAATGGTGGCAGAGAAGAAGTCGCGAATCTGAGAGAGAGACTTGGCGGCAGAGAGAGAGAGAAAAACGAATCACAAAACACAGATTCGTTCAACAAATCGCGAATCTGAGGGAGAGAGACTTGGCGGCAGAGAAGAAGAAGCAAAGCAGAGGCAAATTAGGTTTCGGCCTGAAAAAAAATAAAAACTCGGCAGGTACCCGAGTATATGCATCCTCTAATTTCTTAGAGAGAGATAAGCACGAGAGATTGAATCATTCTCTCATATGCCACTTATCGTATATGCATCCTCTAATTTCTTTATTTTTATGTATTTTCTTTTAATTCATTTTGCAGGTTAAATTACTAAAATCTACCAAAAGTTACCCATATTTACGACCCAAACCACTAACCCACCCTAACTATCCACCCTATCTATCCACCCAAACCCATTAACCCACCTTAATCTAATAAATTTAATTAAAAAATAAAAAGAATAAAAAATGAATTTTACAATCATCTTCTTCCCATCGTTTATTTTCTTCTCTATTCTTCTTCAAACCCATTAACCCACCTAAACTCACTATAATTGCAATCAATTAAATTTTGCCGCATCATCTTCAATCGTGTTTTCTTCAGTTGCATCATCTTCCGTTGCATCTCTTCCGTCTCGTCTTCTTTCGTCGCATCGTACTCCATCTCCGTCTCCCTTCCATCCTCCTTCGTCGCCGACCTTCTTCTCTGACGCAATGTCTATCGTCGCATCGTTCTCCATCACATTGTCCTTTGTTTGGTACTTCTCCATCGTCATCTTTTTCCATTGCGTTGTCCTCTGTTGCTCTGTCCCGTCTTCCTCGTCGTGTCGTTATCCTCCCGATAAGCAGGCCCGGCCCAAATGTTTGTAAGTCCCTTGGGCAAAAAAAAATTTACACCTTATAATATTGAAGAAATTTGGTTTTGGACCCATGTTAAAAAACAAAAAAAAAATTTAGTCCCATATTAATAAAAAATTTAGAAAAATGGGCCATTTTACTTAACAATTTTTGAGATTTTTCTTTGGGCCCAGGGGCAATGGCACCTCTGCCCCCACCCCCTGGGTCGGGCCTGCCGATAAGTGTGCTTCTCCGTCACGACTTCTTCCTCTGTCACAATGTTCTAATCCTTCTTCTTTCGAGGTAACTTAAGCTCTTTTTCCGTCGCAATAACGCAAACTCGTCGATTTCACCTCTTCGGTCAAGTTTTGCTTTCTCTTAGTTGCAGTCTAAAATCGATTCATTAGCATCGCTGCAATTAGAGTTTATATTGGTGATATTATAGAACATTTGTTGTCGAACAATTGTCATGGTATAACTAATTATATTCGGTACAATTAGTTCAGTTTTGTAAAATTGTTGCTTGTGTATTTTGGAACAATTGATATCAATTGATATAATTAGTTATATTGACAATTAATAACAAAATCTGGACAATCCACCACGTGTTTTGTGTAAAAAAAAAAATGTTCTATTTTTGGAAAGAAAAAAATTGATGTTCGAAAAAACTAAAAGAAATTACCATAAAAAAGTAAATTTTGCTAATGCTTAAATGAATGGGGTCCACCATGTGTGTGTTTAGTTGAAATCAGACATGTTATATAGTCATAGTTGTTCTTAATTGTCCACATGTATTTTCATATACAGTTGTATTTTCATATACAGTTGTATTTTGGGGGGTTTTAAATAATTTTAGTTGTACCTTAGTTTATAATAATTTAATTTTACAGTTGGACTTACAAAATTAAGTAAAAACATTACAGTTAACGTGTTTCTATGTAATTTTGTATAAAATATGTTAATTGTGTATTTTGAAACAATCGATATCAATTAATATAATTAGTAATATTGACAATTAATAACCAAATATGGACAATATATGAAATCAATGGGTCCACCAGGTGTTTTTTGTACAAAAAATAAATGTTCTATTTTTGGAAAGAAAAAAATTGATGTTCGAAAAAACTAAAAGAAAATAACATAAAAAAGTAAATTTTGTTAATGCTTAAATGAATGGGGTCCACCATGTGTGTATTTAGTTGAAATCAGACATGTTATATAGTCTTAGTTGTTCTTAATTGTCCAAATGTATTTTCATATACATAGTTGTATTTTGTGTGTTATTAAGTAATTTTAGTTGTACCTTAGTTTATAATTAAATTTTACAGTTGGACTTACAAAATTAAGTAATAACATTACAATTAAAGTGTTTCTATGTAATTTTTTTATAAAATATGTTAATTGTGTGAATTTTAGTATTTTATATACTAATATTGTAAAGTAGTCATTGAGTTATAAGGTAAATGAGGTAAGATATATATGTTTATATCACAAAACACTAAAATGACTAATGCTAATGTTTTAATAACAATATGACTTTGTAGTCTTAAAATTTTGTTTTAAACATTACAAATTTTGAGTTTTGTACTTAGATTTTATAAATAGTTTTGTGACATTTATTTTAATAACTAAAATTATGTATATTTTCACAAAAATAATTGTAAACAATTATTAAATCAATTAACATAAATGTTTGAAAAAATATTAATTTAATTTTTTCGTAATTCAATTTAAAAACGTTAATTTTTTGGTTTTTTGTTTTTCAATTGAACCAGTTATTCTGATGCATAAAATAAATATATTATGAAAATATGTAGGGTCCACAATTTAGTTTTGTTTTTTTTGTATCGGGTACTTTTTCATTTATTTTGTTTTTTCTATTTTTCAATTTCTTTTGTTAATAATTAAATATAAAATAAATAAGAGTTGTGGAATCCATATTCATTAAGGGTAATAATGAAAATTCATAAAATGGGTGGCATAGAGAATGATAAGTGGCATGGTTGATTATTTTTTGAGGAATTCACAAAACTACACCCTTTCAACCCTTCCTTCACAAAACTACATCTAATTTAATTTTTTCACAAAATTACACTCTTTCAAAATTTGAAAAGCTTGATTTACCCTTTAAAAAATTACCAAAATTAAATTCTTTTCATTTGGGTTCGCTAATTAGTGTTTAGGGTATAGTATTAAGGGGGTAGGATTGTGTAGGTAAGGTTTGTTTAGATTTAATTTTCAGTGTTTAGATGTAGTTTTGTGAAGTAATTTTGAAATGGTGTAATTTTGTGAAATGTAATTCAAAACGTGTAATTTTATAATTCTCCCTTATTTTTTTGGAAAAAGTGGATATGAGTTTCTCGCTCCGAGAGATTTTCCTAATTCCCAAGTGTACAATAATATCCGTAAAGAGAAAAATAAAATAAAAAAACGAAATAATAGAGAATCTGAATCAGATTTTTTAAATATTTTTGGGAGAATAAATAAGATTTTATGTTCTACTCGGGAGAAAATATAGTTTAGGGCCTTTAGAGATAGGCCCATACTAAAAAAGGTACTTTATTGAGCTTAATTATGCCCATTTATTTTCTTTTTTTTGACTAATGATGAAATTTTAGGCCCATTTTTATATGCGGTTCCGTAGGGAACATGTGTTACATTCGCATTATTAGGAAATCAAAGCAGATAATATATACATGCTTCTACAATCTTTAATTCTTTTTCTTATAGAAAACAGTTTTCAACTTACTTTAATTAGTTATAATGTTCTAGAAGGTGTATATATATATGCTAGTTGCTTGCCTATTTGTTGTGTTTAATATCCGGATTTAAGTTTTCTAAAACTCACGTTTACATGAAACTAGATGAAATCCCGCGTAATACGCGGACAAATTACATAAAATCATTTTATAATTATATATTAATATTGTTAGTAAATTTGTATAGTTATAGTTAGATTTAAACAGAAACTAATATTATACCCGTTATTTTATTAACAAATAAATATAAAAGACACACAACAATATATGGTAATAGTAAATAAGTGGTTTTTACTTTTTCATCTATTAAGAAATAAAAATAACACATTTTTTATTTTATTACATTGCTTTTGTTATTTACATGAAATTTTAAATTAATAATTAGATAGTGGATCCATGATGATAAGAAATAAGTTATTATAAAGATTTTCTTTATTTTCTCAAGTAATTTTACGTTTTTATTTTTTCTTATTTCTATTTTTTTATTTATTATTTCTTAAAATATTCTTAAATTTTTCTTTTTTTATGTTATTTTCCTAATTTTTGGTTATTTTATTTTTCTATATTTCGGATTAATTTATTTTATTTCTAATTATTTGATAATTAAAGTTAATTTTTTTATTTAAAAGTGTTTAATTTATAAATTAAACATTGAGTGTTTAATTTAGAAGTTTTTCATCTTAAGGTGTTTTCATTCTTCTTTTTTCCTATTTTTTTAAGAAGATTTCTTATTTTAATAATGACAAATGTCGCAATCTAAATTAATTGTGTCACATGTCACGGTCTCGTGGGTTATAATTTGCCTACATGTCGAGCTCACGTTAAACGCTCTCATTTTTATATAATTGATTTAGTGTGAAGTAAGATTGTTGACTTTTAGAAACTATGGAACTCATCTTTTTCTCTGTTTGAGTTAAAAAAAAATAATAGTAAATAGAACAAAGAGGAGAACACAATGAAATTTAGTGATTCTAGATATGTATATATATAGATGTAGTGAACACTTTTTGTTTGGTTACTTTTTTCTTTTTTTTGTTTTTCCTTTCTTTTTTTTCTTTTTCTTATTGTTTTGCCTTTTTCCTAAACGTTACATTTTTCTTCTTTTAAAATTATTAACATTTTTCCTAAACATTATTAACATTTTTCCTAAACATTATTAACATTTTTACTAAAAATTATTAACATTTTTCTTCTTTTTTCCTAAACATTATTAACTATAAATTAAACATTGAGTGTTTAATTTATAAGTTTTTTATTTTAAGGTGTTTTCATTCTTCTTTTTCATATTTTTTCAAGAAGATTTCTTATTTTAATACTGACAAATGTCCCGATCTAAATTAATTGTGTCACGTGTCACGATCTAGTGAGTTATAATTTGCCTACGTGTCGAGCTCACGTTAAACGCTCTCACTTTTATATAATTGATTTAGTGTGAAGTAAGATTGTTGGCTTTTAGAAACTATGAAACTCATCTTTTTCTCTGTTTGAGTTAAAAAAATAATAATAATAGTAAATAGAACAAAGAGGAGAGCACAATGAAATTTAGTGATTCTAGATATGTATATATAGATGTAATCAGTGGCGGAGGCATAAAAAAAATTTAGGAGGGTCATCTTATCTATTAATTGAAAATCATTTTTTTAAGAACCTAAAAAAATTATAATTACCATCACTACATAATTATATCATAACCTATGTTTTCGAATTGCTTTTATGATTACAATGAATCAAAGTATATAGTTCACAAAGTCCACCAAATTAGACCCAATATAATACAAATTATATAAATCGATTGCCTCTTTTTCGAAAAGTCTAACGCATATATTTTGCCGTTATAATTGGAACCAAAACACCCAATTATATCGATTTAAATTTAAGCTTTAAAAAAAGAAACAATAATATTTAAATGATATATTTGATAACAATAGATTTTATGGATTAATTTATTAAATTTTTTTTTACGGATTAGTTTCAGATTTAAATCTATGTATAATCGTAGATTTTAAGTTTTTAACATCCAATTTGAATAAAAACTATATTCACATATTTTAATTTTTGTAACGGGTTATTAAAAATCACTAATGAAAATTGTTATGAAACTAAATCAAATTTAGTTTATGTATAACATATATGTATAATTTTTTCGACGGGTCGGAATATATCAAATATAGTTTATAAAATATAACCAAATCGTATTCGTAAAATTAAAATCTATATAAATAAAGAAATTGTATATTTTCATCACTATAGGAAAATAATAAAAATTACAATATATTCACGTATGTGAAATATAAGACCACAAACATATAATCCAAGTCAATTAGAAATTTTTTGAATACATTTTTTACCAAAAAATCAAATTAAAAACCGCACGTATCCGCGGATCCGCATCTAGTTAAAGTTTAATAGGAGAAATTTATAATTTTGGTTGGGGTCAATTAAAAAATATGATAAAAACTATACTACTAATTTTTTTTTACGTGGGTCATTTGACCACCCTCACTCTATGGTGTCCCCGCCAGTGGATGTAGTGAACACTTTTCGTTTGGTTATTTTTTCTTTTTTTTTGTTTTTCCTTTCTATTTTTTTCTTTTTTTCTTTTACCTTTTTTCCTAAATGTTACATTTTTCTTCTTTTAAAATTATTAACATTTTTCTTCTTTTTTTCCTAAACATTATTAACATTTTTCCTTTTTTTTCTTCTTCTTTTAGATTTTTTTTCTTAAACATTATTCTAACAACATTGAGTGTTTAATTTATAAGATTTCCATTTTTTAAAGGTGTTTTCATTCTTTTTTTCCTATTTTTAAAAAAAGATTCATTATTTTAATAATGACAAATGTCGCAATCTAAATTAATTGTGACACGTGTCACGATCTGGTGAGTTATAATTAAACACGCTTACTTTTATATAATCAGATAATGTAGAAAGTTAATTAGGTTTCAAAAAATGAAAAAAAAAATACAAAACCAAAATTCTAAAACCATTTTCTAAACTAGTTTTTCTGTAATTGGGCAAGTTTCTAACGTAGGAGAAAGTTTAATTAATATCTTCTCTTTCATGTGAAAACAGGTTTAACAGATCACCCACTAGAAAGACATATATCAATGAAGCAATCTTTGGACAATCACATAAAGTCATAAAACAAAATTCTAATTTGCTTTGCACAAACTTTTACCAGTAAAAGCAATGTTAGTTTCGATAGTTGGGAGGAACCAAAATTCAAATTGGATGTGAAAAATCAAAGGAGTAGTAATATATATTACTTAATGTTCTTTTATAAATTATTATCAAATATTAAAGTTACCGGATTAAAAATTTAGAAAATGTCAATTTCAGCAAACAAAAACACCAAAGACACACTTATTTTCTCAAAGTTAGGACAACGGCTTCATAAAATAAACAAGAATTTCTTATATGATGTAACAGCTAAAGAAACACAATGCACATTATACATTTTTTAAGTCATTGCTATGGGTTAAATCAACGGTTATTTTTGAATTTGACTACACGTGTCACAAAAAGAAAGATAGTCGTTGTGTTGAAAATCGGACGACGACGGTGAATATAGTTGAAAAATCTCAACTAACACCACATCCCACTAAATTAGTATATAATATATTTGCTAATTACCAAACTATATTTTATATTGAGTTAATGTGTTTTGTTTCATATAAATATACAAGTAGAGAAGTGTACTAATAATCATTATATCTTTCGATGGTGAAGTTTACTAAGAGAATAGGAGGGTTTGTGTTGCGACTAGCGGCGTTAGGAGCGGCTCTTGCCGCTTTAATCGTTATGATCACTAGCCGCGAAAGAGCTTCATTCTTTGCCGTTTCTCTTGAAGCAAAGTACACCGATATGGCAGCGTTTAAGTATGTACACGATTTATTCGCGTGTGTGTAATTAATTGCGTTTCATAAATAAATGTAAACAATTAATCTTTGTGTTATATGTGATAATTAATTGTATAAAACATGGTATCAAGCAGGTATTTCGTGATCGCAAACGCTGTCGTGAGCGTTTACAGCTTTCTTGTTCTGTTTCTGCCAAATGAGAGTTTGCTTTGGAAGTTCGTCGTCGTCTTGGATTTGGTAACAATTCGATATATACTATTTGTTTAAGTACTAGTTATTAAATTTTGTTGTTGTGTTGTCAAAAAAAAAATGTTGTTGTTGTTAATTATAGACTTATCTTAACAAATTATTTCCAAAATTGACTACATAACAATTGATTTTTAGATGTTAACAAAAAAAAATTGTCTTTTATTTATATTTGGTTTGTGTTAAGATGAATATTAATTAAAACGTTGGATACGTATGTAGTTAAAAAACAAATTTGCATGCATACGTAACACAATTAGCTTTTGATTTCTTATAGTTTGTTAGGTGAAGATTAGCTCAATTTACTTATAATTATTATATTATTTATTTGGATAATTAGGTGATGACAATGTTGTTGACGTCGAGTTTATCAGCCGCATTAGCGGTGGCACTAGTGGGAAAGAAAGGAAACGCAAACGCAGGTTGGCTTCCGATATGCGGTCAAGTTCCAAAATTCTGTGATCAAGTCACCGGTGCTTTAATCGCCGGTTTCGTCGCACTTGTCCTCTACGTCTTCTTACTCTTATACTCTCTCCACTCTGTCTTGGACCCTTTTCTTCTTCGGAAATCTTAAATTCACTTGTTTAGTTTTGTTTTATTGTTATTATTTTTATATATTATTTTAAAGTTTTAATGTCGTATATACCTACTCCTTTCACATATAGTAGTATTGTTTTTTTCTCCTGCATTTTTAACTCTTCGTAGATTATGGAACCACATGCAATGCATTTGTTAGCGAGTAAGGCTTCGATATCCAAAACATGTTGGAAATTCGCTTCTAATCGTTTATTTTTATTATTAGTTATGTGAGTGAAACTAATATCGTTGATTGATGTGTATTTTATTATTTACGTTTATTTGCTCTACTCTTTATCAACTCTTTATGCCAACTTATATTAATGAATAAGTTGTTACAAAAATAAATAATAATATCGCTTTTAATGGAATAGAGATGCTCCATTAATTGATAGATGAAATGTATTATATCATTTCTAATATATTAAATTGTCTGAAACGTATATGCTTTCGGGGAGAGTGTTAAAAATGGTATCATGACAACGCCTATTTGAATTGTAATGAACCCGGTTTATAATTGGTTTTGACTTTTGAATGTAATCTAAAATCTGTTTGTTATTTAACTTTCCTAATTTTAAGGGTCTAATAAACCTCAGTATAAACATGTTTTTTTTATAATAGGTGTTAACATGTTGAGCCTACGTATCTTAAAATTTGGAGGAAATAACATGTATTAATCTGCAAATTTTGTTTTAGTATACGAATTATAAATCATATATTTAATTTTGATTATTAATCATTTGGTTTTTAGTTATAATTTTGGCATCCAGTTACTCTTGATTTCTAGTTTAATACAACTTTGGTTTAGGTAGCTGAAATGTCTAAGAAATTTAATATTTATTCGGTATGATATTGTTTTCTTCGGTATGATATTGAAAACCATTTATGATCAGTACGTAGAGATGTCATAGCGGGCTAACCCAGCCCATTAAGCCCATTTTGCAAAGGGTTTTTTATTCTGCGGACCGCAATGGTGATAACTTGAATATTTTACACATTTTACCTTAGTTTATGCATTAGAATTCATTCATTTAGGTTGCATTTAGTGTCAGATAAGTTGCATTTTGGTTTGTTTCGTGTATTTCAGGTTTCGGAGCATAAAGACGGCGAAAAGTGATGAATTTAAGCCAAAAAGAAGCGGATACACTTGCATCGGCATGTTGTATCGGTTTCTATTGGCCGATATAGAAGAAGAGTTTTTGCCGAAGCTTGTATCGACCAGTCATGTCGGTTTGGAGTGGCCGATACAAGAGAAAAAGAACCCGAAGACGCGTATCGACTTGTTGTATCGGCTTAGCATGGCCGATACGAAGGAAACTGAGCTGAAGCAAGGCTACCAAAGCGCATATCGACCAGACTGTATCGATTTGCTATGACCGAAACAGGCTGCAAAATTTTATAAGGAAATTCGGTTTTAATGTTGTAAAAAGGAAAACCAATTCCTAAACCAATTTGGTTTCCTTTATTTCCTTTTGGTTTGATATTATATTAGGGTTGGAATGTTTTTTGACAGCCTCCTATCTTTAGTTTTTGTTTTTCTTTGCTTCATCGTTGCTTTTGTTTTCTTGGACTTGGAGATTCTTGGTGTTTTTGCCTTGACCTCCTTGTAATCTTCATCATCATCATTGAATAAGAGATTTCCTTACCCTATTTCTCTTTGCTTTTCACTACAAGAAATCATGACTTTTACCACGACCATAATCGTTGTAAAATCGTGGTAAAATAGAGTTTACCACGATTTAACGACGATTTCCATTTCGTCGTTAATCGATCGAAGTAAAAGCTAAATCGTCGTAAAATCGTGGTAAATTTTACGACGAATAAAATTCGTTGTAAATTCGTGGTAACATATTCGTTGTAAAATCGTTGTAATTGTTACAACGATTTTACAACGAATATTTGGTTGTAAATTTGTATTTATAATAAATCGAAAATTCTTACAATCGTGGTAAAATCGTCCCTAATTAGGGACGATTTTACGACGAATTGTAAAATTTATATTTCTCACAATCGTCGTAAAATCGTCCCTAATTAGGGACGATTTTAAGACGATTGGAAGAAATATAAATTTTACTAATCGTGGTAAAATCGTCCCTAATTAGGGACGATTTTACCACGATTGTAAGAAATATAAATTTTACAATTCGTGGTAAAATCGTCCCTAATACCACGATTAATATTATTATAAATAAAAAAAAATAATATTTTATAAAATAAAATATTATTTTTTTTAAATATTTTTATTACAATTTCAAAATACAAAATACAAAAATAATTAGTCGTCTAAATTGAAATTAGGCCCGAAATAGTCCTGCGTTGCGTTCTCGGGATCTACGTTGCTTGTTCCGGCCTGCTCAGTCGTCGGACGGAGGGGATGTGTCTGCATCGTCCGAAGTAGTTCCGGGTTAGATGCAGAAAGCACCGTGAACAGGCTGTTGTAGAACTGCATGTTATTCGCCTGAGTCGAATGCAGGTTCTGAATCTCAGCCTGCAACTCAGCCTGAGATCGGTAATTGGGAGGAGCAAGTGGGACGTCCTGCATGGATCCCATGCCTAGAACCCGTCCTTTCTTCTTAGGAGCAACCTATAAAATTAAACAATTAATAAATGAATGTTTTAAAAAATAATTTTACAGTAAAATTTTACCTCATGATATATTTGATCGAGCTCGGCGGTTGTAAGCGGCTCGCCTGGATATTGAGTGCCTCCCGGGGATCTCTGGGATCGTTGAGTCTCGATCTCCGTCTTCCGAGCTTCAAGATCGTTGAATATCCGCTCGGAATGGGAGTCAACGAACTCGCCGGTCTTTTTCCGGTGCGTCTTCTCGAAGACGGCACTGACGGCCGGTTTGTGACCCAGCTCCTTGGCCTACAAACAAATAATAAAATATATGTGCATTAGTATAATATTAGTAATTTGAAAATAAAAATAATTTGGAAGAGTTAGTAAGAAAGACTTACCATTTCGTGCGCCCGACCCGCGAACGGGATTTGTCCGGACGTGTGAGCCATACGCCGGCGTCCCGTCGGGTAGCTTCGCGTTCCTGGAGGTGGAACACTTCTCAGCTACGGTCGCGTTGTGGCCATCCGTCCAATATTTCTTCAAGCCGTCCCAGACTGCGACCGAGAGATAAACCGGCTTCCCCGCGTCGCCGACGACTCTCCACTTGTCCTTCCAGTCAGAGACCGTGTTGACGAGACGGAATTTCGCCGTCTTGTTGAACTCCGTCCTCACGGTCTCGTTGATCGAGACATCCCAATGCCACTTTTGCTGCAAAATATGAGATATTATAAGTTACTTTACGTGAATAATATATAATAAAAAATTTAAAGTTAAATAAATAAATTTAATTGAAATTAAATTAGAACATTACCGCGAAACATTTGAACCACGTTCTCTTGATGTGCTCGGGTGTCTTGCTCCAATTGGGATGCGACTCGGTGAAGTATCCCTTGATTATGTCCGCGATAGAACGCGAGACCTGGTTGTCGTACTTGAACCTGAAAAAAACATTAATTAATTTATTAATATAATAAAAAATAATAAAAAAAAAATTAAGTTAATTACCAGTAAGTTCCCGGAGACTTGTACGGATCCAACCGGCGGAGACTGTCATGTCCGGGTTGAGCGAGAATATCCTCAACCCGGAGGTTGGAGTACGGCGCGTGTCCCGGTACATCCAACTCTGGATGTACCGGGCCCGGGATATCGTCAGCGGCGGCGGCGGCGGCGGCGGGCACAGAAGGAGGAGGAGGAGGATGCTCGCCATGGACGGACGTCCCGGTGTGGACAGGAGATGTCCGGGAAGCTGAACCGGAAGCCGAGCCTTCCCGGGAAGCCGAGCCTTCCTGGGAAGCCCTCCTCTCCGCCAACATCTGCAAGTAGTCCGGCGGTAAGGTCTTCCCTCTCCTAGGAGCCATATATAAGCACCGCCAAAAAAAACATTAAATATTTAAATAATAAACATTAAGTATTTAAAAACTAAACATTATATAAGTATTTTAATGACATTATATGTCCTAAACATATAATTCTAAAATTTGAATCATAAAACTAAAATCCGAGCCTAAAACTAAATTCTAAATCCTAAAACTAAATTCCAATTCCTAAAACTAATTCTAAAATCCGGTTTTATAACACATATATTAAAAATATTTACCTTTGGGGATGTTGAAGAGTGTGAAAGTTGTAGAGTTTTAGAGAGATAAAGTTTTAGAGAGATAGAGAGATTTAGAGAGAATGAGTGAAAATGAAAAATTTTGGTCCACTATATATAGTATAAGCAATCGTCGTAAAATCGTCGTAAATTTACGACGATTTTACGACGATTGCGTCGTTAAATCGTTGTTAAAAAAATTGAAACGTTTTGGTTCGTTTGGTTTGCCGCGTTTTGGGAATGATGAAAATAAAATCGTTGTTAAATAGTGGTAAATTTACCACGATTTAACAACGATTTGATTTAATAAATTCGTTGTTAAATCGTGGTAAATTTACCACGATTTAACAACGATTACCTTATAAGTCGTGGTAAAATCGTGGTAATAGTTGACGTTGACAACCTCGAACAAACAAAACTCCTGAGGATTGGACGTTTAGAGTTTCATTTGTGGACGTAAATTCGTTGTTAACTTACCAGGAATTTCCATCGAATTTGTATGAATCGTCGTAAATTCGTGGTAAATTTACCACGAATTTACGACGAATTATTACACTAAATGGATTTTGCTAAAATTCATCTGCCATTTGACTTCATGTTGAATATAATTATGATATTGTATGCATATGAAATCATACTAAGTCGTATGATTGCAGAAAAACAAGTTTTGGTAAAATTAGAACATATAGACATATTAACAACAATATATTATAGTACACTTTATCTTAAACTTTATAAATTCTAAGAATATGTAAACAAAACTTATTGATAAGCAATTTTAACATTGTTTTTATAGTTATTCATTAACTTTAGAGGTCTTAAAGAGTGTTTGTACGTAATATAAGACATACTTTTAAAAATGTTTGGGGTTTAGGGGTTTATACAAAAAGACGTTGTAAAATAGTGGTAAATTTACCACGATTTTACAACGATTACCTTTTAAATCGTCGTAAAATCGTGGTAACTTTACCACGATTTAACAACGTCTTTTTGAACTTTATAAATCGTTGTAAAATCGTGGTAATAGTTGACGTTGACAACCTCGTACAAACAAAACTCCTGAGGATTTGACGTTTAGAGTTTCAATTTTGGTCGTAACTTCGTTGTTAACTTACCACGAATTTCCATCGATTTTGTGTGAATCGTCGTAAATTCGTGGTAATTTTACCACGAATTTACGACGATTTATTATACTAAATGGATTTCCCTGAAATTCATCTGCCATTTGACTTCATGTTGAATATAATTATGATATTGTATGCATATGAAATCATTCTAAGTCGTATGATTGCACAAAAACAAGTTTTGATAAAATTAGAACATATATACATATTAACAACAATATATTATAGTACACTTTATCTTAAACTTTATGAATTCTAAGAATATGTAAACAAAACTTATTGATAAGCAATTTTAACATTGTTTTTATAGTTATTCATTAACTTTAGAGGTCTTAACGAGTGTTTGTACATAATATAAGACATACTTTTAAAAATGTTTAGGGTTTAGGGGTTTATACAAAAAGACGTTGTAAAATCGTGGTAAATTTACCACGATTTTACAACGATTTCGTTTTAAAGCGTTGTAAACTCGTGGTAATCGTTGACGTCGACAACCTCGTACAAACAAAACTCCTGAGGATTAGATGTCTTTAAAAGACAAAAAATTATAAGATTATTCGTGGTAAAATCGTCGTAAATTTACCACGATTGTACCACGATTTGTGAAATTTACACATATCGTGGCAAAATCGTTGTAAATTTACGACGATTTTACCACGAATTGTTAAATTTACACATATCGTGGTAAAATCGTTGTAAATTTACCACGAATTTACCACGATTGTTAATTTATTTTATAAAAAAAAAATTAAATACATTATTTTCTTAAAATACATTATTTTCTTATTTATTACTCGGAGTCATCAGCAGACTCATGTTCGTCCTCGGAGTCAAATTCATCAAATTCGTCAGTCTCTTCGACTTCTTCTTCGTCCTCATTCACCTCTTCGGCTTCCCTATTATGTGGATCAACGAGTAAGACCATGTACGTGTTTAGTTCGGCGAAGGAATATCGACGGACGTGTCATTCCGTAGTGGTGATTCTTCTTCCCTGACTATGTACCCTCTCGGGGCAATTTTGATGACGGATAGCCAATGTATTCCTGTGGACTTAAGACGCGGATAAGGAATGAAGCTTACTTGCTCGGCTTGCGATGCAAGTATGAAAGGCTCGAACTTGTTGTATCTTCTACTCTTATTGACATCAACGATCCCGGACTTGTTGATTCGTACACCTCTTCCGATCGTAGGATCAAACCACTCGCACTTGAAGAGTACGCACTTCAACATGAGCAACCCGGGAAACGTTATTTCTATGATTTCTTGGATGATTCCGTAGAAATCAATGTCTCCTCTAACACAAACACCGTAGTTAACACTTGTTCAATGTCGCCCGTAATCGTACGCGTGGAAAGCATAACCTCTTGTAAAATACATTGGCGATGTCCGAATCTTCGCAAGGGGACGTTGTAGCATCTCGTGGAACCACACCGGATAAGATTCGTCCTCGTACTCAATCTGCAGACACCAACAATAATTTTGTTTAAATATATTATGTTTATATGTAATTTCATATTTGATATTTTCATATACCTGTCTTTGCAACCACATCACAAAGTGTTGAGTTTTACGGGAATCGAGCTCATCTTCAGATATCCCCGGAATCCCTTTTTGAACTTGTTCGACGAAGATACTATATATATATGAAAATATCATAAGTAAACAATATTTCATGAGTGTTGTAATGAATTAAAGAGTATTAAAAAACATTTACTTTTACCTTTCCCATGGAGTAACAATATCGCAATTCAATACAATGTACGTGTGGGTACAATGAATTTCATCCTTGTTGCTCCACCAAACCTCTTTTATGCGTCCGCTAAGCCGACCAATGGGACAAAATATGTCAGGTACTCCTTCCACCGCGTACGTTGTTTGAATGCCTCCGTCATCATATCTCCTCGGCGCTCTTTTACGTGTCCTCACGGTTGGTGCAAAGTAGTACGACGTAAAGTGAGACGTTTCCTCCGTAATACTACCCGCAACGATTGAACCCTCGACTTTAGCTAGATTCTTCGCCTTCCCTTTTAGATGTTTCATAAATCGTTCGAAAGGGTACATCCATCGGAAGTGAACGGGCCCCCTAGTTCGCTTCGTGTGGGAGATGTACTTGGTAGGTGCTCCATAACATCAAAAAAGGATGGGGGAAATATCTTCTCCAAATTGCACAAAATGAGAGGAATGTTCTCGTCGAGTTGTGTTATTACTTCATCGTTCAACGTTCTTGTGGAAAGATCACGAAAGAACAACCCAACACCTACACAAATTATATAAACGTACGTATTACGATATATTCAGTTATGAAATATTTTATTAGACATTACGTATACGTACCAGCAATTGCTTCGTGCACATTTTTTGGAACAAGTTCGGCCAAGACAAATGGTAGCAGTCGTTGCATGAACACATGACAATCGTGACTTTTCATACCTGTGAATTTACTACCATCTACACACCGAGAAAGATTAGAAACAAAACCATCAGGAAACTTAACTTCGAGATCACCCACCGGAACAACGACGTCTTCGCCGCACTCGATAATCTGAATATAGGTATTGGGGCTTTTCCGTCATTATCAATGTGCAATTCGGATCTCGCACATATCTCAGCCAAGTCAAGACGTGATTTAAAATTGTCTTTTGTCTTTCCCCGCACATTCAAAAGAGTGTTCATAATGTTATCGAAAAAGTTCTTCTCTATGTGCATCACGTCAAGATTGTGTCGGAGTAGATGATCTTTCCGGTATGGAAGCTCCCGAGAAAATGCTTTTCTTATGCCAATTGTGTTCCGTAAGATAACCATCGGGCGGATTAGGCGGGACATGTCGGTTTCCTCCTTGGGGAACTGTGTAATTCGCACGAGTAATGATCCATATGCGCCTCAACTTGTTCGCCCGTGTAATAAACGGTGGAGGATCACGAACCACTTTGTTCTTTTTAAACAATCGTTTGTTTTTCCGATAAGGGTGGCGCAGACTAAGAAACTTACGGTGACAATCGAACCAACTAGTTTTCCTTCCATGCTTCAATTGGAAGGCGTCAGTACGATGCATGCAATAAGGACAAGATAGTCGTCCGTGTGTAGTCCAGCCCGACAACATTCCATAAGCGGGAAAGTCGCTAATCGTCCATAGAAGCACTGCACGCATTGTAAAATTTCGTTTCCTCGAACAATCGTAAGTCTTTACTCCAGTGTGCCATAACTCCTTCAACTCTTCCACCAAAGGCTGTAGAAAAACATCAAGGGATCTTTTTGGATGTTTAGGTCCAGGGACTAAAATACTCGAAATAAAAATTCCCTTTGCATACACATCTCGGTGGGAGGTTATAAGGGGTGACGATGACGGGCCATAAAGAATACTGCCTACCTGACATACCAAATGGACTAAATCCATCCGTACATAGACCAAGGTAGACGTTACCTTTTCGTCTAGCAAAATCGGGGTACACCGAGTTAAAGTGTTTCCACGCTTTCGCATCGGATGGGTGGGTCACCTCTCCAGGCTTCTGTGTATGTTCTGCATGCCACCTCATCGAAGAAGCTGTCCACTCCGAGTGATACATCCTTTGTAGCACTGTCCGTTATAGGAAGATACCACATCTTCCGGTACGGTACCCTCTTCCGACCTACTCCTTCGGCCTATATCTTGGTTTTTTGCAAAAACGACATTCCTCAAGAATGTCGTCGTCTTTCCAAAATATCATACAATTGTCTACACGGACATCAATTGACCGATACGGAAGACCAAGACCGATAACCAATTTTTGAACCTCATAAAACGTTTCAGCGGCTAAATTATCAGAGGGTAGATATTCTTTTAACAATGAGGCCCAATCATCCATGCAAACCTCAGATAAGTTATGGTCTGTTTTAATATTCATCATTCTAGCAGCTAATGACAATTTAGAGTGCCCTTCTCTACAATTATCATATATTGGTTGATTTGCGGCATTTAACATGTCGTAGAATTTTTTAGCATCTAAATTAGGTTCTTCAACTAAATTTCCATCAGATGCAACTTCAGGACGAAATGCATCGCTAACCATGTCATTTATCCTATCCGGTTCATTTCCATGATCATGATGAAAATTATAAAAATCATACTCATTTTCTACATGCTGGTCATAGTCTACAGATTCCTGATGATAATTACTACTACTAGCAACATTACCGAATAACCTTCCCCATGCTGAAACCATATATAATATTGTGGTGTAAATCCTCTATTTAACAAATGCTTCCAAACATTTTCAACCAAAATGAATCGTCTATTGTTGCATTTGATACAAGGACAAAACATCTTACCGCTTTCGATAGTGACAGGTAGATTTGTGGCTTGCTGCATGAATACTTCAACCCCGTCGAGGAACTCCCGTGTCACCGATCCGTCATCGCCTCGATGTATGTACATCCATTTTCGGATTTCGTAAATATCGCCTCCGGACATTTTTTTTATAAAAAGAGTTTTTTTTGTAAGTGAGAGAGATAGAGAGATATAAAATTGATGGTGTTATTTATGGTGAAAGATGAGGAGGTATTTATAGGATTTTTAAAAATTTTCCAACTTTTTAACAAGGAAATTAACTACTAATTTACAACGATTCATAATTCTACAAGGAATTAACAACGAATTTACAACGATTTAACGACTAAAATGAAAGTTGTAAATAATTAGGTGCAACAGTAAATACACGTTTTCAACTACCTGAGTAAATGTCTTTAAATCGTTGTTAAAAAGTCCCAAAATCAGAAGTTGTAAATTCGTGGTAAATTAGCATCGATATAGCGACGAAATATTCTTATAAACCAAAACGTTGTAAAATCGTTGTAAATTTACCACGATTTTACAACGATTTGGTGTTTAATCGGAAATTCGTTGTAAAATCGTCGTAAATTTACGACGATTTTAATCGTTGTAACTTTTACGACGATTTTAATCGTTGTAACTTTTACGACGATTTTACGACGATTACCAAAATCGTCGTAAAATAGTCGTAATATCGTCGTAAGTTTACGACGATTCAAATCGTTGTAAATTTTTCGTGGTAATTTGCGCAGATTCTTGTAGTGTTTGTTTATGTTTATGATTACCTTAAACTTAATTGCTATGAGTTTCAATATGATTTGTGAGTAGTTCCAAATAGACAATTGGGTTAGGGTAAGAGGGGTTTGATTGAATCTAGGATAGATGATTGTCTAAAACTTAATTGATTATAAAACTTTAGTCTTTGGTAACAACCTTAAAGCTTTAATCGAGTTGGTCATTCGATTATTGAACCCAGGAAACTTTATGAATCGAGAGATTATAAAGATTCCTGAACAATTACCTTAGAACCAAGTCTAGCTTAACCGAGAGATCTGTGTTAATAAGCTTGGTGGTTATAATTGATTTGTTCTTAAAGTGTCTCGACGATTAAACTATCCAAGATATTGTTTTAGTTTAATTGTTGAGAAAATGATCATTGCCACGAGAGTTGATTGATCTAAAATCGTTTTCAAAACCTTAAAGTTATTTTTGTAAAAGACAATTTGAAATCTGAAAATTTAATCACCCTTTAAAACACCTTAACCTGTTTGTTTAGCTTTTAATTAATCTTTTTAAAAACTCTTAATTCGCGTTTTTGTTTGTTTAAATTTCGGTTACAAATTCGTTCACCAACAACCCTTTTAATCACGTTTAAACTAAGTTCGTTTCTCACAAATTTAAGTAAATTGTTTGCTCCTGATTTGGTTTGACATCTTAAGTACTACAATTTAAGACATTAGATTTAACGGGGTAAAATCTCGTTTATCAAATTGGCGCCGTTGCCGATTCAGGAATTCGAACAATTATTAGAATTTTGAAACTACTTGGGATTAAGTTTCAGTTTCGTTACTAATTTGTTTTCTTTTCTTGTGATTTTCGTCTTGTTAGGTGTATGCAAAGAAGAAGTCACCGACAAAGTGACAGCTTGCTCTTCTTCGCAGACATCAAAGCACACGAAAGAGCTATCTCACGAGAAAGAAGATCCAGCCTTCACTCCGACTCATCCACATCAGACACTTCGGGTTCAGATTCAGAATTCGAGATGGGTGATGCAAACAACGCAACTAACGCTGCACGCACCATTGGAACAGCCGATGTGCCATCAAACATCACCAACCGTAGTGGCATCATACCACCAGCCATCGCCAACAAAAACTTCGAGATCAAGTCTAGTCTCATTAATATGGTGTCCAGCAACAAGTTCTATGGGCTGCCTAGTGAAGACCCCATTGATCACCCTCACCAATTTGACATGCTATGCGACACGGTGAAGATCAATGGTGTCAATGAGGACATGTTTAAGCTGCGTTTGTTCCCCTTCTCACTCGGGGACAAAGCAAACATATGGCAGAAAAACCTTGTGAAGGACACCATACAGACTTGGGAAGCGTGTAAGACAACTTTTCTCACAAAGTTCTTCTCGGTGGTGAGGACATCAAAGCTGAGAAACGAGATCTCAGCTTTCGCACAAAAAGACCAAGAAACGTTCAGCGAATCTTGGAAAAGATTCAAGGGTTACACGGTGAGATGTACACACCACGGTTTCACGAGAGAGAGCCTACTTAGCACGTTCTATCGCGGTCTAAAACTGAAGTTCAGGATGCTTCTCGATTCAGCTAGCCAAGGAAACTTTCTTGGGAAGACAGAAGTCGATGGACATCTCTTGGTGGATAACTACGCCCTCAGCGATAGCAACTACGGAGAAGACTATGATCGCACAATCCGCAGCTCAGGGAACGATGAGCGATTCAAGAGAGAGATAAAGACGGTGAATGAGAAGCTGGATAAGCTACTCATGTCTAACCAAGTGGGAATTAACTACGTTGGAAGCGGAGACGAACAATTACCCCCAACGGAGGGAAATCAAGAGGAGATCAACTACATGGGTAGTCAGAACGGTTGGCGTTTCAACAACTATTCTCAACACCCAAACCTCTCCTACCGCAACAACAACGTAGCCAACCCACATGACCAGGTCTATCCCCATGCGCAACAAGGAGGTTACCAAGGTAAACCTCAATACAACCAGGGCGGATACGCACCGAGACCACCACCTAATCGTCCTCCGGGCTACAACAACCACCCTGGTACTCAAGGAGCGGCTGCATCACCAGCTCCCCAAGGTGATCAAACCGCTCAGCTGTTAAAGCAAATCCTCGACGGCCAAACCCGAAATCACTTGGAGTTTAGCACGTTCAAGAAGGAAATTCAGGCAAAGGTTGACAACTCGTACCATGATCTCAACGCCAAGTTTGAATCAATGAGCTTGCACTTGAAAGCTCTTGATAACCAAGTGGGGCAGATCACTTCATCCTCCAAGCAACCAATGGGTCAACTACCAGGGAAACCAGAAGCTAACCCGAAAGAGTATGTCAACGCTCTACATCTTCGTAGTGGCCGACAATTACCCTCTGGAGATCGCATCGAGGACGATGCGGAACAGGTCGGGGAGGTGGAACGGTCCCACGAGGCAGACACCACGCTCTTGGATAACGAAAGTGGAGAAAACGGTAAAGAGGAAAATACAGGACACCTGTATCGATCAGGCGTATCGGCCACAACTGGCCGATATCGACCACCTGTATCGGCCAAGGACAAGGCCGATACGAGCGAAAAGGAGACAGGACACTCGCATCGGCCAGGTGTATCGGTTTCGGAAGACCGATATCGACCACCTGTATCGGCCAAAAACATGGCCGATACAGAGGAAAAAGCTGTCAAATCGAAAAAGCCGGCCTACGTTACGTCTCCTTATGTGTCTAAGCTACCTTTTCCGGGTCGAGCTAAGAAACAGCTGCTAGAGAAGTACAAAGCGCAGTTTGAAAAGCAGATGAAGGAAGTTCAAATTGACATGCCACTCGTCGATGCCTTTAAACTCGTCCCTCATTATAACAAGTTTCTAAAGTATGCGATCAAGAACAAGTTTCAGGACTTCGACGATACAGTAGTCCTCTCGCACGAGTGCAGCGCAATCATCCAACGAAACTGCCCTAAAAAGCTAAGTGATCCGGGGAGTTTCACCATACCATGTGCCATCGGCCCCTTGGTTTTCGAAGGATGCTTGTGTGATTTAGGGGCTAGCGCCAGTCTTATGCCGTTGTCCATTTCCTAGAGACTTGGGTTCTCATCCTTCAAGCCAACTAGGATCTCCCAAGTACTCGCCGATAGATTGGTACGGATACCCGCGGGTGTGTTAGAGGACATCCCGGTCAAGCTAGGGAACGCTTTCATCCCCACAGATTTCATCGTCTTAGCGATGGATGAGGAACCTAAGGACCCTCTTATCCTAGGTAGGTCATTCCTAGCCACAGCCGGAGCAATCATAGATGTGAAGAAGGGTAAGATTGATCTGCATCTCGGAGAAGACCTAGTCCAAAGGTATGACATCAACGATACGATCAAGAAACCGACCATTGATGGGCAGATTTTCTACATCGACTTGATGGATGAACTCGCGGATGAGTTCTTGGAGGAGTTAGCAACGGAAGACGAGCTTCAGCTTGCCATGACCACCTTAGAAGAAGGAGGCCGAACAATGAGAGAAGACGTGATGGCAGTCCAGAAAAGAATCGACTCCCACCCCATCGATGTGGAAGCCGAGTTTCTTGTCCTGCCCGAGGCGGTTATATACGATGCCAAGGCGATGACGACGGACAGCGATGCTAGCAATGGTAAGTCTAGCGATGACGACGATTGGAGCGAACTTAAAGCGCCAAAGGTAGAGTTAAAACCCCTTTCCAACGGGCTAAGGTACGTTTTCTTGGGGCCTAACTCCACCTACCCGATAATTATCAACGCTTCGTTTAACAACGATGAGTGTAAAACTTTAACTAATGAGCTTAAAAAATTTAGGAAGGCAATAGGTTATTCTCTAGATGATATCAAAGGGATATCACCCTCTTTGTGCATGCACCGGATACATCTAAAGAACGAATCTATGTCCTCAATAGAACACCAACGTCGGCTGAACCCAAACCTCAAAGAAGTTGTTAAGAAAGAGATTATCAAGCTATTGGATGCGGGGATAATTTTCCCAATATCCGATAGCAATTGGATCTCTCCCGTTCATGTAGTACCGAAAAAGGGTGGAATTACCGTGGTTAAAAACGATAAAAACGAATTAATCCCAACTAGAACAATCACGGGTCATAGAGTTTGCATCGATTATCGAAAGCTAAACGCTGCAACTCGAAAAGACCATTTCCCCCTGCCCTTCATTGACCAAATGCTTGAACGCTTAGCCAACCATCCATACTATATTGTTTTCTCGATGGGTATTCCGGATTTTTCCAAATACCCATCCACCCCCAGGACCAAGAGAAAACAACCTTTACATGTCCCTATGGTACGTTTGCTTATCACAGAATGCCGTTTGGGTTGTGTAATGCACCCGCGACGTTCCAACGATGCATGATGTCCATATTTTCAGATTTAATCGAAAACATTGTTGAGGTTTTTATGGATGATTTTTCTGTTTATGGTTCTTCGTTTGCCTCGTGTTTGTCTAATCTTTGCAGGGTGCTTAAAAGGTGCGAGGAATGTCACTTGGTGCTGAATTGGGAGAAGTGCCACTTCATGGTTAGAGATGGTATCGTTTTGGGTCATCGGATTTCAGAAAAGGGTATTGAGGTTGATAAGACAAAGATCGACGTTATGGCCAACCTCGGAGCTCCAAATTCAGTAAAAAGCATAAGGAGTTTTCTCGGTCACGCGGGTTTCTACAGGAGGTTCATCAAGGACTTCTCGAAGATAGCTAGACCGCTGACGAGTTTGCTATGCAAGGACGTCGATTTTGTGTTCGACGAGGAGTGTCTAAGCGCCTTCCACAAGATCAAACAAGAGTTGATAAGCGCTCCTATTGTGCAGCCACCGGATTGGGATCTACCTTTTGAGATCATGTGCGATGCCAGTGATTACGCCGTCGGTGCGGTATTGGGCCAAAGAAAGGAGAAGAAGCTCCACGTCATCTACTACGCTAGTAAGACGATGGACGAGGCGCAATCAAAGTATGCAACCACAGAAAAAGAACTTCTCGCCATCGTGTTTGCTTTCGAGAAGTTTAGGTCATACTTGGTTGGCTCAAAGGTGATAGTCTACACCGATCACGCAGCATTGAGATATTTGCTTGCGAAGAAAGATGCGAAACCGCGACTGCTACGGTGGATTTTGCTGCTCCAAGAGTTTGACTTGGAAATCAAAGATAAGAAGGGCATCGAGAATGGAGTCGCGGATCACTTGTCGCGGCTGCGCGTAGAAGATCTACTACCCATCGACGACTCATTCCCCGAGGAGCAGCTAATGACAATCATGCTACAGAAGTCTCTTGGAGAGCAAGAGCACGAGATTGAGGAGCTCTTTGCTATCGAGAAGGAGCCGTGGTACGCAAATATCGTGAACTACTTGGTCACGAGAGAGGAACCGCACTACTTGGAGCGTCATCAAAAGAAGAAGTTCTTCCACGACTTGAAACGGTTCTATTGGACGAACCTTACCTTTACACATTGTGCAAAGATGGATTATATAGGAGGTGTGTAGCGGATGAAGAGGTAAACGGCATACTCACTCATTGTCACGGTTCAGCCTATGGGGGACATTTCGCGAGCTTTAAGACGGTCTACAAAGTGTTACAAGCTGGTTTTTGGTGGCCCACGATGTTTAAGGATGCTCACGAGTTCGTTCAACGCTGCGATCCTTGCCAAAGGAAGGGCAACATAAGCAAGCGGAACGAGATGCCACAAAACCCTGTCATGGAAGTGGAAATTTTTGACGTGTGGGGAATAGACTTCATGGGACCTTTCCCATCATCGTACGGCAAGAAGTACATTCTCGTGGCAGTAGATTATGTCTCCAAGTGGGTAGAAGCTGTAGCATGCACAACGAGCGACTCAAAAGCCGTTGTTAATCTTTTTAAGACGATAATCTTCCCTCGATTCGGAGTTCCCAGGGTTGTTATCAGTGACGGAGGATCCCACTTCATTAACAAGATCTTCGATAGCCTCCTCAAGAAACACGGCGTCAAGCACAAGGTCGCAACATCCTACCACCACAAACCAGCGGCCAAGTAGAGGTTTCTAACCGACAAATCAAGGCGATCCTTGAGAAGACGGTCGGTGTAACGAGGAAAGATTGGTCCGTTAAACTCGACGACGCTCTTTGGGCGTACAGGACAGCGTTTAAAACGCCATTGGGGACAACGCCCTTTAACTTGTTGTATAGTAAAGTTTGCCACCTCCCGGTAGAGATCAAGTACAAAGCCAGCTGGGCAATTAAGCTACTCAACTTCGACCTGAAAACGGCGAAAGAGAAGAGGGAGTTTCAGCTCGAGGAATTGGACGAAATACGCCAACACGCCTATGAGAGCTCGAGGATCTACAAAGAGCGGACCAAAGCCTTCCACGACAAAAAGATCATCAAGAAGGAGTTCAAGGTGAACGATTTGGTCCTGCTATTCAACTCGCGGCTGAAACTATTCCCGGGAAAGCTGAAATCCCGTTGGTCCGACCCTTTTAAGGTCAAGGAGGTGAGACCACTCGGAGTTGTGGTTCTTTGGGACAAGCACGGAGGAGAGTTTGTAGTAAACGGTCAAAGACTCAAACCGTACTTCGCAAACGAAGCTGCCACCGGAGGAGACTCATTGTCTCTTTCGGACCCCAACGTCGTTTAAACAAAGGGGTAAAGTCAAGCTACGTGACTATAAACAAGCTCACTTGGGAGGAAGTCCCATGTCTATCCCTGTACATAATCTTTATTTTAATTTAGCATTTTCATATTTATAGTTCTAATCATTTTCTTTGGTTACCTAGTAGTGTTTTCCAGGTCAGAGACAAGGAGAAAAAGCCCAGGAATTACGTATCGGTTAGTCGTATCGGTCTGCTGGGACCGATATCGACGAGATGTATCGGTCTGCTGGGACCGATACACAGGGCAAAAGGCGAAAATATATCTGATATCGGGATGTTGTATCGGTCTGCTGGGACCGATACAAGGCGAGGAAAAGTGGATACATTCGCATCGGGATGATGTATCGGTCTGCTGGGACCGATACAAGGCGAGGAAATATGGAGACAAATGTATCGGCATTATGTATCGGTCTTTTGTGACCGATACAACGCGAAATAAGCCAGAATCGACTACACGCCGATACAGAAAACCCGATATTATATCATATCGGTTTAACTGTATCGGTCAGGTAACCGATACATTCGAAACCGCCCTTTAATTTTTATGCGTTATCGGCCCTATTTAAGGAGAATTAGGGCTTCTCCTTCATAACACTTAACCGATATAGCCTCCTTTCTTGTTCCACCATTGTTGCGAATTTTAAAAACTCGATATCTCCTTCGTTTGTTGTCGAAATCCTTTGATTTTTGGCTCATTCTCTTAATCTCTTCCTTCTCTTTCAGGTCATACAACAATCCACTCGATCCAAGCCTTCTCCGAAATCGCCCAAATCCCCAACAAGAATCAATGGGACCAAAGAGATCTTCAAGGGCTGAGAAGGGAAAGGGCAAGGCAGTAGATGATGAGCCACCGAGAAGGAGAACGAGGTCGGGTTCAGTGGTTATAAGGGAACCCACCGATGAGGTTCCAAGGGAGGAACCGAGGGAAGAGCCGCGGAAGAGCAAATCGCGAAAGAGCAACGCGAGGAAGAAGCGTGATGAACCCGCAGTCGTGGAGGAAGAAGAAGAGTACGAGTATGTACTCGAGTCCGAGCCCGAGGAGGAGTTGGCACCGGCTCCGCGTGGATTCACATTCCCACCAAGGACAAACGAAGCGCCTCTCGAGCGCGACCCGAAGAAACAACCGTCGCCCCGAGAACTCTATCATGCGCTAATGTAGATAACATTCGTCCCATCGCGTTTCCCGGATCCGGTTACACTCAAGAAATTGGGTATCTACGACGAGGTAAAGGAGATTTTGCGCAACATGAGGCTAGAATGGGTCTTAGGGAAAGAGAACATCGCCTACAAGGAGTTTCTAGCCACCCTATCCCTCGAATTCACAAGGCTAGGAATCACATGCACCTTCAGGGGAAACGACGGGCATACCTACGGGGGACCGCTCGAAGTCTGGGCAAGGATCCTCGGGATTCTTGGAGACAGTCAGGCCGAGCTCAGCAACCAACCGGGAGAGAGCGCGCAGCTATGGAACTTCATCGCCAACGGAGTCTACCAACCCGGGAGATCGAAAAGCGCAATGATCCGCCACCCGGCGATAAGGTACGTGCAGAAACTGCTTTCGCACGTGTTTTTCCCTAGACGCGAGGCGGGGCAGGTAAACAACAACGAGATGATGTATTTGCAGCAGGGCTTGGCACCGATACTTCGACGATCACGCCGCGATCCGAGCTTGTTCCCCACAACGGAAGAGCACTATCCGAGCGTGCTAAGGCTATTCATCAACGGCCTATTGGATTTAAAGCGTTGGGCTTGGATGCGCACCGACGCCACACCGAAGCTGAGCATAGGCGGATGGATTACGCCCTTTCTAAACCGGTGGCGCATACCCTTATTGGGTAAGGTGGAGCATCCGACCCTCATGGATATGCCTTACTTGGCTAAGCAGCTTATCATCGTCGGAGAATACGAGGGTAAGTATGGATATTCGTTCAAGAAGAACGACGTCCAACGCATCGTCCTTCTTCCCAACCAAGCAGCCACTAGCTTCGACGGAAACGACGCGATACACTTCGATCTTGGCTTGCACCAATTCCACGACGTCATTGCAGCCCCGTTGTCCTCAGTATGCGCTCCGAGGAGAGCCCAAAGACCAGCTGGACGGAGTAGCTACGAGTCCAGCTCCACGGTAATGCCTACCTACGGTTCCGAGCGATACTATCCCGCACCCTCCTCCGCGCCGAGGCAGCCCGGTCCGCTGCAGGACATGTACATGGACATGCGGAGAATGACCCGCTGGAACCTCTTCCAAGACCACACCATAAGGAAATTGGTGCGCGAGGTCAGGTCTTTGAAGAAGACCATCAAGAGAGGTTTGTCTTGCGCGAGCTGCAGTTCGAACTAAGACAGGCAGCTGGTAGTGCGTGATCCGCAGGTAGACGCGCCTGCACCTAGGAGACGAAGTCGCACCCTCCGACGCCCACCGGTGGCTCTCTCGGACAACGAGTCCCCTACATTCTCCTCTGATGGAGAAGACGACGACCCGGAGACCTACTACTATTGAGGTAACCCTCCATCCTTCTACATACACTTTCTCACATTTCTTGCATGTAGTTTTTAGTTTGTTTTGTATTTAGGAACCTCCTTCGATACTTGTTTCACACGGAGACCGTGTGAATTAAGTTTGGGGGAGTAGACACATTATCATCACGCATTTTAGTTTTAATTTAGCATCCACACAAAAAAATAAAAATAAATAAATAAATCTGCATATAGGATTAGTTCATGGCATTTAGAGCATATGCATAGGGGATCTATGATGATGTTAACCTTGTAAAGCGACGCACTTTGTTTCTTGAACAATATCTTAGGTGTAGTATTTTCCGTAAACGAATTAGAACCCGCTGAAAATCTTAAAACCGCAACTCTAGACATTGACGTTTAAAAAGCCAATTGTATGGTTATGAAGCTTGGTAGTTCTAAATCACCTTCGAAAAATTATTTGAACTTAAACCTGACTTTTAATTAGCATGATTGATAGTTTTCAAGAGAATTTCTATGGCTTTTTGATTTCTACGGATTGCGGCTTCCTAAACCGAAACACTTTAAGCGCAATCCGGTCATTCTCATTTTAAGGATGATTCCCCTCTCACCCCCTACGCCTAAACCCAAACACTTGTGAGAATTCTTTTCATTTAGTGATTGTTTGGTTTCGCAAAAACTTGAAAGTATAGGGAGCGACAAGAAAGGACATCCATTTGGCTAGGTTATCATGTGCTAGTTTGTAGACGGGATAACGGGAAACACATCTTTGAACTAAAACAAATTTTCAGAAAATAAACACGAGTTAAATTGTAAAACGCCTAGGGGTAAAGAATGGCTAAAAAAAGAAAAAAAAAATCGAAAAAGAAAAAGAAAAAAAAGAAGAGAAAGTTAGCCAAATAAAACCCCTAAGGTAGTTAAAAAAAAAAAAAGAAGAAAACTCGATGTTAAATGCTTAAGTGTTTAGAGAATGAAAGGATGGGTTAGAGATTAGAGTTGTATAGGGATGAATGTCCAGACTTGCATTGTTCCTTGTTTTTCCCGGTTTTGCTTGACCCTTTCACTCCCCGAGAGAAACCGCGCTACAATTAACCACATGCCTGAGTGTTAGCCTCCTCGTTTGATTCGAAATCCCGTTCTTACCTAGACAAATAGAAAAACTCTTGGAAATTTTTAATCATGTTTCATGCTTGATTGTGTTTAATTGAATGTGAAAGGTGTTTAGACTAGACAAGTGGATCACATACTTTTGGTAATAATAGCGGATTTAGACGGAGTTAAGGTAGATAGAAATAAGTGGAACTAGTTCGGTTGCGAGAGGGTACTATGTTTAGGATACTTGTTCATTACACTTCCACGTTGCTTTTGGTTCTGAGGTCCCCGCCTCCACACTTTCTTAAACTTTGATGTGAAATTCTCTTACTTGAGGACAAGCAAAGTATAAGTTTGGGGGAGTTGATAACTTGCATATTTTACACATTTTACCTTAGTTTATGCATTAAAATTCATTCATTTATGTTGCATTTAGTGTCATATAGGTTGCATTTTGGTTTGTTTCGTGTATTTCAGGTTTCGGAGCATAAAGACGGCGAAAAGTGATGAATTTAAGCCAAAAAGAAGCGGATACACTTGCATCGGCATGTTGTATCGGTTTCTATTGGCCGATATAGAAGAAGAGCTTTTGCCGAAGCTTGTATCGACCAGTCATGTCGGTTTGGAGTGGCCGATACAAGAGAAAAAGAACCCGAAGACGCGTATCGACTTGTTGTATCGGCTTGGCCTGGCCGATACGAAAGAAACTGAGCTGAAGCAAGGCTACCGAAGCGCATATCGACCAGACTGTATCGGTTTGCTATGACCGATACAGGCTGCGAAATTTTATAAGGAAATTCGGTTTTAATGTTGTAAAAAGGAAAACCAATTCCTAAACCAATTTGGTTTCCTTTATTTCCTTTTGGTTTGATATTATATTAGGGTTGTAATGTTTTTTGACAGCCTCCTATCTTTAGTTTTTGTTTTTCTTTGCTTCATCGTTGCTTTTGTTTTCTTGGACTTGGAGATTCTTGGTGTTTTTGCCTTGGCCTCCTTGTAATCTTCATCATCATCATTGAATAAGAGATTTCCTTACCCTATTTCTCTTTGCTTTTGTTTATGTTTATGATTACCTTAAACTTAATTGCTATGAGTTTCAATATGATTTGTGAGTAGTTCCAAATAGACAATTGGGTTAGGGTAAGAGGGGTTTGATTGAATCTAGGATAGATGATTGTCTAAAACTTAATTGATTATAAAACTTTAGTCTTTGGTAACAACCTTAAAGCTTTAATCGAGTTGGCCATTCGATTATTGAACCCAGGAAACTTTATGAATCGAGAGATTATAAAGGTTCCTGAACAATTACCTTAGAACCAAGCCTAGCTTAACCGAGAGATCTGTGTTAATAAGCTTGGTGGTTATAATTGATTTGTTCTTAAAGTTTCTCGACGATTAAACTATCCAAGATATTGTTTTAGTTTAATTGTTGAGAAAATGATCATTGCCACGAGAGTGGATTGATCTAAAATCGTTTTCAAAACCTTAAAGTTATTTTTGTAAAAGACAATTTGAAATCTGAAAATTTAATCACCCTTTAAAACACCTTAACCTGATTGTTTAGCTTTTAATTAATCTTTTTAAAAACTCTTAATTCGCGTTTTTGTTTGTTTAAATTTCGGTTACAAATTCGTTCACCAACAACCCTTTTAATCACCCTTAAACTAAGTTCGTTTCTCACAAATTCAAGTAAATTGTTTGCTCCTGATTTGGTTTGACATCTTAAGTACTACAATTTAAGACATTAGATTTAACGGGGTAAAATCTCGTTTATCAAATGGTTCGTCCCACAAAAAACGCGGTCAACCGTAATTAAACTCAAATCCGATCCAGTATATTTAATGGGTTTGGCGGGCAACCCGAGGTTTTTTATAAATTTCAAATAAAAACATAATTGCATACGTAAACTTAAAATAAGTGACAACTTTAATGTTGTTATTAAAATAATATTGTAAAGAAAGCAAAATATCAAATTAAAATCCAAAATGACGAAAATTCATCCAAAATAATTCTTAACTGTAAAATAATGAAGCGCATGTAAAAGGAAAAGTAGAAAACCAAATAATAATTAATAAGAGTTCTTTCATGTTTTTCTTCATTCTTGATTCACGATCATCTTTTCTCATACATCCAGAGTCGATGGAGAAGAAAAGGAATGAAGTGCATCATTCTCAAATTTTTCATCTACATATATCACACTCATAATATCATAAATAAAATTATTTTTAACAAATTGATTATAAGAGTTTGATGGAAACATATATTTACATGTTGTTCAAATTAGCTATTGTAATATCTATATTTCTATATATATATATATATATATTATGTATATAAATGTATAAGGTAAATATATGACATATAGTGGGTAATCCGCTAACCCGCATCCCGTCGCGGACTTTACCCATTTAACCCGCAACCCAAATGGATCAACCCGCTACGCCCGCTTTTTAATGGGTAATGAAAACATAACCCATACTCGTCCCATGATGGGCTGAGATGGGTCCGGTCCGGGGGTTTATGGCCATATTGACAGCTCTATTAGTATGTATGTGAGTTCCTTTGTTTTATTTTGTCACAACAATTGGTCCAAGCCGGCATGTCTAAATATATTATTTGCTTACAGAAAAATCCAAAATTTATATGTTGTTGTGAACCATTCGGTTCAATATAAGTGAATGGACGAACCGATGGGGGCCCTAAAGCCTAAGAGAGATTTCGGCCACCTCTTTATTACTATTAGGGTTATGATATATTGTATTTCCTATATAAGGTGTAAATATGTGAAAAAATTGAATTATGTAGAGTTTTGTAAAAGAATGGATGAAATAGTGTAGTTTTGTGAATTCCTCAAAAATAAAAGAAATTAATTCGAGGGCAAATAAATTATATAAAGTTAGAGGAATTCACAAAACTACACTGTTTCATCCATTCTTTTACAAAACTCTACCTTTTTTTTGTCAACTTACAAAACTCTACCTAATTCATTTTTTCACATATTTACACTTTTTCAAAATTTTAAAGTTTGATTTACCTTTAAAAAATGACCAAAATTAAAATCTTTTCATTTGGGTTCGCTAATTAGTGTTTAGGATATAGTATTAAGGGTATGATTGTGTGGGTAGAGTTTATTTAGATTTAATTTTTGGTGTTTAGGTATAGTTTTGTAAAGTTATTTTTGTAATTCAAATGACGTAGTTTTGTAATTCTCCCATAAAGTTATGCATAGGCAAATCTATGTAGGGCTTCCTTTCATCTTCTGGCTTCCACATCAAGCAACACAGACGCCGACAAAATCACACTTTCACGGAGGATCGCACTGAAAACTCCGGCGAAATAAACGACGGAGATAGCATAGTGGACGACGGAATGGGGAGTGGATAGTTCGATAAAAACGGATTGATATCACCTGATGAAGATTCTAACGAAAAACTCGTCGTAATCGTCGGAATCTACACTTTAGCCATGTGAGTACGTGGCTCAATAAGTCTACGTACGTTACGTACTATCTCTTGATTCCAAACACTCTCCTGTTCAAGGAAGGTCTCAGCTTCAATATATGCACAAGCAGGCAGGCTTAGAGGGTGGGACAAGTGGTGCGACGCACCAGGCCCATGATTTTAGGCCCAAATTTTTTTTTATTTATAATTTTTTCTTTTTTTGTATTTTTATATGTATATTTTTATATTACATAAGTTTAAAAAATGTTTTTTTTTAATTATAACTCACTTTTTGGAAAAAATACAAAATATGTAATAGTGAAAGGGTCCATCTTTTTTTAAATTCTTTATAAAAAAATGTAATTTTTTTTTTCGCCCCAGGGCCCCGAAAATTTTTGAGCCGGCCCTGACAGCACGACATATGCCCAATTAATATATCTCTTTTGCAAATACAATTCTTCTTTTAAAATCATTTTTAATATTGCACTTAAAACATATTTTTAAAAAGGTGAAAGAGAATAACAAATGTTGAAATTTGGACATAATAAATGCAGATCATTTTGTTCAAGATAGTTGAAAATTTTGTGGCGGTGTTGCTTTAGAACCCACAAGTAGATACACACAAAATCAAGACTTAGGAATATCTCAAAATTTATTAGGGAAATGCATGACAATAATGGGACGGTCGATTCTAAACATTTCAAACATTTTTCATAAAATAGATATTCAAACTTCACAATCAATTTTAAGTCGGAAGAAATGATCTAACCTCAAAATATTTTTTTTTTATTATTATTTTAGTAATCGTTAACATAACCATTATTAACTCAACAAGATAGTGACGATGCGCATTGGAGCTTTTACTATTACTAATGATTCTTAACAAGGATAAGATATGATCTTGGTGTTTGTGTCGGATTTGACATTAGATATCTACTTATAATGTTTTGTTTTCTTATTATTTTCGTGCTCTTCATATTTGTTTGGAGCACAAGAATTAAAATATTAAATAGTAGAAAGTCTTTTGTTTTAGATTTTGCGGGCAGAATATGTGGATGCCCACTCTCTTATCGCAGAGCGTGTTTCGTACGTGGGTTTGTTTTTGTCCTTTTGAGCCGGCAATCTCCTTGTACTGATTCACACGCGCTTTTTAATATTTTCTTACACGGAATATAAATATGGTATTTTTTTAAATGTTTCTTATTTCTTATTTTTTTAAATGTTTCTTATTTCATAATATAATTGATTAACAAATTTTATAAAAATTAAATTACATAAAAACTTTGTTATAGTTGACAAAAAAAAACTTTGTTATACAAAAAAGTACAAAAAAGTAAAAGCATCCAAAGATGTTATATAAGAAAGTAAAATAACTAATTTATAAAGAATACAATCTCAAAATATGTTATAGAAGAAAGTAAAGACATACCATACCCCAGACCAAACAAACTAATTGGTAGCAAAAGCCTCTGTCATCTCACGATTTTTTAGTTTTCGTTCAATATGGACTTGGTCGTTTGCCGATAACACATTACATGTCCATTTAGTTATAAAATCTAGAATACTTAAGAGATCTCAATACTTAATGATTCATCCAAGAAGTGGTAGTAACTTAATTCATGATTGATTACTGAAATACATAAACAGAGCATTAGTTTCATACATGATTGTTATCAACTTGGTTGTGTTAGGTTTCATGACAACCTTAATGTTATCAACATGTGGTTTTGTGGTTGTTGCCACTTGGTCAACATATGACTTGCTAAACATCTTAGCCTCATGAAAAGGGTAAAAACATATTAAGTTAATATCAATAAATATTAACTGAAAAATGTGTATTGGACCTAGCCGTCAAATGAATAAAATGATAAACACACAATACCTGATAATAGGGGTCTTCAATTTCTTGGACCATGATAATGTGAGGGAATACAACACTCTTGGATGGTAAGCCTTTTTGCTTTGGTGGATAGTGTTCGGATGTGTGGCTCAACATGTGCAGCAACAACTTCCTTCATGAGTGGAATATACTTCTGCAAGTGTGCATCAAAAAATAAACGAATGTCTCGAATACACTTATACAAATACAATTCTGCATCAAATGAGTGAGTTATCGAAGATGAAAGGTATTCAACTAATGCCAGAGAACATAACTACATAATAAGTTGCCAATAATATGCTTACAGTTTTAAGTTCAACTCACTTCACACCTTGTGTCTTTGTTTCTGACACCTAATAGATCATAAGTAACCTTCATTAGTCATATGCTCCTATACTATCCACCGCTAATAAAAACATAAATCAAAAACACCACCTTTAGCATCACCGTCTTCACAACAGGTTTTCCGTGGGACTCCCAATGAGTCTCGGTATAAACCTATGGATACATGAAATGACCAAAGTCAAATGGGTGAAAAAATTGATATTTGTTAATAATACTAAAAACTAACCACCAAAGTTATTTCAATTCAAGCTGCAATGTTATCAAAATAACTGATTTATGAAATTTGTTTGAGTCTCGTTATTGCATCCAAATCGTGAATTTAGAGCGGACAAATCATAGATATATTTGAAATAAAGAATCATCTATGAAATCTAATATATTTAAGTGTGGTGAATTTGACATTTATCAATTATACGTGTATATAAGATACGAACTTGCGCTTGGTCTCCTCACTATGAACATTGAGATTTGGGAATGAGCTTGGAGATTAAGAGATGATTCAAGCTTCTTAATTTGTTGTTTCTCTCTATTTAATCTCATTTTCTTCGTTCTTGAAAGACGGCTTGTTATAATCTTCGGTTGCCATACTCTTAATGTCTCTCCAAATTTTAAGTAGGGTTTTGAAATCGAAGAAGAAGGAGGATAGAAACTAAAAAAACCTGTCATATCGACCAAATGCATCTATAAATTTATTAATCGACCATGAAATATATATATGATATCATAAGAGATCGTGAACGAAAAAGAAGGATCGTGGGAAGCGGTTTCGACAAACTTTCGTTCCCTTTGCGGTTTCAAAAAAAGAAAGTGACGAAGAATCAATGACCAAATTTTTTCGGAACTTTAAGTTAGTGGGCCAGTTTTTTTAGGATTTTAAGTTAGTGAGATCAGTTTTTTTCTCGACCAAATTAATTGATTTTTTAAAAACATAAAATATTGAAGCACAAGCCACCTGGCAGAATCTGATTGGCCAGATGACTTATGCTTTATAGTATAAAAGATCAAATAAAATGTTCTTGTACAGAAACAAGTTGTTATAAATGACTCAAAATTCTTCCTCTACTTGTAATTTAATTTTCAAGAAAACAACAAAAAAGACTTAAAAATTATAAAGATGAAATTGTTTTTTACTAAAAAATGGTCGTGTGAGTTTTTAGGCAAAGAACCAGTTGCGGACAAAGGGAATCAAAATCATTGACTTTAAGGTATACTATTCGAAAAGTCTTCTTGAATTTTGTAGATTGGTTGTATTGCGAGAGTGATATTAAGAGATTACTTATATTTTGAAACCTAAATTAAGAAATGATTAGGTTCATTCATTCATCTAATTCAAAATATATGAAATTTCCGTATTGTTTGTTGGGTTGTGAAATATTTATGTATGCCTAGTTTTGGACCACATGTTTTAGTATACAAAAAAAGAAAGAAAATAAGAAAATATGAAATTGTTTCTATATAAGTCGATGATCATTATTGAATACATAACTGAAATATCAAAATCAAATGCGATATATAAATAGAATTCAAATGTATTAAATAGGCGGCAGATGCATAATTCAACAAATCTTTTAAAACAAGGTTGGCGCATTGAATTCAATAATTAACGATAACCATAAATTAATTTGTTTTTTTCTAGTATATTTTTTTTTTTAAACCAGGAGGTTCTGGGCCGAAGCCCCTAATCCTCCTAGGCCCGCGACCAGCTTTTGATAATACCAATTAATGCCGTAAATCATCGCTCCAACGCGGTTCGAACTCAGGAGCACAACATCACCAACGACTGAGTCAACCCGTCGTTGGTAATCAAAAATAAATTATTATACTTTCTGATCATTATTTTGTTCATATAACTCACACAACTAAAGTACATGTACTCGGATTTGTATTCAAAATATATATGATTAGGAATTTAATGTTTATTTTTGTTAACAGGATTCAAACGGCAAGAAAGTTGATTATTATTGATCGCTTACTTTTATAGTCAAACAAGTTTTCTTAATTCAATGTTGCCCGTGATTACATTCCTATAACTAATTTGTTTATTCACTATACATATTAATATACCGGATATAACAAATGAATATGGATAAATTGAAAATTAGGTGATAGAAGAAAGAGTGAATAATGTAATACTATTCATAAACACAAAATCATTTTTACCTTTTTCTTTTTCTTTCTCAATCTCTCTCTTTCTCTCAATTTCTCTTTCTTTTACTCTCTTGGTTGCGTCTCTTCCTTTCATGAATATTTTTTTTATCTTTTTTTTCTTTCCATTTTGGATATATTCTCTTTGATCTCTATTTCTCTCTTGGATCTCTCTCCCGGTCAATTTCTCTCTCGGTCAAATCTCTCTTGATTGAATCTCTCGATCTCTCGGTCGAATCTCTCTCGATATATCTTGGGCGGATGTTTCTCAGTCGGATTTTTTTTCCGGGCGAATCTCCTTTGGGTCTCTCTCAATCGGATATCTCTTTGTTATCGCGATATTTTTTTAATATCGCGATATTTTTTTGTTATCGCATTTTTTTATTTTGTTTTCGCGATAATTTTTTGTTATCAAGATATTCTTTTTGTTATCAAGATATTCTTTTTGTCATCAAGATATTCTTTTTGTTATCGCGATATTTCTTTTGTTATCACAATTTTTTTTTTTGATAACTCAATTATCGTACAATTGATATTGTGTAACTTATATATTATCATAATAACTCAATTAAATATTGATATTTATTTGATTTAAAACTATAAAATAAATTTGCGATAACAACAAAAATATCCGATAACATTTGCATTGAAAAAAACAGGGGTATAATTGTCAAAAAAAATATTCTCTCTCCTCCCACCTAAATAAAAAGACGCGCCTAATTATTACATTATCCATGTTCATATATTTAATTTATCCTTAATATACCTTTGAATAAAGAGTTTACCATAATGATTTTTGAGAATTTTACTTCTAAACACACTTTTACACTTACAAATTACATTATGAAGCATTTTTTTACCAAGACACACTTTTAATGAATAAAAAGTCGATTATACCCTCAAACTAAAAACATGGAATTCACGATTACCTCGAACACAAAGAGTAATCCACACGATATTTGAATCATGGATTCGATAATACAATACATAAATATACCAAAAATAAAAAATGACACTACCTCAAATAGTAATCACACATATTAGAGGTTTACACTCCACATATGAACAATTGTGTACGAATTTTTATTGAATAGCAAGAAAAATTCAAAGTGGACAACTGATCATTATCTTATTTTTATATATGTCCACGTGGAATTGTACAAATGTTCGAAGTAGAATGGACGACTTTAAATTTTATTTCACTAAGTTTATATATCACATTTATTAAGAATATTACAAAACATACTTTAATTTAGAGTATAACTACGTATAAATTATTTTATGTAAGTAGAAATATGATAAAACAACAATTATTGGAATAATATATTTTAGAATAAATTGAAAAACATTTACGAAATTATACAAAACTATGCCCACATAAAACGTATCCACAACTTTTATGTACACGATTGGTAAAACTGTATCCACAACTTTGTATTCACAACTTTGTGTACACTAAGGGTATAACTGTATTTAAAAAAAATAAAAAGAGGAAAAAGTACTCTATATCACAAAAATGTCTTATGTTAATATGTAAGTGTTAAAAGTGTCATATAGCGTAAATCACTCATGATTTTTTGTTGTATAAGATAATATTCATTAAGAAATGTACATAAATAGTCCATTTTGAACCAAAGTTGACTAAATATTTGCAATAATTATAAGGTTTACAAAATTAAAATTTTAAAAAGTGTAAAGACTAACAAAATTGAATTTTTAAAAGCCTAAAACCAATTCAACGCTCGTCAGCACAACTAAGCACAAAATAATTACGTTTAGTGCGCGTTTGCTTAAAGTGGAACCTATTCTTAATAGCATAAATGGCTAACGAAATTTGGCAATTTTCCTTGTTATTATAAGTTTTACCAACATACACCTCCTCGTCTCTCTCATCGAGGTCAAGATCGGGAATAGTGATGGCACATATTTACTGTCATCAAACATTGGTTCCAAATCAAACTCTTCATCGTCCACAGCTTCCAATCCACGTGATGACCCGACTTTAAATTGTTTACCATCATCCATATCCACCGGTCCACTGTACCCAGTACATTGTTCTGCCGTATACTCTGATCCGCCTCGGCTATTGTCGCCGGATGAACACATGTCAACACGCCTAGGCACTTTAGGCACGGGTAAAACATCAATTTCTTCTGTATCACTAAGCATAACCTCAGCTGTGTTAGAACCACCAAATGTGGTATCTAAAATGGATTCCCAAAACTCTTTGTCATATCCGCGAGGAAGAATTTCTTCGGCCACATCCCGAACTATATGTTCTTCAGCGTCCTCTTCACAACTATCCCACCCGATATCGTGACCATCAACTGAACTAAACCCCCCACTGTTCATCTTGGTCTCCGCAAGTTCAGAGGCTGCTATCAAATCAGTGTCGTCTAAATCGATCGGAGTAATTAAAGATCCATATACGCCTAGATCTTTTGAGCCAATCCTAGAACCCACACTAGAGCCAAATACATCTTTTGCTCCAAAATTCTCATTATGAAAAACAACTTTCTCTTGGCTTATTGGTTGCGGTGTGGTGAATGAAACATTAATACCACCCAAATCATCAACTGTCGTATTAACCGTGCCGAGTCTAACAAACAGATTCAATGACCCATTAACACGCAACTGCTTCATAAAAAACCGTACAACAACATCGTTTGTTAGTAACAACGGTGGTGTTCTAATCCCTGTAACCAACTCATCATTGTTAGGCAACCAATAACTTAGACCTAACACATCAAGTTTGTCGTCATCTTTAACATACTCGCGTCTACAAGCAAGCTTCAAGTCTGTTAAAGTCATTTGATCAGAAATCGCAACAACCCTACACATACGCGTCTTGTCTATCACAAAATCCCACTTGTTGTCTTCTCCACAAAGCCACTCACCACACATTATCATACATTGATCGTCCATGAAAAATCTGTCCAAATTCAGAAAAATATGCATATCAAACAATCTGTAAAACTGCAACATATAACAAGATGCAAACAATCTTAAAGAAAGCTCCATTAATACCTCGCATGAACTTTTAAAATATGATATTATGCTTGTAGCTGCATTGGTGATCGACCGATAGAAAAAATAATCAAAGAAGGTGGGTGATCGGCCGATAGAAAAAAAAAATAACCTAGTAATCACTTTTTTCCAATTGTAACTTTCAATCTTAGACGTCCAGATTTTTTAAGATTAAGGGTGGTGATATTTTAGTACAATAATCAAAAAGTACTTTCTATAATTTTTGATTTAAGAAAAATAATAATCGTAAGTTTGTAAGGGTATTTTAGTAACAAAATAGACAAATTATGAAGGAAAGTGTCTCACTATTAAAAAATGTCAAAAGTGCTCCAATCTGAAATTTTCTATTAAAAAAATAAAAAGAGAAAAAAGTGCTCTATATCACAAAAATGTCTTATGTTAATATGTAAGTGTTAAAAGTGTCTTATAGCGTAAATCACTCATGATTTTTTGTTGAATAAGATAAGATTTATCAAGAAATGTACATAAATAGTCCATTTTGAACCAAAGTTGACTAAATATTTGCAATAATTATAAGGTTTACAAAATTAAATTTTTAAAAAGTGTAAAGACTAACAAAATTGAATTTTCAAAAGCCTAAAACCAATTCAAGAATGGCTGAAAAGCTAATAAAACAATTTAAAAACTTATTTCTATAAAATAAAAAAATAATAATTTAATTTAGACAAGAAAATAAGAGAGATGTCCGAATTAGCTGTTTGCATAATGAATTAAGAATACACAGAAACCACACGTATATATAAATATATAGTTGTCAAAAAACAAAAATTATATATATATATATATATATATATATATATATATATATACCATCTATGTGCATCTCTTTTCTCTGTGAGTGTTTCTTCAGTCAAATTATACCAATCTGAACAAGAGAAAATAATACTAATAAAAAAACAAATCTGCTCTTTGCGTACACTTTTCTCTTCCTCTCACACACCATCTTTGTTTGCTCTGAAAATCGTCCAAGGTAAAGTTTAAATTTTTATTCATCAAGTTTCCTTCTTTGTTTCTCCTGTGATTCTACAGTGTCTTCAGGGTCTTGCCCTAGCCATTGAAATTGAGATTTAAATATCTGGTTTTGGTTGGTATGTGATGAAACAGAGGTTTAAAGTGGATGGATTGGTTTCCGAGCTCTTCTTGATTCTTGATTCTCTTTTTTGAGCAAGAAAATATGGGTTGCATAATCTCAAAGCAGAAGACAAGAAACCACAAATCAAAAGAGAAACGTTCCTCAAGGATTGATGATTCAAGCCAAACCAAAGATGAATCCAATCTCATAATTGACACCAAACTTCATTTCATCGAATCCGATAAGCTCAGTGATGAAGCATGTGATGAACTAAAGAGAGAGCCAAGTGTTGTTGTTGTTCATTCAAAGGAGAAGGCAGAGGCTAAGCAAGTAGAAGCAGGATGGCCATGTTGGCTAGTCTCAGTAGCTGGTGAAGCCCTTGTTGATTGGTCTCCTCGGCGCGCTAGCACCTTTGAGAAACTAGAGAAAGTAACACACTTTTTTTACTTTCTTTGCCTCTTTTGATCCAAATCATATCATATAGTATATAATTTGATTTGGTAAACTTGGTTTTTGATGGGTGCAGATTGGTCAAGGAACATATAGTAGTGTATACAAAGCTCGCGATCTTCTCAACAACAAGATTGTTGCTTTGAAAAGAGTACGGTTCGATCTTAGCGATATAGAGAGTGTCAAGTTTATGGCTAGAGAGATCATAGTAATGAGAAGGCTTGATCATCCCAATGTACTCAAGTTACAAGGCTTGATCACTGCCTCTGTTTCTTCTTCTCTCTACTTGGTTTTCGAGTACATGGAGCATGACCTTGTAGGCCTTGCTTCGTTACCCGGTATCAAGTTCTCAGAGCCTCAAGTTAAATGTTACATGAAACAACTTCTAAGTGGGCTTCAACATTGTCACAGTCGCGGAGTCCTGCACCGTGATATAAAAGGCTCGAATCTACTGATTGATAGTAATGGGATCTTGAAGATTGCAGATTTCGGTCTAGCCACGTTTTTCGACCCGGGGAATTGCGTTCCATTGACTAGCCGTGTTGTGACTCTTTGGTATCGACCCCCGGAGCTTCTCCTTGGGGCTTGTAACTACGGTGTTGGGGTTGATTTGTGGAGCACAGGTTGTATCTTAGGCGAACTATACTCCGGGAAACCAATCCTCCCTGGAAAAACCGAGGTAAATACCACTCCCAACTCCATTATAAAACTCATATTCCCTTAATGCTTTAAGCACGGTGTGTAAATAGTATTTGATGCTTTTATAGGTAGAGCAACTGCATAAAATCTTCAAGCTATGTGGTTCACCAACAGAAGATTATTGGAGGAAGCTTAAGCTACCACCTTCAGCTGCGTTTAGACCCGCTCTTCCATATGGGCGACGTGTAGGAGATATGTTTAAGGACTTGCCCGCAAATGTGCTTTCGCTATTAGAGGCTTTACTCTCCATAGATCCAGACAGGAGAGGCAATGCAGCTAGAGCTCTTGAGAGTGAGGTGTGTGTGGGCTTAGACTTATGCTCTACGTTATCTTATATTGTGCGGTTTTTTTGATAATTGTTCTTCTGGAGCAGTACTTTAAAACAGAGCCGTTTGCATGTGATCCATCTTCTCTTCCAAAATATCCTCCAAGTAAAGAGATTGATGCTAAACACCGCGATGATGCCAAAAAGCAACAACGACCAAACCAGGATAGGCAACGACCAAAAGCAACAACGAGATTGATTAGCTTTATCCCACCGGTTAAAGCTAATCAATCACTCACTGCAGCTACTGAGGTAACAACAAAGACTTCTTGTCCTGTGATCGATCCAATAGAACCTTAACTTTCAACTAACTTGTTGTCCGAAACAGGAACCTTATCTAAGAAGCTGTGCAGCTGATTCCACAAGACATCAAAAGCAGAACACAAAGGACATAACAAGCAACAATCAAATGAGTGGAAGAGTCTCTCACTCGGGTCCGATGACGAAGAACAAGAATCTTAGCCGGTTAGCATATGTTAAAGACAATGCAGCTTTTAGAATACCTTCATACAGAGAAAACTCATCAGGACAAAGAAGTAATCTCACACATATCGACAACATTGGATCAGAACAGCAAATGAAGGATTTGCGAATATTCAGCAGAGCTGACACTATGGATAATAGTAAGAGACAAAGCCAAATCCCAAATGATCCATATTTGGTAAGTAATATCCTGAGATTTGTCTTCTTCTTCTTGCAAGTTACAAGAAAACAGTCTAATGTGGGTTGTGTCTGTAACATAACAGTATGATTCCGGGGATAACAAAATATACATGTCGGGTCCATTGTTGGCACAGCCAAGTAGAGTGGATCAGATGCTTGAAGAACACGACAGGCAACTCCAAGAATTCACTAGACAGAAAGCAAAACAATACAGAAACTGAATCTTTGTATGAATCAAAGACAACAAAAACAAAGAAAAAGGTTATGTCTTTGTTGTGTAAAGAAAGATTTTGGATTACTTTTTTATCTGTTTCTAAAAATATTTTGAAATTTTGTAACAGATAAGAAATATCTTCTACATGTATGTACAATAATTCATATAATATTATAAACATGTGTATATAATTAATTACATACATAAGTTTGATAAACTTGTTCTTAGTACTTTTAATTAAAAAAAAATGAATAATTATAAGGAGAAATCAGAATAAGAGATTATTCTCATACACAGAGAGTAACTGTGTCAGAAGGTGTCCTAAGATATTTTTTTACTATCATTTTTTTCCGTCATTGTCATTATAAAAAATAAAGGGTATATTAGCTAAATGGACCATTTTTTAGAAAGTAATTCAAAAACTAGACCTATCACTATTCATTATTGCTAAATGGACCGTAGGACCCATACTCACTAATAGAAATTTTGTGAGATAGAAAAAGAGAGGTAAAAAGGAAATTACTTTAAAGGGTATATGTGTTTATATGAGATATATGTATATATATATATATATATGAAAATATTTGTATAGAATAATGATGTGTATAGAAGCATTAAATGTGATGCATGATATGTTGACTTGTGTAAGTTTTTGTTTGAAAACATTAAATGCGTTTCTCTTTTTATTTTTATTTTCTTTCTTTATGTTTATAGATAAAAATGTAATTTATTTATTAATTTCTCTTTTTATTTTTTATTTAATTATGTTTTTCGCTAGATAGTGTAGTAAAATCGTCCACTAGAAGGTATAATGGATGTTAGATTATCCACTAGATTGTACAAATGAATTTCATTTATACGTACAATCAGGTGTACCCTTAAATGAATAGTCGAATTGTCCACTGAACTGTATAGTCAAGAGTATAATCAAATTGTCCACTGATTATACGAATTTTATCCTCTAGAGAAATATCCACTAGAGAAACATCCACTGGTGGATTGTACATTGTACAATGGATGTTATCCGCTAGAAAAACATCCACTAGTGGAATATATATTGTACAATTGATGATATCCATTAGAGAAACATCCACTAAACAAACATCCACTGGTGGATTTTACATTGTACAATGGATATATGGATGACATCCACTAGAAAGAGACAAATGAGAGAAAAAAAGATGAGAGAGAAGAGATATAACTAGAGGAGAAAATTAGAGAAAGAGATAACAAAGAGAATGAAAGAGGAGAAGAAAAGAGAAGAGGAGAGAGAAACGGAAATAGAGAGAGAAGAGAGAGAAAGAGAGAAGGAGAGAAAGAGAATGAAAGATGAGAAGAAGAGACCAGATGAGTGAGAAACGGAAATAGAAAGGGAAGAGAGAAAAGAGAAAAGAGAAGAGAGAGAGAGAAGAGAGATTGAGAGAGAGGAGAAAGAGAAGAGAGAATGAAAGAGGAGTGAGAATGAAAGAGGAGTGAGAATGAAAGAGGAGAAGAAGATAGATGAGGAGAGAGAAATGGAAATAAAGAGAAAAGGAAATAAAGAGAAAAGAAAATAAAGAGAAAAGAAAAAAAATAATAGATTTTTAAAAATATAAATTAATAATAATGACAATTACGTAAATAACACAAATCAAAAACCCATAATTGTAAATTCAAAAACATGAATAGTAAAAGAAAATGGACCTACGGTTTATTTAGCTAATTATGAATAGTGATATGTCTTGTTTTTAATAACTTTTCAAAAATGGTACATTGAGCCAAATATCTCAAAAATTAATAGGAAAATAAATTTAAATTAAAACAAAGAAAGATTTGAAGAATCAGAAAGAACGTAGGGAGTTGTAAAATTTTTATAGATCAATTGAAATCTAAAGATCCATCACACACATCGACAACTTTCATCACATTCTCCTCACCAAAATGGTCTTGAAAACAATACTTTAACAAATAAAACGAAACGTTAAAGAAGAAAAATTGTTCAGAAACTAATGATTATCGTCGCTTATTAATTGATTAGAGAAAAATTGTTCAGAAATTATAGTTTTATTTTCCAGCTTACCTGTTTCTTCTTGAATTAGCATTCTTCTAGCTCTTGCATAGTTGCTATTAAGGACAAATGTCCCACATCGGAAACATAAAGTGTTAAACACTAATATATAAGTGATATGGGCCTCTCCACTCATTGCCAATTGATTTTAAGTTGGAAGCCCATAATCCTAACAGTTGCATGTTGATACATTACTGTTGTCTTGCTGCTCAATATCTTGAAAACCCATTATATAGCTCTTTGTGGTTAAAACCATTGTAAAAGTTTCAAGCTTGGTTTATAGCAGAGGTTGATCTTGAGAACGATTTGTATTCTGTTTAGCCTTTTACCTTTTTTCTTGCTTGTGACTTTGTGTCACTGTACCATCTTGAAACAGATTCTCAATTACTTTGTGCCTAAAATTCTCATGCAGGTTTATGGAAATTGATCTTGGCGAAATCCGTAAGGACGTGCAGTGTCCGATATTCCTAGCTAGGTACTTATTATTTTCCTTCCTTAATCCTACACCATCTTGTTGTGCAATGAAACTTGTCCTTAATCTCCAAAGTTATTAGTTTTGTTGCAGAGATATATGTTAAAGCTGCAATAGTGTACTATTTATGGTTAATCATGCTGATAAGCTTTTTGTGTTCTTGTTTTCTTGCAGGAATTATAAAGAAAACAAGGACTGTGATGGAATGCTTGCACCGGTTCTGCCGTGTGAATGCATTGATAAGTCAATGAGATTAGGGTATAGCCTTCAGATTAATGTGTTCATCATTTTTATGGAAACCATATGTAATTTTAGATTATGTTGCTATTGTAGGAACAATGAATGTCCTGCTTGTAGGAAACATTGTGCAAGTCGTCGTTCTTTAAGAGACGATCCGAATTTTGATGCTCTAATCGCAGCTTTATTCACCAATATTGATAGTTATGAAGAAGAGGTAACATTACTTTTTTCTCATTAATTGGTAAAAAACTTGTCCACATTTCAAACAAGGTTACTTTTAAGAGATTAGTTTCTCTAAAATGATTTTACATTTTTTGTTTAAGAACTGGATTTTCACGAAGATGAGAAGGCTCGTAATAAGGAGGTCAGATAGCGTTGCAATCTGTGTTTACGGTTGGTGTTGTTATTTACCTTTTACTGACTGTATTTCTCCACCTTGTTGTGGCTGCTTTGTAGATTCAAGCATCAATAGCTCAAGTATCGCAACGGCAAATCTGAAGCATTTGTGAAAAGAAAATCTTTTGGTAGTGGCTCTAGAAGGAGAAGGAACTGAAAAAACACTGAAAAACACAATGCATCAGAAGCTCATGAAGATGATAATATTGATGACAATAACAACAACAACGATGGAGGCAAAGATTCGTCTTCAGATGAGCGTGGTGTAGAGATCATGCAGAGAAAACGAAGGAAACAGTATACAAGTCGTTCAACACAACAATGGTAACTGTGCAGAGAATGACACAGAAGCGAATAGAGACAGCAAAGGAATATCTCATGGGCTTGTGTGGAATTCGGAGATGTTTGCTTGGGGAAGAGGCGGTACAAGGAGTAACACAAGGCATGGTAGTAATAATACTACATGAGCTAAAAGTGTGAGGAATGCTCGCGTGAATAAACTTATCGAGTATCTACGCAGCAGCGTAGATGGAAACAGCCTTGAGGTACCAAAGAAAACAAAAGAAGAGATGATTCTCTTCTTCTTGATTACATTATCTTGGATTTTGATTAAACTTACTCTCTATCTTTATCTCTCTCTGCAGTTGGATATCCATCTCAAGCTTGTCTCGCTGAACGAAAAATGTATACCAGACTTACCGCAACCATATCTCTGTTGCAAACCTACTTTGCTTGTAAAGCATGTACGCGAAGTAAGTACTTCAATAACACAAGATGATTTTGATATCACACATGCTAAAGTACTTTTGTTCTTTGAACAGTTTGTGGCACTTGAGAGTAATCTGAAAACTGAAGAGATTGAACTTTTTTGTAATAAGAAGAGGAGGAGGACAAGATAAGGCAATAGAGAATCTTCTTGTAATGACTTTAGCTTCGGAAGCAGCATCGAAAGATGAGATGCAAACTCTGGAAGACAATGAAACATTGTCAAAGCTAAAAGCCGATTTCATTTCAAGCCACGAACAAAATTTGGTAGCGTCACTAACTGTTTCTGTATAAATTTTACATTTGTGACAAACTCTTCTTTTTCGCTTACTCTTTGTAGACGGTTGTTTTTACGGAGAAAGGTTCTATAAGGAATATCGGTTTTTTAATCTTTATATATATACGATGATTTTACTACTGAATTGTTTTGCAGTGGAGAAAGATGAGTTTGGTTCAAGGCTTCAAGCATTCTTGAACAGTTGTTTCTGCTGGTGTTGCTCTTTTGTCTACTCTATGTGTTAATATTGGTAGAAGAAGACATCATCTTTCTCCTTTCGATTCTTCTGATCACTCTAAGCTTTGGTGACTTTGGTTTTGTGGTCTCTCTGTGCGACCTGTGTTTCATTGACATGGAGTTTTTATTCTGATTTTTATAACTCGAGTGTAAAAGACAAGAAGAAGATCAACATCTGATTTGGACAGGAATTACTTATGAGGTAAAAAAGGGGTTGTTGAAGTTTGGCATTGGTCTGGCTTGAGGCACCATTGTTCTTCTCATCTGTTTCAGAGCTCTCTCTTCCTCTAACTGCCAAAGTTTCAGGTAAATATTTTTATTGTTATTCTCTTTTCTTGGATAAAGTTTTATACTTGCCTGCAACTTCATAATATTTATTCTATTATACCATTTTTGTGGCTTTAGTCTCTTCGCGGTATCTCTTGTACATCATCTCCTTCTCTTTGATCTGGTACCAAAGAGTATGGAACAAGTTTGTTCAGAAATCAAGAAGTTTTACTAACAAAACTTACCGTATTTGCTGTGCAAAGACGTAGATAAGCTTACTTTATGGTCAAAGTCTGCCCTTTCGACATCCCGACGGTCCACTTGGAGACTGAACTCTTGAAACTCTGTGAGGTGTTTTAGAGCATCTGCATTGGTGTTTCTTAAAGAGATCTTAGCAGGTGGGACCCGTTAAATAGTTAAGATCTGGATCTTATATTTCCTATTTAAGATCCGGATCTTAACTATTTAGTGGGCCCTTTGGATACGTGGCGAACTATGATTGATGCGTTTTTAATTATTTTATTATTGTTTTAATTTAAACTAACTGTTCATGGGTCCTAATGAATATTTAAGAAATTTTGAGGGTTCTCTGTTGGACATGGTCTTAGTACTTTCTCCAAAACAGGAATTGGATCTCTGAGTGTTAAGAGCATTCACACATCACTTAGAGCTCTTTAAAAGTGTAGATGGAGCCGAAAAAAACAGCCACTTACACTTTAATCACTGGTTGTACTCTGAAGACTCTTCTTTGGGACTCTTCTCTTTTTGTTCTCATCATCTCTTCCATTCCTCTCCGCATTGCCTCTTCGTGCCTAGCTACACTCTCTAACTGGAACAGTTCTGGTTTTGTGCAATGTTTAGGCTCGAGTTTTGGTGGGACCTAAGTTGAAACGTAGGAACTTAAGTCAAACATTTTTGCGACAAAAACTGACTAAGAAGGATGTAGGGAAGAAGTATGGATGCATACCACGGGATAATCTGTTGTGTAGAGTAGGGGTAAGGAGTTGCTTTGGGAATCCTGACTCTTTTGTCTTCTATCTTCTTATGCACGAGTTCTGTCACATACTTCTTCACTTTCATAGCACCTCTTTCCTGGATTTTGTTATAGCCAAGATGTTTCAATTAGATTCTCTATTATATCCACTTTATATTCAAAGAGAGCTGCCAAGGATAATGTGAAGTTTAATACACTGAAATTTCAAAGAAGCAGAGCTCATGGCTTGTCAAAGTGCCTTGTCAAATAGATCTACAACCGAATTAGGCCTTGAACTCTTGAGGTATGGTCACATGCTTTTTTGGTACTACAAAAGATGCCCATCTCTCCTTTACTTTTGAATATCTTGAATAATTAAGAGATCATTCTGAATTAAATCTAGAGAAACGAATGAAGGTAATATATTAAACCACTTGACTATATATGTTACCTTCTTATTCGATGATATTGCCTTGAATTTTGGAACCTTCTCAAGTTCCTCTTGCTCGATTTTAGTAGAAGTTTTTAGATTAGAAGGACGAGCTCTCAGCATTGTTTGTAAATGGAACGCCTGCAACAGAAAGAATTTGTCATCAATTCGGCTGCTGAAACATATGGAGTAATTTGCTCCGGCATATAAACCAGAGAATGTGTGTGTTAGCAAGAGTTAAGAAAACGCTAAATCAAAACATGTTTTACAGGTTATGATTGATCACACCTATAGAACACAATGTGCCTTTCTGTTCTATGTGCGGGTTTCCTTGGTGGCTAAGTTGAAGCTCTGGTTAACAAGATCTTGCTTAGTCTTATGAGGCAAAGTTGTCGGTTTCGGATTGAGAATCTAGCGAAAATCATCGACAGGATGATGTCCTAACAGTTAGATATGGTTAAAACTTGCTGATAATGAAACAAGTTACTCTAGTTTAGAATTTGGCTCACCTGTCTGGATTTACCTCCATCAAGCTTTTGCCTATAGATGGCTTGATTTTCCTGAACGAGATTGAGAGTTCCAGCTAAGTTTTTAGCATTCCCTTCCCTGCAGTGAGAGTCATCACAACATATAGCAATTAAGGGGATGAGAAACCAAATCATAACAATGGACTAAACATTTAAAATGAAAGCTACCTTCTGATGACTGTCTGATTAGTAGTTTTCGACTGAGAGGATCGTAACTTGTTTTTCGGCATCAACACAAACATATCCTTCCTACCAGCCAGATGATTCTTAGTGTTTGCCATTGTCAGTTTGGGACCGTAAGCTTTAGCTTGGGGGTGGAGGAATGTTCTCTTTGTTATCTGTCTGATCAATAACATCGTCGTCGTGTAAGATTTATTTTATGGTCACACATATATCAATATGTAAATAGAGTCATTATTTAATAAATCAAAATTAAGTGGTCATTTTTGTAATAAAGTAAAAGACTGGATGCATAAGTGTTATGGAAAATTAATTGTGGATGCCTTAAGTAATTTATAATTTGATGAAGAGCCGAATTATAAATAGAGGGTTATGGTTCCCAAAGCAACCTAACCTGAAATACATAAATCTCTCTGCATCCCATTACCAGAAACTAAAGTCAATTCATGGTATGCTTTGGAAGATCCATATCCAACTTCAGATCTTCAACCACAGATTCATCATGACTAAATCAGGTACGCTTCCGCTTATATTTGATCATCATAAACTGATATGACTTTATAGTTTATTATGATATAAACTTTAGGATTATTTCCAACAATTGGTATCAGAGCCACCATATTCAGTTTCTGTTTGATAATCAGGTTTTATCAAAAGAATTTTCGGATTTATTAAATTATTTTAAAATAAATTCGAAATCTGTTTATTTTTTGAAAAACTAAGGTATTGAATCTGTTTTTCATATAAAGTATTCTGGGATTTGTGGTTTATGAACTCATGTTTTAAATCTGAATTTTATACATGTTAAATCTAGTTTTAATATTGTTCTAAAGATAAAGCATGGTTATATCTTCAATTAAATTAAGTTTCTGAATTTTTTTTATTAAGTAAAGTTCATCAAATTCAGATTTTAAATATATGCTCATTAAAAATATTTTGATCTAAGATTAAAATATTTTGAATTTTTTTGAGCAATTTCGGATGAAAAGACAGCCATGACGGCTGTGTTTTTATAAATTTTTTAGGGTTTCTTTGAAACTAATAAGAAGAAGATACATTAAACATAATATTTCATTTTTTTTTAATTGAGTTTTCGGATTGGGCTTTACGGCCCGTTAGGGGAATTAAATTTAAAACTTTAATTAAAACTTGTTGGTTTTGGGCCATTCGGTTTGGGCCCAGACCCTTTAAAGAAATTGATCTAAATATAATAAGATTGTCGCACCTCGGGATCGAACCCATGTTTCATTATCTCACCAGGAAAAGGTTTCCCTTTCCTAAACCACTGCGGCGCTTAAGTATTTATGTTATGTAGTTTCACAGACTTATTGATAAATGTGTGAACATAAATAATAAAACAATTTATCAAATCAATAATTAAATTAGATTATACATGTTTAATATTTGAATTGGATTAATTGATACAAGATGTCTCCAAAGAGACCTCTCTTGAGGATATTTTCCATGAATAATATTAAATGTTGTGTGTATGTTTTCCATGCAGATATTTAATCGGCCCAAATGAAGATTTATATTTGGTCGGAATACATACACATATGTGATGATAAATACGTGACAATTGTTTGGATTAAAACATATGAATGATAATTCGGCCCAATGAAAATAAGGAAGATTTATTGTTTACTATGGATTATTGTCAGTGTTTGATCGTTGCGGTAATGAGAGATATGTGACAATTATTTGGATTAAAACATGTGAATAATAGATCGGCCCAAAGGAAGACTATTGTTTATCATGGATTATTGCCAGTATCAATTCATTGCAACAAGAGTACCGCTAATAGTTAATATTAATGTCCAAAGACTTGATATTAATGTTACATTTGATATCTTGGGTGGAACGTATAATCATTCATAATTTATTATTGATTTTATTCGGTTAGTGAGCTAATATTTAATTAAGGTTCTCTCTCTTCAGTGAATATCACTACAATATAGATAAGTTTAGGAAATTCCAACATTTTCAGATTTCTATTTTAAATAGTAGAAAATAAAGTTAAATTTATTATTGGGTATATATATCTTGACATTGCATTAAAGTTGAAATAACTTACTTCTCTTTAAGGATACCGGCGTTGCTAAGTATAATACAATTTATGAGAAGTGAGAAAACTTTAATTGTATTGGCCTGATTTTAAGCATAAAACACCAATTTGGAAAACTTTAGAGGTGATGAGGATGAGATCAAGATCTCAATCAAGTTCTTTGCTAAGATTAATTTGAGCTTCGTAAGAAGCGATACAGCTTTAATAAGCATGCTTTTGCATCGCTTTAGTTCAAAATAATTTCATAGAAAAGGAAATTCTAAGAAGTACATATTGAAAATGCCTAGTATTGTTTCAATCGAAACAAGAAAGGACTAAAAGTACTTATACGGTTGACACCTCTAAGGTCTAAGATTTAAGAACGAAATTTTAAACATGTTGAGAATGATGATGCTAAGGTTCCTACAAAAAAGAAACAAATTTAGGTTGTTCATGCTTGTTTATTTTGTGATAAAGTTGGACACCGAAGGATTGACAAAGATATCACAGTTGCGTGAAAATAAGGGTTAGTTCCTTGTTATGGTTTGTTAATAAATTAAGTTTAATGTAATACCCATAAACACTTAATGGTTAGACTCTGGTACAAAATCCTAACATAAGTGTTTCAATGTAGGGTTGCCTAAGCTACTGAAAACCAACTAATGTTGAAAGATACATTTAATATAGATAGTGGTTTTCATATGAATTTGGAGGCAATCATGCACTACAGACTATTGTTTAAATTTGGTCATTTTCTGAATTTGAAAGACAACTTTGGTGGTAACGTCTTTTAGACGTACTTTAGTTTATTTGCTTCTTACTTAGACAAATCTGGTTATTCTTGTATAACAAAGAACAAAGTTGTTATTTTGTCTTTAAATTCAAAATTGTTTGGGACCGAAAAATGAATTTTGGATGAACATAGTTTTGGTAAATTCAACACTATAACTTATCAGGAATAAAGTTGAAGTGTTGAATTAAGGGGTACTAAACAAAAGTTTGGAAAAATGCAAATTCAATAACTTTGTGGTACAAACGTCTAAGTAACATCTCTAGAAATAGAGTTGAACGTCTTGTGTCTAATGGTATATATTGAGTTCGGTAACTTCACAAATTTTGATGTTTGTGATGATTGCATTATAAAGAAACAAACCAATAATAAGAAATTTGATGCATTAAGAGTTGTGGAAGTCATTGAGTTGATACATACAGACAATTGTGGGTCGTTTTATACTTTATTTTGAAACGGTCAAAAATATTTTGTATCATTAATTAACTATAATTCTCGATATGCATACATGTTTCTTATTCATGAGAAACTTAAATATCTAGACGTGTTCATAAAGTTTAAGACTAAGGTTGAAAATCCACTCGACCAAAGAATTAAGGCTATCAAATTACTACGGTCATTATGATAGATTATGAGAATAACGTCTGGGATTATTTGCCAAATATCTAGAGGAATGAGGGATTATACTACATTAAACCATGCATGGGCCTCCCATCATGAGTGGTATGCCGGAAAGGCGCAATCGCATTCTTAAAGACATGTTAAGAAGTGTGATTATTTATTACACCTTACATGAATCACTCTGGAGAAAGGCACTATAGATTGCATCTTACATTCTTAATATTATACCATTAAAGCAACTGCGTAAAGCTCCTTATGAGCTTTAGATTGACAAAACTCAGTCTAAAGCATTTCACATCCAGGGATGTCCACATAAGGTTAGGCTTTATAAGCTATTTGAGATTAATTGGACTCCAAAAGTGTGAGTAGTTACTTTATTGGTTATCCGGAACAATTTCGAACCTTTAATTTCATGATCCCATATTGAAATATTTTGAGACGGAATAATTACGTTCTTTGAGGACATTGAATTTAGTGGGAGAAATAAAGTTAGGGATATCATCTTTGAGGAAGAATCGACTTCGGCCTCTCTATCAATTCATATAGTTGCTTTGAATAAAGCAAATCTTTCTCCTTAAGTTGATAATAAAGTTTTTTCTCTAAGTCAAGATGATAATGTTATCTAACACTAAGTTCAAATTCAAGATCCTCAAGAACTAGTGCAACAAGATTAAGTTGTTTTGTGTAGGTTCACGAAAATAAGGAGAAATACTAGTTTGGATGATTATATAGTATTTCTGATAGAACATAAAGAAATTAAACTCTACTGGAAGAATGATCCTATCAACTTCCGTAAGGCTATGAGTTGTTCTAATTTAGATAAGTGGACTATAACATCTAAGGAAAAGTATTAGTCAGTACTAGACAATAAAGTTTGAGTTATTGTTGAATTACCAGAAGGAAAAAATCATATTGGTTTTAAAACCAAGAAAGATTTGAATGATAATGTCCAACAATTTAAAGTTCGTATAGTGGCTTAAGGCTATACTTAAATGGAAATGATTGTATGTTAAGATACCTTCTCTTTGGTAATCCTGAAGGAATTTTTTGGGATAATCATAATCCATGTTGCACATTATCATTTGGAGTTTCATCATATGGATTAAAATACGGTGTTTCTCAATGGTGACATTGATGAAACTAAAATATATGGAGCAAAACTAAACTTTGTATTGATTCAAAGAAAATTGTTTGCAAGTTAAGAAAATCCATCTATGAGCTAAAATAAGTTTTCCGTCATTGGTACCACAAATTTCATGAGGTTATCATCTCGTTCTGTTTTTGAGATGAATTTGGTTGAGAATTGTGTGTATCAAAACTTCAGTGGGAGTAAGTGTATTTGTCTGATTTTGTATGTGGAGACATACCGTTTGCCATTAACAATATTAACATGGTAGTGAAGCATCTTTTGTATTAGGGATCGAGATTCATCGAGACATGTTTCGAAGAATTCTTTGATAACACAAAAGAGTTATATTGATAAAGTACTTAAGTGTTTTGGCATACAATCTTAAAAATCAGGTGATAACCCAATTGGTAAAGGAGACAAATTTTGTTTCAATTAGGTATTCTAAAGAAATTTTAGAAATTTAGGAGATGCAAAAGATTCTTTATGCATCGGCATCAGGAATTTTGATGTATCTAAAAACGTACGTGTAAGGATATTGCGTACATTGTTGGAGTTTAAAACATGTTTGGGTAAGCTAAATATGGACTATTGAAAAGCAACCATAAAGGTCATAAAGTATTAAGAGAGAATAAATGTTATATGCTCACGAATCAGACATCAGAAAATTTGGAGATCATTGAGTATTCTGATTCTGATTTTATATGGATGTTAAGCGATCCAATAAGGAATTGACTGAAATATTGTGTCACTTGGTTGCGATTATATATAGAATATAAAGACCAATAAAGTTTTCTTGTGACAGTAAATCAGCGTTAGGTACAACAAAATTTTGGTAAAGTCTGTTGACGTTAAATACCAAATTATAAAGGAAAAAAAGGTACAAAGTGAAAATTATTTTTCATAGAACATTTAGAGACAAACTCCATGATAGCAGATCCTCTTACAAAAGTATACGCTAAAGGTCTATCATGAGCATATTGTTCAAAAGGACAATTCGGTGTTCGAGGATCATTCGGTTTAGTGGGAGTTTGTCATTCGGTTTTAGGTTCTATATTTTGGTTGTGTTTATACACATTTTCTGATCATAAATAAAGTTTTAAATAAGGTTTTAAGTTTGCACTTTGTACAATAAAATTAAGGATCTCACTAAAGTAGGACCAATTGAAAATTGACATGTATCGATCACTTTTCATGTAATTTTCATGCCACAATTTTCATAAATGATCTATGTCATTTGACTCTATTGATTTTCGTGACCATGGAAGGTTTTGGTTATGATGGTTAGGCCTGGGCATACGGGTATTCGGTTCGGGTCCAGGTTCGGGTCCTAACGGGTACAGGTTCCAACGGGTATACATAAATTGGACCCATTTAAGTACCTGTAATTTTCGGGTCGGGTACAGGTTCGGGTCCAGGTTCTACCCAAAATACCCGAATTTTTACGAGTTTCTTTCGGGTACGGGTTCGGGTACGAGGTTTCGGGTACATGTTTCGGGTATTTTTACCCAAAATTGTAAAAAACCTGAACTTAAAAAGATTGTCTAATTGTGTTTATCCAAAAACAAAAACCAAAGTTCAAATTTCAAAGTGAAAAACAAAGTAAACATCAAATTCAAAATGCAAAGTTCAAACTCAAAGTTACAAAATATGAAATGTCTTGTATTCTTGAGTCTTGTTTTTTGGAAGTTGGAACCATGAAGCTTCAAGTCTTACCTTATTGTGGGTGCACCGGATGGAATACAGGCTCAAATTCTACAAGCAAAAAGACTAATGTTAAATATTTAGCACAACTAAAAATCAAACATAACATGAATAACACAAAAGTTTACCTCTCATGAGCTCATCTTGTAACTCGAAATCTGCCAACATTTGTTCTTTTCTTATAATTTCTTTCTCATTCATTTTAATCTCACACTTTAGCCATTGCTCCAAACACATAAGAACTTCAACCATATAGTGTGTCAAACAACTTCTAGATGAGTTTAAAAGCCTACCACTAGTGCTAAAGGCAGATTCTGAAGCTACGGAAGACATTTGCATTGCAAGAATATCTTTAGCTATTAATGAAAGAACCGGATACTTAGCACTGTTTAGCTTCCACCAAGAAAGAACATCATATTCTAAACCATTAGGACACTTGCAATCTCTACACACTCATTCAAGTAACAGGTTCTATTCGGGTCCAATTCGGGTACAGGTTCTTACCCGGACCCGAACCTGTACCCACGGGTATTGTCAAAACATACCCAACAGGTTCCACCTCTAACTTCGGTTCGGGTCCAGGTTCGGGTCTTACAGGTTCGGGTCCAGGTTCGGGTCTACAGGTTGAGGTTAATATGCCCAGGCCTAATGATGGTTATGACCAACGCCGCTATGATCCTAAGTTGATATGGTTAATGGACGAGATTGATATGCCTTGAAAGTAATGACATATGGAGCTCACTTAGGTCTATCACTTTTTGGATACATATGTGACCCAGTGGGAGATTGTAACATTTATTTTATGGGGTCACACATATATCAATATGTGATAGAGTCATTATTTAATAAGTCAAACTTATGTGGTCACTTTTATAATAAAGTAAAAGACTGGAGGCATAAGTGTTATGAAAAATTAATTGTGGATGCCTTAAGTAAGTGAAAATAACTTAAAATGACCCTAATAAACCCGAAATGATTAGGGTAACCCATTTTTGGAGGGTTACTCTAGTTATTATAAAAAACATGAGATGGACAAGGAGGGTTATGAAACAAAAAAATATTTACGAAAATGCCATTTACGAAAATGTCATTTACGAAAATGCCATTTACGAAAATGCCATTATGATAAAAAAAAATTAATTATTTTTTGCTTTAATATTGAAAATTTTCATTTTTTCCAAAAATATTTAAGAAAAAAACCTTAATTCTTGATAAACGAGATTTTACCCCGCTTAATCTAATATCTTATTGTAGTATTTAAGATGTCAAACCAAATCAGGAGCAAACAATGTATTTGAATTTATGCGAAACAAACTCAGTTTAAGTGTGATCAAAAGGGTTGTTTGTGTGATGTTTTTGTAACCGAAGATTTAACAAAACGAAAAACTAGAATTAAAGGTTTTGAAAGATTATTAAAAGGCTAAACAATCGAGTTAAGGTGTTTTAAAAAGGATGATTAAACTTTCGGATTTCAAATTGTCTTTTATAAAATTTACTTTAAGGTTTTGAAAACGATTTTAGACCAATCCACTCTCGTGGCAATGATCCTTTTCTCAACGATTAAACTAAAACAATGTCTTGGATAGTTTAATCGTCGAGAAACTTTAAGGACAAATCAATTCTAACCACCAAGCTTATTAACACGGATCTCTCGGTTAAGCTAGGCTTGGTTCTAAGGTAATTGTTCGGGAGGCTTTATAATCTCTCGATTCATAAAGCTTCCTGGGTTCGATAATCGAATGGCCAACTCGATTAAAGCTTTAAGGCTGCTACCAAAGACTAAAGTTTTCAATCAATTAAGTTTTAGACAATTATCTATCCTAGATTCAATCAAACCCCTTTTTCCCTAACCCAATTGTCTATTTAGAACTACTCACAAATCATGTTGAGATTCATAACAATTTGATTCAAAGAAACCATAAGCATAAACAAATAAACAAAGAGAACAAAGGGTAAAGAAAACTCTTATTCAATGATGATGATGAAGATTACAAGGTGGCCAAGAAGCAATCACCAAGAAATCCTCCCAAGTCTCAAAAACAAAACAAAACTAAAACTAAGAACAAGATGATGGTGGTGTATGTTTTTCGCCCTAATAAGAAGTCTAAACCGATAAATAAAATAAAGGAAACCGAAAATTGGAATTGGTTTTCCTTTTTACACATTAATAACCAAAAGTCTTATAAAATTCGCAGCTGTATCGGTCAAGGCAAACCGATACAGGCTGGCCGATACGCGCTTCGGCAAATCTTCCTTCGGCTCTGTTTTCCTCGTATCGGCCATGCTAAGCCGATACGACAGGTCGATACGTGTCTTCGGGTCTTCTTCTCTTGTATCGGTCACTCCAAACCGATACGGTTGGCCGATACAAGCTTCGGCGAAACCTCTGTTTTCAATATCGGCCACGGAAACCGATACGGTTGACCGATACAGACTTCGGCACACTCTCTGTCTTCTGTATCGGCCAACTGAAACCGATACAACATGCCGATGCAAGTGTATCAGTTTCTTCTTGGCTTAAATTCATCACTTTCGCCGTCTTTATGCTCCAAAACCTGAAATACACAAAACAAACCAAAATGCAACCTATATGACACTAAATGCAACCTAAATGAATGAGTTCTAATGCATAATCCTAAAGTAAAATGTGTAAAATATGCAAGTTATCAACTCCCCCAAACTTATCCTTTGCTTGTCCTCAAGCAAGAGAACTAACATCAAAGTTTAAAAGGGTATAGAGGCGGGGACCTCATAACCAAAAGTAACGCGAAGAGTGTAGTGAACGAGTATCCTAAACATAGTATCCTATCGCAACCGAGCTAGTTCTACCTATTGCCATTCATCTCAAACTCCGTCTAAATCCGTTATTATTACCAAAAGCATGTGATCCACTTGTCTAGTCTAAGCACCTTTCACATTCAATTAAGCATAGTCAAAACATGAAACATGATCAAGAATTTTCAAGAGTTTTTCTATTTGTCTAGGTAAGAACGGGATTTCGAATCAAACGAGGAGGCTAACACTCAGGCATGTGGTTAGTTGTAGCGCGGTTTCTCTCGGGGAGTGAAAGGGTTAAGCAAAATCGGGAAAGACAAGAAGCAATGCAAATCCGGACATCCATCCCTATACAATTCTAATCTCTGACCCATCTTTTCACTCTCTACACACTTAAGCATTCAAACACCGAGTTTTCTTTCATTTTTTTTTTTTTAACTACCTTAGGGGTTTTATTTGGCTAACTTTCTCTTTTTTTTTTTTTTTCTTTTTCGGTTTTTCTGTTTTTTTTTTTTTTTTTTTTCTTTTTCTTTTTTTTTTTTTTAGTAGCCATTCTTTACCCCTAGGAGTTTTACAATTTAACTCTTGTTTATTTTCTGAAAATACGTTTTATTTCAAAGATGTGTTTCCCGTTATCCCGTCTACAAACTAGCATATGATAACCTAGCCAAATGGATGTCCTTCCTTGTCGCTCCCTATACTTTCAAGTTTTTGCGAAACCAAACAATCACTAAATGAAAAGAATTCTCACAAGTGTTTGGGTTTAGGCGAAGGGGGTGAGAGGGGAATCATCCTTATAATGAGAATGACCGGATTGCGCTTAAGGTGTTTCGGTTTAGCAAGCCACAATCCGTAGAAATCACAAAGCCATAGAAATACTCTTAAAAACTCTCAATCATGCTAATTAGAAGTCAAGTTTAGGTTCAAATAATTTTTGAAAGCTACCTAGAACTATCAAGCTTCATAACCACACTATTGGCTTTTTAAACATCAATGTCTAGGGTCGAGATTTCAAGATTTTCGGCGAGTTCTAAGTCATTTGAGGAAGACACTACACCTAAGATACCGTTCAAAACACTAGACGCGTCGCTTTATAAGGCTAAAATCATCATAGATCCCCTATGCATATGACCTAAATGAACTAATCCTAAATGCATTTTTTTTTGTGTTTTTGGGTTTTTTCGTTTTTTTTTTTTTTTTTTTTTTTTTATGTCACTAATATGAAATTATATGACTACTCCCCCAAACTTAAATCACACAGTCTCTGTGTGAAGAAAGTATTTGGAGAAGATCCTATATGCAAGAACAATCTAAAAACTACATGCAATGAATGTGAAAAAGCATATGTACAAGGGTGGAGGGTTACCTCAATAGTAGTAGCTATCCGGGGCGTCGTCTTCTCCATCGGAGGAGAATGTGGGGGACTCGTTGTCCGAGAGAGGTGGTGATGGGCGTCGGACGGTGCGGCTGCGTCTCCTCGGTGCGGGTGCGTCTACCGCGGATCACGCACTACCAGCTGCGTGTCTTGGGTCGAACTGCAGCTTGCGCAAGACAAACCTCTCTTGATGGTCTTCTTCAAAGACCTGACCTCGCGCACCAATTTCCTAATGGTGCGGTCTTGGAAGCGGTTCCAGCGATCCATCCTTTGTACGTCCATGTACATGTCTTGCAGCGGACCGGGCTGCCTAGGTGCGGATGAGGGGCCTGGATGGTATCGCTCGGGACCGTGGATGGGTATCCCGGTAGGGCTGGGCTCGTAGGTACTCCGTCCAGCTGGCCTTTGGATTCTTTTCGGAGCGCGTACCGAGGACAACGGGGCTGCAATGACGTCGTGGAATTGGTGCCAGTTAAGCTCGAAGTGTATCGCGCCGGTTCCGCTGAAGCTCGTGGCTGCGTGGTTAGGGAGAAGGACGATACGTTGGACGTCGTTTTTTCTTGAACGAGTACCCATACTTACCCTCGTATTCTCCGACGATCATAAGTCTCGCTTGGCCAAGTAAGGCATATCCATGAGGGTCGGATGCTCGCCTTACCCAATAAGGGTATGCGCCACCGGTTTAGAAAGGGCGTAATCCATCCGCCTATGCTCAGCTTCGGTGTGGCGTCGGTGCGAGTCCAAGCCCAACGCTTTAAGTCCAATAGGCCGTTGATGAAAAGCCTAAGCGCGCTCGGATAGTGCTCTTCCGTTGTAGGGAACAAGCTCGGATCGCGGCGTGAGCGTCGAAGTATCGGTACCAACCCCCGCTGCGGATACATCATCTCGTTGTTGTTCACCTCTCGCCCGCCTCGCGTCTAGGAAAGAATACGTGCGAAAGCGGTTCGCACGTACCTTATCGCCGGGTGGCGGATCATCGCACTTTTCGATCTCCCGGGTTGGTAAACTCCGTTGGCGATGAAGTTCCAAAGCCGCGCGCTCTCTCCCGGTTGGTTGCCGAGCTCGGGTTGACCGTCTACCGGAATGCCGAGGATCCTTGCCCGATTTCGAGCGGTCCCCCGTAGGTACTCCCGTCGTTTCCCTTGAATGTGCATGCGATACCATTGCTAGTGGATGCGAGGGATAGGGTGGCTAGAAACTGACACGTTTCCTCCTTGTACGCGACTTTCTCTCTCCCTAAGACCCATTCTAGCCCCATGTTGCGCAAAATCTCTTTTACCTCGTCGTAGATACCCAATTTCTTGAGTGTATCCGGATCCGGGAATCGCGACGGAACGAATGTTATCTCCATTAGCGCATCATAGAGTTCTCGGGGCGACGGTTGCTTCTTCGGGTCGCGTTCGAGAGGCGTTCCAATTGCCCTCGGTGGGAATGTGAAACCTCGCGGAGCCGAGCTAGCTCTTCCTCGTCGTAGGAATCGTATACGAAGTCGTAGTCTTCCCCTTCTCTCACGACTTCGGGTGCATCAACCTCTCTCACGACTGCGGGTTCAACATGCTTCTTTTTCGCGCTAACCTTTCGCGATTTGCTCTTTCGCGGCTCCTCCCTCGGTTCCTCTCTTGGAACCTCTCTTGGAACCTCTCTTGGAACCTCATCGGTGGGTTCCCTTATCACCACCGAGCCCGATCTAGTCTTTCTCCTCGGTGGCTCATCATCCACTGCCTTGCCTTTTCCTTTCTCCGCCCTTGAAGCTCTCTTTGGTCCCATTGGTTCTTATTGGTGAATTTGGGCGAATTTGGAGAAGGGTCAGATCGTTGGAATCGTTGAGATGACCTGAAAAAGGAGGAGGAGACAAAGAGGATGAGCCAAAAATCGGTTGATTTCGACAACAAACGAGGGAGATATCAGAGTTTTAAAATCGCAACAATGGAGAACAAGAGAGAGGAGGTCGATATCGGCTATGAATTTTAAGACAAAAGCCCTAGTTTACTATTTATATTCAGCCGATATATCAAAAAAAAAATCAGCGCGTATCGGTTACCTGGCCGATACAATCAAACCGATACGATACTGTATCCGGTTTTCTGTATCGGCGTGTGGTCGAGGCTGGCCTATTTTGCGTTGTATCGGTCACAGCAGACCGATACAACATGCCGATACTAATGCTTTTTCTTCTGTTTCCCTCGTATCGGTCCCAGCAGACCGATACCACATCCCGATACGAACGTCTCCACTTTCTGTCTGCCTTGTATCGGTCCCAGCAGACCGATACAACATCCCGATACGAATGTCTCCACTTTCTGTCTGCCTTGTATCGGTCCCAGCAGACCGATACAACATCCCGATACGAATGTCTCCGTGAACCTACTTCCCTTTGTATCGGTCCCAGCAGACCGATACGTCCCGTCGATATCGGCCAAAGCTTGCCGATATGGCTGGCCGATACGTAACTCCTGGTTATTTCTCCTCGTTTTCACCTGGAAAACACTACTAAGTAACCCAAAAAAGATGATTAGAACTATGAATATGAGAATGCTAAATTAAAAACAAAGAATATGTACAAGGATAGACATGGGACTTCCTCCCAAGTGAGCTTGTTTATAGTCACGTAGCTTGACTTTACCCCTTTGTTTTAAGCAACGTTTGGGTCCGAAAGAGACAATGAGTCTCCTCCGGTTGCAGCTTCGTTTGCGAAGTACGGTTTGAGTCTTTGACCGTTTACTGCAAACTCCCCTCCGTGCTTGTCCCAAAGCACCACAACTCCGAGTGGTTTCACCTCTTTGATCTTAAAAGGGCCGGACCAACGGGATTTCAGCTTTCCCGGGAATAGTCTAAGCCGCGAGTTGAATAGCAGCACCAAGTCGTTCACCTTGAACTCTTTCTTGATGATCTTCTTGTCGTGGAAGGCTTTGGTCCGCTCTTTGTAGATCCTCGAGCTCTCATAGGCGTGTTGGCGTATTTCGTCCAATTCCTCGAGTTGAAATTCCCTCTTCTCTTTCGCGCTCCTAATATCGAAGTTGAGAAGCTTGATTGCCCAGCTGGCTTTGTACTCGAGCTCTACCGGTAGATGGCATGCTTTCCCATACAGCAAGTTGAAAGGTGTCGTCCCCAAGGGCGTCTTAAACGCGGTTCTATACGCCCAAAGAGCGTCGTCTAGTTTAACGGACCAATCTTTCCTCGTTACACCGACCGTCTTCTCGAGGATGGCTTTGATTTGTCGGTTGGAAACTTCAACTTGGCCACTTGTTTGGGGATGATAAGGTGTTGCCACCTTGTGCTTAACACCGTGCTTCTTGAGAAGACTCTCAAAGACCTTGTTGATGAAATGGGATCCACCGTCACTAATCACAACCCTGGGAACTCCGAATCGAGGGAAGATTATCGTCTTAAAAAGACTAACAACGGCTTTTGAGTCGCTCGTTGTGCAAGCTACAGCTTCTACCCACTTGGAGACATAGTCTACCGCCACAAGGATGTACTTCTTGCCATACGATGATGGGAAGGGTCCCATGAAGTCTATACCCCACACATCAAAAATCTCAACCTCCATGATAGGGTTTTGTGGCATCTCGTTCCGCTTGCTTATATTGCCCTTCCTTTGGCAAGGATCGCAGCGTTGAACGAACTCGTGAGCGTCCTTAAACATCGTGGGCCACAAAAAACCAGCTTGTAAGACCTTGGAGACCGTCTTAAAGCTCGCGAAATGTCCCCCATAGGCTGAACCGTGGCAATGAGTAAGAATGCCGTTCACCTCTTCATCCGCTATACACCTCCGATATAACCCATCTTTGCACAAGGTGTAGAGGTAGGGTTCGTCCCAATAGAACCGTTTCAGGTCGTGGAAGAATTTCTTCTTTTGATGACGCTCCAAGTCATGCGGTTCTCTTCCCGTGGCCAGGTAGTTCACGATGTCCGCGTACCATGGCTCTTTTTCTGCGGCAAAGAGCTCTTCAACCTCATACTCTTGATCTCCCCGAGATTTCTTTAACATGATCGTCATTAGATGTTCCTCGGGGAACGAATCGTCAATGGGAAGGAGGTCGTCTACGCGCAATCGTGACAAGTGATCCGCGACTCCATTCTCGATGCCTTTCTTGTCTTTGATCTCCAAATCGAATTCTTGGAGTAACAAGATCCACCTCAACAATCTAGGCTTCGCATCCTTCTTTGCTAGCAAGTGTCTCAACGCCGCGTGGTCGGTGTAGACTATCACTTTTGAACCCACCAAGTAGGATCTAAATTTCTCGAAAGCGAACACTATGGCGAGAAGCTCTTTCTCCGTGGTAGCGTACTTGGTTTGAGCTTCGTCCATTGTCTTACTAGCGTAGTAGATGACATGGAGCTTCTTATCCTTCCTTTGGCCTAAAACCGCGCCGACGGCATAGTCACTAGCGTCACACATGATCTCAAAAGGAAGATCCCAATCCGGCGGTTGCACAATAGGAGCACTTATCGGCTCTTGCTTGATCTTGTGGAAGGCTTCGAGACACTCCTCATCAAACCGAAAAGCGATATCCTTGCATAGCAATCTCGTGAGCGGTCTAGCTATCTTCGAGAAGTCCTTGATGAACCTCCCGTAGAAACCCGCGTGACCGAGAAAGCTTCTTATACCTTTAACCGAATTCGGGGCTCCAAGGTTAGCCATTACGTCGATCTTTGCTCTGTCAACCTCAATACCCTTTTCGGATATTCGATGACCCAAAACTATACCATCTTTCACCATGAAGTGGCACTTTTCCCAATTCAGAACCAAGTGGCATTCCTCGCACCTTTTAAGTACCCTGCAAAGATTAGACAAACAAGAGGCAAACGAAGAACCATATACAGAGAAATCATCCATAAAAACTTCCACAATGTTTTCAATCAAATCGAGAGAATATAGACATCATGCATCGTTGGAATGTCGCGGGTGCATTACACAACCCAAAAGGCATTCTACGATATGCAAATGTACCATAGGGACATGTGAAGGTTGTTTTCTCTTGGTCTTGGGGGTGGATGGGTATTTGGAAAAATCCGGAATACCCATCGAGGAAACAATAATATGGGTGGTTTGCTAATCTTTCAAGCATTTGGTCAATGAAGGGTAGGGGGAAATGGTCTTTTCGAGTCGCAGCGTTTAACTTACGGTAATCGATGCAAACTCTATGACCCGTGATTGTTCTCGTTGGGATTAATTCATTCTTTTCGTTTTTAACCACAGTAATTCCACCCTTTTTCGGCACTACATGCACGGGAGAGATCCAATTGCTATCGGATATAGGGTAGATGATCCCCGCATCCAATAGCTTGATTATCTCTTTCTTGACCACTTCTTTCAAGTTAGGGTTCAGCCTACGTTGGTGTTCTATTGAGGACATAGATTCGTTCTCTAGATGAATACGATGCATACACAATGAGGGTGATATCCCTTTGATATCATCTAGAGAATAACCTATGGCCTTCCTAAATCTTTTAAGCTCATGAGTCAAGGTTTTCACTTCTTCATCGCTAAGCGAGGCATTGATAATTATCGGATAGGTGGAGTTAAGCCCCAAGAAAACGTACCTTAGCCCTTTAGGAAGAGGTTTGAGTTCTACCTTTGGCGCCTTGAGCTCACTCCAATCGTCGTTATCGTCGCTAGACTTACCATTGCTAGCGTTGTTCTCCATCATTATGGCTTTTGCGTCGCACGCAAGGACTTCGGGTAGGTCGAGAAAATCGGCCTCCTTGTCAACGGGGTGGGAGTCGATTCTCCTTTGCATTGCCATGACGTCGCTCCTAGCGCTTTGGCCTCCTTCTTCACGTGTTGTCAAGGCAAGTTGGAGCTCATCTTCAGCTGCTAGCTCCTCCAAGTACTCGTCGGCGAGCTCATCCATCAAGTCGATGTAAAAGATTTGCCCGTCGATAGTTGGCTTCTTGATTGCATCATTGATGTCGTACCTTTGGACAAGGTCTTCTCCAAGGTGCAAATCGATTTTCCCCTTCTTTACATCGATGATGGCCCCGGCTGTGGCTAAGAATGGTCTACCTAGGATTAGAGGATCCTTGGGTTCTTCATCCATTGCCAAGACGATGAAATCCGTGGGGATGAATGCGTTTCCAAGCTAACCGGGATGTCTTCTAACACTCCCGCGGGTATCCTTACGGACCTATCCGCAAGCACTAGGGAGATTCTTGTCGGCTTAAAGGACGAGAATCCAAGTTTTTGAGCAATAGACAACGGCATTAGACTAGCACTAGCTCCCAAGTCGCACAAACACCCTTCAAAGACCAACGGACCAATGGCACATGGTATTGTGAAACTCCCCGGATCACTTAGCTTCTTAGGGGAATTTCTCTGGATGATAGCGCTACACTCGTGCGAAAGAATCACCGTATCGTCAAAGTCTTGGAACTTGTTCTTGATGGCATCTTTTAGGAACTTGCTATAGTGAGGAACAAGTTTGAAAGCGTCGATGAGGGGCATAGCAATTTGAACCTCTTTCATTTGCTTTTCGAATCGCGCTTTGTACTTCTCTAAAAGCCGCTTCTTAGCTCGTCCCGGAAAAGGAAGCTTAGGCACATAAGGAGACGTAACGTAGACCGGCTTTTTTCGGTTTGGCGTTTTTCTCCTCTCGTATCGGCCTTGTTTGTGGCCGATACAGGTGGTCGATATCGGTCTTCCGAAACCGATACACCCTGGCCGATGCGAGTGTCTGTCTCCTTATCGCTCGTATCGGCCTTGTCTTTGGCCGATATCGGTGGCCGATATCGGCCAACCGTGGCCGATACTCCCCGGTCGATACGGATGTCCCGTATCCTCTTCTTTACCGTCTTCTCCACTTTCTTCGTCCAGAGCGTGGTATCTCGCCTCGTGGGATCGTTCCACCTCCCCCACCTGGTCCGCATTGTCCTCGATGCGATCACCAGAAGGTAGTTGTCGGCCACTACGAAGATGTAGAGCGTTGACATACTCTTTCGGGTTAGCTTCTGGTTTCCCAGGGAGTTGACCCATTGGTCGTTTGGAGGATGACGTGATCGCCCCACTTGGTTATCCAGAGCTTTCAGGTGCGAGCTCATTGATTCGAACTTCGCGTTGAGGTCGTGGTACGAGTTGTCAACCTTTGCTCGAATTTCCTTCTTGAACGTGCTAAACTCCAAGTGATTTCGGGTTTGGCCCGTCGAGGATTTGCTTCGGCGGTGAGCGGTTTGATCACCTTGGGGAGCTGGTGATGCAGCCGCTCCTTGAGTACCGGGGTGGTTGTTGTAGCCCGGAGGACGATTTGGTGGTGGTCTCGGTGCGTATCCCCCTGGTTGTATTGAGGTTTACCTTGGTAACCTCCTTGTTGCGCCCGGGGATAGACCTCGGTCCCGGGGATTGACTACGTTGTTGTTGCGGTAGGAGAGGTTTGGGTGCTGCGAGTAGTTGTTGAAACGCCGGCCGTTCGATTACCCATGTAGTTGATCTCCTCTTGATTCCCCTCTGTTGGGGGTATTTGTTCGTCGCTACTACCAACGTAGTTTATGCCCACTTGGTTGGACATGAGTAGCTTATCCAGCTTCTCATTCACCGCCTTTATCTCTCTCTTGAACTGCTCGTCGTTCCCTGAGTTGCGGATGGTGCGATCATAGTCCTCTCCATAGTTACTATTGCTAAGGGCGTAGTTCTCCACCAGAAGCTGTCCATCGGCTTCCGTCTTCCCAAGGAAATTTCCTTGGCTAGCCGAATCGAGAAGCATCCCGAACTTCGGTTTTAGGCCCCGATAGAACGTGCTGAGTAGGCTTTCTCCCGTGAAACCGTGGTGCGGGCATCTCACCGTGTAACCCTTGAATCGTTCCCAAGATTCGCTGAACGTTTCATGGTCTTTTTGTGCGAAAGCGGAGATCTCGTTTCGCAGCTTTGATGTCCTCACCACCGAGAAAAACTTTGTGAGAAAAGCCGTCTTACATGCTTCCCAAGTCTGTATGGTGTCCTTGACAAGGTTTTTCTGCCAAATGTGTGCTTTGTCCCCGAGTGAGAAGGGGAACAAGCGCAGCTTAAACATGTCCTCATTGACACCATTGATCTTCACCGTGTCGCAAAGCATGTCAACCGGTGAAGGTGATCAATGGGGTCTTCACTAGGCGGCCGTAGAACTTGTTGCTTGGACACCATGTTAATGAGACTAGACTTTATCTCAAAGTTATTGTTGGCGATGGCTGGTGGTGTGATGCCACTACGGTTTGTGATGTTCGATGGCACATCCGCCGTACCAATGGTGCGTGCAACGTTAGCCGCGTTGTTTGCGTTAGGTGCGTCACCCATCTCGAATTCGATTCTGAACCCGAAGTGTCCCGATGTGGATGAGTCGGAGTGGACGCTGGTTCTTCTTTCTCGTGAGATAGCTCTTTCGTGTGCTTTGATGTCCGCGAAGAAGAGCAAGGTGTCACTTTGTCGGTGACTTCTTCTTTGCATACACCTACAAAACGAAAATCACAAGGAAAGAGAACAAGTTAGTAACGAAACCGAAACTTAATCCCAAGTAGTTTCAAAATTCTAATAATTGTTCGAGTTCCCCGAATCGGCAACGGCGCCAATTTGATAAACGAGATTTTACCCCGCTTAATCTAATATCTTATTGTAGTATTTAAGATGTCAAACCAAATCAGGAGCAAACAATGTATTTGAATTTATGCGAAACAAACTCAGTTTAAGTGTGATCAAAAGGGTTGTTTGTGTGATGTTTTTGTAACCGAAGATTTAACAAAACGAAAAACTAGAATTAAAGGTTTTGAAAGATTATTAAAAGGCTAAACAATCAGGTTAAGGTGTTTTAAAAAGGATGATTAAACTTTCGGATTTCAAATTGTCTTTTATAAAATTTACTTTAAGGTTTTGAAAACGATTTTAGACCAATCCACTCTCGTGGCAATGATCCTTTTCTCAACGATTAAACTAAAACAATGTCTTGGATAGTTTAATCGTCGAGAAACTTTAAGGACAAATCAATTCTAACCACCAAGCTTATTAACACAGATCTCTCGGTTAAGCTAGGCTTGGTTCTAAGGTAATTGTTCAGGAGGCTTTATAATCTCTCGATTCATAAAGCTTCCTGGGTTCGATAATCGAATGGCCAACTCGATTAAAGCTTTAAGGCTGCTACCAAAGACTAAAGTTTTCAATCAATTAAGTTTTAGACAATTATCTATCCTAGATTCAATCAAACCCCTTTTTCCCTAACCCAATTGTCTATTTAGAACTACTCACAAATCATGTTGAGATTCATAACAATTTGATTCAAAGAAACCATAAGCATAAACAAATAAACAAAGAGAACAAAGGGTAAAGAAAACTCTTATTCAATGATGATGATGAAGATTACAAGGTGGCCAAGAAGCAATCACCAAGAAATCCTCCCAAGTCTCAAAAACAAAACAAAACTAAAACTAAGAACAAGATGATGGTGGCTCGTATGTTTTTCGCCCCTAATAAGAAGTCTAAACCGATAAATAAAATAAAGGAAACCGAAAATTGGAATTGGTTTTCCTTTTTACACATTAATAACCAAAAGTCTTATAAAATTCGCAGCTGTATCGGTCAAGGCAAACCGATACAGGCTGGCCGATACGCGCTTCGGCAAATCTTCCTTCGGCTCTGTTTTCCTCGTATCGGCCAGGCTAAGCCGATACGACAGGTCGATACGTGTCTTCGGGTCTTCTTCTCTTGTATCGGTCACTCCAAACCGATACGGTTGACCGATACAAGCTTCGGCGAAACCTCTGTTTTCAATATCGGCCACGGAAACCGATACGGTTGACCGATACAGACTTCGGCACACTCTCTGTCTTCTGTATCGGCCAACTGAAACCGATACAACATGCCGATGCAAGTGTATCAGTTTCTTCTTGGCTTAAATTCATCACTTTCGCCGTCTTTATGCTCCAAAACCTGAAATACACAAAACAAACCAAAATGCAACCTATATGACACTAAATGCAACCTAAATGAATGAGTTCTAATGCATAATCCTAAAGTAAAATGTGTAAAATATGCAAGTTATCAATTCTCCCAAAAAAAATCAAGCGCCGTTCTTCATCGTCTTCGTTGTTCTTCGTCTTCGTCGTCGTTCTTCGCCGCCATCACCATCGTCTTCGTTGTTCTTCGTCTTCCTCGTCTTCGGCGTCTTCACCGTCTTCTTCCTCGCCGTTGTTCTTCGTTCTTCGTTGTTGTTCTTCGTTCTTCGTTCTTGTTCTTCGTTCTTTGTCGTTGTTCTTCGTTCTTCGTCGTTGTTCTTCGTTCTTCGTCGTTGTTCTTCGTTCTTCGTCGTTGTTCTTCGTTCTTCGTCGTTGTTCTTCGTCGTTGTTCTTCGTTCTTCGTCGTTGTTCTTCGTTGTTGTTCTTCGTTCTTCGTTATTCGTCGTTGTTCTTCGTTCTTCGTTATTCGTCGTTGTTCTTCGTTCTTCGTCATTGTTCTTCGTTCTCATGTTTCACGTTTTGTAGACTTGATTCACTTTTTGTAGACTTGATTTATCTTTTGTAGATTTGTTTCATATTTTGTAGATTTGTTTCATCTTCTTTGTAGACTTGTTTCATCTACTTTGTAGATTTGTTTCATCTTCTTCGTTGTCATTTTTCCTCTCTGTTGTTATTATCGTCACCGTTCTTCCTCGTCGTCGTTATCGTTCTTCGTCATCGTTCTTCCTCGCCGTCGTTTATCGTTCTTCCTCGTCGTCGCTATCGTTCTTCATCTTCGTCGCCGTTTTTCATCGTCGTTGTCATCGTTCTTCGTTTTCATCACGGTTTTTCTTCGTCATTGTTCTTCCTCGCCGTTCTTCCTCGCCTTCGTTATCGTTTTTCGTCGTTGTTTTTCGTTATTTCTCGTCGTCGTTATTGTTCTCATGTTTCGCGTTTTGTAGACTTGATTCACTTTTTGTAAACTTGTTTCATCTTTTGTACACTTGTTTCATCTTTTGTAGACTTGTTTCATCTTTTGCTGACTTGTTTCATCTTCTTTGTAGATTTGTTTCATCTTCTTCGTTGTCGTTCTTCCTCTCCGTTGCTATTGTCGTCACCATTCTTTCTTGTTGTCGCTTTCGTTTTTCGTTTCGTCGTCGCCATCGTTCTTCGTAAAATTGTCTTCAATTTCGAATCTTGTCTTTTAAGGTTTATCAAGTATGAAGAACCATAAAAACATATCAACATAAACAAAAAAATATATAGGGTTGTGTCGTGTTTAGGGTATAAGAGATACACAGTTTCGCATACTTGTTATGAGTTTTGCAGAGTTAACTGACTGTATTATAGATATATTTAGTGGTTTGCGGATTTATTTCAGCTTATAAAAAACTGTTTTTAAACTTAATTTCACCCATTTCAAAGTAGTAGTCAAGCATACAAAAACAAGAACATACAAATACAAGATTACAATTCAACACGTTTCTTCAAAATTTACTGAGTAATAACAAGTAAAACAATATTCACACGAGCCATGAGGAAGGATTGTAAAAAAAATTTCACTTTCGAAATTCGGGTTTTTAAGGTTTATCAAGTATGAAGTATCATAAAGACATATCCACATCAACAAAAAAGTATATAAGGTTGTATCGTGTGTTGAGTATAGGGGTTATACATGTATGTAGATTTAGTGGTTCGCGAATTTATTTCAACATAGAAAAATGTGTTTTAAACTTAACCTCACCCATTAAAAATAGTGTTCAAGCATAAAAAACAAAAATACAATTCAACACATTTTTTCGAAACTTACTAAGTAATACCAAGTAAATCAATGTTCACATACCCCATACCCCATGAGGAAGGATATAAAAAATTGTCTTCACTTTAGAATCTTGGTTTTTAAGGTTTATCAGTATGAAGAATCATACAAACATATCCACATCAACAAAAAAGTATATAAGATTGTGTGGTGTTTAGGGTATAGGGGTTATACAAGTATGTGAATTTGTTATATAGTTTTGCAGATTTGTTATATAGTTTTGCAAATTTGTTATGGGTTCGCAGAGTTAATTGATTGTATTGTAGAGTTATTTTAGTGATTCGCCGATTTATTCCACCATGAAGACAATGAACACGAAAGAGTTGATGAAGAAGAACACGACGACGATGAAGTAGACGATGAATACAACAACAGTGAAGAAGAAGAAGATGAAGACGAAAAAGGCTTAACGAAGACGACGGAAACAACGAAATTAACGACGAGAAAGAGAACGACTATTAAGGACATGTTGAAGAACAAGATGACGACGCCGGAGAAGACAAATACGACGAAACGGGTGTATGGGTTAACTCCAAGAATACGTGATCCTCGTTTACTCTCAACTTCAAACACCCATCCTTTCTCATTGAGCTTCCATAAACCACAAACAAGCACAACTTGTTCCATTGATGGTTTTAAAAATAAATCTGCAACGAGAGTTAAAAATCTGCTCCAGATTTTTAACCAGATCTAGTCGACGAAGACAACAACCACCAACAAGCCGATGAAGACTTACACGATGGGAACAAAATTCGACAACTAAGCCAAAGAAAGCTCAACGTAGACGACAAAAATCACGCCGACGAAGACAACGACGATGAAGACAACCCCGACGAAGACAACGAACGTTTACAATATTTTTTCGGACTACGTATTTGTTTTTCAAAAGGCATAGAAGACTTCCCAAGTTTTCAACACCAACAAACAATTATTTATTCTTTATTTTCCTACCTAAAATATTAGTTTAATAAGAAAAATTGGAAAGGATGTGGGTATGCGGAGGTCACTAACATTATTTTTTTTATTCTGAAAACTCCATGTAGTGTGACAGTTTCATGAAATTTCGAATTCCAAAATACAATCACATAATTCTTATGATTTCTCATCATAATTCTTGTGATTTGAACTTCTAGTAGATATGAGATATTTGATATTAATATAAATTTGGTGTTGGATATTTTGGATGCAAAAATCTTTGGTTTCACCATGTAATCTATAATACCATTATTACTCACTTTTAACATAAAATGATACTTACAAATAATGTAAATAAATGTATCTAAAAGATGTTGAATGTTTTCCTCTTATATAAGAGAGGAATATGCAAACTCTTTGTTTTCACCATTTAATGCATAATACCACCATTACACACATTTAAAACATATTTTATGTCAAATTTAGTGGTTACATAATTGAATCATAAAAATCAATTATGAAATCAATTTAAGAAAAAAGTTATGTTTGACCAAAATTTAATTTTGTAATCATGAGAATTATTATTTTTGTGGACCAAATTTCACTTTTTGTAAATAGATAACAATTAAATATATACTTATTTCTTTTTTAATCAAACAAATACGTAATTTTTTCTTTTTTCATTTGATTAGAAAAATATAGATAAAAGTAACTAAACTTTTGTAGGCCATAGCACAAATATTTTTGTCAAACATAATTTATTTTTAAACATATACAAATTATGATAATGTGGGGTTTAGTACAAGATCGTTAAAAAATAAAAAGTGATACATATCAAAATAAAAAACAAGTTATTAAGTGAATATTGGTTTAGAGTCATAAAAATTGTTTTAAACAAAATAGATGCATTATATCTAACTTTTATAACTAAACCAATATTTATTTAAAAACCAAATGTATGAAAATTATGAAGAAAAACTTGTTTTAAAAAATATAAGAGAGACTTATGAAAATTAAAATAGACACATGTCAACTACCACTTGTCATTCTCACAATGAATGTTAAAAACATTCTATCTTATTATATAAGATTATACTCTCTCTGTTTCATAAATATGTATTTTTAACATATTTTAATTTGTTTGACAAATATAAAAGTTTTCGGTTTTCTATTAGTATTTATTTATTAATTATTAAATTTGATATTGATTTATAGTATTTGATTTTTTAAAAATAATATTGGGTGAATGTTATGAAAAAGTTTCTTTTAATAAAATAGAAATTTATTGTTTTACTAATAGTCGTGAAAATGATTAAGAAACTAATTGTTGTATCTTGTTTTGAGTAGCGTATTAAGACTAATGATTTTCTTTTAATTTTTCTTGGAATTTAAGGATTGCGTTTTTATCCATCGATGCAACATCAAAGAAAGTGAACGAGTCGTTAGAATATATCACATCTGTTTCAAAGAAAATCAAAGACCGTGAAGAGATCAAGAACTATGTAGTTTTACATTAACGTGTATTTATGTGGTCAAGAAGACATTAACTAAAGTTATATATGTGGTATAAGACTAAATTAGCAAAAAATAAAATAATAAATGATTGTTATTATTGTATAAATAGGGAATAAGTTTGATTCCAATAATCATCAACAAACACACAACATCTCAATATTATCAAGAAAAAAAATTAACAAAAAAAGATCATGAGATCTTTCAAAATATGCCTAGTTTTCTTAGTAATGTTGATAATTGCAAGAATATCTCAAGGCAATACTATAAATGCTATAAAGACGGTAGTGGTGATTTCGAATGATCTTGGAGTGCCTTTACAAGTACATTGCAAATCAAAACAAGACGACCTAGGATTCCAAAGTGTGTTGCCAGGTCAAAATTGGTCGTTTGGATTTAGACCAAATTTCCTTATCAACCCAACTTTATTTTTCTGTAGTTTTAGTTTTGCAACAGAGAGTCATTACTTTGATATCTACAGACAAGAAAGAGATGGTAATTATGACGAGTTTAGATCCACAACAATAGAGTGGAAAATTAGGAGTTATGGACCTTGTAAACGTAACAAAAAGACCCTTGGCTTTGATTGTTTTCCTTGGAATACTTGATTTGTATTTATTATTATATTAATTAAAATATTATGTAATAATATCTCTACCTATTAACGAATGAAAATAAGTCCTATTTATCAAAATGTTTTAAGAGCCAATAAAAAAAAGATACTATTATAAGGTCAATTTTTGTCGTCTTGTTCCAAATCCAAGTAGCATTGTTTAAACCAAATGATCAAAGTATAGCAAATTAACCTTTATCCAAGCCTATGCTTCTCTACTCTCAATCTTGATCCTAGAAGCAAGAACTCATGAACTATATTTAGTCATAATATATACTAACTAGTTTTGGGGCCCGTGCTTTCCACCGAAAAATATAATATAAAATGATCCTTAATTTTTGTTTGTAGAAATTAGTTAAATTTAAAGATAAAAATGATTATTTACTATATAATATTATATTCATCCACGAAGTTAACTAAAAGTAATATATTTACTATAAGGTTGTTGAGATTATTAATTTGTTTAATAAGTAGTTTACAATATTTTTTCGGACTACGTATTTGTTTTTCAAAAGGCATAGAAGACTTCTCAAGTTTTCAACACCAACAAACAATTGTTTATTCTTTATTTTCCTACCTAAAATATTAGTTTAATAAGAAAAATTTGAAAGGATGTGGGTATGCGGAGGTCACAGACATTATTTTCTTTATTTTGAAAACTCCATGTAGTGTGACAGTTTCATGAAATTTCGAATTCCAAAATACAATCATATAATTCTTATGATTTCTCATCACTAGAAAATATAAGTTAGGAGATATAATTCTTCAGCTGCGTTTAGACCCGCTCTTCCATATGGGCGACGTGTAGGAGATATGTTTAAGGACTTGCCCGCAAATGTGCTTTCGCTATTAGAGGCTTTACTCTCCATAGATCCAGACAGGAGAGGCAATGCAGCTAGAGCTCTTGAGAGTGAGGTGTGTGTGGGCTTAGACTTATGCTCTACGTTATCTTATATTGTGCGGTTTTTTTGATAATTGTTCTTCTGGAGCAGTACTTTAAAACAGAGCCGTTTGCATGTGATCCATCTTCTCTTCCAAAATATCCTCCAAGTAAAGAGATTGATGCTAAACACCGCGATGATGCCAAAAAGCAACAACGACCAAACCAGGATAGGCAACGACCAAAAGCAACAACGAGATTGATTAGCTTTATCCCACCGGTTAAAGCTAATCAATCACTCACTGCAGCTACTGAGGTAACAACAAAGACTTCTTGTCCTGTGATCGATCCAATAGAACCTTAACTTTCAACTAACTTGTTGTCCGAAACAGGAACCTTATCTAAGAAGCTGTGCAGCTGATTCCACAAGACATCAAAAGCAGAACACAAAGGACATAACAAGCAACAATCAAATGAGTGGAAGAGTCTCTCACTCGGGTCCGATGACGAAGAACAAGAATCTTAGCCGGTTAGCATATGTTAAAGACAATGCAGCTTTTAGAATACCTTCATACAGAGAAAACTCATCAGGACAAAGAAGTAATCTCACACATATCGACAACATTGGATCAGAACAGCAAATGAAGGATTTGCGAATATTCAGCAGAGCTGACACTATGGATAATAGTAAGAGACAAAGCCAAATCCCAAATGATCCATATTTGGTAAGTAATATCCTGAGATTTGTCTTCTTCTTCTTGCAAGTTACAAGAAAACAGTCTAATGTGGGTTGTGTCTGTAACATAACAGTATGATTCCGGGGATAACAAAATATACATGTCGGGTCCATTGTTGGCACAGCCAAGTAGAGTGGATCAGATGCTTGAAGAACACGACAGGCAACTCCAAGAATTCACTAGACAGAAAGCAAAACAATACAGAAACTGAATCTTTGTATGAATCAAAGACAACAAAAACAAAGAAAAAGGTTATGTCTTTGTTGTGTAAAGAAAGAGTTTCGATTACTTTTTTATCTGTTTCTAAAAATATTTTGAAATTTTGTAACAGATAAGAAATCTCTTCTACATGTATGTACAATAATTCATATATTATTATAAACATGTGTATATAATTAATTACATTCATAAGTTTGATAAACTTGTTCTTAGTACTTTTAATTAAAAAAAATAATAATGAATAATTACGAGGAGAAATCAGAATAAGAGATCATTCTCAAAGCATATCCATTGGTGTTTCTTAAAGAGATCTTAGCAGGTGGGACCCATTAAATAGTTAAGATCTGTCTTATATTTCCTATTTAAGATCTGGATCTTAACTATTTAGTGAGCTTTTGGATATGTGTCGACCCATGATTGATGCGTTTTTATTTTTTTTAAATCAACTGTTCATGGGTCCAATGAATAGTTAAGAAATTTTGTGGTTTCTCTGTTAGAGATGATCTCATACACATAGAGTAACCGTGTCAGAAGGTGTCCTAAGATATTTTTTTAATGATTATCATCATTTTTCTCCATCATTGTCATTATAAAAAATTAATAATATGAAAATAAATTTAAATTAAAACAAAGAAAGAGATGAAGAATCAGAAAGAACGTAGCGAGTTGTAAATTTTTTATCGATCAATTGAAATCTTAAGATCCATCACACACATCGACAACTTTCATCACATTCTCCTCACCAAAATGGTCTTGAAAAACAATACTTTAACAAATAAAACGAAACGTTAAGAAGAAAAATTGTTCAGAAACTAATGATTATCGTCGCTTACTTATTAATTGATTAGAGAAAAATTGTTCAGAAATTATAGTTTTATTTTCCAGCTTACCTGTCTCTTCTTGAATTAGCATTCTTCTAGCTCTTGCATGTTGATACATTACTGTTGTCTTGCTGCTCAATATCTTGAAAACCCATTATATAGCTCTTTGTGGTTAAAACCATTGTAAAAGTTTCAAGTTTGGTTTATAGCAGAGGTTGATCTTGAGAACGATTTGTATTCTGTTTAGCCTTTTACCTTTTTTCTTGCTTGTGACTTTGTGTCACTGTACCATCTTGAAACAGATTCTCAATTATCTTTGTGCCTAAAATTCTCATGCAGGTTTGGGTACTTAATATTTTCCTTCCTTAATCCTACACCATCTTGTTGGGCAATGAAACTTGTCGAACCCGGCCACTGCGGTATTCACATACGGGCTGCAGCGTCCCTGGAATGACAGTTTGGAGTTGTCATTGGACCACGTGTCCCCTGTGCCGAAAGGACGTGTGGACCGTTGCGCGCCTCAGACCCAACTGACTAGTCTGGACTCATTTCGGTGAGGGTCAGGACACCAGGTTATAAAAAAAAAAAAAAAAAAAAAAAATGAAACTTGTCCTTAATCTCCAAAGTTATTAGTTTTGTTGCAGAGATATATGTTAAAGCTGCAATAGTGTACTATATATGGTTAATCATGCTGATAAGCTTTTTTCTGTTCTTGTTTTCTTGCAGGAATTATAAAGAAAACAAGGGCTGTGATGGAATGCTTGCACCGGTTCTGCCGTGTGAATGCATTGATAAGTCAATGAGATTAGGGTATTGATAACTTGCATATTTTACACATTTTACCTTAGTCTATGCATTAGAACTCATTCATTTAGGTTGCATTTAGTGTCATATAGGTTGCATTTTGGTTTGTTTCGTGTATTTCAGGTTTTGGAGCATAAAGACGGCGAAAGTGATGAATTTAAGCCAAAAAGAAACTGATACACTTGCATCGGCATGTTGTATCGGTTTCTGTTGGCCGATATAGAAGACAGAAGTTTCGCCGAAGCTTGTATCGGCCAACCGTATCGGTTTGGAGTGGCCGATACAAGAGAAAAAGACCCGAAGACACGTATCGACCTGTCGTATCGGCTTAGCCTGGCCGATACGAAGAAAACTGAGCCGAAGGAAGACTGCCGAAGCGCATATCGGCCAGCCTGTATCGGTTTGCTTTGACCGATACAGGCTGCGAAATTTTATAATAAATTTGGTTTTTAATATGTAAAAAGGAAAACCGACTAAACCAATTTTGGTTTCCTTTATTTTAATTTTCGGTTTAGATTTTATATTAGGGTAAACAACACACAGCGACGACATCTTGGTTTTGATCATCGTTTGTTTTTGTATTTTGAGACTTGGAGGAGATTTCTTGGTGATTGCTTCTTGGCCACCTTGTAATCTTCATCATCATCATTCAATAAGAGTTTTCTTTACCCTTTATTCTCTTTGTTTTTGTTTATGCTATTGATATCTATAAACCTAATTGCTATGAGTTTCAATATGATTTGTGAGTAGTTCTAAATAGACAATTGGGTTAGGGTAAAAGGGGTTTGATTGAATCTAGGATAGATAATTGTCAAGAACTTAATTGTTTATAAAAACTTTAGTCTTTGGTAACAACCTTAAAGCTTTAATCGAGTTGGCCATTCGATTATCGAACCCAGGAAGCTTTATGAATCGAGAGATTATAAAGCCTCCTGAACAATTACCTTAGAACCAAGCCTAGCTTAACCGAGAGATCTGTGTTAATAAGCTTGGTGGTTAGAATTGATTTGTTCTTAAAGTTTCTCGACGATTAAACTATCCAAGACATTGTTTTAGTTTAATTGTTGAGAAAAGGATCATTGCCACGAAAGTGGATTGATCTAAAATCGTTTTCAAAACCTTAAAGTTATTTTTGTAAAAGACAATTTGAAATCCGAAAGTTTAATCATCCTTTAAAACACCTTAACCTGATTGTTTAGCTTTTTATTAATCTTTCAAAACCTTTAATTCTCGTTTTTCGTTTTGTTTAACATTCGGTTACAAAGTCACTCAAACAACAATCTTTTTGATCACACTTAAACTGAGTCCGTTTCACACAAATTCAAATAAATTGTTTGCTCCTGATTTGGTTTGACATCTTAAGTACTACAATTAAGACATTAGATTAAACGGGGTAAAATCTCGTTTATCAAATTGGCGCCGTTACCGATTCAGGAACTCGAACAATTATTAGAATTTCGAAACTACTTGGGATTAAGTTTCAGCTTCGTTACTAACTTGTTTTCTTTCCTTGTGATTTTCGTTTTGTAGGTGTATGCAAAGAAGAAGTCACCGACAAAGTGACGACTTGCTCTTCTTCGCGTACATCAAAGCACACGAAAGAGCTATCTCACGAGAAAGAAGAACCAGCCTCCACTCCGACTCATCCACATCAGACACTTCGGGTTCAGATTCAGAATTCGAGATGGGTGACGCAAACAACGCACCTAACGTTGCACGCACCATTGGTACATCGGATGTGCCATCAAACATCACAAACCGTAGTGGCATCACACCACCAGCCATCGCCAACAATAACTTTGAGATAAAGTCTAGTCTCATTAACATGGTGTCCAACAACAAGTTCTACGGGCTGCCTAGTGAAGACCCCATCGATCATCTTCACCAGTTTGACATGCTATGCGACACGGTGAAGATCAATGGTGTCAATGAGGACATGTTTAAGCTGCGTTTGTTCCCCTTCTCACTCGGGGACAAAGCACACATATGGCAGAAAAACCTTGTGAAGGACACCATACAGACTTGGGAGGCATGTAAAACGGCTTTTCTCACAAAGTTCTTCTCGGTGGTGAGGACATCAAAGCTGCGAAACGAGATCTCCGCTTTCGCACAAAAAGACCAAGAAACGTTCAGCGAATCTTGGGAACGATTCAAGGGTTACACGGTGAGATGCCCGCACCACGGTTTCACGGGGGAGAGCCTACTCAGCACGTTCTATCGCGGCCTAAAACCGAAGTTCATGATGCTTCTCGATTCAGCTAGCCAAGGAAATTTTCTTGGGAAGACGAAAGTCGATGGACAGCTTTTGGTTGAGAACTACGCCCTTAGCGATAGCAACTACGGAGAGGATTATGATCGCACCATCCGCAACTCAGGGAACGATGAGCAGTTTAAGAGAGAGATAAAGGCGGTGAATGAGAAGCTGGATAAGCTACTCATGTCCAACCAAGTGGGCATAAACTACGTTGGTAGTGGCGATGAACAAATACCCCCAACCGAGGGGAATCAAGAGGAGATCAACTACATGGGTAATCAGAACGGCTGCCGTTTCAACAACTACTCGCAGCACCCAAACCTCTCCTACCGCAACAATAACGTAGTCAATCCCCAGGACCAGGTCTATCCCCAGGCTCAACAAGGAGGTTACCAAGGTAAACCTCAATACAACCAGGGGGGATACGCACCGAGACCACCACCAAACCGTCCTCCGGGCTACAACAACCACCCTGGTACTCAAGGAGCAGCTGCATCACCAGCTCCCCAAGGTGATCAAACCGCTCAGCTGTTAAAGCAAATCCTTGACGGCCAAACCCGTAATCACTTGGAGTTTAGCACGTTCAAGAAGGAAATTCAGGCAAAAGTTGACAACTCGTACCACGATCTCAACGCAAAGTTTGAATCAATGAGCTCGCACCCGAAAGCTCGGATAACCAAGTGGGGCGGATCACGTCATCCTCCAAGCGACCAATGGGTCAACTCCCGGGAAACCGAAGCCAACCCGAAAGAGTATGTCAACGCTCTACATCTTCGTAGTGGCCGACAATTACCTTCTGGTGATCGCATCGAGGATGATGCGGAACAGGTGGGGGAGGTGGAACGATCCCACGAGGCAGATACCACGCTCTTGGATGAAGAAAGTGGAGAAGACGGTAAAGAGGAAGATACAAGACACCTGTATCGACCAGGAGTATCGGCCACGGTTGGCCGATATCGGCCACAAGTATCGGCCAAGGACAAGGCCGATACGAGCGATAAGGAGACAGGACACTCGCATCGGCCAAGTGTATCGGTTCCGGAAGACCGATATCGACCACCTGTATCGGCTTAGGACAAGGCCGATACAAAAGAGAAAACTGCCAAACCGAAAAAGCCGGCCTACGTTACGTCCCCTTACGTGCCTAAGCTACCTTTTCCGGGTCGAGCTAAGCAACAGCTGCTAGAGAAGTACAAAGCGCAATTTGAAAAGCAAATGAAGGAAGTTCAAATTGCCATGCCCCTCGTCGATGCCTTTAAACTCGTCCCTCACTATAGCAAGTTTCTAAAGGATGCGATCAAGAACAAGTTTCAGGACTTCGACGATACAGTAGTCCTCTCGCACGAGTGCAGCGCAATCATCCAACGAAACTGCCCTAAAAAGCTGAGTGATCCGGGGAGTTTCACCATACCATGTGCCATCGGCCCCTTGGTTTTCGAAGGATGCTCGTGCGATTTAGGAGCTAGCGCCGATCTTATGCCGCTGTCCATTGCCCAGAGACTTGGGTTCTCATCCTTCAAGCCAACCAGGATCTCCCTTGTACTTGCCGATAGGTCGGTAAGGATACCCGCGGGTGTGTTAGAGGACATTCCGGTCAAGCTAGGGAACGCTTTCATCCCCACATATTTCATCGTCTTGGCGATGGATGAGGAACCTAAGGACCCTCTTAACCTCGATAGGCCATTCCTAGCCACAGCCGGAGCGATTATAGATGTGAAGAAGGGTAAGATTGATCTGCATCTCGGAGAAGACCTAGTCCAAAGGTACGACATCAACGATACGATCAAGAAACCGACCATTGATGGGCAGATTTTCTACATCGACTTGATGGATGAACTCGCGGATGAATTCTTGGAGGAGTTAGCGACGGAAGACGAGCTTCAGCTTGCCATGACCACCTTAGAAGAAGGAGGCCGAACGGTGAGAGGAGACGTGATGGCGAGTCCAGAAAAGAATCGACTCCCACCCCATCGATGTGGAAGCCGAGTTTCTTGTCCTGCCCGAGGCAATTACATACGATGCCAAGGCGATGACGACGGACAAAGATGCTAACAATGGTAAGTCTAGCGATGACGACGACTGGAGCGAACTCAAAGCGCCAAAGGTAGAGTTAAAACCCCTTCCCAACGGGCTAAGGTACGTTTTCTTGGGGCCTAACTCCACCTACCCGATAATTATCAACGCTGCGCTTAGCGACGACGAGGTTAAAACTTTAACTCATGAGCTAAAAAAATTTAGGAAGGCAATAGGTTATTCTCTAGATGATATCAAAGGGATTTCACCCTCTTTGTGCATGCACCGGATACATCTAGAGAACGAATCTATGTCCTCAATAGAACACCAACGTCGGCTGAACCCAAACCTCAAAGAAGTTGTTAAGAAAGAGATAATCAAGCTATTGGATGCGGGGATAATTTTACCAATATCCGATAGCAATTGGATCTCTCCCGTTCATGTAGTACCGAAAAAGGGTGGAATTACCGTGGTTAAAAACGATAAAAACGAATTAATCCCAAATAGAACAATCACGGGTCATAGAGTTTGCATCGATTATCGAAAGCTAAACGCTGCAACTCGAAAAGACCATTTCCCCCTGCCCTTCATTGACCAAATGCTTGAACGCTTAGCCAACCATCCATACTATTGTTTTCTCGATGGGTATTCCGGATTTTTCCAAATACCCATCCACCCCCAGGACCAAGAGAAAACCACCTTTACATGTCCCTATGGTACGTTTGCGTATCGTAGAATGCCGTTTGGGTTGTGTAATGCACCCGCGACGTTCCAACGATGCATGATGTCCATATTTTCAGATTTGATCGAAAACATTGTTGAGGTTTTTATGGATGATTTTTCTGTCTACGGTTCTTCGTTTGCCTCGTGTTTGTCTAATCTTTGCAGGGTGCTTAAAAGGTGCGAGGAATGCCACTTGGTGCTGAATTGGGAGAAGTGCCACTTCATGGTAAGAGATGGCATCGTTTTGGGTCATCGGATTTCGAAAAGGGTATTGAGGTTGATAAGGCAAAGATCGACGTTATGGCCAACCTCGGAGCTCCAAATTCGGTGAAAAGCATAAGGAGTTTTCTCGGTCACGCGGGTTTCTACGGGAGGTTCATCAAGGACTTCTCGAAGATAGCTAGACCGCCGACGAGATTGCTATGCAAAGACGTCGATTTTGTGTTCGACGAGGAGTGTCTAAGCGCCTTCCACAAGATCAAGCAAGAGCCGATTAGCGCTCCTATTGTGCAGCCACCGGATTGGGATCTACCCTTTGAGATCATGTGCGATGCTAGTGATTACGCCGTTGGTGCGGTGTTGGGACAAAGAAGGGAGAAGAAGCTCCACGTCATTTACTACGCTAGTAAGACGATGGACGATGCGCGGTCAAAGTATGCGACCACGAAAAGGAACTCCTAGCCATCGTGTTTGCTTTCGAGAAGTTTAGGCAATACTTGGTTGGCTCAAAGGTGATAGTCTACACCGATCACGCAGCATTGAGACATTTGCTTGCAAAGAAAGATGCGAAACCGCGGCTGCTACGGTGGATTTTGCTGCTCCAAGAGTTTGACTTGGAAATCAAAGATAAGAAGGGCGTCGAGAATGGATTCGCGGATCACTTGTCGCGGCTGCGCGTAGACGACCTACTGCCCATTGATGATTCGTTCCCCGAGGAACATCTAATGACGATCATGTTAAAGAAATTCCGGGGAGAGCAAGAGTATGAGGTTGAAGAGCTCTTTGCCGCAGAAAAAGAACCTTGGTACGCGGACATTGTGAACTACTTAGCCGCGGGAAAAGAACCGCATGAATTGGAGCGTCATCAAAAGAAGAAATTCTTCCACGACTTGAAACGATTCTATTGGGACGAACCTTACCTCTACACCTTGTGCAAAGATGGATTATATCGGAGGTGTGCAGCGGATGAAGAGGTAAACGGCATTCTTACTCATTACCACGGTTCAGCCTATGGGGGACATTTCGCGAGCTTTAAGACGGTCTCCAAGGTCCTACAAGCTGGTTTTTGGTGGCCCACGATGTTTAAGGACGCTCACGAGTTCGTTCAACGCTGCGATCCTTGCCAAACAAAACCCTATCATGGAGGTTGAGATTTTTGATGTGTGGGGTATAGACTTCATGGGACCCTTCCCATCATCGTACGGCAAGAAGTACATTCTCGTGGCGGTGGACTATGTCTCCAAGTGGGTAGAAGCTGTTGCGTGCACAACGAGCGACTCAAAAGCCGTTGTTAGTCTTTTTAAGACGATAATCTTCCCTCGATTCGGAGTTCCCAGGGTTGTCATTAGTGACGGAGGTTCCCACTTCATCAACAAGATCTTCGAGAGCCTTCTCAAGAAACACGGTGTCAAGCACAAGGTTGCAACACCCTACCACCCACAGACCAGCGGACAAGTAGAGGTATCTAACCGACAAATCAAGGCGATTCTCGAGAAAACGGTCGGTGTAACGTGGAAAGATTGGGCCGTTAAACTCGACGACGCTCTTTGGGCGTACAGGACAGCGTTTAAAACGCCATTGGGGACAACGCCCTTCAACTTGTTGTATGGTAAAGCCTGCCACCTCCCGGTAGAGATCGAGTACAAGGGCCAGCTGGGCAATTAAGTTACTCAACTTCGACTGAAAACGGCGAAAGAGAAGAGGGAGTTTCGGCTCGAGGAATTGGACGAAATACGCCAACACGCCTATGAGAGCTCGAAGATCTACAAAGAGCGGACCAAAGCCTTCCACGACAAGAAGATCATCAAGAAGGAGTTCAAGGTGAACGACTTGGTGCTGCTATTCAACTCGCGGCTTAAACTATTCCCGGGAAAGCTGAAATCCCGTTGGTCCGACCCTTTTAAGATCAAGGAGGTGAAACCACTCGGAGTTGTGGTTCTTTGGGACAAGCACGGAGGAGAGTTTGCAGTAAACGGTCAAAGACTCAAACCATACTTCGCAAACGAAGCTGCCACCGGAGGAGACTCATTGTCTCTTTCGGATCCAAACGTTGCTTAAAGCAAAGGGGTAAAGTCAAGCTACGTGACTATAAACAAGCTCACTTGGGAGGAAGTCCCATGTCTATCCTTGTACATAATCTTTGTTTTTAATTTAGCATTCTCATATTCATAGTTCTAACCATCTTCTTTGGTTACTTAGTAGTGTTTTTCCAGGTGAAAACGAGGAGAAATAACCAGGAGTTACGTATCGGCCAGCCATATCGGCAAGCTTTGGCCGGTATCGACGAGACGTATCGGTCTGCTGGGACCGATACAAAGGGAAAAAGGCTCACGGAGTTTCGTATCGGGATGTTGTATCGGTCTGCTGGGACCGATACAAGGCAAAGAGAAGTGGAGACATTCGTATCGGGATGATGTATCGGTCTGCTGGGACCGATACAAGGCAAAGAGAAGTGGAGACATTCGCATCGGGATGTTGTATCGGTCTTCTGTGACCGATACAAGGAGAACAGAAAGAGGAAACACTGGTATCGGCATGTTGTATCGGTCTGCTGTGACCGATACAACGCGAAATAGGCCAACCTCGACTACACGCCGATACAGAAAACCCGATACTGTATCGTATCGGTTTAACTGTATCGGTCAGGTAACCGATACGAGCACTTTAAGTCACAATATCGGTCAGATATAAATGAATTTTTAGGGTTTTCTCTCTTAAAACTAAAAAACCGATATCGCCTCCTCCCCTATCCTCCATTGATATCGATTTTAAAACTTTGATTTCTCTCTTGTTTGTTGACGAAATCAACTGATTTTTGCTTCATTCTCCTTGTCTCTCCATTGTCTTTCAGGTCATACCGTCCATCTAGCCATTCCAAACCATCTCAAATTCGCCCAAATCCCCCACAAGAACCAATGGGACCAAAGAGAGCTTCAAGGGCTGAGAAAGGAAAAGGCAAGGCAGTAGATGATGAACCACCGAGGAGAAGGACTAGGTCGGGTTCGGTGGTGATAAGGGAACCCACCGATGAGGTTCCAAGAGAGGAACCAAGGGAAGAACCGAGAGAGGAGACGCGAAAGAGCAAATCGCGAAAGAGTAGCGCGAAAAAGAAGCGTGATGAACCCGCAGTCGTGGAAGAGGGGGATTACGAGTTCGTATACGACTCCTACGACGAGGAGGAGGTGGCAGTAGCGCCCACATTCCCGTTCCCACCAAGGACAAGCAATTCGCCCATCACACGCGATCCGAAGAAGCAACCGACAACCCGGGAGTTGTACGACGCACTAATGGAGATCCCATTCACCCCGTCGCGTTTCCCCGACACGGATACGCTCAGGAAATTGGGAATCTACGACGAGGTGAGGGAAATTTTGCGCCACATGAGGCTTGATTGGGTTTTAGGGAAGAAGGAAATAACCTACAAGGAGGAGACTTGTCAGTTTCTAGCCACCCTCGCGATCACATACAAGAATGAAGCGATGGAAATCTCGTTCACAACTAGCAACGGGAGAGTATACTCCGGAACTCTCCAAACTTGGGAAAAGATACTCGGAATCCCAGCAAACGGACAAGTTGAGCTCAGTAACGAGATAGGCGAAAGCGCACAGCTTTGGAACTTTATTGCCAACGGGGTCTACCAACCGGGAGATCGAAGAGCGCCATGATTCGCCATCCGGCGATAAGATATGTGCGAGAAACTTCTTTCGCACGTGTTCTTCCCTAGACGCGAGGCGGGGCGGGTAAACAACAACGAGATGATGTACTTGCGGCAAGGTCTAGCGCCGATACTTCGACGTTCACTCCGCGACCCCGATTTGTTCCCCACGACGGAGGAACACTTCCCGAGCGTTCTTCGGCTTGCTCATCAACGGTTTCATGGACGTCAAACGTTGGGCTTGGACTCGCACCGATGCCACGCCAAAGGCGAGCATAGGCGGATGGGTCACACCTTTTCTAACCGGCTGGCGGGTACCCCTATTGGGAAGAAAAGAACATCCGACCTTCATGGACATGCCATACTTGGCAAAGCGACTAATGATCGTCGGTGAATGCGAGGGTAAGTATGCGTACTCGTTCAAGATAAACAACGTCCAAAGCATCGTCCTCCTTCCCAACCCGGCCGCACGAGTTTCAGCGGCAACGCCGCGGTTCACTTCGAACTCGGCGGCGCCACTTACACGATGTCACAGCCGCCCCTCTCTCCTCTGTCCGCGGTCCGAGAAAAGTCCACCGACCTGCTTGGACCGAGTAGGTATGAGTTCGGCACATCGACGCGCCTACCTACGGACCGAGCGCTACTACCTCGGTCCCTCCACCGCGCCTAGACAGCCTGGTCCTTTGCGGGACATGTACTTGGATATGCAGAGAATGAGCCGGTGGAACCTCTTCCAAGACCGAACCATAAGGAAGTTGGTGCGCGAGGTCAAGTCGGCGAAGAAGACCATCAAGAGGGGTTTGTCTGCGCGAGCTGCAGTTCGAACCAAGACACGCGGTGGTAGTGCGTGATCCGCAGACAGACGCACCTAGGCAGCCACCTGCGCCTAGGAGACGCTACCGCTTTCACAACCGCCCACCCACGGTCCTCTCGGACAACGAGTCTCCCACTTTCTCCTGCGAGGGAAGACCACGACCGGGAGACCAACTACTGCGAGGTAACCCTCCACCCTTGTACATATGCTTTTTCACATTCATTGCATGTAGTTTTTAGGTTGTTATGCATTTAGGAACCTCCTTCGACACTTGTTTCACACGGAGACCGTGTGAATTAAGTTTGGGGGAGTAGTCACATTATCATCACGCATTTTAGTTTTACTTAGCATCCACACAAAAAAAAAAAAAAAAAAAAAAACCAAAAACACAAAAAAATCTGCATATAGGATTAGTTCATGGCATTTAGAGCATTAGCATAGGGGATCTATGATGATGTTAACCTTGTAAAGCGACGCACTTGGTGTTTTGAACGATATCTTAGGTGTAGTATTTTCCGTAAACGAATTAGAACTCGGCGAAAATCTTAAAACCGCAACTCTAGACATTGATGTTTAAAAATCCAATTGTATGGTTATGAAGCTTGGTAGTTCTAAATCACCTTCGAAAAACTATTTGAACTTAAACCTGATTTTTAATTAGCATGATTGATGGTTTTCAAGAGAATTTCTATGGCTTTTTGATTTCTACGGATTGCGGCTTCCTAAACCGAAACACCTTAAGCGCAATCCGGTCATTCTCATTATAAGGATGATTCCCCTCTCACCCCCTACGCCTAAACCCAAACACTTGTGAGAATTCTTTTCATTTAGTGATTGTTTGGTTTCGCAAAAACTTGAAAGTATAGGGAGCGACAAGGAAGGACATCCATTTGGCTAGGTTATCATACGCTAGTTTGTAGACGGGATAACGGGAAACACATCTTTGAACTAAAACGTATTTTCAGAAAATAAACACGAGTTAAATTGTAAAACGCCTAGGGGTAAAGAATGGCTACGTAAAATAAAAAAAAAAAAAAAAAAAAAGGAAAAACAGAAAAATCGAAAAAGAAAAAAAAAAGAGAAAGTTAGCCAAATAAAACCCCTAAGGTAGTTAAGAAAAAAAAAAGAGAAGAAAACTCGGTGTTTGAATGCTTAAGTGTGTAGAGAATGAAAAGATGGGTTAGAGATTAGAATTGTATAGGGATGGATGTCCGGATTTGCATTGCTCCTTGTCTTTCCCGATTTTGCTTAACCCTTTCGCTCCCCGAGAGAAACCGCGCTACAACTAACCACATGCCTGAGTGTTAGCCTCCTCGTTTGATTCGAAATCCCGTTTTTACCTAGACAAATAGAAAAACTCTTGGAATTTTTTAATCATGTTTCATGCTTGATTGTACTTAATTGAATGTGAAAGGTGTTTAGACTAGATAAGTGGATCACATACTCTTGGTAATAATAGCGGATTTAGACGGAGTTAAGGTAGATAGAAATAAGTAGAACTAGTTCGGTTGCGAGAGGGTACTATGTTTAGGATACTTGTTCATCGCACTTCCGTGTTGCTTTTGGTTCGAGGTCCCCGCCTCCACACCTTCCTAAACTTTGATGCGAAATTCTCTTGCTTGAGGACAAGCAAAGGATAAGTTTGGGGGAGTTGATAACTTGCATATTTTACACATTTTACCTTAGTCTATGCATTAGAACTCATTCATTTAGGTTGCATTTAGTGTCATATAGGTTGCATTTTTGTTTGTTTCGTGTATTTCAGGTTTTGGAGCATAAAGACGGCGAAAGTGATGAATTTAAGCCAAAAAGAAACTGATACACTTGCATCGGCATGTTGTATCGGTTTCTGTTGGCCGATATAGAAGACAGAAGTTTCGCCGAAGCTTGTATCGGCCAACCGTATCGGTTTGGAGTGGCCGATACAAGAGAAAAGACCCGAAGACACGTATCGACCTGTCGTATCGGCTTAGCACTTTGGCCGATACGAAGAAAACGAGCCGAAGGAAGGCTGCCGAAGCGCATATCGGCCGGCTGTATCGGTTTGCTTTGACCGATACGAGTGCGAAATTTTATAATAAATTTGGTTTTTAATATGTAAAAAGGAAAACCGACTAAACCAATTTTGGTTTCCTTTATTTTAATTTTCGGTTTAGATTTTATATTAGGGTAAACAACACACAGCGACGACATCTTGGTTTTGATCATCGTTTGTTTTTGTATTTTGAGACTTGGAGGAGATTTCTTGGTGATTGCTTCTTGGCCACCTTGTAATCTTCATCATCATCATTCAATAAGAGTTTTCTTTACCCTTTATTCTCTTTGTTTTTGTTTATGCTATTGATATCTATAAACCTAATTGCTATGAGTTTCAATATGATTTGTGAGTAGTTCTAAATAGACAATTGGGTTAGGGTAAAAGGGGTTTGATTGAATCTAGGATAGATAATTGTCAAGAACTTAATTGTTTATAAAAACTTTAGTCTTTGGTAACAACCTTAAAGCTTTAATCGAGTTGGCCATTCGATTATCGAACCCAAGGAAGCTTTATGAATCGAGAGATTATAAAGCCTCCCTGAACAATTACCTTAGAACCAAGCCTAGCTTAACCGAGAGATCTGTGTTAATAAGCTTGGTGGTTAGAATTGATTTGTTCTTAAAGTTTCTCGACGATTAAACTATCCAAGACATTGTTTTAGTTTAATTGTTGAGAAAAGGATCATTGCCACGAGAGTGGATTGATCTAAAATCGTTTTCAAAACCTTAAAGTTATTTTTGTAAAAGACAATTTGAAATCCGAAAGTTTAATCATCCTTTAAAACACCTTAACTTTGATTGTTTAGCTTTTTATTAATCTTTCAAAACCTTTAATTCTCGTTTTTCGTTTTGTTTAACATTCGGTTACAAAGTCACTCAAACAACAATCTTTTTTATCACACTTAAACTGAGTTCGTTTCACACAAATTCAAATAAATTGTTTGCTCCTGATTTGGTTTGACATCTTAAGTACTACAATTAAGACATTAGATTAAACGGGGTAAAATCTCGTTTATCAGGTATAGCCTTCAGATTAATTTGTTCATCATTTTTATGGAAACCATATGTAATTTTAGATTATGTTGCTATTGTAGGAACAATGAATGTCCTGCTTGTAGGAAACATTGTGCAAGTCGTCGTTCTTTAAGAGACGATCCGAATTTTGATGCTCTAATCGCAGCTTTATTCACCAATATTGATAGTTATGAAGAAGAGGTAACATTAGTTTTTTTCTCATTAATTGGTAAAAAACTTGTTCACATTTCAAACAAGGTTACTTTTAAGCAGTGTTCTAAAACGCGCTAGGCGCTTGCTTGCTAGGCGGTGAGTGAGGGCCTAGCGCCTAGCCGTATACGCGGACGTCTATTCGGTCTTACGCGGATGGACAATTTTAAGAGTTTAAAATTATATATAATATGTTTTACCTAAATATATAGATTTTGTGAGTAAAAAAAGTAAAATTGGAGTTTTAAATGTTAAATTTTATATAGTTTTGTATGTGAATATAGGTTTTAAAACACAAAATGATATTAATGAAAAAAATACATAATTTATGTAAAAATAATAAATATGTATTTTGTTATTTATAAATGTCTTAAATTTGTAAGATTTATTGAACAAAATAAGTACTTTAATATGAAAATTAATAATTTATAAACTAATATATGAATATATTATTTTTTGATGTTTTTTGTTATAATAGCGCGCAGAATCCGCCTAAATCCGCATAAACGTCCGCGTAGACCGTATAATATCCGCATAAACGGCATAAAACGACCGTATTTTAATCAACCTCATAAACCTCCGTATAGTTTGAATACGGTACGCCCGACCCCCGCCTAGCGTATAGGGCACCGCCTAGGCGCCCGCGTAGCCGCGTTTTAGAACACTGCTTTTAAGAGATTAGTTTCTCTAAAATGATTTTACATTTTTTGTTTAAGAACTGGATTTTCACGAAGATGAGAAGGCTCGTAATAAGGAGGTCAGATAGCGTTGCAATCTGTGTTTGCGGTTGGTGTTGTTATTTACCTTTTACTGACTGTATTTCTCCACCTTGTTGTGGCTGCTTTGTAGATTCAAGCATCAATAGCTCAAGTATCGCAACGGCAATCTGAAGCATTTGTGAAAAGAAAATCTCATGGGCTTGTGTGGAATTCGGAGATGTTTGGTTGGGGAAGAGGCGGTACAAGGAGTAACACAAGGCATGGTAGTAATAATACTACATGAGCTAAAAGTGTGAGGAATGCTCGCGTGAATAAACTTATCGAGTATCTACGCAGCAGCGTAGATGGAAACAGCCTTGAGGTACCAAAGAAAACAAAAGAAGAGATGATTCTCTTCTTCTTGATTACGTTATCTTGGATTTTGATTAAACTTACTCTCTATCTTTATCTCTCTCTGCAGTTGGATATCCATCTCAAGCTTGTCTCGCTGAACGAAAAATGTATACCAGACTTACCGCAACCATATCTCTGTTGCAAACCTACTTTGCTTGTAAAGCATGTATGCGAAGTAAGTACTTCAATAACACAAGATGATTTTGATATCACACATGCTAAAGTACTTTTGTTCTTTGAACAGTTTGTGGCACTTGAGAGTCATCTGAAAACTGAAGAGATTGAACTTTTTTGTAATAAGAAGAGGAGGAGGAGAAGATAAGGCAATAGAGAATCTTCTTGTAATGACTTTAGCTTCGGAAGCATCATCGAAAGATGAGATGCAAACTCTGGAAGACAATGAAACATTGTCAAAGCTATAAGCCGATTTCATTTCAAGCCACGAACAAAATTTGGTAGCGTCACTAACTGTTTTTGTATAAATTTTACATTTGTGACAAACTCTTCTTTTTCGCTTACTCTTTGTAGACGGTTGTTTTTACGGAGAAAGGTTCTATAAGGAATATCGGTTTTTTAATCTTTATATATATACGATGATTTTACTACTGAATTGTTTTGCAGTGGAGAAAGATGAGTTTGGTTCAAGGCTTCAAGCATTCTTGAACAGTTGTTTCTGCTGGTGTTGCTCTTTTGTCTACTCTATGTGTTAATATTGGTAGAAGAAGACATCATCTTTCTCCTTTCGATTCTTCTGATCACTCTAAGCTTTGGTTTTGTGGTCTCTTTGTTCGACCTGTGTTTCATTGACATGGAGTTTTTATTCTGATTTTTATAACTCGAGTGTAAAAGACAAGAAGAAGATCAACATCTGATTTGGACAGGAATTACTTATGAGGTAAAAAAGGGGTTGTTGAAGTTTGGCATTGGTCTGGCTTGAGGCACCATTGTTCTTCTCATCTGTTTCAGAGCTCTCTCTTCCTCTAACTGCCAAAGTTTCAGGTAAATATTTTTATTGTTATTCTCTTTTCTTGGATAAAGTTTTATACTTGCCTGCAACTTCATAATATTTATTCTATTATACCATTTTTGTGGCTTTAGTCTCTTCGCGGTATCTCTTGTACATCATCTCCTTCTCTTTGATCTGGTACCAAAGAGTATGGAACAAGTTTGTTTAGAAATCAAGAAGTTTTACTAACAAAACTTACCGTATTTGCTGTGCAAAGACGTAGATAAGCTTACTTTATGGTCAAAGTCTGCCCTTTCGACATCCCGACGGTCCACTTGGAGACTGAACTCTTGAAACTCTGTGAGGTGTTTTAGAGCATCTGCATTGGTGTTTCTTAAAGAGATCTTAGCAGGTGGGACCCGTTAAATAGTTAAGATCTGGATCTTATATTTCCTATTTAAGATCCGGATCTTAACTATTTAGTGGGCCCTTTGGATACGTGGCGAACTATGATTGATGCGTTTTTAATTATTTTATTTTTGTTTTAATTTAAACTAACTGTTCATGGATCCTAATGAATATTTAAGAAATTTTGAGGGTTCTCTGTTGGACATGGTCTTAGTACTTTCTCCAAAACAGGAATTGGATCTCTGAGTGTTAAGAGCATTCACACATCACTTAGAGCTCTTTAAAAGTGTAGATGGAGCCGGAAAAAACAGCCACTTACACTTTAATCACTGGTTGTACTCTGAAGACTCTTCTTTGGGCCTCTTCTCTTTCTGTTCTCATCATCTCTTCCATTCCTCTCCGCATTGCCTCTTCGTGCCTAGCTACACTCTCTAACTGGAACAGTTCTGGTTTTGTGCGATGTTTAGGCTCGAGTTTTGGTGGGACCTAAGTTGAAACGTAGGAACTTAAGTCAAACATTTTTGCGACAAAAACTGACTAAGAAGGATGTAGGGAAGAAGTATGGATGCATACCACGGGATAATCTGTTGTGTAGAGTAGGGGTAAGGAGCTGCTTTGGGAATCCTGACTCTTTTGTCTTCTATCTTCTTATGCACGAGTTCTGTCACATACTTCTTCACTTTCATAGCACCTCTTTCCTGGATTTTGTTATAGCCAAGATGTTTCAATTAGATTCTCTATTATATCCACTTTATATTCAAAGAGAGCTGCCAAGGATAATGTGAAGTTTAATACACTGAAATTTCAAAGAAGCAGAGCTCATGGCTTGTCAAAGTGCCTTGTCAAATAGATCTACAACCGAATTAGGCCTTGAAATCCTCTCATCTATCATGAAGTGGAACTCTTGAGGTATGGTCACATGCTTTTTTGGTACTACAAAAGATGCCCATCTCTCCTTTACTTTTGAATATCTTGAATAATTAAGAGATCATTCTGAATTAAATCTAGAGAAACGAATGAAGGTAATATATTAAACCACTTGACTATATATGTTACCTTCTTATTCAATGATATTGCCTTGAATTTTGGAACCTTCTCAAGTTCCTCTTGCTCGATTTTAGTAGAAGTTTTTAGATTAGAAGGACGAGCTCTCAGCATTGTTTGTAAATGGAACGCCTGCAACAGTAAGAATTTGTCATCAATTCGGCTGCTGAAACATATGGAGTAATTTGCTCCGGCATATAAACCAGAGAATGTGTGTGTTAGCAAGAGTTAAGAAAACGCTAAATCAAAACATGTTTTACAGGTTATGATTGATCACACCTATAGAACACAATGTGCCTTTCTGTTCTATGTGCGGGTTTCCTTGGTGGCTAAGTTGAAGCTCTGGTTAACAAGACCTTGGTTAGTCTTATGAGGCAAAGTTGTCGGTTTCGGATTGAGAATCTAGCGAAAATCATCGACAGGATGATGTCCTAACAGTTAGATATGGTTAAAACTTGCCGATAATGAAACAAGTTACTCTAGTTTAGAATTTGGCTCACCTGTCTGGATTTACCTCCATCAAGCTTTTGCCTTTTGATGGCTTGGTTTTCCTGAACCAGATTGAGAGCTCCAGCTAAGTTTTTAGCATTCCCTTCCCTGCAGTGAGAGTCATCACAACATATATCAATCAAGGGGATGAGACACCAAATCATAACAATGGACTAAACATTTAAAATGAAAGCTACCTTCGATGATTTGTCGATTAGTAGTTTTCGGCGAGAGGATCGTAACTTGTTTTTCGGCATCAACACGGACATATCCTTCCTACCCGGCCAGATGATTCTTAGTGTTTGCCATTGTCAGTTTGGGACCGTAAGCTTTAGCTTGGGGGTGGAGGAATGTTCTCTTTGTTATCTGTCTGATCAATAACATCGTCGTCGTGTAAGATTTATTTTATGGTCACACATATATCAATACGTAAATAGAGTCATTATTTAATAAATCAAAATTAAGTGGTCATTTTTGTAATAAAGTAAAAGACTGGATGCATAAGTGTTAAGGAAAATTAATTGTGGATGCCTTAAGTAATTTATAATTTGATGAAGAGCCGAATTATAAATTAGTACTCTATATAAATAGAGGGTTATGGTTCCCAAAGCAACATAACCTGAAATACATAAATCTCTTTGCATCCCATTACCAGAAACTAAAGTCAATTCAGGGTATGCTTTGGAAGATCCATAACCAACTTCAGATCTTCAACCACAGATTCATCATGACTAAATCAGGTACGCTTAAAACATATTTGATCATCATAAAGTGATATGACTTTATAGTTTATTATGATATAAACTTTAGGATTATTTCCAACAATTGGTATCGAGCCACCATATTCGGTTTGTTTGATAATCGGGTTTTATCAAAAGAATTTTCGGATTTATTAAATTATTTTAAAATAAATTCGAAATGCATTTATTTTTGAAAAACTAAGGTATTGAATCGTTTTTCATATAAAGTATTCGGGATTTGTGGTTTATGAACTCATGTTTTAAATCTGAATTTTATACATGTTAAATCTAGTTTTAATATTGTTCTAAAGATAAAGCATGGTTATATCTTCAATTAAATTAAGTTTACGAATTTTTTTATTAAGTAAAGTTCATCAAATTCGATTTTAAATATATGCTCATTAAAAATATTTTGATCTAAGATTAAAATATTTTGAATTTTTCTGAGCAATTTCGGATGAAAAGACACCATGACGGCTGTGTTTTTATAAATTTTTTAGGGTTTCTTTGAAACTAATAAGAAGAAGAAACATTAAACATAATATTTCATTTTTTTTAATTGAGTTTTCGGATTGGGCTTTACGGCCCGTTAGGGGAATTAAATTTAAAACTTTAATTAAAACTTGTTGGTTTTGGGCCATTCGGTTTGGGCCCAGACCCTTTAAAGAAATTGATCTAAATATAATAAGACTAGGTGGTTTGACCCGCGCGCACGGCGCGGGTATAAATAATTTTTAGAAAAAATAAATAAAACAAATGTTATATTAATGAAAAATAATATTTTTCTTAAATTATGCTAACATCACAATGAGATAAATAAAACCAAATGTAATATATTAACAATAAAAAAATGAAAATTTGAAAAAGAACAAACATATAAAAGTTGTGGTTTTGTGTTTTATGGCGGACTTATATTATTTAAATACAAAATTTATAATATTTTTATAGTTTTTGTTAAAGAAATATAGCCTTGGTTAGAGATTTTACATAGAAATCATAAATTAAAATGAAAATTTGTTAAAAACGTATGTATCTGTGCTATTAAAACATATGTTTGTTACGTATGTTTTTATTCTACGAAATAATATTTGACACATAAAATGACGTTAAAGATATATGTCCACAAATTAATTTGGATAATATAAAACAAAGCATATTCAACAAAAATAGTTTTATGAGAATTAGACAAAAACCCATTAATGAAGATGTTACAAATTATAATAGCTTTAGATTTCAAAAAATATAAAATTGTATGATGTAGGTCAAAAATTATAAGTTTACATATTTATAAGAATAAATTAATAGTTATCAAACATTTAAAAGAAGTTACATTTATAATATTTGCATAAATATTAGAAAATTATTGATCAAACTTGAATCATCGTGTATGTAAGCAAAATGGATTAGAAAATTTATAATAATAATAATAATATTATTAGTAATAAGTGTATTTTTTTTATTTTCCCTTTATTTCTCCCTTATCTATAATAATACATAAAACTAATTAAATATTTTTAAAAAATCATTTCCCCAAAATTTCAGTTGTCACGTGAAGACCAATTCTCGGATTTTATAGAAGTTATATATTTTTTTGTTTTTTTTTAATTATGTGATTGTTATATTTTTTGTTGACAATTAATTTTTGTAGCAACGTTCTTTATATGATTTAATTTCTTAAATGTACGTATTACTTCCATATTTATTATTAATTTATTTTATATTCTTGGTTATATATTGTTATTTTGAGAACTTTAATGTTTTTATAAATTTTTCATAATTTAGATTTTGTTTTCCTTTTAAGATTCTGCATGTAGTCGCTTATTTATAATTAAACACATTCTTGTGTTTGATTAGTCTTTTTGTAATTATGGATACTTAAATTTCATCGATTTTATTGTTGTTCGAAAGTTTTTTCAGTTTGTCTCATTAGTTTTCGAAATCATTTGTTTATTTTTTTAGTTTTATTGTTTCAATCTTTTACCATGAATTGACATTAATATGATTTAGTCACATTTTAAAACAAAATTTTGTTTTTTCCTTTTAGGTGTCTTATTTTTTTTATCTTAAATAACTTTTTTTTTATCTTAACTTTCTTTTGACGCGACACATAAGCTAAATTACTCATATTTTTATGCATGATTTATAATAATAGTATTAATGAGAAGTAAATATAAGATTGTCAACAAAAAAAAGTAAATATATTTAGTTATAATATAAATTAAAATCCAAAAACTTGACATCGTATAATTTTTTAGAAGATATTATTGAAATTTTGAAAATATTAAATTAATAAAAAATACAAGATAATATTTAAAAAAATATTAATGAAATTTCAAAAATATTAAATTAATAAATAATATATGATAATATAAATCTTTGAGAAATAAAAGGGATAATCATAAACAAATATTAAAATATATCCTTAATTTTCTCTTTGTGCGGCACATAAGTCAAATTACTTGTCATTTATTATATATGATATTTCAAATAATATTTATAATAAATTTAAAATTTTGATATATATAGTATTTTTGTTTGAAATTTATTTAGGCGCGCGGGTCAAACCATCTATATAATATGATTACTTGTCATTTATTGTATACATAATATAAATTAAAATACCAAAAAGATAACGTACATATTTTAGTAAATTTATTGAAATTTCAAAAATATTATAATAATAATTAATATATGGTAATATAAATTATGAAAAATAAAATGGATAATTACAAACAATTTTTGAAAATATTAAATTAATTAAATATAAAACAATTTTCTTAATTTTCTCTTTGGACAAAACGTAGGCAAAACTACTTGTCATTTATTATATATATGAAAACATTAAATTAATTAAATATAAAATATTTTCTTTCATTTTTTCTAGTAATAAGTAAATATCTTAAATTATAATATAAATTAAAATACCAAAAAGACATCGTACACTTTTTAGTAAATTTCAATATATTAGTAATAATTAAATATTTTAAATTATAATATAAATTAAAATACCAAAAACATATTGTACACTTTTTAGTAATTTATTTTAATTTCGAAAATATTATATTAATAAATAATATATGATAAAATAAATTATGAGAAATAAAAATGATAATTACAAACAATTTTCGAAAATATTAAATTAATTAAATATAAATTATGAGAAATAAAAGAGATAATTACAAACAATTTTCGAAAATATTAAATTTACTAAATATAAAATAATTTTCTTATTTTTCTCTTTGGACGACACGTAGGCAAAACTCCTTGCTATTTATTATATATGATGATGATATGATATAAATTATGAAAAATAAAATGGATAATTACAAACAATTTTTGAAAATATTAAATTACTTAAATATAAAACAATTTTCTTAATTTTCTCTTTGGACAAAACGTAGGCAAAACTACTTGTCATTTATTATATATGAAAACATTAAATTAATTAAATATAAAACAATTTCCTTCATATTTTCTAGTAATAAGTAAATATCTTAAATTATAATATAAATTAAAATACCAAAAAGACATCGTACACTTTTTAGTAAATTTCAATATATTAGTAATAATTAAATATTTTAAATTAATATAAATTAAAATACCAAAAACATATTGTACACTTTTTAGTAATTTATTTTAATTTCGAAAATATTATATTAATAAATAATATATGATAAAATAAATTATGAGAAATAAAAAGGATAATTACAAACAATTTTCGAAAATATTAAATTAATTAAATATAAATTATGAGAAATAAAAGAGATAATTACAAACAATTTTCGAAAATATTAAATTTACTAAATATAAAATAATTTCCTTATTTTTCTCTTTGGACGACACGTAGGCAAAACTCCTTGCTATTTATTATATATGATTGTCGCACTTGGGGATCGAACCCATGTTTCATTATCTCACCAGGAAAAGGTTTCCATTTCCTAAACCACTACGGCGCTTAAGTATTTCTGTTATGTAGTTTCACAGACTTATTGATAAATGTCTGAACATAAATAATAAAACAATTTATCAAATCAATAATTAAATTAGATTATACATGTTTAATATTTGAATTGGATTAATTGATACAAGATGTCTCCAAAGAGACCTCTCTTGATGATATTTTCCATGAATAATATTAAATGTTGTGTGTATGTTTTCCATGCAGATATTTAATCGGCCCAAAGGAAGATTTATATTTGGTCGGAATACATACACATATGTGATGATAAATACGTGACAATTGTTTGGATTAAAACATATGAATGATAATTCGGCCCAATGAAAATAAGGAAGATTTATTGTTTATACTATGGATTATTGTCAGTGTTTGATCGTTGCGGTAATGAGAGATATGTGACAATTATTTGGATTAAAACATGTGAATAATAGATCGGCCCAAAGGAAGACTATTGTTTATCATGGATTATTGTCAGTATCAATTCATTGCAACAAGAGTACCGCTAATAGTTAATATTAATGTCCAAATACTTGATATTAATGTTACATTTGGTATCTTGGGTGGAACGTATAATCATTCATAATTTATTATTGATTTTATTCGGTTAGTGAGCTAATATTTAATTAAGGTTCTCTCTCTTCAGTGAATATCACTACAATATAGATAAGTTTAGGAAATTCCAACATTTTCAGATTTCTATTTTAAATAGTAGAAAATATAGTTAAATTTATTATTGGGTATATATATCTTGACATTGCATTAAAGTTGAAATAACTTACTTCTCCTTAAGGATACCAACGTTGCTAAGTATAATACAGTTTATGAGAAGTGAGAAAACTTTAATTGTATTGGCCTGATTTTAAGCATAAAACACCAATTTGGAAAACTTTAGAGGTGATGAGGAAGAGATCAAGATCTCAATCAAGTTCTTTGCTAAGATTAATTTGAGCTTCGTAAGAAGCGATACAGCTTTAATAAGCATGTTTTTGCATCGCTTTAGTTCAAAATAATTTCATAGAAAAGGAAATTCTAAGAAGTACATATTGAAAATGCCTAGTATTGTTTCAATCGAAACAAGAAAGGACTAAAAGTACTTATACGGTTGACACCTCTAAGGTCTAAGATTTAAGAACGAAATTTTAAACATGTTGAGAATGATGATGCTAAGGTTCCTACACAAAAGAAACAAATTTAGGTTGTTCATGCTTGTTTATTTTGTGATAAAGTTGGACACCGAAGGATTGACAAAGATATCACAGTTGCGTGAAAATAAGGGTTAGTTCCTTGTTATGGTTTGTTAATAAATTAAGTTTAATGTAATACCCATAAACACTTAATGGTTAGACTCTGGTACAAAATCCTAACATAAGTGTTTCAATGTAGGGTTGCCTAAGCTACTAAAAACCAACTAATGTTGAAAGATACATTTAATATAGATAGTGGTTTTCATATGAATTTGGAGGCAATCATGCACTACAAACTATTGTTTAAATTTGGTCATTTTCTGAATTTGAAAGACAACTTTGGTGGTAACGTCTTTTAGACGTACTTTAGTTTATTTGCTTCTTACTTAGACAAATCTGGTTATTCTTGTATAACAAAGAACAAAGTTGTTATTTTGTCTTTAAATTCAAAATTGTTTGGGATCGAAAAATGAATTTTGGATGAACATAGTTTTGGTAAATTCGACACTATAACTTATCAGGAATAAAGTTGAAGTGTTGAATTAAGGGGTACTAAACAAAAGTTTGGAAAAATGCAAATTCAATAACTTTGTGGTACAAACGTCTAAGTAACATCTCTAGAAATAGAGTTGAACGTCTTGTGTCTAATGGTATATATTGAGTTCGGTAACTTCACAAATTTTGATGTTTGTGATGATTGCATTATAAAGAAACAAATCAATAATAAGAAATTTGATGCATTAAGAGTTGTGGAAGTCATTGAGTTGATACATACAGACAATTGTGGGTCGTTTTATACTTTATTTTGAAACGGTCAAAAATATTTTGTATCATTAATTAACTATAATTCTCGATATGCATACATATTTCTTATTCATGAGAAACTTAAATCTCTAGACGTGTTCATAAAGTTTAAGACTAAGGTTGAAAATCCACTCGACCAAAGAATTAAGGCTATCAAATTACTACGGTCATTATGATAGATTAGGAGAATAACGTCTGAGATTATTTGCCAAATATCTAGAGGAATGAGGGATTATACTACATTAAACCATGCATGGGCCTCCCATCATGAGTGGTATGCCGGAAAGGCGCAATCGCATTCTTAAAGACATGTTAAGAAGTGTGATTATTTATTACACCTTACATGAATCACTCTGGAGAAAGGCACTATAGATTGCATCTTACATTCTTAATATTATACCATTAAAGCAACTACGTAAAGCTCCTTATGAGCTTTAGATTGACAAAACTCAGTCTAAAGCATTTCACATCCAGGGATGTCCACATAAGGTTAGGCTTTATAAGCTATTTGAGATTAATTGGACTCCAAAAGTGTGAGTAGTTACTTTATTGGTTATCCGGAACAATTTCGAACATTTAATTTCATGATCCCATATTGAAATATTTTGAGACGGAATAATTACGTTCTTTGAGGACATTGAATTTAGTGGGAGAAATAAAGTTAGGGATATCATCTTTGAGGAAGAATCGACTTCGACCTCTCTATCGATTCATATAGTTGCTTTGAATAAAGCAAATCTTTCTCCTTAAGTTGATAATAAAGTTTTTTCTCTAAGTCAAGATGATAATGTTATCTAACACTAAGTTCAAATTCAAGATCCTCAAGAACTAGTGCAACAAGATTAAGTTGTTTTGTGTAGGTTCACGAAAATAAGGAGAAATACTAGTTTGGATGATTATATAGTATTTACGATAGAACATAAAGAAATTAAACTCTCTTTGGAAGAATGATCCTATCAACTTCCGTAAGGCTATGAGTTGTTCTAATTTAGATAAGTGGACTATAACATCTAAGGAAAAGTATTAGTCAGTACTAGACAATAAAGTTTGAGTTATTGTTGAATTACCAGAAGGAAAAAATCATATTGGTTTTAAAACCAAGAAAGATTTGAATGTTAATGTCCAACAATTTAAAGTTCGTATAGTGGCTTAAGGCTATACTTAAATGGAAATGATTGTCTGTTAAGATACCTTCTCTTTGGTAATCCTGAAGGAATTTTTTGGGATAATCATAATCCATGTTGCACATTATCATTTGGAGTTTCATCATATGGATTAAAATACGGTGTTTCTCAATGGTGACATTGATGAAACTAAAATATATAGAGCAAAACTAAACTTTGTATTGATTCAAAGAAAATTGTTTGCAAGTTAAGAAAATTCATCTATGAGCTAAAATAAGTTTTCCGTCATTGGTACCACAAATTTCATGAGGTTATCATCTCGTTCTGTTTTTGAGATGAATTTGGTTGAGAATTGTGTGTATCAAAACTTCAGTGGGAGTAAGTGTATTTGTCTGATTTTGTATGTGGAGACATACCGTTTGCCATTAACAATATTAACATGCTAGTGAAGCATCTTTTGTATTAGGGATCGAGATTCATCGAGACATGTTTCGAAGAATTCTTTGATAACACAAAAGAGTTATATTGATAAAGTACTTAAGTGTTTTGGCATACAATCTTAAAAATCGAGGTGATAACCCAATTGGTAAAGGAGACAAATTTTGTTTCAATCAGGTATTCTAAAGAAATTTTAGAAATTTAGGAGATGCAAAAGATTCTTTATGCATCGGCATCAGGAATTTTGATGTATCTAAAAACGTACGTGTAAGGATATTGCGTACATTGTTGGAGTTTAAAACATGTTTGGGTAAGCTAAATATGGATTATTGGAAAGCAACCATAAAGGTCATAAAGTATTAAGAGAGAATAAATGTTATATGCTCACGAATCAGACATCAGAAAATTTGGAGATCATTGAGTATTCTGATTCTGATTTTATATGGATGTTAAGCGGTCCAATAAGGAATTGACTGAAATATTGTGTCACTTGGTTGCGATTATATATAGAATATAAAGACCAATAAAGTTTTCTTGTGACAGTAAATCAACGTTAGGTACAACAAAATTTTGGTAAAGTCTGTTGACGTTAAATACCAAATTATAAAGGAAAAAAAGGTACAAAGTGAAAAGTATTTTTCATAGAACATTTAGAGACAAACTCCATGATAGCAGATCCTCTTACAAAAGTATACGCTAAAGGTCTATCATGAGCATATTGTTCAAAAGGACAATTCGGTGTTCGAGGATCATTCGGTTTAGTGGGAGTTTGTCATTCGGTTTTAGGTTCTATATTTTGGTTGTGTTTATACACATTTTCTGATCAGAAATAAAGTTTTCAATAAGGTTTTAAGTTTGCACTTTGTACAATAAAATTAAGGATCTCACTAAAGTAGGACCAATTGAAAATTGACATGTATCGATCACTTTTCATGTAATTTTCATGCCACAATTTTCATAAATGATCTATGTCATTTACCTCTATTGATTTTCGTGACCATGGAAGGTTTTGGTTATGATGGTTATGACCAACGCCGCTATGATCCTAAGTTGATATGGTTAATGGACGAGATTGATATGCCTTGAAAGTAATGACATATGGAGCTCACTTAGGTCTATCACTTTTTGGATACATATGTGACCCAGTGGGAGATTGTAACATTTATTTTATGGGGTCACACATATATCAATATGTGATAGAGTCATTATTTAATAAGTCAAACTTATGTGGTCACTTTTATAATAAAGTAAAAGACTAGAGGCATAAGTGTTATGAAAAATTAATTGTGGATGCCTTAAGTAAGTGAAAATAACTTAAAATGACCCTAATAAACCCGAAATGATTAGAGTAACCCATTTTTGGAGGGTTACTCTAGTTATTATAAAAAACAAGAGATGGACAAGGAGGGTATGAAACAAAAAAATATTTACGAAAATGCCATTTACGAAAATGTCATTTACGAAAATGCCATTTACGAAAATGCCATTATGATAAAAAAAATTAATTATTTTTTGCTTTAATATTAAAAATTTTCATTTTTTACAAAAAAAAATTTAAGAAAAAAACCTTAATTCTCCCAAAAAAAATCAAGCGCCATTCTTCATCGTCTTCGTTGTTCTTCGTCTTCGTCGTCGTTCTTCGCCGCCATCACCATCATCTTCGTTGTTCTTCGTCTTCCTCGTCTTCGGCGTCTTCACCGTCTTCACCGTCTTCTTCCTCGCCGTTGTTCTTCGTTGTTGTTCTTCGTTCTTCGTTCTTTGTCGTTGTTCTTCGTTCTTCGTCGTTGTTCTTCGTTCTTCGTCGTTGTTCTTCGTTCTTCGTCGTTGTTCTTCGTTCTTCGTCGTTGTTCTTCGTTCTTCGTCGTTGTTCTTCGTTCTTCGTCGTTGTTCTTCGTTCTTCGTCGTTGTTCTTCGTTCTTCGTCGTTGTTCTTCGTTCTTCGTCGTTGTTCTTCGTTCTTCGTTGTTGTTCTTCGTTCTTCGTTTTTCGTTATTCGTCGTTGTTCTTCGTTCTTCGTTATTCGTCGTTGTTCTTCGTTCTTCGTCATTGTTCTTCGTTCTCATGTTTCACGTTTTGTAGACTTGATTCACTTTTTGTAGACTTGATTTATCTTTTGTAGATTTGTTTCATATTTTGTAGATTTTTTTCATCTTCTTTGTAGACTTGTTTCATCTACTTTGTAGATTTGTTTCATCTTCTTCGTTGTCATTTTTCCTCTCTGTTGTTATTATCGTCACCGTTCTTCCTCGTCGTCGTTATCGTTCTTCGTCATCGTTCTTCCTCGCAGTCGTCTATCGTTCTTCCTCGTCGTCGCTATCGTTCTTCATCTTCGTCGCCGTTTTTCCTCGCCGTTGTCATCGTTCTTCGTTTTCATCACGGTTTTTCTTCGTCATTGTTCTTCCTCGCCGTTCTTCCTCGCCTTCGTTATCGTTTTTCGTCGTTGTTTTTCGTTCTTTCTCGTCGTCGTTATTGTTCTCATGTTTCGCGTTTTGTAGACTTGATTCACTTTTTGTAAACTTGTTTCATCTTTTGTAGACTTGTTTCATCTTTTGTAGACTTGTTTCATCTTTTGCTGACTTGTTTCATCTTCTTTGTAGATTTGTTTCATCTTCTTCGTTGTCGTTCTTCCTCTCCGTTGCTATTGTCGTCACCATTCTTTCTTGTTGTCGCTTTCGTTTTTCGTTTCGTCGTCGCCATCGTTCTTCGTAAAATTGTCTTCAATTTCGAATCTTGTCTTTTAAGGTTTATCAAGTATGAAGAACCATAAAAACATATATATCAACATAAACAAAAAAATATATAGGGTTGTGTCGTGTTTAGGGTATAAGAGATACACAGTTTCGCATACTTGTTATGAGTTTTGCGAGTTAGCGATCGTATTACAGATATATTTAGTGGTTTGCGGATTTATTTCAGCTTATAAAAAACTGTTTTTAAACTTAATTTCACCCATTTCAAAGTAGTAGTCAAGCATACAAAAACAATAACGTACAAATACAAGATTACAATTCAACACGTTTCTTCAAAATTTACTGAGTAATAACAAGTAAAACAATATTCACACGAGCCATGAGGAAGGATTGTAAAAAAAATTTCACTTTCGAATTCAGGTTTTTAAGGTTTATCAAGTATGAAGTATCATAAAGACATATCCACATCAACAAAAAAGTATATAAGGTTGTATCGTGTGTTGAGTATATGGGTTATACATGTATGTAGATTTAGTGGTTCGCGAATTTATTTCAACATAGAAAAATGTGTTTTAAACTTAACCTCACCCATTAAAAATAGTGTTCAAGCATAAAAAACAAGAATACAATTCAACACATTTTTTTTTGAAACTTACTAAGTAATACCAAGTAAATCAATGTTCACATACCCCATACCCCATGAGGAAGGATATAAAAAATTTTCTTCACTTTAGAATCTTGGTTTTTAAGGTTTATCAAGTATGAAGAATCATACAAACATATCCACATCAACAAAAAAGTATATAAGATTGTGTGGTGTTTAGGGTATAGGGGTTATACAAGTATGTGAATTTGTTATATAGTTTTGCAGATTTGTTATATAGTTTTGCAAATTTGTTATGGGTTCGCAGAGTTAATTGATTGTATTGTAGAGTTATTTTAGTGATTCGCCGATTTATTCCACCATGAAGACAATGAACACGAAAGAGTTGATGAAGAAGAACACAACGACGATGAAGTAGACGATGAATACAACAACAGTGAAGAAGAAGAAGATGAAGACGAAAAAGGCTTAACGAAGACGACGGAAACAACGAAATTGACGACGAGAAAGAGAACGACTATTAAGGACATGTTGAAGAACAAGATGACGACGCCGGAGAAGACAAATACGACGAAACGGGTGTATGGGTTAACTCCAAGAATACGTGATACTCGTTTACTCTCAACTTCAAACACCCATCCTTTCTCATTGAGCTTCCATAAACCACAAACAAGCACAACTTGTTCCATTGATGGTTTTAAAAATAAATCTGCAACGAGAGTTAAAAATCTGCTCCAGATTTTTAACCAGATCTAGTCGACGAAGACAACAACCACCAACAAGCCGATGAAGACTTACACGATGGGAACAAAAATCGACAACTAAGCCAAATAAAGCTCAACGTAGACGACAAAAATCACGCCGACGAAGACAACGACGATGAAGACAACCCCGACGAAGACAACGAACGTTTACAATATTTTTTCGGACTACGTATTTGTTTTTCAAAAGGCATAGAAGACTTCCCAAGTTTTCAACACCAACAAACAATTATTTATTCTTTATTTTCCTACCTAAAATATTAGTTTAATAAGAAAAATTGGAAAGGATGTGGGTATGCGGAGGTCACTAACATTATTTTTTTTATTCTGAAAACTCCATGTAGTGTGACAGTTTCATGAAATTTCGAATTCCAAAATACAATCACATAATTCTTATGATTTCTCATCATAATTCTTGTGATTTGAACTTCTAGTAGATATGAGATATTTGATATTAATATAAGTTTGGTGTTGGATATTTTGGATGCAAAAATCTTTGGTTTCACCATGTAATCTATAATACCATCATTACTCACTTTTAACATAAAATGATACTTACAAATAATGTAAATAAATGTATCTAAAAAATGTTGAATGTTTTCCTCTTATATAAGAGAGGAATATGCAAACTCTTTGTTTTCACCATTTAATGCATAATACCACCATTACACACATTTAAAACATATTTTATGTCAAATTTAGTGGTTACATAATTGAATCATAAAAATCAATTATGAAATCAATTTAAGAAAAAAGTTATGTTTGACCAAAATTTAATTTTGTAATCATGAGAATTATTATTTTTGTGGACCAAATTTCACTTTTTGTAAATAGATAACAATTAAATATATACTTATTTCTTTTTTAATCAAACAAATACGTAATTTTTTCTTTTTTCATTTGATTAGAAAAATATAGATAAAAGTAACTAAACTTTTGTAGGCCATAGCACAAATATTTTTGTCAAACATAATTTATTTTTAAACATATACAAATTATGATAATGTGGGGTTTAGTACAAGATCGTTAAAAAATAAAAAGTGATACATATCAAAATAAAAAACAAGTTATTAAGTGAATATTGGTTTAGAGTCATAAAAATTGTTTTAAACAAAATAGATGCATTATATCTAACTTTTATAACTAAACCAATATTTATTTAAAAACCAAATGTATGAAAATTATGAAGAAAAACTTGTTTTAAAAAATATAAGAGAGACTTATGAAAATTAAAATAGACACATGTCAACTACCACTTGTCATTCTCACAATGAAGGTTAAAAACATTCTATCTTATTATATAAGATTATACTCTCTCTGTTTCATAAATATGTATTTTTAACATATTTTAATTTGTTTGACAAATATAAAAGTTTTCGGTTTTCTATTAGTATTTATTTATTAATTATTAAATTTGAGAAATATTGATTTATAGTATTTGATTTTTTAAAAATAATATTGGGTGAATGTTATGAAAAAGTTTCTTTTAATAAAATAGAAATTTATTGTTTTACTAATAGTCGTGAAAATGATTAAGAAACTAATTGTTGTATCTTGTTTTGAGTAGCGTATTAAGACTAATGATTTTCTTTTAATTTTTCTTGGAATTTAGGGATTGCGTTTTTATCCATCGATGCAACATCAAAGAAAGTGAACGAGTCGTTAGAATATATCACATCTGTTTCAAAGAAAATCAAAGACCATGAAGAGATCAAGAACTATGTAGTTTTGCATTAACGTGTATTTATGTGGTCAAGAAGACATTAACTAAAGTTATATATGTGGTCAAAACAAATATTGAACATAATATCGAAAGTGTATAAGACTAAATTAGCAAAAAATAAAATAATAAATGATTGTTATTATTGTATAAATACGGAATAAGTTTGATTCCAATAATCATCAACAAACACACAACATCTCAATATTATCAAGAAAAAAAATTAACAAAAAAAGATCATGAGATGTTTCAAAATATGCCTAGTTTTCTTAGTAATGTTGATAATTGCAAGAATATCTCAAGGCAATACTATAAATGCTATAAAGACGGTAGTGGTGATTTCGAATGATCTTGGAGTGTCTTTACAAGTACATTGCAAATCAAAACAAGACGACCTAGGATTCCAAAGTGTGTTGCCAGGTCAAAATTGGTCGTTTGGATTTAGACCAAATTTCCTTATCAACCCAACTTTATTTTTCTGTAGTTTTAGTTTTGCAACAGAGAGTCATTACTTTGATATCTACAGACAAGAAAGAGATGGTAATTATGACGAGTTTAGATCCACAACAATAGAGTGGAAAATTAGGAGTTATGGACCTTGTAAACGTAACAAAAAGACCCTTGGCTTTGATTGTTTTCCTTGGAATACTTGATTTGTATTTATTATTATATTAATTAAAATATTATGTAATAATATCTCTACATATTAACGAATGAAAATAAGTCTTATTTATCAAAATGTTTTAAGAGCCAATAAAAAAAAGATACTATTATAAGGTCAATTTTTGTCGTCTTGTTCCAAATCCAAGTAGCATTGTTTAAACCAAATGATCAAAGTATAGCAAATTAACCTTTATCCAAGCCTATGCTTCTCTACTCTCAATCTTGATCCTAGAAGCAAGAACTCATGAACTATACTTAGTCATAATATATACTAACTAGTTTTGGGGCCCGTGCTTTCCACCGAAAAATATAATATAAAATGCTCCTTAATTTTTGTTTGTAGAAATTAGTTAAATTTAAAGATAAAAATGATTATTTACTATATAATATTATATTCATCCACAAAGTTAACTAAAAGTAATATATTTACTATAAGGTTGTTGAGATTATTAATTTGTTTAATAAGTAGTTTACAATATTTTTTCGGACTACGTATTTGTTTTTCAAAAGGCATAGAAGACTTCCCAAGTTTTCAACACCAACAAACAATTGTTTATTCTTTATTTTCCTACCTAAAATATTAGTTTAATAAGAAAAATTTGAAAGGATGTGGGTATGCGGAGGTCACTAACATTATTTTCTTTATTTTGAAAACTCCATGTAGTGTGACAGTTTCATGAAATTTCGAATTCCAAAATACAATCACATAATTCTTATGATTTCTCATCACTAGAAAATATAAGTTTTCGAAATATATATTTGTGTTGTACTTTCACACAAAGAAAAAGAAAATAAATTAACACATAGAAAATATGCGAATAAAGGTATCTAAAAGATATATGATGTTTTCTTTTATATAGGAGAAAAGGATGTAAAATTTTTTGGTTTCACCATGTAGTGCATAACCACCATTACCCACATTTGACGTAAATTTTATGTCAAATTTGTGTTTACACAATTGAGTTATAAAAATCAATTATGAATTTAATTTAAAAATAAACGTTTTGTTTGACCAAATATTGCTTTTTATCATTAGAATTATTATGTTCGTGGTCCAAATTTCAGATTGTTTTTTTTGTTAATAGAAACAATTAAACATTTATTTCTTTCTTTTTTAATCCCAAATACATAATTTTTTCTTTTTCATTTGATTTACTTTAAAAATGTACAAATTATGATATATGTGCTTTTTAGTCCAAAATCTTTTAAAAAGCATGTCAAAATGAAAAAAAAATATTTATTAAATGAATATTGGTTTAGAGTTATAAGAATTGTTTTAAATAAAAATGATGCATTCTATCTAAGTTTGATAACTATAAACCAATATTTATTTAAAACCTCAAATGTATGAAAATTATGAAAAACGTGTCCTAAAAATGGAGAAGATACTTATGAGAATTAAAGGGACAAGATAGAAAATATGATGTGAAGCAAATATAAAAAATACGTGAAGATGTTGGATATTTTGGATGCAAAAATCTTTTGTTTCACCATGTAATCTATAATACCATCATTACTCACTTTTAACATAAAATGATACTTACGCATAATGTAAATAAATGTATCTAAAAGATGTTGAATGTTTTCCTCTTATATAAGAGAGGAATATGCAAAACTCTTTGTTTTCACCATTTAATGCATAATACCACCATTACACACATTTAAAACATATTTTATGTCAAATTTAGTGGTTACATAATTGAATCATAAAAATCAATTTAAGAAAAAAGTTATGTTTGACCAAAATTTAATTTTGTAATCATGAGAATTATTATTTTTTGGGACCAAATTTCGCTTTTTGTAAATAGATAACAATTAAATATATACTTATTTCTTTTTTAATCAAACAAATACGTAATTTTTTCTTTTTTCATTTGATTAGAAAAATATAGATAAAAATAACTAAACTTTTGTAGGCCATAGCACAAATATTTTTGTCAAACATAATTTATTTTTAAACATATACAAATTATGATAATGTGGGGTTTAGTACGAGATCGTTAAAAAATAAAAAGTGATACATATCAAAATAAAAAACAAGTTATTAAGTGAATATTGGTTTAGACTAATAAAAATTGTTTTAAACAAAATAGATGCATTATATCTAACTTTTATAACTAAACCAATATTTATTTAAAAACCAAATGTATGAAAATTATGAAGAAAAACTTGTTTTAAAAAATATAAGAGAGACTTATGAAAACTAAAATAGACACATGTCAACTACCACTTGTCATTCTCACAATGAAAGTTAAAATCATTTTATCTTATTATATAAGATTCTACTCCCTCTGTTTCATAAATCTGTATTTTTAACCTATTTTAATTTGTTTGACAAATATAAAAGTTTTCGGTTTTCAATTAGTATTTATTTATTAATTATTAAATTTGAGAAATATTGATTTATAGTATTAAATTTTTAAAAAATAATATTGGGTGAATGTTATGAAAAAGTTTCTTTTAATAAAATAGAAATTTATTGTTTTACTAATAGTCGTGAAAATGATTAAGAAACTAATTGTTGTATATTGTTTTGAGTAGCGTATTAAGACTAATGATTTTCTTTTAATTTTTCTTGGAATTTAGGGATTGCGTTTTTATCCATCGATGCAACATCAAAGAAAGTGAACGAGTCGTTAGAATATATCACATCTGTTTCAAAGAAAATCAAAGACCATGAAGAGATCAAGAACTATGTAGTTTTGCATTAACGTGTATTTATGTGGTCAAGAAGACATTAACTAAAGTTATATATGTGGTCAAAACAAATATTGAACATAAAATCGAAAGTGTATAAGACTAAATTAGCAAAAAATAAAATAATAAATGATTGTTATTATTGTATAAATACGGAATAAGTTTGATTCCAATAATCATCAACAAACACACAACATCTCAATATTATCAAGAAAAAAAATTAACAAAAAAAGATCATGAGATCTTTCAAAATATGCCTAGTTTTCTTAGTAATGTTGATAATTGCAAGAATATCTCAAGGCAATACTATAAATGCTATAAAGACGGTAGTGGTGATTTCGAATGATCTTGGAGTGCCTTTACAAGTTCATTGCAAATCAAAACAAGACGACCTAGGATTCCAAAGTGTGTTGCCAGGTCAAAATTGGTCGTTTGGATTTAGACCAAATTTCCTTATCAACCCAACTTTATTTTTCTGTAGTTTTAGTTTTGCAACAGAGAGTCATTACTTTGATATCTACAGACAAGAAAGAGATGGTAATTATGACGAGTTTAGATCCACAACAATAGAGTGGAAAATTAGGAGTTATGGACCTTGTAAACGTAACAAAAAGACCCTTGGCTTTGATTGTTTTCCTTGGAATACTTGATTTGTATTTATTATTATATTAATTAAAATATTATGTAATAATATCTCTACCTATTAACGAATGAAAATAAGTCCTATTTATCAAAATGTTTTAAGAGCCAATAAAAAAAAGATACTATTATAAGATCAATTTTTTTCGTCTTGTTCCAAATCCAAGTAGCATTGTTTAAACCAAATGATCAAAGTATAGCAAATTAACCTTTATCCAAGCCTATGCTTCTCTACTCTCAATCTTGATCCTAGAAGCAAGAACTCATGAACTATACTTAGTCATAATATATACTAACTAGTTTTGGGGCCCGTGCTTTCCACCGAAAAATATAATATAAAATGCTCCTTAATTTTTGTTTGTAGAAATTAGTTAAATTTAAAGATAAAAATGATTATTTACTATATAATATTATATTCATCCACAAAGTTAACTAAAAGTAATATATTTACTATAAGGTTGTTGAGATTATTAATTTGTTTAATAAGTAGTTTACAATATTTTTTCGGACTACGTATTTGTTTTTCAAAAGGCATAGAAGACTTCCCAAGTTTTCAACACCAACAAACAATTGTTTATTCTTTATTTTCCTACCTAAAATATTAGTTTAATAAGAAAAATTTGAAAGGATGTGGGTATGCAAAGGTCACTAACATTATTTTCTTTATTTTGAAAACTCCATGTAGTGTGACAGTTTCATGAAATTTCGAATTCCAAAATACAATCACATAATTCTTATGATTTCTCATCACTAGAAAATATAAGTTTTCGAAATATATATTTGTGTTGTACTTTCACACAAAGAAAAAGAAAATAAATTAACACATAGAAAATATGCGAATAAAGGTATCTAAAAGATATATGATGTTTTCTTTTATATAGGAGAAAAGGATGCAAAATTTTTTGGTTTCACCATGTAGTGCATAACCACCATTACCCACATTTGACGTAAATTTTATGTCAAATTTGTGTTTACACAATTGAGTTATAAAAATCAATTATGAATTTAATTTAAAAATAAACGTTTTGTTTGACCAAATATTGCTTTTTATCATTAGAATTATTATGTTCGTGGTCCAAATTTCAGATTGTTTTTTTTTGTTAATAGAAACAATTAAACATTTATTTCTTTCTTTTTTAATCCCAAATACATAATTTTTTCTTTTTCATTTGATTTACTTTAAAAATGTACAAATTATGATATATGTGCTTTTTAGTCCAAAATCTTTTAAAAAGCATGTCAAAATGAAAAAAAAAATATTTATTAAATGAATATTGGTTTAGAGTTATAAGAATTGTTTTAAATAAAAATGATGCATTCTATCTAAGTTTGATAACTATAAACCAATATTTATTTAAAACCTCAAATGTATGAAAATTATGAAAAACGTGTCCTAAAAATAGAGAAGATACTTATGAGAATTAAAGGGACAAGATAGAAAATATGATGTGAAGCAAATATAAAAAAATACGTGAAGATTGGTGTAGAGAAGATGTTGGATATTTTGGATGCAAAAATCTTTTGTTTCACCATGTAATCTATAATACCATCATTACTCACTTTTAACATAAAATGATACTTACGCATAATGTAAATAAATGTATCTAAAAAATGTTGAATGTTTTCCTCTTATATAAGAGAGGAATATGCAAAACTCTTTGTTTTCACCATTTAATGCATAATACCACCATTACACACATTTAAAACATATTTTATGTCAAATTTAGTGGTTACATAATTGAATCATAAAAATCAATTTAAGAAAAAAGTTATGTTTGACCAAAATTTAATTTTGTAATCATGAGAATTATTATTTTTTGGACCAAATTTCGCTTTTTGTAAATAGATAACAATTAAATATATACTTATTTCTTTTTTAATCAAACAAATACGTAATTTTTTCTTTTTTCATTTGATTAGAAAAATATAGATAAAAGTAACTAAACTTTTGTAGGCCATAGCACAAATATTTTTGTCAAACATAATTTATTTTTAAACATATACAAATTATGATAATGTGGGGTTTAGTACGAGATCGTTAAAAAATAAAAATCGATACATATCAAAATAAAAAACAAGTTATTAAGTGAATATTGGTTTAGACTAATAAAAATTGTTTTAAACAAAATAGATGCATTAACTAAACCAATATTTATTTAAAAACCAAATGTATGAAAATTATGAAGAAAAACTTGTTTTAAAAAATATAAGAGAGACTTATGAAAACTAAAATAGACACATGTCAACTACCACTTGTCATTCTCACAATGAAAGTTAAAATCATTCTATCTTATTATATAAGATTCTACTCCCTTTGTTTCATAAATATGTATTTTTAACCTATTTTAATTTGTTTGACAAATATAAAAGTTTTTCGGTTTTCAATTAGTATTTATTTATTAATTATTAAATTTGAGAAATATTGATTTATAGTATTTGATTTTTTAAAAATAATATTGGGTGAATGTTATGAAAAAGTTTCTTTTAATAAAATAGAAATTTATTGTTTTACTAATAGTCGTGAAAATGATTAAGAAACTAATTGTTGTATATTGTTTTGAGTAGCGTATTAAGACTAATGATTTTCTTTTAATTTTTCTTGGATTTTAGGGATTGCGTTTTTATCCATCGATGCAACATCAAAGAAAGTGAACGAGTCGTTAGAATATATCACATCTGTTTCAAAGAAAATCAAAGACCATGAAGAGATCAAGAACTATGTAGTTTTGCATTAACATGTATTTATGTGGTCAAGAAGACATTAACTAAAGTTATATATGTGGTCAAAACAAATATTGAACATAATATCGAAAGTGTATAAGACTAAATTAGCAAAAAAATAAAATAATAAATGATTGTTATTATTGTATAAATACGGAATAAGTTTGATTCCAATAATCATCAACAAACACACAACATCTCAATATTATCAAGAAAAAAAATTAACAAAAAAAGATCATGAGATCTTTCAAAATATGCCTAGTTTTCTTAGTAATGTTGATAATTGTAAGAATATCTCAAGGCAATACTATAAATGCTATAAAGACGGTAGTGGTGATTTCGAATGATCTTGGAGTGCCTTTACAAGTACATTGCAAATCAAAACAAGACGACCTAGGATTCCAAAGTGTGTTGCCAGGTCAAAATTGGTCGTTTGGATTTAGACCAAATTTCCTTATCAATCCAACTTTATTTTTCTGTAGTTTTAGTTTTGCAACAGAGAGTCATTACTTTGATATCTACAGACAAGAAAGAGATGGTAATTATGACGAGTTTAGATCCACAACAATAGAGTGGAAAATTAGGAGTTATGGACCTTGTAAACGTAACAAAAAGACCCTTGGCTTTGATTGTTTTCCTTGGAATACTTGATTTGTATTTATTATTATATTAATTAAAATATTATGTAATAATATCTCTACCTATTAACGAATGAAAATAAGTCCTATTTATCAAAATGTTTTAATAGCCAATAAAAAAAGATACTATTATAAGGTCAATTTTTGTCGTATTGTTCCAAATCCAAGTAGCATTGTTTAAACCAAATGATCAAAGTATAGCAAATTAACCTTTATCCAAGCCTATGCTTCTCTACTCTCAATCTTGATCCTAGAAGCAAGAACTCATGAACTATACTTAGTCATAATATCAAAACAAATATTGAACATAATATCGAAGAAATCTCCATAGCTAATACTGCTTCAGATGATTCTTTAACCTACAAAAACAGAGCAAAACTCATATGGATTTAAAAGGTTGATTTCAAGCAAAAGCAATACTTGACTACTTGTGGTAACTAAACTATGGAATTGAAGATATACCTTGAACGATTTGCCTTCTTCTTCTTCTACATCACTGAAATTACGCATGTTTTCAACGTTGAATGATCTCCTAGGTTTGATTTTGGGAATCGAAGCTACACAGAGAACGAAACAATCGATTCAGAGAAACTAAAACTAAATCTTAGGTCAATCTAAAAATCAAAAGTTACAATTCGGTTCTCTAAATAGAATAAAAAAGTAATCAAAAACCCACGGGAAGGTTCGTAGCTTGGCGAAGATTCGAACCAGATCTCCGATCGGTGATTGTCTTCGTCGGTTTCTCCGAACAAAAAATCATGCCACTGCGACGCCGCGAACTCGTAAGCCTCGTCTCTAAACGTCGTCTCGGAACTGACGTTTTGATCCTCCGTCGTCGTATCACAGAGAGCGGTGGAGAAGAAGAAACTGAACGAGAGAGAACATCAAAGGCAATTTTAATATGGGCTAATTGTCGATTTAGACACTTTTTTGAAAATGATTGCAAATTGGACAATTTTCTCTTTCCATCGGTGGGTCTCATCAAAATATACTATTCACACAAAAGTTAATTTACTATATTGGGTACAATGTTATAATATATTACAGTAATGCCATTTAAATTTTGTTTCTTTTCTTTTTAAATTATTATCTCTTTCTTTTTATATTATTTTTTTATCTTCTTTTTTCTTGTTCTATTTCATCTTCTTCTTTCTTAGTCTCTTTCATCTTCTTCTTTAAATTGTTTCTTTCTTTTTCTTGATTATCCACCAGATTATACAAACAATTATTTTACTACATAAACTAATATTAACCATTAACATTTCCATTTGTGTTTATAAGTCAGTCATGTACACTGTACAGATGATATAAATCGGTCGTTACAACAACTGCACAAATTCTTCATGCAAATCTTCGTTTGTACTCTGTACGCTGTACAGACAAAGTGTCTCAGTGAGTCATGTACACCGTACATATAAGTCATATTGTCGTCGAGCAACTGTACAATTGTTTCATGCAAATCTTTTTCTGTACACTGTACAGACAAGTTGTCTTGTTGAGTTACGTACACCGTACACTGTACAATACCAAGTACATTATATCATCCACTAGATACTGGATTGTGCAAATGAATAATATTCATCTGCATATACATAGTTGCAAAAATCTGTATCTACCATATAAAGTTATACAAACAAAATTGTACAAAACTCGAATCCACTATCTAAACTTTCAAATTTGAAAATTTTAAACCAATATCTAAACTTACAAATTTGACTTTAGGATTCAATTTGGAAATTTTGTAAAGAGGAAAAATTAAGTTAAAAAAAGGCAGAAAAAAAGAAAAGAAAAGAAAAGAAAAAAAAAGAGAGACAAAAAAAAAACCGTGAGAAAAAAGAAAAGAAAGAAGAGAGGGAAATAAATAAAGAGCATTTAATGTTGATGAAAAGTGCATTTAATGCAATTCTCTTTCACAATGTATATATATAACATTATACAAATACCCATTTTTGTCATTTACCATTATACCTCATTTTCTATCTCTTATCTCTCTCCTCACACTCTATTACACAATATGGGTCCTACAGGGCTATTTTACAATTATAAATAGTGAAGTGTCAAAATTTTGGTTAGTTTCAAAAAATTGCCCCTTCGGCAAATATACCCTTTTAATATTTCCTTTTTTCTTAACGGCTATTTTGACGCTCCAAGACTTGGATTACTATGAAACAGCGTCGTTTCTAAGCTACCTTGAACGCTGCCGTTTAATATTAAATAAGGGTTTTATTTATTAATTTGTTTTTTATTTTTTTTTATGATAATCAAAAGTCAAAAAAGTTTATTGACTTTTTTATTTTGTAACTTAACATTCGGTTTGTATTGTTTTCCACTAGTATATGCGTATATGATGATCCAACCCTCAATAAAACAATGTCGAGATCATGAAATAAACGTGACTGTATATAATCCTATAGGCTCTATAGTTGTTATGTATATATTAAGATCGTTTGTCTCAATATAAATATATATATATATATATATATATATATATATATATATATATATATATATAGTTGTTATATATATATATATATATATTTCACGGTTTAATTAGAAATGCATAAACACAATACAAAATTAGTCTTGGTTACAATACTATTATCACTACTAATGATCCTACAAGTTAATTCGTACGTACCGTTTTGTGCATACACGTATGATTATTTCTCTTATTGTCTTGAGTTTCTAACGGGAAATTACTACAAACCGGGCAAAAAGTGTTGTGTACATATCGTTAAATTAAACATAATTGCGAAACACAGAAAAGAGAATCCGAGGTTGTTGTGTAATTGTGTAGAGATGATGACGAGAGGCTATACGCCACCAATGTTGGCTGATAAAATCCAACAGCTTCCTCTTCTTTGTAACACACATCTTAGCTTCCCTATCTCCTCTAGCATGGACTGCTCCACGTAAGTATACACATATATATCATCATAAACTATATATAAACATGGTTATGTAAACATCCCTTTTAATTAATTATGAAATCAGTCAGTTTTGTATATATATATATATAGATATTCTTTGTACCGTCAAATCATTACTAATAATTATATGTTTGGTGCTCGAGTTTTATGCAGAGTTTAAGATGCATAAAAGTTTTTAAGAGCCAAATTCTCACGGAGGATCCAACAAAAATGTATATCCATTTTTTGGGTTTTGGTTTGTTGATTTTTGTTGTGGGGTAAAACGGTTAAATATATCGCTCGGAGTTTGGAAGATGTTTAGTTCGGTAACTGAGTATTGACTTTCGTTCATAATGTATTGTAATAAAGGGGTCGGAAATCTCGTTTTGACAAATGTTGTTCGCTCAGTGAATTCGCTAGGTTTTCTAGCGAACTGCTTTTATAATACTAAAGATAGCGTTGAAGTGTGGTTACAAGGATATCGAACAAAATTATTAGCAAAGATGTCGAACAAAATTGTTAGCAAAGATGCCGAACAAAAAAGATAGCGAAGATGCCGAACGGGAATATCGAACTAAGATTACGAACTGAAAGGTGGATAAAAATAGGATCGTTGTTTCTCTTTGTAGATTCTCTCTCTAAAAAATGCGGACCTCTTGCTCTGAACAGGAGATCCTCTATTTATAGTGAGTGTTCTTCCCTTTTGGCGGAGTTTTCTTGGCGCACGTTCGCCGTACTGAACCCATACAGCTGAACAGTTTCCTTTCGTAGGCCGTATCGTTTGGCGCCGCGACACTGTTCTGTCAGTACTACCGTTCGGCTCCGCGAAACTGTGTTGTCGGCCATACCTCGACACCGTCTTCTGTTAATGGGCCCAATTCTTGTTGGGCCGCAATGACGTCTTCTTGTTTGGCTCGGCGGGCCTGATCAGATGGACTTCTTAAATGGGTAAGGCCATGTTTCCTTTCAGTTTCGAATCTAATCATTTCATTTTATATGCAAGATATCCTAATTTGCAAGTTGATTAACATTTGTCTCGGGTTTAACTTTCTATTTAAAGTTGCACATTTGTAACTAAAGGTGTTGGATATACGAGCCACAAAACTATACAAAGCACTACATACGTATTTTTGTAGCCTAATTAATATTATAATACACGTATTAATTTAACATAATACTAGTATATACAATATCATACTTATTGATTTTGACCTGATCTAGTATTTGCCTAAACTATTTCGTATTATGAACATGTATCATATATAAATAGGGAAAAACGCCAAAAAATTTCTCAGCTTTAAAAAAATGTCGTTTAATTCCTCAATTCAGGTTTGGACTATTTTATTCCCAGCTTTTTGTCGCAAAACAATTAAATCCCTATTAATTTTTTGGCCTATATAAATAGGCAATAAGGCATGTATCATTTAACACGACTTATCCCTACAAATCTGTCTCTCTCTCTCTCATCTTATGCCACGTAGACATGAACATTAAAGAGAAAACCTATCGTTACGACTTTGACTCCGATGATCCGTACGCCGGAGACCATTTCCGAATGTACGAATTCAAGATCCGACGGTGCACTCGCAGCCACGATTGGACCGACTGTCCTTTCTCTCATCCGGGCGAAAAAGCTCGCCGTCGTAACCCTCTTCGGTATCGCTACACCGGCGAGCTTTGCCCTGAGTTTCGCCACAACGGAGATTGCAGCCGCGGCGAAGAATGTGGCTTGTCTCACGGCATTTTCGAGTGTTGGCTTCATCCTAGTCGTTACCGTACGGAACTTTGCAAAGACGGTAAGTATTGCAAGAGGATAGTCTGTTTCTTTGCTCACTTGCGACGTCAGCTTCGAGTTTTTCCACCGGAAAATTTTGTTGCCGGTGGTAACAGTGGTTCTCTGGCGACGGTGTTTAGCGGTGGGGATAATCAATGTTGTATGTTCAGTCAACATTCTCCGACTAGCACTCTATTGGGTTTTTCGCGATCACCGTCTTTGTCTCCGCCTCTGTCTCCGGCTAATAAAGCTGCCGCCTTTTCCCGGTTAAGCCGTCTTCGTACGGCTTCGGTGACTTATAACGAAGAAATCAATTAGTTGATTAGTTCTTTAGATTCCGTAAGCCTCACGGAATCATTAACGTGTGTTGCCATGGTGGAAATGATTGCCACATCGAATTTCAGCAGCCAAAGCCACCGTCTTCCGCCGTGGATTGATGCCGGAAACAGAGATTTCCAAATAACACAGAGTTCTCTTCAGTTTGTTCTTTCGCCTTCTACTCCAAGTTACCTTAATAATGGTCAGATGCAGCCGTCGACGAGCTACTTCAGTGACTTAACGGCGGCGGTTAGGGCCAAGATTAGCTATGAAGTGAGTTATTGTGGAGATCCTGATGTCCAATGGGTTAACGATCTCTTGATATGAATGTGATATCGACGGTGAATTTTTTTAAAAGAATTTACTCTTTTTTCTTTCTTTCATGAAAGCTAATTAAGAGTGTGTACTATGTATGATATCGTCCTTTATTTTGTATTTTATTACTTTTACGATTTTATTTCTAAATTGATCTCTTGGAAGTGTAATATTTAGTATAGTTGGATCGCATTCCTATGTAATGTTTTACTTCAAAATATTCTGTTTAATAAAAATTGCGGTTGCAATTAATTGCAAGTATATCATCAAAGTCCAATCAATACAAAAGACTAAAAACGTTATTATTATTTTGCACCACTACAAGAGCACTTTGTTTCCTAGGAGACATACTTATCTGAACGACAGGTGTGTGTACATGCAAAGAAAATGTTCATTACATACGATATACGTCTATCTACATGTGACCATGTGAATGTGTATATACATAAATAGATACACATATAAGTAGCAAATATACAAAAGTTAAGTATGTCGGGGCGTGGTGGTGTCACGTGGACCTCATGACCCCACCAATACTTACTTCCCATTCTCATCTTCATGGGTCGATCAATCCTTTATGTCTCCTCCTCACATATTTACATTATTACATGCAATACATACATTTTTGGAGAAAGGACAGTGGACCTTCTCAGGTTTAACCGCTAATTAACACCTTATGCAAAAGGTGTTGAGATTTGTTGGCAAGATATGATCCATGATCTGTTATCAAGTATCAACGAAGATTCCAACATTGATAACACCTTAACACTTTGCAGACGACTCTATCATTCCTTCCCAAGGCATGATCTATGATTTGTTATTGGAAATCGGAGATTGTCTTGTCCCTGTTGACTTTCAGATTGTGGATGTTAGCAAATGCTCAAACGAGCAACTTGTCCTTGGGAGATCTTTCTTAATACTCAGAGGTTTTACCCCAGTATGATTCACTGCAAGTGCACAATTAATCGTGTAATACTTAGGGATCAAATCTACAGAGACCAAGGTTACACTAAAACTCTTAAATTCAAATTAAGCTAAGCGACACAAGAAAGTTTGTTTGTAAAACAATTTATAAAAGAAAACAGAAAACGTTTGTAAACAATATATTAAAACGTCAGGCACCAGGATTAATCGCAGGAAATAGCTATCACTAAATAGATATATGATAGAGAAAGTAATTAAACACCATTCTTAAACTTAGATCACAAAATATAGATTAACCCCCCTCTCGGGCGTATCAAATCCCTATACTAATAAGTATGAAAACTAAACTCTCGTTTGTGTTCGATAAATCTTAGCATGCAGTTCGTCTAAGTCTAATATGTTCACAAAACGCAATAACATCTACTCTCGCAGGCTAAGGACGTTTTGCTCATCTAGGTTCTATCAGGTTTCTAAACCAACTCTCGTTGCGCCTAAATAACCTAAAATCATGAACTATAATTCGTCAATCAAGTTCAAGCAATGCGAACAACCTAGATGAAGAACCCTAAGATAAATTCTCTATCTATCAATCCAATTTAGTAATTTCCATTGAAACACTGAAACCTAACTAGAGAACTACTCAGACATATTCATGATCAAGCAATTCAATATGTTTTAAGAATTATGAATAACAAAACAGGGTAGAAAATCTCTTCTCCGTAAGTTGCAAACTCTGAAAACCTTATATTATGAAAACACCAATCTTCGTAACAGAGGAAGAGATATCAACATGGATAACAATCCTCATCATAGAATCGAACACACCAATCGTCGTAACAGAGGAAGAGATATCAACATGGATAACAATCCTCAATTCGACGGTAATGGTAATCAGATTGATGCCGACAATGGACAAGCCGATGGAAAAAACCAACAAGCTTATGAAAACGATGATATCACACTGATGCGACAACATATTGCTGATTTTATGGCAGCCCAAGCTCGACAAAACAACCAAACCCCAAGAATGACAACCATGTTAGAGGCAGACGATTCTGATGTCTTCTTTCAATACTGCAATCATGTTCAACCCGCTGGAAATCAGAGGATAGTGGAATTTTCAGAGAGAATATCATAACCTGATGGATAGAAACAACAACTTGTCTTATCGCAGCAATGATAAACGAGATTTTACCCCGTTAAATCTAATATCTTAATTGTAGTACTTAAGATGTCAAACCAAATCAGGAACAAACAATTTACTTGAATTTATGAGAAACGAACTTAGTTTAAGCGTGATTAAAAGGGTTGTTGGTGAACGAATTTGTAACCGAAAATCAAACAAATAAAAACGAGAATTAAGAGTTTTGAAAGATTTATAAAAAGCTAAACAATCAGGTTAAGGTGTTTTAAGGGTGATTAAACTTTCAGATTTCAAATTGTCTTTTACAAAAATAACTTTAAGGTTTTGAAAACGATTTTAGATCAATCCACTCTCGTGGCAATGATCCTTTTCTCAACAATTAAACTAAAACAATATCTTGGATAGTTTAATTGTCGAGAAACTTTAAGAACAAATCAATTTTAACCACCAAACTTATTAACACAGATCTCTCGGTTAAGCTAGGCTTGGTTCAAAGGTAATTGTCCAGGAACCTTTATAATCTCTCGATTCATAAAGTTTCCTGGGTTCAATAATCGAATGGACAACTCGATTAAGGCTTTAAGATTGTTACCAAAGACTAAAGTTTTATAATCAATTAAGTTTTAGACAATCATCTATCCTAAGTTCAATCGATCCCCTTTTACCCTAACCCAATTGCCTATTTGGATCTACTCACTAAACATGTTGAATTTCAAAGCAATTAAATTCAAAGAAAGCATAAACATAAACAAAGACAAAAGAGTAAAGGGTTCAAGAAAATCTTATTGATGATGATGAAGATTACAAAGGTGGCCAAAGAAGCAATCACCAAGAAATCTCCAAAGTCAAAAACTAAAACACAAAGCGATGGAACACAAAAAACTAAAGATAGAATCCTCTTCAAACATAACAAAAACCCTAATATATTATTAAACCAAAGGAATCAAGGAAACCAATTTGGTTTAGGAATTGGTTTTCCTTTTTACAACATAAAACCGACTTTCTATTTATTTTTCGCAGCCTGTATCGGTCATAGCAAACCGATACAGTCTGGTCGATACGTGCTGGTGGATAGCCTTGCTTCGGCTTCGTTTCCTTCGTATCGGTCAGGCCAAGCCGATACCACAAGTCGATATAAGTGCTTCTTCCTCTTTTCCTCTGTACCGGCCACTCCAAACCGGTACAACATGTCGATACGATGTCTTCAGGTTCACCTTTGCTTGTATCGACCAGGTGTGACCGATACGACAGGTCGATACAAGTCTCGGCAAAAGAATTTCCTCTATATCGGCCATGGGAAACCGATACAACAAACCGATGCAAGTGTTTCCACTTCTTTTTTGCTTGAATTCTTCGTCTTTTGTCGTTTTAAAGCTCTGAAACCTGAAATACATGAAACGAACCAAAATGAAACCTATATGATACTAAATGCAGCCTAAATGAGTTAATTCTAATGCATAAACTAAGGTAAAATATGTAAAATATGCAAGTTATCAAGCAACAACGTTGAGAACCCTCAGTTTCAGAAGTACCCAACCCAAGGAAGAACCAACATTCAGAACGGCCAGAACACGGGTAACTTTCAGAATCAGAGGAACTACCAACAACCCGCTCCTCAAGAGAACAAGATGGAAGCTATGATGCAATAAATTTTGTTCAGCCAACAACAAGGTAGTAAAGATCTCCTTGATCGATACAATGACATTAGTAACATATTTGAGTCCCTCTCATCACATGTTAAGAAGCTAGATACTCAAGTTGCACAAATCCCTGAAGGAGTAAGAAGACAAAGTGGACAACTCCCTCGAAAACCGGAGGCCAATCCAAAAGCATCATGCAATGTTGCATCATCATCTAACCTGAGAGAAGAGCCACGAGTCTCCAATGATCTACCAACAACTGTCGAACCATTGGAGGAAAATGAAGATGAGATGAGATAAAATTTCCAAAGACACCCACTACGGAAACTTGACAAGATTGATGATCCTGGTGAATTTTTTTGTCCTTGCATGATCAATGGGGTTGACTTCAACAATTCTTTATGCGATACGGGAGCTAATGTGAATTTGATGTCTAAGGACATCGCAGAGGAATTGGGCATCACAGATATCGCACCATCTAGGATGACTCACAGACTTGCAGACGACTCTATCATTCCTTCACAAGGCATGATCCATGATTTGTTGTTGGAAATCAGAGCTCGTCTTGTCCCGGTTGACTTTCAGATTGTGGATGTTAGCAAAGGCTCAAACAAGTAACTTGTCCTTGGGAGATCTTTCTTAGCTACCGTGGGAGCAGTTGTCGATCTACATAATCAGCGTATCTATTTTAAGAAAGTTAAGAAAAGAGTCTTCTACCCTGCAGTGCCACCATAGTCTTCTACCCAGGTTATTAAAGCACACCTCTAAAAGAGGTTAAAAACAAGTTTTTATAGGTTTTGGGCGAATCCCTTACAAAATAGGAAAATATCTAGGCAAAATCTAAAATAAAAGGAAATTAAATCTTCTGATGCGGAGCAGGGATCGATCAATCCTATGTAGGATCGATCGATCGACTTGAGGATCGATCCGTTCTTCGACTTTTGGTCGATCTGATTTTTCTCCATAAGTTTTCCTCAAGGACGATCGATGATCGACCAAAGGATCGATCGATCCTTATGAAGATCGACAAATATTCGACTCTTGGTCGATCCAGAAAAACTCTGTAAATTTGCGCAATAAGAGATCGATCGATCTCTAAGGAGGATCGGTCGATCCTTTTCATTTCTTCTGCATTCTCCATTATTTTGCCTTGAAAACTCCATAAGTCCATCTTAAATGCGTTGGAACGCCATCATGCCTTTTATTACCTGTAAAACAACTAAAGACACAAAAAGACTCTATTGTGTGGCTAAATCCTATGTTTAAAACGTTAAAAACGCCACACATCAGTCTCTTAGGCTTTGAGGTATGAACTTCAGGGAACATAAAACCTTTGTTTTGTAACAGTCGAGTGATGAAAGAAGGATATGGCAGGAGCAGTTTTGGATCACATCTTTTTCCATATTCAAGACGTTGTCGTAGACCACCTTTCCTAGATTCAGGGAAATACCTTCACATAACTGGTAAACCAGCTTCAACATGTTGTTATTGGTAACATTTTCCGCATTCTTCATTGGGGACCAGTTTGAGCATCATATTTTGTAAAGCAGGGCTTTTTTACCCTTGAAGCTTGAAGAATTGAGACCTTTAAGTACTAATATCCTCTTGTCAGTCATGTACTAAGCCAACTCCTCATCGTTCAATCCAACAACCTGATAAACGAGATTTTCACTCGTTCTTTCCAATGTCTTATGTAGTATATAAGATGTCAATCCGAATCAGGAGCAATCAATGTATTAAAACCTATGAGAAACTACACTTAGTCTAAGCAAATTAAAAGGATTGGTTTTGTTTTGTGGTTAGTAAAAGACTACCGAGAAAATGAAAATGCAATTAAACAAGATATAAGATTCAATTAAAGTCTAAACAACTAGGTCGGGTACTTTAAACGAATGATCAAATTCAAGTTTTTGATGTCTTTTAACAAAGGTAACTTTAAGGTTTTGAAAACGTTTATTTAGATCAATCCATTCCCGTGACAATGATCCTTTTTCTAATAGGTAAAATAAAACAATACCTTTGATAATTTAAATCCTAGAAAACGTTAAGTTCAAATCAATTCAATAACTAAGCTTATTAACACAAATTCCTCGGTTAAGTTAGGTTTAGTTCTAGGGTAATTGTTCGGGAGTCCTTACACTCCTCCCGAAGGTAAAACTTCCTTAGTTGCTTTAATTGAATGACCAATTCAATTAAAGCATTAAGACCATTACACTAAACTAAAGTTTTATTAAGTTTAAGATCTAGACAATCATCAACCCTTATATTGATTCACCCTTTTACCCAACCTAATTGCCTAAGGAAAATTACAGGCTAAGCATAATTAAACCTAAAACAATTATGATTAAAGAAAACATAAACAAATTAAAGAGATAAGTGATAGAAGAAACTCTGTTATTGAAACCGAAGATTACAAGAACTCTCTGGGATCCAAATCTCTCAAAAGCTTGTCAATTGTTTAAAAATAAAATAAAAGGTGAAACTCAATAACATATGAAAGCCCTAAATATATAGAAAACCAGTCTAAAAAACGTCTTCCTCGGTTTATGACTTTTTTTCCTTTTTAACTCGAAAACCGGTTTTTCCTTTATTTTTCTCGCAGCCTGTACCGGTCACCGGTACAACAAACCGATATGCTTTTCTTCCTTCGTACCGACCAAAAGTGACCGGTACAACAAACCGTTACGGATCCTCGGGCTTCTTTTCTTCCGTATCGACCACAACTGACCGGTACAATAAATCGGTATGGTCGTTTTTGCCTCTTTAGGCTTGAATTCTTCGTCTTTTATCGCTTTGGCGCCCTGAAACCTGAAACACACGTAACAAACGCAAATGCAACCTATATGATATTAAATGCAACTTAAATGAGTTAATTCTAATGAATAAAACAAAGTAAAATATGCAAAATATACAAGATATCAACTTCCCAAATTTATCATTTGCTTGTCCTCAAGAAAGAGAACAAAGAATCATGTTCGAAAGAGTATAGAGGCGGGACCTCAAAACCAAAAAAACAACCCAAAAAGTGTAGTGAACAAACATCCTAATCAAAGTGTAATAACATGTGGGTCTGGCCTATTGTATCCAGCGTACAATATTAAGGTAATACATTGTCCTTACATAAGATAAATAATATAAGATGCTTCTTAAATAATCTTAATGATGACTCTCTCACCGTTAAGTACACTATAGATGCAGAGTGCCGTGTTTAGAGTTGTGGTAGCCTATGGTCTATGGACAAATTAAAAAGAGGAATTCACAAAACTATACCTTTTCAATCCATTCTTCACAAAACTACACCTAATTTAATATTTTCACATATTTACACCATTTCAAAATTTTAAAAGCTTGATTTACCCTTTACAAAATTACCAAAATTAAAATCTTTTCATTTGGGTTCGCTAATTAGTGTTTAGGGTATAGTATTAAGGGGGTAGGATTGTGTGGGTAGGATTTATTTGGATTTAATTTTTAGTGTTTAGATGTAGTTTTGTGAAGTTATTTTGAAATGGTGTAGTTTTGTGAAATGTAATTCAAATGGTGTAGTTTTGTGATTCTCCCAATTAAAAAAAGTAAACACTAAAAAAAGTTTCTTTAGTCTAGAGATACGAGAGATAGTTATGAGGAAAAACTTAGTTTCTTCTTATACAAGAAAACCCAATAACTTGCTTGAACGCCAAGCACGTCTCAACGCCCTTAGCATACTATGTCAGATCTAGTTTGTGTGGGTGTGAAAACCTTTAGAGGCACGATGATTGGAGCGCTTAAAACTTCAAACCGATTCGACTTATTGTTTCGTTGCACAATATCCATGTATATTTGATAATCTTATAAATCCTATGGAACGAATTCATAATTAAGATATATAAACCGTTATAAACCGGTACAAATTTCAACAATGATATTAGAGCTTGACGTGGATAATATTGAACTTGAATCTTAAATAATATATAGTGCGATATACTAATTATGTAAATTGTCATTGTCATGATAATTTCAACATGTATAAAACTAAACAGATTTAATTTATTAAGCATGTGATTAAATTTGGATTTAATTCTGAAACGGAAAACCATTATAATTAGATTATGAGTTTCGCGTGCATAAAGCATCCTCTTGTAGCGGTGTGTCTTCAACTCGCCAGGCACTAGACGTGCGGACAGCAAGGGCCTAGCGCCTAGCGAAAAAATCTGAGATTTTTCGGGAATTAATCGGGGAATAATTTTAGGATAAATTTATATTTTTATATATATTTCACTTTATATTGATTTTTATTATCATTTATTATAATGTTATTAACCACTAAAACTAATAATTTATCAAAAAATTATAAAATTTAAATATAAATGATCAAATTAGTTAGAAAATAGTCAAAAATTAACTGGATTATGCAAAATTTTATAGAATTAGACGTCGTTATTTAGATCATTAAATTTACGCGGCCACAAACTTAATCGACGCGGACAACCACTGAGTAACGGAAACTCGGGGGAATAATCGGCTAGACAAGCGAGTTTTAGAATAGAGGTCTCCATGCATTGGTAAGTATATATGCATGTATAAGTTATACATATTATACATCGAGAACGTACACGATATATGTGCATGGTTTTGTTAGAATCATATTTTTAATTATTTAATGGATAGATAATCATATGCTTATACAAATTTAGTTATATAGATATACATATATTTGGATATTTGTATATTATTGTTAATTTCAAGATATCTTAAGTTATATTATCAATATTAAAAAATAAAATCACACAAATATTTAACGTAATCTTTTTGCTCCAATCAAGTGGTCTAGTGGTTTCAATTTGTTTGGAGGAGTCGTCCTGTTGGTCTAGGTCAGGATTGATTCCCCGCAAGTGCGAAATTGCAAGATTATTCACTTGGCCACATGGATATGGGTCTTGCTTTCGGTCCATTTGAATACCCGGAGAAAGGGTCTATCCGTGGGCTGCACATCCCCTTGGGGATTAGTCTGAGCCCTTCCATAAAGCCTAGGTTAACCAAAAAAAATAATCTTTTTGCTCCTAAATCTTATGAGAAATATTATATTTTATTGGATTAAAATAAAAGATTTATCATTAAGATTTTTATTATCTATAAAGATATTTATTAGATAAATAATATTGTTTTATTATTTATATTAAATATAATCTTTAAATATAACTAAATTATATAATAATTTATTTCTCAAATTAATATCGAGTTTTCTGATGTCCCCCAATCTTACCAACTGATGAAATTTGAATGGTTGTATAATGCGTCTACCATTGTAGATGTATGAAATCCTTTGAGAGTGAAATGGATAGTTGAATCGTTGTGTGGTGAGTCTGCCAAATCAGCAACACGTGAAAATTTAATACGATAATAATCGTTATCATATGAAATAAGATCGGTTAACTTCATTACGCTATCAAAATTGGTTTTGGGCTTAGAGACATATGGATTGGATTAGACATAAGATAGATTTAATCCACAACCAAAAATTATATCGAATATAATTAGTGATGCAGCGGCGGAAACGATTAAGGATATGTTTGATCTAACAAGGGAATCTCGTTAGATGATAGGGGTTGAGAATACTCTTCTTCGTGGTATTGCTACCTCGTTAGGGTTTGTAAATACTCTTCACAGTGGTTCCGAAGAACCTCTTGATAAAGGAGTTATTAATCAATATCAATATCAATAAAACAAATCCCATTAAACGAAATACATAACAAGCTTATTTATAATAAAACCTAAAATCCTAGAATATTCTATAATAATAAATATAAATTATCTAAATCATTAAAGAAATAAAAATAGAAATAATAAAGATATTTGGAATATCAATCTCCATCATTCTCTCCGACGAAGAGAAGATTCGTCCCGAATCTTAACCGTTGTCTTCGATATGAAGATTTGATTCTTCGGTCAATCTTTTCTTCTGAAACTTCCACTGATAAAACCTTTCATGCACAGACAAAAGATGTTGTTGCACTTTTAAAATCATAACCAAATTATTCAGGAAATTTGCATGTGTCTTTTGAAAAGTTGTAAAAATCTGTGAATGCTCGGAATCTGTACATGCCGAAATTTTCTTGAGGTCTTCATAAATCAGATTATGTCTGGACACGAAATTTGCATGGGTAATATCTTGTAGAGATTTTCTAGAAATCCTAGATTTTCTAGAAACCCTCTGCCGCACGAGTTTTGCACACGTCGTCATCTGATCTTGCACGATTTCTGCTCGCATCTTGATCGGAATTTGCACGACTTCTGCACCCGAAGCGATCTGATTATGCACGATGATTGCATGCGTCGCAATCTGAATCTGCACGACTTCTACACACACAGAGATATGATTTTGCACGACATCTGCACAAACCAGAATTTCATGAAGATCTTTATGATCATGCCCACGCACGGGATATGCACATAAAAACTTTGGCACTGGTTCTGCACCGACTTGCATCCGCACGGATTCTGCACGGACTTGAATCTGCACGGGTTTTTCACGATCGTTATTCTCGAAAGCATCGTCTTCCGTGTGGAAAACATCGTCTTGCATGACAAAATCATCATCGAATTTGGCTTTCTCGTCGAGAATATCAACGTCTTCGTCTTGAATCTTATTGACATACGCAACATAATCATGAACGGACTCATAGACAAAATCATTCATCTGAAACTGACAATTCTCGGTGACATTATCCACAAAGCGTCCTCTTTGTTTCAAATGATAGTATATTGTATCATTGTAGTAACGAAGTAAAAAATACGCGCATAACTTTTGTTTAAGTTTATCCCATGAATTCACCGGATATTTGCCAGATTGCTTGCGTGTTTTCTTTACTTGTTTCCACCATGATATCGTGTGTCCTAGAAACCTTGTAGTCACAAGGGAAACGATTTCATCATCTTGTATGCTTTGAAACTTCAATATCTCTTGAACATCCTTGAGCCAATCAAGTAACAAATATTTACAAAATTCACCATGGAACTTGGGAATATCTATCGTCATGAAAAGAACCGATTCGGCTCGGATACCAACTGATGTAGCGGCGAAAGCCATTAAGGATAGGTTTGATCTAACGAGGGAATCTCGTTAGATCATAGGGGTTGAGAATACTCTTCTCCGTGGTGTTGCTACCTCGTTAGGGTTTTGTGAATACTCTTCACAGTGGTTCCGAAGAACCTCTTGATAAAAGAGTTATTAATCAAAATCAATATCAATAAAACAACTCCCATAAAACGAAAGACCTAACAAGCTTATTTATAATAAAACCTGAAACCCTAGAATATTCTATAATAATAAATAGAATTTATTTAAATCATTAAAAAATAGAAATAGAAATAATAAAGATATTTGCAATATCTCCAAATATTAATCTCTATCAATTAGCAAAAGGATTGCTTACCTAAATAGCTAGATATCCAAAGGTGGAGCCCAAGCTCAATCGGATTCTTATGAAATATGGATCTTGGATCACTATATTCACTAGGAGGAAACACACGATACTCACATATTTGTTTTCTAAATTGAATATATATAAATAAATATATTTATATGTTTGTAGATATTAATATTTTTGTTTTATAATTTATTTTGTTTCGTTATTTTTGATGATTCTGGAAATTTATTGCATTTTCAAAATTTATGTTCTTGTTCATCTATATAATGCTACCATTTGTTATTTTCCCGGTTCTATATACTTTTTGCATGCTTATCACTTATCTTAAAGAGTTTCTATATTTTTTTGTATTCTTTTTTCTCTCATCTAAATGAAGGTTGCAATATTTTTTTAAAATACGCAATACCTTTAATAGCTTGTATATTTTTTTCTTTATTTTACTTGTCATGTTTCTCACTATTTTATAAATTTTGTATATGTCTTATTTTAGGTGTTATTTTGTGTAATGGGATATTATATATATATATATATATATATATATATTGTAATTAGACTATTTTCAATTCTTCAAAGTTCAAAAAAATAAATATAAGCGGATGAGCAAATGGCCCAATGGTAGTCACCTCTGCATCTAATCGCATAACCCGGGGTTCGAATCTCGCCGCTCTCAGTTGAGAGAGAACTATTTAGACACTAGGCAATGATGAAAAAAAAGAAAGAAACACACATTTAAGAACTCATAATAAATTAATATTTATGTGTCGGTATTTTTAAAGCATTTATTATTATAATACTTAATAAATTAAGTTAGAATTCAAAGGGTGTAGTTTTGTAATTCTCCCTGTTTTTATGCATTAATAAATAAAATTGTATGATGATTTTTTATAATTTAATAAATTCTACTAGGTTCAAATTCATGTGTCCCACACGGGTGTAATGTTTATAAACATATTAATTTGATATATTTAAGTTAATTTTTTATTGATGTATATTGAAATCATACTTATATACATTTTAGATATTATGAACACAATTTGGTTATATATTACAAATTATGTATGATATATTCCAACCCGACGCGAAATTACACATATATATATATTATATATAAAATAAATTTGATTTATTCTCATAACAATTATCATTTGTTATTTGAAAATCAATTTGTGATGTTTAGTGGCCATTACATAAATTAAAATATGTGGAGATCATAATTTTTATCCAAATTATATGTTAAATTCTATAATTATACCTACAATTAAATCTAAAATTAGAACCACAAATGACATCTATCTTACTTTAAAAATAATAGTAATATATACTTTTAAATAATTTAAATATTATATTAATTAATTTTTAAAATAAAACTTTAAATTATTTTTTAATATTGTATGATTTTCATAAAATTTAAATATTCATAAAATATAAATTTTTCATTACGTTACCTATTACATAGTTTGATTTTTTTTTTATTTTGTTTTTCTAATTTTAATCCTATTAAATAGGAATAATTCTTTCTTCATTTTTGGTTTTCTCTTTAATCCTATTAAATAAGAATATTTTTAGTTTTTTATCCAAAATTATCTTATATTATAATTTATATAATGAAATTACATGTAACTAAAATCAATTTTGAATGGTTTCTCAAAATTTATCATTTCCAATCTTATATAGTAAATGACAAGGAGTTTTGCCTACGTGTCGTCCAAAGAGAAAATTAAGGAAATTATTTTACAATTAATTAATTTAATATTTTCGATTTTTTTTTGTAATTATCTCTTTTATTTCTCATAATCTATATCATTTTATATTTAATTAATTTAATATTTTCGAAAATTGTTTGTAATTATCCCTTTTATTTCTCATAATTTATTTTATTAATATAATATTTTAGAAATTTCAATAAATTTACTAAAAAGTGTAAAATAAATTTTTAGTATTTTAATTTATATTATAATTTAAAATATTTAATTATTACTAATATAATTAAATTTACTAAAACATGTACGATGTCTTTTTGGTATTTTAATTTATATTATAATTTAATATATTTAATTATTACTAGAGAAAATTAAGGAAATTGTTTTATATTTAATAAATATAATATTTTTCATATATATAATAAATGACAAGTAATTTTGCCTACGTATCGTCCAAAGAGAAAATTAAGGAAATTGTTTTATATCTAATTAATTTACTATTTTCGAAAATTGTTTGTAATTATCCATTTTATTTCTCATAGTTTATATTACCATATATTATTTATAAATATAATATTTTAAAATTTTCAATAAATTTGCAAAAAAGTGTACGATATCTTTTTGATATTTTAATTTATATTATATATACAATAAATGACAAATAATTATATTATATAGATGGTTTGACCTACGCGCCTAAATAAATTTCAAACAAAAATACCATATATTATCAAAATTTTAATTTTTTATAAATTTTAATAGAAATATCATATATAATAAATGACAAGTAATTTGACTTATGTGTCGCACAAAGAGAAAATTAAGGATATATTTTAATATTTGTATATGATCATCCCTTTTATTTGTCAAAGGTTTATATTATCATATATTATTTATTAATTTAATATTTTCTAAATTTCATTACTAATTTTTAAAATATTATCATGTATTATTTAATAATGTGAAAATACACTAGAATGACCCTAATAAGTTGATTATTACTAGAGTAACCCGAAAACGGAGGGTCATTCTAGTTATTCCAAAAAAACACGAGATGGACATTGAGGGGTAGATTTCAAAAAAATATTTACGGTTGTGCCATTTACGAAAATGCCATTTATGTATATAAAAAAAAAATCTACAAAACAGACACAAAGAAATCTACAAAGCAAACACAAAAAGATGAAATCTGGTGAAACGAATCAACAAATAGATGAAACAATTCTACAACCCAGTTAAAAAATGCCATTATATATTAAAAAAAAACCGGAAAATTATCATAACCACTTTATTTTATTCGTAAAAACCTTCTCCTCTTCTCTCCCGTGCGATTTTGGAAACCGTCGTCTTCTTCTTCGTCGCCGTCTTCTTCGCCGTCGCCGTCATCCTCTTATTCCCTTAATCTTCGTCTGTGTCAGTGTCTTCTTCGTCTTTCTTCGTCTCTCTTCGTTCTCGTCGTCGTCTCTGCTTCTTCTTCGTCGCCGTCGTCGTCTTTGCTTCTTCTTCGTCTTCCTTGTCGTCTTTGCTTCCTTTTCGTCTTCCTTGTCGTCGCATTCTCTCCTTTTTCCCATCTTCTTTTTCTTCGAAGGTTATATCTCTTTTTAGGGTTTCGTTGTTTGTAAGTTATTGACTTTTTTGTTTAGTGTTTCGTTGTTCAGTGTTTCGTTGTTCAGTGTTTAGTGTTTCGTTGTTTGATGTTGCATGTCAACGTTGATTTGGTTTTCTTCACTTCTTTCATCTGTAGAGTTTTTGTATCTGCTTTGTAGAGTTTTTGTATCTGCTTTGTAGAGTTTTGTATCTGCTTTGTAGAGTTTTGTATCCGCACGTTCACACATGATGGCGTACCACTGAGGTTTTCTTTGTATGAGTTTGCAGAAATTACGGGGGTTAAAGCGTGGTCCGGTCAATCAGTTGTCTCTTCCTTTCCTCTCTCCTGGTGGTCTCTCCTCTCCGTAGTGTTGATTCAGCTATCGCGGGCGGCGCTAGCTCGGACACAATGTTGGTCTTGGCTGGTCTTGCGGTTGGAGAGGAGTAGTTTGTGGTTGTTTTCTTGGGTTGGCTGAACGGTGATAATGCAGATCTAACCTCTTATCCTTCAGATCTGGATTGTTGCAAACTTGTCGTTGATATCTCCGCCGCAATTGTTAAGGGTTCGTTTTTCGTTTCCGTTTCATATCACTTATTATGTTCTCAAATGTTTTGGGTTTAGATATAAAAGGATATATCTCAGATCTATTGTTCTTCTCGGTATTTGTTGGTTTCAAATATAATGAGATTTTACGGTTTGGTTCGTTGTCTTTTTAGGCGATAGCTATACTTGGAACTAATTACATTGCATTGGATTTGAGAAAGAAATTATTATGCTAAAAATCAGATTCAAAGATATTAAATAACAATGCACTAATTTATTTAGAGATGTGCATGATCTTATCCTCGCTAATTTTTGTTGTTTCATAATGTTTGTCTACTTTGTTGAGGTCGTCAAGTGAACATGAAACATGTTTTGCATTGTTAGTGAGTTTTCTTTATTAATTAAGTTTTCTTAATCACTGTTTTCAATTGTAGGTGATGGATGAATGCTTTGGATTTGGATTTATAAACATTGTTCTCACAATATTGCATTATTATGGTGGTTGTCTTGTGGGTAATATTGGAAAAAGAACTCAAAAGTGTTATTTTTGCACAAAACTCAAAAATGGTATTTTTGTACTAGTTTACCATAAACCAATCTTCTTTTTGTTATTGTGTTTTTAAATAAGTTATGATGGTATTTTTGAAATAGAACTTAATAATGGTATTTTAGATTTTTTCTAACACCCTGCAGATTTAAATTATATTTTGTAGATTTATTTTGGGGTTCGTAGATATAATGTTCTATTTTGTAGAGTTATTTTGGGGGTTCGTAGATTTAATGTTCTCTTTTGTAGAGTTATGTTGTGTACCTTATGATATGATAGTTCTCTTTAAGTAATGGTTATGTGTCTTATGCTAATCACTAATGATTTTGTATCTTCGTAGTTTATATTGCTTGGAGTTGTTTCGTTCCAGTCTCATGTTCCGCAGTTTAAAGAGCTCGGTATTTTTGTGGAGTGATCACTCTCAATGATCCAGCCATATGAAACTTGGGTTCCATCATCTCTTCACAAAGTCTGTTCTTTTTTCCGTTGGAACAAAGATTTCTCCGTTGGATAATGATGAAAAAAACTATATAAAGGAAGATTTTATCAATATTTGCTATTGATTTTGTGTTTGAAACTAAACATTAATTAGTTTAAAGTTATGAACATATAAGATGGTACTTATGATGGTATTTTTGATGGTTTCCATATATAATGTTCTGTTTTATAGAGTTATTTTGAGGATTCGTAAATTTAGTGTAAAGTTTTGTTGAGTTATTTTAGGGATTCGTAGATTTAATGTTATGTTTTGTAGAGTTATTTTGGGGTATATTTTGGGGGTTCGTAGATTTAATACTCTGTTTTGTAGAGTTATTTTAGGGGTTCGTAGTTTTAATATTTTGTTTTGTAGAGCTCAAAAGTGGTATTTATGCACAAAACTCAAAAATAATATTTTGTTATTGGTGTTATTTTTTTTTGTTTTTGCAGATTTTTTATACTTGCAGATATGTTTTAGGGGTTCGTGTTTAGGATATAGGGGTTATACAGTTTCGCTGTTTTGTTATAGGTTTCGTAGAGTTAATTGACTGTATTGTAGATTTATTTAGGGGTTCGCAGATTTATTTCAGCGTATAAAAATGTGTTTTTAAACTTAACTTCACCCTTTACAAAATAGTGTTCAAGGATACAAAGAGAAGATCATACAAAATTAAGAATACAATTCAACAAAAAATCTCAAACACATATTGAGTACGTAATACCAAGCAAATCAATGTTCGCACACACCATGAGGAAAGGTTGCAAAAATTGTCTCCACTCTCGAATCTTGATTTTAAGGTTTATCAAGTATGAAGAATTATACGACATATCCATATCAACAAAAAAGTATATAGGATAATGTTATGAAACTTATGAGATTCTCTTATGTGAATGTTCCTTTATGTGACTACATGTATTAGTCCTAGATGTTATGTTATGCAAAGATTGCAAAAACTGGTTTCACTTTCGAATCTTGTTTTTTAAGGTTTATCAAGTATGAAATATCATAAAGACATATCCACATCATCAAAAAAGTATTAAGGGTTGTGTCGTGTTTAGGGTATAGGGGTTATACAAGAATGCAAATTTGTTATAGGTTTCGCAGAGTTAATTGCCTGTATTGTAGATTTATTTAGGGGTTCGCAGATTTAATCCACTACGAAGACGACGAAAACGAACAAGACGATGAACACGAACAAGACGGTGAAATAGACGACGACGAAAACAACAACGATGTAGAAGACGAAGGGAAGAAAGCTTAACCCTAAACCCTAATAATGGTTGAAACATGAACCCTAAACCCTAAAAATGGTTGAAACATGAACCCTAAACCCCAAAAATGGTTGAAACATGAACCCTAAACCCCAAAAATGGTTGAAACATGAACTCTAAACCCCAAAAATGGTTGAAGACGAAGATCCACGAACACGACGACGGCGGCGATGACGACGGCGAAGTCGAAGACAAAGACGAAGACAAAAAAACCAACGAAGTCGAATACGAAAACGAAAACGAAAACGAAAACGAAAGTCGAAGGTGAAGACGCCGACGTAAAGAAAAACGGCGACGGCGGCGCAGATCTACGACCACGAAGCCCACAAAAAGATCCAAGAAAGACGAAGATGAGAGTGATGAGGAAGCTCAAAAAAGGGGAAAGACGAAGATGAGAAGTGATGAAGAAGCTCGCAACAAGTTGATATTCGATCTACAATGGCGATTTCACCAATGATTTTGAGTTTTTAGTATAAAGGCACGCACTAAGAGACAAATAGAGAAGAGCCACGCAAATAAATCGCATCTAATGACATTAATCTACAATACGGTGAAGTAAGTACGCTTCACGTAGAAGGTAGTCTAGTTCTGATATTGGAATCTTTTAACGTTTTGTAGATTTAATAAATCTGCTGCAGATTTAATTAACTATGCAATTCGTAAAAACAAATCAACACTTCACACGTATTGTAGAGTTTCCAAATCGGACATAAATCTGCAAACAAAGAGGCATAAATCTGCGGCAGATTTTGCCACATATAGAATATGACGTGGCAAAATAAATCTACAAAACGTAAAACGAAAAGTCTGCAGCAGATTTTTCCTACGTGGCGATGGCAATTTCGTAAATAAGTCGACTTTTTACTTGAAATTTGGAATTTTTTTTTTTTTCAGTGGCAGTTTCGCAACATTTTTTTTTCCTGTTAAAGGGAAGGAGGGGCAGTTTGGGTACGAAAGTTCAGGAGGGTCGTTCTAGTTATTAAAAACAGAATAGGGTTCGGCTAGCAATAAACATACGAATGTTGGTTAGTTTAGTAATTTCCTTTAATAATTGACAAAGAGTTTTGCCTACGTGTCGTCCAAAGAGAAAATTAAGGAAATTATTTACATTTAATTAATTTAATATTTTCGAATTTTTTTGTAATTATCTCTTATTTTATATTTAATTAATTTAATATTTTCGAAAATTGTTTGTAATTATCCCATTTATTTCTTATAATTTATTTTATTAATATAATTATTTCGAAATTTCAATAAATTTACTAAAAAGTGTAAAGTATCTTTTGGTATTTTAAATTTATACTATAAGTTAAAATATTTAATTATTACTTATATAATTAAATTTACTAAAAAGTGTACAATGTGTTTTTGGTATTTTAATTTATATTATAATTTAAAATATTTAAGTATTACTAGAGAAAATTAAGGAAATTGTTTTATATTTAATTAATTTAATATTTTCATATACAATAAATGACATGTGGTTTTGCCTACGTGTCGCCCAAAGAGAAATTAAGGACATTGTTTTATATTTAATTAATTTACTATTTTGGAAAATTGTTTGTAATTATCCATTTTATTTCTCAAAGTTTATATTACCATATATTATTTATTAATATAATATTTTCAAAATTTCAATAAATTTATTTTCAAAATTTCAAAAAATTTACTAAAACGTGTATGATATCTTTTTGATATTTTAATTTATATTATATATACAATAAATGACAAGTAATTATATTATATAGATGGTTTGACCCGTGCGCCTAAATAAATTTCAAACCAAAATACCTTATATTACCAAAATTTTAAATTTATTATAAATTTTATTATAAATATCATATATAATAAATGACAAGTAATTTGACTTATGTGTCGCACAAAGAGAAAATTAAGGATATATTTTAATATTTGTTTATGATTATCCTTTTTATTTCTTAAAGGTTTCTATTATCATATATTATTTATTAATTTAATATTTTCGAAATTTCATTAATATTTTTTAAAATATTATCATGTATTATTTAATAATTTAATATTTTTTGAAATTTCAATAATATCTTCTAAAAAATTATACGATGTCAAATTTTTGGATTTTAATTTATATTATAATTAAATATATTTACTTATCATTAATACTATTATTATAAATCATGCATAACAAATATGAGTAATTTAGCTTATGTGTCGCGCCAAAAAAAAGTTAAGATAAAAAAAGTTATTTAAGATAAAAAACAAAACACTTAACACTAGATCTAAAAGAAAAAAACCAAATTTTTTTTAAAAAAGTGATCAATCCATATTAATGTCAATTCCTGATAAAATATTGAAACAACGTAACAAAATAAGCAAATGATTTCGAAAACTAACGAGACAAACTGAAAAAACTTTCGAACAACATTAAAATCGATAAAATTTAAGTATCCATAATTACAAAAAGAGTAATCAAACACAAGAATGTGCCTAATTATAAATAAGCGACTACACATATAATATTAAAACGAAAATTAAATCTAAATTATGCAAAATCTATAAAAACATTAAAGTTCTCAAAATAACAAAATATAACCAAGATTATAAAATAAAATAATAATAAATATGGAAGTAACACGTACATTTAAGAAATTAAATCATATAAGGAACGTTGCTATAAAAAAAATTTCAACAAAAAATATAACAATCACATAAATAAAAATAAAACAAAAAATATATAACTTCTATAAAATCCGAGAATTGGTCTTCACGTGACAACTAAAATTTTGGGGAAATGATTTCTTAAAAATATTTAGTTTTATGTATTATTATAGATAAGGGAGAAATAAAGGGAAAATAAAAAATACATTTATTATTATTATTATAAATGATCTAATCCATTTTGCTTACATACACGATGATTCAAGTTTGATCAATATTTTTTTAATATTTATGCAAATATTATAAATGTAACTTCTTTTAAATGTTTGATAACTATCAATTTATTTTTATAAACATGTAAACTTAAAATTTTTGTACTACATCATACAATTTTATATTTTTTGAAATCTAAATCGATTATAGTTTTTATCATCTTCATTAATGAGTTTTTATCTAATTCTTACAAAACTATTTTTGTTGAATATGCTTTGTTTTATATTATCCAAATTAATTTGTGGACATATATCTTTAACGTCTTTTTAAGTGTCAAACATATTATTTCGTAGAATAAAAACATACGTAACAAACATATGTTTTAATTGCACACATACATACGTTTTTAACAAATTTTTATTTTAATTGATGATTTTTATGTAAAATCTCAAACCAAGATTATATTTCTTTAACAAAAACTATAAAAATATTACAAATTTTCTATTTAAATAATATAAGTCCACCATAAAACACAAAGCCACATTTTTAGATGTTTGTTCTTTTCAAGTTTTCATTTTTTATTGTTAATATATTACGGTTTTGGTTTTATTTATTTCATTGTGATGTTAGCATAGTTTAAGAAAACTATTATTTTTCATTAATATAACATTTGAATTTGTTTTATTTATTTTTTTCTAAAAATTATTTATACCCACGCCATGGGGCGGGTCAAACCACCTAGTTAATACTATAGAGGACATATAATCCTATATATATTTATTGAGGAGACACTTTTAAAAATTTGACTCAAATTTTAAAAGCCCATAAAATATTAACAAAAAAAACCCATAAAATTTCATTCAAATTTTAGAAACTACATGTTAGTTGAAACACTACATATAAATAAGTCATTTGTGTTTTGACTTTTGAAGAGTTAAATGAGTTTAGTAAAATCAGTGATTTGTTCTATAATAATAATTGACTTTAACCCACAATAGTTTAAATTTCAATTGGTATTGTACCGATGTGAGGGATTAATCTATTGAAAACGGGTTAAAATTGATTAAACGGGTGAAAACGAGTTAAAACAATTTCACATTTATTTTAAATAATTATATGCCGAAAATTAAAAATATTTATATATGGTGAAAACGAGTTAAAAACAATTTCACATTTATTTAAATAATTATATGCCGAAAATTAAAAATATTTATGTATATTTTTATATAATACATATACTTATAAATTTGTAATCCGCATTTGACGCGTGTCAAAAAATCTAATTTATTTGAGATATGGAATGACGAGATGTCAATAGTAAAAGAACTCTTTTCACTCGTTATATATAGGATTTTGTACTAGGATAATGTGAAAATAATTCTTTAAAGTTCCTCTTAATCTAGTTTGGTCTTGTTCATTTGGAAAACTAATTGTATCATCTTTCAAAAGGAAAATAGACACGTGGCCAAATTTATAATCAACAATGGTTTTAAAAATAAAAGTATATGTATATATACGTAAATGGTTTTGAGAGCAATTAATGGAGTTTTTGGCCAAAAAGCTTTGTAAGTCATTTTTCGTTTGTAACTTTATCTTCTATTATTTGAAATAGCAAGTCAAACAATCTAAATAACTGTTAACTAGAAATACAGTTTTCATCGTGTATAAACGTTATATCGCCTATTGGAACCAAAAAAGTTGTGTTTTGTTATGCTTAAAAACGCATTGTGTTAGTATTATCTCCTTTATAATCTGTGTAGTTTACGACGAAATATTTACAACGATTTATTTCGTCGTAAATGTAGGACAATATTACGACGATTTAACAACGAATATATAAATAGTTGTAAAATCGTTGTAAAAGCACAATGAATGGTGCCGTCGTTAAATCGTGGTAAAATTACGACGATTTAGGCACGATTTTTCAAATATTTTCTGAATCGTCGTTAAATCGTTGGCAATTTCCAACGAATTTACGAGAATCAACTTGAACCGAAAGTATCGTTGTAAAGTCGTCGTTAATGTACAACGATTTTACAACTTATGTATTTTGGGACTTTTTAACAACGATTTTGCAATGTAGGTGAAAACGTGTATTTACTGCTTCACCTAATATTTTACAACTTTCATTTTAGTAGTTCAGTCGTTGTACATTAGTTGTAAATCTTTTGTTAAATGCAATAGTTGTGAATTAGTAGTTGAATTTCGTTGGTAAAAAGTTGGTAAATTTTCAAAATTTCTATAAATAAATTCTCACCTCTCACCACAAATCACACCACATATCATATATATATATATCTCTCTCTCTAAAGAAAAAAAACTCACTTTCTTTCCAAAAAAATGTCCGGAGGCGATATCTACGAAATTCGGAAGTGAATGTACATACATCGAGGCGATGACGGATCGGTGACACGAGAGTTCCTCGACGGGGTTGAAATATTCATGCAGCAGGCCACAAATCTACCAGTCACTATTGAAAGCGGTAAGATGTTTTGTCCTCGTGCGAAATGCGACAATAAACGGTTCATTTTGGTTGAAAATGTTTGGAAACATTTTTTAAATAGAGGATTTACACCACAATATTTTATATGGTTTCAGCATGGGGAAGGTTATTGTGGTAATGTTGCTAGCAGTAGTAGTAATTATCATCAGGAATCTGTAGATCATGATCAACATGTAGAAAATGAGTATGATTATTATAATTTTTATCATGATCATGGAAATGAACCGGATAGGATAAATGACATGGTTAACGATGCATTTCGTCCCGAAGTTAACACTATTGCATTCTCATTTGATGGAAATTTAGTCGAAGAACCTAATTTAGATGCTAAAAGATTCTACGACATGTTAAATGCTGCAAATCAACCAATATATGATAATTGTAGAGAAGGACACTCTAAATTGTCATTAGCTGCTAGAATGATGAATATTAAAACAGACCATAACTTATCTGAGGTGTGCATGGATGATTGGGTTGCATTGTTAAAAGAATATTTACCCTCTTACAATTTAGCTGCTGAAACGTTTTATGAGGTTCAAAAATTGGTTATTAGTCTTGGTCTTCCGTATCAGTCAATCGATGTATGTGTAGAAAATTGTATGATATATTGGAAAGACGACGACATTCTTGAGGAATGTCGTTTTTGCAAAAAACCAAGATACATGCCAGAAGGAGCAGGTCGGAAGAGGGTACCATACCAGAAGATGTGGTATCTGCCTATAACATACATGCTTCAAAGGATGTATCACTCGGAGAGGACAACTTCTTCGATGAGGTGGCATGCAGAACATACACAGAAGTCTGGAGAGGTGACCCACCCATCAGATGCGAAAGCCTGGAAACACTTTGTGGCCCGTCATCGTCACCCCCGATTTTGCTAGGCGAAAAGGTAACGTCTACCTTGGTCTATGTACATATGGATTTAGTCCATTTGGTATGTCAGGTAGGCAGTATTCTTTGTGACCCGTCATCGTCACCCCTTATAACCTCCCACCAGAGATGTGTATGCAAAGGGAATTTTTATTTCTGAGTATGTTAGTCTCTGTACCTAAACATCCAAAAAGATCCCTTGATTTTTTTCTACAGCCTTTGGTGGAATAGTTGAAGGAGTTATGGCACACATGAGTAAAGACTTACGATTGTTCGAGGAAATATAATTTTACAATCAGCGACATTCCTGCCTACAGAAAGTTGTCAGGTTGGACTACACACGGATGACTCTCTTGTCCATACTGCATGCATCGCACTGACGCCTTCCAATTGAAAAATGGAAGGCAAACAAGCTGGTTCGATTGTCACCGTCAATTTCTTAGTCTGCCCCACCCCTACCGGAAAAACAAACGAATGTTTAAGAAGAACAAAGTGGTTCGTGATCCTCCACCGGTATATTATTGGCAAACAAGTTGAGGCGCATATGGATCATTACTTTGCGAATTACATAGTTCCCCGTGGAGGAAACTGACATGTCCCGCCTAATCTGCCTGATGGTTATCTTACGGAACACAACTGGCATAAAAAAAAAATTTCTGGGAGCTCCCATACTGGAAAGATCATCTACTCCGACACAATCTCGACGTGATGCACATAGAAAAAAAAAATTTCGATAACATTATGAATACTCTTTTGAATATGCAGGGAAAAACAAAAGACAATTTTAAATCACGTCTTGACTTGGCTGAGATATGTGCGAGATCCGAATTACACATTGATAAATAAGGAAAAGCGCCAGTACCTATATTTAGATTATCCAGTGGGTGGTCTCTGAATTTAAGTTTCCTGATGGTTTTGTTTCTAATCTTTCTCGGTGTATAGATAATAGTAAATTCACATATATAGAAAGTCATGATTGTCATGTGTTCATGCAAAGACTGCTACCATTTGTCTTGGCGGAACTTGTTCCACAGAATGTGCATGAAGCAATTGTTGGTACGTAATGCCTAATTAATTAATATAATATAAATTTTCATAAATGAAATACACCGTAATACCTATGATTTAATATATGTAAGTGTTGGGTTGTTCTTTCGTGATCTTTGCACAAGAACGTTGAACGATCAAGTAATAACTTAACTAGACGAGAACATTCCTCTCATTTTGGGCAATTTGGAGAAGATATTCCCCATCCTTTTTTTATGTTATGGAGCACATACCAGTACATCTCCCACATGAAGCAGAACTAGGTGGATCCGTTCACTTCCGATGGATGTACCCGTTAGAGAGATTTATGAAACATCTAAAATGGAAGGCGAAAAATCAGGCTAAAGTCGAGGGTTCAATCGTTGCGGGTAGTATTATAGAGGACACATACTACTTTGCACCTACCGTGAGGACACGTAAAAGAGCGCCAAGGAGATTTGATGACGGAGGCATTCAAACAATGTACGCGGTGGAAGGAGTGCCTGATATATTTTGTCCAATTGGTCGGCTCAGTGGACGCATAAAAGAGGTTTGGTGGAGCAACGAGGATGAAATTCATTGTGCCCACACGTACATTCTATTGAACTGCGATTTTTTCACTCCATGGGAAAGGTAAAATTCTATGTTATAATACTCTTAGATTACAACATGGTATAAATTAAAACATTGCTTACTTATGATATTGTCATATAGTATCTTCGTCGAACAAGTTCGAGAAGGAATTCAGGGGAAATCTGAAGATGAGCTCGATTCCCGTAAAACTCAACACTTTGTGATGTGGTTGCAAAGACAGGTTGAAAATATCAAATATGCATTTCGATAGTGAAATTATCAACTAATATATTTAAACATAATTAACTTTGATGACTGCATATTGAGTACGATGACGAATCTTATCCGGTGTGGTTCCACGAAATGCTACAACGTCCCCTTGCGAAGATTCGGACATCAGCAATGTATTTTACAAGAGGCTATGTTTTCCACGCGTACGAGTACGGTCGACATCGAACAAGTGTTAACTACGGTGTTTGTGTTAGGGGAGACATTGATTTCTACGGAATCAACCAAGAAATCATAGAAATAACGTTTCCCGGGTTGCTCATGTTGAAGTGCGTACTCTTCAAATGCGAGTGGTTTGATCCTACGATCGGAAGAGGTGTACGAATCAGCAAGTTTGGGATCGTTGATGTCAATAAGAGTAGAAGATACAACAAATTCGAGCCTTTCATACTTGCATCGCAAGCTGAGCAAGTAAGTTTCATTCCTTATTCGCATCTTAAGTCGACGAGAATACATTGGCTATCCGTCATCAAAATTGCTCAAAGAGGGTACATAGTCAGGTAAGAAGAATTAGCACTCCAAAATGACACTCCGTCGATATTCCTTCGTCAGAACTAAGCACGTACATGGTCTTACTCGTTGATCCACATAATAGGGAAGCTGAAGAGGTGAACGAGGACGAAGAAGAAGTCGAAGAGACTGAAGAATTTGATGAAACTGACTCTGAAGACGAATATGAGTCTAATGATGACTAGGAGTAATGAATAAGTTGTATTTTGAATGTAAAAATAAACATGGTCTTATGGTTGATCATGGTCTTATGTTTCTTTTTTTGTTAGAATAAAAATAAACAATCGTCGTCAAATCGTCGTAAATTTACGACGATTTGACGACGATTCGTCTTAGTACGAGGTTGTTAGATCATACGAGGTTGTACTTTGTCGTACAATGATACGTTCGTCGTAAACTAGTCGTAAAATAGTCATAAATTTACATGCATTTTACAACGTTTTTTGTGATATACCCCTAAACCCTAAACATTTTCTACAGTAGGTCTTATTTTACGTACACACACTCATTAAAACCTCTAATGTTTATGAATAACATTAAAAACAATGATAAAGTAGCTTATCAAAAAAAATTTACATTTTCTAAAAGTTAAGGTAAAGTGTATTATAAATTGTTCTTAATATGTATATAAGTTCGAATTTTTCTAAAATTTATTTTTTTGCAATCATATGACTTGGTATGATATCATATACATACATAACGATTAATATATTTAATATGTAGTCAAATATAAGATGAATTTCATTGAATTCCATTTAGTGTAAAGAATCGTCGTAATTACGACGATTCCTGAAACCCTGACTAAACTCTAAATGTCGCATCCTCAGATGTTTTGTGTGTACGAGGTTGTCCACATCATAGGTTACGACGATTTTAGAACGATAAAAAACTTAATCGTTGTAAAAGTGTTGAAACATAACAACGAATTTACGACGATTCTATATTTTCGGAAATTTCATTTCCCTCCAACACGCGCCAAGCCAAACCGTTTGAACTTCCGTTGCAACGCGTGTACGAGGAATCGTCGTAAAATCATCGTAAATTTACGACGATTGCTAACATTATATATATGCGATCAAATTTCTTCTTTTCCTCGCTCATTCCTTCCTTTTCTTTGTCTCTATACAATTTTCTCTCTCTACAATTCTCTCTCTCTAAAACACATTCTCTCTAAGGAACTCTCTCTCAAATCCTAAGGTAAATTTTTTGTTTCAAATATATAGTATTAGAATTTAGGATTCATAATTTAGTTTTAGGCTCGGATTTTAGATTTAGGTTCGGATTTTAGTATTAGGCTTGAATTTTAGATTTAGGCTCGGATTATAGTATTAGGCTCAGATTTTAGTATTAGGCTCGGATTTTAGATATATATATATAGTCGAAAATTATAAATTCTAACTAAATATAACTAAATTATAATATAATTATAACTAAATATAACTAAATTATAATATAATTATAACTAAATTATAACTTATTATAACTTATTAAAAAAATTATAACGTATAACTTTTTTACTTATAACTTTTATAAAAATTATAAAAAAATTATAACTTATTATAACTTTTTTACTTATAACTTTTAACTTAATATTAAAATTATAACTTATTATTTTTTTACTTTTTTGCAGTTATATACATGGTTCGTAGGAGGACATAGACCGTAGCTCTAGGCTACATGCAGATGATGGCGGAGCAGGCCGCCGCTTCACGGACAGCTACGGGTTTTGGTTCCGCTTCTGGTTCCGGAACCGCGTCCGTTTCGACTACCCCTCCCGTCCACGTCGGGACACCTACTCCCGTCCACGTCGGGACACCTACTCCCGTCCACGTCGGGTCGACCCCTCCTCCCGTCCACGCCGGGACCTGTACTGACTTCCACACCGGGAAACCTCCACCTCCACATGTGCCCGCCACACCCAACGGAACACCCGACGGAGACGTCCAGGGACCGGTACATCCAGAGTTGGATGTACCAGGACACGTTCCTTACGCCACCTTCCAGGTTGAGGATATCCTCGCTCAACCCGGACATGACGGTATGCGCCACTTGGATCCGCACAAGAGTGCGAACACTTATTGGTAAGTTTAATTTGTTATTTATATACTTTAATAACTAATTTGTTATTATTCGGTTTTTTGATTAATCGATTTAATTTGTTTTTTTTAGGTTCAAGTACGACAATGGTGTCGCGCGATCTATCGCGAACATCATCAAGGGATATTTCACGGAGTCGCATCCCAATTGGAGCAAAACTCCGGAGCAAATCAAGAAGACGTGGTTCAAATGCTTCGCAATAATGTTTTTTTTTTATTCATTTATTTAACTTTAAATTATTAATTACTTTATTTCTTGCTTAAACTAATGATTTAATTTGTCTACTTTTGGAGCAAAATTGACATTGGGATGTCTCCATCAACAAGTCCGTGAAGACGGAGTTCAACAAGACGACGAAGTTTCGTCTCGCCAACACCGTCTTCGACTAGAAAGAAAAGCGGAGGGTCGTCGGCGATGTGGCGAACCGATATACATTTCGGCCGCGGTGTGGGACGGCTTGAAGAAATATTGGAAGGATGACCACAACGCAAGCGTAGCTGAGAAGTATTCCACCTCCAGGAACGCTAAGCTACATGACGGGACGGCGGGGCAGATCACCTTCGCAGGTCGGATGTACGACATGGTACGTTTTTTTTTTTAATCTTTTCAACTTATTTTATTTATTTATTATTATATGTCAAATACTTATATTTACCATTTAATTTTAGACCAAGCAATTGGGCCACAAGCTCCCCGTCAGTGCCGTCTTCGAGAAGACGCACAAGAGGAAGAACGGCGAGTTCGTTGACGTCCACTCGGAGCGGATTTTCACCGACCTCGAAGCTCGGAAGACGTAGATTGAGACTCAGCGATCTCAGAGATCCCCGGGAAGCACTAAGCAACATGTCGCGCCGCTTTCCACCGTCGAGCTTGATCAGCTTTTCGAGCAGGTAAAATTTTATTTATAATGTTTCTTTTATCAAATTATTGAATTTAAACGATCATTTTTACTAATCGCTTTATTTTATAGGTTGCTCCAAAGAAGAAAGGGTGGATTATAGGCATGGGATCCATGTAGGACGTCCTGCTTGCTCCTACTTCCTATCGATCTCCGACTCAGATGGAGGCTGAGATTCAGGAGCTACAGACAACTCAGGCCAAGGGGGCGAAGATTATGGTCTTCTACAACAGCCTGTTCACGGTCCTTTTTGCTTCCAACTCAGCTCTACTTCGGACGATGCAAACACATTCCGACCGTCCGACCCAGGCTGGACAAAACACCATCGATCCCGAGCACGCAACGCAAAACTACTTCAGGGACAATATTGATTTCAACTTACAGGATGAACATCAAGATCCGGATCGTGTTTAGAATTTATATTTTTGTATTTAATTTGAATTGTATAAAATTTTTAATATAAAATTTAATTTGAATTTGTATAAAATTTTGTATATTTTTTTTAATATAAAATATTATTTTTTATATAAAATATCGTCAATCGTCGTACTTGGACGACCACTTTACGACGATTATTTTACGACGATTGTACGTCGACCCTTTTACGACGATTAGACGTCGAACATTAACGACGACCTAACAACAAATGATGTATCACCCAACTCGTGTTTCACTTATAAATACGTTGTAAATGTATCGTTGTAAAAGAGTTGTAACTTTCCAACGAATTTACAACGATTTGGTACAAAGCATTTTACGACGTTTTCGTATCGTCGCAAACTAAGCGACGAAATCACGACGATTTGATATTTACTTCGATCAGTTAACGACGAATTGATTTTCGTTGGTAAATCGTCGTAATGGCCAATTAACAACGATTCCCTTCGTTGTAAGATAACAGTTTTCTTGTAGTGTTTGTTAATTATCTGATTTTTAAAAATTTGCTATAAGGTGATTTTTGCATGTTAAATTACAATTTTACCATTAACTTTAAAATTTAAAATTGTTAAATATCGTGAATGGTTGTATGTGAATGATCTTTTGTGAATGATTTCGAATGAATGATCGTTGTGAATGATTTCGAGTGAATGATCGTTGTAAATGATAAATAAGACATGTGTTAAGGGTGGGTTCAAGCCCGACAAAGGCCCGACCCGTCAGAGAAGTTCGCATGACAACAAGGCCCAAACTCGAAGCCCACCTCTGCATGGTCCCCATTGGCTCCGGTACGGAGCTGATGAAACCGCTATATATAGAGACTTCCTCCTTAGAGAAAATGATTTGGAATTTAGAGAGAGAACTTACAGAAAAACAATTTGTTGTATTTATCTATCTTATAGCTCGCAAAAGCACATCGATATCTCTGTAAAACATCCCACATTAATAAAATTACCGAGCTCAAGTCTCATTTCGATAAATCACCTCGTGAGTTCGCCTTTAATGAGATTTCCGACCCACATTATCTTTAACCACCTCAACACCCAATCCCCTTGACCTCGCAACACCCAGATTAATTATACTTAGCACTTTTACCACCTCACCAATATGTGAATGACGAATAGTAATGGTGAATAATCTATGTGAATTGTAAATGATATCCGTGAATTGTGAATGATTTATGTGAATGACTTTTTGTGAATGATTTTGTGTGAATAAAGGTAAATTTGTCATTTTAAATACGAAAATCAAACAAAATTACCCAAAATTAATTATTACGTCAAAATCACCTAATTGACAAATTATGTTTTCAAATGTACCTAATACGCTAATTAACTCTTTAAAATTAGGGTTTATTGATTTTAAGAGATTGTATAGAAGACTCAAGATTTATATATAAAGAGTATGGGTCATAGCCCGATCCGATCTTAGGCCTAACCTGAATGGTCTGCCTATATTGTCCAAAGTACCCGAGATTAATGGTTAACGAGGCCCATTATTTCAATTGGTTTTAAGTTGGAAATCCATATCCTAACAGGAGATCCCCATTTTATTCTCTATATTTGGAGATATTCATTTTCTACTCCATTTATAGATATCAACTTTTTATTTACAAATCAACTAGGTTACTTATCGCGCATGATAAATTTTAAAAATAATTACGTAAAGGTGGATAATTATAAAAAAATATTTATAATTTGATTTATTTTTTGTTTCGATTATAAATTTTTTACTATTTTCTTATTTATTAATGGGAGACACTACAAGAAAACAGCGAATTGCCGACTACATATAGCGACTAAACAATTAGTCGCCAACTTTGATGACCATTTAACGACTATTATACGACTGTATAACGACTACATAGATATAGTCATATATCGGTCGTTATTTAACGACTACAAACGGTAATCGGTAATGTAGTCGTAATTTAACGACGATATATGACTAATATCTTTATGAGAAAAATATTTTTGAATGAAGTCGGTAATTAGTCGCTAATTTGTGACTAATTCGAAAAGTCGTAAAATAGTCGGGTTTTTAGCGACTATATAACTACTCTTCCGGCGGGTCATTATATAGTCGGAAATCAGTCGTCTTTTTTAGGTGCAAAAAACACGTGTTTTGTTGGTAGGTATATTGGTTTTTGGCGACTACATAGTTTTAGTCGCTATGTAGTCGCTTAGTAGTTTCTTTATAAAGAAAGCTCAACCACTTCTCTTCCTCAACAACCCACAAACATCTCTTTCTCCAACATAAAAAAACGTTTCTTATCATATAATTTGATATCTCAAATTCTCTTTTTCATATGATTGTATAATGTCGAGTCATTATAACAATTCTCGGGAGTGGATGTATCGGCGGATCGATGAAGATACCGGAAATTTTTCGAAGAGTTCGGATTAGGAGTGGAGCGGTTCATGACGTTTGCAAATAGTCGGTCTCTAACACAAGATAACGGGGGTAAGTTTTTCTGCCCTTGTAGTGTTTGCAAAAACGAAAAATTTCTCCCGGGACAAGAATTTGGAACCATCTTTATAGTAGAGGGTTTATGCCAGATTATTTTGTTTGGTATAAGCATGGGGAAGAAATCAATATCGATTTAGGAACTAGCTACATTGATCCTACATATATAAGTGGGAGCCATGTAGTTGAAGATAGGTATGTGGATATGGTTAATGATGCATTTCGGGAAAACATGGGTTTTGATGAAAATTATCATCAAGAAGGTAGTTATGCAAATGTAGAAGAACCAATATTTAACCATTCAAAGAAATTTTACAACTTGTTAGAAGGTGCAAAAGATCCACTATATGATGGTTGTCGTGAAGGTCACTCGCAGTTATCCTTAGGCGCTCGAGTCATGCAAAATAAGGTCGAATATAATATGAGTGAAAAGTTAGTAGATTCGGTTTGCGATTTACTTGACAGTTATTTACCGAAGGAAATAAGTCTACCGGTTCTCATTACGAAACGAGAAGTTGATGCGTAATTTAGGTCTTCGTATCATACAATTGATGTTTGTCTTAACAATTGTATGATATTAAGAAAGAATACGAAAACGAAGAAAAATGTGTTTTTTGTGGTGCACAAAGATGGAAACCTAAGAACGACGGACGTAGAACGAAAGTTCCATATAGTCGTATGTGGTATTTACCGATTCTTTGACAGATTGAAGAGAATGTATCGAGCCACAAGACTGCAGCGGCAATGAGATGGCATGCCGAGCACGAAGCAAATGAGGGAGTAATGAGTCATCCTTCCGATGCGGCGGAATGGAAATATTTTCAAAATCAACATCCTCGGTTTCTTCTTGAACCACGAAATGTTTACCTTGGATTGTGTACGGATGGGTTTAATCCATTTGGCATGTCTCGTAATCATTTATTGTGGCTGTGATCTTGACACCATATAATCTACCCCCTGGTATGTGCATGAATGAAGAGTACTTGTTTCTTACTATTCTGAATTCCGGGCCTAATCATCCGCGAGCTAGTCTTGATGTCTTTCTCCAACCTCTTATTGCTGAGTTAAAAGAGTTGTGGTCTACTGGAGTCGATGCATACGATGTGTCGTTAAATCAAAATTTTAATCTAAAAGCGAGTGCTTATGTGGACGATAAGCGACTTTCCGGCATATGGCATGTTATCGGGATGGACAACCCATGGTAAATTGTCTTGTCCGGTTTGCATGGAAGATACAAAGTCTTTTTATCTACCAAATGGAAAGAAGACATGTTGGTTTGATTGTCATCGAAGATTTCTTCCTTATGGACATCCACTAAGAAGGAATAAAAAAGACTTTTTGAAAGGAAAAGACGCATCAAGAGAGTACCCACCTCAGTCTTTGACCGGTGAGCAAGTTTACGTGAGCGGATAGAAGGTGTAAATCCTCCGAGAACTAAGATCGTGGGTGGAAATGGTCACGAAAAAAAGATACGTGGCTATGGGAAGGAACATAATTGGCACAAGGAAAGTATATTTTGGGAGCCGCCGTATTGAAGGGACCTTAATCTTCGACATAATATTGATGTGATGCATACGAGAAAAGAATTTTTTTGATAACATCATGAATACTCTTATGAGTGTGAAGGGCAAAACAAAAGACAACATCATGTCAAGATGGGATATTGAACGATTTTGTGCTCGGCCACACTTACACATTGATAGTGAAGGCGGGGCTCCTTTTCCACCCTATACATTGACGAAGTTGCGAGAACAAGTTTACTCGAATGTTTGAAACATTCGATTAAATTTCCGGATGGTTATGCTTCGGACTTGGCTAATTGTGTTGATATAGAGAATGGAAAGCTTTCGAGCATGAAGAGCCATGACTGTCATGTGTTTATGGAGCGACTACTTCCATTTATCTTTGCAGAACTCTTGCACCGCAATGTCCACCAAGCGATAGGCGGTACGAATATGAATATGCAACTTCTTTACGTTCTAATATATTAATTATGTAATAATTAACACAACGATGCAATTAAACTATATGTATATTGCGGGGATTGGAGCTTTTTTCGGGATTTATGTTCGAGGACTTTGCACACAACTCGCGTTCAAATTCTAAAACGAACATAATTATAATCCTGTGCAATTTTGGAGAAGATCTTTCCGCCATCGTTTTTCGATGTGATGGAACACCTGCCTATACATCTCCCATACGAAGCCGAATTGGGAGGTCTGTCCGGTATAGGTGGATGTATCCTTTCGAAAGGTTTTTCAAAAAGTTGAAAGGCAAAGCGAAGAACAAAAGGTATGCGGCGGGATCAATTGTTCAATCTTATATCAACGACGAGATTGCATATTTTTCGAACAATACTTTGCCGCGAATATACAAACAAAGTCAAGGTAAATGAACAATATACACTTTCGCGTAACTTATTAATTAATGTGAATTACTTAAAAGTGTTTTATTATGCGAGGTTAACTAGATTTGATGAAGGTGATGTCCCCGTATATAATGTTCCTGGAGTGCCTTTGATATTTACTCAACCAGGTCGCCCAAGTGGTGAAATGCATGAACTTTGGCTTTCGGAGAGAGACTATCAATGCGCACACTCATATGTGCTGAGAAATTGCGATTACTTTCAGCCAATTGAGCGGTACATAAACTTATTTACCTTTTCATGTAAATAATTACACAATTTCGCAACATATATTTATATACTTGTTGAATATATATAGCATGTTCGAGGATTTTATCACGGACAAATATACGGGACTTACCGAAAAAGAACTCTCTGTAAAAAGAGCCGAGGAATATCATTTATGGGTCAAAGATTATGTAAGTACAAAATATAGTCATATATATGTATAGTAAATTTAGTTTTACACATGTTTTTCGATTAATTTTCATATATATATATATATGCGGGTTACTTATTGGAATGCCACAAATCCTTTTCTGCATGGGTTCAAGACCTAGTTCATGGACCTTTGAACAAGGTCAAAACATGGCCAATGTATTTTACAAGAGGCTATTTGTTTCATACGGAAAATCACGGCGGGACGAAGGACATGTAACTACGGGGTCGGTGTTAAAGGTGAAAATTACACGGATGCATCCGATGTAGCGGATTTCTATGGAACTCTAGCGATATAATGGAACTTGAGTACGAGGGGATGGTCAATTTAAGAATCACACTATTTAAGTGTCGGTGGTATGATCCTGTTATTGGTAGAGGCACTCGTAGGAGCAATGGTGGTGTTGTAGACGTTCTTTCATCGAGAAAATACAATAAGTATGAACCATTTATTTTAGGTACGTATACATATATACATATATATTATTAACACGTTAAATAATATTATTATCATATATATATCGATATGTAACTTAAACTTTTTAATCTTGCAAAAAGCCTCTCAAGCGCATCGGGTTTGTTATATTCCGTACCCGTACGTAAAGAAGCCGAAAAAAACGTGGTTGAATGTTGTAAATGTCAATCCGAGGAAAAACATAGAGGTGGAATATGTGAACAACGAACCAACACTTTTGCAAACAGAAAATGACGATGGTGTACTTGTTGACTACAATTGAAGATCTCGAACTCGACAATTTTGAAGAAGGAGTTAACCGAATAAATCTTGATTACAATGTCGGAGATGCGGAACCGAAGATGAGTTTCAATGTAATTTATCTTCTTCGATGATGAAACGAAGACGAAGATTAATTTGTCGTATAATGTATTTGTAAAATTTGAAATAATGTATTATTAATGTATTTGTAAAATTCGAAATAATGTATTATTATTAATGTATTAAAATAAAATTGAAATAAATATTAGAAGAAGAAGAATAATTTGTCGTATAATGTACTTGTAAAATTCAAAATAATGTATTATTAATAAAATTTTACTAAGGTATTATGTTTTGGCCTAAAAAAATAAAGGACCTATGTTTTACGACCGTTTCCCGACTATTTAGCGACTACAATGTTTCGTGACTATTTAGCGACTACAATTTTTAGCGACTATTTAGTGACTATTATGTTTAGCAACTATTTAGCGACTATTAGGCGACTACTAAGTTTTCCCCAATTCATAACCTAATCTTCTTTCCCCAAATCGACAAACTTCTTTCTCATCCCTCTCCTTCTCCGACGATTCTTTCCTCGCCGCCGATTCTCTCCTTCTTCGCCGCATCTCTCCTCTCCGCTGATTCTCTCCCTCTCCGCCACTTCTCTCCTCTCCGCGTCTCTCTCCTCTCCGCGTCTCTCTCCTCTCCGCGGCTTCTCTTATCTCCTCTCCGCCGCTGCTCTTCTCTCCGCGTCTCTCTCCTCTCCGCGGCTTCTCTTATCTCCTCTCCGCCGCTGCTCTTCTCTCCTCTCCGCCGCTGCTCTTCTCTCCTCTTCGCACCATGAATCAACAAAAGGTTTCTCGAAAGAGAAAGACGACGCGGAATGTGGCGATGAGCGGGGCGGTGAAAAGGCCAACCTCTCTTCCGACTCAATACAACTTCACGCCGGCGCAACACGGCGATTTACCTAACCAATCGCCATCTTTACCTAACCAATCGCCTCAAGAACAAACCGGACCTTCAAAGCCACCACCGCCGGGAATCAGAGACTATCCACCGCCAATGTCTTTATTCCAAAACTCGGGTAGTGAGCCACGTGAACGGGGTGAAGAAGTCGCGAACTCGGCACGGCTCATCATTCTCGGAGCCGAGTCGTCCTTCCTCGGAAGGAAACAACTTCGACGAGTCCGTGGATGCATTGCCCGAGCTTCGGGAGGACACATTGGCGACTCTAAACTCTTTGTTGATGATACCGGGACGTGAAAAGTTTGTGACGCTTCTCTCTCCCTTACCGATTCCAAACTCTACTTGGTATTCTCTTGTTCTCTTGATTCATGTTCATTGCGGCTTTTTGAATTGCGGCTTCATGTTCTGTGATTCGGCTCAAAAACAGACCGAAAGTCATGTGTTTGTTTTGTTTGATTGCTTTTATATTGATTTGTTTCTCTTTTGCTTTGTCTCTCTTGTTGGGTTGTATGAGGATTTGCATTGTCTCTCTTGATTTCTAGTCTTTTGCTTTGATTAATGTAATTTGTAAACTGATTTGTTCATTGCTTCATGATTTGCACTACAGGTTTACTCGTGACAAGGGGTCTAAACTTGTTCGTAAAATTACGAAAGTTTTTACGAACAAGTTTGATGGTCCTTTCTATAGTTGGTCTTGTGTGCCTCGGGATAGACAAGAGCGATATTTTCTCGAGTTCGCGGTACGTTTTATAATTCTCATCGCTTTATCTTCGTTTTGTTATCACTAACATGAATTACTTATCTCTCTTTGTTTTGTAGAAAACCCACACTTGGGATCCATTGATAACGAGGACCGTTCAACTACGGTTCGAGAAAATCTGTCAACGTCGTATGAAGGACATGGTCTCTTCCGCGAGGACTACTCGAGAGCGCCCAACTTGGATCACCGAAACTCTCGGAAAGAGATGACGGCGAATTGGGATACGAGAGGAAGCAAAAGAAAAGAGTGAGATTTATTCTAATGCTCGTTTATCTCAACGCGGTGGTCTTGGTCCTCACATACACCTATCCGGTCCTACATCTTATCAACAAATCCAATATGGAATGGTTAGTAAATATAAATGTTCTATAATTTTCCTACTCATATGCAAGTACTTTAACTTGATTTTGTATCATTTCGGGAAGAGGAATTGGGAAGACCGGTGTCTATTGGTGAGGTTTTCATTAAGACACACACCAAGCCGGATGGCACATATGTGGATAAGAAGGCGGAGAAGATTGCTTCAGAATATGAAAAGAATTTGCAACTTAAATTGTCTCAGCTTGACGGAGAAAACTCTGTCGTTTCAGATTGTGCTTCGAGACCTCGCGAGCTCACAACAGATGGCTATAACGCCATCTTTCTCGAGGTACTAAGAAACATTTTCCATTATCCACATTTATAGATTTCATGTTTACGTTTTTGGTTATTGTTTTGGCATCCTATTCGCAGTCAACTGAAAAGGATTCACGAGGCAATATATATGGAGTCGGAAGCCTCAAGGAGAATCTTGAGAATGTGGGAACTAGCAAGAGGATTACACAAGGAGAGTCTTCTTCATTCCTGTCTATTCATGAGCAATTGAAGGTCGCACAAAAGAAAATTGAAGAACAAGCTGCTGCGAGTCAAAGGCGTGAAGAACAACATCTCAAAGCTTTGGCGGACCAAGAAGCCAAGGTCGCAAAGTTATCCTTGGTGGAGAAGTACTTGCGCAAAACTGATCCGGCATTTCTCGACTTCATGGAGAGTGAAGATAATCAAGACACCACCTCTCCTCTCTCAACTTCCCCTCCTTCATAGGTTACTAAAACAATTCCATGAACTAAACACTTTTGTATTTGGATGTTTATGTTATGTTACTTGGTTTTGAATTGATGTTTAAGTATTTTTCTTTGCATAATTTACGGATATATGTGGTTTTTCAATTGTATGATGTTTTTTAGATTAGATCGTGTTTTATTTGCGGCGGATTTCAAGATTTAAATCAAATGGCAAAAGAAACAAAACGATTACCATATGCATAGAATTTTACGAATATTAGTCGCCAAATAGACATATAACGGTCGTAAAGTAGTCGCATCGTAGTCACGAAGTAGTCGCAAAAAAATAACGTCTACTTTACGACCGAATAAAATTTTTTAAAATTTTAAGTTTAGCCATCATATAGTCGTCAATTAGTCACTATATAGTTACGACTATTTACCGACTACATTATAGATACACCGCTCAAAGTAAATAATCGTAAAACGGTCGTAATATAGTCGCTATGTAATACGACTACATTACGACTATTGTAAAGATTCTCTTATTCATGTTTATTAATCGTAGGTTAGTCGTTAAATAGTCGTCAAATATACTGACTATTGAGCGACGATGTTACGACTTGCGCGTTGTGGTCGTCACGTAGTCGTTAATCGACGACTATATTAACGACTAATCAGTTTAGCGACTAAGGATTTCCGACTACAATGTTTAGTCGTGCAATAGTCGTAACTGGAAATTCAGCGACTATTCAACGACTGATAGTACAGTCGGAAAATGCCTGTTTTCTTGTAGTGAGAATCACAAAACTACACCATTTGAATTATATTTCACAAAACTACACCATTTCAAAATTACTTCACAAAACTACACCTAAACATTAAAAATTAAATCCAAATAAACCTTACCCACAAAATCCTACCCCCTTAATACTATACCCTAAACACTAATTAGCGAACCCAAATAAAAAGATTTTAATTTTTGTAATTTTTAAAAGAGTAAATCAAGCTTTAAAATTTTTGAAAAGGTGTAAATATGTGAAAATATTGAATTAGGTGTAGTTTTGTGAAGGGAGGGTTGAAAGGGTGTAGTTTTGTGAATTTCTCTTTATTAATTACTAAATTATATTTAATTATAAAGTGTAACTTTTTGGTGAAATAGTTTATTCGGGACCATGTTCCTATAGACATGATCGAGAAATTACAACTATTATTTTGAGACTTTCGTATTATGGACAATCCAAACAAAAATTTATATTTATGTATAACGCTTTATTTTCAATCTTTAGTTCAACTTCATTCAGTTTTTGTATCTGATTCGGATCCTTATAAAATGATTCGGCATTAAAACTAAAACACCCAAACCCTAAACTCTCTCAAGCAAGTGAAAGAAGTTAATATTCAACATTAAACATGGAAAATCTTTTTGTTTGCTAAAAATTCTCGGTTTAATAATTTTCTAAAAAATCAAGTTTCATAAAAATCTCGTCTTGAAAGTTTCCTAAATTCTTAAAATCGTTTTTACTAAAATCAAGTTTCCGAATATTTAAAATAAAATTTAATAATAAATTTTGTATTTCGACCATATAAAATTTGTGTTTGTTATTTATGGGAACTCATACATATCATTTAGATTTAGTAACAAATCAATTTGATATAAATATTATTGATTGGGAAGGATATTATTGTGAGAAGGATATATATTATTGATTGGGAAGGATAAATTGTGAGAAACCCTTCAAAGTTCGTTTTAATTACATGTAATGTTATTTCATAAATTATAGTAAGAGTTAATTTTATATAAAAAAATCACAAAAAATATTCCTATTTGAAAGAATTAAAAGTGAAAAGCGAAATTAAAAAAATAAACATACAAATAGATATAAAAATCTATTCCTATTTTATAGGATTAAAATTTTTAAAAAAATAAAGAAAAAGAAAATAAGAATAAATATCAAACTATTTAATAGGTAACATAACGAAAACTTAAAAAATTATGAATATTTTCATTTTACGAAAATCATACAATATTAAAAATATTTATGAGTTTTGTAGAAAGTTTTAAGTTATATAAAATTTCCTCAACAAAATTATAGGGTCTTTAAAATGGGGTTTCTGTTGTGAACCATTCAGTTCAATGATAAACGAGATTTTACACTCGTTGTTTCGAATGCCTTATTGTATTATATAAGGTGTCAATCCGAATCGGGAACAATCAACTCACTAGAACTTATGAGAAATCTTCTTAGTCTAAGCAATAAACAAAAAGGGAGGTTTTGTAACAATTAACTAAGAAAGCAAAAACGAAATTAAAGGTTGATTTAAAAGTTCAAATTAAAAGTTAAACAATCAGGTCGGGGTACTTTAACGGGTGATCAAACTTTCAGGTTTTTAATGTCTTTTAACAAAGGTAACTTTAAGGTTTTAAAAACGTATTTAGATCAATCCACTCTCGTGACAATGATCATTTTCCAATTAAGTAAACTAAAACAATTGGATAGTTTAAATTTTAGGAAACATTAAGTTCAATTCAATTCAACCACTAAACTTATTAACACATATCTCTCGGTTAAACTAGACTTAGTTCTAAGGTAATTGATCGGGAATCTTCACAATCCTCTCGGTCATGAAGTTTCCTGGGTTCTATTAATTGAATGACCAACTCAACTAAAGCATTAAGATCGTTACATTAAACTAAAGTTTTATTAAGTTTATGTTCTAGACATTAATCAACCCTAGAGTTGATTCACCCTTTTCCCCAACCTAATTGTCTAAGGGAAACTACTCGCTAAGCATAATGAAAATCAAAGCAAATATAATTAAAGAAAGCATAAATAAAATCAAAGAGATAAAGGATAAGAAAAACTCTGTTTATCAATGAAGAAAACTCAAAGCATCCAAAATCCTAGAGAAAAGCAAGAACAAAAGTATGATAAAAGATGATAAAAGATATCAAAAGGATAAGTTATAAAACCTAATAATAAGTCTAATATATAGAAAAACGAGTCTTGGGTCTTCAGAAAACGTCCTAAGTGGGTTTGGACTTTCTTTTCCTTTTTCCGATATGAAACCGAATTTTCCATTTATTTTCGTAGTTGATTGACTCGTCGTCAGTAAACTTGTCATAACTTTAGATCTAACCGTTGAAATAATATCAAACCACCTCCAAATGAAAGCTAACATCCTTTTTGACGCTTTTTGTTTGAATTCCCCATCTTTTCCATTCTTGCACTCTTAAACCTGAAAACCATAAAACGACATGCAAATGCAACCTATATGATACTAAATGCAACCTACATGAAGTAATTCTAATGAATAAAACAAAGTAAAATATGCAAAATATACAAGATATCATTCAATATAAGTGAATGAACGAACCTTTGGGCCCTAAAGCCCAAGAGAGATTTCGGCCACTCCTTATTACTATTAGGGTTTATGATATATTGTATTTCCTATATAAGGACCTTAACTTAATGAATAAACATAACTTTCATTCATCAAGTTTACAACACGTTATCAGCACGAAGCCCTAGCCGTCTGAGCAATTCCCTAACCCTGGAAAAAAAAAAATCGCGAAACATTGTACACGCAAAACACTGTTCATCACGGAACTATTCATCAGGGTACTATTCATCGCTGTACTATTCATCGCGGTACTGTTCATCGTGGTACTGTTCATGATAAATGTTGTTCATCCCAACGTGAGTTACCGAGGTTTTTAGCTCCCGGTCCTAACCAATTCAGAATTCAATCGGTGAACAAGGTAACATCGAAATCTCAAAAACTAAAGAACCTTTGAAAGTAACTTATCAAAATATTATTTTTCTATTAAATTTTATAATATTTTAAATAAGCGTATAAAAAGATAAATATATATTTTTTTATATTTAAAGTTTTCATAAAGATTTATTATAACCAAAAATTATGCATCGCTTTGAAACAATATAAATTACGTATATAAAATTATATCTCTGTCTTAATAATCGTTTGTTAAAATTATTTTCGGATTTATTTAGTTTATTAAAATAAATTCGGATTTATTTAGTTGAATTTTTTTAAAAATCTGATTTTTAAATCTAGCTTTCACATCTGTTAATGTTATTTTCGAATAATAAAATTATTTTCGAAAACTAAGTATTTTTCCGAAATTTTCTTCGGTCATGGCGGCCAAATTTAAGTTTTTTATTAGGGTTTATGTGAAACCTGAAAAATTCATTATGATAACATGAAACGTTCTGTTTCAATAAATTACTATAATTTTTGTGTGGGCTTTAATTTTCGGCCCATAATGAAATTAATTAAATAATAAAAAAAAATTTGAAGGCAAGAAAATGGGGAGGATTCGGATTGGCTCATGCCCATTTAAGGAATTGACAGAATTTATTTAAATTTGTCGCTCCAGGGAATCGAACCGAGGATCGATTTAAGCTTCCCCTCCCTAAACCACTGTGCCACTTAATATTTTCTGTTATGTAGTTTCAAAGACTTTTTAATAAATGTCTGAACAGAAATAATAAAACAATTTGTTAAATCAATATTTAAATTAAATTATACATTTTATAAAATCTAATAAAATTTCTAATAAACTTTATAAAATCAAATAAACTATATCTTAAAACGGAAAAAAAAAATCAATATAACCACCAAAGAACGGTGCTATTACCCAAAAGCATGATTCGATCAGAAGAATCTCATATTCCAGGAAATCAAATCCATGAATGAGTATAATTCAACACTATTTAAAATAGTGTCAATAATGAGATTCCGTGGTGAGGAATGACTTGTTAGAGAAAACATTCTCGACCTTTCACATAAACAATATATTGTTTCAGCAACAATATCTCGAAAAAGGTTTTTACCACATATGCAAGTTTAAACTCTTGTTTTGTTGTTTGTTGAGCAAAATAATAAGTTATGAATAGTGAAATGAGACCTTCTAGTCCTACCCCATTACCAGAAGCTCATTAGGCTGAAGAGTTTAAAGAGCCTAAAAAGACTAAATAGTCTAACCACGTCCAAAGATATAAGTATCATGACCACAGTCATGGTAAATGGAATGGACGTGGTAGAAGTGGCAATTATAATCTATATGATAAAGGAAACCATTCATATGGTTAAGGCCACCGATCGGACTTTGGTCGTAATCGAGGTAGAGGTCGTGGTATACCCAAACCACAACACTCATATAAACTTGTTTGCCACTGATGAGGAATGGGGAAACCATTGGACTAAGACGTGCAGAACACCTAAGCATCTCGTTGATCTCTATCAAGAGAGTTTGAAAATAATCTAGAAGCTCATTTAGTTCATCACGATGGTAAAGAGGTTTACAACCATGAGATAGATGACTATGAGACTTCGAATTGCCTAACAGCGGCTTAATTGTTTTCGGCATCTAAGTGTTCTTGATTGATTTATGAGAATTCAATAAACGAAATATCTAAAGGCACGGTTCATTAGCCAAATTGCGGGTATAACTAAATTTAGTGAAGGATAAGGGTAGGCCCATGACAGACCCATATTCCCAAGGGCACGCATCCTCAGATGCTTCATATTCATCCAGCTCAAAGAGGCTTATTGAATTTTAAAGAAATGTGTTTGAATGGTTTTCACATTGAAACTAAGGGTGAAGGGCCTTTAAACTGTTGGGCCTTTAAATTTTTTTTTTGTCTTCTTTATTAAATTTGTTTTCCATGTTGTAAATTTGATGGGTTCTTATTAGTTTCCAATTCCATATCACATTTAATGAGTTGTAACTCATTCTGGTGTTGACACCTAGGATTTTAAGCTAAAATCACTTCACAAATAATGTCTTAGGGATTCCTTAATTTTACAATATACTAGATTTTTTGACCCACATCAAGCGCGTAGTTTAAATTTAAAAGTATATACATAATATATAAAAAATACAAAATTATTTTTAATTTTCGACATGTAAATTTATTTAAAATAAATTTGAAATTGTTTTCAAATATGTTTTATTATTTATTAAGGGATAATCAAAATACCATTAAATGTTTTTTATAACAATAACGGTATCATAAACTTTTTTGCATATTAAAAGATGTTTGATATTTTATCACCATTACTATTCCTTTCAATTAATTTGTATAATAAATTTTCTTTGTTTAAGTTTTTGTTTTAATTTGGCGGATTTTTTCATATACTCCCTATGTATATTACTTATTGAAGAAGATATAGTGAGATTTAAACTTTCAATTTTATGCTTGAAATTTGAGATTATAATTTTCAGTAATTGGATATTTTATGTTATGGACCTTTAGATTTTATATTTTATGAGTTTTTTATTTATATTTTATGGGTTTTTTTAAATCTTATTTTATGGACCTTTTAAACTATTATTTTATAGGTTTTTTAAATTTTCATTCAAAATTCTAAAAGTGTCTCTTCGATTAATATATATCGGATTTATTTTAAACTTAAAGAAAAATAGTAACTACTTTTTATATCAAACAAAAGTATATATACAAAATTAGTTAGGATTAATTATTATTATTAAATGCAATAATAACTTGATATTGATGCACCAATTGAAGTTGGAAAAGATTATCTACGTTGAGAGGTCGAAATCGCAGAGGATGAAAGTCGCTCGACATAAATTAAGAAGCTCATTTCGTTTTGTAATGATTTAATTGACCATTTGTGAAATAAATATTCTATTAGTATTGAAAAATGTATTTATCTATTTCTATTTTATTTTTTTTCTTACGGTGTATTGTTGTTTGTATAATAATTTGTAATTATCAAATGGTTAATCATTTTTATTTGTTAAAATTGTATAATGAGTGAAATTTGTAAATATGAAAACTTAATATGATAGATTTGAAATTAATAAAAACAATAGAAAAATAGACGTAGAAATGAAGTTTTGGGTTGGAGAAAAACTAAAGAAAAAAATAGAATTTTCGGTTAGAAATAGTATTAGAAGGATGTGTAGGAGTAATTAACAGATGTGGATTCCTAAAGATAGGCACATAATCTCTGTACTACCCAGTGGTGGATCCATAATTTTTTTTAACCGATGTCAAATTTACATAACCAAAAATAAAACAAAAAGTTTCATAAGAAAATAAATGTTATACAAAAGCACTCTACGATCTTTCATATCCTGAAATCTTTTCATCACAGTTTCGTTTATAATAGACTCGAATACATCTTTCTCAATAAAACAAACCAAACAATCATTCAAGAATTGATCTCCCATCCGATTACGTCGATCCGTAAAATATATTAAAAATATATAGAAATTAATCTTATGAATAATCACAACTTTATAAAACAAGCCAAATAAAAATACGTAAATTCATGACTTACAAATAATCAAATTTGTCAAGTAAGTTCTCCTTAAACAATTAACGAAGAAGAAGACTTAGAAAACTAAAAGTGTAAAATTAGAGAGACGATTATTTTTCTCCAACGACGTTTCAATTTTTGTATTTAGAGATAATTAGGGTTTTACAAATTTTGAAAAACCTTTTAATTATATTGGGTTAAGTCACTTATATTGGACCTAAAAAACTTGTTTTTTGTGATTTGTATCTTGATCAAAAAGAAAGAAGAAAACAAAAATTAATGGGGTGTTAAAAACATAAAATACTAAATTATTTTACTGACAAACTATATAATTATTAAAAAAATTGAGAATTAATGGGGTGTCATATCCCTTTTCTCTTAATACGTCCGCCCCTGGTACTACCGACGCATATTAAAATGTAAAGATGATAATATGCTTTAGAATATTCCAAAATAGAAGCTTATATTATACCTATCAACATTGTCAACATAGATGGCCAACGAGGAAAGAAAGTAAGCTCACTCCTCTTTCCTTTGAGAATATCCAAAAGGGATATTATTATTATTATTATTACAATCTTGATTGTTATTAGGAACCGAATGATGACGTGGCGATCCTCAAGAATATTCCAAACGATCCCATCCATACTTGTTCTTTATATTAACAAACCCCCAAAATCCAATCTCTCATCAAACTCATTCCTCCTTCACAAATTCAATACATCTTCTTTTTTGATATTTTTCGAGCTAAAATGTCGACGAAAGCCATTCACGTATCGGAAGTGTTGAGCCTCGACCACTTCCCTGAAAACCCTTCTCTGTCCACCTCTCGTTTATCATTGCCATGTTTGGAGTCTAATTTCAAGATACCAAAGTTTGTGGTGGTTGGACATAGAGGCCATGGCATGAATATGTTGCAGTCTACGGATCCAAGATTCTCGGCTTTCAAGGAAAACTCTATTCGTTCGTTTAATGCTGCTTCTAAACTCCCTCTCGACTTCATTGAATTTGATGTTCAGGTTTCTTATTACACATCTTCCTCGGTTTCGGCTCTTTTTCTTTTTAATGTCCATTCACGTGATTATGGCTCCGTCGTAATCACGTGGGATTAATTTGTTGACTCTTTCTCTGTTTTTTGCCTTGGAAAAACGAGTATTAAACCTTAAATATAAGGCAATTCTTTGTCAAAAATAACATATACTTAAAAAAAATTTACAAAGAACATTAAAAATTTCTCTATTGAAAGTATTACACGATTGATTTTTAAAGTGTTAAAACTCGATTGATTTTTAAAGTGTTAAAACTCGATTGATTTTTAAAGTTAAAACTCCATTTTTATACTTATTATAATATTAATGGAATAAAAGCTTTTATTGATATTTTTGTTTAAATACCTTTTTTATAGTAATTCTGATATAAAAAAACTTTTCTTGGATGTATTTAAAAGAATTTATCTAACAAATAACTATTTTCCCATCTTGCACAGGTCACCAAAGATGGATGTCCAGTCATTTTCCACGACGATTTTATCTACTCCGAAGACAATGTAAGCCAACACCTTACACTAGCTTTATGTACTATAAATTAATTCTTGATGCTAATTCCCCATTAACTACTTGAGATTAAGACAAGAAATCTTGATTTTGAATGTAACAGGGAGTAGTATACGAGAAAAGAGTCACCGAGGTTACCTTGTCAGAATTCATGTCCTACGGGCCACAAAAGATAACAAGCAAGAAAGGAAAGCCACTGTTAAGGAAGTCAAAAGAAGGGAAGATCCTCAAGTGGAGCGTCCAAGGAGACGATTCTCTATGTACTCTTCAAGAAGCTTTTGAGAAAGTGGTTCCCAAGATGGGTTTCAACATCGAGCTCAAGCTTGACGACAACCTCGTCTATCCTCCGGACCAACTCTCTCGTCTTCTCCTCCCAATCTTGCAGGTAAAAATTACTTGACACACACGGAATATGAATGTGACTAGGGTTTGGTTGGCCTAACGAATTCCTTGACAAACACGTCATTCTAATATGACTAAGGTTTAGTTGGCTAATTGGATTTTGGGAACAAATGAATGTGACAGGTGGTTTCTGACTACGGAAAAGATAGACCAATCATCTTCTCAAGCTTTCACCCTGACGCTGCCCTTCTTGTTAGGAAGTTGCAGAGCTCGTACCCCGTAAGTACATTTCGTAATATATAAAGGATATGAGTCAATCAAAACATTGTTATTCTGTTATCTAATTTAATATATGTGTTATGGAATGAAAAAAAAACATAGGTATTCTTCTTGACAAATGGAGGAACCGAGATGTACTCGGACGTTAGAAGGAACTCACTTGAGGAAGCAATCAAAGTATGCTTAGAGGGAGGCCTTCAAGGGATTGTGTCGGAGGTTAAAGGTGTATTCCGGAACCCATCCGCCGTCAACAAGATAAAAGAATGTAAGCTTTCACTAATGACGTACGGGAAGCTCAACAACGTAGTGGAGGCTGTGTATATGCAACATTTGATGGGAATCGAAGGAGTCATAGTGGATCATGTGGAGGAGATGACAGTGGCTGTGTCGGAGATGATGATGAAGCCATCAAATAGAGATGCTCATGATGATACTTATAAGTCAAAGCCAAACTTCTCTGAGAGAGAGCTCTCCTTTCTTCTCAAGTTGATTCCTGAGTTGATACAACAATAAACTAACAATTTTTTCTCTTTTAGTTAGGATGGTTTAGATTATGAAATTGTTACAAGTCATTGATAATGTGCGTGATTGCGGGATGTTAGTATGATTGTTTCCTTGTCTAAATTAGTGCAAGACCTAAATTATGAGAAACAAAAATAGTTTTCTTACCAACAAGGTGATGGTCTAGTGGTTTAATCTCTCTCAACGTGGACAGGCTTGAGGTCATGAGTTAAATTCTTGTTGGGAAAAGATTCACACCCAAATGTTGGAGGAGATTAACCTGCTTCGATTCTCGACCCAGGAAGATTATATATATATGTTTCGACCGTAACTTCTTGGTATACAAAAAACTTCGCTATCCAATAGACGAAAGGATTATATCTCTTTGCATCTTCGGTTGTAGGTTTTGCATTCACTTCCATGCCTACCGCTATTCGCTTGTGTAGCTTCGCTTATTTTAGGATTTGGGTTCACGTTGAAGGGACTACCGCTTAGCTACATCGTTTTCCTAAAGTTTAGTTCGTAATCTTTCTGATTGTGTGTTATGACCTTGATTTCCCTTGGGAGAGTCTCTTTATAATCCTACCCAAATCTAGAATGTTTTTGTAACTGCCCAATTGATACTCAGGAGTTTTATCCCAGTATGATTCACTGCAAGTGCACAGTTAATCGTGTAATATTTAAGGATCGAATCCACAGAGACCAAAGTTACACTAAAACTCTTAAATTCAAATTAGTTAAGCGACACCAGAAAGTTTGTAAAACAATTTGTAAAAGAAAACATAAAACATTTGTAAACAATATATTAAAAACGTCAGACACCAGAATTAATCGCAAGAAATAGTTAACACTAATAGATATACGATAGAAAAAGTAATTAAACACCGTTCTTAAACTCTGATCACAAATTATAGATTGACCCTCTCTCGGGCGTATAAGTATGAAAACTAAACTCTCGTTTGTGTTCGATAAATCTTAGCATGCAGTTCGTCTAAGTCTGATATGTTCACAAAACGCAATAACATATACTCTCGCAGGCTATGACGTTTTGCTCATCTAGGTTCTATGAGGTTTCTAAACCAACTCTTGTTGCGCCTAAATAACCTAAAATCATGAACTATAATTCGTCAATCAAATTCAAGCAATGCGAACAACCTAGATGAAGAACCCTAAGATAAATTCTCTATCTATCAATCTAATTTAGCAATTCATAATTTCCTTTGAAACCCTGAAACCTAACAAGAGAACTACTCAGACATAATCATGATCAAGCAATTCAATATGTTTTAAGAATTATGAATAACAAAATAGGGTAGAAAATATCTTCTCTGTAAGTTGCAAACTCTGAAAAATTTCTATTATTCAAGCACTCTTCTAAAAGAGGTTAAAACATGTTTTATAGGTTTTGGGCGAATCCCTTACAAAATAGGAAATCTCTTGGCAAAATCTAAAATAAAAGGATACTAAATCTTCTGATGTAGAGAAGAGATCGATCGATCCTAGGTGGGGATCGATCGATCGACTTGAAGATCGATACATCCTTCGACTTCTGGTTGATAAACGAGATTTTACCCCGTTAAATCTAATATCTTAATTGTAGTACTTAAGATGTCAAACCAAATCAGGAGCAAACAATTTACTTGAATTTATGAGAAACGAACTTAGTTTAAGCGTGGTTAAAAAGGTTGTTGGTGAATGAATTTGTAACCGAAAATTAAACAAATAAAAACGCGAATTAAGAGTTTTGAAAGATTAATTAAAAGGTAAACAATCAGGTTAAGGTGTTTTAAAGGGTGATTAAATCTTCGGATTTTAAAATTGTCTTTTACAGAAATAACTTTAAGGTTTTGAAAACAATATATTGGATAGTTTAATTATCGAGAAACTTTAAGAACAAATCAATTTTAACCACTAAGCTTATTAACACAGATCTCTCGGTTAAGCTAGGCTTAGTTCTAAGGTAATTGTTCAGGAACCTTTATAATCTCTCGATTCATAAAGTTTTCTAGGTTCAATAATCGAATGGCCAACTCGATTAAGGCTTTAAACTTGTTACCTAAGACAAAAGTTTTATAATCTATTAAGTTCTCGACAATCATCAAACCTAAATTCAATCAACCCCTTTTTCCCCTAACCCAATTGTCTATTTGGAACTACTCACTAAGCATATTGAAAATCAAAACAATTAAATTCAAAGATATCATAAGCATAAACAAAAGCAAATAGAATAAAGGTTCAAGAAAACTCTTATTGATGATGATTACAAAAGGTGGCCAAGGAAGGTTCACCAAGAAAATCTCCAAGGTTCAAAGCACAGAAACAAAATCGATGAAGAAAACTAAAACAAAAGATAGAATAATGTCAAAACATAACAAAAACCCTAATATATGCTTAAACCAAATGAATAAAGGAAAACCAATTTGGTTTAGGAATTGTTTTCCTTTTTAAAATACAAAAACCGAATTTCCTTTAATTTTCGCAGCTTGTACCGGTCAAGTGAAACCGGTACAGACTGACTGATACGTGCTGGTCGGTAGCCTTGTTTCGGCTTCGTTTCCTTCGTATCGGCCAGGCCAAGCCGATACCACAAGTCGATATAAGTGCTTCTTTCTCTTTTCCTCTGTACCGGCCACTCCAAACCGGTACAGCATGTCGATACGATGTCTTCAGGTTCTCCTTAGTTTGTATCGACCATGTGTGACCGATACGTCAGGTCGATACAAGTCTCGACAAAAGAATTTCTTCTATATCGGCCATGGAAAACCGATACAACAAACCGATGCAAGTGTTTCCACTTCCTTTTTGCTTGAATTCTTCATCTTTTGCCGTGTTAACGCTCCGAAACCTGAAATACATGAAACGAACCAAAATGCAACCTACATGATACTAAATGCAGCCTAAATGAGTTAATTCTAATGCATAAAATAAGGTAAAATGTGTAAAATATGCAAGTTATCAACTCCCCCCAAACTTATCATTTGCTTGTCCTCAAGTAAGAGAAATTTGCATCAAAGTTCGAGAAGGTGTAAAGGCGGGGACCTCAGAACCAAAAGCAACGTGGGCTGTGTAATGAACAAGTATCCTAAACATAATACCCTCTCGCAACCGAACTAGTTCTACTTATTTCTATCTAGCTTTAACTCCGTCTAAATCCGCTATTATTACCAAAAGTATGTGATCCACTTGTCTAGTCTAAACACCTTTCACATTCAATTAAGCACAATCAAGCATGAAACATGATCAAGAATTTCCAAGAGTTTTTCTATTTGTCTAGGTAGGAACGGGATTTCGAATCAAACGAGGAGGTTAACACTCAGGCATGTGGTTAGTTGTAGCGCGGTTTCTCTCGGGGAGTGAAAGGGTTAAGCAAAACCGGGAAAGACAAGAAGCAATACAAGTCCGGACATCCATCCCTATACAACTCTATCCACTAACCAATCGTCTTTCTTTTAAACATTTTAACACTTAAACATCGAGTTTCTTCTCTTTTCTTAACTACCTTAGGGGATTTTATTTTGGCTAAATTTTTTTTTTTTTTTTTTTTTCTTAATCGAATTTTTTCTTTCTTTTCTTTTTTTTTCGATTTTTCTCTTTTTTTACTTAGTCATTCTTTTACCCCTAGGTGTTTTACAATTACTCGTGTTTATTTTCTTATTTTTCAAAACTCAAAGACGTGTCTCACCAAGCCATTATTCCCTTCTAAATCTCTAGTCTAAGAAAAACTAGCCCAATGGATGTCCTTTCTTGTCGCTCCCTATACTTTCAAGTTTTTGCGAAACCAAACAATCACTAAATGAAAAGAATTCTCACAAGTGTTTGGGTTTAGGCGTAGAGGGTGAGAGGGGAATCATCCTTATAATGAGAATGACCGGATTGCGCTTAAAGTGTTTCGGTTTAGGAATTTGCAATCCGTAGAAATCACAAAGCCATAGAAATTCTCTTGAAAACTATCAATCATGCTAATTAAAAGTCAAGTTTAAGTTCAGATAATTTTTCGAAGGTGACTTAGAACTACCAAGCTTCATAACCACACTATTGGCTTTTTAAACATCAATGTCTAGGGTTGCGGTTTCAAGATTTTCAGCGAGTTCTAATTCGTTTACGAAAGATACTACACCTAAGATAATGTTCAAAACACTAAGTGCGTCGCTTTACAAGGTTAAAATCATCATAGATCCCCTATGCATATGACCTAAATGCAATGAACTAATTCTAAATGCAGAATTTTTTGTGTTTTTTTTTTAAGTTTTTTTAATTTTTTTTTTGAAACCTAATATGCGAAGCTAAGGTGCCTACTCCCCCAAACTTAATTCACACGGTCTCCGTGTGAAACAAGTATCGAAAGATGTACCTAAATGCATGTATGAATGACTTTAATATGAAAAACTAATTCGTATGCATATGGTTCAGGTGTTACCTCAGTAGTAATAACGCGATGAATCGAAGTCGTCTGTATCGGTCTCAGCATGCCGATACTCTTGCCCGATATCGGTCCAACAACCGATATAACAGGCCGATATCCCTTTCAAAATTCGTTTTCGTACTTCGTTTTCACCTGAAACCACTAGACAAAAGAAAAACTAAAAGAATAAAAGTTGAAAACGAAAATAAAAGCATATGTACAAGGGTAGTCATGGGACTTCCTCCCAAGTGAGATTGTTTATAGTCACTAATGCCTCGTTGATTAACTTTCTAATGACGCGGTTTTGAGACATGTTCCAATGCACCTTTCTTAACTTTCTAGGAGGGGATTGGTGTTCCACTTTTGGAGCTTCGGGTTTGCTCTTTGCATCATCACTAGACTTACCATTGCTAGCATCTTTCTCCACTCCAATAACCAAAGCTTCACAAGGGACCGTCTCCGTAGGCTTCTTGACTACATCGTTGATGTTGTACCGCTGAACAAGGTCCTTCCCAAGGTGCAAATCTATCTTTCCAACCTTCACATCTATGACGGCTCCAGCGGTTGCCAAGAAAGGTCTTCCAAAGATGAGTGGACGATTAGGTTCTTTGTCTATCTCCAAGACGACAAAATCTGTTGGGATGAAAACGTCTCCCAATTTTACCGGAATATCTTCCAAGATTCCAACGAGTACCTTCACGGATCTATCGGCCAGCACCAAAGAGATCTTAGTAGGTTGAAAAGAAGAAAGGCCAAGTCGTTTAGCAACAGATAGAGGCATAACGTTGACACTAGCCCCTAGATCGCATAGGCACTTTTCAAAGATCAAAGGACCAAGAGTGCAAGGTAAAGTAAAACTCCCTGGATCGCCAAGTTTCTTAGGAGAATGGTCCTTCCGAATGATCGCGTTGCACTCTTGTGAAAGTTTCACCGTGTCTTCCAAGTTTTTGGACTTGTTTTTGATGATGTCTTTCAAAGATTTGGTGGAGTGAGGGACTTGCTTGAAAGCGTCAACAAGAGGCATGGGAGTTTGCACCTCGTTTATTTGCTTCTCGAGCTTAGCTCTAAAGTACTCCTTCAAGAGTTGCATCTTGGCTCGACCCGGAAAAGGAAGCTTAGGCACGTAAGGAGACGTCACGTAGACGGGCTTCTTCTTTTTCTCGGATTTTTCCTCTGTATCGACCATGTGTTTGGCCGATATGGGTGGTCGATATTGATCTCCTGTGGCCGATACACCTGGCCGATATTGGTCCTCTGTTTCTTTCTCATCACCGATTTTCTCTTTTGCCACTATCTCAGGGTTCTCGTCATTAACAACTGTGTCCTCTGGCTCAAACGAGTGGTCCACCCCCTCACCTTGTTTCGCATTGTCTTCAATGAGATTGCTTGAAAGAGTTTGTGGACCACTACGAAGTTCTATGGAGTGGACATACTCTCTAGAATTGGCTTCAGGTTTACCCGGGAGTTGGCCCATTGGTCGCTTAGAGGCCGAGGTAATTTGAGCCACTTGATTATCCAAGGCTTTCAAGTGAGTACTCAAGGTTTCGAACTTGGTATTGAGATCATTGTTGGAGTTGTCAACCTTTGCGTGAATCTCTTCTTGAACGTGTTGAACTCCATTTGACTCCGGGTTTGGCCGTCTAGAATCTGTTTTAACAGCTGAGTGGTTTGATCACCTGGGGGAGCTGGTGATGCAACCACTCCTTGAGCAGCAGGGTGATGGTTGTAACCCGGTAGTGGATTAAGTGGTGGTCTCGGTGCATATCCTCCTTGGTTGTTATTGAGGTTTACCTTGGTAACCTCCTTGTTGTGCTTGAGGATAGAGTTGATCTTGAGGGTTAGCTACATTGGTGCTTCGGTAGGAAAGGTTTGGATTTTGTGAGTATTTGTTGTAACGCCAACCGTTTTGATTACCCACGTAGTTCACCTCCTCTTGATTTCCATCGAGTGGGGTCACCTTATCTTCTCCACTTCCTACAAAATTAATCCCCACTTGTTGAGACATGAGTAGCTTATCGAGCTTCTCATTCACCGCTTTAATCTCTCGCCTAAATTGGTCATCATTACCAAAGCTGCGAATTGTGCGATCATACTCCTCACCGTAGTTGCTATCACTTAGCGCATAGTTCTCCACCAAAAGTTGTCCATCGGCTACCGTCTTCCCAAGGAAATTTCCTTGGCTAACTGAATCGAGAAGCATCTTAAACTTCGGTTTTAGACCGCGGTAGAACGTGCTAAGTAAGCTCTCTCTCGTGAATCCGTGGTGTGGGCATCTGACCGTGTAACTCTTGAATCTTTCCCAAGACTCGCTGAACGTTTCTTGGTCTTTCTGAGCGAAATTCGAGATCTCGTTTCTTAGTTTTGATGTCCTCACCACCGAGAAGAACTTTGTTATAAAAGCCTTCTTACACGCGTCCCAAGTCTGTATGGTGTCTTTCACAAGATTCTTCTGACATATGTGTGCTTTGTCCCCGAGTGAGAAGGGGAACAAACGCAGCTTAAACATGTCCTCATTGACACCATTGATCTTCACCGTGTCGCATAGCATGTCAAATTGGTGAAGATGGTCAATGGGGTCTTCACTAGGCAGCCCATAGAACTTGTTGCTGGACACCATATTGATGAGACTAGACTTGATCTCGAAGTTGTTGTTGGCGATGGCTGGTGGTATGATGCCACTACGGTTGGTGATGTTAGATGGCACATCGGCTGTTCCAATTGTGCGCGCAACGCTAGGCGCGTTTTTTGCATCACCCATCTCAAACTATGAATCTGAACCCGAAGTTTCTGATGTAGATGAGTCGGATTGATGGCTGGATCTTCTTTCTCGTGAGATGGCTCTTTCGTGTGCTTTGATGTCTGCGAAGAAGAGCAAGTTGTCACTTTGTCGGTGACTTCTTCTTTGCATACACCTAACAAATCGAAAATCACAAGAAAAGAAAACAAATTAGTAACAAGAACTGAAACTTAATCCCAAGTAGTTTCAAAATTCTAATAATTGTTCGAGTTCCTGAATTGGCAACGGCTCCAATTTGATAAACGAGATTTTACCCCGTTAAATCTAATATCTTAATTGTAGTACTTAAGATGTCAAACCAAATCAGGAGCAAACAATTTACTTGAATTTATGAGAAACGAACTTAGTTTAAGCGTGGTTAAAAAGGTTGTTGGTGAATGAATTTGTAACCGAAAATTAAACAAATAAAAACGCGAATTAAGAGTTTTGAAAGATTAATTAAAAGCTAAACAATCAGGTTAAGGTGTTTTAAAGGGTGATTAAATCTTCGGATTTTAAAATTGTCTTTTACAGAAATAACTTTAAGGTTTTGAAAACAATTTTAGATCAATCCACTCTCGTGGCAATGATCCTTTTCCCAACGATTAAACTAAAACAATATTTTGGATAGTTTAATTATCGAGAAACTTTAAGAACAAATCAATTTTAACCACTAAGCTTATTAACACAGATCTCTCGGTTAAGCTAGGCTTAGTTCTAAGGTAATTGTTCAGGAACCTTTATAATCTCTTGATTCATAAAGTTTCCTAGGTTCAATAATCGAATGGCCAATTCGATTAAGGCTTTAAACTTGTTACCTAAGACAATCATCAAACCTAAATTCAATCAACCCCTTTTTCCCCTAACCCAATTGTCTATTTGGAACTACTCACTAAGCATATTGAAAATCAAAACAATTAAATTCAAAGATATCATAAGCATAAACAAAAGCAAAGAGAATAAAGGTTCAAGAAAATTCTTATTGATGATGATGATGAGGATTACAAAAGGTGGCCAAGGAAGGTTCACCAAGAAAATCTCCAAGGTTCAAAGCACAAAAACAAAATCGATGAAGAAAATTAAAACAAAAGATAGAATAATGTCAAAACATAACAAAAACCCTAATATATGTTTAAACCAAATGAATAAAGGAAAACCAATTTGGTTTAGGAATTGTTTTCCTTTTTAAAATACAAAAAACGAATTTCCTTTAATTTTCGCAGCCTGTACCGGTCAAGTGAAACCAGTACAGACTGGTCGATACGTGCTGGTCGGTAGCCTTGCTTCGGCTTCGTTTCCTTCGTATCGGCCAGGCCAAGCCGATACCACAAGTCGATATAAGTGCTTCTTTCTCTTTTCCTCTGTATCGGCCACTCCAAACCGGTACAACATGTCGATACGATGTCTTCAGGTTCTCCTTTGCTTGTATCGACCATGTGTGACCGATACGTCAGGTCGATACAAGTCTCGGCAAAAGAATTTCTTCTATATCGGCCATGGGAAACCGATACAACAAACCGATGCAAGTGTTTCCACTTCCTTTTTGCTTGAATTCTTCATTTTTTGCCGTTTTAACGCTCCGAAACCTGAAATACATGAAACGAACCAAAATGCAACCTATATGATACTAAATGAAGCCTAAATGAGTTAATTCTAATGCATAAAATAAGGTAAAATGTGTAAAATATGCAAGTTATCACTGGTCAATCTGAATTTTCTAGGCAGGTTTTCCTGAAAGACGATCGATCGATATCTGATGAAGATCGATCAATATTTTGCTCTTGGTTGATCCATAAAAACTCCGTAAGTTTGCGCAATAAGAGATCGATCGATCTCTGATGAGGATCGATCGATCCTTTTCCTTTCTTCTGCATTCTCCATTCTTTTGCCTCGAAAACTCCATAAGTCCATCCTAAGTGCCTCGGAACGCCACTGTGCCTTTTATTACATGTAAAACAATTAAAGACACATAAAAAGACTTTATTGTGTGGCTAAATCCTATTTTTAAAACGTTAAAAATGTCACACATCAACTCCCCCAAACTTAGTCTTTTGTTTATCCTCGAACAAAACAATACATTAAGCGAGAAGAAGAGGTTTTGAAAAACTCTAAATATATTTGCATCATCACTTAATCATATTCTTTCCAAAGTAACCCACAAACCACATTTGAAAAACACCATCTCTGAACCTTAAGACCATACTACTACCACGAAATCACCCTCACAGTACTCTAAATCCACTAATCCTCGAAAATCTACGGTTTCACCTCAATTGACTTCTTAATCTCTTAAAACAATAAAAGTGCGGTCTCACTAAGGGAAAATCGATCACTAGACATAAGTCTTACCTTTCAGGTTTCCTAAGCACTAAGAACATCCTCTTCTGGTTCCTTTCCTCTCTCTTTTCTCGCTTCCTCAAGGTCGAATGTCTCACTAACTTTCTCTAGGGTGTCATTTGTATTTTTTTTAATTCGACCTTAGTTTTTCCCTTTGTTTTTTTTTCTTAGAAAGGTGATCGCTTCATGGTTTTAGTTTCCACGAATTTTGAAAGAACACGAGTTTACGTTCTATTTTCGAAATCGCATATTTTCAACCAATATTCACGACTTTTTCAAATAATGTAACTTTTTTTAGAATGGAAGAGAGAGAGGAACCATACTACACATAGATGTTTTATAGGACCTGCAAGTAAAACCATATTCAATGCATCTAAAAACCCAAAGTGAGAAAATTAGTCAAGATTAACAATTCTACTAAGGTGAAGTCAAAATCAGTTAACCGAAAGATTATGCGAGTAAAAGGGATTTTCCTATGTAACTAGTGATATTTCATGGGGTTTCTGAAATCTCGCGGTCTTTAGCTCTGTTGTCAAATGGTCTTTAAAGTTAGTTGGTTAGTCAAGAACAAGATCATAATGAATCATACTTAGTTTTGAAAACAAGTTTTGACTCGAAAAACGACACGACTAAGACTAAAAGAAAAATCTAGAAAAAGAAAAACAAAAACAAAGACGAACAAACGAGATTAGAAACGAATGAACACCCTTCCCCAGACTTACTTCACACCGTCCCGGTGTGTATGTCATGTCTAAAGAAGGATGGTAAAGTTGAAAAATCAAAAACAAAAGAAAATGGAATAAGTAGGTGATAAAATATAGAAAAGAAAAGTATATACACGTACCAATGGGTTGCCTCCCATTAAGGGCTCGTTTAACGTCATTAGCTTGACGGATTCAGCTCAGGGACTATTTCAGTGAAGGAGAAGGACCTGCTTCAAAGTAATCCCCATCGGCAGACATCTTAAGCGCAAAAACCTTGTTCATTATGACCTTTATATCATCCTCGCCTTTCTCCTTCAACTCTTGAGAGAGGATAACTCTAGCTTTCGAGAATGGCCTTGAGGTTCTTCTAGTCTTAACCTTGGACTCAATCGAATCTTCGTTGCATCTTTGAGGTACCAAAAACATTCGAGAATCCTTTTTGACACTCTTTTCCACCGGTTTCACCTTCGCACTCTTCTTCGGACTTGGGATCTTCGTTGACTTGACAAGGCCTCCATCAATGAATTCCTCAACCTTGAACACATCAACTTTTTCTTCCTTAGAATCACCCATTAACTATTATCTTTTAATCGTCGTGATGCGAGATGCATATGAAGCATGCACTGCTGGGTAGAAGACTCTTTTCTTGACTTTTTTAAAAGAGATACGTTGATTATGTACATCGACAACTGCTCCCACTGTAGCAAGGAAAGATCTCCCAAGGACAAGTTGCTCATTTGAGCCTTTGCTAACATCCACAGTCTGAAAGTCAACCGGGACAAGACAATATCCGATTTCCAACAACAAATCATGGATCATGCCTTGTGAAGGAATGATGGAGTCATCTGAAAGTCTAAGAGTCATCCTAGATGGTGTGATATATGTGATGCCCAATCTCTCTGCGATGTTCTTAGACATCAAATTCACATTAGATCATGTATCGCATAAAGAATTATGAAGTCAACCCCATTGATTTTTGCAAGGACAAACAAATTCACCAAGATCATCAATCTTGTCAAGTTTTCGTAGTGGGTGTCTTTGGAAATTGTATTTAAACTCATCTTCATCTTCCTCCAATGGTTCGACGGTTGTTGGTAGATCATTGGAGACTCGCGGGTCTTCTCTCAGGTTAGACGACGATACAACATTGCTTGATGCTTTTAGATTGGCCTCCGGTTTTCCACGGAGTTGTCCACTTTGTCTTCTTACCCCTTCAACAATTTGTGCAACTTGAGTATCTAGCATCTTAACATGTGTTGAGAGAGACTCAAATTTGTTACTAAGGTCATTCTATCAATCAAGGAGATCTTTACTACCTTGTTGTTGGTTGAACACAATTTGTTGCATCATGGCTTCCATCTTGTTCTCTTGAGGAACGGGTTGTTGGTATTTCCTATGATTCTGAAAGTTATCCGTGTTCTGGTCATTCTGAATGTTGGTTCTTCCTTGGGCTGGATAGTTCAGAAACTGAGGGTTCTCAACGTTGTTGTTGCGATAAGAGAAGTTATTGTTTCTATCCATCGGGTTATGATATACTCTCTGAAAATTCCCTTGTCCTCCGATGAAGTTCACATCTCTTTTCCCCTCGTCATCGTCCTCATCATACAACCCATCGTTATTCTTGACAACTTCCTCGCAAGAGTTCACACCACGCTTCTCCCTTAGAAGTTGTTGCATCATGCTTTTAAGCTCTTTGATCTCATGCTTTTAAGCTCTTTGATCTCATGCTTTTAAGCTCTTTGATCTCAGAGTTGTCTTTGGTACTTGTACCCATGGACTTGAGTTTCCTATCGTACTCAGTGCATGCGTTGGAGTTGATCACTGCGAGATTCTCAATAAGTACGGTAGCTTCCTCCGCTATCTTAGTCATGAGATCTCCGTTACTTGCGGTGTCTAGAGATAGTCGGTACGTCTCATCGATACCACTGTAGACGGTGTTGATGAGATGGGTCTTGGTGAAACCGTGATGTGGACAATCTCTAATATAATCCTTGAAGAGTTCCCATGCTTCGTAGAAGGATTCGATTGGGCCTTGCCGGAACGAGGAGATCTTGTTCCTAAGAGCATTGGCTTTCGACTTCGTGAAGAAGTGTGCGAGAAATTGTCCCTTGTACTCATCCCAAGTGTGAATAGAATCCGGCGGGAGAGACTTCGGCCATCGATACGCTTTGTCAGCTAAGGAGAATGTAAACAACTTACACATGAACCAATCTCTCGAGACTCCATTGATTCTAGTTGTGCTACATATGTCCTCAAAGCTCTCAATGTGGTCCATTGGGTGTTCGTGAGGTAACCCGTGGAATTGCTTATGTTTCACCAAGTGGATAATCTGAGACTAAAATCTCGTAGTCTTGTCTTTGATTTCTAGCGGATTGAACAGGATTGCGGTCTTGAAAGAAGACATCAGAACCGTCTGCCTCTAGCATGGTTGTCCCTCTTGGGGCTTGGTTGTTCTGTCGAGCTTTGGCTGCCATAAAACCAGCCATTTGTTGTCGCATCAGTGCGATCTCAGCGTTTTCGTAAGCTTGTTGGTTTTGCCCATTGGCTTGTCTATTGTCGGCATCAATCTGATTATCATTACTGTCAATTGAGGATTGTTATCCATGTTAATATATCTTCCTCTGTTACGAAGATTAGTGCGTTCGATTTTTGTTAATTCAACGTTGTCAAAAGTGAGTAGGTTGTCAGCTCCTTCGCTTCTTCTTTGCATTCACCTTGACATAAATAAGAAAAATTGTAAGTAACTAAAATAAAATAAAGAAAAGCTTAGACTAAATAAGAATCTAATTGTTAACGGTAACGCAATTGGTCCCCGACAACGGCGCCAAAAACTTGATACTCCGAGGTTTTACCCCAGTATGATTCACTGCAAGTGCACAGTTAATCGTGTAATACTTAGGGATCGAATGCACAGATATACAATAGAGAAATTAATTAAACACTGCTCTTAAACTCAGATCACAAATTATAGATTGACGCCTCTAGGGCGTATCAAATCCCTATGCTAACAAGTATGAAAACTAAACTCTCGTTTGTGTTCGATAAATCTTAGCATGCAGTTCCTCTAAGTCTTATATGTTCACAAAACGCAATAACATCTACTCTCGCAGGTTAAGGACGTTTTGCTCATCTAGGTTCTATCTGGTTTCTAAATCAACTCTCGTTGCGCCTAAATAACCTAAAATCATGAACTATAATTCGTCAATCAAATTCAAGCAATGCGAACACGGAACAACCTAGATGAAGAACCTTAAGATAAATTCTCTATCTATCAATCTAATTTAGCAATTCCTAAAATCATGATCAAGCAATTCAATATGTTTTAAGAATTATGAATAACAAAATAGGGTAGAAAATCTATTCTCTGTAAGTTGCCCTAAATAACACAATATATATATATATACATATAGACATAGCCACTTCTTGCTTTTCGACATAACTCACATGCCGCTTTCGCATAGATCTCGTCACCGGAGCAAGCACCAAAACACCGACCGTCGAAGCCGCCACGCCCACGTTGTCGGCGTCCTCAGCCAACGGTAAGTCGGAATCAAAGTTTATGTGGTTTGTTTTGTAGGGACGAGTAGTATTTTGGTCATAACTTTCTAACCGCTTAATATTTCGTAAATCTAAAACCACCATCGGAACCGAGACGACGAGACGAAGCCGAAACTAGAAGATCAGCCGGATAAAACACCTCTCGCACCACCGGAATCTATGCGCGAGAAGACCACGTGCCGCCGGAGTTGCCACCTACCTTGCCGGAGTTCGCCGGAGCCTCCGCACCCGATAATCGTCCGTACACCGCCGGGAAGTCATCGCCGCCGCGTCGTCTCCAGAGTTGACCACCAATTCGCAGCCTGTCGAGCATCCGAGATCCCGAAGGACCGTTTTATGTGATACTAGGGTGAGAGCTTTTTTGTACATTATTGTACTCTGTAATAGAAGCCTAATGGAAAATGACTAGATTTTATGTGATACGTTTTGATGATCGAATCTAGGCATTATTGCTTGAAAACCGGACTTAGGATATAGAGGATTCAACTATGATATTTCGCTTGCGCTGAGTTTATGTTTGTATTTGTGGATATGATCATTGTATGTTGTGTGTGTGAGCATGTGTGTGGGTACCGAGTCTGGCCGCTGGACGGGCCGCCTGTTTGCGGTGTATCAGTCGGGGATCGGTACCGTTGTGTTGTGGGGATAGGCAAATTAGTCGATTCTTTGTCGACGCCTTGTGTAGGAATCGATAAAGGGTCTCCGGGTGATGTGTGAACACTTATTTCACGTAGGCTATTGTGTGTACTTGTTTGAGCGCCTTAGGTGATGTGATCGATCATGTATGACTTAGTATATTTGTGATTGGATTGATGTTATGGACCAGTTTGTATGTGTTTAGCGCCCCTCCCCTCACTGAGTGACTCTCCTGTCACTCACCCTCTCTTTTTTCCTTCCTTTTGCAGGTAATCCAAGGCAGTAATTGAGCGTCGTTCAGTACATAGTTGTTTTGTTGTCGATTTTGCTTCACAATTCGTCTTTTTCATTTCTACTATATTTCATAATTCGTGTGACGATATTCTATGTTTGAGATATTGGGATTTTTCTCTAATAAATTAGACAATATTATTTTATTATGTTTTGCGGTAGAAGATACGTTCTGTGGCACCCGTTCTCGAGTGAGGCGGGAACGGGTATTACAATTTTATGCTTCCACGTTTTTATCTATTAGGCACGGGCCATGTTTTTATTGGATTAGCTTGTTTCAAAACCTAAACATTCAATATTTGTTTAAATGATTTCTCTTATGAGAGTTTTTTATCGAGTTCAATTCATAATTCTACCCGAATATTGTTGGGATAATAATTCAAGTCCCACATCGAAATATTAGACGAGTAAAGTATAATATTTAAGGAGAGTCAAATCCCGATTAATATGAGACATTTTGAGAAGGAATCCAATAAAAAAACTGTGAGGGCTAGAGACATAAATCCAAAGTGGACAATATCATATTAGTTAGGAGTTGGACATGGGTCTCAACAGTTCTCAACATGGTATTAGAGGTCCTTGGTTTGAGGGGGAGATTGTTGGGATAACAATCCAAGTGCTATATCAAAATATTAAACGAGTAATGTCTAATATATAAAGAGAATTCAATCCCAATTAATATGAGGCATTTTGGGAAGGAATCCAATAAAAAAAACCGTGAGAATTAGAGACATAATACCAAAACAGACAATATCATATTAATTAGAAGTTGGACATGGGCATGAACGGTTCTCAACAAATATATGTGATTTTTTAGTTAAACAATATTTAAAAAATTGGTCTTTTTTAGTACCAAAATATTTTTTACCGTTGTTTCCGCGTGCAGTCTTGTTGGAGCACATTATTTGATGTTTTGGCGTTTTGCTCGAGATGCTCTAAAGAAACAGTGAATGAATTACAAAAGATAATCTCTTAAAAAAGACCCTAAAAATGAAAATTGTGAAAAGAACATCAAGTTTTATTTAATTTTATTAGTATATATCTAACTATATGTAATTATGAGATTGTCACACGTGCAGTTTTATTCGAGCACATAATTGAACAAGCAATATACGATTAGTTGGCTCAGTCGATTAAACGCAGTCGTTAATGATGTTGTGCACATGAGGTTCGAATCGCGTTGACACCGATGATTTACTTCATTAATTAGTATTATCAAAGGTTGATCGCGGGTTTAGATGTATTATTGACTTCGACTCAGAACCTCCTGATTTAACAGAAAAAAATATACGATGTGTCATAACCATAACGATGATAACTACTTAGTAGGGGTGGGAATCTAGTTAATTCGGGTTGGTTCGGGTCATTTTCTTCGGAATTTCTAAATTTTGATTAAAATTACCACTAGAGTTTTCAGTTAGTTTAGTTATTTTATTTTCGCAGAAGTGAACCAAAACTATTCATTATTCCCCCGTTTTTTAATGTAGGAATTTCTAGAAAAAATCACAAATTAACAAGTTCTTTAAAATGATTTTTATAACCTCGTTTATTATTGTTATTATGATTGATAAAATATAAACGTGATAAATCATAAATGTATAAGCAATGACATAATAAGAAAATATGTGTCAATTATTCGAGAAAATCCTACATTTCAAAACAATTTTTTCCTCGATAATCGTACATTGAAAAACAGAGGGAGTATGTGGTTAAAAATTCATGTAAATTGGATTATTTGGTTAAATCGATTTGGATAGATAATTTCGGTTTAATGGTTTTAACTGATCAGTAGTTTGGGCCACTTTTTAATAAAACTGAATCGGTTGTAAAAAAAACCCAATTTCTTTCATGGGTCATCTATACTATTAAAAGAGAAGACAAAACGCCTACGTGTCGCGACGAGAAAGCTTTTAGGATATTTTTTTGCGTTTTAATCCTAATAATTTGAACTAATTTTCTCAAGACAAAACGTCTACGTGTCGCGACGAGAGAGCTTTTAGAAGATTTTTTATTTTTTGAGTTTTAGTCCTTATTGTTTGAACAAATTTTCTCACCCAATTTTACTATATTTTACTAATATATCTATACTATTAAAAAAATCATATAAAATATATTTTAGGTATGTCTAGCATCTACATATTGTAAAAATCGACAATACACCATTTTAAATATATTTGATGCCCATTATTGGAATATATATTTTACATGGGTCACCCAATAATCGACATACACATTTTTTAGCGTTTATGTCCTTATATTTTATTTATTTTGCGTTTATACCCTTATATTGTTGAATAAATTTTTGTCTTCGATTTTATTTTATTTTTCATAGATAATTTCGGATATATTATTTAGTTTTTGTTTATAGAAATATTGTTGGGTTTTTTTTTCTTATCGATCAAATATTGTAATCAAAGATATTAATAATGGTTTGTTTTTACGAAATTACTTTTAACAATTTTATTTCGTTTTGTGTCGATCTAAATCTACGAAATATTTTTATCTCGTGTCTATCTTTTCGCGATATTTGCGTGCCTGACTTAATTATCTTAATATAAAAAATATCAAACATTTAAAATATATTATGTTTTATTTTATACGATGATAAAATTATTTTATGAAATAAGGTATGTTATAACGTTTCAAGTTCTTCTAATTATTTTCAGAAAATTCCAACGACTAGCACATTCTTTAATATTTTGTATCTTTTCATTTTGGTATTGATATATATATATATATATATATATATATATATATGCGAATATGGTGATATATATAAAGTTTGGATAATTTTCGTAAACATATATTTATATTTATAGTTAAATAAGTATATATATTTATATCTAAAATAAAGTGTATTCGTTATACAATATTTATTTGAGGAATTCACAAAACTACACCATTTTATCCCTTCTTTTACAAAACTCTACCTAATTCAATATTTTCTCATATTTACACCCTTTTATAATTTTAAATGGTTTGTTTACCCTTTCAAAATTTACCAAAATTAAGAATTTTCGGTTCGCTAATTAGTGTTTAGGGTTTAGTAAAAATGGGGGTAGGATTGTGTGGGTAGGCTTAATTAGGGTTTAATTTTTAGTGTTTAGGTGTAGTTTTGTGAAGAAAATTTTAAATGGTGTAGTTTTGTGAAATGTAATTCAAAAGGTGTAATTTTGTAATTCCTCCTATTTATTCTAAGATTAATTTAAAACATGAAATAAATTTTTTATTATATATGAGTCTAATTATATTATTAAGAATAATAAAATTTTGTCCCGCGTATAGCGCGGATCCGCACCTAGTATTTAATTAAACTCAAACTTCTTTTAACAAGTTTGTATTCTTTTTTGGGTCAACACTAACGGGTTTGTCTTTATTTTAGCATTTAATAAAGTGAAAATTAACTAGAGTGACCTTGGTTGGCATCCTTTCAACTAACATAACCCCTGAAAAAGGAGGTTGCTAGAATGACCCAATAAATGTGCAAAAAATCGAAAAAACCAGACTTGTGTAATATAATATCGTTTTTGCCATCGGTTCATTATTTTATTTTTTATTATTTTTAAACAAAATTAGAAAGAGGAAAAATTTGGGGAAAATTTAAGTTTTTGGAAAATTTTAAAAAAATTCACTTTTAAAAATAAAATAAAAATGTATTCGCTTGTATCAGTGTATGTGAGCGAGTCACCTCTAGGATGGGTCACCGATGAAGCAGTTTAACTTCTTTTCCAAACTGATGTAATAAAAAAAAAAAAAAAAAAAAAAATTATATTGAAATCAACTAAAAATTAACAAAATAACCTAATTTGTCTAAAACTCTCCTTCTTCCTTCTCTCCTTCTCCTTGTCGCCGCCTATGAAAGAACATAGTACTTATGATGATGATGATGAACAGAGACACGTCACCACCACCAACAACTTCTCCGTCGCTGTTACTACCTCCACCTCGGAGGTTTTATACCTCCAAGAACCTGACCGTGTAATAACGAGCTTCGTCAAGCCAGAGTCGTCGGAGATCCGGTCGCTACCGCCGTTACCTCCTCGTAATTTCCAAGAAAGGCTCATAACATTGCTAGTGTGCTTCAGCTACTTAACTTGATCACAAAGGAGAATGACAAGAAAGCAAAGTTTTTGCCTTTTACCTTCTTATTAGCTATGTATTGTTCTCTTAGGAACTTAATTTTCAGATGGGTCTTTGTGCTTTTGTCTATTGAGAACTCGATTTCAGAGTTGTGTGATTCAATAATCACTTCGTAGAATAGTATCTGAGACTATTTAAGGTTTTGTGCTGGTGATTATGATGATTTAATAGATATAGCATATGTGGGTCACTGTTTCTAAGTAGAGAGAGAGTCTTAGATTTTTGAAATTGAGCTTAAAATAAACATGAAAGGGTTTTATTTGAGAAACCATGGCATTAACTTAATATGTTGCTTTAACTTGTTCTGATCTATTTGTTGATTATCTGAAAAATGTTAGAACTTAGGAATGGATTTGGAACCAAAGAAGTTTGCTCACCTATTCAACAAGATTGAAGCTGAAGTTGATGAGTTTCTACTAGCTCGAAACCATGTAACTTACTCCGAGTTCTGTTTCGTATATCATATTTGATGTTTGTGAATAATAGAATAAACATTGTTGTGAATTCTTTTGGATATGTGTGTGGTAGATTGTGGAGAATGACAAGGAGAGGAACGCGAAGTGAATAATAGAATAAACATTGTTGTGAGTTCTTTTGGATATGTGTGTGATAGATTGTGGAGAATGACAAGGAGAGGAACGCGAACAGAGCTTTGCAATGTCAAGAAATCTGCTGTCATCGAGTATCTTGTTTTATTTGTGTGTGTTTTGAGTGTGTGTGTGTCATTTAAGTGTGTGTGTCTGTGTATGTATGTTTGTGTATGATTTCCTTTTCTGACTAAATCCTATTTGAAGTTTAGGGGTTTATGTATGTTTTCGATTGTTAAGAGGTTACAAATTTAACTAACACTTACCTAAACATTACTTACAAAACAACCAACAACATCATATAACTATCACTTACATAAACAAGTGATACATAAACATGAAACATTAACTTACAAGCGAAACCACAACCGTCATTGTTTAGGGGTTATGTTTTTGAGTTATGTTTCCTCTAGAGGTATTAGGGTTATGTTAAGGGTTATTTTTAGGGTTTTGTTTCCAAGTCCCGATTTAGTTCTCTTTTTGAACATAAGCTAATTTAGGGGTTAGAAATTATAAGTTCACTACAAATCATTTTGTAAACAACAATATTAATATGTTTAGTGGTTGTGTAGCGGTTCAACAATCATTGGTAAACAACAATTTTAAGCTAATTTAGGGGTTAGAAATTATATTAACACGAACAACAATCATTTTGTCCCCAAGAGTTTTTTAAACTAAAGAGAACAAATCAGCGGTTCAAATAATTGGAATATTACCGGAAATAAATAAATCAGTGGCCAAACAATTAAAAAAAATCAGCGAAATACAAAACAGCAGTAACGTGAGGGTCAGATTAGCAAAGATTAACTCAGCTGTCAAAGACAAAATATATCGGCGGTCATGTAAAACTAGTCGGCAAGAACCACAACTCCGCAGTGTCGTCATTAAAAACAGCTGCCAAAGGGGTCATTCTCGCAATTTCAATTTTAGACACAAATCAGCAGACGTGTGAAACAACTACGTTGAAAAACATATCAACAATTACTTGAAAATAAGTCAACGATTTATTTTTAAACAACTCAGTCTAATCTTAAAACTCAACAATCAATCAAAACAAATCCGCCAAAAAGTTAAATAAATCGGCTATAAAATATCACTCAGCAATCGAAGTCAACAAAACCGCAAATTTTACAGAAATACCACGTCGTTTTTTAAACATATCAGCTAATCAAAAGAAATACGCAGACGAAGGACAATCATCTCAGCGGAAAAAATTACTCCGCGAAATCAAATCATCCAAATCGTAAACATCTTCGCCAAATGTAAAGTCAGCAACCAAAGGACCACTGGCTGAGATGTTCGTGTAAAAAAATAGACGATGGCAATCTCGTAATTAAAATTTATCGCTCTTTTATTGTTGATTTATAAATTTCCCGCTGAGAAGTTTACATAATGGCAAAGTTATAATTATTTTATTTTACAAACACGCGTTGAGGGGCTATTTCGGTATTAAAAAAAACCCTTTCCAATCTAGTTATTTATTTTCTTTGTGGGTTACTTGAGACATTACGATGCCAACCAAGGTCAATCTAATTTTTTACCCTTTAATAAAACCAAACTTCTTTTAACAGGTTTGTATTCTTTTTTGGGTCAACACTAACGGGTTTGTCTTTATTTTAGTTTCAAATACATAAAAGTTTGGGAAAATCACAAAACTAATTATATTTCACAAAACTACACCATTTCAAAAATACTTCACAAAACTACATCCAAACACTCAAAATTAAATCCAAATAAACCCTACCCACACAATCTTACCCCTTAATACTATACTCTAAACACCAATTAGCGAACCCAAATGAAAAGATTTTAATTTTGGTAATTTTAAAAAGGGTAAATCAAGCTTTCAAAAATTTGAAAAGGTGTAAATATGTGAAAAAAATAAATTAGGTGTAGTTTTGTGAAGGAGGGGTTGAAAGGGTGTAGTTTTGTGAATTCCTCTAAAAGTTTTACTAGTCAAAATCTCTCATACTCTTATATAGTCTACTTAAACTTTCATTGACCAAAATAATTAAAAACATAAAACACTAAATATTTTCAAATCTAAACCCTAAACTAATCACAATTGTCTGTGATTTTGAATTGCGAACCCAAATAAAAATATTTATCTTCTAAACATTTAAATTCAACAAAAAATATATTTTAAAATCGTTTTTATATCATATTTTGATGATTTTATTAAAAACATTTTAGTTTTATTTTAAAATATGTTAGCCCTAAAGGTCCAAGAGCACTACACAAATACCAAAACCCTAAAGTACTTATCAAAGATAATTAAGTTTCGGTTAATTCAACTTCGACATATGTTTGGTTTTGTTATTTATAAATACTTTGCACTAGTATAAAGTGAAAACAATTATGTTTTGAACCATCGTGATTAGTGTATTTTCTGAGTTTTGAAAATTTTAGAAAAGTCGCAGTATAAAAGGAAAATTGGGCTGCTTTTGTATATTTTCTAAAAAAATTGGCCAATTTTCATACTAATTTTTTTCGATAAAAATTTGGGCCGCAAGCTCGTACTTACTTTACTTGTACTCAAAACTGCCCATGGTCGTGATCTAGTTTGATCATGTTTTAATTAATACTATTGATTATAAATACTTTGTTTATGTTGATTTGGATAAATATTTTTTACATAAATGCATTGTATATTTTTTTATGACAACATTTGAAACAAACTAGACCACTTCGACTTTGTCCTGGAAGGTTATCGCTCACGTATTTATAGGGATGCGAGTGAGCGTTCATCTCGTGCTAACTTGTCTGCTCGATCGTTGCCTGCTCGGGGAATAGATTTAATCCTGAAGTTTGGAATGTTATCAAGCAAAGTCTCTAACTCTTCTAACATGGTAGAGAAAACATGTCATTTAGTAGAACTCTGCAAAATTGTCATTAATATCGTGTTGTCCGTCTCGAACGCCTGACAGCTTATGTTTCGTGCTTGTATATTTTAAAATTTATTTATATTTACTATATTCATACTTCTTCCGTCCCATTTTAGTTGATGTTTTAGAGAGATTTTTTTGTTCCAATTTAATTGATTAAATGCATGTAATTCTCTTAATCAATAGTATTTTGAATGAGTTTTTTCTATTGGTCTATTTTGTTATAGTAAATAATATTTTTATGGAAAAAAGAGTTTTATTAATATGTGTGAGGGAGGAAGTATAATTAATAGCCCGTGTTGATCGATGCGCAAATAAATGCAATAGTAAGCGTAGAACGCGAGTAGATTACGCAACAGTACCTTGTAGGAGACGTTATTTCCTCATCAAAATGTCATGTTTTCGTTGTGATGTAAATTTTAAGATTCATTAGGCACAGTTTGCGCATAAAAGCAAAGACGTTATAATGACGTTAAAGCAAACACACAAAACAAAAGCGTTATAACGAATTTTAAATAAAGTACTCAATAATTATAATAAATAAAATTTGATAAAATATACCACTCAATAATTATATATTTCCAATCAGACGGAGTAATTCATATTTTAGAAACATGAGTCTTCAATCATATATAATCATTCAGTTATTAGATACTATTAAGATATAATGGAAAAAAGAAAAATAGAGTGAAGAAATAATATCTCTTTAACAAAAAAATAATAATATCTTTAGTGTTGACATCATCGGTCATCTTATTCAATTTTGTGTGACCTAAAATAGTTGTAAAGACCAACGACGGGTTGACTCAGTCGGTTAACCGCAGTCGTTGGTGATGTTGTGCTCCTGAATTCGAACTATGTTGGGAGCGATAATTTACGTTATTAATTGGTATTATCAATGGTTGGTCGCGGGCCTAGGAGGATTATGGGCTTTGACCCAGAACCTCCTGGTTTAACAAAAAAAAATAGTTGTAAAAAAAGAATATCGGCGTAAAATAAATACCGGTGAAAATTATAAATTATTCCGAGGTATTGATTGTGAGCCAATGGCCACAAAGGAGAAGGCTCTAGGAGAAGCAGAGTCTTGGAAAAAAGCACAGGCGCTGATTCTGATCCAACGTCCGACGTTAGGCACGGATACTCAGGGGACAATGACCCATGGACTAGAGCGGCCCCATGGTTTCCTCTGTTACACGGATGGCTCGTGGAAATAGGGAGAGGCTACCAGCGGAGTGGGGTGGGTCTTACAGAATCACCAAGGGGTCATAGAGATGGTTGGCCTAAAGGGTTTCAGTAGGAGTATTTCACCCCTCCATGCAGAAGTATATGGTCTTATTTTTGCAATGCAAAACCTTAGGGATCCAAGACACAACTGTAGGACTTTCTACACGGATTGTAAGGACCTACTAGGCATAGTATCAACGCCAGACCTCTGGCCGACCTTCTCAGCGGAGATAGAGACGCTACGTGATCTGCAAGGTTTCTACCCAGGCTTCTCACTTCGGTATGCAGCAAGGGACAGAAACGAGAGAGCGGATCTTCTAGCACGAAGTGCGCGTAGCAGGAATAGGGAATTCCAATATATTAGTTCGTCACTTCCTACTTGGATTGTTGATACGAGAGTATTTGTAATAGGGTAGAAATGATGTAACACAGTGAAAAAAAAAAAATACCGGTGAAAATGTTGAGACCAATGTTTTAAAGGTAATTAACTCGCAGTGCATTAATTAACTAATTTTATGTTTAAAGTTTTCAGTTTGTCTCATTTTTAATGTACTTGAAAATTTTGGTTGGGAAATTTGAGAAGTTTTAATGACGTTCACGCAACAAATCATGAGACTGAGAGTGAAATATATTCAAATTAATGTTCATGAAATACGTCGGTTACATAATTAATTCATTGGAGAATACTTAATTATTAGAACATAGCTAATTATGAATTATTTGTAAATGTGAAATGATACAATTTCTAATAAAATAAAACTAATATTGAGATTGATAAGATATATGTTGAGATTAATAATGTTAATCTAATTAACAATTCTAGAAAAAAGTAGCTTTAACAAATAATTATCCTCTAAAGTTCGAAGATTTTTAAACCAAATAAGACACTCAATGATTTGTCAATGTCTAAAGGATTCTTTTATGAGAACGCAAGATTTAAATTAAAGTTTGGATTTGGACAGACCATAAGCAAAAGCAAACCATTATTTTTCTCTTTTTCTCTTTTCTTTTCTGATATTTTTGTATAGTCTTTGTATTTTTCAAAACGAATTAATTGCAAATGCGAGAATTTATGTATACAAAATTAAAGAATCTATTATTTTTGGTAGGTACGTGTAACTATCTTGATTTAATATGAGAATTCACAAAACTACACCCTTTCTTTCTTCTTTTCCTTTACACCTTTTCTTTTCCTTATTCACAAAACTCTACCTAATTTGTTTAACAAAAAAAAATCTACCTAATTCAATTTTTTCACATATTTACATTATTTCTAAATTTTAAAAGCTTGATTTACCCTTTAAAAAATTATCAAAATTTAAATATTTTCATTTGGATTCGTTAATTAGTGTTTAGGATATAGTTTTCTGAATTTATTTTGAAATGGTGTAGTTTTGTGAAATATAATTCAAATGGTGTAGTTTTGTAATTTTCCCAATTAATATTTTGGTGTCTGAGTTCTTAAACAAGAGCAATCATAGACAGTGTTTTCTCGAAGGAGCAAGTGGGCTTTATAGCATCATGTAACCAAAAATATCATAAGAAGACAAAAAATGAAAGTTGTAAGAGTGGTTGCAAACTTTGTGCAATTTTTAAACCAAAACAAATTGATTGATTCAAGTTTTTTTTATATTTGTATTCATAACAAAACATTTTAAATCGAATAAAACACCAATTTTTAAATATCTCAATAGTAGTAGGTGGTTTGAAGGTTTTCCTATTATTATTTTACTAAGTACTAATTTGAAAACATATTTCAACATATTATAAACCAATAACTCTAAATTTTGGGTTGTCAAAAAAAACTCTTAAATTTTGGAAAAAAATAACTCGTGACTGAATAACTTTCACAAAAATCACTTTTATTCTAATTTTTCTTTTTAGATAGAGTTCGAAAAATGTGAATTTGTTTAACCAATTACTTTTTCGAGGTGTCAAACAAAACAAAAAGTACCAATATTATAATATCTATGACAAAATATAGTAACAATAAAACACATTTGAAGAAAAAAAACTTCAATTTCCGGAAGGGGAATATATTTAAGAATAAAATACATTTTAAGATTAATACATAGTACTTTTATTTCTTTGTTTTCCTATCAATAAGTTATATGTGTAGTAGACGAACAAGCAAACTCTATAAAAGTATAAATACATCTTCCCATTAACCATTTCTCTTACACACACAACAAACAAACTTTTTCTTAACAAAAAATGGACACAAGAACATGTTTTCTCACATTTCTCCTCTGCAGTTTCCTTTTCTTACATTTCCACCCATCAAATTCCGAATCTATCAAAACCGACCCTTTAACATTCTCTTCGTCGGCGAGTTTGCCGATTCTCACGGCGGAGAGGCTTATCAAAGGGTTCAATCTCATGCCTAAAAGTGACGTCAATGTCATATCTGAGGACGGTTCTGAGGCGCCAAGGCTTGTCGAGAGAGAATTCGATTTACAGGCGGCGGTTGATGGTCTTGACTCCGCCGTTTCTCCGTCGGTTCAAGATTTCGGCCACCGTGCTGGTTACTACAAACTTCCTAATTCAAAAGCCGCCAGGTAACTTCCATTTTTGGTCTAACCGTTAATTCAATTATTTGAAACCGGTTTAACCAATCCGGTTTAGTTCAATTTTTTTTTTCTATTAACCATTTTTACTGAATGTTACACAATGCAATTCCCCCAATATTACCGTCAAAAATGTTTTTAAAACTAAAATGACATCACAATATTTTTTTTCTCTTGATACCATTAAAAAGATTTTTGAAACCAAAATACCATAAAAATTTGAAAACTATGATATATTAAAAAAATATTTTTTATGGAATTAGTTCTTCTTTTACATATGTTAATCCAATACCGGATCAAACCAATTAAACCGGTTCTAATTCTCAATTACATCGCAAAAGTAAAAACTAATCCGGTTTAATTATTATGTCTTGGTTAACTTTGGTATTACTACTAAACCGGGTTTCAAATGCTACGTTTCTTTGACAGGATGTTTTATTTCTTCTTTGAGTCAAGAACCAACAAAGCCGATCCAGTGGTTATATGGCTAACCGGTGGGCCCGGTTGCAGCAGTGAACTGGCTCTGTTCTATGAGAACGGACCGTTCACCGTCTCCAACAACTCTTCACTTTCTTGGAATGATTTTGGTTGGGACAAGGTTGGTTTGACAAAAAAAATAAAATACAAATAATTTTGGTCAACCAAAAAAAAACACATAATCTTATATGCCAACAAGAAACCAATAATCTCACAACCACTTTTGTATTTTTTTTTTATATATATTATAGGCATCGAATCTAATCTATGTGGACCAACCGGTCGGGACTGGTTTCAGTTACACATCGGACCAAAGTGATCTTAGACATGACGAGGATGGTGTCAGTAACGACCTCTATGACTTCTTACAGGTTCACTTTCTATACATTTCCTCTGTTTCATCATATCACATAATATCTCAAAAAATTTATATGTTCTTGAAAATATATTATTTTTCTAGGCTTTTTTCAAAGAGCATCCACAATTTGTGAAGAATGATTTTTACATAACCGGTGAATCCTACGCCGGACATTATATTCCGGCTTTGGCTTCAAGGGTTCACCGTGGAAATAAGAACAAAGAAGGAACTCACATTAACCTCAAGGTAAAAAAAACTTTTTACCTTTTTTTGTTTTTAACACTTTAGTATTTTCGGTTTATAAGACAATATTGGTGATTAAACCAACCCGGTTTACATCAGGGTTTTGCGATTGGTAACGGTCTAACTAACCCGGAGATTCAATACGGTGCTTACGCGGATTACGCGCTTGACATGAAGCTGATCTCACAATCTGATCATGATAACCTTAACCGTAACTACGCAACTTGCCAACAATCCATCAAAGAATGCAGTTAATATCTCTTTCTTTCAAGAAAAACATTACAAAAGTTTTTAAAAAGTTTTTTCTTTATTAAATCGCGCTGTTTTTTCAGGCGCGGATGGTGGTGAAGCATGTGCTTCTTCATACGTTGTATGCAACAACATTTTCCAAAAGATCATGGATATCGCGGGAAACGTAAACGTAAGCATCATTAATAACCAAATCCATTATATAATATTAAGTCGGAATCCATATTCGATCGTCGCGTGTGAATCCATTAATTTGTTCTTTGAAGTAACTTGCAAGTAATTTATCCTCTGTTTTATGTGGAAGTATTACGACGTGAGGAAACAATGCCAAGGAAGCTTGTGCTATGACTTCTCCAACATGGAGAAGTTCTTGAACAGGAAATCGGTTCGAAAGGCGTTAGGTGTGGGAGACATCCAGTTCGTGTCTTGTAGTACAGCGGTCTACGACGCGATGCAAATGGACTGGATGAGGAATCTTGAAGTTGGGATTCCGGCTCTTCTTGAAGATGGAATCAAGATGCTTATTTACGCGGGAGAATACGATCTCATATGCAATTGGCTAGGTACAAATTTACATTTTGGTAACTACCGGTTTACATTTTGGTTAAGCTGTAAGATTGATTGAATATGTTTTCCAGGAAACTCGAAGTGGGTTCATGGCATGGAATGGTCAGGACAAAAAGGTTTTGCATCAGCAGCGACACTACCATTCCATGTAGACAATAAAGAAGCCGGTTTAATGAAAAACCACGGTTCACTCACTTTCCTCAAGGTAAACTAAACTTATAAACCGTTAAACCAAAACTATACTTGTTTGAGAAATATAAGCTAAGTAATTGAAATTGGGGGAAATGTACACTTAGGTACATGATGCCGGACATATGGTTCCAATGGATCAACCAAAGGCAGCATTGCAAATGTTGCAAAATTGGATGCAAGGAAAACTCAGTACACCCACTGGTCGAACCGCTCATCAGTGATTCGAGATACTGAACATATTGAATTCATATGTATTCAGGAGTTTGTTTTTTTAACATTTAAGGAAATTAAATAACATATATATATATACTTGTGAATTAATTCTATGAACACACAGTGAACTCCATTGCTAAACTGTTTCATGTAGTTACACACACAAATGTTCTTTATTTGTTGAATCACTTTTAATGCTCCACTCCCTAAATAATTTGGATTTTGAATGTTATACATGTTCTGTAAATTATGAATTATTTCTAAAATTTATAACAATGATATCCATAGTACACAATATGCACACTGTAATCAGCTAATGCGACACTTATAATAGTCTGTTTAAGATGGAGAAAACTCAAGAAACCATGTACTAATTTCATCAAAATACTTTGTTTTTTATCTGTGTAACTTCAAAATACTATGCAATTAAATTGAAACACATTTCATTTCATTGAACACTCTTATGATTTGACTCTTACTACTTAAACAAGCAAAGAATCTAAAGGCTTCACGCAAGCGAAGATGGCACATAAAGTAAAAAAAAAAAGCTTACCGATGATCACCATAAGGACGATCATGATAAGCTTTATCAACAACATCATCATAATCATCAAGAACAAGCGTAACGCCATTGTTCTTTAAAGAGTTAATAACAGCCCATACCTTGGTTCTACTCTTGAACCCTTTCTTTTCGATTTCTTTCTTGACATATGCGTGTATGCCTCTTCCTTGCCCGTCTTGAAGCCCTTCCACTTTAAGCCTCATGGCTAAAACCTCACCAACGATAGCCGCTGCTTTCGCATTGCAAGTACGACCACACTCTAACGAGTTCTTGATCGAATGTTCTACGGTTGAAGCTGTTGTGACTACTCTGCCGTTGTTTCTGTCGATTACGTTTGCTGTTATGTATTTGATTGACATGAACAGCCTTAAGACGTATCTTTTGAGAACTGTCATTTGCTTCTTATTACAAAACCTGTGTTTGGGTTAGCATAAGAAAACACCAATGTTTAAGATGTTTTGCCATTGTTAGCACATTGGTAAAATTTGCAAGTGTTATAATAGACTGGACTACCAATTCAAGATTCGAAAAAGGTTCCTTATTGTATACAAGTTTAAACATAAAACAAGAGAGAAAGCCCAAATCAGAGAGAAAGAAACATAAGGATATTAAGTGAGGCAAATGATCGAACACCTTGCGTGCAATCAAATCAGAAAAAAAGAAGCTCAAATGTGTTTTTGAATAAAGGACAAATCTTGAAAACTTAGAAAGTAGTGACTCTGCGGAGAATCAACCGTTGTCTCGGACAATTGTGGAAGGCAGATTCAGAATTCAGAAACTAAAGAAAAACAAAAATCTGGTGGGGGAAAGAAACGAACAAAATCAAGAACGAAACTTGTCAAAAACCCAATAACTACGAAGAGAAACTTGACAAGGAATCCATCTAATAGGAGGAATCCGACTTACTGTGCGAAAACGGCGAGGAGATCGCCTTCGGTGAGATCGTAAGGTAAGCCACCGACGAAGACGTAAGCAGAGTTTTTGTACTTTGCGTGCCACGAAGCTTCTTCGGAGATTCCTAGATCTGATTCTTTGGCGTTTATACTCTGTATTCTCTTCACTAGCGTCAATGGATTCATCCTCTGCCGAGAAAATTAGAAACTAGAAAACCCTAAAATCTAAAGAACATAAACGGAAAAATTCGACGGAGAAGATGACCGGTTCGGGTTTATAGTTAAACCGACCCGGTTTAGGCTTAATTAGTTATATGGGCCTTTGTGTTTGCTTCTGTTTGTAGTTAAACCGGAGTATGCGTAGTTTGTAAATATTTGTGAATAATTTTTAAAGGTCACATTGTAAAAGTGTCTATATTAATGTCAGCTTCTTAGAAAGTTTAGTTTGGACAGAGACAAAATTGATATGTATATTCACAAAAAAGACAATTTGACTCTTAAATATTATGCAACTTTGTAAAACCAATAAATAAGCCAACTTTGTTCTTAATCTACATTACACAAATTAACCATGTATGCATTAGAGAGGTAAGCAAGAGTGCTTAATTGATCAAGCTAGTATCCAAGTGCATGATGCTCTCACTTTGATCCATAAACATAAAGTCAAAACGTCTATCGTCTTTGTCCATGCTAAACCAGTAGTCCGGTATACCTTTGATATCGATTCTTCTCATATCATTCTTTTGTAGATCATAACACAAAATATGATAAGGAGAAACAAAATCTTTTGGTATCAATAGAATCTTGGATGTTTGAGTTGTAGCTTTGACCTTGAATACAATGTTAGTGACCAAATGCACTTGACAAGAAGGCAAAACCAGAGTCTTCTTCGTCGACCATTCTTTGTTCCCGTAAGTCCATAAATCGACCATACCCTTGTCTCTAAGATTAGTATGGTCAAGAAGAGTTACTTTCCCACCATAATCTACAAGGACCACATTAGGGAACCTCCAAGGCAATAAAGGATCCGTGCTAGGTACTTGGATCATATTAAACTCTTCATGTCTAATATTATTTTAATAGTTTATATCATGTGAAATTCACAAAACTACACCCTTTCAACCCTCCCTTCACAAAACTACACCTAATTCAATATTTTCACAAGTTTACACTCTTTTAAAAATTTAAAAGCTTGATTTACCCTTTTAAAAATTACCAAAATTAATTTTTTTCATTTGGGTTCGCTAATTAGTGTTTAGGGGGGAAAATTGCAAAAAAAACCTAAAGTTTTGACAAATCGACAGAAAAAACCTGAAGAAAAACATGTTGTATAAAAAAACCTAAAGTTTCATTTTCATCATTTTAAAACATTAAGTTTCATTTTAAGCAAATTAACCTCTAATCGTTAACGGTGTTAAAATATTAATAGATTTTGACACTCTTCGTTTCATTTATCAGTTAAAATGATTTTTTAATTGTTTTTACATGAAAATACAAATTAAATTAGAAAGAAAAACAGTTGTTTTACTAAAATAATGTTATTATTAATATAAAAGAATTCTTCCTTCTATTCATTTCTTTTAATCATGTCGTGACTTTATCTCTAACCGTCGTTGGATAAATTGGCGGTGATCGGAAACGTAGATCCAACGACGGTTAGGGATAAAGTCGCTGACATGATTAAAAGAAAATATTTTTTATATTAATAATAACATTATTTTAGTACAACAAATGTGTATTTTTCTAATTTAATTTGTATTTTCATATAAAAACAAATAAAAAATATTTTTTTAGGGAGCGTAGATCCAACGACGGTTAGAGATAAAGTCGCCGACATGATTAAGAGAAAATATTTTTTATATTAATAATAACATTATTTTAGTACAACAAATGTTTATCTTTCTAATTTAATTTGTATTTTCATATAAAAACAAATAAAAAATCATTTTAACTGATAAATGAAACGGAGAGTGTCGAAATCTGTTAATATTTTAACACCGTTAACGATTAGGGGTTAATTTGCTTAAAATGAAACTTAATGTTTTAAAATGATGAAAATGAAACTTTAGGTTTTTTTATACAACGCGTTTTTCTTTAGGTTTTTTCTGTCGATTTGTCAAAACTTTAGGGTTTTTTTGCAATTTTTCCGTGTTTAGGGTATAGTATTAAGGGGGTATGATTGTTTGGGTAGGGTTTATTTGAATTTAATTTTGAGTGTTTAGGTGTAGTTTTGTGAAGTATTTTGGAAATGGTGTAGTTTTGTGAAATTTAATTCAAATGGTGTAGTTTTATAATTCTCCCTTATATCATCACACATTATTTATTAATTTATGTAAATATTATTTTAATAGTTTATATCATCACACTTTATTTTCTAATATTTATGTAAATATTATTTTAATAGTTTATATCATCACACATTATTTATTAATTTAATATTTCAAAATTTCAATTATATTTCCTAAAATTTATCAATTTAAAATTTATTTTAATAGTTTATATCATTACATAAATCAAACTTTAAAATTTTTGAAAGGATGTATATATGTAAAAAAATTGAATTAGATAGAATTTTGTAAAGGAAGAGAAGAAAATGTGTAGTTTTGTGAATTCCTCTAAAAATATATCAAAACGAGTATTTAATTTCCAAATAGCAATATACAAAAATCACACTTCATTCCTCACAAATTATTGTAATTCTTCTTCCATAGCTATTATCCATAATTCATCAGGAAGTGCTTCAAAATATGTTATAGGATCAATCATTGTTTACCATAAAATCGATATGAATTCCTGGAGTCTTTTTTCCTTCATCTAGTTCACCCATTCCTGGAGTATGTGATATCGTGTTTTGAACTTGATGAGATGCTTCATGTTCTGATTTTGTTTTTTCAGTGTTCACATCTTCAGTTTTTGGTGCTCTTTATGTTTATGTTTAGGTTTCAGACAAAGATGTAAGATAATCATGTGCTATGACTTGTTTGCAGAACTCACCGATGGGGATGATTCTAAGAACAAGAGTGAAAAATCGTATGGTAAATCTGCATCACTCCACATCGGGGGAAATTCGAAGAGTCACAAATCTTGTGGTAAATTTTCAGAATCTTAGTCTAACTTCATAAATCGTGTGAATGCAATCTAGAGTTCGTTGACTTGCTCGTGAATATAGCCTTTAGATTCGTAATCTATGTTTTATTTTGTTGGTTGTGACCGAGATCCCCTAGTATGTGTTTCAAGCTAACGAACTCTAGATTGCATTCACACGATTTCTGAAGTTAGACTAAGATTCTGAAAATTTACCAGAAGATTTGTAGCTCTTAGAATTTCCCCCGGTGTTGAGTGATGCAGATTTACCATAAGATTTGTCACTCTTGTTCTTAGAATTATCCCAGCGATGAGTTTTGCAAACAAGTCATAGCACATGGTTATCCTTCAAATCTGGTCAATAATTCAAAATCAAAAAGAGAGATAGAGAGGTTATAATTAACACTCTACAAAGCTTGAAATCGAAAAATAGAATTCATGATCAACATAGAGATTTAATAACCTATAAATCATAACTCAGACTCTACACAACTTGAAATCGAAGAACACATAGACTAAGAACCTACAAATCATAACTCAGATTCTACAAAGGTTGAAATGAAACACATAACTCATGATCAACGCAAATTATTAAGAATCTACAAATCATAACTCAGACTCTACAAAGGTTGAAATGGAACACATAGGTCACAAACAACACAAAGATTAAGAACCTGTAAATCATAACTCATACTCAAAGAAGCTTGAAATCGAACAACACAGAGAGTAATAACCTAGAAATTCAACACAGAAGCGATGAAGCTTGGAATGGAACAAAGAGCTCACGATCAGCACAGAGATTACGAATCGAAGAAGACGAAGCTTGAAATCGAACAACACAGAGATTACGAATCGAAGAAGACGAAGCTTGAAATCGAACAACAAAGAGATTAAGAACCTAGAAATTTAACACAGAACCTAGAAATTCAACACAAAACCTAGAAATTCAACACAAAACCTAGAAATTCAACAGAGAAGCGATGAAGCTTGGAATGGAACAAAGAGCTCACGATCAACACAGAGATTACGAATCGAAGAAGACGAAGCTTGAAATCGAACAACACAGAGATTAATAACCTAGAAATTCAACACAGAACCTAGAAATTCAACATAGAAATGGAACAAAGAGCTCGCGATCAACACAGAGATTACGAATCGAAGAAGACGAAGCTTGAAATCAAACAACACAGAGATTAAGAATCTAGAGGCTATAGATCAATACAACGAAATCAAACACAGATTACATTCACACGATTTCTGCAATCAGATTTAGAAATTACCAGAGAGCTCGAGATTCTCCGTCTTCTTCGTCATGGCTTTTGAGATGATATGAGAAAATGAAAGTAAGCATTGTATATATAGACGCGCGAATCAGGCGGTTAGCTTTATTTTTCCCCCTTTCCCTAACGAAATACGACTCGCTATGATAGATTCGGAAAAATTAAAAAACAGAAAATCAAAGGGAAAAATCGCCATTGTTTTTGTGTGTGGTGGTTTCATGTATTGTGAGAAGCAAAGGGGAAAGAGAAGAATACTGCTTATTTTTCTATGTAAATGCTCAGGCACTCAAAAGATATTTTTATGGCCCACAACTTAGTATTTAATGGGCCCCGATTTTTTTTTTTTGTAAAAAATCGTAATTTTGTATAGTTATCTTACTTTTATAGTTTTTAATTATTTCCTGCACGGGAATAATATTTATAAATATTAATTTGATATAATTTTAAATTTTATTTTTTAGTGCATGTTGAATAATTTTTTTAGTCATATATATATGTATGTTCTAATATTAAAAATAATTTTTTATATAGCATAAATTATGTATGATATATTTTGATTTGTCGCAAATGTATCTAAAAGTATTAAAAATGTAATTTTTTAAAATATTTTTGGATGCTTTTGGTTTTTATTTACATCATCAATTTGAATATTCTAAAAAATATTTTTAAATAATGAAAATACTTTTAAATAATGAAAATATATAATTAATATTGTAAAATGGATTATCATAAAATTGAAATACTTCTAATATTTTATAGAGGAATTCACAAAACTACGCTCTTTCATCCCTTCCTTTACAAAACTCTACATAATTCAAAATTTTCTCATATTTACACATTTTCAAAATTTTAAAAGTTTCATTTACCCTTTAAAAATATTTCAAAATTATTTTTTTTTCATTTGGGTTCGCTTATTAGTGTTTAGGGTATAGTATTAAAGGGGTAGGGTTTATTTGGATTTAACTTTTAGCGTTTGGGTGTAGTTTTGTAAAGTTATTTTGAAATGTTGTAGTTTTGTGAAATGTAATTCAAATGATGTAGGTTTGTAATTCTCCCTAGTTTTAATTGTTTAGGTGTAGTTTTGTAATTGCTCGTTTTTTTTTTGTGTCAACGTTTTGGCCACAAATGGCCGACCCATTAGTCAATCCTACACAAACGTAGGCGCGGGGAATCGATCCCGGGTGGGGTGGTGCTATCTGCCTCTTGTGGACTTATAATTGCCACTAGACCAACGTCACTTCCCGAATAATTGCTCGTTTAGTTTCTCTAAATTGTGAAATTGGAATTCTTCAGTAATCTGTGTGACCGAATCAATCATTTTACTTAATTTTTATCAGTACATAAAGCCATAGAGACATTAATAAACAGTTTCAAGAAAACATTAACCTAATTAAGCTCGTCTCATTAATATGTACTTATCATTTTTTCCAACTAATATACGTATATGAATACAAAATGCAATTTTTGATAACTTTGATCAAACTTTAGTTTTACATTTGCAACATTTAAATGTAATACTAGTTTAGTTTCTGCTTCTTGTGTTTCCACATTATGTTTTGAAACGTAAAAGATCACTAAAGTCATTTGGTTCTTCTTTAGTCTTTCTTAATATCACATCTCTCCAAGAAAGATAGGTTTCTTCATGTAGACTTAAGGTACGACTAGTTTACACACTAGTCTCTTTTTCAATACTAGCTAGATATATCCGTTGACTTAAAATATAATTTGATTATTATGGTAGCCTTTTAAATATATGGCTCGTTTATATAAAAGAGAGAAATGTAAATACTAATACATGACGAGCACCGAGTTCATTGAGCCTCACTTATCAAGTCAGGATCTTACTCGGTACATCTCTCATTGAAAAAAACAAGCCAACTTCGATGGTTATTTATACGAGGAAAATATAAAACATAACATCCTTTTCACTATACATGATTCGGACTTCCGATCTCCGGTGTTGGATTATCAGCCAACATCGCCTTTCGGCCTCTCTCCGAGCGGCTATTCTCGGCAAATCTAATGCTACCGTCGTGCAGCCCTAAGCTCTTCTCTTCTTCTGTCCACTCCGATCCATAATAATGCTCCTCCTTCGACCTCTCCTCGTGTTGCGACGGCCTCAAAAACATACTTCCCCATTGCGGAAAATGTATAAACGCGACGGGAATGGTACACACAACCGCCATAACCCCCATCAACGATAGTCCTTCGGCCGTGCTAAACCTCGACGAAGAGAAAAACAAAAGTTGCGTAACCCCCGAACCGAAGTTTCCTCCGGCGCCTGTTAGCCCCGAGATAAGCCCTAAAGAACGTCGAGAAACAAACGGTGCGACACCGAAAAGGGCTCCACAAGCGGCTTGTGTGCCTACGGAGAATAGCATCATCGCTAAGATAGCTATAGGGAGTGAACTAGCACGACCTAGCCATATGCAAAAGAGAGCACCAACGGTTTGTAAGATCCATAAGGTCCATAAACGACCTCTCATGCCGAAAAGCCGTGCGGCTACATCAGAGGCGTAGCCACCAAAGGGACGTGCAAAGAAGTTAGCCATGCCAAAGCTAGCTGCTACTATACCGGCTGTGTGAAGTGTTAGGTTGAACCTGTCGAAGAAGTAACCGGATATGACGTTGTTGATAGTTAATTCAACTCCCATTGAGAATCCATAGAGGACGAACAAGATCCATGTTCTATAGTTCCTCACAGCAAACCAAAAGACCTATTTTAAAAATATAAACAACAACAACAAATTATCATTAGAACCATGTGCTGTTGATAACGTCGACGTGAAACTCTATTTTATTAGTATGCAAATATACTCATTTATTTATGCATTATTTATACCGAACAACTAATTTTTTAATCCATAACATTTATGGAAAAATTACAAAAATTACACATTTACGAGTTTACTTTGCAAAATACATTCACTCAAAATCTTTTTTTCATAAATATTAAATATTGAATTCAAATAAATTATAAACAACTTATTATTTTTGAAACTAAACCATATGAACTTAATATTAAAATTAAATATAAAAAAATCTGAAAGTATGTTTTACTGTTAGTTTGATCATTTGACTTTTAAAAAATATATAGATGTAATTTAAAAGAAACTTAAAATTAAATTTAGTTTTGAAAAATATGTTTTAAAATATATATTTTTGTCAATTTCTCCATATTTATTAATTTAATAACAAACTCTTAATTAGTTTATAGATGTTCTATTAATGTATATCATCTTAATATTTTTTTGTTATAACTACCTTGGAGAATTTGTCTTTTGAAACTTGACCACTCTTTTGGAGAGTACTAAGGTTACCATCAGGGAGATCTTGGCCAAGAGTGAGCACAAGAATGCCCATAATGATCTGAAGGAAGCCAGGAATGAAAAAGGCAAACCTCCACGCCGTAAACGGAGTGGCTCCAGCCACTTTGATGACGTGGAAAACCATAGGCATGAGTAGTTGAGTCACACCACCTCCCATGTCTCCCCATCCACCAGCACATCCATTAACGAGTCCAATAATCTTTCCATTGAACATAACGCTCGTCCAATACTGGCACGACACGAACGTCGCTAAGCAAAAACCAATCATGAACCGCACGGCTAAGTAGCTTCCGGCATCGGCTACGAAGGACATGGAGAAAACGGCAGGAGCCGAGAGGAGGAGAGAGAAAGCCGTGCCGTAACGTGCACCTAGTAGGTCACATACGGCACCCATAGCTAGTCTTGAGAAAATGGCGCCGGAGACAGATGCAACTCCGGCGTTTCCTATGTCGGTTTTGGTCAAGTCGAGGTTGTCGCGGATGACGGGGACTAGCGGCGCGGCCGCAAACGTCGAGATGAAGCAAGTGAAGAAAGAGATCCAACCTAAGTGGAAAGCTCTCATGTGTGGTTTAGCGAATGAGAGGGGTTTGAACACTTTGGCTCTATGTTCGGAGTCGACGGGTAAGGCAAACTTAGCCGCCGTTGGATCGTTTGAACTGACGGTTTGAGATGAAGGATCATCTTGGACTGAGAAAGAGAAGACTTGTTCCCTGCCAGTGACTCCATGCAAGGAGCTACCAACAGAGCCATCTTCATTTGAACGGTTGTTAGCCATAATTGAGATTTTTCTTCAAAGAGGAAAGACTCTAAATGAGTAAGAGGGTTTTCTTTTTCTTTGTGGCCTTTGCTATGTTATGTGTGTTGATGTAAGTTAGACAAAAAGGAGGTGCATGGTATTTATAGAGGAGATGGTGGGCATGGTTAGGTGAATGAAATGATAATATTTGAATATTATATTGATAATATTTGAATTTAGAGTTTTATTCTTATTGATAAGAATTTATTATGTTTGATCTTTATGGCTTCAGAAAAGTATGATGTCCTTCACACGGAAATAGGAATATTCTATTTGTGTAAAAGCATATGTTGTTTTTTCATGAGTAATGCAAATTACGTACACCATTGATTATATAAACTTTTAGTTAATACTGTTCAGTACGTTACATTAATTACTTGTACCATATTTCCATTATTTCAGATCACTACAGAAATACATAAAGAATTGTATATTTACGTACGAGTTGAATATAACTATAAATAAAACAACGTGTCATTTTTATCGCCAGCTTAGTGTCCGTTTCTTGTATAATGTACACATGATGATGCATTATGCATAGTTTTTGATTTAAAATCTGATTATAATATTATTTACATATATTTAGTTTATCATATAAATGGTAATACAGATCCAAATGCTTCTTCAGCTAGACCGTACATTTCATTTAGTTCTTTTTTTAAAGCAGTTAGTTTTGTCTTTTCTGCATTGTCCCATGTGGTCGAGTCACCAAGTTTATTTCAATTAAATAACTTCTAGCAAGTTGTATTTACTTTATTGATAATTTATTGGAAAATTGGTGAGATGGATGAAATCGAGATTAAAAAGATTTAAAAGTTTTTGGGCTAAATTTTTTAAAAATTGATAAATCAAACAAATAAGAAAACTTAATTAATTAAACAATAATGCAGAACTATATGATATATCACATGTTCATATGTAAAGAATAATAGTGTACCTATAATTTATAAACTAATTTGATACTTTCTGTAATAAAAAAATGTTGTCTATATTTAAAATAAAATATAGAAGATAGCAATGTAAACATTGGCTTGAATTTGTTAAGAAATTTATTTTTTGTCGAAGTAAACTAAGTTAGAGCTTTTGGTTGTTGATACACAAAAACATGCAATAGAACACAAAAACGAAAGTTTAGCTTAAAGAAATATACTTACAAAAATGAGGATATTGCATAATGGCACAAAGAAGTTTGATTATTTTTATAATCGTTATGTCTTGGATTAAAAGGAAATTTTGATAATCGTGGCTTCATTTTGTTATTGGTGATAAATTATGTCTACATCTAGAGATCCAAACAAAGTTGCAATAAAAAGTGCAACAAACAATACCCAATTATGGAATGAACCCAACAATTTTTTCAACTAGTTTTTCAATAATACTATTGGTTTCCTAAAGTAACCCAACTAATATTTTAGTATGTGAAATGCATACCATTGGTAAGTTTTATCTTTTATATGTACATTAAAAGTTAAACAAATATTAACATTTTTTTGTATGTAGTACTATAAATTACACACTAACATAGTATATTTATAAAATATTTAATTTATAGTTAGTCCTAAGGCTTCTATTAAGTTACAAAATGTGAATAATGAAAAATGCAAGTTGATTTAAACTTGATCTAACAATAAATGAAACGTTAAAGGCTAAATATATGAAATTTAGTCCAAGTGAATTATTGGCAGAATATAGTGCGCATATGCTCACAAGTCACAATGACACCTATCGATAAGTTGACTTTCTTACATCCTAATCAATTTATGTTCCACCCTAAGTTTATATATTGGTTTGTACTAATATCATTATGAGGAATTCACGGAACTACGTCATTTCAACTCTTCTTTCACAAAGCTACACATAATTTAATTTTTTCACATATTTACACATTTTCAAAATTTTAAAAGTTTGATTTATCCTTTTAAAAATTACCAAAATTAAAATCTTTTCATTTGGGTTCGCTAACTAATGTTTAAGGTATAATATTAATGGGATAGGATTGTGTGGGTATGGTTTATTTGAATGTAATTTTGAATGTTTAGATGTATTTTTGTGAAATATTTTTGAAATGATGTAGTTTTGTGAAATGTAATTCAATTGGTGTATTTTTGTGATTATACCTATCATTATAATTGAAATTGGTACTCCATAAATAGTAAACGATACTGCTTATTATAAACTCAATTAAATTCTAAAAAAATATTATAAAATGAAATAAGCATTATTGATAAATATTAGTAGATGTGAAAATATCTTCTTACCCATTATTTTATCTCATTTAACACGTAGAAAAAGAAAAGTCCAATTTTTGTAGGTAAAGAAAATTCCAACCATGTGGGGGAAGTCAAACAAAAAACTCTCTCAAGTCTGAAACATCGATCTTTCATTACGGATGGTCATTGACTTGTATAAAGTATAACATTATTTTTGTTTTTTGTTTTGTTAAAAAAAGATAATTTTTTTATTTAATAAACAAGTTGTTGCACTTACAACTTGATATATTTATAGTAATCTACGTTACTATATATCTAGAAAGTTTATGCATAAAATGATGGCTAAGTTTAAATTGAATAGAAAATTGAAAACCAAAAAAGTTGAACAAAAATTCTTTCTAAACATTATTCACAATTCAAAAATATTTTGGAATTGAAATTTTATAAAGAACGCTAAACCACGATTCCTAATTAAGTATAAATTTGGAAACATCATAGCAACTCCATAAATTTGATTTAATTAGTTATGAGAATGTTATTCTCTCCTCTTGTAATAAGGTTTTTAATTTGGGGAATTATTAAAATAAATAGAGGCATTAGAAAGAAATTATAAACGGGCTAAAAATTGCAAAAGATTAAAAGATAATGTATATATTCATAATCACCGCTTGAATTAAGGCAAGTATCACGTAACTGGAAATAGTCTGGACTTACTTCGGTAAGGATCAGGACAACAGGATTACCAAAAAAAAAAAAAAAAAATATCACGTAACTATCAACGTGGGGTTGTTAAGAAAGAACTCTTATCATAAAAAAAAGTGGTTGATGCTTATCGTGGGGGTTTTGATAGGCGTACTTTACATTAATGATAATTAATTTGACTTATATAAATAATGTCAAAGTCGTACTTTGTTACCAGTACTCTTTTTTTTAATACCGTACAGATCCCAACTTTTTCTCTCTTTTGTCGTGCTTTCTTTCCCCTCATGACGTGGAAGATGTACGGCTTCTGACTCATGTAAAATCAAATCTGCTACGTCTCTTTTTCTTGCCAGCTAAGGAAAGTTCTTTTACTTATTAAACTGGATTTATATTAAACTTTTTTTTGTTAATAATATATATTAAATATTTTTTATGAATTTGTTTGGGTAAAATCTCGGGAGAATCACAAAACTACACCATTTGAATTATATTTCACAAAACTACACCATTTCAAAATACTTCACAAAACTACACTTAAACACTCAAAATTAAATCCAAATAAACCTTACACACATAATCATACCCCCTTAATACTATACCCTAAACACTAATTAGCGAATCCAAATGAAAATATTTTAATTTTGGTAATTTTTAAAAGGGTAAATCAAGCTTTTAAAATTTTGAAAGAGTGTAAATTTGTAAAAATATTGAATTAGGTGTAGTTTTGTGAAGGGATGGTTGAAAGGGTGTAGTTTTGTGAATTTCTCTAAAATCTTTGACACTAGTTGGAATTTTCTTTAAAAGGAGACTTTTAAAAATATATTTCTACATTTTTTAGTCGTCAAGAACCTACTTAAGTTTTTTTATTACTGAATTTGTTGAAAAATTAATAATTGAGAAAAATACTCTAAAATGCATTGCTAAAAAAAAAATTATTTTCATAAGTTTTGATTATTATTTTGTAACAATTGTAATGGTGGTTAGACCATTAATATCAACACCTCTTACACTACTTCTAAATTGTGGAATCCATAATTTTTAACAAAAGTCACTTCCAAAATATCCAATTTAAGAGGTGTATTTTATACTATTCGCGGGTCCACTTCCATGTGGCAGCCCGCGATTGGTTCATTTTCTATTTTTTTTTCGAAAAATAATAAAAAATAATAATAATAATTTTAAGAGGTTTTTTTAACATCTACCTATATTAATGCTCTTAAGACTTTTTCAATATACATGCATGAGAACAATAAGATATTTATATAGAACGTAAAATGATAAAACATATATAACATGCAAGTAGGGTTATAGTTTAAAATCATGTTTGTTAGTCCATTATATGACTTACTATTTGTTAATTAGGTCAACAAAGTACGTAAGTTAAATTAGATTTATATTATGATGACATAGAAAAGTTAAAGGCTTACTTAAATTTCAAAAATTATATATTTTAAGAATAATATAAATTTGAATATCGTCGTATGGTTGAAATAACGTGGTCTTCTTTCCAATTAGTTATGTTGTGTGGAAGTGTAAAAGGTAAGTTTGCTCATCGTCGGTTAAACAAATTAAATATATATGTGATTACTTAAATCAAATTACTTGTTTATGGCAACTTGGGATACGGGTCATAACTAAAACACACACGTGTCGTGTCTTAATTGGACAACCGGTCGAATAATTAATCTTCTTTCTGTTTACGTTAATATATACATTGGAGAATTATAAAATTACCCTTTTGGTAATTTTTAAAAGGGTAAATCAAGCTTTTAAAATTTTGAAAGGGTGTAAACTTGTGAAAATATTGAATTATGTGTAGTTTTGTGAAGTGATGGTTGAAAGGGTGTAGTTTTGTGAATTTCTCTACATTTATTTGTTTTTTTTTTTTTTGGTTTAAATATTTATTTGTTGTTGCTACGTCGTATGATATTTTACAATCATATTAGAGATCAATTTAACACATAGATAATGGCGATAATGGCTCCGAGTAGTGACTCGAGTTGCTGAAGTTGAGTTACAAAATGTGGTATACTTTACAGTAGCTTGCAGTAAAAAAAATGTGGTAGAAATCGTATTAATCAGAAGTTTGCGGTAGAAATATGAGTTAACATTTTGAAAATGAATATTAATAGAAAAAATCTCAACTCACACATAACTCATGAAAATTTATTGATGTTGAATAAACTTTAGAGTTAACAATTTTTCAAAGGAATAACTCAAATTTATAACTCAATCATACCACATTTTAACTGAAACTTAACTTCAAAAAGTTTGATTTTATACATGATTGATAATATTTTTGAGTTGTCTTTGAGTTAAACAAATAACTCAACTTAACTCAATAATAACTCAAGTCACCAATCAGACCCAATAGCTTGATATCTTAATTATGACTTCATGGCAGGCATCTATTTTTTTAGATGCTATTACAAATTTTACGTACTCTTGATTAATACATTTTACCAAAGAAACGTGTAGAATTATCAAAATATCTATATAAATCTTGTCTTCGATTGCAATCAGCGTATATTAATGATATTTTGTCAATTACTCCATTATTTTGGGCATTTTCTTTAGGTTAGTAAAAGTTGTTTTAATAATAAGTTTTGTTATAAGACTATACTAGGTGATGACTCCACGCCATGTGCGGGGAGGTTATTCAAAAATAATCATTTACATTAAATAATCATAGAAACGAAATGAATATTGTATAACGAACATAATTTATTTTAGATATAAATATATATTTATCTTGCTAAAAGTATAACTCTTTGTTTACGATAAATTATCTAAAATTTATACATATCAATATATTCATACATATATATGTACCAGTAGCACAATGAAATGATTAAAAAGTATTAAAGATTGTGATATTGATTGAAATTTTTTGAAAATAATTAGAAAAACTTGAACGTTATAACATGTCTTATTTTATAAAATATTTTTTTATCGTCGTATAAAATAAAACGTAATATATTTCATAGTAACAATATTATTAAATTCAAACAAAATATTGTTTGTATATTCCGGATATTAATTTTGTAATTTCGATGCGCAAAAGTTATGTTATACATTTTTTAAAAGTGGGTTAGTTTTCAAATAACATAAAATAATAATTAGTATTATTAAAGTAGAAAAATGTATCTAAATAATAAAATTTCAATTATAAATTGAATAATTGTTATTATTTATAAATTATAATAATCGTCTAAAATAATAAAAAATGTCAAAAAGAATAATAATTCTAGAATATTAGTAATTGGGCTAAAGTTTTTTTGATTTTGGTTATTCAAAATGTGAAATCGTAAAGTAAAATCGGTCATTAAAAAAGAAATAATCAAAAATATATTGAATAGCAATATATAAAAAAATGGAAAAAATCGGAAATCGGAATATATATAAAAAAGTCGGAAATAAATTGAGAAAATTTTTTTATTGAGGCAAAATATAAGGGCATAAACGCAAAAAAGTAAAATATATGCAAAATTTTAATTGAGGCTAAAATATAAGGGCATAAACGCAAAAAATAGAAAATTTCCTCAAATTTCTCTTGTCGCGACACGTAGACGTTTTGTCTTATCTTTTAATAATATAAAATATAAATACGAAGTATATTGTAATAATACATAACATATTTATATATACATATTAAAACTTCATTTTTAGTCATTGAATTTTTTTATATAAATATATTAACGAGGAATGTATAGAGAAATTACAAAAAACAATTAAACGGACAGCATTGTAACAACAAAACTAATATCTCGAATATATAAATTATATAATCGAAAGACCTTGTACTTTTATATGGGTGAAACGTTTTTTTGGAGGAATTCACAAAACTACTTTTTCAACCTTTTTTATAAAATTATACCTAATTCAAAAATTTTATAATTACACATTTTTAAAATTTTAAAAAGTTGATTTATCCTTACTAAAATTATATTTCGTTAATTAATGTTTATAATATAATATTAAAGAATAAAATTTATTTGAATTTAATTTTATGTGTTTATATATAATTTTGAAAAATAATTTTAAAATGGTATAATTTTGTAAAATATAATTGAAATGATGTAGTTTTGTAATTTTTCCTATTTTGGGTTACGTATAGTTGTGATTCGTTGACAATGGAAGTTAATACAATGATAACCAAACATGGGTTGTATTCGACAACGGGATAAGTGGAGCAATTAATCAAGCCACGTTTGTTGACTTTTACTTACGCGTAACATCCGCGAAATAATAGTAATAAAAATGTATTTTAAGGGTTACAATACAAATAAAATAGATAACCACTTGGTCTTATACTCTTATTATATAGTCATATCTACCAATGGACCGTACTGATCGTCTTATATCAGCTCCTAATTTTAAAATCCAAATTGTATTATTTGATCTATTTTCCCAACCTAAGCCGACTCTGTTTCTCTTCTTTTCTTCCCTTACATTTGCAACATTATTAATCGCTCACATTTCACACAATAAATAAACAATATATGTACAACCATGTTTTGTCTTCTTGCTATGAACATCTCATATGCTTGTGGGCTAGTGACCAAAAATATTGGCTTGAAAATTCATCACAGCTGCATTTTGGACTTTATTAGCTAATGGACTAAGTTATTATGGACTTTAACTTGAAAAACATTCAAATGCTAAATCATTTTTATCAGTAGAATAATGCATAAAATACAAAAATGCTAGTTTTACGAAATATTATGGTATTATGGGAAAAATTATTTTCATAAAACAAAAAAAAGCACATATTATTGAATCATGAAACACCAATGTATAGCCGAATATACCATAAAATAAGCTATATATAACATAACATGCAATTTACCAATGGATAGAAGATGTGTAATATTGTGTGTATGTGAGTGTATGTGTGGAGAGATGAAACATTCCCATAATTAAACATGATCATGATTCGGACTTTCCGGTGAGGCCTCTTTAGCCGCCTTTCGGCCTTTTTCTGATCGACTATTCTCAGCAAATTTAAGGCTACCTTCATGTAACCCTTGTTGCTTCTCTTCCTCGGTCCATTCCGCGGCGTAATAATGCTCTTCTTTAGACTTCTTCTCATCACTTGTTGGACCAAAAAACATACTTCCCCATTGCGGAAAATGTATAAACGCAACCAAAAGCGTGAAAACCATCGCCATAATTCCCATCAGCGACAAACCATCCGCGGTGTGGAATCTAGATGAAGAGAAAAACAACAATTGTGTTAGTCCTGATCCAAAATTTCCTCCTGCCCCGGTCAGTCCTGATATAATCCCTAGAGACCGGCGCGATACAAAAGGTACAATGCCGAAAATTGCTCCACAAGCGGCTTGTACGCCGACTGAAAAGAGGATCATGGCTAAAATAGCTATAGGAAGCGAAGTAGCACGGCCGAGCCAAACGCAAAAAAGACCACCAGAAGTTTGTAAGATCCAAAGGGTCCATAATCGTCCTCTCATACCGAAAAACCTAGCTGACATGTCAGACGCGTAGCCACCGAGAGGACGAGCAAAAAAGTTAGCCATGCCAAAGCTGGCTGCTATCATACCAGCTGTCTGAAGTTGAAGTTGAAACCTGATACGTGATACACAAGAAACATATTAGGTTACTTGTGATAAAAGAAACTTATATATAAAAGGGAAGTTATAATAACTGTTTGAATCCAAACCTGTCGAAGAAATACTCTGAGATAACATTGTTGATGGTCATTTCAATTCCCATTGAAAATCCATAGAGAAGGAACAAAACATATGTTCTGTAGTTCATAACTGCATACCAAAACACCTAAAAGAAGGAAAAAAAAAATTAAAATTGTTAACCATACCAGAATTTTCATCTTACTCTTAACTTATGAAGATTTCAACCTACTAATCTCATGTGATTATATTTGATGTGCATCTAAGTCAAGACTAATTGAAAAATAAGTGTATTGGACCCATATTCTTTAATTGTTCCGTTACAATTTTGATGTTGGATATAATCTTCCTACACTTTAAATACTATGCTTTTTCCTATGACAAATATTGGTTGGTAAAAGGTCCGACCAAAATCCGACGAATTCTGATTGTTGGGTAATTCCCTCGGTTTTTGGTCGGAATTATACACACGGTTTGGATTTATACAATCTATCCGTTCTCTATCCGTTTCAAACGTTTAGATTGGTCGAAAATCCGTCTGAAATTTCATACGGATTTCCTACCATTATAAATTTTGGTAGTAGATACTACATGTTATTGAAACGATGATATATATATATATATATATATATATATATACCTTGGAGAACTTGTCTTTGGACACATCTCCTTTCTTTTGTAGAGTACTTAGGTTGCCATCAGGAAGATCTTGTCCAAGAGTGAGCACAAGAACACCCATGATGACCTGTAAGATCCCGGGGACAAAGAAGGCCATTCTCCACGCCGTAAACGGAGTGGCTCCCGCGACTTTGATGACGTGGAACACCATAGGCATGAGTAGCTGTGTAACCCCTCCTCCCATGTCTCCCCATCCACCAGCACATCCGTTAACGAGCCCAATGATCTTACCGTTGAACATCACGCTTGTCCAATATTGACACGACACGAACGTCGCTAGACAAAAACCGATCATGAACCGTACGGCTAAGTAGCCTCCAGCGTTGGCCACAAAGGACATGGAGAAAACTGTTGGAGCTGATAGCATCAGTAGAAACGCCGTTCCATACCTAATTTCATTTTTTACTCCAACGTTAATTTAATTACTGAAAAATGAAATTTAATTATTGAAATTGGAACATTTAAAACGAAAAAGGAATACAATATAAACCGGTGGCAATTTGTTTAAGTTTTTTCTCCATCTCATAAAAAGTTGGACCGTTTATTAATTTGTGTGTAACGTATCATTCTTGCATAAGAATCATGCTAAATTTTTTATATGTATCGTTTTAGTTTTTTGGATGTTCTCGAAGACACAATTTGTTTTAGTTTTATTTCTTAGAAACTGTGAAAATCTAGATGATTAGAAGAAAATGAATAGTTTTGTAAGTTTATATGATATAAAATGCTTATATGGGTGAATCAAATGTAAGAAAAAATTATAATATATGTATACCTAGCCCCGAGCAAGTCACAAATAGCTCCCATAGCAAGTCTAGAGAATATTGCACCAGAAACCGAAGCGACACCGGCGTTACCGATATCATTTTTGGTCAAATCTAGGTTATCTCGGATGATAGGAACAAGAGGAGCCGCAGCGAACGTCGAGATAAAGCAAGTGAAGAAAGAGATCCATCCTAAGTGGAAAGCTCTCATGTGTGGTTTAGCGAATGAGAATGGCTTGAAAACTTTGGCTCTATGTTCTGAATCAACCGGTAGGGTAAACTTAGCCGTTGGATCATCGGATGGAACGGTGTGAGACGAAGGACCATCTTTGCTTTGGGTAGAGAAGGAGAAGACTTGTTCCCTAGCCGTGACTCCATGCATGGAGGTCCCAATAGAGCCTTCTTCTTCTTTGTTATGATGAGACATTATTATTGTTCCCAAGAAATGGGAGAAGAGAAGACTCTTTCTTATTGAGAGACACAACGTGTTTCTTGTTCTTCTCACGCCTTTGCTTTTTTTTAAAAAAGTTTGTTGGTTTAATGTCTTTAAAAGCATATGTTTATATAGCCATATAAATGTCGAATATTCGTTAGGGACAATAAAAAAATATTTGATGGAAGGTTTGCAAAATATATGAATATATAATAATTTATTAGATAAGTCGATAAGTAGTATCATCTATATTATTATTTTTGGATTACTAATTTGAATATGTCCAAAAAATTACTCAATATTACACATTATGCCATTGAGTATAAAATGAAATAATTTTGAACATTTAATTACGAAAAACCAAATAAAGAAATATTACAATCCTCTCCAAAAATAAACTCAAAAATATTAAGGAAATTCTGTAAAAGTCATTTGGAAAACAAAATAAGAAATATGCAATTCACATAAATACACTGTCACATAGTTTTTTATAAAAAAATACCATTAAAATTTTACTTAAATCAAAATATCATTAGAAATAGTATTTTTTAAAAACCATTACATTATTTTTTAACAAAAATAACACACAAATTAAAAAGGAGTTTAATTATATTATTAAGAATTTTAAAACGAGTTGAAACATTTTTTGTTATAAATATCAAACAATAAAAACAAAATAGTTTCTAAACGGGTTTGGTTTCCGGTTCGATTATACAAAAAACAGAAGAATTTGCAATTATATAAAAAATTAAATCTTATATTACATATTTAAAATATGTTTACAAGAATTATTTACATATATAATCAAAATAATTATAATTTTAAATAAATTTGGGTAAATCGCATAGTTCGATTTATGTATTTCGGTTTGTATTTTGAATCCGGGTTTTTCCAAATAAATAATAAATTATAATAATTTGGTCTAATCAACTTACAAATTATATTCAAATTTTCCTATACGAAATATATAATAAAAATATTAAATAGTAATAAAAAATCTCATTTCAACAATATTAATTGATCATATTTTGTTTAAACAATGAAGATAAAATAATATTCAAAATTTCTAAATTAAATATATAAAATCAAATAGAAAACATAAACCCGTGACTCATCACGGGTTAATTCCTAGTTTTAATATATATTGATCTGACCTATTAGTTGTTAATTCTAGATTTTTACATAGAAAGTTGAAATCTAATTAACTCATTTCAATTAGTTGCTAGCATAGGTTTTGTTGGTAAATATGGTTCATCTAAGCCGATTCATCCTTACACGTAATAACTAATAGCGACACGGCCCACACCAATATCGACTTATCACCATTTACATTGTGTTGTTTTTTTTTTTTTGGTTAAAATTTACATTGTGTTGTTAATTTGTTATATGTATAGAGTATTGCATACAAAAACTATAAATATTTTCTAGTTAAAAACATCCTTTATTATCATAAAACATAACTTCACCCTTCAAACAAACTAAATTGTAATCTCTATATTATTATCCGAAAAGTACATTATTAAAAACAAACTTTAAAGTGTATTTAATTGGGAAAAATGTCAATTAAATCATGAACTACAAAAATTCACCGAAAAAAGCATGAACTTTTACGAGAACAATTTAAATCATATATTTTTCGTTGACTGACGTTTTAGATCATGAATATTTTTTTACTGAGACAAAATGAGCTTAAAGTTGAGTCCTTTAACAGAAAAATTTGACAGTATGCTCAATTTCAGTCAATTGAAGTGTTCAATTCTTCAAATAAATCTCAAACAGTGTCAAACTATTGCGTTAATAGACTTAACTTTAGACTCTTTTTGTTTACGTTGTGCTCTTTTTGTTCCGGTAAAAAAGAATTAATGATTTAAAACGTCAGTCAACGAAAAATACATGATTTAAATGCTTCACGTGAAAGTTCATGCTTTTTTTCGGTGAATTTTGAAAGTTCATGATTTAATTGATATTTTTCCCGTATTTAATTACATAAAATGCCGTTGTTAAATTAAACTTCAAAGAGTACCTAAAAATAACTTACTAAGGGTAGAAAAGACAAGGTCATTAAGAGAATATCCCTCTTTGTAACACCCCACTCCCGCGGGACACCCTGCTCCCGCGGGATGCCACTTTGGTGACGCCCGTTATCTGCCGTCCCGAGGTGTCCCTTGAGCCGGCTAGCCGCGGGATGCTGTCGTACCCGCTTAGCCACGACCTAAGGATTTTCAATTCATACCGCGACTTAGCGTTGTGTTAGTCCGGACATGACTAATATCATAGAGAATACACGATTTTTAAAAAAACCTCATTTTATAAATTCAAAAGATCTTACAAGTTTTGGCGCCATATGCCTAATCCCCAAAAAGAATACATGACACGTAAACATGGTTTTTACTAAGACAATGAACTCTACACCGGTTTGCCTAACGTACGTGCTCTCGCTAATGATTTTCCACTAAGGTTATCTGTAACAAAAAGTAGCAAAAGTAGCATCATAGGTAATCTAAGATTACTTAGCAAGTTTGAGATCCCTACAAATCATTAGTATATTCCAATTACCCAAAACACAACATCACAATAGGACCGTTACGGGGTATCAATATATCTTAGTAACTCATAGGACCCGTTACGGGGATCAATAGTGCATGTAGGAATTCACAACACATACAACAAACCATGCGGGATTTCAAACACATGTTGCTGCCAATCTCATGGTATATTCCCGATTTCCCGTCACACATACTTGGTTTGCCCGAATATCCCATCTAAAACTGTCCGTCGAGTGCCACCCGCTCGGGAGCTAACCAAATACAGGCTTGATAAAAGCCAACATACACACCTCTTAATGATGTCAAATAATTTGAACAAAAATGATGTCTCACATCTTGAAAATAAATCATGTCTCATATCTTAAAAATAAATGATGCATCACATCTTGAAAATAAATGATGTCTCACATCTTGAAAATACTAACCATTAACAAGCAACACACAATTACCAAAACAATCAAACTATCATGCATCCTAGTTTCAGGAAGTTCAATAGAATGTCTTAAATATTTCAAAGTATAATTTCGGAACCTCAAACAAATTTTAAAGATTTAATTTAAACCTAACATGTGCTACTTCACATGTCCGAAGCTTGCCACTTAAATATCTAAACTCTCAAACCTTAAATTAATTTATATCAAATACTTAAATTATCCTAAACATGTGCTACTTCACAAGTCCGATACTTTCAAAGATTGGAAGACGGATCTCACTACGGCTAACTCCTACGATTAGATCGAGGTTTGGCTAAGGTTTGTATTTTGATCGACAACCTTCCGGACTACTGGGCACCTTCAGGACTACCGGGCACCTTCAAGATTACCGGGCAACTTCAGGACTACCGGGCAACTTCAGGACTACCGGGAAACATCAGGACTACCGGGCAACTTCAGGACTACCGGGCACCTTCAGGACTACCGTGAAGGACCCTAGGAACGGATCACTCTAATGGTACGATTTGGATATGAACTCCGGATGGAGAACTGGATGGATTGAAGGGTCGCACAAAGGTTGCGGAAAAGCCTTTGATATTCCCGACTCCAAATGGTGCTTGATATGACGCACAAGACCACCAAGTGAAGGATCTCTCGTCGTTGCTTGATATGACTCACAAGACCAACGATTTGAGGTAGTGTTTGCTTGGATATGACTCACCAAGAAACCGACTCCAAATGGTGCTTGATATGACGCACAAGACCACCAAGTGAAGGATTCTCTCGTCGTTGCTTGATATGACCCACAAGACCAACGATTTGAGGTAGTGTTTGCTTGGATATGACTCACCAAGACAAAAGAAAAGAGAATCACTCTCTAAGGTTCCAAAAATACTCACTTAAACTTCCATCTTATTCCAAAGAAAGGATTACATATTTATAGAGTTTTCTAGTCAAAGACTTAAATAGAAAATGTGGAAAACAATGCATAGAAACTAGGCCTTTGACTCATAAATAGAAAATGTGGAAAACAATGCATAGAAACTAGGTCTTTGACTAATATTTAATGAAGGCGCGGAAATTGTTGTTGACTAGCCAAGAATGACCTTTCGGCTACAAAGAGTGATCTTTCGGCTACTTTATGACCTTTCGGCTACTTTAGTCCATGATCGAGGTATCTTGAGCCGCGGTAAGGAGCAGTACACACGCGGGGCACATCATTCCCTCCTTCTTCAAAAGGATTTGTCCACAAATCCGAATAACAAAAGAGATAAAATAGAAAGAAAAAGAAAAAAATAAAAATAAACCAATAGAGTGGCTCGATTCTTCTTTCTTTTCTTCCACCGAGAAAATCTTTCATGCACGAGTAAAATATGTTGTTGAGGTTTCAACTCGGATTTTGCACAAAAAAGTCGACACGGATTTTGCACGAACTCGATAAGACACGAATCTTGCACAAACCTCGCTCTAAAACAATTCTTGCACACATTGGATTATCAAAAATATTGTCTGGGAAAACAAAATCGATAATCACGACATCTTCTTCGTAAACATCGTAGATAGGATCACCATAAATTTCTTTGTAGATCTCATGGTTATCTTCTTCGTAAACATCGTAGATAGGATCACCATAAATCTCTTTGTAGATCTCATGGTTATCTTCTCTTTGAACAAAGAGACTTTCGTTTCTGATGGGATAAAAATTGTCATCCATCATGACAACCAGAATCGTTCTTCGATTAAGAAATCAAAGAAACGATACCACTTGAAGAAAGAAGAAGATGAGAAGATGAGAAGATGGAATGAATCAGAAAATACCAGAAGAGTGGCTCTGATACCACTTGAAGGACCCTAGGAACGGATCACTCTAATGGTACGATTTGGATATGAACTCCGGATGGAGAACTGGATGGATTGAAGGGTCGCACAAAGGTTGCGGAAAAGCCTTTGATATTCCCGACTCCAAATGGTGCTTGATATGACGCACAAGACCACCAAGTGAAGGATCTCTCGTCGTTGCTTGATATGACTCACAAGACCAACGATTTGAGGTAGTGTTTGCTTGGATATGACTCACCAAGAAACCGACTCCAAATGGTGCTTGATATGACGCACAAGACCACCAAGTGAAGGATTCTCTCGTCGTTGCTTGATATGACCCACAAGACCAACGATTTGAGGTAGTGTTTGCTTGGATATGACTCACCAAGACAAAAGAAAAGAGAATCACTCTCTAAGGTTCCAAAATACTCACTTAAACTTCCATCTTATTCCAAAGAAAGGATTACATATTTATAGAGTTTTCTAGTCAAAGACTTAAATAGAAAATGTGGAAAACAATGCATAGAAACTAGGCCTTTGACTCATAAATAGAAAATGTGGAAAACAATGCATAGAAACTAGGTCTTTGACTAATATTTAATGAAGGCGCGGAAATTGTTGTTGACTAGCCAAGAATGACCTTTCGGCTACAAAGAGTGATCTTTCGGCTACTTTATGACCTTTCGGCTACTTTAGTCCATGATCGAGGTATCTTGAGCCGCGGTAAGGAGCAGTACACACGCGGGGCACATCATACCGGGCACCTTCAGGACTACCGGGCACCTTCAGGACTACCGGGCACCTTCGGGACTACCGGGCACCTTCGGGACTACCGGGCACCTTCGGGACTACCGGGCACCTTCAGGACTACCGGGCACCTTCAGGACTACCGGGCACCTTCAGGACTACCGGGCACCTTCAGGACTACCGGGCACCTTCAGGATTATCGGGCGCCAAAGTATTCGAGAGAGAGAGTGGTTTGGATGGTGTGGAGGAAAGTGAAAGGGATTGGAGGCTATTTATAGGAATTTTCCTAAGAACGAAGTGGCGGTGGATGGGTGCATGTGCGACAAATAGCGCACATGCAAGACTAGCATGTGGCGGCTTGCATGCACATGAAGAGGTGGCGCACATGCAAGGCCGTAAGGTAGCAAACGTGTGTCGGACGTGTGTCAACCATGGGCGGTGTGTCTCCGGCGTGTTTGAAGTCTGTTGGGCGTGTTGGTCAACCCGAAAATCATAAAGAACCGTGCAAGGTTCAACGGTTGATTCCAGCGGTTTGGTGACCGCTGGAATGAACACCGCGAGGTTTGTCTTATGCGTCTCCTCTAGCGGTCTGTCCTGGCGGTTTTGGTGGCCGCTGGATGGACGTCCTCGGCACTTGCTTTGCGTTTTCTTCAGTGGCATGCTCAGGCGGTCTCGTGACCGCCGAGACCAACGTCCGCGAGCTTTGCAGTCTTCTCGTCCTCTGTGCCTTCCTCGGTGGTGTGTTCTGGCGGCGGTGACCGCTGGGTTCTCTTCTTCTTCTTCTTGGTCTCCTTTAAGCTCCCTTGAGCTCCACTCTTGTTTCCTTTGAGCTCATCATAGCTCCAAGTACCTGAAATGCACATGATGCATTGCGAAAATGACATATTTCTAGCTAAGACTCAATTCTAGACTAAGTTACTAAACTAAGGTAATTCAAACCTAAAACTATATGAAAATGCAACCAATGTCCTAAATAGTTATGCAAATGAATGCCTAAGAATGCCTAAACTACACACTCATCAATAACACACAAGATTATAAGTATATCTCTTCTTATTGCTTAAGAAAACTAACTCAAAAACTTAAGCTTCTCACAATCTCAAAACATGAGTTTATAATAGCCTTTTAGAGCACCCTTAATGGTAGTCTTTAAGACCATCTCCAACAGAGAAACCCACAAAATTTCTTAACTATTCAGTGGGGTCCATGAACAGTTGGTTTAAAACAAAATAAAAAATAAAAACGGACCACTCATGGGCCGCCACGTATGCATGAATAGTTAAGATCTCGATCTTAAATACGAAATATAAGATTCAGATCTTAACTATTTAGGTGGGCTCCACATGCTAAGATCCCGTTAAGAAACACCATTGGATTTGCTCTAAACATGAATTTCTAAACAAATAAAACAATAAATAATAATATTATATCAAGTGGGTTTCGTAATAATTTAATAAACCACTCCTTATAATACTATTATTTTTATTTATCTTGTTTTAGACTATCTTTATCGCAAATCTAGGAGGGATTTTAAACATGTGGACTTCGCAAAATAAATTAAAACCGCTGTCAAAACCTCATATTTAAGCGTCGAATTCTGGACTGTTTGCGGGCCCCACTGACACATGGCGGCCCACGATTAATTGGCGTTTTAATTTTTTTTTAAAATTAATCAGAAAAAACAAAAATTCTTAAAAACTTCCGTAATGATGCTCTTAGAAACTCATGTTTACAAACCCCACTCAAAATGGTCTTAACTATTGAATATCATTCAATATAAAAAAACTATGACCCGCGTTATACGCTGATCCAAATCTAGTTAGTCATTGAAAGCCAAATAGCCACGACAACAATCATATATATCCTCTAGTGATATATTTAGGCGGATGAGTCGACAATCTAGCCTAAGGCTGGGCAAAATACCCGACCCGAACCGAACCCGACCCGAAAGATCCGATCCGAATGGATTTCGGATCTTGCGAAATACCCGAACGGATCCTCACCTCAAATACTTTGGATACCGGATCCGGATCCGGTAATACCCGAGATCCGAAAGTACTTTTTTAGATCCGAACTAATATGTTTTTTATATTTATATACCTATTATTTTTCCCTTTTTAACATGTGTTTCACTTCTTCCTTAATTTATTTTCTTTTTTTTATGTATCAAGTATAAATTAAATTGAAAAATTTAAAAACTATAATTCATTTGTTTGGCATCAAAAACTCAATCGCATATAACTTTAAAAACTTCATATTCATTATTCCGTTTTTATTTGTTTTTTAAATTCTTATTCAATTTGTTAGTTTTATTTTGTTGTATTGTGTGTATTGTGTGTATATTCATTCAAAAATATAAATTTGAGTTGATTTTGTTTTTATTGATGAATTTTTTATTAGAATTTGATTTTTTTTTTTAATATGAATTTACATTAAACTACATATATATATTGTAGGATTTTCGGGTATTTTGAGTACTTTCGAATAATTTTGGGTAGGTTTGGATATATAATACCCGAACCCGATTGTATCCGAAAAATATCGGGTATTTTTCGGATCTCTTTAGCAAGATCCGAACCGACCCGGACCCGACAAGATCCGAACCGAACCCGATCCGAAATTTTAAAATACCCGAATGGGACCTTGACCTCTAGTACCGAAAGACCAGAAACCCGAAAGATCCGACCCGAACCCGATCCAGTACCCGAACGCCCAGGCCTTCTAGCCTTTCCCTTTTATCGATGATGAATTCATAAAACTATACTATTTTAATCATTTTTTCACAAAACTACTTTATTTCAACTCTTTCTTCACAGAACTACATATAATTCAACTTTAAAATTTTACCAAAATTAAAAAATATATATTTATGTTCGCTAATTAGTGTATAAGGTATAATATTAAATGGGTAAAACTTTGTGTGTAAGATTTATTTAGAATTTAATTTTGAGTGTTTTGGTGTAGTCTTGAAAAGTGAATTTGAAATGGTATAATTTTGTAAAATGCAATTCAAAAGGTGTAGTTTTGTAATTGTCCCTTTATTGATTGTTATGCGTAGGTTATTGCATATGTTAAAACTAAAAAAAATATCTAGGAAAGAATATAAGGAATCTTAACTATTAAAAGAAAAACATTTTTGTAAAAAGGACAAAAAAAATTATTTACAATATTGCCAATTAATATAACCTATGGTTATGTTTAAATACAAAAAAACAAAAAAGGAAAACATATTAATTTCAACATTAAAATATGAAACAAAAAAGTCACAAAAATATTCAAAAAAAGAAAGAAAAATATTATTAATATCAAAATAAAAAATAAACATTTTCAATTTTAAAAAGTTAAAAATAATAAATCGAATAATAATATCAAAAAAATATTACAGAATAATTCATTAATAAAGTAAGATATTTTTTTACGGATTAATTTTAGAATTGATTCTAGGTATAATGGTAGATTTAAATTTTTTAACATCAAATATGAATAACAATTATGTTCTACACATATATTAATTTTTGTAACGGGTCACTAAAAATCACATATCGAATTTGAAATCACGAATAATAATTGTTATGAGACTAAAATCAATTTTAGTTTATGTATAATAAATATATGTGTAGTTTTTCTGACGGGTCGGAAAATATAAAACATAGTTTATGAGATATAATTATATATCCAAGAGATCACAAACATATAATTTGAGTCGTCGTCATAAGAAAATAATAAAATTTACAATATATTCATTTATTTTATGTCACAAGATATCACAAACATATAATTAAAATCGACATTTTTAATATATTATTTACCAAATAATTTTAAATATATAAATTTGCAAATATATCTTATTATTTAAAAATTACAAAAAATAAATCGTATGTCGGATCCGTATCTAGTATTCAAATTATTTCCGAACCATAATTAATTAAGTAACGTAAAGGTCGTCGAGACCATCACGTTTTATGTGTATAATATATGTTTATAAATCATGCTGTCAAGTGTCAACCTTTTAATTAATTAGAATTGCAGCTTGGTAGACCTCACGAAAACAAATATAGCCAAGTATTAGTCGTCGATTACTAACAATGTTGTCACACCCATGTTAGAATATACATATTATATTTATATTTCAATATACATTCGTTAGAGCATTTCCAACTCATCTCTATATTTACCTTTAATCTTTATTATATAGCAATATTTGCTCTAATTTATCTCTATTTTTTTCTCTAAAATAGAGATTGCTATATTTTTCTCTATATATAGAGGAATGCTATATTTTCCTCTATAATAGAGACAAACTTTTTTATTTGCATAGTAGTCCTTTAATTTATCTTTTCTATATAAATTATAACTAAAATATATAAAAATGTCATTTTCTTTTAAGTTTTAAATTTTTAAATGTTTTAAATTTTCAAAATAATCATTTAAATTTTATAATTATAATTAAAACAAGTTATAAATATTAACTCAGAAATTTAGATTATTATTTACAAAAAATAAATTATATAAAGTTTTATAAAAGACATATAAACTTATGTAAATATTTTTATTCATTCCATGATAGTTTTTTTTGTATTGTGTAATGTATTATTATATATAATAATTTTTACACTTAAATAATATAATAATTTTATAAAGATTTTGCGAAAATTAAACTTAATTGGGTTAATTTGCAACTTTTAATAAATAAAATGTGTTATACTAAAATGTAAATAGAATATTTTATAGAATATTTTTGTTTAGAGATAGAATTAGAGAAATACATTTGAGAAGAATAGAGAAAAATGCACTTCTATTATAAAGTTCCTCTATTTTAGAGATAAAAATAGGGAAATACATTGGATATGGTCTTAAGGCTCTTGTTCTATTTTGTATTCTCCTTACAAATATCTATGATTAAATAATTTAAATTATTCGATTTGAACAAATTTGAATAATTTATCTATTGAATAATGATTCTTAACGTAATAAGGGTAATAACAAGGCTTAATTATTCACCTGGATTTATTTTAGAGAAAATTGGTTGAGAGGGTACTTTTTAGTTTTCTAATTTGTTAGAAGGTAGTTTTTGTTTTGTAATTGGTAAATGGGTAATTTTATATGTTAAAAGACAATTATAACCTTTAAGTTAATTTTTATATTTTTTCGTGGTGAATGGTGAATCTAATTCATGAATGGTGAATGAATACATGAATGGTGAATAACACCGATGAGTGATGAATATCATTTGTGCGATTTTTATATCACTATTAACGTTATCACTATTATCGTGTTATGTTTTGTTACTGAATGATTAATTCATATGATGAACGATTAATAATGATAAGTGAATGGTGACAGTCGAATGATGAATGGTGAACATCAATTGGTGAATAGTGAATAACGTTGGTGAATGGTGAATAACGTTGGTGAATGATGAATATGTTTTGGTTAAATATTAATAAGGATAAATTAGTCTTTTTGTATACTCTGAAAAATTAAAATTACCTAAATTCCTAATTAGAAAACTAAAATCACCCTATTGACGATTACAAAACAAAAACTACCTAATTTACTAAATTTCCCTTTATTTTAAAATAATTCACAGAGCAACACTCTTTCAACATTTCTTTCACCAAACTATACTTAATTCAATATTTTATATATTGATATACTTTAAAAAATTTAAATGATTGATATACTTTTTAAAAAATTACCAAAATTATTTTTTTCTTCATTTGGGTTCGCTAATTAGTGTTTAAGTTATAATATTAAAAGAGTAAAATTGTGTGAATATAATTTAATTTTGAATATTTACGTGTAGTTTGAAAAGGTGTAGTTGTGTAAAATGCAATTCAAAATGTATAGTTTTATAATTGACTCATTATTTTATATTATAAATTTATTTTATCACAACAACTTGTTTAGTTTCCTTATTATAACATCCAACGTTTTCCTATTTCTAAATAGTTTACACTAGTTTCACCGTATTGTGTACGATATTTTTTTTGTCTTTGTAGTTTGTCTAACCTACTCTATTACAAATACGTTTGACGCATCGCAAATCCAAGTAGGAAGAAACGAACTAAAATATTGGAAGATAGTCTCCCTGCCACGTGCACTTCGTGCTAGCAGGATTCCTTTCTCTGGGTACAAACCGTAGTGCGAAACCGGGAAAACATGCTTGCAGATCACGTAGCTTCTATAGATCAGTTGAGAAAGACGGCCATTGGTGAGGCGTAGACACCATCCTCACCAAATCCATAGAGTCCGTATAAAAGTGTATGTAGTTGTGTATGTATGTCTTTAGGCACTCCATGGCATACTCAACCCGTATAGCTCACTATGAAGCGGCGTTGAACTGTTGTTGTATCCCTTCATTCCTAGTACCTCCGTAAATCCATGATCTGTTTGGAGAACCCAACCCACTCCACTGGTAGGGTCCCCTTCCTTCCATGAGTCGTCTATGAAACACGCACTCTCGTTGTCAAATCCATGGTGTGCATCATAGTGATCTCCCCACTAGTATCCATCGTCGGTTCTTGAATCAACCTGAGCTCTTGCGCCTTACTCCATGCCTCAGCTTCTCCCATCGCCGTCTCTTTGATTTCTATTGGGGTTCTCTCAATACCCCTAAATACTTTATCATTGCGCGCTTTCTAAATGTACCAAGCCATCCAGGGGTACCGTGGAATTGTATCCTCCGGTATTCGCCACCTCCAAAAGAGGAAGTCAAAATTCGCGCCCAAACTCCACGTCTGTATCGCCGGGGGCATTCAAAGAGCATATAGTTAATCGACTCTTCCAAACCACAACGAGGGCACTCCGAATCTCTCCCAATGTGTCTGTAGACTAGTCTTTCATTGACTGACAACGTGCCTGACAAAGTTTGCCAAAGAAAGTGTTTTTGTTTGTTTGGAGCCCGTAGTTTCCATACAAACTTTTTTAAACTTGTAAATGATGGTTCCTGTAAGAGGATTTGAATCTCCTCGTCATATTTGTTTAAACGCATAACATAGCATACGATATATATTATATTATATGTATATTTTAAGTAGTACATATATTATGTTATATGTATAATTTGTTATTAACAATTAGCCGTACTCTTGTGCGTACGGCACCGGCATATCAAATCGATTGTCGCTTTGTTATTTTGCCTTTTACACGCCTCCCTTTAATTTCTCTCTTATAATTTGATTGTTGTTTTCTTCAATAATATTTATTAATACTTTTGTTGATTGCTACATTTACGTTAAAATGTGACTATTCATCCACAATAACAACTTGTATATATGCTTTATTTAAATGATATTTATTGCATCACATCATATACACAAATTCAACGATGACTAAAAAGCTTAGTTTATACTTTTTTTTGGTTGAAAGCTTAGTTTATACTTTATACTAATTGGTTCACCGACTATTCATCCGCAACAACAATTAATGTGAACATTATGTTATCATACGAAAACAATTTAAATTACAGAGATCCGAAAAGATATTTAAAATATTAAAGAGTTAATTAGTGTTTTAGGTACATTGGGTGATTTTGATGTAATTATTAAATTTTAGGTGATTTTGTTTGATTTTCGTATTTAAAATGACAAATTTACCCTTATTCACAAAAATCATTCACATAAATCATTCACATAGATCATTCACGGGAGGTCATTCACGATTCACCATTCACATGATTTATTCACGAATATTATTTGTCATTCACATGTATTGTTTATCATTCACATAAACCATTAATCATTCACAGAGACAATTCATCATTCACAACGATCATTCACAGAATATCATTCACAAAATATCATTCACAGAATACCATTCACAAACAATCATTCACGAGATTTGACAATTTCGAAGTTAAGGGTAAAATTGTAATTTAACACGCGAAAATCACCTTTTAGCAAATTAAAATAAAAATCACCTAATTAGCAAATTTATGTTTCAAAATGTACCTCTTTTACCAATTTTCTTAATATTAAAGTATGTTGCAAGTTTAACTCGATATATATAAAGATGACAAGATGCGATGAATTGCAAAAATAAATTATTAAAATGGGACAATTACAAAACTACAGATTTACAAAACTACAGGTTTTGAATTGCATTTCACGAAACTACATTATTGCAATTTTCAAAACTACACTAATTAACGAATCTAAATATTGAATGGTGTAAATATGTAAAAATATTGAATTTTGTGTAGTTTTGTGAAGAAATGGTTGAAAGAGTGTAGGCTTGTGAATTCCTCTATTAAAATTATATTTTGCAAACTACACTTGTTTAACCACTAAATATTAAACGCAAATAAACCATAAAAATTAAATATCAAATCGATTTAAAACTGAAAGTATTTTTTAAGTGGTAATTTAGTTATTTGACTTTAAAAAAAATGTGTCTAGTTAAAATATAAAAAAACAATATTTTTAAACAAATGTGCAATTTATCAATTTATCGATTTTGAATGATATACGATATAGCCTAAAATAAAAAGGGAAAAACTACACCATTTGAATTACATTTCACAAAACTACACCTAAACACTAAAAATTAAATTCAAATAAACCCTAGCCACACAATCCTATCCCCTTAATACTATACCTTAAACACTAATTAGCGAACCCAAACGAAAATATTTTAATTTTGGTAATTTTTTAAAGGGTAAATCAAACTTTAAAAATTTTGAAAGGGTGTAAATATGTGAAAATGTTGAATTATGTATAGTTTTGTGAAGGAAAGGTTGAAAGGGTGTAGTTTTGTGAATTCCTCAAATAAAAATGATCGACAGTGAATGCAACTAAAGTCGTAAATCATACGTGGGACAATATCAGAGAATATCAGTTGATGACTTTAATGGGTTTTTGAGAAGGATTTTTAAGATTAAAGTTAAAAAATGCAAAAAGTATTTGTTAAACTAGAAACGTATCCTGAGGGAGAGACAATTGAAAATTTAAGAGATCCTAAGAGCAATCTCATCGGTGAGTTTCCAAAAAACAGTATCTATTTAATAAAATATTATTATTATTATTATCATTATAGTTTTTTTTTTTTTGAGCACCATATCATTATAGTTTAGGTTTTAAAGAAATGATGATTAAAAACTCTACCATTCATTGTTTGACAAATGACATAAAAGATTCTAAAATAAGCTCTAAAAATAGAACCAATCTTGTTACCTCTTTCCTACTTTTGATTATTTTCCATTTAATTTATCGTAAAACTAACATTTAGAAACCTCCAATGGAAATGCTTTAACGTGTCCAATGTTGGTTGGTAAGACTAATAAAATTAAAATATGATTTATTTTTGTTGATTTTTATTGTCAATTTTTTTATGTTTGCCATTGAAGAAAACTTAAGCCGATTCATGGGTTCTATCCTCACTACAATTTAATGTTCATTACATATAAAGCTTCAAGATCTCATGCCAAAAGACAAAAGATCTCCAAGCCTTAAAATCAGATTTGAAATTTGAATTATAAGAAGACAAAATTTTAAATTTTAAATAATATTCATTTGTTTTACATTTTTAGGTATGGAATTTGTGAATTGAATTTATAAAGAGATAGGTTACTATTGAATTTATAAATTTTGAGCCTATACATAGTTATGCATATGATGTTATGAATGAGCACAACAAATTGTTTGCTAACTTGTTGTTCTTGCTTGCATATTCTTATGTTGTTATTGTTGTTTGCTCTTAATTAGCCGATTAGCTCAATATCATATTCCTCAAATTAGCAAGAAATATATATATGTTAATAATTAATCCATTTAATCAGCGTAGCTTGGTGTAAGTCTCATGTTTCGTTTTTCTTTCATTTTTTCGTAAATTGTAGTCGTTTTCGATTTAATAATGTTTCAAAACTTTTTGATGTAAAACTAAATATAAGGTTTTTAAAAGATGTATAATTTTTTTTATTAAATGTTTTATGTTTCAATTTTTATTTTAAGAACCCATATGGGTTTCTACTAATGGAACTTCAAATTGTTTTTAACAAACCATGAATTCTTATAAATATAAAATAATATAAAATTGTGTAGAAACCCATATAAGGTAGGGAGAATTATAAAACTACACCATTTGAATTACATTTCACAAAACTATACCATTTCAAAATAACTTCACAAAACTACACATAAATACTAAAAATTAAATCCAAATAAACCCTATCCACACAATCCTACCCTTTTAATAATATATCCTAAACATTAATTAGCGAACACAACTGAAAAGATTTTAATTTTGGTGATTTTTATATGGTAAATCAAGTTTTTAAAATTTTGAAAGAAATTTTGAAATGATGTAATTATGTAAAAATATTGAATTAGATGTAGTTTTGTGAGGCAAATGATAAAAATATGTAGTTTTGTATATTCCTGGTATTACTCTCACGATACCAACTTTGACGGGTTTTTCAATAAAATAAAGAGAAAAGAAGATAGTCAGAAGCTCTTATCAAATGAAAATGAAACGATGAGTATTTTAATGACCGTACAGATCATGCGTATCACCGAACCCAGGCTGTGTCTGTATTTCTATATTAAGCATATTTTGTCCCATCAATTTTTCAAAGGTCAAATCAAGTTTTTTTTTTAAAACATTAATTATTTTCTGACAATATCTGTCAACTATCTTGACAGTTTTTTTTTAAAAGGCAAAAGTCAACTCTTCCGCGGTTAATGCGTTCGATTTTGGATTATATGAAACATTTTGACATTTGTTATAAATACTAAAAACAGGATCAACTTATATCCTCGTTTTTTACTTCAATTCTTTAGGTGATGTTTCAAAACTATACGTTTGCTTCATTTTAAAATGATATATTTGAGATTTCATCTGACAGTAAAAAAAATACATAATAAAAACGATAACTAAATATATGTTTTGTTCTTTATTAATGTGTTAGACTATCTACAATTGAAATATTCAACCTCCTATTTTTCACTTTTACATATTCTACACAATTTTTTTTCTTTTTTCACCTATTAATTCAACGTTTATTCAATTTTTACTATTTATAATAACTTTGTTTTATAAAAGTCAACACTCTTTTTTGTCGTATGGAATTTTACTACCAAAAAGATACAAAGACGATAAAATTCAACACTCTAAGTCTCTAACTCACCCTTTTTATTTTATAAATTTCCTTTCTTTTATATTTATATCTTATAGTTATATATCCAGAAAAGTTACAGTAAAATAGAAAAATAATTTCACACATAAAAACTTAATATAAATAAATAAAATTGGTAATTATTGACATTTGGATAGTCATAAGGGTAATTAGTAAAATTTTGGGTGTTAAAAGAATTATTTTGGGAGAATTAAAAAACTACACTTTTTGAATTACATTTCACAAAACTACACCATTTCAAAATTACTTCACAAAACTACACCTAAACACTTGATAAACGAGATTTTACCCTCGTTCAATCGAATGTCTTATCGTAGTATATAAGGTGTCAATCCGAATCAGGAGCAATCAATGTACTAAAGCTTGTGAGAAATAAACTTAGTCTAAGCAAATTAAAGAATGGTTTGTTTTGTGAATAATAAAAAGACTAACGAGAAAACGAAAAAGCAATTTAACAAGATTAAAGATTCAATTCAAAAGCTAATCAACCAGGTTGAGGTACTTAAACGAGTGATTAAACATTCGGATTTTAAATTGTCTTTTTACGAAGGTAACTTCAAGGTTTTGAAAACGATTTTAGATCAATCCACTCTCGTGGCAATGATCCTTTTCTCAACAATTAAACTAAAACAATATCTTGGATAGTTTAATCGTCGAGAAACTTTAAGAACAAATCAATTTTAACCACTAAGCTTATTAACACAGATCTCTCGGCTTAGTTCTAAGGTAATTGTTCAGGAACCTTTATAATCTCTCGATTCATAAAGTTTCATAGGTTCAGTAATCGAATGGCCAACTCGATTAAGGCTTTAAACTTGTTACCTAAGACAAAAGTTTTATAATCTATTAAGTGCTAGACAATTATCAATCCTAATATTGATTCACCCTTTTTTCCCCAACCTAATTGCCTAAGGGAAACTACTCACTAAGCATAATGAATATCAAAGCAATTGAGATTAAAGAAAGCATAAACAAATTAAAGAGATAAGGGATAAGAAAAAACTCTGATTATCGAAACCGAAGATTCCAAAAATTCTCTGGGATGCAAAAGTCTCTAAAAACTTATATTATGAAAGCACACCTCTAAAAGAGGTTAAAAAGAGGTTTAAATAGGTTGGGGCGTTTCCCTTACAAAATAGGAAAGTATCTTGGCAAATCTAAAATAAAAGGAAATTAAAACTTCTTTTGCTTGACAGATTGACCTCGCGTGACCAAAACTGGCATAACTTGCGATCTAACCGTTGGAATCACCTCAAACTACCGTCAAATCAAAGCTAACATCCGTCTCCTTCTAGTGGTAAAATATCATAAAGATCCATTGGTGGGAACTCTTTCAACGAGTGTCTTTTTGAAGCTTTTCGTCTGAATTCTCCTTCTTTTCCGTACTTGCATTCCTAAACTCCATAAGTTCATTCTAAGTGCCTTGGGTCGCCATTATGCCTTTTATCACCTGTAAAATAACTAAAAACACATAAAAACACTCTATTGTGTGGCTAAATCCTATGTTTAAAACGTTAAAAACGCCACACATTAACTCCCCCAGACTTAGCCTTTTGTTTGTCCTCGAACAAAACATTACACTAAGTGAGAAGAAGAGGTTTTGAAAAACTCTAAATACTTGCATCATCACTTAATCATATCCTTTCCAAAGTAACTCACAAACCACATAAGACAAACACCATCTCTGAACCTTAAGACCATACTACCACCACGAAATCACCCTCACAGTACTCTAAATCCACTAATCCTCGAAAATCTAGGGTTTCACCTCAATTGACTTTTTAATCTCTTAAAACAAATAAAAGTGCGGTCTCACTAAGGGAAAATCGATCACTAGACATAAGTCTTACCTTTCAGGTTTCCTAAGCACTAAGAACATCCTCTTATGGTTCCTTTCCTCTCTCTTTTCTCGCTTCCTCAAGGTTGAATGTCTCCCTAACTTTCTCTAGGGTATCATTTGTATTTTTTTAATTCGACCTTGGTTTTTCCCTTTGTTTTTTTCTTAGAAGGGCGGTCGCTTCATGGTTTTAGTTTCCACGAACTTCAAAAGAACACGAGTTTACGTTCTACTTTCGAAATCACATATTTTCAACCAATATTCACGACTTTTTCAAATAATGTAACCTATTTTTTTTAGAAGGGAAGAGAGAGGGGAACCATACTACACATAGATGTCTTATAGGACCTGAAAGCAAAACCGTATCCAATGCATCTTAAAACCCAAAGTGAGAAAATTAGTCAAGATTAACAATTCTATTATGGTGAAGTCAAAATCAGTTAACCGAAAGATTATGCGAGTAAAAGGGACTTTCCTGTGGAACTGGTGATCTGTCACGGGGTTTCTGAAATCTCGCGGTCCTTAACTCTGTTGTCAAATGGTCTTTAAAGTTAGTTGGTTAGTCAAGAATAAGATCATAATGCATCATACTTAGTTTTGAAAACAAGTTTTGACTCGAAAAACGACTCGACTAGGACTAAAAGAAAAATCTAGAATAAAAGAAAAATAGAAACAAAGACGAACAAACAAGATTAGAAACGAATGAACACCCTCCCCAGACTTACCTCACACCGTCCCGGTGTGTATGTCATGTCTAAAGAAGGATGGTAAAGCTGAAAAATCAAAAACAAAAGCAAGTGGAATAAGTAGGTGATACACGTACCAATGGGTTGCCTCCCATTAAGCGCTCGTTTAACGTCATTAGCTTGACTTTACCACAAAAGAAAAGAAGAGATTAGTAACAAGTAACTAAAACTTAGTCCCAAGTGATTTCAAATCTCTAATAATTAATCGAGTTCCCGAATCGGCAACGACGCCAATTTGATAAACGAGATTTTACCTTCGTTCAATCGAATGCCTTATCGTAGTATATAAGGTGTCAATCCGAATCAGAAGCAATCAATGTACTAAAGCTTGTGAGAAATAAACTTAGTCTAAGCAAATTAAAGAATGGTTTGTTTTGTGAATAATAAAAAGACTAACGAGAAAACGAAAAAGCAATTTAACAAGATTAAAGATTCAATTCAAAAGCTAATCAACCAGGTTGAGGTACTTAAACGAGTGATTAAACATTCGGATTTTAAATTGTCTTTTTACGAAGGTAACTTCAAGGTTTTGAAAACGATTTTAGATCAATCCACTCTCGTGGCAATGATCATTTTCTCAACAATTAAACTAAAACAATATCTTGGATAGTTTAATCGTCGAGAAACTTTAAGAACAAATCAATTTTAACCACTAAGCTTATTAACACAGATCTCTCAACTACAAGAAAAACGGCAAATAGCAACGCCGTTTTTCGTCGCTAAATCGTCGCTATTGGCAAATAGCGACGATTTAGCGACGAGAATATTTTCGTCGCTATACGCTCGTCGCTATTCAATATTCGTCGCTAAATCGTCGCCATTTTCAAATCGTCGCTATTTCGTCGCCAATGTTTCGTCGCTAATTCGTCGCTAATTTAGCGACGAATTAGCGACGTTTGTCGTAAAATATTAGCGACGAATTAGCGACGTTGGTCGTAAAATATTAGCGACGAATTAGCGACGTTGGTCGTATAATATTAGCGACGAATAAGCGACGGTATAAAAAATAAATTTCCAAATTAAATATTTTGCGAAAACAAATCCTTGCTAATTCGTTGCTAAATTAGCGACGAATTAGCAACGATTATAAAACACATCGTTGCTAATTCGTCGCTAATTTAGCAACGAATTAGCAAGGATGGCTTGACACGTCCTTGCTAATTCGTCGCTATTATAGCGACGAATTAGCGACGATTTAAAAAAAAAAAATTAAAAAAAAACAAATTTAAAAAAAACAAATTTAAAAAAAAAAATTATAAAAATATTAAAAAAATACAAAATATTTTAAAAATACAATAAATTAAAACTAAACAGCGGGATCATCGGGATCGACGACGTAATCATCAATCCCGATATCACGTCCGAGGTCTTGAGCTGCCGCTGCCGCTACATCTGGAGGGATCACTGGTGGCTGAGTTGGTTGGACTCCCCGGTTCCTTATGAAATTATAGTAATGAGGGGGTTGGTTATTTTGAGACATGTTTTTGAAGTTGGGTTTTGGAATTGGGTTTATTTAGAGATAATGAAATGTTTAGAGAGAGAGAGAGAGAATGAGATTGTGTGAAATGAGGGAAAAACTCGTCGGGTATATATAGTATTTTGTGTCGTCGCGACGATTCGTCGCCATTTCGTCGCTTCTTTTGGTTCAAACCTTTTGGTTTCCCACCCGCGGCAAACGAAAAAAAGGCGACGATTTAGCGACGATACAATATAGCGACGATTTAGCAACGATTCGTTGCTATTTCGTCGCTATATGGTAACGTGACACGAAGCGATTTACATCGTATTTAATAAGTACATGCATGTCGAATTCGTTGCTATTTCGTCGCTATGTATATTTAGCGACGATTTAGCAACGAATCGTTGCCAATTCGTTGTTAATTCGTAGCTATATGTTAACATGACACGAAAAGACATTCATCGTATTTCCAAGTACGAGGATGTAAGGAGGTTTAACATTAGCGACGAAATAGCAACGATTCGTCGCTAAATCGTCGCTAAATGTCAATAGCGACGAAATAGCAACGATTCGTTGCTAAATCGTCGCTAATGCTAAACCCTTATTTTAGGGTTTGGAACCCTAAATTCGGTTTGTATCGTTTTTTTACCACTTTTTCGTTAAAACGAGTTTATAACATTGATCATATGAAGTCACAAACTCAATATATGACAAAAAAACTTGTAAACTAGTTTATTATGAACTTTATAGTATAAACTCTTATAAGTTATGGTTTACTTAGCTTAAATGTGTTAAGTATAATTTTGTAATCTATAATTTTTATTGGTTTATACAAATATATTACTAGTTTTGTACACTTTTTTAGTTAAGTAAAACTCGTATAAATCGATATTAAGTGGTGTTTTAGGGGTTTAAAGTTCGAAGGATTGCAACGACTTAGCAACGAATTGGCAAGGAATCATGGTTAGCAACGAAATGGCGACGATTTAGCAACGAAATGTAATTACGTTTAGCGACGATTTAGCAACGATCTTGAACTCCTAAATCTGTAATCCATCGAAAATTAGATTTTTTATAAATCGTTGCCAATTCGTCGCTATATTAGCGACGAAATGGCAACGAAAGAAGCGTAGCGTTGCTAATTCGTCGCTAATTAGCCAGGATATATATTCGTCGCTAAATTGTCGCTAATTTAGCGACGAATTATCGACTTTTTGAAAACGTGCTTACCTACTTAGCGACCCTCCTCGCTAATTCGTCGCTAATTAGCCAGGATATATATTCGTCGCTAAATCGTCGCTAAGTAGCGACGATTTAGCGACGCGGCACTTATTCGTCGCCAAAATCGTCGCTAAATCGTAGCCAATATAGCGACGAAAACATACCTCGCCAAATAGCGACGATTTAGCGACGACATTATTCTTCGTTGCTATTTCGTCGCCAATTCGTTGCTATTTCGTTGCTATATTTATTCGTCGCTATTTCCTTGCTAAATTTCGTTGCTAAAAGCCCAGTTTCTTGTAGTGCTCGGCTTAGTTCTAAGGTAATTGTTCAGGAACCTTTATAATCTCTCGATTCATAAAGTTTCATAGGTTCAGTAATCGAATGACCAACTCGATTAAGGCTTTAAACTTGTTACCTAAGACAAAAGTTTTATAATCTATTAAGTGCTAGACAATTATCAATCCTAATATTGATTCACCCTTTTTTCCCCAACCTAATTGCCTAGGGGAAACTACTCACTAAGCATAATGAATATCAAAGCAATTGAGATTAAAGAAAGCATAAACAAATTAAAGAGATAAAGGATAAGAAAAAACTCTGATTATCGAAACCGAAGATTCCAAGAATTCTCTGCAAGAATTCTCTGGGATGCAAAAGTCTCTAAAAACTTATATTATGAAAGCACACCTCTAAAAATAGGAAAGTATTTTGGCAAATCTAAAATAAAAGGAAATTAAAACTTTTTTTGCTTGACAGATTGACCTCGCGTGACCAAAACTGGCATAAGTTGCGACCTAACCGTTGGAATCACCTCAAACTACCGTCAAATCAAAGCTAACATCCGTCTCCTTCCAGTGGTAAAATATCATAAAGATCCATTGGTGGGAACTCTTTCAACGAGTGTCTTTTTGAAGCTTTTCGTCTGAATTCTCTTTCTTTTCCGTACTTGCATTCCTAAACTCCATAAGTTCATTCTAAGTGCCTTGGGTCGCCACTATGCCTTTTATCACCTGTAAAATAACTAAAAACACATAAAAACACTCTATTGTGTGGCTAAATCCTATGTTTAAAACGTTAAAAACGCCACACATCAACACTCAAAACTAAATCCAAATAAACCCTACCCACACAATTCTACTCCCTTAATACTATACCCTAAACATTAATTAGCGAACCTAAATTAAAAGATTTAATTTTGGTAATTTTTAAAAGGGTAAATCAAGTTTTTTAAATTTTGAAAGGGTGTAAATATGTGAAAATATTGAATTAGATGTAGTTTTGTGAAGGGAGGGTTAAAAGGGTGTAGTTTTGTGAATTTCTCATTTATTTTTCGGATCCATTTTTAAAAAATGATTTTTTCTTTGTTCAAATCAAATGAAACAAATCTATTTATAGGGTACGAAATGATGAATTTTGATATATAAATTATAAATAAAAATATGAGAAATTCACAAAACTACACCCTTTGAACCCTTTCTTCACAAAACTACACCTAATTCAATATTTTCACAAGTTTACACACTTTCATAATTTTAAAAGTTTGATTTATCCTTTTAAAAATTACCAAAATTAAAATCTTTTCATTTGGGTTCGCTAATTAGTGTTTAGGGTATAGTATTAAGGAGGATATGATTGTTTGGGTAGGGTTTATTTGGATTTAATTTTGAGTGTTTAGGTGTAGTTTTGTGAAGTATTTTGGAAATGGTGTAGTTTTGTGAAATGTAATTCAAATGGTGTAGTTTTATAATTCTCCTAAAAATATTTTCATATTATTTGATCCGATAGAAAATAAAACTATATTTATTATTTCTATTTATCCAAATATAATTTTAGGATCTAATCAATAAATGTCATATGTCATATTTTATCTTTTCAACTTTTAGGTAAATCAACTCATTTTTTCTTAATTTTCGAGATGCGACTGTAACCTTGCAACTATTGAATAAATTTATTCAGGTCACCGTTGTAAATGGTCTTAGATTATGACTTAAAATAGCCCTAAGTTTTATATTAAATGAATCTTATAAAATTATTTCTACAAAAAATCAAAAAACTATATCCTTGCAAAACTTTTTCACAAAATTACACATAATTTAGATTATTTCTCTGCTCTTTTAAAATTTTAAATAGTTAAATTATCCTTCAATAGTTACATATTTTTATTATTATTTTGGGTTCACTATTGAGAGATTCTCAAAACTACACTATTTCTAATTCTCATTCTCAAAACTACACCTAATTCCTTTTTGTAAGTTTACACCTTTTCAAATTTCAAATGGTTAGATTTTCCTTTAAAAATTTATCCAAATTTAATTTTTTCGTTTAGGTTCACAATTTAATATTTAAGGTTAAGTTTAAAATAAAGGTGTAAAATTGTGTGCTTACAATTTTGTGTGTTTGAAGTTATTTGGATGTAATATTTAATGTTTATATGTAATTTTGTGAAGCTCAATTTGAAAGGGTGTAGTTTTGTGAATTGCATTTTAAAAATGTAGTTTGATAATATTCTAGATTTACCATTATCTAGTTCTTCTTTGTTATTGGAAGGTTATCAAAAAAGTCCATTAGTGTAGGCATCAGCAGAAATGTCCAAGAGTACCACTTGCTAATGCATACATACATGCTCCAAGTGGTGGTCAGATTATGGACTCAAGACAACAAGTCCAAGAACCCTCTTAAGGTTCAAGAACCAGGTTTGGTCTGTTTATCTGAGTTTTCTCAGTCCTGCTTTTTGTTGGTAAACCAACCCGGATAGCCCTCCGAGTCATGGTTCTCTGGTTTCCAAATACATCGGTATAAACAGTTCTAAAATAGCAAGGTCATTTTTCTTCATAAATAAACTAATTAGTTTTCTTTGATAACTCGTCTTCCAAAACCCAATCCAAAAAAGAAAATACAAAAAAAAAGTTTACTTGAAACAGTTTCAGAAACCTAAGCTATCTAAAAAGGCTAAAAACTGAGAATAACCTGTAGAAAAAACACAGGCAAAAGATGTTAAAGGGGGCATTCAAGAGAGAACTTGATCAGTATGGTTAGCTAAAACCTCGTCATCATCTACAATAGAACCATATTTCCCGACAGCCGGAATACTAAGTGAACGTTTTCTCATCTTGGCTTTATCAGAGGCCGCTGCTGCTACTACGATTCTGTTCCCATACTCAGACGTGAGCTCAACAGATTTAGTCAATGGCTGGTTCGCTGCTGTCCTTAGGAAAAGGTTCAGGTTCCGCATGTATTTTTCGTCTTTGCTAGCCTCTTTGTCTTTGTTTACAAACGCCATTGAGATTGTATCTCGAGACTCTTCTTCTTCTTCATCGCTGTCTTCCATTGCCAGATCATCATACTCTTCGTCTGACTTTGTAGATTCCTCATCCACTGACCCAACCTGGTTATACTTTTATATATATAAGGGGGTCGTAAAAAACTAATAACATCCTCCCAACGAATCAAGATTTGGTTTTACCTCTTCGCGTTCGTCGTTGTTACCGCTGAGATCTTCATCAGAATCTGGCTCAGCTTCTTCATCATCAACTTCTTCATCATCTTCATCGCTCCCATCTACAGACTGCTCCTCCTTACGCTGCACCAAAGATATGAAAAAATGATCAAATTTAACCTTTGTACTATGTTTTACGCGTTTGTCAGTGTAGATTTTACCTCTTTTGAAGGCCCAACAGATATCCGTGGCGAACTGCAGCCAGAAGAGTAATGTTTGCTTCCCGTTTCATTAAAATCAGCTCTCGAGTCATCTACACTCCCAGCATGACTAGTTGCGCCATCATTAGGCCAAGCGCTGATCCCAAAGAGACCGAACTGAAGATTCACAGGTTCAGCTTTCTGTAAGTATCCATTGATAGGGTGCTCTGTTCCAACATACATTTCGGTACCAAAGACAGGCTTCCCATTATCATCAACGGAACCAACAGGCCAAGTTTTTGCAACAGTGCCGTCAGTATTCAGAAGAGCCATTACACGCCTAGAAGAGCCTGTTCTTTGGATCAGCTGAAACATTCCCTTGGAACTCAACGAATTGGCTGCACACTGGTTCCTGTGCTCGTCGTCGATAACACAAACAGTGTTTGTGGTCGTATCATAGAGCTTCTCTCCTGTTTCACGTCTACGCAGACAACTAAAGACCGTAGCGTGGATTGTAGCCACGCTCTTGTCGACATTTGTGTTGTTTATCTTAGGAACGAGATGTTTGTCAGCTCGTTTACATAGATAATCTTGTATTGTTCTGATGTTACGTATATATTTAACGTACTTATTCTTTGCTGGATCCAGTGTCATGTACTTTGCTCGGACTGCAAACCGTTCCAAGTGTTTCTCCACATTGGCGATGTATATCATGAAGGGAACAATCGAAGGATGCTTTTTCATCAGTCCCATCTGCCGATAAGGAAGAAAAGAGAAATAAGTTAGATTGAAAAAACCTTGTAACCTCAAATTATACTACGTAATGGGACACATATAAGACTTACCACAAAGTTGAGGCTTAAGTGGACCCCTTCAACGACTACCGACTCTTTCCTTTCTTCCCATGTGGTAATGAGCCTATCAAGACTGTCAATCACCATCTCGCTTTGTGCTTTATACCCTTCTATCGCCATCTGCTTATCACTTAACCGCTCACTGGGGCTTGAGTTTGAACCAGCATCCGTCTTTTGGTTATTAGAGTTTACACCTTGAGATCCTTTTAACTTTTTAGCTCTTTTCTTGGCCTTTGACTCAGCAACTGCCACATGGTCAAGGTACTCTCCAGCATGGTATGTTGAAGCCCACAGCAAAGGATTCTGCTTCTCATCAGCGAAGCTCCTCATCATGTGCCTAATAGAGTCAGTTGATACCACAGTCGTAATCCCCAGCCTGCTACCCTGTAACACAAATATAAAAATTCCATCTGATGACACTATGAATCGTATCAATCTGAAAAATGGTGAATCCATACATGGTCATGGTCTAGGAGTTAAGTGCACAAAAACAAAAGAGAAGAGCTTATTACTGTCAATCGAAAGCCAATCAACGGAGGAAATGGATATTTACCAGCAATGCAGACAATGTAGATTTACCACAACCACTGGTGCCACAGAGTAGAACAGTTACAGACTCTTTCCTCTCTCGGATTCTGCCAGTGATAGTAAAAATGGTGACAATGAGTTACTTAAATAGAAAAATAAAACTACAGTTTCAAGACAAGACATACCAATGGATATAGCAACCTGAAGCCTAACAAAATCTCATGGATAACAAACGAATGTACAGCGGCCCATGAATAATCAATATACTAGGAGCGCTAAGGGAAATAACGGAATTAACGCAGTAAAGTGTGAAGCATAATGCGAGCATTAAATCTTACATATAGCTAACCAAAAAGCAATACAATGGTATCTATATGCAAATCAATAGTGTCAAGGACAAAGAGAGAACAGTTGACATATATCAGCTAGCCTAGATTTAAAAGATTTAATGCATATATATGTGCATGATCACATCTCTTTATTGGCCATTCAACAGAATTCACACCGGCTACTATTTAGCTAGATAGTCACATAAAGGCTAAAGAATATCTAAGAAGGGCACATAAATATATATTTTATGCATTCTTTATGAGAAATATGTTTTGTACAGCTTAAAGAACAGAATATGACATAAACAGCAGAGACACGCAAATTCTATATCCCTTTCACCTTTTTGACAATACATATGAGGATATATTCCAAAAGTTGAAAAATTTACCTGCATGCCAGAATTAAATCTGCCCTTTGGTCACGGCCAACATACTTATACTCAGCCAGGGCATCACACACAACATCTAAGAATATTTGTCGAGAAACAACAACAGTTGTGCGTCTTTTGTACATCTCAAATGGTTTACTTTTATCCTTGTCAACATCATCAGTCACCGAACAGTTGTCTACACAAGTGGAACCACCACCACTCTTTGCAAATTCAGGTTCCTTCCCATGCTCTGGTGAGGAATTACAAGATCCCTCGCTTCTTATTAACTCATAAACCCGGCGGCTGATCTGCCCACAAAGAACAACAAAAGAGAGGAAAAACCAATTAACAAGGAATGAAAAAGCCTCTGTCCCTAACCAAAAAGCAAAAAAGGCTTCAGTGCTAAAAATGACTAAAAGACTTTGCAAGGTATCCCAATATTAAGCCATTCAAAGCAAGTATGATTCATTCCAGGGAAGCCTAATGACTTTACATATGGACAGAGAAACATAACATAGCATAGCCAAACAAAATCCACATCAATCTTGAAATAAACTACAGGTTTAACAAAAGTCTTATCCTTACTATATGCTAGAAAGATTATGTGTTGTTCATAATCAAACACACGGAAAAAGATAAGCAATAAATTCTCAGAGGATATCCCACAACACCAAACTCAATAGTATACATAAATGAAAAACAAACTCAGGTCAAAAGAATAGTTAGAGATGATGCTAAGTTATTTTTATAGATCCATACACATCATTTAATCCAACATCAGTCACAATCTTCATTAAGATCTTTCTTTTGCCAGAAAACAAATTCAGATAAAAAAAGCAGAGAAGAGAAATAAACAATCAGAAACCACCACAAAAGAAGGCATAAATAAATAGAGATAACCTTGAAGGCGTGACGGGCCTTGCATCCCATAAGCTGAAGAGTACTCTGCAACACAGGACGCGTGTACCTAAACGAATCGTCCACGTCTCCTTTAGCCACTGCATCCTCGTCGTCTACCACCACTAGATACAGAACCTTCGTCGTCTCCGCCATATCTGAACACCAAAACAGAAGCAAAATCAAAACAAAATCAAAACAAAATCGAAACAAAATCGAAACAAATCTCAATTGAAAAATATTCATGGCGATTCGGGAATGCAGCGAAGGTAAGATATAAAAATCGATTTACCTTTAACGGAGAAAATTGGTTTATGTGAATTCGGAGAAGAAGAAGAAGAAGAGGAGAGTGAAAATTAGGGTTTTATAAAGGAGGATCGTGATGGTTTTCTTTGTAGGAAAAGGAAGAAGAAGAGAGGAAATATAATTTCGCCATTTTTATTTGTCACACACTCTCTCTCTCTCTCTATCTATTTCAACGCATCGCTCGAGGAGAGCCTTCACGACTTGTTTAAGAAACCGTCTCCTCTCTTTTTCTCACATACACACGTATCTCTTTTTACAGAGACGAAACACTTTCTTTTAATAATATTTTTTGGTATTTATATATTTTGGCTTTGTTTGTTAACTCTTTTTGAACTACTCAACCAGCATCTTACTTTTATTGACAAAGACATCCCTAGATTTTATTTTTACGTCAGATTCACCCTCTTTATTTTTGGTTTTTACATGGCATTTAAATAATTAAAGAATACGAGGATAAATGTCAAAATTGAAGTAGACGAGATATCAATATTCGTTAATATGATAAATTTTATTTTCTTTTTGCTAAAACTCGTTTTGCAATATTTTTCAAGAATGTATAATGTAGAAAAAGAATATATGCATCATATTTGTACATGCCCACTTCATGTAATGCGACATTTACTAATTAATATTCTTGTTTATATTAAAAAAAATATTATAACTTTTTATTGATTGATATTAAAAGATCTAGAATACACAAAATCGATTTGATATATTTACATATTGAGTGATATCTAAAATATTATGAAAAAGGTTTTTGTCCCAAAAAAAACCCGAGATATTTTTCCTAAAGTAATTAAAATATATACCAAAATACTATAAACATAAAAACAAATTTTAACACTTTAAAATATAAACTTTTTATTTGGGTTGTTCTTTAATATTTAGGGTTTAGTTTTTTTTGGTTAATGTTTAATGTTTAGGGTTTAGTTATAAAGGGTATATGGTTTAGTTTTGAATATTTAATTTTAATAGATTTAAGTTAATTTAATGTTTATGGTATTTCAAACTTTTTGTTAATAGTATTCAATAGAAAAGCTATTATTCATGGTATTTTTGGTAATTTCCCTTGAATATTGTAGCTAGAAATAGGATAATACGTTTTTTTGGTCATAGATTATAAAATATGAAAACTTAATATATGTACCTTCACCAAAATTGTTTCTGGATGCGTCAATCAATTTGTAGGACACAAGTGTGATTAAAACCGTATTTATAGAATTTGTGGTTGCAATAATATTTACTGGTTTTAATGGTCTATATTATGTTGTAAATATAAAATTGAATTTTAAATTCAATTAGAATAACTTATCTTTACTAAATTTTATTATTATGAGATAGCACAAACCGTGTTGTACCCCCAAATTTTATTATTTTAAGGAAAGTTTTCTCAGCAAAAAGAAAAGGAAATCTGAAGATAGTGATTAAACCGTGTTTTACCCCCAAATTCACCGTGTGGGGCCTTTAATTTACCGTGTGGGCCCGAATTAGGGTGTAACTGTAAATATGATGTGTAAGTATGGTTTCTCATTTTCTGATTTGTACTTTTGTCGGACTATAATTGAAACAAAACAGAAAAAAGACAAAAGGAAGTGGGTTCCAATCATATTATAGAACAATGTTAAAACGTTGCATCCATGAACTTTGAGCCATTCATAGATTTGGTCAAATTCTTTTTCTTGTCATGTGAAGTCATTTATCATAAAATTACACTACTACAAAAGAAACAAGCCACTAGATATGATTGATAGAGCAAAGCAAATGCATTGCATAGATTTTGCAACCAACGTCTCTAAAATGTGACGCAAAAGCAAAAGATAACGTGACACAAACCGTGAAAATGTGAAAAACTTTGAAGCAAACGAAACGTACTAGCAAATATATGATTTAACCGTATAATCCAACAAATTCTCATGAGTTATTCTAGATGGTTTACGCCAAGAAGTACAAACAAAGATGTGATTGTCGCTAGATATGGAAAGTCTTATCACCTTTGTATCTTTGTATATTATGTACTAGATTTTTTTTTTGGCGGGGAGTAAAAATACTAAGTATATATATATTATTAAAAGAGAAGACAAAACGCCTACGTGTCGCGACGTGAGAGCTTTTAGGATATTTTTTATTTTTTTGCGTTTTAGTCCTTATATTTTTGAATAATTTTTGTTGGCGAATTCTATTAATTATATTTCAGGCCCAACGAATTCAGGTCCACATATAAAACTTTTAAGAATTAAATTTCTCCGACATTGAAAACAATAAGAAACAAAATAACAAATCATCTAATATAAATATGACTTTATCACATACAAATTCATTAAAGCGGACCTTCGTGTAATGGGCATGCGAATTTCGGTAAATGGATTGCGACTTCATTTACCGGGTATGCATAATGCGGGTCTTTTTCTCTGAATAGGCCTGCAAACTTTGATTATTTATTTTAACTTTCGATATTGGTCTTTCATAGATGCATGCCTCATAAATTGGCCAACGGGTATCAGGAATTTTGATTAGTGGATTGGAGCCTGGGCATTCAGTTTTCAGGCCGGGTTCAGGTCGGGCTCATTCGAGTTCGGGTTTTTCGGGTTACAGGGTTTAGGATCCGTTCGGGTTATTTACAAATACGGTTTTGTTCGGTTCGAATATATTCGGGTTCAGACCGAGTTTCATATATTTAACAAAACGTCAAAACCTGACATGAAACCAAATATTATTCGGTTCGGGTTTATGGTTCGAATTTTCAGGTTTTTCATATTTTTTGTAATAATTTCGGGTAATTCGGGTTCGGTTGGTGTTTTGTTTGGGTTTATTCATATAACCCACAAAAAATTGAAATATCCTACTAAAATCCAAATTACCTTATCAAAATTATATACATGTGTATATTTTCCGATCTATTCGAATACAATTCGGGTCTCAGATCGGTTCGGGTTAGAACGGAAATCCGAGTTAGAAAATATTAAAATCCGATAGGATAATATGAAAACCGAAATCGGATTTTTCGGGTCGTTCAGTTTCGGGTTTCGGATCTCAGGTTAAATGCTCAACCCTAAATTGATCAATTCATGGTTTCCATAATATAACTTAATATTATTTATGAATATCATGTCCCGCGCAAGGCGCGGGGTACTTACCTAGTATATTATATAAAAATATACATAAATATTTTTAATTTTCGTCATCTAATTATCTAAAATAAATTTGAAATTGTTTTTAAATCGTTTTTAACCAGTTAATCCATTTTAACCCGTTTTCAACCGATTAATCTATTTTAATCCGTTTCACCTGATTAATTTATTTTAATCCGTTTCAACCGATTAATAATTCAAATCGGTAAAATATCAATTGAAATTTAAATTGTTATGGATTAAAACCAATTATAATGATAGAGTAAATCACTGATTTTACTAAACTCATTTAACTCTTCCACTACAAGAAAACATAGGTTTTCCGACTACAACATTAGTCGCACTGTAGTCGGTAAAAGATCATTTACGACTACTACACGATTAAGCCATGTAGTCGTCAATCTTTAGTCGCTAAATTGTATAGTCGTAAATATAGTCGTTATTGAACGACTACATTACGACTACGCCAAAAGAGTCGTATATTAGTCGTAAACGAGTCGTTGTATATTATGACTATGTTACCACTAGTTTACGATTAATCAACATGAATATACGTAGTCGTACTATAGTCGTAATACGTAGTGACTATTTTGCGACTACTTAGCTCCTACTTGACATGAACATCTATATCGCCAAGGTAGTAAGAAAATAGTCGTAAATAATGTAGTGACTATTTGACGACTATGAAACGACCATTGGCATCGTTTATTATAGTCGCCAAATAGACACTACATTATTTACGACTATTATACGAATTCAAAACACCAAAAACTTATTTATAGATAGTATTTGAACTAACATGTAGTTTCCACTATCAATGTGAGACTTTTTTCAAAAAAAAGTTTTTTTGTCAATGTTATGGGTTTTTAGTTAATATTTTATGGGTTTTTAATTTTTTTATTCAAATCACAAAAGTGTCTCCTCGATTAATATATACTAGATTTTTACGCGTGCGTAAGCACGTGCGTAATATGTATAAACATATTTTTTATTATCAATCATATATATACATGTATGTTTTGATATTAAAAATATAATAAATTATAAATTATGTATAATATATTTTGATCCGTTAAAAATTATACATGTTAACCGTCTTGCAAAAATATCTAAAAATATCAAAAATTTAGATTTTTCTTTTCAATAAAATTGTCGCAAATGATTTACGAATGATTTCGGTAATTGATAAATTTCATTGAAAGTTATGAAAATGGATCTTAAAATAATCGGAATAAAAATGATAATAAGTTAAGTAAACATTAATTTATGATAAATTTTGTATAGATTATAATAAAAGCTTTTAATACAATGAGAAAACAAAAATAGATAAAAAAAAAGGAAAAATAAACTAAAACCTACATTAACTGATGTGAATTTTAGATGTTTTTTTATTCTTTTTTATTTATTTCCCACGTTTTAATCTTTTGTTATAAAAACAAGGGTGATTTTGCTCAATATTATGTAATGGGTGTGAAATTGGCTATGGTGTCAAAATGTTGATTTAATTGACAGATTTAACAAAAAGAAAGAAAACAATTAAAATTATGCTGATTTTACCCTTAAAACTATAAGGTGAGGCTTAAAGAAGATATAGTTGACAGATGATTAGGTGACTATTTTTTAGTTAAAAATTGCACATTAAAAACAATTAACTATTCAGTGGAATATGACACTCAAGTGATTTTGTGAGTGATTTACAACTGTTTAAAAATATCAGACTATTTTGGTGAGATTTACAAATGTCAAAATTTACAATCTATATTATAGAAATACATTTAAACATACATCAATACTTTGTCTCGAATAATGTAACATCAATTTACATATATATAGGTGATGTATTTACAAACGATAGTTAACTATTAGTTATAAAGATAGACAACTATATGATGGAAATTATGATGAAGTAGTCTACTATTTTATTATATACTGGATATCTATATTGACACAGTCGACTATATATGATTAAATAGTCTACTATTTTATTATTATCTTTCAAATAGTAGTCTACTATTTTATTATTATATATAAACATATAATGGAAATTATGATGAAGTAGTCTATTATTTTATTATATACTGAATATTTATATTGACACAGTCGACTATATATGATGAAATAGTCTACTATTTTATTATTATCTTTCAAATACTAGTCTACTATTTTATTATTATATATAAACATATAATGAAAATTATGATGAAGTAGTCTATTATTTTATTATATACTGGATATCTATATTGACACAGTCGACTATATATGATGAAATAGTCTACTATTTTATTATTATCTTTCAAATAGTAGTAAACATCTATTTAAACAACACATACATATCGAAATATTAATATTTCATACAATATATTTTAAGTAGTATGAAAATAAAATGATACTTTTTATAAATAATCGACCGGCAAAAAGATATTATATCAAAGATCTAAATCTAAATCTTAAAAAAAAATCTTCTCAATTTTGATAACATAAAAGTTAGAAATTTAAATACAAAAACAAATCTACTACATAGATTGACACAAACAAGATTGATCTTTATTGCCGTTTATCTTTAGTGTAAAACAAATTTGGTTTTATCGATAACCATAGCCATGATTTTGAAGAAAAACTTTTGGTGAGATCTAAAAAAAAACAAAAGAAAAAAAGGAGAGATAAAGAAGGAATGAATGAGAGAGAAAAAAACAAAAAACAAGAAGGAGATACGAAAAGAGAGAAGAAGAAAGAGAAGAAGAAAGAGAAGAAGAGAGATATGTTGCAAAATTAAAAATTTGATAAGGTTAAAATAGTGATTATACATGGATTCAAAACTTGTTTTATATTCACCTAATTTCCTTCTTACATATGTATATAGAACCTAATTCCCCCTAAAAACAAATACGAAAATATCCTTTTTATGTTTATTTTTCTGCACTTAGAATTTTGTTATATCAATGACATGTTTTGTAAATAAATGTCAATTTTAAGGTTTCTGAAATTTTATCCTTCCCGATTAATATGATAGATAAGATGTGTATATACAAATTGCTTTTATTAACTTTGATAATGAAGAATATATATTTAAATAAGAAAACTAAGATAAATTTGATTGATTATAGATTTATGAAAGTTTCAGAAACTCAAAAACACCGTCTAAATTTATATGAATTTGAAATTTAGTGGTTTTATGAAATACTGGTAGTGGTAACGTGTGTTGAAGAATCAAAATCACAATCATCTAAACATGATTTTATAATGGATTCAAACCGACCGAATTCTGTTTTTATTGAGAAATTCACAAAACTACATTATTGTCAACCATTCATTAATAAAATTATATACTTAATTTAATATTTTTATATATTTACACATTTTTCAAAATTTTAAAAGTTTAATTTACTCTTTAAACAATTACAAAAATTATATTTTTTCATTCTGGTTCGTTAATTATTTTTTATGGTATAATATTAAAAAGATAGGATTGTGTGAGTAAGATTTTAAGTGAATTTATTTTTGAGAATTTAAGTGTAATTTTGAAAAGTAACTTTAAAAAAAATACAATTCAGGGCAAACTGAAAGTTTCTTGGGCCAAAGATGGAAAATTCGTTTGGGCCGAAATGAATTTTCGACTAGGCTTCAACATTTAGAGTTTAAATGGGCTTTAAACTGTTTTTTGGTTTATAATACCACTTTCAAAACATGTTACTCTTTTTTTTTTTTGTCAAGAACATGTTACTCTTTTATAGAGAACTTATGTTATTTTTCCGTCATTGTGGCATCTCAAACTTTTGTAATGCTAGATTTTCACTTAATTATAAGTGTTTATGCTTGTGTTTTAGTCTATTCGTCGCTGCGTCTCTCTCTTCTTCAACCTCTAGATTCTGCCATCGAGAGAGGAGAAGAAGAAGAAGAAGAATCAATAAGCGACAATGTTGGTAAAGCTACTCAATAACTGTGTTTACTCCTTCGTTATCATATCGCGTATCGTAGCTTGTTTAGATTAGATCTGTTATCGAATCTTCGAATTGGAAAACTTGGTTTAGATTAGATCTGTTAATTGAATTTTTGTATAATTTTCGATGTTTCTTCACGTATCTATGTTTAATCGGTAATAATTGAGATAAATTCGCAAATTTTATTAGGGTTTTTGAAAATTCAATTGTTTTTAGCTGCTTTTAGAGCATCTCCAACCTAACCTACTACAAAATGGAGAAAACAATTTTTCTACTCCATTCATGAAGAATTTTAATTTTTAATCTCACTCCATAATGGAGATGAACTATTTTAATTGCACAATAGTCTTCAAAATTTATATTCATTTGTTTTGTTATTAATTTACGTTTTAAATCAAGTGTTTGTTATTAGTAAACTAAAAAATATGAAAACAATATTTTTTTTTTGCAAATAAATATTTAACTAATTTTAAAATTTCAAAATACAGTAATAACACAAAATAAACATAAAAACTTGATTTTTAAAATACAACAACAAGAAACCAAAACAAAGATTTAACAAAAGAAATAAGTTAAAAATCCGGTAAGTCGCTTCCGGATCCGCCAAGATCTTTAAAATATTCTGATGTAGCGTATGGTTTGTTTAAACCGGACACGTTATTGGCGGTTACGTGTCCATCAAGTTATAATCTTTTATTTTGTTTTATAGCATAGTTTTATTATTTTGTTTTAATAAGAGATAAACTTATATCATAAGTTGTTTAGATTTAGGTTTATCTTCTCTTATTAGTTTTGTGCTTTAAATAGACGTGTCATAGGGCTTTTGTAAGACACGCTTTATTTTCTTTGAGATTGAATCTATAAACAAGCTTTTAGCACGGGAAAGAGTATTTCCAAACCCTAACGAGCTATTCGTAGCACGGAGAAGAGTATTCTCAAATCTATTGATCTATCGTTGAGTGTCTTCGTTAGATTGTTTGCGAATCCACGCAATTCTCGTGAGATATTGTGTGATTTCGTGTCTTGGCTTCCGCTACTCTATCGTTGGTATCGATTTAGCACGTTCTGTTCGGTGTTTGTCTTCATCAATGCCGCCGAAAAACCCGACATAAACGTCGGCAATTCAAACGCTCCACAAGCAATGGATTGGGCCGAGTTACGTCGAGTTTATTGGCGATGCAAGAGAACATACAAAACACGATTCATAACTCGATTCAAGAGTTGGGAGAAACCTTGGTGCAACGGATGACCAACCAAAACCCTTTATTTGAGAAAGATGAGAACGAGGAGGATGAAAATCCTTTTGGTAGACAAGAGGGAAGGGCTAATAATGATCACCGTCAACATCACAACCATAGAGATGAACGACGTGATGATAATAAGAATCGCTGGGAAGTAGGATTTAAAGTGGAGATCCCTGAGTTTCATGGTGGTGTAAAAGGTGATGCTCTTCTTGATTGGATTATCGTCGTAGAAGAGATATTGGAATTTAAACAAGTTCCAAGTGACCGTCGTGTGTCGTTAGTCGCAATGAGGTTTCGTGGTCATGCTGCATCATGGTGGAAACAAGTCAAAGCAACACGCGAACGCAACGGCAAAGACCCAATTAGATCATGGGAGAAGCTTAAGAAGCACTTGAAGCAAACCTTTCTACCTCACAATTACGACAGAACTATGTACACTCGCCTACAAAACCTAAGGCAAGGGTCACGAACGAGTAGAAGAATACGGCGAAGAGTTTTCCTTATTATTAACACGCACGAAATATATGATAGTGAACCTCAACTCGTGTCTCGTTTCATTGGTGGGGCGCGTAACCAACTTCGGTCTTCACTAGCTCAATTTGATCCAACGACTATCGCAGGGCTCATAGACGCGCATCTACGTTTGAACAACAACAAAAGTCATCTAGTTGGGTTACACAATCAGCACGAAGTCGTACTAATGAACAAAGTACTGGCACAAGTAACACTCAAAGTCGAGACGGAAAGGCAACTACGTCGTCAGGCCGTAATACGTCGCCGACAGAGGAACAGACGTTACGTCGTTCTACACGTCCCAATGCACTTAAGTGTTATGCTTGTGGGGAACCAGGTCATCGACAGACAGCATGTCCTCACCAACATCGACGTGGTCTTTTTGTGGAGGACAACAACATGGAAGAAGAAGTAGCATATGACTCGCAGGAGGAAGAAGAAAATCACGCCGACGAAAAAGTACATCACACACGTGGTGATAAGGGTCATATGTTAGTTGTACAACGGTCATGTATAACTCCAAGGCGTCAAGACGTGGATTGGCTCCGTACCAACATCTTTCGATCAACTTGTACAATTCGTGGACGAGTCTGTAGCTTTATAATTGATTCAGGAAGTTGTCGTAATGTCATTGCCGATGAAGCAGTGGACAAGCTTGGTATAGCAAGAGAAAATCACCCTGCACCGTATACACTTGGCTGGTTAAAAGACGGTATCAACGTGCGTATCACGCGAATGAGCTCTTGTACCTTTCTCAATTGGACCTTATTATCGAGATCGTACATATTGTGACATTGCACCTATGGATGTAAGCCATTTATTGTTGGGAAGACCTTGGGAGTTTGATCGAAAAATAATACATGATGGTCTCCAAAACACTTACGGTTTACTTGGGAAACACATCAAATTCTTCTCATGCCATCTCGTGAGACCGCATCACCGACCCCACCACAACCGGTAACAATGAATGTGTCCTCGCCACCAAGCGCAAAGAAGAACGAAATGACGTTGTTGTGTTCGTATTCAACCTTTGTTTCGAATTACAACGGGAAGGTTTTGCATTGGCGATAGTGCCTCTCCACCCAAACCGAATGCTTTCTACGTGTGAGATTCCCGAGTTAAGTAAGATCCTAAAAGAGTTTCGAGATGTCTTTCCAAAAGAACTTCCCAACGAACTCCCGCCGTTACGAGAAATACAACACAACATTGATCTTGCGCCAGGAGTAACACTACCAAACCGTCCACATTATCGCATGAGTCCACATGAACATGAAGAGCTTCGACGTCAGGTGGAAGATCTTTTGCGTAAAGGTCATATTCGTGAGAGTCTTAGTCCGTGTGCGGTACCGGCATTACTAATTCCAAAAAAAGATGGGACATGGCGAATGTGTGTGGATAGTAGAGCTATTAACAAGATTACGGTGCGGTATCGATTCCCAATACCACGACTTGATGATTTATTGGACCAAATAGGGACAACGACTATCTTCTCCAAAATCGATCTCAAAAGCGGGTATCATCAAATACGTATACGACACGGAGATGAGTGGAAAACGGCGTTTAAGACACGAGAAGGACTCTTTGAGTGGCTTGTAATGCCTTTCGGCTTGTCTAACGCTCCAAGCACATTTATGAGAATTATGAATCGACTTTGCGTCCTTTCATTGGGAAATCGTCGTCGTATACTTTGACGACATTCTTATTTTCGGTTCATCCATGACCGAACATGAAGCTCACTTACGCGAGGTCTTAAACGTTTTACGGGAAGAGAAACTATACGCAGCTGCTCAAAAATGTGAATTTGGTGTTTCGGAGGTACCTTTTCTCGGTTATGTTATCTCGGCGAAAGGTTTGTCGGTTGATCTTGCTAAAATAGAAGCCATAAGTTCTTGGCCGACTCCGAGAACGATTACCGAAGTTCGTAGCTTCCACGGATTAGCGTCTTTTTATCGTCGCTTCATACATAACTTTAGCACCATCATGGCACCAGTAACATGTTGCATGAAAGAGGGAAAATTTGAATGGACTTGTGAAGCGGCATATGCGTTTGAACTCATCAAAGAAAAACTCACCACTGCCCCAATTTTGGTTCTACCTGATTTCACGGTACCTTTTGAACTCCATTGTGATGCTTCTAAACTTGGTGTGGGAGCTGTATTAAGTCAAAACGGGAGGCCTGTTGCATACTACATCGAGAAACTATCAGGTGCGAGAGGTCGTTATAGTACTTACGATGTAGAATTCTATGCAATTGTCCAAGCCATCAAGCATTGGTGCCACTATCTCGTACATCGCGAGTTTGTCTTGTTCACAGATCATGATGCTTTAAGACATTTGGATAGTCAAGCGAAAGTGTCCGCTCGTCATGCCACATGGATAACATACTTACAACAATTTACATTTTCCATAAGACATCAATCGGGTAAGACAAATCGCGTTGCCGATGCTTTGAGTCGGAGACACGGTCTGCTCACAACAATGCATGCTTCGGTATCCGGCTTCGCGTCCTTTGCAGACCTTTACAAAACAGACCCTTTCTTTGGTCGTATTTTCACTGAAGCGGAACGTTGTGCAAGTAAAGAGTATACAATCCAAGACGGATTTCTGTTTAGGGGACTTCGTATATGTGTACCTGAAAGTAGCTTGCGACTTCAGATCATTCGAGAGCTTCATCATGAGGGTCATGTGGGTCGCGATAGAACGTTACAACTCGTCTCAAACACTTACTTTTGGCCATCATTGAGACGTGATGTGGAGAGGTACGTTGAAAGGTGTCGTGTTTGTCAACAAGCCAAAGGAAAGGCCTCAAATGCGGGTTTGTATCTTCCTTTGCCGATTCCTACTCAACCATGGACCGATGTTAGTATGGACTTTGTCTTAGGCTTACCTCGTACTCAAAAGGGAAATGACTCAATTTTTGTTGTCGTGGATCGTTTTTCAAAAATGGCGCACTTTGTTCCATGTAAGAAAACCATAGACGCCGTTAATGTGGCTATCCTATTCTTTCGTGAGATATATAGGCTGCATGGCCTTCCAACATCAATAGTTTCAGACCGTGATACAAGGTTTCTTAGTCATTTTTGGCGTTCATTGTGGAAGCTTCTAGGTACAAGTCTTGATATGAGTTCGGCATATCATCCTCAAACGAACGGCCAAACGGAAGTAACTAATCGATCTCTTGGAAATCTTCTTCGGTGTTTGGTGGGAGACAACATCAAGAGCCGGGATAAGAAACTATGTCAAGCCGAGTTTGCTCATAACCATGCGACTAATCGTAGTCTTGGCATGAGCCCCTTTCATGTGGTCTATGGAACGGTTCCACGTTGCCCTTTGGATTTAGCTACAATACCAGACAAGACAAGGCATCATGGAGAAGCGGTTGATTTTGTGGAAGAGATGCAACATGTTCATCGCAAGGCTAAAGAAAATCTGGAAGCATCAACGTCTAAATACAAAGCGGCCGCCGATGTAAAGAGACGTGAAGTAATCTTCAAACCAGGTGATTTAGTGTGGGTTTCTCTCACTAAAGATCGGTTTCCCATTTCGCAGTATAACAAACTCAAGTCAAAGAAGATTGGTCCGGTGGAGGTTTTGGAGCGCATCAACCCAAACGCGTACCGTGTTCGGTTACCATTACATATGCGCACTTCTGATGTTTTTAACGTAAAGTATTTGACTATGTTTCGTGGAGACAATGAAGATTCCGATTCGCGGACGAATCATTTCTCACCGGAGGAGACCTGATATAGCGTATGGTTTGTTTAAACCGGACACGTTATTGGTGGTTACGTGTCCATCAAGTTATAATCTTTTATTTTGTTTTATAGCATAGTTTTATTATTTTGTTTTAATAAGAGATAAACTTATATCATAAGTTGTTTAGATTTAGGTTTATCTTCTCTTATTAGTTTTGTGCTTTAAATAGACGTGTCATAGGGCTTTTGTAAGACACGCTTTATTTTCTTTGAGATTGAATCTATAAACGAGCTTTTAGCACGGGAAAGAGTATTTCCAAACCCTAACGAGCTATTCGTAGCACGGAGAAGAGTATTCTCAAATCTATTGATCTATCGTTGAGTGTCTTCGTTAGATTGTTTGCGAATCCACGCAATTCTCGTGAGATATTGTGTGATTTCGTGTCTTGGCTTCCGCTACTCTATCATATTCTCTAAATGAACTAGAAGGTGGGATTTGTTTGTCTTGTTGTTGGAGACTCTTTTTTTGTAAAATTTGTTCCACGTCCGAAAGTTACTTCAAAATCGGTATCCGTGGGTAACGGGTAATACCCGAACTGACCCGATACCCGAATACCCAAAATTTTATTATATTTCATATGTTAATAGTACCATATATCCGAATATACCCGAAAATATCCGAAATATTCGAAAATATCCGAAAAATACCCGAAAATATCCGAAAAATACCCGAAAATATCCGAAAAATACCCGAAAAATACCCGAAAATAATGTAAAAATACCCGAACCGAACGGATACCCGATTTTTCGGGTATTTTCCGGGTCCAAATATCTCATACCCGAAAGACCCGGACCCGAACGGTTCCTACCCGAACTCGAACCGAAAAACTCAAAGTACCCATACGGGTCCTAAATCCCCCTACCCGAAATACCCGGACCCGATCGGTTCCTACCCGAACCCGACCCGAATACCCGAATGCCCACCCTACTTAAGTTACTTTGCCTGTCCTGTGTTGAGAATGGTGTTCTTTATGGGTTTTGTTGTCTTGTTCTAAATTTTGGTTTTTGTTATTATATTAGGGATTAACAGTTCTGTCCGGTTTTGAAATAATTGTTTGTTTGCAAACCGGAGTCAACCCAATTAATCAAAAATCCCAAATTTAATGAAAACGAAGATTCATTTCTGAATCAAAATTCAAAGCCGAAGAAAGACAGCGAGTGACTCACACCTTCCACCAACTTCTCTCTTCTCTATCTTCGAAATTCGCCAATCTATGGCGGAACCGAAACTTAGGGTTTTAATGGTCTCCGATTTCTTCTTCCCTAACTTCGGTGGCGTCGAGAATCACATCTACTATCTCTCTCAATGCTTGTTAAAGCTCGGTCACAAGGTCACTCTCCGATTCTCTTTCTTCTTCTTCTCTTTCACTGTTTGGTTTTTGAGATATTATCTTCTTTGTTTTGAAGGTTGTGGTGATGACACATGCCTACGGAAACCGCACAGGAGTCCGATACATGACCGGTGGTCTCAAAGTCTATTACGTTCCATGGAGACCTTTCGTTATGCAGACTACATTTCCAACAGTCTACGGAACGCTTCCCATTGTTAGAACCATACTTAGACGCGAGAAGATAACCGTAGTTCACGGCCATCAAGCTTTCTCTACGCTTTGTCACGAAGCTCTTATGCACGCCAGGACTATGGGTTACAGAGTTGTCTTCACTGATCATTCCCTTTACGGCTTCGCTGATGTCGGTAGTATACATATGAATAAGGTCTTGCAGTTTAGTTTAGCGGATATAGATCAGGCCATATGTGTTTCGCACACGAGTAAGGAGAATACTGTTTTGAGGTCTGGTTTGTCTCCTGCTAAGGTTTTTATGATACCGAATGCTGTTGATACTGCTATGTTTAAGCCCGCTTCTGTGCGGCCCGGTACAGATGTAATCACTATAGTTGTCATAAGTAGATTGGTTTATCGGAAAGGTGCGGATTTGCTCGTCGAAGTCATTCCAGAAGTGTGCCGTTTATACCCCAATGTGAGTTTTAGACCTTTCGGGAGACATTAGTATCCATTGTTCCGATGTTTGTCTTTGTCATCCTCGTTTACTTTTCTTATGTTTGGTTTTTTTTGAAAGGTTCGTTTTGTAGTTGGAGGAGATGGACCAAAACATGTGAGACTAGAGGAAATGAGAGAGAAGCATTCTCTCCAAGATAGAGTCGAAATGCTGGGCGCTGTGCCGCATTCTCGTGTCCGCTCTGTCTTGGTAACAGGTCATATTTTCCTGAACAGGTGTGGCGATTCTCTATATTAGCTTATGTGTTTATAATTCATAAAACTTTACATTAGCTTTTGTCTGAGTTACATAAATGTTCATCTTTACCACGGTCTTAATCCTCTGACAGCTCTTTAACAGAAGCCTTCTGCATAGCTATATTAGAGGCGGCTAGTTGCGGATTATTAACTGTTAGCACTCGTGTTGGAGGTGTCCCTGAGGCATGTAACAACCCCTATGTTACCTTCTCTCTTCACGTCTTTACTTGTTTCTTTCTTCCTGATCGACAAAACCAGGGTTTTTCACGGTTTGTAGGTCTTACCAGATGACATGGTTGTACTTGCTGAACCAGATCCAGATGATATGGTACGAGCAATCGAGAAGGCAATATCAATACTCCCAAGTATTAATCCTGAGGAAATGCACAATCGAGTGAGTTTTGTTTCAAAATCTAATCCTACCATATCTATATACTTACAGAGTTGTAACCCTTCTTTTGCGTATTGATACTAGATGAAGAAGCTCTATAGTTGGCAAGATGTAGCCAAAAGAACCGAGATTGTATATGACCGTGCCTTGAAATGTTCCAATAGGAATCTTCTAGAACGTCTATCGCGGTATGCTTTTTATCCTTCCTCATCAAGATTAAAGTAAAATCCGACTTTTCGTGGTTAAAAGATTAATATATGCAGAACATTTGTAGGTTCCTGTCGTGTGGAGCTTGGGCAGGGAAGCTATTCTGTATGGTTATGATTGTCGATTACTTGCTTTGGCGTTTACTTCAGTTACTGCAGGTAAAACTGTCTTTACCTCTTATCTCTCATTAGCTAATATTCTCTAGATCCTTTCGTTATATATATGTAACATGCCCCAAGTTTATATTCTCATAAATGGGATTTGCATCAGCCTGATGACGATATCGAGGAAGCACCTGATATCCTTCTTCACAATCACGGAGAGAAGATAAACTGAGTCTTTCATAAACATGGTTTGGTATTTTTGCCTGAACTTTAGAGGTGACTCTTACTCCTATATTCATTCTTTTGGTATTTAAGTAACTTTTTGAACTGATTTATTTACAAAATGAAAAGGAAACAAACAATATTTGCTGGTTATTTTTTTAAAAAAAGTTTTAACTTTTGAGTCTAACTTTTTTAGTATAACACTTCCCAAGTTATATCTTCGATACGGGGAGTAATCGATAGAGAATCAAAATTTGTTTGGGACAAGAGTAATTTGAAGAGATCATCAAAGAAGAACTCATTAAGCTATTGAGGAGAAAGACTAGAGATCTTGAAATTTGGTATTTGTGGTAAAAGATTTCAATAGAATGAATGAACTTGTAAGACATGGACATGACCTCCATGATCAACCTACAAGTCACTCCTGCCTTGATCCATGAAAAAGGCCAACAAAATAAGCCTGCCTTAGAGATAGTAAATTGTCAACAATCTAAAAAGGTGAAGGTTATTAACTTACTATGTAGACCCAATAGAAATATAATGCCACAAAACCCTTTGATATTTCTAGATATCACTTGAAGGAAGAGTCTTTGTGAAAACATAGAAGGTTAAGGAGGAGAAACAAAAGAACCATTATATACATGTTGGATTGGCGCATAAGACGACATCTGTTAGAGATAGTTATGACTAAAAAGAATTCTCGATGGGGCGTATCAAAGATAGTTATCCCATATCGGAAACTTAAAGAGACATAAACTAATATATAAAAGATACGAGTCAATCCGTTTATCGCCAACTGATTTTGAGTTGGAAGCCCATAATTTGAACAACATCGTCCTTCTAGATGACACTGAAAGAAGAACGAAGGAAGAAAGGTATGAAGATATGTAAATACTATAGTCATGGTGATTAATGTTTTTTTATCGCGATTGTGTCACACATTAAGAAATAAGAGTATGAACCAACATGTTAAGCTTAATAGACCTAAAGTATTACATGAATGAATCAAAACCCAACCCTAGGTAAAACATGTGAATCACTTAACTCCATAAGCCACATAACAAACTTGACTTTCTTTGTTTTCCAACTTTTCTTCCATTGTTTTTGGTCATTGTGTGATGTTTATTTCTCTTTGTTTTTGATAGAAATTGAAAGCAAGTGATTATTTCGGACCAAATGAGCTTTAACAAAATCGTAATCTAAAAGTACTAAATAGCTCATGAGAGCTTTATTTTGCAATAAACTAAAAGAGATGAAAGCTTTAATGAAGAACCAAGATCAACATAATCTTTTGGATTAATTTAACAAAATGTAAAGGGATGAGAGTCGCTTGGAGAGAACTCTCAAAGTTACAATCTCATAATTTTATATCCTATATATACTAATTGACAAACATTACTTGAGTTAAACAAGAAAATATAACACGTGTCATCACTAGAATAATTCTAAAAAATTAACAACATTTAGCTCACATATCAAAAGCTCATTTAATTACATTACATTTTTCATTTCTAAAAAAGGCCACATATGTTGGTGTAACATAAGCCGACTCGCAAACCATAAAAAATTAAATTAAACTATTTTATGGTAATTTTTGATAAAGTATAAAACATGTGGAAAACCACTCAATATCAGTATAATTTTGATAAAATATAATATATGTGGTATGAGTTTGGATGGTGAGTGAGACTGATGAAGCATTTATAAATATTTTTGCTCGACTTTAGATTAGATATTGAGTTGTACGTATAACTAAATTTTGTGCTTTCGATATTTTAGTTTTTCACATGCATTATACTTTATAAAAACTTTATTTATATTTGTTTTATTTTATACACTGTTCAATTATATACGCTATTTTCAATAGATAAATATATTATTAAATATAAAAATCCCTAAATATATTAAAGTAGAAGATATTGACCGTATAATATTCGTTGAATTTGAGTAGGTCAAAGGGCCTTTTTATCATGGATACTTCGATATGTAATGATCTTTTATTTGTTTTTAAACTATAAAAAATTTATAATATATAATTCTATTTAGTGTATAAAGATTCATCATTTGAATGAACTACAATTTTCTTCTCATCTGCGTTTTCTAAAGGTTACGAATTTTCATTATAAAGTTTTTTTAAATTATAAGTGTTTACGAGAATTTATAATTCACATTGTTAGTTAACTTTAGGAATTGATGGAGTATAACAAGATTGACAAAAAAAAAAGAAATTTGACTTTTTCAGATTTCTGTGAAAAGTTTTATTGGGATGCAAGATATACGTTTGGAAACTTCGCAATGTCAATCTCAATCTTCCATTTATTCTGCCATGTACTGTTAAACTATATTACTTGAGAACTTTGTTTTACAAAGTTCGTGGATCGAAGAATTTGGACGACACAATGACCGTTGACGGTGTTGTTCTCCGTACTTTTGAGTCGGTCGTCATGTTGTGAATTATGTTTTCTTAAGACACATGAAGACATCTTCTGATGTTATCTTTCTCTGATCTTAACTGTTTCATGTGTCTTTATTACAATATGTCTTTTTTACTTTTAAAAAACTATATTTTTCTTAATTTTTTCAAAATTAATGAAAACAATTGTGCGCTTCTATTTAACAAACCGCTACACAAAATAGCCTTTTACAACAATAAAAAAATATTTAACTCCAGCGCTTGGCGCGGGTCAGAATCTAGTTATTTATATTAAAACCATGTGATTTGATGGACCTTAATAGAATAAGGTTTTGACATTTCTCTTGGGCTTTTTTAACGGTCATATAATATTTTGATCTTATCCCTCCAGCGGACAATACTATGTACGAGAAATTCGAAAAAACCCCTCATTTGTAGAAAGTAAAATTGCGAATAACCCTCATTTGTAGAAAGTAAAATCATTTTCAGATTTGTTTCTAAGTAAATATACAGTTGTAAATTACGAATTTAGTTTTGTATGCTACTAATAAAATGTTTAAATTTGTCAAACTCAAGATAAATGTCTAAATTTGAAATTATTCCTAGTAAGTGATCCTTCCATGTGGTAAAGAAGTATTTTCTATAGTTACTACCATTTGTCTATATAGTATGTTGTTATTTGTAGTAATAGTTGTCATTTCTATATAAAACTTTATTATTGGTTTAAATCACAATTTGTAATTTTTTTCTCTGTAAATTTTCTATATAACCAAGCATATGAAATGTACTTTTCCACATACAACTCACAAAAAACAAAAGCAGAGAAAACAAAAATGGAAAACATCAACAACAACGACCGCAGGGCTTACTATGAGCAAACACCAATGAGGGCTCCCGCTTCATCCAAAGACCGCCATGTGAAAATCGGAGGCCGTGACCGTCGCATCCGTCTTCCTACAAGCTGTGCCTCCAGACTATTTGAGTTGACACAAGAACTCGGCTTCAAGACTGACGGCGAAACCGTTGGCTGGCTCCTCCAGAAAGCGGAGCCAGACATTTTGGCTGCCACCGGCCATGGTTTAGACACCAAAATGTCCACGTCCACCACCTCAAATGGTATTAACCATTCAGATCTCAGTATTAATATTAATATTTACTAATACAAGTATTAATTGTTTTAACAATTACAATTGCACCATCAATAATTTTATAGGAATTCCTTAGAATACCATCAAAATAAGTTTTTGTTTTGAAAATACCATTAAAAAAATTTTATAACAAAAATACCATTAAAATGTTTTTTATAACAAAAATAACATCAAAAAGTTAATAGTTTACAAAAATACCACAAATACAAAAAACGAGTTTTAACACTTTTAGATTTTAAATTTTTTCATCTGGGTTCACTATATAGTGTTTAGGGTATAGTTTTGAAGGGGTAGGGTATAGTTTTTTGGAGGTTTTGAGTGTAATTTTGAAAATTTAAGATTTGTGGTATTTACGAGAAAAAAAACTTTTTGATGGTATTTGTAAAACTTTCGAAAATTTGTGCTAATTATGTTAAAAAAACTTTTTTTAGTGGTATTCATAAGAATTGCCCATAATTTAATCCCATCATACGGACGTAAGTGGTGTTTTTGGTCATCATGGAGTTGTGTTTCGTGTAATTCTACAGTGGTGGCGTATGACTCCTCTGATTTGCTTTCTGGTGAAGCAGCCAAGATAGGATTTGAACTTTTGAAGTAGGACATGGCCGCGGTTGAAAGAGAATAATGATTGGAGTTTGGAGTGTTTAAGTAGAGTTTGTTTTGTCTTCTTTTTTTGTTTTATCATGTTTTCAGTTTAACATGAATAATAATAAATCTTAAATTAAACTGTTTTGGTATTAGATCATATTCATTTTTTGGGTCTATTATATGATTGGAGTTTAGTAGAAATATTGATTTCGATATTCGATTGTAGTTTTAACTAGAAGTTGAATTATCTATTTCAAAATTAAAATTATTAAAAAATTGAACCTAGTGTATTTTATTTTGATGAAAAATTATTATAAATCATAAACTCTTACTTCAATTGGTATACATTGAATCTCTTGAAAAAAATGTGTATCTCGAAGGAGGAAGAAAGTTTGAGTTTCAAGTCATTTGAGGATTTTAACAAATCTCTTATGATATTCCCAAACTCCCTCGCAACGAGGATACTCAAGGGACGATACTTCATATGATATGATAGCCACCCTTTTGAGGCTACGAAGCCAAACAGTCCGTCATATGGATGGATGGATGGAACAATATATGGTCAACTCAAGACCTTATGAAGATGAGGACTAGAAAGATAATTGGATTAGGGGAACAAACAATGACAAGACAATTGGCTACCAGACACCATCCCGGCCAGGCGAGTATTATTACCATAACCTGAGGGTTTCAGACCGATGACACCAGCGTAGAACGGATGGAATATACCGATGCTGCCTCAGATGATGCGTCCAGAAGACACGAGCATTATACATGCAAGGAGGTCTAGGGAGGATAACATTGGTTGGCATCATACAAAATCTGATATACACGATGAGATCAAGATATCAGATTCTGCGATTAAACATAAATAATGAGGAGATTAAGATCCTCTTTGAACCATCATTCACTGTGTTAAAAAAGTTTGTCTGGAAGCTACAGACTCCAAACAAACAAAAGCATTTCTTTTGGCAAGTTTTGACAGGAACTTTGTTAGTCAATAAAAAATTGGTGTACCGACACATAGGAAAGGAGATAGAGTGCTCCCGATGTGGTCAAGTGAAAACAATTAATCATATGCTTTTCGTGTGTCCCCCGACAATACAAGCGTGGACATTGACAAGATTTCGGTCAAGGCATAATCGTTTTCCAGCGAATAGTTTGGGGGGAAATTTAGACTTCTTTTTTTCGTTGTTCTGTTCTTTCTTTTAGTTGTTCTGTTCTTTCTTTTAAATATGAAGTTTTAGTTTGATTTGTTTAGCTAGTTGATAAATTATTCTTTATAAATATATCTAAACTAAATATCAAATCCCATATTTAATTCTATCAATATTTTCTTTTTATTAGCAACTATGTGATGACCCCACGCCATGCGCGGGGTTATTCAAAAATAATCATTTACATTAAATTTTTATTTCTGGTTTTATAAATTATAAAAACGAAAAAAATATTGTATAAAGAACATAATTTCTTTTAGATATAGATATATATTTATCTTGCTAAAAATATAACTTTTTTTACGACAAATTATCCAAATTTATACATATCACTATATTCATACATATATATGTACCAGTAACACAATGAAATGATTAAAAAGTATTAAAGATTGTGATATTGGTTGAAATTTTCTGAAAATAATTAGAAGAACTTGAACGTTATAACATGTCTTATTTTATAAAATATTTTTTATCGTCATATAAAATAACACGTAATATATTTCATAATTATATAGTAACAATATTATTAATTTTAAACAAACTTGTTTTGTATATTCCGGATATTTTTGTAATTTCGATGCGAAAAAGTTCTATTATAAATTTTTAAAAAGTGGGTTAGTTTTCAAATAACATAAAATAATAATTAATATTATTAATGTAGAAAAGTTTATCTAAATAATAAAATTTGAATTATAAATTGAATAATTGTTATTATTTGTAAATTATAATAATCGTCTAAAATAATAAAGAATGTCAAAAAGAATAATAATTCTAGAATATTAGTAATTGGACTAAAGTGTTTTTGATTTTGGTTATTCAAAATGTGAAATCGTAAAGTAAAATCAACCATTAAAAAAGAAATAATCAAAAATATATCGAATCACAATATATAAAAAGATGGAAAAAATCGGAAATCGGAGTATATTAAAAAAGGTCTAAAAATAAATTGAGACAAAATTTTATTGAGGCAAAAATATAAGGGCATAAACGCAAAAAAATAAAACATAGGCAAAATTTTAATTGAGGCTAAAATATAAGGGCATAAACGCAAAAAATAGAAAATTTTCCTCAAATCTCTCTGGTCGCGACACGTAAGCGTTTTGTCTTCTCTTTTAATATTATAGATTTGTGTTTATGTTGTGCATATTAGAGTATTTTTGTATAGATACATCAAATAAACAAAAAAAAACAAAACCAAAATCCGAAATAGTTGTGTTTTTTATATGGTTTCAACTTTTGTAAAACCGAAAAAACCTAAAAATAACCGAGGCCAAGCCAAACCGAAAAAGTGAGCCCATTGAAAACAAAGAGTTTCCAATAAGTGCAATCGAACATTCCAAACTATATCACCACCGTAGAGTTCTCATTCAATTATTTACATAAATGATATTCTTCTTAACAAAAAAAATATATTATAATATTCTAAATAGAATATCTTTCATTATGGATATATATATATATATATATATCTATATATATATATACCTATATACATTAAACTGTGAAAACTTATAAAGCCAAACTATTTTACCGCACAAGCAAGAAAGATGACACACCATAATGTTTTGGTACGTGAAAAAGAAGAAGAAGAAGATATTGGACCTGCTATGCAGAAACTTGATATTCCTTTCACCGAACTCGAAAATATTTTTTCAGATTCCAATTTAAAAGATGGACTAAGAGAAATCATTGAAGTTTCAAATTTACTAGTTAGTATCTTTCAACTTTCTTGATAAAACATGTTTTGTTTTTTTCTTGATTGAAAATAAATCTCAAATTAATTAATTAAGTCTTTGCATTTGTTTTACTAATGTAGCCTGACGATTCTCAAGAGTTTGGAGATCACAACAAAGACGACGAATATAATGATATCTCAAGCGAATTGAAACCGTTAGAGAATCCTTCAGATTCATCAACTGTGAAAAGAGATTGGTCTTCTCTAGGACCAAAACCGCGAAAAAACAAACGAGGAAGACCGAAAAAACTAAAAAAACCTTTGGACATTATGTCTTCTTCTGACTTTGATTCGGATAATATTGCGGAAAAGAGTTGTTTGCATTGTGGCACAAGTAATACTCCGTTGTGGAGGGAAGGTCCAAGAGGACATGGAACGCTCTGTAACGCGTGTGGGTTGCGTTACAGAACAGGTCGACTACTTCCCGAGTATCGACCTGCTTCGAGTGTTGGTTTCAAATCTAACTTACACTCGAATTTTCATCGAAAAGTGATGGATATCAGAAGGGAGAGAAAGTCACCCTCTCTATAGTAATTTTTTTTAGTATTGAGATTTATACTAGGTAATTAGGTTTCATTTTATTTGAGTTATTTATTTTCTTCAAAAAATCATGTATTTTTAGTAATTTGATTCTTTAATTTGATTCTTTACATACTTTTAGCTTTTGGATGACATTTGTTTATCCTATAATAAGAAATGAATAATAAAGATCTTCCAAGTTTGACATATTAGTAGCATATATCTTGTGATATAATCTTTTTTCCGCTCAAATTTTCAGGAAACATAATATTAATTCGTAGAAAGAAACAATTTCATTTCAGTCACAAATATTAATCCTCTCTAGTCTCCTCAACGAAATCGTAATGTGATGCTTTTTTTTATAAACCGCATGAGTTTCATATTTTTGGCCCATAATCTTCTTCGGTACGAAACATCCTTTAGTCAATTCCGAGTTAAAAGATGCTTCTCCGTACCAAAGAGGGTTTAAACATTGGGATACAAAGAAACCAACCCCTTTAATTGTACCCCCTAATTTTTTGGTTTCTTGAAGATATATGTTGTACCATTTATTGTGGATCCAAAATGATGCAGAGACATATTTGAAAGATTTACAAATATATTTATTATTTACATTATTAGTTATTTTATTATTTGGATAATTTTCTTTTATTGTTATGAAATATTCTAGGGTTTTTGTATTATTATAAATAAGCCGTTTAGGCTTATCTTTGTATCCAGACTTTGATTAATTAATAAAGAGCTCTGACTTTGAAGAGAAGAGATTCTCTGAATCCTTGTTGTTGATTTGATTAGATTCATCAATACAAGAAGTTGGTCTTAAAAAGCTATCGAAAGAAACCCTTAATCAATCCAAGAACATGTCTCGAAGACCCCTAAATTCTTAGATCGACCATTCACTCATTCGTACGCTGCATCACAATATATTTCCATTTCGGTCTATGCCACCACGAAAAGCCATGATGAATATAGCCACAAACTAGCCACATATTATGTCGTGGTCAGCCTTGTTACACTCACACCTTGGTTTGCCGCAGATTTAAAGCATGGCTAATTTAGCCACGGAAAAGTATTAGCTATTTCCCAGCTTTCTGCTACGATTATGTACGTGTCTATTATGTGGTTACCTTGGCATGAATCTGTAACATTCGTCCCACATCGGATATTTAAACAATGTAAATCTAATATATAAATGAGAGTCTAACCCCAACTAAATGTAAGATTTTTTGGAATGGAAAAAAAGAGCAAAACCGTGCGGATCTTAGGTCCAAAGCGGACAATATCACACTAAATAAGGGTTAGATTCTCACATGTAACGAACGCCCGGATCGGGGTCTTTGTAGAATCTTGTGTGGTTTATTTGTGGCTTCGAGTTGCCACATGTATTAAGCAAACACAAGGATAAGTACCACGAGCTATTACTATCTGATTGTCGTAGACAGATCACGGAAGCTTTATCAACGGATAAGTTTGAGCAGATGTTCATGAAGAAAGAGTATGAATATTCCATGAATGTGCTTTCTTTCTAGTTACAGGTTTCGAATATCGTGCTTGCGTTCCCTTACATTGCTCCATTCTCCACCACCGTGCCAGATTGTTGTCGGATCGTGTGGTCTTTCGTCGTGGACTCGGTTAGTCCATGAATTGAGACTCCAAACGAGCCATAACCGGTGAGCCAACTCAATCCAACCCAATCCGACAAGGGGTAGTAGGTATAGACATAATACATAATAGGTTTAAATAAATTGTATATATAGAAATAATTTATATAGTTGATTAAGTATTATAGTATGTAAAGCGTTTACATGGAAATAGTATAAGTAGATGGTATTTTTCCTCACGTTCTCCTTTATAACGCAAACAGTGATTTTGTGTTTGTCTTGTGAAAAGTGTAAAACTTGCAAATCAACCAATCAAACTCTCATGAGCGAAAAAATGCTATTAATGGAAAAAGTTACAATCATCAGACTCACATATAACTTCATCAACAATGAAATTATTAAACAAAAAGCATATCAACACATAATAATTAACAATCAGACAAAAGTTAAAACAATACAAAGAGTAATAAGAGAATCAATACTTACGGCTCTTTCTTTTGTTGTAGGAATCATCATCAGCTCACATCCTTCAATCTCTTTATCAACGCGTCTAACGATTTGTTCTTTGGGTTTTGCCTCGACGCTCTCGTTCCGAAAGTCGCAAAGTAACTATCGGACGGGTCTCTGAATTTCTCGGAGACCGTCGCTACTTTCCTGTAATCCAAAGCATTGTAGCTTCTTTCTCTTATCACCGGGTTGACGAAATTCTCAGGGTGACTACTCATAAGCAAATTGATCATCTGTCTTATCTCTACGTAAGCTTTCTTCAGCTCTTTCGCTTCTTTATCCGTGACCAACAACGGAGTTAGCTTCTCAGTGAAAGTGTCAAGCAACTCGATATCCACTTCAAGCCCTTTGATTGCAGCCATGCTCAATCTTTTCACTAGCTCCCCGCATAAGGTTCCGACGATTTTCTCTGATATGTGGGAGAGCACATCGCGCAATACCCTTTTCAGGACTTTAGCGGGTAGTATCTCCTGCGCTGTGGAGACGAGCGTTTTCAAGTACATAACCACTTCGTGCATGTACTCGTTACCTTCTCTTGGAGTATCGTCGCTTGCCCAGTTCACATTCTCGAGCAACGTCATGAAACCGTCGATCTTCTTCTTGAGCAATCCCAAGAGTGCATCTTCGGCTGCGTTTTGTGATTTAGTCAACGGGAAATGTCTCCTACTACCTCTCTCTGCCATCCTCGAAGGAACTCCTGTGAGCTGAGCAGCGTGACGGAAGAAGAAATCGCAAGCACGTTCAAACACGGCCATGTTTGCTGCAACTTGCATAGCCTGAGGGACTCCGTGAACCGACGTGTTGATCTGCTTCAACAGAGACTCGTCGAGAGCCTCAACTAGAAGCATATCTAGATACTTTTTCACAACGTCGTAGAAATCAAGCTGACCTCCGTGTGACATGAAACTAACTGAGTCCCCGATGAAAGACCGAACGATCCGACAACAATCTGGCACGGTGGTGGAGAAGGGAGCAATGTAAGGGAACGCAGGCACTGAAAGTTATGAAATTTCCCCTTGTCTTCTACGTTTATTCATCTCCCAATATATAGTACAATATTGTTGAGATCTCCAGAATAATAGGAGAATATACAAAAGAATATATGAACTATTCTATCTTATCTAATACTCTCCCTCAGTTGCAGCGTGGGATCTCTCACGCCAAGACTGGATCTAAAGTTGATGAATAGAGAGGATGGAAGTCCTTTGGTGAATATATCCGCATATTGAAGTGTTGACGGTATGTGTAGGACACGCACCTCACCCATACGAACCTTTTCTCGAACAAAATGAATGTCTATTTCAATGTGCTTGGTTCGTTGATGCTGGACCGGGTTGCAAGAGAGGTACACGGCGCTCACATTATCACAGTAGACAACAGTGGCGCTTTGTATATGTTGTCCCATTTCGAGAAGAAGGTTCCGCAGCCAACATGCTTCTGCCACTACATTTGCTACCCCTTTGTACTCTGCTTCTGCACTTGACCTTGAGACTGTTGGTTGTCGTTTGGCTGACCAAGAGACCAGGTTGTCGCCAATGTAGAGACAAAAACCTGAAGTGGAGCAACGCGTCGAGGGGCAGCCAGCCCAATCAGCATCAGAATAGGCTGTTAACTTCATTGATTGGTGCTTGAGTAGCTGTAGTCCCATTGCTTTCGTGCCTTGTAAGTAGCGGATGATTCTCTTGATTGCGAGTAGGTGACTCTCACGCGGATCATGCATGAATAGGCAAACTTGTTGAACTGCATAAGAGATGTCTGGCCGAGTAAATGTGAGATATTGCAGGGCTCCTGCCAAGCTGCGGTAATCAGTGGGATTTGTGACCGGTTTACCCTCTTTTGCAGCAAGCTTTGACTTCATATCCACGGGAGTAGAGCAGGGCTTGCAATCCTTCATGCCGGCACGTTCGATGATTTCAGCTGCATATCGAGATTGAGAAAGAAAGAGTCCATTGTCATTGAACTTTGCAGAGACTCCTAGGAAGGAACTGATGTGACCTAAGTCAGTCATAGGGAACTCCGAGCTTAAGACTCTTTTGATAGTATCACGTAGAGTTGCTGTAGACGCTGTTATGATAATGTCGTCGACGTATAAGATGAGATATGCCGTGAGACCAGCTTTCCTGTAAACAAACAAGCTTGTATCCAATTTAGATTGAATAAATCCATTGTTAGTAATGAATTTTACAAATCTTGCATTCCAAGCTCTTGGAGCTTGTTTTAGTCCGTATATTGATCTGTTTAGCTTACAAACGTGATGGGGTTTTGATTTATCGACGAACCCGGGTGGCTGGAACATGTAAACATCCTCATCAAGCTTGCCATGTAGGAAAGCATTTTGGACGTCCATTTGGTGTATTGGCCAGGCGTTGGTGAGGGCCACATGTAAGACGGTACGTATTGTAGCTGGTTTGACAACAGGGCTGTACGTTTCGTCGAAGTCTACACCTTGCTCCTGTGACTTTCCATTCGCGACGAGTCGCGATTTGTGACACTTAAAAGTGCCATCTGCATCATACTTGTGCTTATAAAGCCACATAGATCTCACAATATTAGTGTTAGGTGGTCTTGGAACAAGATCAAAAGTTTTACTTTTAATAATAGCATCGTACTCTACTTGCATAGAAGGATTCCAATTAGGATCTTTCAAAGCATATAAATGGCTCTTTGGGAGTGGAGAAAAAGAAGTAGCTGCGAGAGAGAAGATGTGTTTAGGCTTAGAAATACCATGCTTGGATCGTGTAGTCATGGAGTGCCTTGGAGCCTCGACCACCGCAGGGGCAGTGTGAGTTAGCGCATCTGTAGAAGGAGGAGCTACCGTCGTCGGTGTGACAACGGTAGTGGGAGCTTCTAAGATGTTTCGAAAGAGACGTGAAGGCTCAGTTTCTTGTGTAAGAAAATCGTAGTCAGCCTCTTTTCGAAGAGAGGACTCTTTATACGGAAATTGCAATTCATCAAAGTTCACATGTCTCGAAAAAATGATCTTTTTGGTGGATAGATCTAAACATCTGTATCCTCTTTGGTTGTGTGGATAACCTAAAAAAAGACATTTGGAGGATCTTGGGGACAATTTGTGGAGGTTGGAGTGATTAATGTTGGGATAACATAAACAACCAAAAGTTTTGAGATGAGAGTAAGAGATAGGCTTGTTAAAAAGAACTGAGAAAGGGACCTTGTTATGAATCGCTTTTGAGGGAAGCAAGTTTATAATATGGACCGCCGTGTGCAAAGCTTCTACCCAAAAGGAAGATGGTAGATGAGCTTGGAAGAGAAGGCTACGCATTGCATTGTTGATTGTGCGTATCGTTCTCTCCGCTTTTCCGTTTTGCTGAGATGTGTGAGGACACGAGAAACGGAAAACGATACCCTGTTCTGCGAAATAGTTGTGAAACTGAGTATTATTATACTCACCTCCATTGTCACATTGTAATGACTTGATGTTCTTGCCAAACTGAGTTTTGACGTAGTTTGAGAAATGCAAGAACTTGGAGAAAGTTTCGTGTTTATAACGCAGGGGGTATACCCAAAGAAAATGAGAATGGTGGTCTAGGAAGAGAAGATAATACTTTATTCCACTAATACTCTGAACCGGAGATGTCCATATGTCCGAGTGGACAATATCGAAAGAGTTTTCAACTGTTTTGTTTGAAGAATGAAAGGGTAGTTTTATTTGTTTACCAAGCTGGCAAGAAGAACAAAGTTTAGAAGAATCATGTTTATTACAAGATAAAGCATTAGAAGAAATAAGGAAATTCAACGTTTGGTCGCCGGGATGAGCGAGACGATTGTGCCAATCCGTTGATGTTATTGTTGAGAAAGCCGAAAGAGGAGAATTATTATTGGTAGAAGAATGAATGGGGTAGAGATCTCCTGTGCTTTCACTGCGGAGAAGTGTCTTCCTCGTATGAAGATCCTTCACAGAAAAACCGAAAGGATCAAACTCAACAGAACATGAATTATCTTTAGTAAAACGTCGAACTGAAATTAAGTTTTTAATAATGGAAGGAGTAACAAGAACTGTTTTTAGAGATAGGGGACGAGTTTTTGTGGGGAAGCACATCGATCCAGAAAGCTTAATTGGAATCTTACCTCCATTTGCAACAGTTACTGTGTTTCCGATGCTATTTTTAAAAATGGACTTAAGATTACCTGTCGAGTTTGCAAGATGTGCTGTCGCACCGGAGTCCATATACCATTGGTTATCGGAAGGATCCATGAGGGTCATAGTGTTAAACGCTGCAGCAAAATCCGTGGTAGGGGTCGAAGTGTTTACGCCATGAGTTTGTTGTTGTCGTTGTGGTTTCGGTCCAAGAAGTCCCGGTTGCTGAAATGGTTGGCCCTGCATTTGAGTCCACGGGTTGTACTGCTGGGGATGCATCATCGGGTAACCGCCGGACCAGTAAGGAACGTTCCACTGATTGTATTGCGGCCTGTTGTGATAACTGTGACGACCTCTCCCTCGATAACCACCTCTGCCTCTTCCTCTGTTTTGGTTGAAACGTTGTTGATATTGTTTCTGCGGTGGTGGTTTCTGTTCGGCGTTGGTGTCGGTGGCAATGAGAACTTTTTCCGAGGCAGAGGAACTCTCATTGGATGGGCTACTTTTCTTGCCTTTGCCAAGACGATCTTCTTCTAGTAGCAACATCGACCGGGCAATTTCAAACGTGGGAAAGGGTTGGCGATGCATGATGACATTGATGATATTGTTGTATTTGTCATTGAGTCCATTTAGAAGATAGGTGACCAATGTTCTCTCCGAGACAGGTGCATCCACATTAGCTAGTAGATCTGTAAGTGATTTTAGCTCTTGGCAGTACGCATGAATCGTAAGATCACCAATCTCCATTGTGCGTAGCTTGTGATCTAGCTGGATTGCCCTTGCTTCTTTGTTGTCACGGAAAAAATTTTCCAATCTGAGCCAGATCTCTCGTGAAGTACCTCCTGTCTTGAATGTACTTTTGAAGAGATCCTTTGAGATAGTACCGTAAAGCCATAGCTTGACTAACCCATCTCGCTTCTTCCAAGCCGCATCGTCAACATTAGCTGGAAGTAGCGTTCCATCAAGATGACCAGAGACGTCAAAGCTTTGACAGTGGGTGAAGAGCAGCTCGCGCCAAGCGTCGTAGTTGCCGTCATCGATGTCCAAGCGAATAGGGATGTGATTTTTGATGTTTGTAACGCCATATGCTCGTTCGATTGGGTTTGCGTCAGCGGCAGCCATGGAAAGGAAAGGATGTGAAGAAGAAGAAGAAGAAATAGAGAATAAGAGAGAGAAGAAGAAGAACGAACAAGAGGAAGAATTAGTGTTTAGGTGTATGAGGATCTAGATCGCTCTGATACCATGAAAGTTATGAAATTTCCCCTTGTCTTCTACGTTTATTCATCTCCCAATATATAGTACAATATTGTTGAGATCTCCAGAATAATAGGAGAATATACAAAAGAATATATGAACTATTCTATCTTATCTAATAGGCACGATATCCGAAACATGTAACTGGAAAGAGAGCACATTCATGGAATATTCATACTCTTTCTTCATGAACATCTGCTCAAACTTATCCGCTGATAAAGCTTCCGTGATCTGTTTACGACAATCAGATAGTAACAGCTCATGGTACTTATCCCTGTGCTTGCTTAATACCTCAAGAAGGGGATCAACAGCATAGCCATATCTCCTTAGACTCACACCTAACAAGCTCACATAATCTTTGATAAGCAAGAGATGATTCGCTGTCTGCATCCTAGAGAACTGATCTTCCAACACAGCACACATCTTAGTAACAGCAAGATCCCACAGATTCTCTACTTCTATCTTCGAAACCAAACCACCTCCAGTTCTTAAAACCCTATCCTCTACAATGAAAAAGCCAGCGATTTGTGCGAAAAACGTCTGGTGAGACTCGAGGAACGGTGTCATGGAAGATACCTGAAAGTCAGATGTAAGCTGAAGCTTCCTGTTCTCAAAGTAGTATTGCTTGAAACGATCTTCAAGTGATAGTGTCTGATGAATGTGATAAGCTCTATAAAGCGGAGTCAAATCAAACCCAAGCAATCCACCATCGCTGCTCTCGGCTACAGAACCAAACTCATCGCCATCTTCTTCGTTTAGAGCGTAGACGCAATCTCGTAGGCTAAGTCTGCTCTGCTCCTCCGCTTGTCTCTGCTTGATCCTGACCTCTTCCTCTCGCTGACGAGAAGCAGAAGCTTCACCAATGGCAAGCTGACCCAAATTTCTACTAACAACACGGATCTCAACGAGCCAATCACCGAACTCCTTGCTCACTTTCCTCTCAACGTAGTTCCGAATCGAAGGTATCCTTCTCTCAAGCATACGTTTCAGAGTCGAAGAAGGCGTCTTCTCCACGAAATCGCTCTCGATCGAGTCAACACACTTCAAAGCCATGTAGAAATCACCGCTCTGAAGATGCTGATTGGCTCGGGAAACAACCTCCGTGACGCGAACGCATCGCGCCACGGCTCCGATCGCTAGATCCACGTTTTTCGACACGGTCCGCGCCTCGACGAGCGAATCGAGAGAAGAGAGAAGCGGCGTCGCAACGGTTTGGAGCTTAGAGTTGGAATCGGAGATCGAGGATTTGACGGATTCGACGTCGGAGAGAAGAGATTTGAGATCGTCCACGGCGTTGATAAAGTCTTGATAGTGAGATTTACAGACTTCCTCGATCTCCGATTCTTTGGATCGAGAGAAATACTTTAGATTGTGAAGGAGAGTCTCTGGTTTTCCCGTGCCGAACGTTTTGCGAACGAACGGTCCTAAATCCTCGCCGTTGCAAATCGCAGATGATATCAAAAGCTCGTCAAGCTTCTCCGACGAGTCTACACCGTTTCCGGCGACGACTTTCCGCCGTACATTAGACGATTGCATTACTTTTCTCCGATTTGGTTAACAGAGGTAAGCGTACAGCGAAGAAGAAGGAGGAGGAGGACTTGGATTTGGACGACAATTTGATTTCGTATTTGACTAAATTGACATCGATGTAGAAGCGGTGCGACGGAAGATAATAAGGGTGTTTTGGTCTTTTCATCAGCGGAGTGATTTAATTGACCTGCGGCCTACTCATCGTGTATATTTCCGAGTTTTGTAAATTATTTTGGGTATAATTAAAGTACAATTTTAGAATAACACTTTCTAACTACACATAAACACTAATATAGTGTATTTTTTTGGGTAAGGAATATAGTGTATTTTCTTTTTGTTAACAAAAACTTTATTAAAAATTGCATAATTAGAGAAGATATGACTTTGTGGATCATATAGTTTCGAAAAGTTTGAGAGAGATGTTAAAGATTGAGCTAAACACTATCTTAGAGTTTACAAACACGAAAAGCTTTAAAAGACAAGAAAATAGTGTGACAAAAACTAATGTATTTGTAATGTGAAATACATAAAACTTATGCGGCCGCGACAATCCTGATTGCCTTTTCCTTTCAAAGTTAACTCCATTTCTTGAATTTTTTTGTAGGTTTTATTGGTCTTACTCCTCTAGTAGTAGGGATGTAGCCGAAAATATAGTGTTATTTAATAAGAGTTACAAAACTTGCATTTAAAAAAACAGCTGTGACAGACAAATACCGGAAAATATACTCCCTCGTTTTAATTTAGTTGATGTTTAAAAGATTTTTTTTATTTCAAAATAAGTGATGTTCTCATTTACCAATACAAAAATTAACATATGCTTCTTGTTTTGCAAAATTCATTTAATGATAAATAAAAAAGATAATAAAGTTGGTTAAAATATATATTTTATAAGTTTTCTTAATTTGCGTGTCATTACCTTAAACATCATCTAAATTGAAACGAGGGAGTGTCAAAAAGCTTCGAAACCATATCCTCATACATTAAATTCATTGTGTTTTCATTACCCAAGAGGCCAAGAACGTGCAACAATCCTTACGTAAAAATCTTTTATAGCAATAGTCCCATAATTTTTAATCAAATATTCAAGCGTCACAATAACAGAATAATAAAAAGAAAAGGTGAGAAATTAAATCCTTGACAGGCACATAGCAAAAACATCCAAATTTATAAAAAAAAAACAAAATCTAAACGGAGAGAATCACACAACTTTGGTGAAACAAACAAGAAAAAAACAAAAGATGTGATTTAGTAGTACTTTACATTCACACACACGTACCTACCCTTCTTTCCCTCCTTTCCTGCTCCATAATCATTTTCAGACAAAACCCATGGTGTATTACTCGACCACGGTAACCTCGTGATCAACTTTCCAGTAGTTAGTGTCATTGTACTCCTGCTGCATATTCTCATCACTGCTCTCTTTGCCTGGTGAAGCAGTCGTGGCGTTGTTGTTTCTCTTCATTGGTCCTGCTTCTCCCACTATGCCTTCCTTGAGAGCTTGATCCATTGCTCTCTCTGTTCCTTCTACCTCAACGCCAACAAACTCAACGTCTTTGCCAAACAGTGAAGACACCGGAGGTGATCTCGGGCTAATCTCACCTTCCGAGGACGAAGAACCGTTTGGGATTCTCACGTCCGGCATCTTCACGTCATCCTCGGGAAACACCGGATCCGTGACCTGTTCAGCGGATGAAGAAGAATGTCCGCGTTCGACCCATTCAGGAGCCAATTCATCTGAGACGACGTCGTCTTCATCGATCTCGATGTCCCTTGTTACTGTGGGTAAAGAGACAGCTTCTGAGGTTGAGGTTGCGTCTAAGAAAGGGTTTTTGCTTTCTGTAATCAAACTGTCTTCTTCTTCTTCTTCTTCTTCTTCATCTTGTTCTCCATCACGGGATGTTTCATTCAAGCTTACATCTTCCATTGCTTCCTCCGAAGGAATCGCTCCTAGACCTGTGTTTTCACCCAATTCATCTCCTTGGAATGTGAACCAGTTCGAGTTTGTGAATAAATTGCTGCGCCAAGAAAAACCAAAGAACCATTCCATTGTTTTTAGAAGCATAATCATCCTGTTTTTGAAAAAGAAATCAGATATCAAAGAAGCTTTACTTAGACTGTTCATCACCAAGCCTTAGAGATGATATGACAACTTCATCAGATTCATCATCAAAGTAGACATCCTACAAAACATGTTACAGTAAGGGCCATTGTAGACAGTGTTTCCTTTGAACATAGAGCATTATAATATAGCTATAGTGGATACCTCTTCATCTCTCTCATTGGAACAATGCTCCTGGTACCATAGACATTAAATTCAGATTCAGCCCACAAAAAAAAGCAAGAAATCCTAATTAGAGATTAGCATCTACCTCTCCAGTATCAGTGGTCTCTTGTACATTGTATCTGAACTGGTTCAAGTTATTAGCTAAACCAGCAAGATCATAATCCCTGTCATGAACTTCGTCATCGTCACTGTCCCTAGTCCTATCATGTAATGCAGTCGGGCGTCTGCATGCAAAACAAGTCAAGTGACTGTTATCAAGAGACAAGAACATGACTAGCATTATTCTATACCGAGCCATCTATTTTACAACCAAAAGATATTTGGACCAGGTTTCCTATGACATCTTTATGTTTTACTTAGACAACTTTGCAAGCAAATGCATCACTGATCATTGCATCAACACATGTGGCAAGAAGCCAAAAAAAGTATGAGAAGAATCATACCCGCAAACCCAGCGATAAACATTCTCAACTGTGTTTCGGTCATGCAACGTGTTAGCTTCCCACTCGCCCCATTCATTATGTTCCTAGTAAAAGGAAATGTTATGGGTCAAAAAGTGCATTTACCAAAAAAATTACAACTATTTCTACACAAGATTTGAGGTAAGACAATGCGTATATTTGAAGGAAAACAATTTAGATATATGGGACATTTATTATAAGCACATCTTGATGAGTTTCTTCTGCAAGAATCCAAGTGATGAAAACAGAGGAGTAAAACAAATGCAATCATAAAGATATATTCAGAAGCAACAATTAGCACAGTTGTTTATCAACTCAAATCGTTTATATAAGTTATAAGCAAGTATACGACCAATTAGCACAGCTATTCAACAACTTAAATGGTTGTAAGTAGAAAGGTAATACACTGCATACAACAGTAATATCCAATCGCTGTTGCTGAAAAACTAACCTCAAGAAAACTCTTTATCTGGTTACTGTTAGTTGACAGCTGAACAAGCTTGTTTGAAATTCTTGAGATATGACCAATATTTCCCAGACGTGGAGCCTGCTTTCCAGCAGCAGCTGTTGTTGGCTACATGTAAGCAAAATAAATTATACCTATAAGTCAGTATATTATCCGTTGGAAGGACAATATCACAGGCCTTTTTTGTAGAACAATAAATATAATTGATTTGCAAACCAGACAAACTGATGTTTCACATCTTGTCTTACAGAACTGGGTAATTTTTCGGTATATGCTCTCTTGAAAAAATTCTATTGCCTTATTTTTCAAATATTTATCACACAGTACGCACACCAATAAGCATGAGGCAAACAGTTCAAACCTGGTTATCAACAGGGAGGATTGGTTGTTTCTCCGTCTGAAGAATTTTTCCAATCAAATCACACTCAGAGAGAAGATGGTCAATAATCTCTTCGTTTTTGCTCTCCAAACATGATATTACTATACTTTCCACCTGATGGTGCAGTGCACTATTATATGGGTACCTGCATAGAAAGAAAAAGAACAATTGAAAGACTGGATTAGGCAAGCAAAACATAAAGACATGTGTACCAAAGAATGCAAGAGTCGTCATAAATCCAGGAAGACGCATTTACTCGAAAAACAGATCAAGGACTCTTCTAATAGCTCCTGAGCTGGCTAGTTCTTTTCCTGTAACTTCACTTCGTGTTTTCAACAAGACAGCAATGAACTCCACAATCTAAGACAATCCCATAAAAGAAAGTCAGTAGAAAATAATAAAACAGAGAAGTGCAAGTGAAACTAAAAACTCAAAATGATATGTAGGTTGACCTTCAGACGATGACTGCCAAGAGGCGGCCTCAACTGCCCATAGGTTGTAGGTAAAATCTTTTCATCAGATGTCACGTTTAGAAGTGCAACAAAGTCACCTATACCAGAGATGAAGGCATTTAAAGGAAAATTCAAATGAATGGTAGGCTAGTACCATTGGGAGAAAAGAACAAAGCATATACCCAGAAACTACTAAGAAGAATATGACATCAAAGGAGAATTTGCAAAAACTTAATGATAAAATTAGCAGATTTTTATGACTTGCAAGCATGTAATGTCCCCTAGAATGCTATGAGAAGTAAACAGATGTTAAGATGAACCAAAAAGACAGAATTTGCTTCTAGAAATAAGTAGAAATGTAATACAAACGTTGGTGAAAAATGAATGCCACTATGCACACATCACACATGTATAGAGCATAATGGGTCAGGTATGTTATACTAACCAAGTCTAGGAAGCATGGTGGCAATAGTCTCCGGGTTCACAGAAATCGGAGACTCAAAGATTTGTTGCCCCCTGAATGAATACATAAAGGAAGAAGAAACTAAAGATCTTCTTGGGCTTAACAACGATATGCACACCGAAAGTGTGTGGACAAGGCTAGATTTGGACTGGGGATCTCCAAACGCATGACCAAATATCCTTGCAACAAAACTGTAGAAAAGATACAACCAATATTATCTCCAATACGAAATATGTTTCTGCGTATTTTGGATAAAACTATCCTATAAACCTTGAACTAGAGAGTTTGGTAGCCAAAGGTGATGGTGTATTTTGAGCAATAGTGCATAGTGTTTCAGCAGCGTTTGCATGAACTTCAAGAGAATTCTGATGCAAGCAGAAACAAATTGTCAGAAACTATACACATTAGAGCTTATCAATATTAGACATGTCTTGTTGTTTGACGAAAAAATAACAGCTAAAAATGTCTCTTTACTGCATTTTGAGAATTGTAAGTAGGTAATCAACTAAGAAGATAAAATATTGAAGTGCAGGCAGAAGAGAGCATCTCCAACTTTTCTCTATTATCTTATAAAGCCAAAACAATGTGAATCTAAGTAGCTCAAAACTAGCAGCCACATGAAGAACCAAACATATCCCACATTTTATTATGTTATTAAAAATAAGCAATCTGACGTAGCTCATAAAGTGAAGGGGTTTGAGACAAAATTGTAAATTATACTTACTGATGGGCTAAGCTTATCCACGATCATTTCAAGCAGATTACTATCAGCTAGCCACTGCATCACATCCAGGTGGTTGGGATACACATGATCATCCGCACCAACAAGCCGAATTAGAACCTAGATAATCACATGAACGTTAGCTTAAAAGTTATTATCAAATCTTATAAAAGGATTAGAGAGTGACGGTTTACCTCCATAATGGACGTAATCCCTATCAAATCAACCAGTTGTTGGAAAACATTTTGATGGGCCTGTACATGGTATGGTAAAACATTACTTGCTACTTTTATATCGAACATCCACCACATAAATTACAAAGTAACAAGTTCTAACGAAAAGGTGTGTCTCAGTCATATGTATAACTATTAAAGAGTTTTCTATCTAGGATCACAATGTAACCTTATATTCACTAGGTATAAATATCATTACCCATAGGTAATTAAGTAAATATTGAGCACAGAAAATTAGAAGGACATCTCGGCCACATGATATTACTTCCAATCAAAACTTAGCATGCTTTATGTGCTAACGCAAGGATTTTATAAAGCATCCAAAAAGAACTCACCTTTACATAGTTCATTAGCGGGACCGTCTTCCTCAACATGAGGCATATGACAACCTATACCCGAATTAGATAAGATACACTATTAGTAAGTAATAAAACAAAATGGATGAATAAAATCTAGAAACTACTAAGCAGTAAGCACCAAAAACTTCTAAACGTAACTATGCAAGTGTATGACAAAAACATTACCTTGCTGAAATACCCAGCTAGCATTACGCTGTGGGAACGGTTTGGTTCCAAAAAGGAGAAAAGTAGGTTCATTAGCTGCAAAAGGAAGAGAACCATCAAAGGATACCAGAGAAAAAGGAGCATCCAACTCAAATTTCTAAAGAATCTAAAACAAGTTTTTGTGTTCATCAGTAAAATACCTCCTCCTCATCTACTAAAGTCTTTAGGATAACATCAATCTCACAAGTCAAAACTTCAGAAGAGATAAAAGGAAACCTAATAGAGAAACATGTTTCACGGTTAATCCATCTTGGTCCAAGATAGTTTGCAGAAATATCATAAATCATTTCAACAGTTAAATAAGGATAAAATTCATCAGCAAAAGTAAGGGAAGTTATCTTTCAAAAACACAAAGCACATACTTGAAAGCACGCTTGCTATCAGCATCTTCTGGAGATTCCTCAACAATAAAACGTAACAACTGTTCCACTTGTCCTTTTTCTCTCAGACTGCAAATGAGCACACAAAAGAAAACCATGAAAAGCCAACATAGCAGCCCTTGCTAGTTGCTACTACTATGAGATACTAAAACTTCCATTGTATACCAAGGTGGTCCTGCAAAAGAGAAACATAAAGGTAGTATGTCTACTTTTACGAGCAATATCTGCCGACTTCCATACCCTCTCAAAATCTTGTCAAGAATGGTTATTATAGGGAGAAGACACATGTCATAGTACAGACGAACATATAACAAATCTAGACTACGACGATAGAGGTTATAAAAAAGGAGGGACGCCTAAATGAATTACAAATTAATGAGGCGGCTATTCAAAGCTCTGCATTCTTGGATTATGTCTTCCTCATCCAAGAGTTCTTCCAAAGTGAAGTCTTCCTTGTCTAAAATGGATTCAACCTGTCAATTACAAGTAAAAACATAAGGTATCGAAACAAAAACATTCATAAAAACTCCTGATTCACCGCAATAACATCTATCACTATCCAATATTTCTCTCCTATAAACTACATATCAGCTTTCACACTGAAAATATGACTATTTCCTCAAAAACATCACTATAGATGAAGAAGTAATCAAAAGAATCAGAAAATTGAAGACCAGAATCAGACATCACGAGAGCTATAGATCTAATTGAAGACAAAAAACCTTAAACAACAAATTAACCAGACAAAACCTAAATCAAGGCAGCAATTATAGACTTAAAATAATATCGAAGATGAAAAATTGACTTCAATATATAGAAGATTCACAAGCATGCCAACAAAAGAGATTATAGAAGACGACGAACACGAATTCGAGAAACCCCAACGAAATCTCAGAAACAAAAAAAAAACATATCGGAATCTTCACTTCGCAGAGAGAAATAAGAAGATAAAGAAATCTCAATTCATGTGTTGGGGGAAGCTTATACTCACCGGTGAAGCAGCGGAGAGACTGGTCAACTTCCAGAACATGGTGGAAGATACGAGAAGAAGACAAGAGGAGGACGATGATGACGACGACGATGAAGATGACGAAGAAGAGTAGGGAGCTGATTAGATCTCTTCTTCAGATACAAAGCGAAATCAGTAAAATCGCCTAAAAATCGGCCAGAAAAAAGAACCCTAATTTGGTGGTGGTGAACAAGGAGAGGCGCAAATGAAAGAAATCGCTTGATTTTAGAAACAATTAAGGAAAATATATTATTATTATTGTTATTTATTATTGTTTGTCTCGTCGAATAAAATGTTTTATGGTGCTTGTGACTACTGACTGGTTCCATGGCTGCGTCCGTACTTTATTAGTTTTGGACATGTGGGGGATTTTTAGACCGGACTTGTTGGAGATTATAACCACGGTTTATTGTTAACCGGTTTTATTAAGTGATATTGTACTACTTCCATTTATAAAACAAAAAATTGTTGTAACTAATATATTGTACATATATTAAGATTTTTGGGGAAAAAAAATTATCTATTAATCTGAAAACATTTTTATAAAGTGGATAACAAATATATATACAATACTATATAACTTATATTTATATTAAAAACAAAAAAAAACAATTTAAATTTCAACATCAAAACTAGTAAACAAAAAAGAAACAAAAATATTTGAATAAAATATTCAAAAAGGAAAAGAAACATTTTTAATTTCAAAAAAAAAAAATCTTAACTTGATATATTTTTAAAAGGGAGAATCACAAAACTACACCATTTGAATTACATTTCACCAAACTACACCATTTCCAAAATACTTCACAAAACTACACCTAAACACTCAAAATCAAATATAAATAAACTCTACTCAAACAATCGTACCCCCTTAATATTATACCCTAAACACTAATTAGCGAACCCAAATGAAAAAAAATTATTTTTGATAATTTTTTAAAGGTTAAATCAAGCTTTTAAAATTTTGAAAGGGTGTAAATATGTGAAAATTTTAAATTAGGAGTAGTTTTGTGAAGAAGGGGTTGAAAGGGTGTAGATTTGTGAATTCCTCTTTTTAAAATTCATATATACTATTTATGTTATTTTTCGACTCGTCACAAAATTACACATATTAGTTTCAAAATAAAAAAAGAAACATAAAATAATTCAAATAAAAAAATCTAAAAATAGTGAAAAAAAGAATCTAAAAAATGATAATGACAAATTGAGAATGACAAATTTTCAAAAACCAAAAAAATGATATTTATTTACGAAATATGTCATTGGTATATAGAAAATCTAAGTGCCAAAAAATTAACACAAAAAGGATATTTTCGTCAAACAAAATTGGAGAAATATAAATTTGTATTATAAAATATAAAATAACAATGTTTAATCGTGTGAATTAAGTTATTAACTAAAACTTAGCATAATAAGAAAAAATATGAAAATATAATTGTCCACTAAAATAGGTAATTTGCCAAATAAATATAAAAACCTCTTAAAATATACTATATCACATCGAGTATGTTCAATCTTAGCAAATATATTTCCCTACAAAAAGGAAACTTATTAAATTCCCAACAATATAGGAAACTTACTATATCTTATATCTTGAATATATTCTTATTATCTCGATTTGGCAATTTAAAAATCTTTCAATTTAAAAAATAAACAAACTTATAATTCAAAAAAACATGTACCACATAAAATAAATATAAAAAGGTTGTGCAAAATCGCAAAATCAAAGATCTCCAAAAATATATTTTAAAAATATCCTAAAAATATTATGTGCCTTTCGTAACTATAAATAATGAACATACTTGGCCAAATAAAACGAGCACAACAAAAAACAAATAGAAAACACATATAAACTTTCAACCATGCTTATTATTTATAGTTTAAAACTTTTCAAAAAAGATATTTATTATACTATTAAAAGAAAAGACAAATCGCCTACGTGTCGCGACGAGAGAGCTTTTAGGATATTTTTTTTTGCGTTTAAATCCTTATAGTTTGAACTAAATTTTCTCACCCAATTTTAATATATTTTACTAATCTATCTATAATATTAAAAGAATACATATCTTATATAATAAGACAAAATGTTTTTGTAACTTTCATTGTGGTGGTGACAAGTGTTTCATTGTTTTTTTTACATGTGTCTACATTTAGTTAATTTTCAAACCAAAATTATTTTACTTTTTCTAAAAAACAAAATTAAATGTCAATTTATTTCCTATGTATCTTTTAATTTAATACAAATTATCATCATAAGTTTCAATATTATTAATTTTTAATTTTATGAAGAATTTACAATCAATATATCATATTATCCACATAATTGAAATAAAATCTTAAATTAATGATATTTACCTATTTAAAAATTTAAGAATAAATGTCAAATTGTCTTATATATTTATTTTAATTTAATACAAATGATTCATATGACTATGAATGTCAAAATGGGTCACCCAACCCATTTCAACCCATGACCCAAATGGGTTTGATGTTAATGGGTCATGGGTTGACCCAACTCATTAGTTATATGGGTTGGGTCAACCCATCACCCATCTAATTTAGTGGGTTAATTGGGTAAATGTGTTACCCAATATTGACCCATGAAATCTATATATTATTTTTGAAATACTAATTTGAACATGTCCAAAAAATCACACTTATTTACACATTATGCGATTGAGCATAAAAGAAAATATTTTTGAACATTTAATTACGAAAAACCAAATAAGAAAATATTACAATTCTCTTCAAAAATAAATAAAAAATATTAAAGAACTTATGTAAAAAATATTTTTAAAAAAATCTATATATTATTTTTGAAGTACTAATTTGACCATGTCCAAAAAATCACACTTATTTACACATTATGCCATTGAGCATAAAAGAAAATATTTTTGAACATTTAATTACGAAAAATCAAATAAGAAAATATTACAATTCTCTTCAAAAATAAATAAAAAATATTAAAGAACTTATGTAAAAAATATTTTTAAAAAAATCTATATATTATTTTTGAAGTACTAATTTGAACATGTCCAAAAAATCACACTTATTTACACATTATGCCATTGAGCATAAAAGGAAATATTTTTGAACATTTAATTACGAAAAACCAAATAAGAAAATATTACAATTCTCTCCAAAAATAAATAAAAATATTAAAGAAATTATGTAAAAAATATTTAAAAAAAAAATAAAAATATGTAATTCACATAAATACATTATTACATAGTTTTCATAAAAACTATCATTAAAATTTTATTTAAATCAAAACATGTTTAATTAATATTATTAAGAATTTAAAAACGAGTTGAAATAATTTTTTGTTAAAAATATCAAACAATAAAAAAAAATAGTTTGTTAACGAGTTTGATTTTTGGTTCGATTATAAACAAAAAAAGAAGAAATTGCAATTCTACTAAAATTTAAATCTTATATTACATATTTAGAATATGTTTACAACAATTTTAAATAAATTTGGGTAAATCGCATAATATGATTTGTGTATTTTAATTAGGTTTCGGTTTGTATTTTGAATCCAGGTATTTTCAAATCCTAAATATAATAAATAATAAATTATTGGTCTAATCAACTTACAAATTATATTCGGGTTCAAATCTAGAAATTTGTTTTGGCTCCGGATTTTCAGGTAGTAAATTTCTCAATTCGTTCGGGTTATTTATTTTTAGAACGGTTTCGGTTCTTTAATTTCGGTTTGGTTCCAATTATGTACTTCAAATATAATTATAATTATTATTATTTTAAATAATTTTTGGGTAGATAAAGTAGTTTAGTTCTAAAAAATTGAGTCGGTTCAGATTCGATTTCGGTGTAGGAATGATCAAGAACTGATGGCTTGTTTCCCCTGTGTTTCAAAACAACAAATTAAAAACACGGCCAAGTAATTTTTTGGAGTTTTTATGATATGACATTCATATAATACTATTTTTAGATTTTATTTTGTCATATGATATGACTTTCATATAATACTATTTTTAGATTTTATTTTGTTATTAAATTCATTAATTCATGACATTCAAGCATAATTATGAAAGTTAAATAGTTTTTATTATATAATCATTCCATTTTTCTATAAAAAAAAATTCTGAAAATAATTTGGTCAAATGATAATTATTTTTATAACATATGCGAATTACATATGTACATTCACATATATAATTAATATATTAATATATAAGTTTTAGATTTTATATAGAAATTTTAAATTATTATATCCTACTATCCTAAGATTTTTGTAACCCATTATCATAATTATTATATTTATATGATAAAAGTAAATTAGATAATACTAGCAAATATCATAATTTTTAATATTTGGTGATTAGTCAATGTTGAAAGTTGAAACTAATAAACAATAATCTATTTTTTAACTCACATTTGTTGTGGAAGATTGTTGATCAAGTCAACAAAATATCTCTTAGATGTTATCATTCAACAAAATTAAATTAGAATTATAATTTTGGAACATAATGGTGACAATTATGTGGAAAATAAATTATCATCACTCCACCTTGTAACTCCCATTAAAGTGTGACTATATATAATGTAAATCATTGTTTCTTGGGTCGACGATTTTTTTACCCCTGAAGAGTAGCTATCCACATTGAATCCCCATGAACTCTCAACCTCTATATATAAACCCCCAAACTTACAAAAATTTTTGATTGTCCACCCGAACTCATTAAGATTTATATACTTATTGCGTGTTAGATCCATTTTTAGATCGTAATCGGACAAGATTCAAATCATAATCGGGTTAATTTGAACACAATTAATTAATATATTAATTGTAATTTTGACCAAATGTGGAATTAGTTAGATTTCAATGAGTTCGGGTGGACAATCATAAAATTTTGTAAGTTTAGGGGTTTATATGTAGAGGTTGTGAGTTCAGGGGGATTAAGTGTGGGTAACTACTCTTGAGGGGTAAAAAAATCGATAACCCTTGTTTCTTTCATAAAACATGTTTTAGAGAAACACACATTCATTTGACAAAAAAAAAAAAGAAGAGAAACACACATTCATATATTTTAACATAAAAAAAGAATCTCATAAAAACAATCTCTCATATTTTCTTCTTAGTACAACACGATTTCTACATTTGAAAGGTTATGATCTCGGGTGTTTAGTGGTTGTGTCATGTGGTAATGGAAACTTTTGTTCATTGTTTGGTCTCCAAAGTGGTTATGTGTTGACTTGATCAACAATCTTCAACAACAAATGTGAGCCAAAAGAATAATTATATCATTATCTAATGCATGTCTTTTCCATACGATTTTAGTTTACTATAACTATCAAACTAATACTAGCTTTTAAAAAATCTACAAAATTTGAGTTCAACAATATTTTGAACAAAAACATGTAAAATAGATATTAAACAAAATTAGAATCTCAAAAGACATATAGTAAATATACGATTTTTAGTAAAATTTAGGGTATATATGTAATATTACATGGAAAAATAATATTTTTTATTACAAATTCAACTTATTGTTAACAATTTAATATTTAATTAGCCCGTGCAAAAGCACGGGTCACAACATTAGTAAAATATATTTTAGGTCTATCTAGCATCTACGTATTGTAAAAATCAACAATACACAGTTTTAAATATATTTTAGACCCATTATTGGAAAATATATTTTACATAGGTCACCCAATCATCGACATACACAATTTATTGCGTTTATGTCCTTATAATTTATTTATTTTGCGTTTATACACTTATATTTTTGAATAACTTTTTATCTTCGATTTTATTTTATTTTTCATAGATAATTTTGGATATATTATTTAGTTTTTGTTTATAGAAATATTGTTAGGTTTTTTGTTTTATTATTAATATTGTAGTCAAAGATATTAATATTGGTTTGTTTATTTTTGTGTGTCTAACTTAATTACCTTAATATAAAAAATATCATAATTTTAAAAATAGATTATGTTTTATTTTATACAATGATAAAAAAATTTATGAAATAAAGTATGTTATAACGTTTCAAATTCTTCAAATTATTTTTTAGAAAATTCCAACTACCATCACATTTTTTAATACTTTTGTATCTTTTCATTGTGGTATTGGTATATATAATATATATATATATATAAAGTTTGAATAATTTATCGTAAACATAGATTTATATTTATAGTTAAATAAGTATATATTTATATCTAAAATAAATTGTATTTGTTATACAATATTTATTTATTTTCTAAGATTAATTTAAAACATGAAATATTTTTTTTTATTATATAGAGTCTAATTATATTATTAAGGATAATAAAATTTTGCCTCGCGTATAGCGCGGGGTCCGCACCTAGTATGCTTCTATATGTTAAATAATGGGAGTTGTAAATATATCTAAAAATATGGACATCTGTTGTTCAATTTTTTACATCGGGAGACACTACTAGATCCAAGTGTAATTTATTTTCCGTTTCTTGATGTGTAATTTTGCAATGAGTCAAAATATATTATACATAGTTTGCACCGCCTAGACACCCGCCTAGCCCGCGTCAGCAAACACTTTCCATGAAACAGCTTGTTTGTACGAAACATGTCTCCCCATTGTCGACACACATATTCCTGATGGCGAGATAACTAGATACCCATTAGCTTTAAACATCAATAAACATGACACGAAATTACAAATCTTTATAGACTTTTGTCGTTGGTGTTTTTGGATACCTTCTGTTTTGAAACCAGACTTTGATCTGTTTAGGCTCTATATTTGCCAAAATGGGGAAATCTCTGATAAACTGTTGACGTCCGAGAGAAGTAGGCTTAGGACACTCTTGAGCGCATCCACTTGCTCGGCCGTGTACCTTACATACTTGCCGCTACTATCTAAATGTCTATTTATATTGTCACCAATGTGATTCGCCACCACATCCATCTCCATTTTTAAAAGAGAAACGAAAGTGAAATGTGTTGTCTGCTTTTGTGTTTTTTTCAACAGACAAAAGAAGATTCTTTAGGCGTTTCTTATTATAGTGATATAAAAACCAAAACACAGACCCAAAACAAAAACCAAAACACAGACCAAAACAAAAAAGCTTACGCAAGATTTTTGGAATTTTGACAGTTTCTTTAAAGAAAAAAAAAACAAAGGACAAAATACAAAAAAAATTAAAACCGAAACCATTTGGTTCTGAAGATATTTCCGGTGAGAAACTGACTTACTCTTTCTCTTTCAAAAAAGAGAGTAACGACTAAGTAGAATCATAATGTGGACACAAACAAAATAACTTGGGAACGAACAATGGATGAAAGAAATGAAAACCAAAAACTTTACGAGAGAGAGTAATTGACACGTGTCTGGTCCGAACATTAAACAGTGAGAGAGGGAAAGAAAGGAAAGACAGGGAAAGGACCGACAAATTGTGTCTCATAACAAAAAGAAAAGTTTAAAAAAAAAAAAAGTATTTGTCATTGAATAATAATAAAAATAAAAATACTAGTATAAAATACGCATAAAATTTACAAGTATTAGCGACGATTTAAATTTTGCCTCACGTAGTTAGCAACGAATTGACGATTGTCCATAACTTATTTATTTTCGAAGTTTGCTACGATATTGTCGGTTGCTAAACATCTTATTTCTCTTTGTGTTTCATAATTGTTATAAAACTAAAATATCTAAGAGTTTATGTTGTATATACAAAGAAGAAGAAGCGATGAATATATATAAGTGATGGTAACATTGTTTTATTATTAACTAGAGAGAGATTTTATATTTACAAATAAAAGACAATGCCTTTATATAGGCATGATATGTCGGCTAACACAAAGAGATAATAACAAAACTATTATCTTTTCTAAATGGATAGTTATAAAGAGTAATATTCAAATATATGGATAATTATTAATATTATCTAACATTTCCCTTAATTATCCATTACTTAATTATCCATTATTGCGTAGTCTCTCTGGAATAACTGGTTATAATCTTCTTTTATAAATTTCGTAGACACCATCTTCTAAATTCTTTCTTTTGCGTGTTTTGTTGTTGTTGCCTCGTTAAAAACCTTTTTGTGGAAAAACTCAGTGAGATAAAAACCACGATAAGGGAAAAAGAGTGCAACCACGCATTTCATCATTTCTCCCCCTGAAATCATCATCTTCCGGAATAGACATCTTTTGTAAAGAGATCTTCAGGAAAATATGTTTTCTTCTTCTACAAATGTTTATCTTTTGGTGCGTTCTTGTTGCCTCGTTAAAAACCTTACGATGGAAAAACCCATTGGGACAAAAACCATGATGAGGGAAAAAGAGTGCAACCACGCACATAATCATGACTTCACTTGGAAGTCTTATCTTCACAAATAATCATCTTTGAATAAACGTGTTTCCTTCTATTGCTCCCCTCGCAGATTCATCTTCTGAAATAAGCATGAAAACACCACGAGATTGTTGTTTTGCGATCTCAGTTTACATGATCTTATAATTTCTTTATCTGCAAAACAACTTATACCAAAATTTGGGAATTCTAATAATCCCAAGTTAATCACATTTAATCTCAACCCAATATATGCGCATAAGGGTTGAGTTATATTCTACATGTAGATTATTAGCAAATGCTATGTATAATAGATAAATGTTCAATGACATATAATTTTGGTTCTTTATAACCAAATATATATTCTACTTCTTATAGAAGTATTTGACATAACATCTATTTCTATAGATGTTTAATACCTCGAGACACTTTGTCTTTCCAAGGTCTTTTATCATATAAATAACTCTAAAAGAGTTTGATCGATCATTGTTTTTGAGAACATTATTATGATATCATCAATTTTTTTATAGGAATTTAAACATTTCATGCATGTTACTCATGAGACGCAACTCAAGTCTCTCATAAATATTTTACTAACGGGTATTTTAACAAAACCTTATACAAAATGCGTTTTGTTTTATATATCATAATACCCTTTTTCGGATTTGGACATCTTGTCCAAACTCTCGTTTGAATATAGACTTGGTTGTCTCTTTTATTTATTGGCCATTAATTAATCTCTACACTCATTCACAACGTGGAGATTTATGATCCTCATTTATATATTGACATTGCGCAATATGTCATTGTTATAGTCGACATTTATTTCGACTTCGGTTCCATATTTCTTTAATGACATGATCATTTGTGAGATCTCTTTATCACTATCAATGATATCATTCAGATATCTAATTTTATAATAATCATGTCTCATGCTCCTCTTTAAGATATTATTTCTCATTTCGAGAATTTTCTATATCTTTGAAACCAAAGTCGTCTATCATGTTTCTTACATGTTATAGACTTATTAATAATATGTTGTCCTTACTGACACATATTTTATTGAAATATTTTAAGATGGGATATGAGATTTCTCTTTTCACTTTGATGAATTATCCTATGAACTTCATGTTCATTTTCTTTTGTATGAGGATCTTATAATGATAATTCATTTCATGAAATCTCATCCATCAATTCTTCACTGATTTGCAATATTTCAGAATAGTGATCCTTTGAACTATTGAACTTCACGTTCATAATCATTTTGTTCAAGGATTTCAACTATTTCATATTTCTCCCTTAGAGAAATTGTATTATCAAAATAATGATTGCAAATCTTACAATAAGCACATCATTAATGATGACCTTTTAGAGCGGATCTTCATTTTCAGCTCATACACTTCATCATCTTAGGATGTTATTTTTATGTGGTGTGGAGGAGCATTCATAATATATATCACACACCCACAAATTTCCAAACGAGATTTGATCTCAACCATAAATCTTTTATATGGGAGAATTCTTTCTTATTACTCGTTGATTTTCTAATCATTTTCAATCACGAATCAATTTCAAGGGAGAGATAATGACCATAAATCATTTGACTTATAATCATTTCCAACCATGAAACAATTACATGAGAAAACTGATTATATTTCACCAGAACTTATCTTTATGTTCTTAGGTTAAGCTCATTTCGAGTGTGAACATAATCTTTTAATTGTTCCACTTATTTTTATTGTGGATTCTTTAATTCTCTCCCCGAGATGGTAACTCTTTTAGATTATTCATCTCGAATTGAATCTCTTTAAAGGATCGATAACATATCCATTTTGGATCATATGTATCATCTTAGATCTTTTCTAACATTTGATATGAGATTCGTATTACTCTATCAAGATGATAATTTTTCATTCACATTCATCTTGACCCGATTCACATTTTTTTTTTTTTGAATCGGATATATTATGAGTATAATTTTGGGGTATAAAGAAATCAACCAATATATATAATGAGCTTTTAACCAAAAATATGGTGATTCATCCATGATCTTTTTCACATGATGATCTTATTATTATAATTTTCTATAAGACATGCATTAAGTTGAAAAATCTTTTGTTTTTCAACATACTTTCAATGATCTTCAATCATTGATAAACCCGGATGGCTTAACCGGTTATATTATACTTTGATCAATTAGTAAACTTCATGTTTACTTTCATATACATCTTTTGCCATTTTTATACATATTGCATGTCGTCATCATGTTTTCTTTTAGAGTGTTTAGTTTTTCTTTCGCTCGTTTTCAGCGTTTTTGCTCTTCATGAGCGTTTAAGCTATTCATGAGCGTTTAAGTTCTTTGTGAGCATTTCAGTTCTTTAGCATTTTTATTTAATAAAATATTTTACTCTAATAAAATATTTTGCTCTTACAGAGCATTCAATTATTTTGCATTACTTGATATTGCAAAATTTTCATATAATTTGGATAACAAAATTATTTAAAATAAATAATTATTTAGCTTACCGTATAATGAAATAGATATAGTCTTTCATTTAATCAAAGAGACAAAACCTCAATATAATCAAAGAGACTTTATCTTCAATTTGATTAATGACATATATTTTCATATAATCAAAGAGACATAGTCTTCAATTTGATTTATGAACTATAGTCTTCTATTAGATCAAAGAGGCATATCTATTATATATTTTTGGAGACAAAACTTTTTGCTCCAATATAAAAATTAAATTTATAAATATCGATAATTTTTTATCGACTAAATTTTGGCAAAGTTTCTTTTAAATTTTTAATATTATAGTAGTTTAAATTTTTGCCAGAATTTCTTTTAGATGATTTATTAGCTTTATACATTTGGCAAAATATTTAACTTAAAAATTTTGCCAGAGTTTTTCTTAGATTTATTAATTTTATACTTTTGGAAAAAATTATTTTGATAGAGTTTCTCTTAAATTTTAAATTATATTAATTTAAATTTTTCCAGAGTTTTTTTTTTATATAGTAAAATCATAATTTAAACATTTTAGGATATAAATTATGTCATAGGTTTGAAACATAATTTTTCCATTATGTTTATAAACATAACGACATAATTTAAAATTACCTGAATAATATTTAACCGGGTATATAGAAGTTCATCCAACGATTACCTCGTATAAGCAGAGACGTTCGTGCTGATAACGTGTTATAAAACTAATATAACTAAGAGTTTATGTTGTATATACAAAGAAGAAGAAGCGATGAATATATATAAGTGATGGTAACATTGTGTTTTATTATTAACTTGAGAGAGATTCTATATTTACAAATGAAAGAGAATGCCTTTATATAGGCATGATATGTCGGCTAACACAAAGAGATAATAACAAAACTATTATCTTTTTTAAATGGATAATTACAAGGGAAATTAGGGTAGATAATAGTTATTGAGGTGATAATTGGGAAAAAAATAGTCACTATTTCGATGAGTTAAAAATACATTAATACCCCTAAACGTAAACTTTTCAAATTGATTTCAAACAATTTAAACCAACAAATAATTATAAAACCTGACAACACGCCTCCTCTACTTTGCTTTTGTCACTTCAGTTTTTATTTCCAACTGCAAATGTTTTATTCCTGCATACTATGTGTCGTCAACCATGTAATAACTATACAATTTCTGTATTCTCTATGTTCGTCTTTTAATCCCACAAACATATTCTCCTATTTATCTTAATATTATACATTTAAATAGTTGCTTATTTATAAAAATAGTCAACTAGAAAATTAATTATTTTAAAATTATAATAACGATGGTATTCACCATGTTTCATAACTAGGACTACGGTATATGGTAAGGAAAATGATTTAAGTTTAATAGTTTATGTAATTGTTTTGTATTTAGGATTGAGCTCCTCTAAAGGATAACAATTATAGGGTAAATGGGTGTTATGGTGTTATTGGGTTAGGGTTTAGGGTAAATGTTTATGGATCAGGGTTTACGGGATAGGGTTTATAAATGAAAATATTTTTTACTTATATATTACCATGTTTCATATATTTTGACATTTAAATAGTTGAATATTTATCAAATTATAGTTGTGTGTATAATAAATAATTTTTGAATTATAATAGGAGTCTACTTTGTATGGTTGATAACATAATATCAGGTTTTACTCTCTAGGGTATATGGTTTAGGGTTTATGTTATATGGATTAGGGTTTAGGGTTTAGGGATTATAAATGAAAATTATTTAAACAATGATTTTCGCATGTTACAACCTATTTTGACATTTAACTAGCTCACTATTTATCAAATAATAGTTATGTGCTATTTGTGGATCTATATTTAATCAAACATAATCGATTTCACCAATAACAGAGGAAATATCAAACATACACTTCTCCAATACGGTTTAGCATTACTTAAATAACATTACTTAAATAACATTACATAACATGACTTAAATAAAGATCCACAAACATCACATAACATGACTTAAATAACATTACCTAAATAACATTACCTAAATAACATTACTTAACATGATTTCTACTTTACAAGCCTTCGAGCTTGTAGGCAACCACAACACCAACAAGTAAACCAAGAAAAGTAATGAAACCCATCTTGATTGTCTTCTTCATTACATCAATCTCAACACTTCTCTTCTTAACCAAGTTTTCTAACATTGCCATTGCATCCATCTTCTCTTCAATCATTGAATCCATCTTCTCTTCAATTCTTTTAGAATTATTCTGAACAATACGAAACTCTTCCATTACCACCACGTCCCACCACTTCCATACATGACATTCCCCATCCTATCAAATCAATAACAAATCAATACCATTCACTAACATATCACCATGACTCACTACCAAATTCAATATCATTCAAGATCTTACATCTTTTGCAGGACATGTGAAAAAGCGTCGTCCTGGATTCGTTGCAGTATTAGAAGCCTCGATTATAACATCATTTCCACATAAACATACCCGTGGAAAGCCGAATCCAGCAACATCGTCATAAGCGTCGCCAGAGTTTATTTCGGATCGAACCCATGAGCTTGTCACTTCTTCTTCCCCGTAATCGAACCCAGGAGCTTCTGTAGGATCACTCAAACTAAAGCTAAAAGTTCTTCCCATTTCTCACCTAAAATCGCACACATAAACAAATAACGGATTCCTCCCTCAACAATGCGCCATAGCCACCTATTTACAGAACATTAACCATCAATGATCATAGCAGTTAAGGTATGTAACCACTAATGTAAAACCTGCAATTAATTATATGTTTTTGATTCTGAAAATACCTGATTTTTTGCCAAATAGCTTTAACTTCTATCTCTTATTATCCATTCGATATATAGGAGAAGATTAGATAAAATCTTTGTATTTGGTTATATGGCCAAATAGTGAGATATTTATATTTCCTACTATAGTACAATTGAGTATGCTACCCTGTAATAGCCATCACCTCCAAGCCGAAAAAATTGCAGTCAAATGTCAGTTCATACTATACTTGCAGGTCATAAGGCTAAAACCGGAATTAAGAGAAAAAAATTTCGCGCATTTGATATCTCACCAAATTAATTAGCCCAAATATCATTATGCCCAATTATCCTCTCCAATAACACCATAACACCAATTCATCCTAATTACAAAGAGTAATATCCAAATATATGGATAATTATTAATATTATCTAACAATAATTTAGTTTTTCATCAATATTTCAGTTATCGCATATATATATGTCGTGACAATTAAATGTAGAAACCCCATTTGAATTACATTTCACAAAACTACACCATTTCCAAAATACTTTACAAAACTACACCTAAATACTAATAATTAAATTCAAATAAATCATACCCATACAATCCTACTCCCTTAATACTATACCCTAAACACTAATAAGCGAACCAAATGAAAATATTTTAATTTTGGTAATTTTTTAAAGGGTAAATCAAGCTTTAAAATTTTTGAAAAGGTGTAAATATGTGAAAAAATTAAATTAGGTGTAGTTTTGTGAAGGAGGAGTTGAAAGGGTGTACTTTTGTGAATTCCTCTACATAAAATCACATTTTCATTACACGTTCAAATAATTGTTTAGGAAAAAAAGAAAAAAAAATGTTAATAATTTTTAGGAAAAATGTTAATAATGTTTAGGAAAAATGTTAATAGTGTTTATGAAAAATGTTAATAATGTTAATAATTTTAGGAAAAATGTTAATAATGTTTAGGAAAAATGTTAATAATTTTAAAAGAAGAAAAAATGTAACGTATAGGAAAAAAAACAAAACAAAAAAATAAGAAAAAAGAGAATAGAAAAACAAAAAAAGGAAAAAAGTAATCAAACGAAAAATGTTCACTACATCTATATATACATATCTAGAATCACGAAATTTCATTGTGCTCTCCTCTTTTTTCTATTTACTATTATTAATTATTTTTTTAACTCAAACAGAGAAAAATATGAGTTCCATAGTTTCTAAAAGTCAACAATCTTACTTCACACTAAATCAGTTATATAAAAGTTAGCGCATTTAACATAAGCTCGACACGTAGGCAAATTATAACTCACCATATCGTGACACGTGTCACAATTAATTTAGATCGCGACATTTGTCATTATTAAAATAAGGAATCTTCTTAAAAAATAGGAAAAAGAAGAATGAAAACACTTTAAAATGAAAATCTTATAAATAAACACTCAATGTTTAATTTATAAATAAACACTCAATGTTTAATTTATAAATTAAACACTTATAAATTAAAAAAAATTAACATTAATTATCAAATAATTAGAACTAAAATAAATTAATCCGAAATATAGAAAAATAAAATAACCAAAAATTAGGAAAATAACATAGAAAAAGAAAATTTTAAGAATATTTTAAGAAATAATCAATAAAAAATAGAAATAAGAAATTTTTTTGTAAAATTACTTGAGAAAATAAATAAAATCTTTATGATAACTTATTTGTTATAATCATGGATCCACTATCTAATTATTAATTTAAAATAAATGTTTTTTCATGTAAATAACAAAAGCAATGTAGTAACATAAAAAAATGTGTTATTTTTATTCTTAATAGATGAAAAAAGTAAAAATCACTTACTTACTATTACCATATATTGTTGTGTGTCTTTTATATTTATTTTTTAATAAAATAACGGGTATAATATTAGTTTCCGTTTAAATCTAACTATAAGTATACAAATTTACTAACAATATTAATATATAATTATAAAATGTTTCTATGTAATTTTTCCGCGTATTACGCGGGATTTCATCTAGTTTCATATATTTTTGGGTTATATATCGATGTGGGAGAATTATGTAAGTATAAAGATCATTGTGTGGCAGACCAGATCATTTTTTCTGGAAAAATGGCATAAAGCCCATCGAACCTAAAGCCCATCAAGCTCAAACCAATTTTTTCCCCTTTCTTCCTCGACAACACACTTACAGAACTTTTACCCTAATTTTGATATGACGATATCTATCTTAATGATTTTATATCTATTTTATATAGTAAATGACAAAGACTTTTGCTTACGTGTCACGTGGAGAGAATTTGTAGGAAATTAATGATTTTTTATTAATTTAAATAATTTTTTTTAAGTTTATGATTATCTCCTTTATTTTTCTCGATTTTCTGCTAATTCGTTTGGCGTTGGCCGTCCGTACGCGTAACGCCAAGCGAATTTCTCGGAACACAGCTTTTACCTCATAATTTGAGAAAAATCGGATAATCATATCTTAGAGGTTATCAAATATTTTATTCTTACATGAATCAATTTTTTTTTGTCTAATTATACAACTAATTTTGGAAAATTTATACACCGATATAATTTTGTCTAACACATACATTGACTTTAATAATGTTGGGCAAATGTTAAACTTTTGTGACATAGTCAACCACGTTGCATAATTTATCGTTTTATTTTGCCATACTAATCAAAATACCATCGTTTTGTATTCTTGGACGCCTGATTTGTGAAAAAAACTCAAATTTTTAACTTCATGTGTCACAACGACGATGTTTGCTTAGTTTTATTGAGAAAAAAAATCAAAATGACATCATTTTTGCTAGCAAACGATTAAAGCAAAACAACAAGATATGTCACAGATCTAATCACACCACCAAAATTTAGCGTTTGATTAACATTACGAAAGTAGTATGTATGTGAACGAGAATCACTTTGATAACACAATTGAACTGAAAGAGATAAATGTTATTCAATGAAAGATAATGGCTATATATAGCCTTACAACACAACTTGAAATAGCGAAACAGACGGAAACAAATCACGACTCACGACTAACTAGTTTGACCAAGAAATACGGAACAAACAATAACTTATTCAATTGACTAATTCCTAACAATCCCTCCCTTAAGCTAAGCCATCTCCACTTAGCTTACTTCTCTGCAAACTCAGTCATTCCCAACAATTCACGTAGCTTCTCGAACTGCTCTAACTTCAACGGTTTCGTAAAGATGTCTGCAATGTTATCTTCTGTCCGTACATGATTCAACTTCACGACTCCATTACTAACCAAATCTCTGAGATAATGAAACCTCACTTCAATGTGCTTACTCTTTCCATGAAACACAGGATGTTTGGATAGCTGAATAGTAGAGCTATTGTCACACCTTATCACCGTCTCTGCTTCCTCTTTGAATCCAATCTTCTCTAACACTCTTCTTAGCCAAACACACTGACAGGCACAAGAAGCTGCAGCTATGTACTCCGCTTCGGTAGTAGAAAGAGCCATTACAGGTTGTTTCTTCGATCCCCAAGACACTGCTCCTGATCCCATAAAGAAAACAAAACCTGAAGTACTTCTCCGGTCATTCAAGTCTCCTGCATAATCACTATCAGTATACCCCACCAAATTCAACTCTTCTTCCCCTCTTTTGTAGAAGATTCCCAAATTTGTAGTTCCCTTTAAATACCTTAGAACCCTCTTTGCTGCAAGCCAATGAGAGACTCTCGGACTCGCCATGAATCTGCTTAATAAGCAAACTACAAACATTAAATCTGGTCTCGTTACTGTTAGGTACATGAGACTACCCACCAACTGCTTGAACATTGTTTCATCCACCCTTTCACCGCTCTCGTCTTTGTGAAGTTTTGTTCCAGGAACAATCGGGGACCTCACAGAATTGCTTTCCTCCATTGCAAAACGCACCAGAACCTCGTTTGCATATTTCTTTTGACATATGAAGATTCCTTCTTGACACTGCTTAACTTCCACTCCAAGGAAATACTTCATTTTTCCCAAGTCTGACATCTCAAATTCCCGCATCATTGAGTTTTTAAACTCATCACAAAGCCCTCTATCATTTCCAGTAAAAATCAGATCATCAACGTACAAACTAACAATGATAAGTTTACCTCCCTCTGATTTTGTAAACAAAGTGTGTTCACTTGAGCATCTGGTGAAGTTTTCTTTCACAAAATAGGCTTCGATTCTGCTATACCATGCTCGTGGTGCCTGCTTGAGCCCGTACAACGCCTTCTTCAACTTATAGACCTTTTGTTCTTCACCCTTTACAACAAAACCTTCTGGTTGATTGACGTATACATCTTCTTTGAGTTCACCGTGCAAAAATGCACTCTTCACATCAAGTTGGAACACTTCCCAGTTTGATTTTGCTGCTACAGCGAGGATCGTGCGAATGGTATCCAATCTAGCCACTGGAGCAAACACTTTTGTATAATCAACCCCATAGTTCTGCGCATAGCCTTTAGCCACGAGTCTAGCCTTGTATTTTTCCACTTTGCCATCTTCGTTTAGCTTGGTTTTGTAAACCCATTTGACTCCAATAGGCTTCACGCCTTCAGGGATGGCCATCAATTCCCATGTTTCATTCTTTTCTATCGATTCAATCTCTCTTAACATAGCTTCTTTCCAAATATCCCTTTTCTCAGCATCTTCGAAGCGAGTAGGATCATGTTCTGTTACCATCATCGTCATCATCAAAGCATTTAAATCCTCCTCTTCTTCTTCAAGTGCATTTTCTCCTACCTCATAATCCGCTAACCAGCCTGGTGCTCTTCTCTCACGTGGAGCTTTGGGTTGAGCAGAGCTACCAGCCTCTCTTGTGACACTTTTAGGTTGATTATTTTCGTTCTGTGTCGAAGCTTCTGTCGTTGCATTATTAGGTCTTGTTTCAGAGTCATCTTCTTCAGAAGTAGCTTCTTCATCTTCTTCTCTTAGCTTTGTCTCATCTTCACACAGTAGAATGTCTCTTCTCATCTCCTCTTTAGACCTATTCCAGTCCCATCCCTTTTCTTCTTCGAAAACAACATCTTTACTAACCACAATCTTCTCTGAAATTGGATCATAGAGCCTCCACGCCTTTGATTCATCACTAACTCCCAGGAAAACACATTTCTTACTTTTATCATCCAGTTTTATCCTTCTTTGATCTGGTACATGCACATGTGCAATACATCCGAAGACTCGGAAGTAATCAACCACTGGTTTCCTTCCTCTCCATGCTTCTTCTGGAGTCTTGTCTTCAAGAGCTGCTGTAGGACTTCGATTCTGGATGTGCACACTCCACTTAGCAGCTTCAAACCAAAAAGTTTTAGGAACAGATCTCTCACTCAGCATCGAACGAACCGCATTCATGATAGTCCTATTCTTTCGCTCTGCCACACCATTTTGTTGCGGTGTATATGCCGTAGTTAGCTGTCTTCGAATGCCCTGAGCTTTGCAAAATTCCCCAAACTCAGCCGAAGTGAACTCTCCACCTCTATCAGTTCTCAAAGACGCTATAACACCTCCTATCTCCTTTTCCACACAGATTTTAAAATTCTTAAAGGTAGAGAACGCTTCAGATTTTTCACGCAAGAGATAAATCCAGGTTTTACGAGAGTAATCATCAATAAAACTTATAAAATACCGCTTGCCACTGTGTGAGGATGGTGTGATGGGACCGCATATGTCTGAATGTATTAGCTGTAGTGGTTTTGAGGCTCTCCAGGGACTTTTCTTTGGCATCGTCTGTTTGTGATGCTTTCCAATAATGCAGACCTCACACTTTTCCTTGATACTTTTCAAGGCAGGTAATCCAACCACCATGTTCTTGCTAGCGAGCATCTTTAAACCATCAATATTCAGATGCCCAAACCGACAATGCCACAAGTGTGTTTCTTTCTCTACTATTTCCTCTGTCTGCAAGCACATAGAACTTTTAGGTGCTTTGGCTGCTAGAAGGTAGAACATTCGATTTCCACTCATGTTTGTCTGCATTATCACTCCTTTTCCTGGGTGATAGACTTTGCAAGTTCCATCTTGAATTAAGATCGCTAGGCCCTTCTCTTGTAGCTGGCCAATACTCAATAAGTTATTTTTGAGTTCAGGAACATAGTAGACATCTGTTATAACCTGAGTAACTCCCTCCACTTGCACTCTGATGTTTCCTTTTGCTACCACTGACATTCTCATGTCATTCCCAAGCTTTACGGTTCTGTTAAGATCACTTCCAAGCTCACAAAACCACTCCTTATTTCCTGTCATGTGGTTGCTGCAACCAGAGTCCAAGAACCACACTTCTTCTCTGCTAGCTTTGTTTGCTTCAACATAGGCCATTAGCAACAATTCCTCATCTTCTTCCATCTCAGCGTAATTAGCTCTCTTTTCCCATTCAGGACATTCGTATTGAAAGTGTCCCAAGTTGTGGCACTTGTAACATTCGATAAGCGCCTTGTTAGGTGTGGCTCTTCCTCGGCCTCTGCCACGACCTCCTCTAAATCCTCCATTGAATCCTCCACGACCTCTGCCTCTGCTTGGTCTTTCATCATGAGACACCTTCAACACTTGTTCTTCCTCTTGTTGTCCCCAGATTCGTCCCTCATGAACAAGCAGACTCCCATGTAGCTCATCGATGCTCATGGTACTCAGATCATTCGATTCCTCAATCGAACAAACCACATAATTGAATTTTGAGGTTAAGGATCTGAGAATCTTACTCACAATCGTCCCTTGCTCCATTATTTCTCCATTTGTTTTCATCTTGTTCACCACAGCTAACGTCCTTCCGAGATAGCTATCAACCTTCTCTCCTTCCTTCATGACAAGAAGCTCGAATTCTTTTCTCAGAGCCTGGAGCTGAGCCCTCTTCACTTTCGTAGACCCTTGATATTTCTTCCTCATTGACTCCCAAATTGCTTTGGATGTGGTCTTGTCCAGAATCGTCTCAAGGATCTCTCTCTCAATAGCCTGAAACAGAAAGTTTTTGACTTTGAGATCTTTGAGCTTAGCCTCTTCCACCACTTTTCTCTGCGCCTCATTGGCTGGTGTTGCTCCGACGGTTTCACTCGGGATTCCTTCTTCCACGAGACTCCACAACTCTTTGCTTCTGAGAAAGTTCTCCATTGTCATTGACCAGAAATCGTAATAGCCATCAAATTTCGGAATTGCAGGCTGCATAAATTTCTCAGACGATGACATCTCTCTCGTTTTCTCTTAGTCACTCTTCTCACACGATTTGTTCTCTTTAATCTAGCTCTGATACCAAATGTGAACGAGAATCACTTTGATAACACAATTGAACTGAAAGAGATAAATGTTATTCAATGAAAGATAATGGCTATATATAGCCTTACAACACAACTTGAAATAGCGAAACAGACGGAAACAAATCACGACTCACGACTAACTAGTTTGACCAAGAAATACGGAACAAACAATAACTTATTCAATTGACTAATTCCTAACAATGTAATAGATAAAATTACGTAGTTAGTGTAAAAAAATCCCGAAAATAGTTGTAAACAACTTCTTTGATTCTTGTACGAATCAAATAATCATCAACTTTTTACGTATGAAAAACTCGATAATCCAACAAATTTAATTGCTTAAGAAGTTCTTCTAAACAAAATAAAAAGTAATTTAGTTAGCGTGAGGGCCATCTATACACGTGAAACCCACGTGCCGAATTCACGCATCAGCTCTCGCACAGTTCACGGGCTTTAATCAGGTGTGTAACTCTGTATTCTGTTTCCATACGCTTCTTACGTGGCACAATCTTATAAGTCTCACGCTTTTCGTAGCCGCAAATCTAGCGGATCGTTATATATATACACACATTTACTAAAAACTGAATTTTCTGTTTATTATTTGTTATCTTCTTCTTCCTCTCTCCAGATCTCTTTTTCACTCATCGTCACTTTTCTCAAAGAGAGAACACACACACAGAATCGATAATGAAGATCGTGTTTATCATCGCCGCGGCTCTGATAATGCTGGTACTCGTCTCCGGTGAGATTCCGACTAAATCTTCACCGGCTCGGGCTCCGGAACCGGATCTAACCGTCGACTTACCAGAGTCGCCTCCGTTTCCCGCTCCTACGTCGATAGAAGGATCTACTTCTCCAGCAGAATCTCCGATCGAATACTCTTCTCCACCAAAACCGATAACAGAACACTCTCCTGTTCCGTCTCCGTCAGATTCACCATCGATCTCTCCGTCGTCGTTACCGGATGATCATGCATCTACTTCGCCGTCTCCGTCAAGCGAAGCTAGCGATTTGAACCACAGCGATCTTAAGGGAATCGAAGACGAAAAAGCAAAGGGAGGCGGCGGTGGAATGAGCGGCGGGACGAAGGTTGGAGTCGTGTTTGGGATGGTGGCGGCGGTGTGTGTGGTTGGATTGGGCGGATTTGTGTATAAGAAACGGCGGGAGAATATTCGCAGATCTCGATACGGTTACGCCGCTAGAGAGATTCTTTAGAGAGAGAGAGAGAGAGTTTAACTCTGTTAATTCAAATTCAAATTTAAATTCGATTTAGTTTTTTTTTTTTTCTTTCTAATTTTGTTAATTCAAAATTCGAAAACACAAATTGAGATGTGTTGTTAAATTGTGCGTGTGACCGTGATCTTATATTTGGTTAGTTATTGATAAATCATAGTATTACTCTATTCATAAGTATGTTTTTAGGTGGTTAATAATTTGCAAAATTTTCATGCAGTTTATACAGTTTAATTGAATCTTTGTTCATAAAATCAAACATTGGTGTATTAAAATGGAATTTTCCATAACTAATATACGTTGTTAATTGGTTACATTATCAAACTAAACACAAGGAAACATCACAATTCACAGCCATTGATTATTAATTGTTTTGCTCACAGCATCACTAAATAGCAACAACTTCTCTTCAGAATTCATTCATAGACACAAACAAAGCGGATTACATTTGATATTTTGTGTTAGAAGTTAATAACATTTGAACAAAAAAAACGACACAAACATTTTTTTTAATAAAACAGGTAAACCAAACAAGCAAAGTAAAGAGGAGACAAAACACACACAACCAAGAGAGTCTTCCTCGAACGAATTCCCACAACGTTTAGTGTAAACTGCTTTTAGCTGAACAGATCAACAGACAACAATGCGATTACCGTGTGCAGGTAAACCTGTGGTAATTTTCAAGTTTTTGGTCAAGAGTCTGTGATTTTGATCACATTAGGTGCCTCGTTTTCTTCTTCCGTTTTGCGTTTGCACCAACAAAAGTATTCTGGGACAGTACCGTCTTCTCCAGTGACCCACAGATGCTCAGCTACATCTTTCAACGTCATCCTCTGGTTCGGGTCTGCCACAAATGAGATAACGTGAGCCACATCACACACAAGGATATATCCTTATCTATATAAACTGTAACTCTATTATTCGATAAGAGCCCACCTTTGCAAAGGAGACCTTTGATCAATTCTTTGAGATGAGGATTCAGCCCATCCGGGATTATCAATGGGCTGTGAACAATCTGCATTTGAGGTAAAAGAATCAGATATAAGACGGCTTGCATCAATAAAACTTGTTGAGAGGAGGGACCTACCTTGTCATAAGTATCCTGAAGTGTATCACCGAGAAATGGATATTGTCCTGATATCATACAATACAGAGTAACTCCCACTGCCCATGTGTCTGCAGCTCTGCCACTGTATGTTATACCTAAACAACATTCTGGTGCAGTGAAGACCGGTGTCCCTGGAGATCTACGGAGTTGATCATCATCGTCCTGCATCCAATGCATCGTGTTCAATCAGGTCTCATTACACATTTAAATAGACCAATGAAGATGCAAAAAAAAAGACTAGAAGTGGGATTTTCAATACTTTGAATGCTTGGCTGACACTGAAATCTCCTATCTTAACAGTCCCAGTACTATTAACCAGCAAATTGTCGGGTTTGATGTCTCCATGAATCACATTCTGTTTTGTTTTGTTCATAGAGAAAACGAGGACAACAATGAGAAAATCACGACTCCTATCAGATCAACGAAAGTGTGGAGGAAGAAGCACTAAGCAGTGCAGATCATACATGAGCATGAAGGTACATGAGTCCAGCAACTACATCCCGCAAGTACTTTCTAGCAGTATTCTCTCCAAGAGCACCCGGTGGTCCAGACTCATCATAAGCCCACTTCCCGTCAACATATTCGAGAACTGGCAAGTAAACAACACAATATCAGATGACTGAATATTAACCAAAGAGAAAGAAACAAAGAATATAAGTAAATAGAACACGAAAAAAGCGAAAGAGATACCCATGTAAAAATGATCACTCTCGGGGTCATCGATCACCTCAATGAGATTAACAATATTAGGATGCTCCAGAGTTTTCATAATCATAACCTACAACGATGATGAGATACAAAAACCCATGTATGTGAGATTTCTAATCTGAAATCCATTACACAAGTATATCGACATTCTGACAAAAAAAGGCAACTTAAGAATTTAACTCTCTGGTTGAATGTTATCCATATAAATAATACCTCGCGAAGAACATCTCCCATAGCAGTTTCTGAAGGCGCAACCCGTAGCCTTAATAAATAGGACTTGTGAAAAGCCTAAAAATCCAAATATAGAATCATTACATGTCTAGAAAGTTAAATTCCATTATGTGATCAACTAGGGACAAATTGATATATTTTGCATTATGGTTTCGTCATGATCAAATTTCCAATGAGCAGAAACATAAAAACCCAACAAAAACGAAACAAAGATTGGAAGTTGCGCCACTGAAATGAAAACAAGAGTATACCTTAATAGCATAATCCTTCCCATCGACACTGCTCTGATATAGATTCTGTTATACAAAGAAGCAACGGCGATAAAGATTCTATAAACCATCTTTTGTTCATTTGTGCTTCTAACTACTAAGAAACGATCTTTTATTTATGCACAGAAAAACAAACAAGTTCGAGAATGTAGACAAGACAAATACCATATTACTCTAAATTTTGTTTCCCTCACTTACCACTTTCCCATAGCTACCAGATCCGATTTTACGCTGACGAACAAACTCATTAATTGTCTTGTTTCCATCTTCATCCTGAAAGTTAAATAAGAACTTGATTGGCATACACACTCCAAGCAATAGCAAGCAGAATTTGAGTTTCTTTGGGAAAGCATATTAAATATGGGCACAAGAAATCACATACCTCTGCGCGTATAAGTTTATAAGTGTCCTTGACTGGAAACTGTCTGCAAATCAGTCCATTTTGTAATTTATATTTCAAGATTTCTTCAGATCGTTTTGAACGGCTTTGCAGTTGCTCCACTTCCTCTTCTCCATCTTCTTCTTGTTCTTCTCCTCCCGCATTGCTGGTCAGATCACCATCATTCGAATACGCATCATCATTGTTCGTCTTTGGTGACTGTGTGGATCTCTCAGAGCAACCAAAGCAGCCAAAGCAACCCATCACTTGGGCAAATGAAAAACTATCACTAAACATTATCTTACTCCAAGAAACTACGAAACCTCTACTGTTGACGCTAACGGTTCCAACCAAAACCTGTGAAACAAACATTGAAGCCACGATGAAAAAAGCCAAACCACAAGACTAGAAACAACAAGAAGTGAATGATTCGTACTACGAAATTGAAACCTTACAGTGGAAAAAGAGGGCTTGAAAGCCCAGTAAAAGCTTTGTTATTCCAAAGGATGCCATTCAGAAAGATGAACAAAGCTTCTTGAGATATCGAAACAACTGCTAATAAAACGCAACATTTCGAAGCTCCACCTTATAGTAAAACTATATGTATTTGATATCTCAACCAAATTTTCTTTTTGAGTGTGTGTAAGTATATTCCCCAATAGCTTCAATAAAATGAACTCCAAGCTTCTGCAAACAAGAACCAAAGTAAAACAAAGTCAAGTTACAACTTTTGCCCAATTCATAAGCACTGAAAATCAACATTCTATACAAAGCCGTCCTCACATATGAAGAACACAAATCAGACGAGACTTTAAAGAAACCCAATTAGGGTTTCGAACAAACCCAATTAAATCAAAAACCCAATCAATCCATAGGCATGAAACCCCTAAATTTGAATCAAAGGAGTGAAAAGCTTACATTCAAATTTGAATCGGAGTTCGAATTCGATTCCACACAAAGCTTATGAAGACGATACAGAGAGAGAGAGAGAGAGAGAGAGAGAGAGAGAGAGAGAGAAAATGGAGAAACGCTATAAAAGGCTAACAAGAGAGATCGTGCGTGAGAATAATAGATAGGTAACCCTCTCCGTCGGGATTTGTTATTATTTTAGTATTATTTTGTTGTTGGGATCTTATTTTGAAAGAAAAAACAAAATCCATATTAAAAGATGAATCCTACTGCAAAATAACATGAAAAAAGGGAGGAGAATATCAAACCAGCTAATCTGGAGTTCACATTTCTTATTGTACTAAGAAATCTAGTGGTATTATTTAGGGGCAATTTTTTTAAAAATTAATATTATAATTTTGGAAATTATTAATTTTAAAATTATTTGTCAAATTAATTATTTGTTATTGTTAACTATAAGATTTATTAGTTTACTAAGGGGGTGTATTGAAACATGAATTTTGGGAGATTTTAATATTTTTTTAAATCCCTTGTTATTCAACTAAGGATTTCTAAATCTCTTCCCAAATCTTATGTTATTGAACATAACATTTGTTCAAAATCACTCAAAACACTTTACAATCTCTTGTTATTCAATCAGTGTTTTATAAAAGCTATATCAAATCCCCTGTTATTCAAAAATTAGAAATTCCAACAAAAAATGGATTTAGAGAGACTTTAGATATCTTTTTAGTTAAAAACAAATATCAAAAGGCCATCACCTTACACGATGGAATTTGAAGTGATTTCAATCACAAGCTAATTTTTTCATCAATATCATCTCTTTTATTTTTCTCGTCGGCATCTCTTATTCGGACATCGTTCTTGACCAAAATCAAAAAGCTTTCAGTCACCCCTCTCTTTTTCCTATGTTCATTGTTTCCTAATGTTGTCGGTTGTAGAATGTTCTGTCGCTTACGTCGACATCGATCCTTCCTGTTGTTCATTGTTTGATGAATATAACATAAACATAAACTCTGATGATACTTTTGGGAAGATGGGTTTAGTAAATGTTTTAGCTGTATGTAATTTTGACTTAGAAGTTATATATGTTCTTAGCGGATGGGAAGGTTCAGCTCATGATGCAAAAGTATTAAATGACGCTTTAACGAGAAATACAAATAGGTTCAAAGTTCCAGAAGGTATGTTTCTTATTATGAAAATATTTTTGCATTAATATATTTGAATTTTATCTTATTTATATACATTACTTTTAAATGACGCTGAAACCATGTGGACGGATGCTTTGGATATGAGATTTTGATTCAACAACAAGTTTTCTTTATTTGATTTGTAGTTTTTCTTATTTTTACTTATGTTTTTTTTATTATACATGAACATGCATGAAGATTATATTAATAATAGTATTTTTATTTTTATTTTTATTTTAGACGTTATTTTGAATTTACACATTCTCAAATCACCTAAAATACAAAAGTGATTTAAAAAGAAAATCTTATCAAATCACCAACAAAATTTCTTTTTTTTATAAATTCTACCACAATCACATTGTTTTTCCTTCATAATCTTCCTAAATCTCACCTAGAATCAAATCCAATAAACTAATTAAAATCCTTGATCCAATACACCCCCCTAAAATTGTTTTCAAATCATAATAGTATATTTGAATTTTACTATTCAAAAATTCAAAATTATTGTCAACTAAAATATGTGAATATGTGGGCTTGTAAATTATCCGTAAAAAGAAAAATATCAATACTAAAAATTCTGAAAAATAGAACCAAATCATTCAAAATTATTAAGAAAAATAAACACAATAAAATGTATGAAACCACTAAAACTAATCTCTCAAAATAAAAATTGATTTATAATTGGTTTGTCTCACATGCTATAAATATTTTTTTGTTTTTTATTCTTATTTTGATGATGTTTTAATAATATTAACTAGATGAAGATCCGCATGTACGTGCGTAGTTTAACATATTTTTAAATTTATATATTTAAAATTATTTAGTGAAAAATATATATTAAAAATTCCTAATTTGAATGATTTATCTAATGTGCGGGGTAACAAATAAATTATGGGCTAACTCGGGATTGATCCGCGTATAAGAAATATTTAAAAATTATTTACTAAAGTATATTTAAAACAAAATTCAAAACTATACTTATGTATATTTTAAAATTATGAATATAATTTAGTTATATCTTATCAATCATTTATGTTATTTTTGACCCGTCGAAAATTATAATTATACATATTCGCTTTATGATTTTTTTAACGACCCGTAGGGAAAATTAAAATATGTATTTGTTACCCTTTTCTTTGTTTATGTCTTAATTGACTATATATAAATTTAAAAATAAAGCAAGTTTAGATTGTTGTAGATATTATTCTTCGAAAAATTCAAAAAAAATTATTTCGATATGAAAACTATTATCAAATTTTATTTTATTTACTAAAATTTTAATCGATGTTCAAGTTGAAATTTAAATATTTTGTTATCAAAGAAATTTCACGAATATTATTGTTTTCAAATTTTGCCCTATATAAATGTTGAAATTTTATATCGGTTTTTTCTGTTTATTTCCTATTTGTTTTGTATAATATTTTTCGAATTTAAAGTTTAAAATTTGTGAAAATTAAAATTTGAATTCTTTTGGGTGTTTGTAATGGGTTTAAAATTGTAATTTTCAAAAACAATCAAAAACATAGGTTATATTAAAAAAATGTAGTGGCGTTACATTGTACTAAGATTTTTCTAAGGATTTTTGTAAAAATGTTTTCCACTTAATAGATAAGATAATATTATTTACTTATACGTAAATAATATTTGTTCATTAATTGAATACTCAAAGAACATTGATTATTTACTGAATGTGGCTTAATAATGTCGTCATGATTAATTAAACAACCATTTTCGTAACTAAAATTAATTCAATAATCAATATCAATTAGAGATTGACTGAGGTATCTTCTCTATATGTCGTTTTGGTGAAACCAAAATCTAAGGAGGACACTCTTCGTTTTTTTTGAACAAAACTTGGGTTCACCCCTAGGTGAACCATTTCCTTCACATTATTTTTTTAACCCAATCAAATAATACCTCTTAATATTACATTTAAACACTTATTTATAATTAAACTAATTTAAAAAATAATAAAAGATATTTGTTACATACACCATCAACACGAATTATAAAAGACGAATTATATATATAAAGGTAAAGTTAATAACACTAATTATAAGAGAACAAGTAATTGTCTAACAAGACAAAACAAAGAACGTTCCAAACCCTAAACCTTAAACTCTAAACCCTAAACCCTAAACCCTAAACCCTGTAACATAAACCTATCACTACAAGAATCTGCACATTTAGCAACGACCAAAATCGTTGCTAAATCGTTGCTAAACGCGTTTAGCAACGATTTAGCGACGATTACATTTTCGTCGCTAATCGCTCGTCGCTATTTCGAAATCGTCGCTAATTCGTTGCTAAATTAGCGACGACTCCAAATCGTTGCTAATTCGTTGCCAAATATTCGTTGCTAATTCGTTGCTATTTTAGCGACGAATTAGCAACGAATTTGCAAGGTTATTTTAGCTTCGAAATAGCAACGACTTAGCGTCGAATTTAAAAAAATTATTTTCGATTTTCAGAATTTAAAAACTTATGAAATTGCTGCAAACGTCGTTAATTCGTTGCTAAATTTAGCAACGAATTAGCGACGATTTGATTAAATCGTTGCCAAATCGTTGCTAAATTTAGCAACGATTTGGCAACGAAGAACATAACAATCGTCGCTAATTCGTTGCTAAATTAGCAACGAATTAGCAACGATTTTTAAAAAAAAAAATTTAAAAACAAATTTAAAAATAAAATAAAATAAAATTATTATAATTAAAATTTAAACTTCAAATTACATTTTAAAAAAACTAAACTAGGGATCAAAATCATTAATCCCGACATTCCGTCCCAGTTCTTGAGCTGCGGCTTCAGCCTCGTCTGGAGCAACCTCCGGTTCCGGATCGACCCCTAATCCGCGTTCAGATAAATACTCCCTCGTATCATGAAATGCATCAGCAACCATGTCATGATATCTATTATCATCTACATGCACATTAGACCCACCATGATGATCATAGCTACTATCAAAATGATGCGGTAAATTAGCTGGTTCGTTAGTTTCAGGAACATGAAACGAACTACTTTCTCCAAATTCGGTGTTATTATAATTATACCCTTCCCCATGTTGAAACCAAACAAAATATTGTGGCATAAAACCCCTATTAAAAAGATGTTTCCATACGGTATCAACATGAATGTATTTAGTGTTCACACACTTCTTACATGGACAATACATTTTACCACTTTCTTGAGTAGTCTCGCATGTTTCCAGCTTGATACATGAATGTTTGAAGTCCCTCCGTGAACTCGTTGTCACTATCCCCGATCGATCTTTGTGTCTATACATCCAAGATCGTAGCTCGTATACGTTATTACCGTGAGACATTTTGAGTATATATGTTATGAAAGTTTTTGTATAAGTGTTTAGAATATATATAAGAGAGAATGTTTTGATATTGTGTTGTGATTTTGATTTGGTCGAATGAGTTTATATAGGGACATTGTAAATTTTAGCAAGGAATTAGCAAGGAAATTTAGCAACGATTTAGCAACGAAATATTTTTACCAATGAATTACCAACGATTTTGAGAGGAAATTGCAACGAATAATTCGTCGCTAAATACCGGTGGAGCTCAATGAAAACGTGCTCACCTACCTAGCAATATTCCTTGCAAATTCGTCGCTATTTAACAAGGAAATATCTTCGTCGCTAAATCGTCGCTAATTAGCGACGATTTAGCGACGATATAGGAATTCCTCCTTAAATCGTCGCTATTTCGTCACTAAATAGCAACGAAATAGCGACGAATAGTTTCGTTGCTATTTGGCGACGAATTAGCGACGAATTTTAGTGTCCTCGTTAATTCCTCGCTAATTCCTCACAAATCCGTTGCTAAATAAATTTCTCGCTAATTCCTTGCTAAAATTCGTTGCTATTTGCCCAGTTTCTTGTAGTGTATATCCTAAACACTAAACTCTAAACCCTAAACACTAAACAATATACCCTAAACCCTTTCATTTACCTCGTTTAATTTTACATATTCATTTTATTTAATTTTTAATTAGTTTACAAATATAACAATAAACAATATAATTTGATTGGTTAAATGAAAAGAGGTGAATGAAAGGGTTCACCTAGTGTGAACCCAAATATTTTTCGTTTTTTTACGTTTTCAATTTTATAAGTCACAAAAAAACTATTTTTAAAATTTGATTTCGCCTATATTTTTAATTTAGTTTTACGAATCTGTAAAAAATATTTCAAAAATCAAAAAACAAAATTAAAATGTTTTTCACAAAATTACCCAAATATGATTATAAAATCGATTTTAAAATGTTTTTTTGAATACTTTTAGAGTATAGAAACTAAAATCTTACCATTTGGGTTCGCAAACCCTAAACCAAAACTATTTTTTTATTTGTAATAAAAAAAAATGGGTAGAGAAAATTTTTTGGATATAAAAGATTTTGGTTAAACCAAAACGACCACCTTTTTAGAACATGCCTCAGATTGACCTCACAAAAAAGCGTCAAATAGTCAAAATATATCCTTTAAATTTTAGAAAATATATCCTTGAAAAATTCAAAACTCTTTTATTTAAAGTTTTAGAAGAAACCATTATATTGAGTATTTCTTTTTAGTATTTAGTTTTATGTTAAGTTTTATAATCACTCTGTATTTTAATTGAATTTTTAGATTTTAATTTTGTTTCTAAATAATAGATTTTTTTAACTTTTCAATGCATTTTTATCCACAAATTATATATTTCAATGAAAAAGCTGAATTTTTATTGGTTTATTATCTAGGAATTATGAACAATAATACTTGTTTTCTTAATAAGTGTGATAAACCTAAAAAATATCTTGGTTCAATAAAAAATATGACCAAAAATTAGTTTTCAACCACTTTGACCATTTTCTTTAGTTCTTACAACAACCTACAAAACTTTCATCCCATTTTGCTCCTACCTTTCTACACCAAAAAATGCGGTCGGAGGCAAAAGCATTGAATGCTCAAATTGTGTGTAAGAGAGAAAGATATTGGCAGGATAAAATATTTATCAAATATATTTTTGACAGAAGTATCTACTCTAAACAAATATTTAATAGAGTTTATTAAATATTATTTGACGCGATAATTGAAAATAGATAGTCATTTAATGGTTAATGCAATCTCGGTGTAAAATTTGGATAACTATATAATTGATAACTTGTAAATTTCATTTTTGTGATATACGTTAATAGTATCCATCAAAAAATTGTTCACCATAAGATATACGTGAGAGCATCTCCAAGAAAGAACCTCAAATTTGTTCACCATAAGATATACGTTAGAGCATCTCCAAGAAACTCCAAGAAAGAACCTCAAATTTAATGGTTAATGCAATCTCGGTGTAAAATTTGGATAACTATATAATTGATAACTTGTAAATTTCATTTTTGTGATATACGTTAATGGTATCCATCAAAAAATTGTTCACCATAAGATATACGTTAGAGCATCTCCAAGAAAGAACCTCAAATTTGAGGTTTCATCGACTTCAAATTTGAGATTTCATGTGTTTCTCTACAAAAAAAAATTCAAATTTAATTTTACATATTACATTAAATCCTTACTATTTTCATAATTAAGTAATTTTTTTTTAACTTTTGTAGATAATATAAGACGTACCTCAAATAATTATTAAACCAATAAATAATTACGAAATTAATATTTTTTATTTTAATTTAAAGTTTTTCTTTTAGTTTAACATGTGAAAATTAAATTTATATTTACAAAAAATTATTTTTTGTATACTAAAATGATGAAATAAAAAAGTTAATAAAGATATTTGTGAAATATTATTAATTGTAGGAAAAAATGCAAAAGAAAGATGGAACCTTAAATTTGAGGTTTTGAATAGTGAAACCTTGTGTCATTGTTTTGAGGTTTTTTTTCAATTAATAAACGAGAGATTTTTTTTAAACAAAGTGGTCAAAATGTACAACAACAAAATTTGATCGGTCATTGTTTTGAGTTTTTTTTTTAAAAGTCGCAGTTTATAATGAAGAAAATGGTTCGGTTTCTAATTTTTCGGAAAATAGACCACTTTTGTTTTTTTGTTTTTTGTTAAAATATACCACTTTTGTTGTGTGCGTATCTTTCATTTTTTTTTATGACAACTAGATCCGTCTTCGTATCTTTCATTAATGTATATTCATATTCATCCAATCAACTTTGATAATAATCTCATAAATATGTAAAAATTATTAATTACATAACAATTTAATTTTTAAAAGAAAAGTTTCGTCGTTTTATGTTTGTTGGATTAATTAGCATGGCTAGGCGTTATCAATGCTACAATCTGTGTATTATTAAGTTTTTTTTTTTTTTATTACATCATGTATTATTAAGTTTAGTAATTAAAATATTTGACTTCTTTATGCATTAAAGTTGTTTGTGCGTAGATTGTTTTATAAAAGTTTTCTCTTTCGATCTCTCTCCGAAAATCAATATATATAAATGAAACACCCTCATTTAACTAGTACTAGATTCTTACCGTGCGGGTAATATTTACAAAATATTAATTTTATATAATTTTAAATTATTTTTTTGTTAGTGCATGTTGAATAAATTTTTTTAATCATTTATATATGAAAGTTCTAATATTAAAAACAATTTTTTATATATCATAAATTGTGTATGATATATTTTGACCCGTCGCAAAATTGCGTAGGACGTCACGCAAAGATATCTAAAAGTATTAAAAATTTAATTTTTGTAAAGATTTTCAGATGTTTTTGATTTTTTATTTATTTCATCGATTTGAATATTCTAAAAAATACTTTTAAACAATAAAAATATATTATTAATATTGTACGATGGGTTATCATAAAATTGAAATATTTATAATATTTTATATTTTCATTATGTTACGTATTTATTTTTATTTTCTTTTTTTAATTGCAATCCTATTAATTAGGAGTATTTTTTATATTTGTATTTTTTTATTTCGATTTTCTTTTAATCCTATTAAATAGGAATGTTTTTTATTATTTTTAATAAAAAATTACCTTATACAAAAATTTATACAATGACATTACATGTAATTAAAAGAAAATTTTAGGCTTCTCAAATTTTGTCCTTCCCAATTAATATTATAGATAAAACGCAAGAAAATATAGTTAATTATCATGGATTATCTTTACAACAAAAAAAAACAAAAAACTAAAGGTATATAAATTGCTTACCCAAAACCCAACCATACAAAAAATTCTAATTCTACAAGGGATTCTTTTTTGATTTTCAAAACAAGAAACAAAAAAATATACAAATATTATTCAACAAGTCTTAAACATGCAAAGAATGTGTGTTACAATCATAATAACTTTGATGATGACACAATCAATATTTATACAAACAAAAGGAAATGATGAAGAAATTGTGAATGTTGTTCCATCATCAGCACCAGAGAATGGATTATTGCCTTCACCTACTGAATGTCTAGGTCGCGTAAAATCATTTCCAAATTGTGTAGACGCAGTTATGCATTTCAGATTTAAAGAGCTCACAAAGACATGTTGTACTCTCTTACTTGGTGTTTCTGAAGATTGTTTGGGAACTTTGTTATCTGCTCCAGTTATATCTGTCCTTAAGTGGACTTGCAAATTCCTTTGAGAAAAAAAAAATTGGCTTGCATATTCATTGGATAAGACTTTTGTTGTATTTGCTTTAAATCATTAACAACAACTAATATATTTTATAATAAAAAAACTTGATGGATTATAATTTTATTTCTATTAGTTTGTGATAAAATTTATTTCTTGCATCAATTATAATTGGTTCTTATATTCTTTCATTTCTTGCATCAGTTATAGCTGATGCTTATGTTTTTAACTATATAATTTTTTTCCGAACTACGATCGAAAAATAAATGCATTTTGGTGACATAAATAACCAAATCAATTATACTAAACACTCTTATATGTTACATTATGTATACATACAATAAAAACAAATGTTAGTTCTATTGAATTTTGAGATGAGTAAAAACACAATTTAATTAAGAATAACTTTCTTTATTTTTCTTTATTAATCTTTACGAAAATCACTCAAAACCTAAAGTTTTCAACTTCTCTTTTAAAACTTCTCTTTTAAAACTCTCAAATCTCTCGATCTCTAAATTCATTTCATAAGTTATGTAACATCCTTAATCTTCTTATATAGAAAAATCAAAAAAACTTCTTGTGTTATCAATGCTACAATCTGTGTATTATTAAGTTTAATAATAGTATTTAATTAAAATATTTGACTTCTTATGCATTAAAGTTGTCTGTACGTAGGTTGTTTTATAAAAGTTTTCTCTTTCAATCTCTCGGAAAATCAATATATATAAATGAAACGCCTTTATTTAATTAGTATAACACGCAATAAAATATAGTTAATTATCATAGATTATATTTACAACAAAAAACAAAAAACTAAAGTTATATAAATTGCTTACCCAATAACCCAACCATGCAAAAAATTCTAAATTCTACAAGGATTTTTTTTTTTTTTTTCAAAATAAGAAACAAAAAAAATATACAAATATTATTTAACAAATCTTAAACATGCAAAGAATGTGTGTTCCAATCATAATAACTTTGATAATGACACAATTAATATTTATACAAACAAAAGGAAATAATGAAGAAATTGTGAATGTTGTTCCATCATCAGCACCAGAGAATGGATTATTGCCTTCACCTACCGAATGCCTACGTCACTTAAAAACAATTCCAAATTGTATAGACGCAGTTATACATTTCAGATTTAAAGAGGTCACAAAGAAATGTTGCGCTGTCTTTCTTGGTGTTTCTGATGAATGTTTGGGAGCTTTGTTCTCTGATCCAGTTATTACTGCCCTTAAGTGGACTTGCAAATTAATTGGATAAGACTTTTGTATTATTTGCTTTAAATTAGTAACAACTATTATTTTATAATAAAATATTTGATGTATTATACAATAAAATTTATGTGAACTAATAATGTCGAAAATATATCAATATACGTAAAATTATTGATTTATAGTGATTATTAATCGAGAAATTCACAAAACTACACATTTTCAATCCTCCCTTCACAAAACTACACCTAATTCAATATGTTCACATATTTACTCCTTGATTTACCCTTTAAAAAATTATCAAAATTAAAATATTTTTATTTGGATTCGCTAATTAGTGTTTAGGGTATAGTATTAAAGGGGTAAGATTGTGTGGATAGGGTTTATTTAGATTTAATTTTGAGTGTTTAGATGTAGTTTTTTGAAATGATGTAGTTTTGTGAAATGTAATTCAAATGGTGTAGTTTTGTAATTCTCCCATATTAATTTAGATTGGGACAAATTACTCGAAAATCAAATTTGAAACCGAAAAAATTATGATTTTACAGAGGTTCGAGTACTAATTTTTAAAGGTTCTACTGTTATTTGTTATTTGGTTATATTAGTTTGTGACTAATTTATATACGTTGAATCGGGTTAGCCGGAAATTTTGAAAACTAGGAAAAAGTGGGTTACAAGTTTGTGAAGTAAGTTTCGAGTTGAAAAATACACTACAAGAAACTGGGCAAATAGCAACGAATTTTAGCAAGGAATTAGCGAGGAATTTATTTAGCAACGGATTTGTGAGGAATTAGCGAGGAATTAGCGAGGAATTAGCGACGACACTAAATTTCGTCGCTAATTCGTCGCCAAATAGCAACGAAACTATTCGTCGCTATTTCGTTGCTATTTAGTGACGAAATAGCGACGATTTAAGGAGGAATTCCTATATCGTCGCTAAATCGTCGCTATTTAGCGACGATTTAGCGACGAAGATATTTCCTTGTTAAATAGCGACGAATTTGCAAGGAATATTGCTAGGTTGGTGAGCACGTTTTCATTGAGCTTCACCGGTATTTGGCGACGAATTATTCGTTGCAATTTCCTCTCAAAATCGTTGGTAATTCATTGGTAAAAATATTTCGTTGTTAAATAGCAACGAATTTGCAAGGAATATTGCTAGGTTGGTGAGCACGTTTTCATTGAGCTCCACCGGTATTTGGCGACGAATTATTCGTTGCAATTTCCTCTCAAAATCGTTGGTATATTCATTGGCAACGAATTCATAAGTTTAGTAATTTTAGGGGTTTAAATTGTCGTTGCTAAATCGTTGCTATTTGATATTTAGCAACGATTTAGCAACGATTCGTCGCTAATTCGTTGCTATTTAGCGACGATTTAGCGACGAATCGTTGCTAAATCGTTGCTAATTTTTGCAATATACAAATTTTTAAACCCTTAAACCACCCCAAAATAAAGGTTTTTAAGAATTAGTGTTAACTTAAAAAGTGTAAACAAAGGTGAAAACAATTGTATAAATCAATAAAAAAAAATTGATTACAATATTATACTTAACGTGTATTAACTTACCGTTAACTTATATGTTTTACTAACATAAAGTTTATAATACAGAATATTTTCAGTTTTTTAGTAAATATCATAATTTGAAGTGTTATTCTCAATCTTATAATCTATAATTACATATGAAGTATGTATTATAGCATAGCAAACCGTTTTAGGGGTTGAAACCCTAAAAATAGGGTTTGGGTTTAGCAACGATTTAGCAACGAATCGTTGCTAAATCGTTGCTAAATATTAAATAGCAACGATTTAGCAACGATTACAACGAATCGTTGCTAAATCGTTGCTAATGTTTCTGACATTTAACCTCGTACTTTTGATACATAGAATGTAACATATTAGTCTAATCAGTAATTTAGCAACGATTTAGCAACGATTTATCAACGATCAGTACTTTTAGGGGTTTAAATTTGTTGGACTAATATGTTTTACATATCATTGCTAAATCGTTGCAATTTGATAATTAGCAACGATTCGTCGCTAATTCGTTGCTATTTAGCGACGATTTAGCGACGAATCGTTGCTAAATCGTTGCTAATTTTTGCACTATACAAATCTTTAAACCCTAAAACCACCCCAAAATAAAGGTTTTTAAGAATTAGTGTTAACTTAAAAAGTGTAAACAAAGGTGAAAACAATTGTATAAATCAAAAAAAAAAATTGATTACAATATTATACTTAACGTGTATTAACTTACCGTTAACTTATAGGTTTTACTAACATAAAGTTTATAATACAGAAAATTTTCAGTTTTTTAGTAAATATCATATTTCGAAGTGTTATTCTCGATCTTATAATCTATAATTACATATGAAGTATGTATTATAGCATAGCAAACCGTTTTAGGGGTTGAAACCCTAAAAATAGGGTTTGAGTTTAGCAACGATTTAGCAACGATTCGTTGCTAAATCGTTGCTAAATATTAAATAGCAACGATTTAGCAACGATTACAACGAATCGTTGCTAAATCGTTGCTAATGTTTTTGACATTTAACCTCGTACTCTGATACATAGAATGTAGCTTATGTGTCCGATCAATTATTTAGCAACGATTTAGCAACGATTTAACAATATAGACAAATATTGTTAATTGTTTCTCTTTGTAGTTTCTCTCTCTAAAAAGTCGATATCTTTCTCTAAACATGAGTTCTTTATTTATAGTGGCATTTCTCAGCCTTGTGACTTTAGCGCGTTCGAAGCACGCTCAATCCTTATTGTCGGTTAGAACTTCTAGTGGAAATCACACCAACGTGTTTCTTGAACATAGGTCGTACGGTCCTTTCTGCGACCTATTTTGCGACCAACAGAGTCCGTACTGACATCACTATGTTGGACATGCATTTGGAAAATCTTAAGCTGCTTTGAGCTCAATGGGCCGCAAAGTCGAGATCGGTTATTCAATGTGCTTCGGGCATTGACCCAAATGACATGGAGACTTCTTAGTTGGGCTAAGCCTTGGCTTAAGCCCAACACAAACATTAGTCCCGATTCTTGACTTCGGGAGGAGGAAATCGAGCTTATCTTATTTTGGCTTAGGCGTACCTGAGAAGTTTTGTTGGAAACGAAGCGACTCGGGAGATGACATGTCAGCCTATAGGTCCGAGTTTTTAGGCATAATGATAGCACCGTTTCGAAACGTCTCATCATGTTCCCCTTTTTCCTTATATAGTCAGTTGTTGGAACATATTTCTTCACTTTCCTCCTTCATAACTAAAATGTATTTTCTCTCTCTAGTTTTTTCTCTCTCATATTCTTTTAGTTTTCGCCTATTTTGATTTCGCCTTTGCAACAATGTCGAGTTCTACCTAATCTTTGAGCTCTTCGTTTTTTCGGTTCACAAGGAGTCTTGCGAAATAATATGAAGACCCGAATTGTTCCGCGACCTGATTCGGCAGTTAATCAATCGACTCGCAATTCACCTCGGACTGCCTTTGGTTCTCGAATTCCTTTTGACGACTTGGCTCGTCAGTCTTCATCTCAGCTTTTTGGTGTGAATTGTTTAAAGATATTGTGAGATACTCGGTTTTTGTAGTTTTGGATTGGGCTACTGCTAAGGACGAATCTTTCCTTGCAAATTTAGTGGGTGATTAGTCCACCTCACTTTTGCTAAGTGGCTAACTTATTTTGCGGGTTAGACCGGTTAAGTTTCGCGAGCTCCTTGTTTGAGTTTAAGCATTTGATCTTTTGATAGATTTTGAAAGTATTATAGATGAAATACTTGAGAAAAATCGATTTTATAAATTGTTTTGGCAGCACCCTGAGAAGGGATGCGTATGTACCTAAAAAGGAGATCAAGCTAGTAATAGTTCTTACTTTTGCATATAATTGATTCTTATTTTTTACTCACTCCGTTTTTGCAATAGTTATAATTGATTCTTATTTTTTTTTATAGAAACACTCGCTTATATAAAAAAATTTGAATCATTGACGGAAAAATAAATATATTTTGGTCTCGTAGATAACCAAATCAATTCTCTTAAACACTCTTTTATGGATCACAATGTAATGATCATGATCCGGATGTCCATTACCTTTGAGAGTTCAACTATTTATTAATGTGATATTATCCGCTTTGGGCCCTAAGATCTGCACGGTTTTGGTCTCGGTTTTCTTCCCAAAATGACTCACATTAAATTGCGGGTTAGACTCTACCGTATATATTAGATTTTCATTATCTAAATATCTGATGTGAAACGAATGTTATAGTTCACCCCCACTCAAAGACGCAACGTCCTCGTTGCCCACCGGGCCCCATAAAATCGACCCTCTAGGTCAGAACTAGAATGACTACTCGCTCTGATACCACTTGTAACGACCCCAACCCGGGTGTCCGTTACTTTGGAGAGCCTAACCATTCATTAATGTGATATTGTCCGTTTTGGGCCCTAAGGCCCACACGGTTTTGGTCTTGGTTTCCTTCCCAAAAGACATCATATTAAATTGGGGTTAGACTCCCCCTTATATATTAGATTTTCAATCTCTAAATATCCGATGTGGGACGAATGTTACAATACACTCCACTCAAAGGCGCAACGTCCTCGTTGGGCACCAGGCCACCAGCCGATCGACCCTCTATGTCAGCACTAGAGTGGTTACTCGCTCTGATACCACTTGTAACGACCCCGACCCGGATGTCCGTTACCTTTGAGAGTCTAACCATTCATTAAAGTGATATTGTCCGCTTTGGACCCTAAGACCCACACGGTTTAGATCTTGGTTTTCTTCCCAAAATGCCTCAAATTAAATTGAGGTTAGACTATCCCTTATATATGATATTTACATTCTCTAAATATCCGACGTGAGACGAATGTTACAATTCACCCCCACTCAAAGGCGCAATGTCCTCGTTGCGCACTAGGCCCAGAGAATCAGCCTTCTAGGTCAGAAGTAGAGTGGCTAATCGTTCTGATACAACTTGTAATGATCCCAACTCGAACGTCCTTACCTATGAGATTCTAACCATTCATTAATGTGATATTGTCCGCTTTGAGCCCTAAGACCCACACAATATTGGTCTTGGTTTCCTTCCCAAAATGGCTTACATTAAATTGGGGTTAAACTCTCTCTTATATATTATATTTGGACGAATACTACAATTCACCCACTCAAAAGCGTAACGTCCTCGTTGCGCATCAGACCCCAGTCGATCGACCTTCTAGGTCATCACTAGATTGGCTACTCGATGTGATACCACTTGTAACGACCCCGTTATCTTTGAGAGTTATCCATTCATGTAATATTTTCCGATTTGGGTCTTAAGGCCCACATAGTTTTAGTTTGGTTTCATTTCCAAAAAGTCTCACATTAAATTGGGGTTAAACTATGTCTTGTATATTAGATTTTTCATTTTCTAAATATTCGATGTGGGACGAATGTTACACACAATTTCTCTACAAAGAATGTTACATTATTACTTATACATACATTAAAAAATGTTAGTTAAACTTGGCATAAACTAAAAAAACATGGAATAAACTAAATTTGGTATGCTAGATAAACTGAATTTGGTATGCTAGCATGATGTTCAGAGGTAGGCCTGGGAAAAATACCCGAAACCGAAAAACCGAAAATGAAGAACAAAAAAAAATGGTTCCAGTTCCACCCTAAATACATGATAGTTCCCGAGTTTAAGAACCGTTTTTATCCGATAGGAACCAGAACCGAACCGAAAATCGATGGTAAAACCGAAAAAAAAATTATACTCTGGTTATTTTTTATATTTTCGGTATTTTTCATATTTTCGGGTATTTTTTTTAACTTTGGGTATTTTTTATTTTTTTCGGGTATTTTTTCTATATATGGTCTAAAATACCCGAAAATAGAAAATAATACCCGAAAAAATAATAAAAAATACCCAAAGTTAGAAAAATATCCGAAAATAATTAAAATACCCGGAACCGAAACGAACCGAAAATTTTGGGTAGTTTACGGTTCCTCGAACAAAGAACCGAACCGATCCGGAACTGATAGGAACCGAACCTGAACCGAATCGGAACCAAACCGAAAAATTTAAAAGGTGTAATTGGGTATTAGAATTCGGGAACCGAAAGAACCGGAACCGAATAAATTCGGCCCGAACCAAATACCCGAATATCGAAGCCTATTCGAAGGACAACTAAGGAAACGGGTACATGAACTTCATCAAAGCTTTAAACTTATAACTGATTCACTTCTTAATTTTATCCAAAGTCGGCATTACATAAAAAATGCTCAAAATTATATTGAAACTGTTTCACCTAAATTTTGGCATTTAAGATATTGTATTATATTATGATATAATAAGAACTGTTTATAAAGAATATACTATGATTGATTCAAGTTTTGCTCTGGAGCAATTTAGTTGTTTTGAGTTGTTATCTATTTTTTGCACCGTAAATCATTTCAAAATTTTGAGTTACATATTATGTCAATAGGGATAATTTGTCATATTCTCATATCCATCATTTCAAAATATTATTTTTGGAACTATTATAAGATATTTATAAAAAATGGACACTGAAAAATGGTTTACTAGGTGATTGATACTCACATGAATAGTGCATCACTATTCACGAAATCATAGACTTTTTTACTCTCGGTCTCTTTTCTCTCTTCACTCTCTCTTATCTCTTCACTCTCTCTTCACTCTCTCTTCTCTCTCTCTTCTCTCTCTCTTTTCTCTCTCACTTCTCTCTCTTCTCTCTCTCCAAGCTCTCTCTTTCTATCGCCAAGCTCTCTCTTTCTCATAGATTTTTATTTTTCTTTCATAGATCTATGTCTTTATCTCCCTCTATTTTGGATTTATCTCTCGAATCTTTTTCGAATTCTTTCTCCTTCGAATCTCTCTCGAGCTTTTTCTCCTTCGAATCTCTCTCGATCTCTCTCGGTCGGATGTCTCTTGAATCTTTCTTTTCCGGTTGATCTCTATCTAGATCTCTCTCTTGGTTGAATCTCTATCGATCTCGAATCTCTCTCGCTCGAATCTCTCTCGGGTCTCTTTATTGTTCGGATGTCTCTCAATTGGATCTCTTTCTCGGTGGGATCTCTCTCGGTTTGATTTATTTTCGGTCGGATCTCTCTCACTTGGTCGATTTCTCTTTTGATATCACGATATCATTTTTGTTATCCCGGTTTTGATTGTTATCGCGCTATTTTTTTCTTGTTATCACGATTTATTTCTTGTTATCACGATATTTTTTTTGTTATCGTGTATTTTTTTGTTATCATGATTTTTTTGTAATTAATCAAAGAAATTATGATAACTATATTGAGTTACCGTGATAATAATTTGACCATTATAACTTTGATTTTTTTCGTTATCAAAATATTTGTTTTGTTATCGCGATATTTTGTATGTTACCGCAAACAAATTTTGGCACTGATAACTCAGTTATCGTGTAATTGATATCGTCTAACTTATATATTACACAATAACTCAATTAAATATTGTTATTTATTTGATAAAAAGTTATAAAATATGTTCGCGATAACAAGAAAGATATCCGATAACAATTGCGTATAAAAAAGCAAAGATATAATGGTCAACAAAAAAATTTTCTCTCTTCCCACCTAAATAAAAAATCACCTCCTAATTTTTAAGTCTTCCATGTCTATATTTTTAATTCATCCATTATTATATTATCAAGTAAATTTGACAATTTCTGTTAACCATATAGTGGAAATGTACCACTCGATTCACCTATACTACTTCCGGTGAGCAAATATTTTTTCTAAATATGTGGGGGAGGCAACAAAATTTACAATAACCTTAATTTTTAAATGTTGGAACTCAAATTTTACAAATTGATTTTAGTCACTTTTCTGGTGACATTTTCGGCAAACTCTTTGCTCGAAATGACCGGTTTATTGTGCATTAAAATTTTAAAAGTTAATACTTCGGACTATAACTTAAGAATGCTCATATGTAAAAGTTGAAGTGTTTTGAACAAAAATGGAAATTCAAACCGGATATTTTCTAAGTTAAAACTCATATTATAATTTTGGAGATATATTTAAATTAAGAATTTATTAATTGAGTTCAAACCCATAAATTTCTTCTTTTGGATTTTGATTATTGACTTTCCAGTCTAATTATTTTGGACTACTAAACATAATTAACCAAAAAAATGGCATGATTAACATAAATAACCAAGGCAAAAATCAACTTTGTTACTCATACCATTTCTTTTGGTTAATTATGTTTAGTGGTCCAAAATAATTAGATTCAAAATCCATAACCAAAATCTAAAAGAATAAGTCAATAGGGAATTACAAAACTACGTCATTTAAATTGCATTTTACAAAACTATATCATTTCAAAGTCAATTATCAAAACTTAACTGAAACATTCAAAATTAAATACAAATAAATCTTATCCACAAATGCTTACCCTTTTAATATTATAACATAAACACTAATTAACGAACCCAAATAAAAATATTTTAATTTTGATAATTTTTTAAAAGGTACATAAACCCGGAAAACGGTTTTTCATACCAGAATAATAACAATATATGGAGATCATACATCAACTTTATATAATGTCAATTAACAGATGTAATCAGTTTTAGTTTCAGTTACATACATTAATTCATCAAAATCGTCTAAAATCCAATTTTCCGTTTGTGAAGTTAAATATCCGTTAATTATATCTATTACGGGCTCATGTGACTCTTGCTTGTCAAACACATATTAATTATTTAAAAAATAAAAATCACCAAAAATTGTTAAAAATTCAGAAAATTAGGAAAATAAATTTATTGGAAAATCTCATATGGTAAATAATTTTTTAATAATTCATAAATAATGTAAAAATATTATAAATAATAGAAAAATTTATGGTAGTTTATAAAGAATCCAATTAATAAAAAAATTAATAAAGAATCCAATTAATAAAAAAAATTATAAAGAATCCAATAAAAAAAATTTAAAAGAATATATTTATAAAAAAAATTATAAAGAATCCAATTAATTTGTTTTCCTAATTTTATGATTTTTTAACAATTTTTGGTGGTTTTTATTTTTAAAAATAATGTTTGACATGCAAGAGCCACGCGGGCCCGTAATAGACATAATTAACAGAGATTTAACTCCACAAACGGAAAAACGGATTTTAGACGTTTTTGATGAATTAGTATATATGTAATTTGAATTAAAGTTGATTAAATGTATGAATTGGCAAACTACAAAAGTTAAGGTATGATTTCCATATATTGTTATTATTCATGTATGAAAAACCATTTTTCCACATAAACCTTGAAGGGTGTAATTATAAAAATAATATTGAACTATGTAAAGTTTCGTGAAAGAATGGATGAAGTGATGTAGTTTTGTAAATTCCTAATAAGTTAATAAGTATAAACCCAATTAATAAATTCTTAATTTAAATATAGAGATAATTGGTTGAGAGGGTACATTTTATTTTTCTAATTTACTAGAAGCTAGTTTTTGTTTTGTAATTGGTAAGTGGGTAATTTCATATGTTAAAAGATAATTATAACCGTTAAGTTAATTTTTATGATTCTTTGTGCTGAATGGTAAAATCTAATACGTGAATGATGAATGAATACATGAACGGTGAATAACATCGATGAGTGATGAATATCATTTGTGAACGATTTTTATATCACTATTAACGTGTTATGTTTTGTTAATGAATGATTAATCCATATGATGAATGAAGAATAATGATAAGTGAATGGTGACAGTCAGGGTCGGTCTAATGTTTTTGGATGCCCTACGCCAAAAAAAAAAATTATGTCTATATAAAATACTTAAAAATTGTTTTAATAACAAAAAATGATATATGAACAAATTTTTTTAATATATTCATTTTATAAAATATATCCATTTATAAATATGTATCTATATCCCTTTTGAAAAAATCATAAAATGCTAAATATTGAATTCAAATAAAAGTAAATAATTTTCAAAGTATTGTAAGAGAAAATTCAATTTCTAAAAGTAGTATTAAAACGTTTAGTTTTATGAAACTCTCTAAAAAAAACAATTTGCGAAAAAACAATAAAATCCAACAAAATGGTATAATCAAAAGTAAAAACTAAATCAATCTTTTTTTTTCTTTCTTCTCTTCCTCTTCTTCAATACGAATCATTTTTTCTTTTCATTCAAAATCCCACAAAAATAAGGAAAACTAACAAAAATGAATCTTATAAAAAAATTTAACAACTTTTTTTACATAAAGATTTTTTTTTTCTTGCTAAAACATGCCCCTAAAATCCCGGATGTCCTAAGCCACCGGTTCCCTGGCTTGCCCTCTGGGCCGGCCTTGGTGACAGTCGAATGATGAATGATGAATATCAGTTGGTAAATAGTGAATAACGTTGGTGAATGATAAATATGTTTTGGGTAAATATTAATAAGGATAAAATAGTCATTTTATATACTCTGAAAATTAAAATTACTTAAATTTCTCATTAGAAAATTAAAATCACCCTATTGACAATTACAAAACAAAAACTACATAATTTACTAAATTTCCCTTAAATATATCTCCAAAATTATAATATGGTTTTTAACTTAGAAAAATACACATTTTAAATTTCCAATTTTTATTCAAATATTTCTATTTTTATATAACAGGATTGACAACAAAAAAAAACATACCAGGATTTGTAGGTTATAGTCCAAAATACTAACTTTTTAATGCACTCATAAACTGGTCATTTCGGACAACGAATTTGCTGAAAACTTAAACAGAAAAGTGACTAAAAATCACTTTATAAAATTTGAGTTCCATCCGTAAACACCATACTTTGTCTGCAATATCCAAAATTTGTCTCTTCAGCGATAATATATTTTTGGTCTCCATCCAAATAATTTTGTGTGCGACGTTTTCTAAATAATATGTATCTGTCTAAATTTTATTTGACTTTAAATCGAGAGATATTATAAAATTATGATTGTATATACTTTTGTTAATTTTAATTTTTTTTTGTTTGTTAATTTTATTTTTAATTTCACATGTGAGTTTTAGGAAAATATCAAAATATAATCTTGCGAATCTTTAACGAACAGTTTGCTTTTATATACATAACATATTATATACAATCCATAGAAAACACCGAATGTTCAATCTCCAGAGGGTAAGATATTTTGAATAAGTTAACACATGCATGTACAAAATCAAAAGAAAAAGCAAACAAAGATAGTTTACTAAAAATTAAACATGCATGTACAAAATCAAAAGAAAATGCAACAAATATCGTCTACTAAATACTCATACGCTTACAAGATCTATAAATACTAGTAACTAATAATGTGACAATAAAGTACTAAATCACAACACAACACACACAAAATCACATAAACAAAAAAAAACATTAAACAATGAGTATTGTGATCCAACAAAGAGTGTATGCATCAATCTTGTTAATGATGGTAGTGATGCTATCAACTTCTCAAAACACAAATGGTAACAACAACAATGGTATTGGTGTTATTGATGAGCTTGGTCCGATGCCGGATAAAGGATTGTTACCAAATCCAATTTCTTGTGTGGCAGACGCAAGAAAGATTCCGAATTGTGTGAAGTCAGTGAAGCATTTTCATTTCAAAGAAATCAAGAAAGAGTGTTGTATCGTTTTACTTGGTCTTCCTGAAGATTGTTTCGGGATTTTGTTTCCTATGCGTTTCACATATCGTGTTATGCTTAAGATTACTTGCAAAATCATAGGCATAGGTGGTTAGTCACATTTTGTTTTATTACTTGTTTGTTCTTTTCCTTTTTTTTTTTTTATGTCTCAACGAAATTATTCAGATTTCTAATAAAATGTTTGATTCATAGATTTGTTGACTCAACTACTCACTAAGCCATCATAAGGTTTTTAGATTAAACCAAACCAAATTACTTATGTCGGTCTAGTACGGTTTGGTTTTTTGGTTAATGTTTTTTACCTACCTACATGCCTACAATGTATCACATAGCCACCTAGAATATGATGGTAGGAGATATGTAAAGTTAAAAGACAAAAGGCAGGGAGGAAACTAAACTAAGAGCATTAACATCACTAGAGGCAAAAAACCTTTTTAAAAAAAATATTATTTTGTTTTTATTTAATAAAAAAAAACCAATCGCGGCTCGCCACGTGGCAGTAGAACCGCAAATAGTTTAAGAACTGTCGCTTATATTAAATTTTTTGGAGGTGGTTTTCGGGGTTAAGAGGTGGGGCAAGATGGCCGATAACAATGCTCTAACACGTCTTACACCCAAATAGAATATAGATCTAGACTAGACCCTAAACTTGGTGGTTGAACAAAACAATTATTTTCAAATGTTTCTGAATAAACCAAATAACTCGTCTTTAAAAAAACACCAAACACAGTCACAATAGCGAACCTTTTTGCAAATATATTATCTTTCTTGTGTCTTTTCACCAAGAATAACGTGTACATATGGGTCAAGCTTTGCTTGCTTTCTCTTCAAGAAGATAACTTTTATGAGTTTGGTTAAACAAAACTTACCATAGGCTTCAGAATGTTGAGACGAACGTCGGTGTAGGCCGTCTCCAACTTTAGTTTAAGGCACTGCGATTGGTAAACAATGTTATTTTTTTAAACAATTTTGATTGTATACGGAAAAAAAAAGTAAAGAGCAAAACTGTGACAACAGGGCTTACTTGTAGATGTAAGAGACGATTCCAAGGATCACACAAAGAAGAATAATGTCGAGACAGAAGTTGCGGCTGGATCTCATCTGAAATCCATACCCCATATTTTTGAACATAAAGTTGTGACGAGACGATAAATCATAATGACAATAAATTTCAAAAGATGAGGTTTCTGTTTTTAGCCTTTTACCTGAACAAGCTGTTTCTTAAGCCGAACATTGGTGTTCCTCAAATCCGAAGTTGCTCCATCGACCTATCAACAAAAATAATCGAGAAATTATATGGATATCAAATTTCCACTGTCTAATAAGGACTAATCATTGAACGTAAATGGATCTCACCTTTGTTTCCATTTCGTCCATCAATGGGACTTGCTTGTCAAGTTCCTGAGATCGAAGAATCGTTAAATCTCCATCAGATAGACCAAATATGTTAGAATGGGGGCATGAGAAAACGAAGAAACCTCATTCATATCACGTGCTAAGTTCTTGAGTGCGTCCAAACCTTCCGATATCACGTCAAGACCCTCGTCCTGTAGAAAAAACATAACATATACTAAATCCCAAGTTCTAATTGATGAAAACAAGAACGGATCTATGAAACTCATGTACCTGTTTCTGTCTTCTCATCTCATATTCTTGCCGAAACTGGCTCGACTCTTCAGATTGCTGGAAAAACCCATCATCCATGTCTTCCTCTGATGCCAAAACCATGGAAGAAGAAAAACAAAGCTCGTGTTTTCATATATACATAGTCTCTTGTGGTAAGTAGGTAAAGAAATGTTTGGTTGGTACCAGATATATCAAACTTGATGTTTTTGTTGGGAGCAGAAGCTCCTCCCCAATCATTATTAGCTTGCTTTGCTGCACTCTCATGCCCGTCGGGTATCACTTGAATCCTGTCCGCTATCGCGATAACTAGTTCACATCGGGATTCTCGTTCCTGTTTTGTAAGCCCTTTGACCTGTACATGTGTATATACACATACAATGCAATTTAATTCAAAAGCTTTAACCACAACCATCGATATTCCTTTATCTAATCAATTAAAAAGTTAACTGTAACGACCCGACCAGGGCGTCCGTTACTTTTGAGAGTCTAACTCTTCTTTAATGTGATATTGTCCGCTTTGGGCTCACATTAAATTGGGTTAGACACTCCTATATATATTAGATTTTCATTCTCTAAATATCTTATGTGGGACGAATATTACGTTAACCTTTTTAACGGCTAGTTTCTGCAGTTTAACAACATCTTCAGCTAAACGGGCTTTCGTCCTCCGAACCTCGGCATTCATGGCAACAGCTGCAGCTCTATTGCTCTCTGTCGATGCCGACTCGGCTTTCTACATAAATTCGAAACAAAATCAAAAGATGTTCAACAAAGGAGGGAGAAAAGCATATCAATGAACAAATATTTAGGGTTTTAAGATGAGAGAGAGAGGGAGACGAACACGGAGAACAGATTCAATATCGGAGTCGATGGAGGTGTAGAGACGGGAGAAGGCATCGTCGCCGGAAGCGCCAAGCTCTCGCTGCTTGTCGACGTCGTACTTGCCGTATCTTTTGCAAATCTCGTCGACTCTGAAGATTATATCTATCACCGGAGGCATCTCTTCTGCTTCCTTCTCCTCGTCAAACACTGAAGATCTCCTTCCTCCATTTTTAGGCAATCTCTCTCTCTTCAGGAAACGAGAAGCGGAGCGTAAACGGCGGAATTTTTTGAAGTATTAATAGTTGTAGTTTTCTTCTTCTTTTTTTATTTATACATAATAGTAAATGGAGAATTACAAAACTACGCTATTTGAATTACATTTTATAAAATTACATCATTTCAAAATTACCTAATAAAACTACATCTAAACACTAATAATTAAATTCAAATAAATCTTACTCATATAATTTTACCCTTTAATATTATATCCTAAACACTAATTAGCGACCCAAATGAAAAGATTTTGATTTTGGTAATTTTTTAAAAGGTAAATCAAATTTTTAAAATTTTGAAAAGATGTAAATATCTGAAAAAATTGAATAAGGTAAATTTTGTAAAGAAAGAGATGAAAATGTGTAGTTTTGTGAATTCCTCGATATTAAATGTACTTCGTTTCTTTGTACAATTTTTTTTGTAAAATCGTATTTTTTTGTCTTTTCGTTCCGGAATAGTGGATCGACTTTTATTTATTATATTAACTAAGGGGTTGTCCAAGCTGCTCGCGGGTTATTTGATATTTAAAGTTCATTTTATTAGCTTACCATGAAACATCTTTTCAAAAGCATCTATCTCTTTACTTCTAATTTAATAAGGACATTTTTTTATTTTTTTCGCTTTTTTAATTTTATAGGCCACAAAAAAATTATTTTTAAAATCTGAAAACGACAATATTTTTTATTTAATTTTAAGAATTTTATAAAAATATTTCAAAAATCAAAAAACAAATTTAAAAAGTTTTTCCGAAAATCATCAAAATATGATTATAAATTCGATTTTTTCAAAAATTTTAAGGTTTAGAAACTAAAATCTTATCATTTGGGTTCGCAAACCCTAAACCAAGACCCCTGGATTAGTTTAGGATTTAGATTTGTCAATTTTTGATTTTTTTTGAATTTTTTTTAATTAAAAAAATAAAAAAGGGGCATAAGAGATTTTTGAGGGTATAAGAGATGTTAAGTACAGAAATAGGGGCATTACAGAAGTTGCCTCGCTTACCCTCCCTTAAACCTATTCGAGCATTTCCATCCATTAGAAACTCATAGAGTACCTTGAGAATAAAATAATATTATATATAATATATTTTAAGTAAAGAAACTTATATAATATTTTAACAGAATATTACCTCCATTGGTAAGATATCTTATGAGATTCTTGACATTATAATATTATCATCATTTGAATAATTTATTTTAAGTTTTTTAATGTTAAAGTATTACTAATAAAATTTAAATTATATTAATATATATTTAGAAATATCAGATTATATTATAAATATGTCTTAAGTTCTCAAAAAATAAAATAAAATGTTATATCTTTATATTTATTTTAAAACATAAGTTTTTTTTGTTTTTCTTAACTTAATAGTATGAATTTAAAACTAATATGAAATAAAGTATAAAATTATACATAATTGAGTTTGTTATGTAGATAATTTTATTTTATGTTTTTATAAAATATTTTGCAAACAAAAATAATAATAGATAAAGTATTTTAATTCATATTTTTAGTTTTGAGAAATTTGGATTACTAAAAATAATATTAACCACATATGAATAAACATGTGGCAAGTAATTATGAGAGATAAGGTTTCTAATGGGTCTCTTAGAGCATCTCCAAAAAGGAACCTCAAATTTGAGGTTTCATCAACCTCAAATTTGAGGTTTCATGTGTTTCTCTCTAAAAGAAAAACCTCAAACTTAATTTTATATATTGCATTTAAGTCCTTACTATTTTTCACAATTAAATAAATCTCTTAATTTTTGTAGATAATATAAAATACACCTCAAATAATTATTAAACCAATAAATAATTACTAAATTAATATTTTTTATTTTAATTTAAAGTCTTTCTTTTAGTTTAACATGTGAAAATTAAGTTTATATTTACAAAATATAATTTTTTATGTACTAAAATGATGAAATTAAAAAGTTAATAAAGATATTTGTGAAATATTATTAATTGGAGGGATGAAAGTGCAAAAGAAAGATGGAACCTCAAATTTGAGGTTTTGAGGTTTCTTTTGGAGAACAAAAAACCTCATATTTGAGGTTATGAGGTTTCTTTTGGAGATGCCCTTAGGGAAGAGACTATAAGGCACGGATTTATACGTTGGAAGAATAAAATATTAATTTTTGAATATATAAAATCACTTTTAATAAAAGTTTCTAAACTAGAAACCCCCATTGGAGATGCTTTTAGAGCATGAATAGTAAAAAATTTGGGCACAAACTCTTAGGGATTAATTATTTATTTTTTAATTTTTATTTGATTTTAAAAAAAAAAGTTTTAAAATAATATCGTGTGACTGGAGCCGCAAGTTGGGCAAGAATCGGATCCCGAATGAGAGTTACAAGAGTGAATCTCTTGTAATTTTAGTGGACCCTACATCTAAAAACACACTTAAATCCCCCCCCCTAATAATCATGATCTTAGAGCATTTTTATAGGTTTTTCGGTAGGGAGGGATTTTGAAGTTTTTTTTTAATTTTTATGAAATTTTTTTTAAAAGAAGAGACCAATCGCAGACCATCATGTGTCAGTGAGACCCGCGAAAAAATAAGAGTTGCCTTTTACAAGAGAGACAAAAAGGTGAGTTTTTCACTATTCATGTGAGATCCACCTTAAGAGTTGGCTTAAAACCCTTCTATAATGATGGTCTTATATATTAATTGGAAAATATTTTTGCAAAGAACTTTTAAATTTTTTTTATAATTATCAGACAATATCACTACGTAATTATATTATTACCTATGTTTTAGAACTGATTTTATGATTATAATGAATCAAGTTAAAAAGTTCTCAAAAACCCCATTAAATTAGCCCAATTGAATACAAATTATATAAATCGATCGCCTCTTTTTCAAAAAATTTAACGCATATATCTTGTTGCTAAAATCGGAACCAAAATTACACAATTATAATGATTTAAATCTCGGCATATGGGCCACAAATGATCGACCCATTAGTCATTCTTACACTGTTGTAGGCGCTGAGATTCAATTCCGGATGGGGTAGTGTTATCTGCCTCATATGAACTTATGTTTTGAAAAATAAACTTTGGAAATGATGTAGTTACCTGAAGTGTAATTAAAAAGGGCAATTCTTATGAATACCACTAAAAAGTTATTTTTTAACACAATTAGCACAGATTTTCAAAAGTTTTACAAATACCATTAAAAAGTTTTTTCTCATAAATACCACAAATCTTAAATTTTCAAAATTACACCCAAAACCTTCAAAACACTATACCCTACTCCTTCAAAACTATACCCTACTCCTTCAAAACTATACCCCACTCCTTCAAAACTATACCCTAAACACTGTATAGCGAACCCAAATGAAAAAATTTAAAATCTTAAAGTGTTAAAACTCATTTTTGGTATTTGTAGTATTATTTAAGCCAAACGGATCGTTAACGGTCGCTGTAATACCGTCGAAATTAACGTTTTTCGACTCGTCAACGTTTCTCGACTCGTCAACGAATCTCAATTTGATCAGTCAAAAATAGTTAATGATTTAATTAGAAAGTTCATATTAATTGAACTTTATATTGAAACTTTCAAAATTCATGATTTAATTGTACCAAATTTGAAAATTCGACATTTATTAAGCATTTTTCCCGTTTATTTTACCATCTAATTCCTCGCCAACGGTAATTAAGGGGTTCACAACAACTATCTACCCAAAAACTGAAAATCTACGTAGTAACAAAGTTGTGAAACAGAACAAATAACCCCTCTTTCTTATTTATGAGGTTATTGAAGACATTGTAAATTATATACTTTGTAGAGAATGACAATGTCCCTTTGTAGACAACTTTCTTTGGCAAATAGACTTATCTCTCTATGGTTCTTTGAATAGCTCACGACCAATGACAACCCTTCTGATCTCGCTTGTTCCTGCGCCGATTTCATATAACTTTGCGTCTCTCAGAAGCCGTCCTGTTGCATATTCGTTTATGTATCCATTTCCGCCTAAACATTGTATTGCCTGCAAGTGAAACATCAAACCCAAATCTCTTGAGTTTTGCAGGAAAAGTGAAAATATACATAATAGTCATCCAAATAATGGATTAAATCTTCAAGATTTATGTAATGGATGATAGTATAAGAAAAATCAGGAGAGGAAGGGTAATATACCTGTAAAGCAACCTGTGTTGCTCTTTCGGCTGCGCAAAGAATAGTCCCCGCACAGTCCTAGAAGAAGAAAAATACATCATGAAGGCTCTTATCAGGTTCTGGTGACGGTACGGATCAGATAAATACTGACGATTCTTTTCATAATAGGAAACGAGAAGGGAGAATTATTCAAATTATCAAATCACCTTTGGGTCAACTTTTCCATTGTCACACTCCCTCGCAACCGAATAAACGTATGACCTGAAATGCGAAACATCTTTCTCCTTGAGCTAAATTTCAGTTGTGTGGCAAAAAATTAATTCCAGAATATTGAGAGAAGTTTTCTACCTTGAAGACTGTAATGCAGTGTACATGTCAGCAACTTTACCCTGAAATTACCAAAACAAATTTCTTTAAGAATCTTACAATGGAAGTCGAGATATTTAGAAATGTCTACGTGAGTGTTGATAAAAGATCAACCTGCATAAACTGGAATTCTCCGATGGGACGACCAAACTGTTCTCTCTGGCGAATATAGGGAAGTACGGTGTCGAGGCATGCCTGCATTATGCCTAAGGGCCCAGCTGCTAAAACAAGTCTCTCTAAATCAAGACCCGACATCAGAACATATACTCCTGCACGTAAAACCCATATGTACATCAGACAAGTATAGAGAGAGAGGGCCTGTAGCATCTAAGCATGAAATGTACAACACATGTATGAAATCTTGCATTTTCTTCAGTTATGTTATTTTTGGCCTAGCAAAACATGCGTTGGTGATTAGGTAGTGTTATTAAGCAGGTAGTTAATTACTCCCTTACAATACTTTTAGTATCTCAATCTCAGAAAGTAGATTATCATATTACTAGAGACCATGCAATTCAAATTATACATCAACCTAGAGACCCGAAGTAAAAAGGATGAAGTTGCAACAATCAAAACCTTTTCCTTCCTTGTCAAGAATGTTTTCTTCTGGAACAAAGCAATTCTCAAAAACAAGCTCACACCTGCTCAGGAGAGAGTGAAGTCAGAAAAAGAGGCAGTGAATTAGAGGGTTTTAATAGAAACAAATACGTTATCGTGAGAAAATGTGGATTACGTATCGCTTCCCCGCATTCCAAGTTTGTCCAGCTTCTGAGCAGTACTGAATCTGCAAAAACACCAACAAACGAAATGAATATACTTTTTAGTAAGTATCATATAAAGGCAGTTTTAACTTTGTTAAACAAGATGAGGAAAACACATACCCGTCCATTCCCTTCTCTATAATGAAAGCTGTGATTCCTTTAGAACCTGCTTTTGTATCCGTTTTGGCATAAACAACCTGATCAAACCAAAAAACAGAAATGGTAAAAAAATATTACATCAAATTAAAAAAGTATGTACGCCTTAAGCAAAACCAATATAAGAAGTTAACATATAAGCTATAATATATCACCAGTGTTTCAGCAGACGGGCCATTAGTGCACCACATCTTGTTGCCCTGTAGTATATAGCCACCATCTACCTTCTCAGCTTTACATTTCATGCTGACGACATCTGACCCGGCTGCAAAGAATATAAAAACTAAAATCAGTACACATCAGAATAAAGCTTCCTCCATATATATAACTCTTCAGCTAAATGATTTGTATCTTACCGTTAGGTTCACTCATTGCAAGAGCACCGATATGCTCTCCACTGATAAGCTTCATACGAAAAATATCATTAGTTAGCTAAACGCTAACGAGATTTCAAATGAAAAGGTCAGTGGAAACATGCAACAATTCCCAGATGAAGAAAATCAAACTATTACGGGGAAATTGCTAACACCAGTGGTTGTGTTGATAAACCATAAGCATTGCAGTGACATCACCCGCAATCTCTGACCATAGTATAAAAGCTGAGATAAAACCGTACCTTTGGCAAATACTTTTGCTTTTGGGCTGTAGTTCCATTCCTGACCTGTAAAGTACTAATAAGTCTTTTCTCTTGGCTAACAAAAACAGTAGATATTGCAAGGTAGATTGTGGGCATTATATATTTACCAATTGGTTGATGCAAAGATTGGAATGGGCACCGTAAGACAGAGCAACTGAACCCGATGCCCGACTGATTTCCTCCATAGCTATGCAATGATACAAGTAACCAAGACCTAAACCTCCATATTCCTCTGCAAGTTAACCCAAATGATTATGAGGTTCACGTTCTCGTATAACATAACCGATAAAAAAGAAAACATGATGATGCTGTGCTAGGACCAGAGATATATACCTGGTGCAGTGATTCCATGGAGATTGAACTCACCCATTAGCTTCCATAAGTTTACATCCTAGTTTAAAAAAAAGTTTCAAAAACATTAGTCATTGAGGAGATACATACATACATAAGGCAACAAAAAAAACCCGTAATATGATGGAATAAAAAGACCTTAGGAAATGAATTAGTCCGATCGATATGTTCGGCATGAGGAGCGATAACATCTTGTGCGAACTTGGATACACTTTCTTTAAACTGTGTTAGTTGCAAAGACAAGAAAGTTCAATGAAATGAAATGAAAAAAAGGCAGTATCAAATCATCTTTACACATTATCAAGTTCACTAACACTAAATATATCAGATAGAAGTCGAAAACTAAACAATAGAAAACACCAATTACCCTCCACACTAACTCATAACTCCCTCCAAAGCTAACAAAATCGAACACAGAACAGTCACACCATTTTTGTAAAACAATAACGCAACATCTTCCGATTTCAGAACAAACTTAAAACTTCCATTTCAGAAAAAAAACACAATCGTCTCAATGGAGAAAGGGGAAAGAAACCTGAAGCTGAGTGTCGTCGAATAAGAGTGAAGAAGAAGAAAATAGACAAGACAATTGCCTCCTCCGCGTCGTCTTGACGGCGTAACCGAGGATCGATCTGGCGGCGAACAAACTCTTCATCTTTTCGATATATTATTTTAGACAGTTTTGTTAATAAATGAACAACTAATTTCTGGGGGGGGTGTGGGGTTAATGTTGGAACTAAATATCTTTATAAACAAGTCCGTGAGATAAATAAAGAGATATGAGCAATCAGTCATATAAGACCATCTTCGTTAGATAAACCAAAAATTTCTTAACTATTCATTGGAACTCATGAACAGTTGGTATTAAATAAAAGAAAAAAAAAATAATTAAAAACGCATAAATCATAGATCGCCACGTATACAAAGGCCCACTAAATAGTTAAGATCCGGATCTTAAATAGAAAATATAAGATCCGGATCTTAACTATTTAATGGGTCCAACCTGCTAAGATCTCTTTAAGAAACCCCAATGGTAAACCCCAAATGGATATGCTCTAAAGGTTACGTATACCACTTTTATATTTGTTACAAACCCTCGTATATAATAAACATTGACAACTCATGTGTCTTATCCATCAAAAGCTCATTGATGATCTTGCGTTTTGATTATATGATTTCAATTGTTTCTCTTAAAGTGGTAATAACAGAAGCTAATATATAGAGAGAGATGATACCACTAAATCTTTTACACAAAAGTTAAAACGAAAATGCTTTGATAAGAGTTACCTGGTACACGTTTTACACACACATCCTCAAGAGTCAAGACCCCTTTGCTAAATCTATTTCAAATATCAAAATAAAAAACTTGGATCCCCCCCCACACACATTTACAAATGCTGTTTCTCCTATTTTCCCCATATCACATTCACCCTATAAAAAGAACTATTTTTCAAATTACATTTACTTATTTAAAAGCCTCCTTTGGTTTCTTCTGTATTTCATTTAAAACTAAACAACAAACATGTCAGCTCCTCTGTAAATAACACCACCCTGCAAGTATAACAGCAACTTCAGACTCAGAGCTACTAAATAGCGGGCAAAGACGAAACTCTGGGCTTGTAAGAACTCGGGATTGGATATTACCTTGCATAAGAGCATAAAAGTGGTCAAGCACATAGGACAATCAAACAAACCGTGGCAAACTCTGGCTCTGATGATCCATTTGATTATTATGTGCCTATGCGTATGTAAGAAAAACCAACTAAACAACGAATTATCCAGGCAAATACACGAACAAGCGACGAGGCTGTACATACGGTGGTATCATCCAAACACAAGAACACTATCATTCCGAGTCTGAATCTATAGATAGAAACAGCCGAGGTCTTACTGAACGCTTCTGTCGAGGAAATGAGCTTGGACTGTCTGATCTTTCTCTACTTGTTGCCTTCTCTTTTCTACTGCCATTCATCCCCAAAAGCAACGACGCTTCAAGTAAAGCAGTTCAAAATAGTCAGTAACAAAATATCCATTACTTGAAAGCAAAACCTGTTTAAGGTCAGGGGAACGAACCAGTCTCTGAAAAAGTATCCAAATCACCCTTCTTCGTCGATATTGGGTTGTTTTCACTATGTCCGTTCGCACCTACTGTCTCCCCATGATCACCAAGCCTAAGAGAGATCCAATCGTCATTGTGGATTCCGTTTGACATCTCAGTTTGATTTCTGAACTCAGACTGCGCGGAGGTCTCTGATCTTGTTGGTAGAAATATTTGAAGTGAGGGGTCGTCTCTTCTAAATGCCAGAGAATTGTCATCTAATCCATGGTTTCTCTCTGCTTCTGGAACAATAGGAATACATGGCATTGATATATCTGGAGCCATAGAATAACTAGTAGTATTTATTGCAACGTCACAGTTCAGTGGACCGGGCTGCAAACCAACTAAACCCTCTGATACATCAGCATCAGATGCAAATAGCTGAAATCCAGGCCCTCCTTGGGCTTCTGAAGGTAACTGCCAAAGGCGCATATCATATTCATCATCATCGTCAGTGAAAAGACCAAAGCCTGAAGTGCCTCCAGTTACAGCATGAGGGTCTTCATTATATGAGTTAATGATACCAGGTGCATGCAATGGAAAATTCACCCCACCATCCGCTTGATTCTCGTTGAAGACAGGTCCCTCAGTGATTAAAACATCGTTCTCTTCGTCGGAATCACTTAGAACGATGACTTCATTATTACTAGCTGCTGCTGGTTGATGATTTCTATCAAGAAAATTATAGCCTGAATCTACATTCATGGATAGAGAATCAAGTTCCATCGTGTTGTTCCCAAAATCAAAGCTTCCAACAGCGCCCTGGTTTACGCTAGGGTCATCACCTTCCCTACCACTACCAGTGGTACTACTGCTCATTGGTATAATATTTTGCTTCTCTTGCCTATTACTCGAAGATAAACCATTGATATTAGGTTTGCTTACTTCCCAAACACCATCGTTATTCTTCCTTATTCCAAGTTTCAGAGGGGTTGGACCATCTGAGCAACCTTCTTGTTTAATTGGTAGCATCTCCTTCTCGGGTTTAACCTCGCCAACCGTGGGGAAGAGACTACCATCAGGTAAGTGCCATTGTGAGAGTTCCCCTAATTCTATGCGCTCACTTTCACTTTTGAACTTCCCACGCCAAGAACCATCAGGCTTCATTTCAATTTCAGTCAACTCTTCATCACAATGTCTCATCTGCCATGCAAGAAGACGGGCTTTACAGATGTGTCGCAATGAATATATATATATACTGAAATCATCAAGAACTCTAATATCTACAAAAGTTTACCTTTGATGTGATACGGTTAAAATAGGGATCCACGATTACATGCTCAAGAGAGTAGTTCTTCAGACAAATAGGACACTGCCACTGTAGTTAAACAAACCACATGACGAATAAACTCAGTAATCAATACCAACAACCTAATTAGTAGACTGTGAGAGGATACCTGCCTTTCGGGAACGTTGATTCAGTTCGACAAACACGTTAAGGTCAAAACATCCCATGTGCAGACATGGTTTAAATCTCCCAGCAACTTTCATCCTAGAGCCGCTCATCTAACGACACAATCAAAAAGGTGACACTATTCAGTTTGTAAGAAACGTCTACATACACACCAACAGATAGTTGAGAAGATAAACAACAAATATGTGATTGGAAAAAACTATCAAAAATGAGCTACAATCCACTAGGTAACTTACAGGACACCGGAGATTAACACCAAAGAAATCTGCGACAACCTCAATGTCACTATCACTGTCGGCATTATCAATTCCAGCTGCACCTCCAATGCATCGACGTACACGCGCAAGAGCATCATCAAAAGGCTCGCCTTTCGCCTCCTCTGGAATAATATTTAGGACCTAGATAGAAAATAAGATTGAATTTAAAGGAAATTCACAGATAATTAAGGCTAAAATATCTAACTTTCTGAGCATTGAAGAACAATAGATATACTGATGTCTAATAAATAACAAATAACTTTCAGTATTATCACATAGATTTTTTTTTTTTTTTGTCAACATTTGGGCCACAACTGGCCGGCCCATTAGTCAATCCTACACTGCCGTAGGCGCTGGGAATTGATCCCGGGTGGGAGAGTGTTACTGCCTCATGTGGACTTATGAATGCCACTAGGCCAAGGCCACTTCCCCACATCACATAGATTTCTTAGGGAGACAATTCTCTGTCTTAAACTCACACAGTAAATGTCATTTTCAGTGAAGTTCACAGCTTTATTTGCCCAATCATTGACTAATTTTTTTAAAAAGTTTCTCATACAATATATACAAGTACCTGTTGCAGAGTCCTTCGCTTCACAATTCTTACACCCAAACAAAACCCGCGGGAGTCACAACCACTCAAGGATATCTTGTTAATTCCATCCTTAATACAAGGTGTAATCTGTCACAAAAATATGCGATGTGAGCATTGAATTACAAACAGAAGGGTTTAAAATTAGAGAAAGCATAGTGTTACATGAAAACAAAGAAATGTTGCTGATAGGGATGAAACAACATACAATAGGTCCATCATCACGACCATTGGCCCCCAGAAGCTGTGACCCAGGTCGGTTAATAGCACGAACAGGCACACCTATAAGATGGTAACGGTTTCACCATGGACCCATATCAGCTAGCATAATGCATATATTTAAAGCAACCAAATACCTTCATATCATTACTGGCTAACCATACAACATAAGTCTTTATGATTATAGGCTTGAAACCCATATTTCTCATTTTACAAGATGCTAATAAGACACAACTGATTTCCAATCTTAGAAATAAAGCGCAAGATGTGAAATTCATTTGCATACCATTTACTTGAAGATCAGCATATTGAGGCCACTGCATCCTAAAGAGAACTTTGTCATTCAAGAGCATACACCAAGCCTAAAAACAAAGCAGATTGAATTGCCAATTAAAAAAAAGTATACGCGCATATACTGTCACATATCCAGCCCGATTATTAAACTAACAACCTGAACATCGTACTCCTGTTTCACCAATAAGTCTTTGTCTGCCCTTGTTATTTGAAATGTTCTGTCCACACTCTGCATTGGGGTTGTACTGAAAATTTTGCAGAGAAGAAAAAACCAAATATCAATTATAAAGTGCAAGCAGTGTTGTGAATCTGCTAAGAAATCAAACCCGCATTTAAAAATACCAGACGAACACGAGTCCCATTGGAATCAATCCCTCATTCAGAAACAGTATACAGTGTGTAAGGCTTAAATCTAACGCTTCATTCTCAGCATAAAATATTATGTGAAACAAAGCAAATAACGAATTAGCCATCAAAAGTAATGTATGTTGTCAAATTTTCTACCGGAAGTGCTACAAATTTCCAATCTAAATCTAATAGTTTCACTTTTAAGACAGAGATTAGAAGTACACAAATCTAGTATGATACCTAATCTTGGTATCTTACCCATCAGTTGGGATGTTCGTAGCAGACAATCTCACCGGAAACAATGGATGTGCCACTGTGAGCCAGAATCTGCATGTAAAAGACCACGTAAGCTAGACACATATAAAATAATAAGTCATAACCTGGTTAGCCTAAAGATAGCATTCATTTTTTTGCAACTCGAAGACAATGCAGGAAATATATGAAAATATCAAACACTAGTAAACCAAAGTAGCAAGATCGACAGAGTTGTCTGCCTCAAGGAGAAACACAAACAAAATTATAGTCCTAAAATCACAGCCAGGATAACAGGGACAGTTCCTAAACATCTTACGGGTCAGCTCTAGTAAGTCGGCATATTTGACAGTAAAATAAATCAGGAAGCGGTGGATTTCCTTCCATAGGCTTGTCGGGAATAATAACACAGCCAACATGCTCCCACATATGGCAGCTCGGATCCTCGCACTGAAAAATTAAAAATCATGATTGAAATCAGAAGGTACAAACAAAATCTTACTACACCATAAAATACCAAGAGGCGAGAGCTCAACTAACTCAACTAGGGTCTAGAAATTGAGAAAAAATTGTTTCATAGACTATCACTTACTTGTATCATTGACTCTGTCTCCAATGAGCTTCCGCAAACACACCAAACTTTAATATCTGGTTGAAAGCAATCTTCTAGCTCTCCCTTAACTCTAACATCACTAATATCTGAACTAACTTGCCCTTTTGATGGTAAGTCGCTTACCCCAGATGCTTGCATTCTCCTGAGGGAAACACAAATTAATTAAGGTGGTATGCATAAGAAATACATGATTAAAGCACTCACTCACCGATATGTATCGTTCACTAGTTTTGCAATTTTTTCCCTCGCCACGACATCCTTTTTAGACCACAATCTGGCAGCTGTCAGTAAACAGTAAGAAATGAGACAAATGTTACCATAATTTGGTGCGCACAGCACTGAAACTTTTTCTTTCATTACAGATTAGGCGTGAATAATTTTCGCAGAACAATATACCTCGCTCATCAGAAAGAATGGCCAAGATCCGCTCGACAAGTTCCTGCGCAAGTAAAATTCCAAACGAAGAACACACCGTTCACAATCATTATCAATTCAAACTGGTAGCCTATAGGATCCATGAAAATTCATGGTATAAAATTTATGTTTCAATAGATGGATACAACATATCTACCCAGTATAATTTGTAAGACGGAAAAACAACTATGACGTTCATATTAAGCAGATAACCCTCTTTGACTCTTTGTCAGCTATATGGATATGCCAGAAACTCACTTTTTAGCAGAGGAATCACACAAAAAAAACTTTCCTAAAATACGAGGAGAAGTCAAATTATACCACCTAACATTATCTTTTACAAGGTGGTGGTTTACAGAGTTCCAAACAGTAGATCTAGTACAAGATTTGCAACAAAGTACTAACCTGCTTCTTTCCTTGTTTAGAAAGTCCCAGCTGAGTAAGCACATCCTTGAGCTCTTTTATTCGGAAATATGCAAGTTTCTCCTGGAAATATACCATACGAAAAAAATAAGCTCAAGTAGACCAAGAAGAAAACAATGCTGAAAAATTCATTTTTCCAGCAAATGCATCAAATCAGACTCAAATATCGACTGATCGCAGACTCAAATATCGACTGATCGCAGGTACAATACACAGTCAACAACCATGAAAAGGATCTCGATTTCATGATTTCATGTGAACTATACAAAACCAATGCTCTAACCATAATCAAGAATCAACAGTGCCACTATTTTCTCAATAAACCACCAATCCCTACAAGCATTTTTCGTTGAACACCATCCACTAGTAAGCAAGACATCTCATATCATCAAAACTAAAAGGCCAACTTGATTAACTTCCAGAAACTATAATACCCTTAGTGAGATAAGAGTTTCATACACTACTACTACACTAGTCTGTAATAATAAGCATATTATAAACAAAATTTAAGTCTGACTAACTAGTGAGCAAAATTAGTAAGAAAAAAAAACAATATCTTTGAAACATTTTAAAAAACCAGAACAGCTAAAAAAAACATATACACAAATTGTCAATAACCTTGCAACTAGCGGCCAAATCCATCTCTTAAAACCTCCCTCCACACAAAGAAAGAGAATCCAGAATCTTAGTTCAAATCACAAAGCCGCAAAATCTCCAAAAATCAGTGAAAATTTCCAAAGCAGAGTCCAACACAGAAGCCGATCTACAAACAACATGAAATCAAAACAAGAGTTGATCATACACCTAAATTAGTAATGAATCTAGAATTTCTGAAACAGAGCCCATGAAATCGAACACATACCCAGTGATCGGATGATTCATGTCAATTTCATCAGCAAAACTTGATAAAATCAATTTGTAAAGTTACTACACAGCTTCCGATTGACGCCGACAATGTTTCCCTTTTTTTGGACGAAGGAGACAACAAAAACCAGAGACGCGGAAAGAAAAACGATGAAAGGAAAGGAAAAAATAAAAGAGGGTAAACCGGACCGGATACCGACTATTGAATCCGGTTTAGTTTAATGTAATACGTCCGGGTTTAGTTCGAGTGTGCTCACGTACAGGGGAACCAAAAAAGACCACTACCTCCTCACCTAACTTTTGACTTATCTGTCTTCTTGTTTTTTTGTCCATTAATCGAATCGGGTCGTATTATTATTGAAATGTTTTAGAGCATCGTTATCCATGAAAACATTTTTTTGTTTTTTAATTATTTTTTTTTTATTTATCTGATTTTTTTTTTAAAAAATAAAAACAATAGAAAGAACCAATCGCGGACCGCCATCTATCAGTGGGCCCGGCCCGCAAAAAAAATTAGAATTGCCTCTTAGTGAAGAGGCAAAAGAGGTGAATTCTTAACTATTCACGTGGGACCCACTTTAAGAATTGGCTTAAGAGCCCATGGATAAATATGTCTTAGATCTCTTCTAAAACTCGCTCGCCTAGCTGATTACTCCCCCGCGTTTCCGCTAATCAGTGGTCGTCTGCATCGATTAATTTTATGGCCGCGAAAATTTAACAACCTGAATAACGGCGTTTAATTCTATAAAATTTCGTATAATTCAGTTAATTTTTGACTATTTTCTGACTAATTTGATCACTTACATTTAATTTTATAAAAAAACTAAAAAATTATTAGTTTTAGAGGTTAATAACGATATAAATGATAATAAAAAATCAATATAAAGAGAAAAATATATGAAAATATAAAATTTTCCAAAAATTACTCATTGATTAATCCCCAATTACTCCCCGATTTTTTCGCTAGGCAAGGCCTTTGCTGTGCGCACGCGTAGCGTCTAACCAGTTTTAGAACTTTGGTTTTTAGTATTGTAGTATCGTTTTTGACAAAGAAAAAAGAAAAGTCTTATAGTATCGTTTAGTCTATATTCTGATCTCGCCACATCAGAAGACATAAGTCGTTCGGTTATTTGGTCGGTTTAATAATAATATTTGAATTTTGAAACATTGTGGCGGTTTTTGGTAAACACGAAAATTTTGCATTTTCTTACAACCAATACTAGTTATATAACGTGACAATTGTCCCGTTTTTTTCCGTAATTTTATGAAATGCAATCTAAAAGGTTAGTTTTGTAATTGTCCCGTTTTTTTGTCGAACTTTAAAAAGAGGCCTCCCAAAAAATTCTCGTGTTGCAACCCTTTTAAAGTTCGACAAAAATGGGACAATTACGAAACTAAACATTTTGGATTGCATTTCATAAAATTACAACATATTAAAATTACTTTTCAACTGTATATAAATAGAGAAAGAAGTGTACAATACTCTCTTGAATTGAATACTACATCAAAATACTTAAAATTAAATTTAATATCATATCTTTTTAATATTATATCGTAAAGACTAATTATCGAATTCAAATAAAAAGATTTTAATTTTGCTAACATTTTAAAAGATAAATGAACATTTTTAAATTTTGAAAAGATGTAAATATGTAAAACTATTGAATTACGTGTAATTTTACGAAGGAAAAGTTAAAAAGACGTAAGTTTGTGAATTCTTTTATATAAGAGTAAATTTCATAATGGAACATTTTTTGAAGGTACGTATCAATTTGAGGCACTTTTTGGAAGTTAGGCACTTTCCTTTATAAGTTGATATTTTTTGACAAATATATCCTTACGTTAATTTGTTGTGAATGAGTCTAATAATTCTAATTTCGGTGTTAATCGTGGATTGTGATTTGTGGACGATGAAAAACTTGATTTAGAACCTATGTTTAACGACTTGAATTTGTGGACGATGAAGAATTTGATTTGGAATTTGTGTGGATGTTTTTCTTTGTACCACATAAACATTGTTTTTTAGATTTTGTACGTGTTTAGTATTATTGTAACAATTTTCATTTATTAGTAATAATGTACATAAATGTTGTGCTTGTTGTACCATTATTTTATACAGTCATTTATGTACCACTGCGTTAGTGTGGATGCACCAATATGAAAAGTTTGTTTTATCAATTTGCTAGCTCTATTGCCATATTTCAGGCATTCCTTTTTTTGTAAGTCTCAAAAATTGTGAAATTTATTTTTTTTGATAAAGAGTTTTCTATTGAAATATATAAGCATAATCCGGATTTAGGCCCATTACAAATCCCAATTTGGGCCCGATCCAAAACACAAAACAAAACAATTGTCTAATTGACTCAAACCAAACCGGTTTACTTACACTACATTTAAATCTGATTTAAAGTTAAACTGAATCTAGACCAGCAAGTTAACCTAATCTACAAAGGAATACCCTTTGTAGCCGCCAAGCCCTTAGATCGCGAATCTCGCCGGACACACGTCCTCGGCGGCCGGCCGGCGCGGCTTGAACGGAGATGACTACACGTCCGTCAACGAACCGCCACGAACATAGATTTCGGAGGAGGAGGATGCCGAGTTATCTTCATCGTAACAGGGAGGTCTGGTCGGAGTCACCGTTTTCGGAGTTTCAACCCGTCAACGAATCACCGCCAAAGCCTACTCGCCGCTAACCCTCCTTCTTGCGACGCCGTAGATCCGGTGAGATCTCACCATCTCCACCGTGCAAGTTCTTCTTCTTCATCCATTACCGTGATTTGAAGCAAAAGATATTGTCAATTTGATGTTTGGTCGCAGATGAAGCACATGGACCGGAGGTCCTCGTCGCCGCCGGAGTCGCCGGAGAGCCTCAAACGCGGTGCACGTGGTTGTGCTCAGAATATAGAAGTTTAGCTCTTCCAACTCTCAACTTCACAAATCTAGATCTAGAACTTTCTAGATCGAGAGAGAAAAGAGAGGAGAGAGAGAAGAGAGATGAGTTTTTTTTTTTTTTTTTTTTTTTTTTTTTGAAATTGTGAAATTTGAGAGGTTTTATCAGCAGTTTATAAATTGTTATAGCCTAATGGTGTTTGTTTGACTTATATGTGCTAAGTTTAGGTGTAACACTTATTAACCATTGCTACTTATGTACATATATGGTGTGTTTTTTGTTTATGTACCACTATTTAATATTTATATACCAATAATTATGAATAATATTGATGTAAATTTTTTCGTGTGAATGTACTAGTACTTGTGTACCACAAACTGAAAATGAGTAAATATACACAAAAGTTAGAAAAGATGTATACGTGTAAAGAAGTAATGAATATCAAATATCAATATCATTGGGCTACTTTCGACCTCCAAAATAACAGCAAAGTGTTTAGGAAAAAAATAAAAATAAAATTTAAGAAATAAAAAATGTAAGCGATTAAAACATAATATAATTTATGGGTGTTTTTGACTTTTAATTCATTGAAAGTGTGTCTTGGCAAAAAAACGCCTCATAGAATAATATAAAATTGAAAAAGTGTGTCTATGAGTAAATTTCTCTTTATATAATTGGTTCACATGGGTACGCTCGAAATATCTATTTTATTATTTGCAATAGAACGAGTACTATTACCATTTTATACTCTTAACAACAAATCTTCTTATATTCTTATATCCAATTTTTTTTAAAAATATGTTCTAACATGTTTTTAGAAAAATTCACAAAACTACACCATTTCAATTCTTCCTTCACAAAATTACACCTAATTCGATTTTTTCCTACTTTTACACCCTTTTCAATTTTTAAATGGTTCAATTATGCTCTAAAAAATTATCAAAATTAAAATATTTTCATTTGAGTTCGCTAATTAGTGTTTATGGTATAATATTGAAGGTGTAGGGTTTTGTGGGTAAGACTAATTTCGATTTAATTTTAGTAATTAAGTTTAGTGTTGTGAAGTGATTTTAAAAAGGTGTAGTTTTGTGAAATGCAATTTAAAAAGTGTAGTTTTGTAATTCTCCCATGTTTTTAAGATAATACAATTAACTAAAAAGATTGAATACTCATTAACAAAAAAAGGGGGAAAAAATATGATCGTCAAGTTATATGGAAGATTTGATGGAGCATTGGAGCAAGCATTGTAGAGTATTCAAGTTTGGGTAATAATAGACATATTTATGCAGTTTCTGACAGTTGACATTACATTGAATCTTTTTTTCTTGTGTTGACGACATTATTTGACAAACCAAACACCACAGCCCAATTTTTAGAAAGAACTCACTCTCCAAATACCGCTTAATGTATATTATTATACAACAATACATCGAATAAACTATGTATCCCTCCATATAACCCAAGTTTTGACTAATCTTTTGAACATCCAAAAGCCATATATCCCTTTTTAAACTTCAGGCAACCACAGGGTACGATGAACACGTTGCAACACCTGCCCGAAAATCAGAGGAAAGTTTTCACATAGAGACAATGAGAGCTATGTTTCTAAATTAATTAAAAACCTAACCGGAGAACCAAACCAAAAATCTAAAGCTGGTTATTACCACACATATTCTTGCCCATTTCCATCTTGAAGTAACCATTGTCTCCCCAAGCAGCTCCCCAAGAGTTCTTTATAAGCCAGTATGGGATACCATTTTCAACTCCATAACCAACTGCTAACACAGCATGGTTCACATCCTGTTCCACACCAAAACACATGTTTAATTAAACCAAATCAAACTAGTAATCTATGTTAGTAACTATAACATTTTTTGAACAATGTTTTTTTCGCGGTTTAGCGAGTAAAAACTCACCATTTGAGTGTTCTTACAAGTGTTGCTAGTGAAAACTCCACTCTTGTAAAACCGGAAATCGTGTACCACCTGAAACGCCACACTCACTGGCCTTACTAACCCAACTGCATGCTTCAGCTCATCTTCTGCACCCTATTTGTTGAATAATTATTAGACTAATGGATCATTTGTGCAAGTAACAATGAATTGGGTTTTTGGAAAAGAGGCTTTACCAGGGTAATGTTGACAGAGTCAAGGACTTGTACGCCGATGTTTTCAGCTGAAAACTTGCAGCCACTGCCGTTGCCTGTGTAAGGATAAGCCTCCTCTGTGTCGATCCCACCGTTGTATTTGATGTATTCAAAGGCTTGAGAAGGAAGTCCACCTTTGCAACCAAAGTTACTGAAAGCTCCAGCGCAGTCCACAAGCTGTTGCTCTGATAGTGATATCCCTTTACCGAACGCCTGATGGTAAGCCGCCTCAAGAGCTCCAGTGGTGCTGAAATGGAAGTAGGATCATATATATTACACCAGATATTCTCCAAGAACCCATTATAAATACAAGAGATGGTTTAGATATGTGTGTTTATTACCTGAATGTCCAACAAGATCCACAATGTCCTTGCTCTTTGACAGGGCTAACAATACCATCTTCTCTCCAGTCTTTCTACATTTACACAATATGAAAACTCAGACTCACTTGTTTCATACGTGTTGCGAGTTAAGCAACAAAAACTTATATCTTTAGAAGAGCTCAAAGATAAAGAACAAGAAAGGGATGGTTACTGATTTCGGAAGTGTAGCTTTGGTGATCTTGTGGCTACCCTTTAAAGTGGCAGAGCAGTTTTGAGCAGCACCAAGACTGTGTGTTTGAAACTCTTTCCATGTCAAATCAGCAAATTCTGTAGAAGAGAGATTCATACACATAAACAACATTGTAAGTTTAGTGACTCAAAACATCACTACAATAACAAGTAAGGTGGCACAATCTTAAAGCCTAAAGAAACATAACATTGTGTCACAGTTTCAATTACTAAGCGTATCAAAGCAAAAGCTAAAAGCTAAAATCAAACTTTTGAGATATAAATTATATAATAAAGGACTTGCGATTTAGAGAGAGAGTGTAAGGTAAGCCTTTGTTATTGGTGGATCTGATTAAACCAATATTCTCTTTGAAAACAGAGAACCGGAGCTTCATCTCCTCCACGCTCTCATACTTCTTCTTATACCTTTCATAACCCAAAAGTCAACGAAATTTCAAAATTCCGATTTCGAAAAAAATTAGTCAACAGAGACGAAAAATTACCTGTGAGCGAAGCGAGAAAAGGAGTGAACATGACGAGACTTGCCTAAGATTTCGACGACGGTTTCCTCAACTTCCCGGAGACTATCGGAGACCATTTTTATTGGATTGGATTCATCGAATCCGATCTCTTCCGCCGCCGTCGCAGCAGCAGCTACGAGAATGAAAAGAATCGCCGAGGATAGAACTAGTTTTGTAGACATGGCCTTTTCTCTGTGGTTCTTCGTGCTCGAGCAAATGTTAAGGCGTGAGTGTGACAAAGAAGAAGATGGAGGGAGATACATGTAATAGAAATTCCTTACCATACCATCAAAATAATTTTTGTTTTCAAAATAATATTACAAACTTTTTTATAATAAAAATATCGTTAAAATGTTTTCATAATAAAAACTAGGTAAGTATCCGCACATGATATTCATAAATAATATTAAGTTATATCATTGAAAACCATGAATTGATCAATTTAGGGTTGAACATTTAATCCGAGATCCGAAACCCAAAACCGAATCGACATGAAAAATCCGGTTTGGTCCGGCTTCGGTTCTCATATTACCCTATCGGGTTTATTATTTTCTAACTCGGGTTTTCGTTCTAATCCGAACCGACCTGAGACCCGAATCGTACTCGAATAAACCCGAAGATATACACATGTATATAGTTTTGATAAGATAAATTGGATTTCAATAGACTATTTCAATTTTTTATGGATTATATGAATAAGCCGAACCAAAACCCGAACCTGAATTACCCGAAATAAGATTGGAAGTTCTTACCAAAATTATGTAAAACCTGAAAATTTGAACCAAAAAAACAAAAAACATGAACCGAATAATATTTGGTTTCATGTCAGGTTTTATTAAATATATGAAACTCGACCTGAACCCGAATAGATTCGAACCGAACAGAACTGTATTTGTAAATAACCCGAACGGATCTTATATCTTTTAACCCAAACTCGAATGAACCTGACCTGAAAACCGAATGACCTATAGGCTCCAATCCACTAATCAAAGTTTATGATACCCGTTGGCAATTTATGAGGCATGCATCTATGAAAGACCATTATCGAAAGCCGAAATCACTAATCAAACTTTGCAAGTTTATTCAAAGAAAAAACCCGCATTATGCATATTCCGGTAAATGAAGACGCAATCCGTTTACCAAAATTCGCAGGCCCATTTAACGAAGGCTCGCTTTAATGATTTTGCATGTGATAAAGTCTTATTTATATTAGAAGATTTCTTATTTTGTTTCTTATTGTTTTCACTGTGGGAGAAATTTAATTCTTAAAAGTTTTATATGTGGACCTGAATTCGTTGGGCCTGTAATATAATTTATAGAATTCTCTGAACAAAAATATTTCAAAAATATAAGGATTAAAACGCAAAAAATAAAAAATATCTTAAAAGCTCTCACGTCGCGACACGTAGACATTTTGTCTTCTCTTTTAATAGTACTAGGTGGTTTGACCCGCGCGCATGGCGCGGGTATAAATAATTTTTAGAATAAATAAATAAAACAAATTCAAATGTTATATTAATGAAAATAATATTTATTTTTCTTAAATTATGCTAACATTACAATGAGATAAATAAAACCAAATGTAATATATTAACAATAAAAAAATGAAAACATGAAAAAGAACAAACATATAAAAATTGTGGTTTTGTGTTTTATGGTGGACTTATATTATTTAAATACAAAATTTGTAATATTTTATAGTTTTGAGTTTTTGTTAAAGAAATATAGCATTGGTTAGAGATTTTACATAAAAAAATCATCAATTAAAATGAAAATTTGTTAAAAACGTATGTATGTGTGCTATTAAAACATATGTTTGTTACATATGTTTTTATTCTATGAAATAATATGTTTGACACTTCAAAAGACGTTAAAGATATATGTCCACAAATTAATTTGGATAATATAAAACAAAGCATATTCAACAAAAATAGTTTTATGAGAATTAGATAAAAACTTAGTAATGAAGATGTTAAAAATTATAATAGCTTTAGATTTCAAAAAATATAAAATTGTATGATGTAGGTCAAAAATTATAAGTTTACATATTTATAAGAATAAATTAATAGTTATCAAACATTTAAAAGAAGTTACATTTATAATATTTGCATAAATATTAGAAAATTGTTGATCAAACTCAATCGTGTATGTAAGCAAAATGAATTAGACAATTTATAATAATGATAATTATTTAATAATAAGTGTATTTTTTATTTTCCCTTTATTTCTCCCTTATCTATAATAATACATAAAACTAATTAAATATTTTTAAAAAACACAAATTAATTAAGGTGGTATGCATAAGAAATACATTATTAAAGCACTCACTCACCGATATGTATCGTTCACTAGTTTTGCAATTTTTTCCCTCGCCACGACATCCTTTTTAGACCACAATCTGGCAGCTGTCAGTAAACAGTAAGAAATGAGACAAATGTTACCATAATTTGGTGCGCACAGCACTGAAACTTTTTCTTTCATTACAGATTAGGCGTGAATAATTTTCGCAGAACAATATACCTCGCTCATCAGAAAGAATGGCGATGTTAAAAATTATAATAGCTTTAGATTTCAAAAAATATAAAATTGTATGATGTAAGTCAAAAATTATAAGTTTACATATTTATAAGAATAAATTAATAGTTATCAAACATTTAAAAGAAGTTACATTTATAATATTTGCATAAATATTAGAAAATTGTTGATTAAACTTGAATCATCGTACATAGGGACAAACACTAATATATAAAGGGTATGGGCCAATCCACTTATCGCCAATTGGTTTTAAGTTGGAAGCCCATAATCCTAACACTTCCTTCTTATTTCTTCTTTATTTTTTCTCTGCGCAATTTCAAACTGAGAAACTTCTTCTTCTTCCGGGTCATGATCGATGTCTGATTTCCCCAAAATTTGAAGGTAAGAGACGAAATTAGGGTTTCTAATCAGAGTGAAAATTAGCCTATGATATTTCATTTATGTTAATTTTTGGTGGTTTAAGTTTTAAATCAATGGTTTAAAATTATGCGGGTTACGTGTTGGAGGTTCTTAATGGTTATCGAAAAGAAGAGTTGGAAGATGTTTTTTTGGTTCTCAGCCTTTTGTTTTCAGCTTTATGATTATGACTTTCAAAAACTAATGACTTATGTTGGTAAGAAGCTTCGATAAGAAAAATAACAAGAGATAAAAAAAAAACTAGCGCCAACTTGTGACGGGCAAATTCATCCAACAAGTTAATTGTATAGTGACAAATGTCTTTAAGTTGTAACAAAAAAAAGTGTCATAAGTGCGCCTTTAAATGAAAATCACTCCAAAAATATTCATATGGGAAAATATTCTCATGGGCTGAGTTGATTCTAATCAGGTGTAAGTATAATTTTGTTGGCCCAATAACTTTAACCCCATCGTATAACATAATTACAGGAAAGAAATTAAAAGTCGATTTAATAATAGAAAATTCCACACGATCCGTGAAGCTTTTTAATTAAACACCATTTGTTCTTCCTTGTTCTCCGCCCCTTTCTCTCGCTGCTCGAAGAGAAATGTAATTCACCTCAGAGAAGCTTCTCTTCCCACATTCCTCTCGTCTCTCTCTCTCTCTCTCTCTCCTCCTTTTTTCAATTTCAAAAACGTGAGTTTCCCTTTTCCCCAATCTCCAAGTTTTGCATCAGATCATCGTAAAGTGGAATCTAGCTTAGTAGCTTTTCGTGAATCAATCGGTGTATAGTTATACAATCTCCGGTGTGTATCGAAGCCCTAATTTCAGTGGAAATCTCTTTGTTTTACTGTGTACGATGTGTTCGTTTATAAACATTTGATATCTACTTGTGTGGTTTTTCTTGTTGCAATGGTTGATAAGAACGTTTCTACGACGGGTTATGTAGCACGAAAGCTGTTGCTTTGCCTATTCGTCTTCACGACGATACTATTCGCTCTCTCTTGTTACTTTGTGTTGCGTTCCACTGCTCGCAATCGCTTCCTAAGCTCAACATTCCCTTCTAAATCGTTCCTTGATGATGATGCGAAAGGCGTAAATCGGGAGAATGTAGCTGTTGATTGTAGATGCGGCAAGGACGAGAAAGCTTTAGTGGCTTCTCCTCCTCTTAAGGTTTTTATGTACGACATGGATCCCGAGTTTCATTTCGGTTTGTTAGACTGGAAGCCTGAAGGTAAGAACAGTGTGTGGCCTGATATTCAGAAGTATATACCGCATTACCCCGGAGGATTGAATTTGCAGCATAGCATCGAGTATTGGCTTACTTTGGATCTGCTTGCATCGGAGTTTGCGAATGCACCGAGGGGTGTTGCTGCGAAACGGGTTCATAACTCTAGCGAAGCCGATGTTATCTTTGTACCGTTCTTTTCGTCGTTGAGCTATAACCGGTTCTCTAAGGTGAATCCTCATCAGAAAACCAGCAGAAACAAGGATTTGCAGGGAAAGCTTATTACTTTTTTGTTTGCTCAAGAGGAATGGAAGAGATCGGGTGGTAGAGACCATGTGATTCTTGCTCATCATCCAAATAGTATGTTGGATGCTAGAAACAAGCTGTTTCCTGCGATGTTTATACTCTCCGACTTTGGAAGGTACCCACCTACTGTCGCAAACGTTGAGAAAGATATCATTGCCCCTTATAAGCATGTCATCAAAACATATGAAAATGATATATCCGGTTTCGATAGTAGACCAACTCTGCTTTACTTTCAAGGTGCCATATACAGGAAAGATGTGAGTTTTTATGTTTATGCAGCTTTTTTGCTTGTGATATGTAATTGTTTCTTTAGAAAAGCAGTAATCCGAGTTTTGAGTTCTTTCTCCTGCAAGTGAACTGACCTCTGCGTATATTACCATAACAAGTTAAATGTCTTTTTGATCTAATACTAAGAATGGTTTGGTCTATTGTGTTATAATGTCTCAGGGCGGGTTTGTGCGCCAGGAGTTATTCTACCTCCTGCAAGATGAGAAAGACGTGCATTTCTCGTTTGGGAGTGTGAGAAATGGTGGCGTAAACAAAGCCAGCCAAGGAATGCACAGCTCCAAGTTCTGCCTCAACATTGCAGGAGACACTCCATCATCAAACCGTCTCTTTGACGCCATAGCCAGTCACTGCGTGCCCGTCATTATCAGTGATGACATTGAGCTTCCTTTTGAGGATGTTATTGATTACTCTGAGTTCTCGGTGTTTGTCCGCACATCTGATGCCTTGAAAGAGAACTTTTTGGTCAACTTAATAAAGGGAATAAGCAAGGAGGAATGGACAAGAATGTGGAACAGATTAAAAGAAGTGGAGAAACACTATGAGTTCCATTTTCCGTCTAAGGTAGATGACGCGGTGCAGATGATATGGCAAGCGATTGCACGCAAAGCTCCGGCTGTTAAAATGAGGATTCATAAATCTCGAAGGTATCCTGGATCTGTTTCAGTGGTAGATAAACAATCAAGATGGTCACTGATACCAAGAAGTTTCTGGTGAGTAAAGAAGAGATTTCCGGACGGCGTCTTCCGACATTGACATATAATTGTTTTTGTGTAGAGAGAAGTTTATGTTGGAATCAGATGATTTGTGAACTTTTTCTCCAAATCATAGGTGATTTATAAACAGAGAGAGATAAGTCTTCATTCTAATTTGATTTCTGTTTTTTTCTCTAAAGAAAGAATAATATTGTAAGTTGATTTGTTTATTGTTCATTTTGATCTCTTTTTGTTATGTTTTGACTTTTGATTTATGGTAAACATATTGTTTAGAGTAGATAAACATCTTTTGAATATATTAGTTTAATTCCAAGTGAGCTGTGTTTATTTGTAGGTAAGTATATGGTAGGTTCAAAAAGGTTTACATATGCAAGAGGAAGAAAACAGAGGAGTTAAATGGTGAGATGGCAGTGAAGAAAGCCTCGAGTTGAAAGAGAGGGTCTCAAATCCTTCTTTTAGTATAAGTAGACAGCTATTGTCTTTTATCTTGTCATGTTTATTTTGATGTTTATGCCAGCCTGCGTGCTGTAGTCCTTTGCTTTTGTGAGGTCACTCTTTTGGTGTTATTTGGATCCGAACGTTAGAGAGGATCAAGAGAGAGAGTTTTGCTTTTATAAACCCTAGTTTTCTTTGTGATTTTAAGAGAGAGCAAGTATTATTCAGAAAGATCTATCTTAAATCTAACAGTGGTGCGGTGAAACCGGTTCGAATACAACGCATGATGGGAAGTGTCACACCAGAACCTTGCATCCAATCCGGCGAAGAAATCACGAGTCCAGAAGGAGAAGAAACCCAAATAGCTTTCCTGTACCGTAGCTACACCAGGCTGAATCAGGAACAATCAAAGATGGAGACACACCTTGCGACTATCGATAAGAGATTAGAATCGTTGAAAACGATTGAAAACACAATGGTGAGGCTAGAGGAAAAACTCTTTGGAAATGGATCTAGAGGAAAAGAACACGCTGAGACTTCACAAACCCAGATCCGCTACCAACAGCCATCATACAACCTGCGAGACGCTGATTCACCAGGTTTGTACAGATCCACAATGATGAACCTATCAAACCGAGAAAGTTTGCTCAAGAAAGTAAAGATGCCAACTTTCGATGGGACTAATACCTATGAGTGGATAGTCTTGGTGGAAAGATATTTCAACATCGGGCGGTTCTCAGAAGAAGAGATGTTGGAACTTGTTTCACTGAGCCTCACGGGTAAAGTGATGCGTTGGTTCAGCTGGGAGCTTCAACAGGGAGATTTCAGAGGTTGGAATGACTTCAAAAGAAGATTACTTTTGCGTTTTGGAGAATCTATGGAGGATGAACCAGGTAAAAGGCTTTTTGCAATCAAGCAGACTGGTTCCATCGCCGAGTATGTCAGCGAGTTTGAGGATCTCGCCTCTCAAGTTTCAGGTTTAGACAGCACAAACCTGACAGATATCTTCTATAACGGCCTAAAACAGGAAATGAAAGAAGTAATAAGAATGAAAGAACCAGTGGGTCTAAGAAATCACATCACCGCGGTGTTGAGAATGGAATCAAGCTTCTTTTGTAAGGCAATGAACGATGTCCAGAAGGTTGAGAGTAAAACCACACGTCCTGTAGGAGCTACTACTTGGCGTCCTTCTTACACAACCACAGCCACACGACCTGTTAACACAACGGAGAGTAAAATCCTGCCTAGTGGTCAAGGAGGTGATAAAGCGAGTGGTGTAACGGGAGGGAAATACATTCCGCCTCATTTGAGACAAAAACAGAGACACACAGCCGCAGAGCTTGATGAAATGAGGAGAAACCACATATGTTTCAAGTGTAAGGGTAAGTATTATCTTGGTCATCCATGTCCGAAAGCGGATCTGCAAGTAATCACAATGGTTCACGACTATGAATTAGAGGTGCTTGATGAAAATATGTGGGAAGGGGAGGAAGAAGAGAAAGCAGAAAGAAGTGAGACACAAGATTTGATGGTGTTGTCCCTACACTCCTTTATGGGGCTGAACTCTCCTAAGACTACAAAGATGATGGGACTTGTTGGCACAACAAAAGTGTTAGTCATGCTAGACAGTGGAGCCTCTCACAACTACATTGACCCAGATGTAGTGACAAAAACGAAACTAAAATTACAAAGAACCAACAACTTGGAGATAATGTTGGGTAATGGAGCATCTGTACAAGGGTTAGGCGTGTGCAAGCAAGTACCATTCCAACTTGGTGGAGTTCCCTTTAGTTCAGATTTCATTTCGCTGGGACTAGGCAAGGTGGACATGATATTGGGTGTACAATGGTTGGAAACCTTGGGTAAATGTGAAGTAGATTGGAAGCTACAAGAGCTCACCTTTGTGTACCACGGACAAACTGTAACATTGTGTGGAGATCTTGAGCTCCATCAACCAAATAACCCCAATCAAATACCAAGGGCACAACCATCCACCTATTCAGAGGCACTAATGTTGGAAAGCTGGAACAAAAAGGAAGAGGAGACATCGGTACAGCCAATACCTAGTGTTTTAGAAGCAGCACTCAATAAGTTTACTCAAGTTTTTGCGGTTCCTACAACATTGCCACCACTACGGGGTCAAGAACATGCAATACCATTACTGCCAGGAGTAAACGCTATTTCTGTCCGGCCGTATAGGTACCCTCACGCGAGTAAAGAAGCGATGGAGACAATGGTCAATGAGATGTTGATGACAGGTATCATAAGACCTAGTACAAGTCCGTTCTCTAGCCCGGTGTTGTTGGTACGGAAGAAAGACAAGTCATGGCGTTTTTGTGTTGATTACCGAGCATTAAACAAGGTAACAGTTCCAGATAAGTTCCCTATTCCGGTTATAGACCAGCTTCTTGATGAACTACAAGGAGCAACAATCTTCTCCAAATTAGATTTACGCTCCGGATATCACCAAATCCGAATGAAGGAACAAGACATTGAGAAAACAGCGTTCCGGACTGTGGAAGGACACTATGAATTCTTGGTAATGCCTTTCGGCTTAACCAATGCTCCCGCCACGTTCCAAGCCTTGATGAACTCAATATTCAAGCCTTTTTTACGAAAGTTTGTGCTAGTGTTCTTCGACGATGTCCTGGTGTATAGTAAAGACATTCTCAGCCATGCTAAACACTTAGAAATGGTACTCTCAACGTTTGAACAACAACAACTTTTCGCAAACAGGAAGAAATGTATGTTTGGGTTGTCTAAGGTGGAGTATCTCGGACACATTATCTCGGCTAACGGGGTTGCTACAGATGTTGTTAAAACAGAAGCCATGAGAGCTTGGCCTTCTCCCAAAACCGTTAAACAATTGCGCGGTTTCCTCGGTTTAACGGGTTATTACCGTCGGTTCGTGAAGAACTACGGTCTCTTGGCAAGACCACTCACTGAATTGACTAAGAAAGATATGTTTGAATGGTCCTTGGAATCCCAAACAGCTTTTGAACAACTTAAGCAGGCGATGAGTAGTGCTCCTGTGTTGGGTCTACCAGATTTCTCAAAACAATTCATCATTGAGTCGGATGCGTCAGGGTACGGTGTAGGAGCTGTTTTGATGCAAGAACATCGACCCTTGGCTTACTTTAGTCACGCATTAACAGCTAGAGAGCAGCTCAAACCAGCTTACGAACGAGAACTCATGGCGATTGTAATGGCAGTTCACAAGTGGAAACACTATCTTATGGGGAGAAAGTTTATTGTTCACACAGATCACAAGAGTCTAAAGTTTCTGCTGGAGCAAAAAGAAGTTAATTTGGAGTACCAAAGATGGCTGACGAGGTTGCTGGGATTCGACTTTGAAATCCTCTATAAGCCAGGTATAGAAAACAAAGCAGCGGATGGCCTCTCAAGGATAGAAACGGCGAGCTCGTGCTCAGTGTTATTGTCCTTGACTGTACCGTCTGTTCTACAACTTCAAGACCTATACAAAGAAGCTGAGGAAAACGCAGTGATAAGACTACTCATCAACAAGGTTTTAAAGGGTGAAGCGGTGAACAATAACTACACGGTAATTGACAACAAACTATGGTACAAGAAGAGGTTAGTTATTCCTGGTACATCACGCTTCATTCCCTTGATCATGTATGAGAACCATGACAGTACCATGGGAGGGCACTCCGGCGTGTTGAAAACACTAAAGAGAATTCAAAACTCTTTTCATTGGGACGGTATGTTTAAGACAGTGAGCAAATACGTCTCGGAATGTGAAGTTTGTCAAAGACATAAGTACTCAACGTTGTCTCCGGCGGGTCTGCTACAACCCTTACCTATACCAACAAGGGTATGGGAGGACATCTCGATGGATTTCATTGAGGGATTACCTACTTCCCACGGTGTTAATGTGGTCTTGGTAGTGGTAGATAGAATGAGTAAATATGGGCATTTCATCGGGCTGAGACACCCTTTCACGGCCTCAGACGTAGCCAACAAGTTTGTAACTGAGGTAGTCAAATTGCATGGGTTCCCGACAACGGTTGTTTCCGACAGAGACAGAATCTTCTTGAGTTCGTTTTGGAAAGACATTTTCCGCTTGTCAGGCACCCACCTCAAGTACAGCACCGCCTTCCACCCACAAACAGACGGCCAGACAGAGGTACTGAACCGTTGTCTAGAGACATATTTGCGGTGTTTCGCATCTCATCACCAAAGGTCTTGGTCAAAATACTTACCGTGGGCTGAGCTTTGGTACAATACCTCGTACCATACCTCTTTAAAAGCAACACCCTTTCAGGTGGTATACGGCAGAGAGCCACCATCTATTGTGAAGTTTGAGAGTGGTTCAACAACAAACCTGGAGTTAGAAGGGCTGTTAAGGGACCGAGACAAAATGCTATCGGAAATTAAACAAAATTTGCTGAAGGCACAAAACATGATGAAACAGAATGCTGATAAACACCGTCGGGAAATAGAGTTCGAAGTAGGCGACAAAGTGTACTTGAAGCTCCAGCCATATCGTCAAGTATCAGTGGTCCGTCGTTTGTCTCAGAAACTATCGGCCAAATACTTTGGTCCATACACCATTGTTGAGCGTGTGGGAAAGGTAGCCTATAAACTACAACTTCCTCCTGGTTCAAAGATACATCCGGTGTTCCACATATCTCAACTCAAGCTAGCCTTGGGGGAACATCAACAAACATCAGACTCTTTACCCAGCTTCCCAACACCAGAAATCAGATCACCAGAGGCTGTTTTGGCCAAACGTTACTCACCAGAAGGAGACTTGGAACTCTTGGTACAATGGGTAGAAAACAATGAACAATCCTGGGTTGCGTTTACAGAGTTTCGCAACCAATTTCCTTCATTCAAGCTTGAGGACAAGCTGGATTTCGAAGGGGGGAGTATTGGTAGGTTCAAAAAGGTTTACATATGCAAGAGGAAGAAAACAGAGGAGTTAAATGGTGAGATGGCAGTGAAGAAAGCCTCGAGTTGAAAGAGAGGGTCTCAAATCCTTCTTTTAGTATAAGTAGACAGCTATTGTCTTTTATCTTGTCATGTTTATTTTGATGTTTATGCCAGCCTGCGTGCTGTAGTCCTTTGCTTTTGTGAGGTCACTCTTTTGGTGTTATTTGGATCCGAACGTTAGAGAGGATCAAGAGAGAGAGTTTTGCTTTTATAAACCCTAGTTTTCTTTGTGATTTTAAGAGAGAGCAAGTATTATTCAGAAAGATCTATCTTAAATCTAACAGTATATCATCAAGACATCAACTTTTATGCTTCAAGTTATAACATTTACAGTTTCTTTGATGTCATCTCCCATGTCCTTCCAAGATGGTGTGAGTAACAAACATAGAAAATGATGAGTTCCTTAAACTAGAGACACTAATAGCAGATGATGCTTCCACTGAAACTGGCATAAAAGCTCCAATACCTGAACTACTTGGTGATATATCTGGTAAGGGTAAGTTCATGCTTAGGTATTGAACCACTTGTCCCATGGCAGGTCTTGATTCCGGCATAGCATTTGTGCATAGCAACCCGAGTTTCAGAGCCATCTCAACTTCCTCGAATATGAATGTTCCTCCCAATCTTGAATCTATGGCCTCGAGTAAAGAAGCCCGTCTCCAGCATTCGCAAACCCACTTGACCAAATATTGCTTTCCTAGTGGTAGCTCAGGCTCCACGGGCCGCCTTCCACAAATTACTTCAAGAAGGAAAGCACCAAAGGCGTACACATCGGTCTTTTTAGAAGTTCCCATTGTTATTAACTCAGGTGCCATGTAACCTATGGTTCCCACTGCGGCTGTTGCGGATAGGTTAGCTCCATGGTCATGAAACTTAGCCATACCAAAATCACCTAGCCTTCCATTGAACTCTGAATCCAACATGACGTTAGAGGCTTTTATGTCTCGGTGCAAAACAACTTGTTTGGCTCCTGTATGAAGGTAACTGAGAGCCGAGGCAATGTCCTTAAGAACCGAAATCCTTTGCAGCCACGAAGGAGATGGGCTTTCGTTATGAAACAAGTACTGGTCAAGACTACCGTTAGGCATGTACTCAGAGACAAGCAGTAACTCGCCTTTCCTCCTGCAATACCCGAGAAGAGGAACCAAGTTCCGATGCTGTAAACTTCCCATAGTCACAACTTCTGCCACAAACTGTTTCATCCCTTGCTCTGCATCATGGGACAGTCTTTTCACAGCTATATGGTTGTTTAAAGGGAGAGTTCCTTTGTAGACTTCTCCAAACCCACCTTTTCCGACACGACAATCTCTGCTAAACCCATTTGTTGCTTTGTACAAAGACTTGTAGGAGAATCTATGTGGACCGTATTCCTTTTCCCAAGGCTCTCTTACTTCTGCATACTTATTTCTCCTGTACCAATAAACTCCTCCAAGAACCATCACTACAAGGAACACCAATAAGACGACTAAACCGATAAGCAACGGATGTAATTTCTTTTTCTCCTCTCTAGGCAGAGGAACCTGAGGGAGTAAAGAGAGGTCCACGCTCTGTAAACGTTCTTTGCTTTTACTAAAACTCCACCCGAGTATGTAATGGTTGCTGAGCAAGTTCCCTGTTGATGCAGAGAAACCGACATACATCTTATCTTGAAATATTTCTGACAGATTCATGGCTCTCGACATAAGAGGCTGATTCGGTTTCTTGACTTCTATAGGAGCTAGCGAGACATTTAGCAACGATCCATCGTAATCCACCCATACCTGATGATATAATTAGTGGGCTTCGAGGCCCAATAAACTAAGTTTTATTCTATCTTTCTAGCATATATAATAATGGTGAGTGAGGGAGGAGAGGTTTATCGAGAGTTTAACTTGATCGAGGGTTAGGGCGGTGGGAGGAGCGATCAAAATCCTCGGGTTACGATCATAATCGGTTTCTATTATCTTTATAAAACTATTTCTATTTCTACACGTATCAAATTGGTATCGAGAGCGAGTCGATTCGATGGGAGACGGTGACAGATATGTGGAGGTTCCGATCTTCTATGGGGATGAAGATCCAGAGAAGTGGATCGCTTGGGTCGAAGCTTATTTCATGGCTGAGGGATTCACAGAAGAGAATAAGATGGCTTTTACCTATGGATTCATGGAAGGTGAGGCTCTATTGTGGTTTGAGCGCATGACGAGTTCACTAGGTGGTCGGAGATCAAAACGGGATTAGTGACGAGGTTTGGGACCGGAAAAGAGGCGAGAGCGTCTCGGGGATTGGGCCGAGATCAGGCGAGTAATTGACCAGTTGAAGCTTACGCTCATTGCTTCGAAAAAGCTGTCCTCACATGAAGATCAAAGTCAGCTTGATGAAAACGTGGAGACAAATCCGGCTAAAGCAGATCTGCTTGTGCCCCGAGGAGTCGATACACTTGTGGTAGGATCTGTGTGTGAGGAACACATTGAGCCAAATCCGGCTAATGGCGACAATGAAAATTATGCCCACCAAGTGTTTGATCAAATGTCTATATTAGAGCAAAAAGAAACAAAAAGAAGAGAAAGAAGAAGAGATGGAGAGACATGGCAGAGATGGTTGGATGCGGGTGTGGTTTTAAACTCAAGGGAGATATGGTTTTGGTGATTGCGCTAGAAAGAAAGATGAACCACGAGGAACAACATGGTGAGCTCAAAAAGAAAACATGTCTCAAGATGAAGACACATACCCACAAAGTGATTGATAAAAGGTTTATTCTAAGAAAAAGAGTTACAAATAAGAAGATGATTTACAACAAGTTTAGGCTCAAATACGGATGTAAGAGTTTGAACCGGATCAAACTGTTTCAAGCTCATAAGAAGAGGCCTAGGAATTGGAATTGTAAAACATGGACACGATGGTTTAGGTTTCACAAAGAGAAGAAAGGGAGAACAAAGAGGCAGCATGAGAGGGAGTGTATGAAGTCTAAAAATCAAAACATGAGTGTAATGAAGCTTTGTAAGAGACAAAACTACCAAGTGTGGTACTCTTTCCATGTTCTCAACAGAGGCTTTTGTTTGAGATGCTCAAAGGCTAAATATTTGCTGAAGCGGAAGAAACGGCAGGCCAAATATAACTACAAGAACAAGCACAAGGCTAGTTGCAAAGGACACATGTTCAGACATAAGCACACGAAGAAGTTCAGAAGTTTGTGTGATGTTGGGAGGGATCGGCTAAGCAAGAGACGTCATAAACGCGTTCTGAATTCATGGATACTCAAGTATAAGCTGAGACAATATTCTACAGCTATGAAGCAGCTCAAAGTAAAGCACAAGTGGAGATTTAAAGAGGGTTTTGACAACACTTTCTTCGGTTTAAGCTTGAGGACAAGCTTGGTTTATTGGGGGAAAGTATACACGCTGAGCTATTGTCTTTTGATGGATTTGATGATTTGCTTGCTTTCACACCATTTGTTTGATGATATGTGGCTGAGAACAATGTGGAGGAAACAGAGAGTTAAACACAAGTTTCGACATAAGCACAAGAAGAAGTTTGAAGGTGAAAACAATGGTGATTGTCCTTGGGGTTGCAGAACGTGGCTGCTGCGAGTTTCGCAAAGGAAAAAGGTTTTAAAGGAGAGAAACAAGGTTGCTTGTTTCTAAGAGTTTTGATTGGAACTTAGTCTTGATGCTTGACATAGTGACATATGTTCGGTGAAGCATGGGAAGCCTAGAAAACTCAAACAGAGGGGTAGCTTTTATCTCTATTTTGAGAATGAATTTGAGGATACACTTGGGATCAGTGATAGCAAAATCGGTCGGGGCTGGAGCGGATTCAGACAACACAACACAACAAGCAACAACAAAGGCATGAAGATGTTGGTGGAAAGAAACAACTAGACAAAGACGTTCGTTCTAAGGAGTTCAAAGTTGTGCTTGCCAAACAATTTTCAAACTCCAACCTTGAGGACAAGGTTGATTTGAAAGGCGGGAGTATTGATATAATTAGTGGGCTTCGAGGCCCAATAAACTAAGTTTTATTCTATCTTTCTAGCATATATAATAATGGTGAGTGAGGGAGGAGAGGTTTATCGAGAGTTTAACTTGATCAAGGGTTAGGGCAGTGGGAGGAGCTGATCAAAATCCTCAGGTTACGATCATAATCAGTTTCTATTATCTTTATAAAACTATTTCTATTTCTACACGTATCACCTGAATAGCCTCCCCACTCAGGAGATTGATGCTTATGTTCTTCCCCGAGGCCTCGGAAAAGTAAGAAGGGAGAGCAGACTCAACAGATACCGGACTGTTCACATCGATCCCAACATGAGGCTTCTCCAACTCATTAAACTCTACTGTCTTAACAGTATCTAGCTCAATAGCTAGAAGGTGTGAAGAAGAAGAAGAAGTAGTATTTGTTGGGTTGCTGAAGACACCCATGTACTGAGTTGCATATGCATGAGAGAGATCCATGGAAGGAGATACAACAAAGGCAATCCCATGGCCACCATCAGCTCCTAACTTAGGTGGCACAAGCGCACACACGAAATGCGTATAGAAAGAGAGTGATGAAGATGGATGAAAATCAAATGGTTGCTTGAAGAAAGCATGACCCATTTGCAGCGCTGTGGTATTTGTTAACTGCAATAACCCACCAGGTAGGATCTTGGCGATTCCATCGGTGAAAATATCGGCTTTATCGAAACCATTGTATATAAACCTTGTTTCTTGTTGTCTTGACAAGCAAACTAGAGAGAAGATTAAAACCATATGCAGTTGGAAAGCCATGGTTACTGAAGGAGAGAGTTTGAGTTTTAGGGACATAATGTTTCTCTTTGGTAATAAGAAATCTTCAAAGGTGTATAGTCATAATTAACTTGAGGAAAATAAATCAAACTCAATTGTCAAAATGTCAACGTTCCATGCCTTCCACATTTTCCTAGCAATTTGTTAAGAAAGGTTGTTTTCATACCAAATAGTATTATGCGTCACAATGTTGACTCCAAGATAATATAATCGAAGATGACATTACATATAATCTAGTCCATAATGTAAGAGAAACATTGTATCATTGTATGGTGGCTTTGGTTAATCCAAAGATGCAAACAAACAAATCAAATACTAATAATCAAATACAAGTATAATAGTTATTCAAAGGTCAAGCTTAATGAAACCAAAAGTTGATTGGTTTATATGCCATATTTATTTTCTTAAAAGTTGTGTTTATTTTATAAACTAAAAAAGGCAGAATATTGAAACTTTCGTTAACAAACAAAATAAGGACATTTAAAAAAAAGTTTAAGCAAACTTCTCTAACATTAGGTAGATTATTTAGGTAATAAACAATAGATTTATGCTACCAAATTAGTTTCACTAATTAATTTATGAATTTCATTAATCATTATTATGAAATATTATTTACACTGATACACAATGAAAAATAAACATTATTATTCAATCAGATCACTATAAAATAAAATTTTAGACAATGTATTATTTTCAAATATATGTAGGACCTTTATTTATTTTAGAGTTAATTAGTGTTTTGAGTACATTTTAAAAAATAATTTGTCAACTGGGTGATTTTGATGTAGTAATTAAATTTTAGGTAATTTTGTTTGATTTTCGTATTTAAAATGACAAATTTACCCTTATTCACATAACTTATTCACAAAAATCATTCACATAAAATCATTCACATAGATCATTCACGGGAGGTCATTCACGATTCACCATTCACATGGATTATTCACGAATATTATTTGTCATTCACTTGTATTATTTATCATTCACAAAGATCATTGATCATTCAGAGAGACAATTCATCATTCACAACGATCATTCACTCAAAATCATTCACAGAATACCATTCGCATATAATCATTCACCAGATTTGACAATTTTGAAGTTAAGGGTAAAATTGTAATTTGATACGCGAAGATCACCTTTTAGCAAATTAATATAAAAATCACCCAATTAGCAAATTTATATATCAAAATGTACCTCTTTTGCCAATTTTCTTCTCTTTTTTCCCCCCTTAAATTTGAGCATGTTTCTCTTTCAATTCATTTGCTTCAACATCAAAACCAACCCTTTCTTCAACTGTCGAAACACTTCCTCTACATTTTCTTTCTTTTTCTCCGCAGTAACAATAAGAAACAAAAGCAAGAACGAGAACAATCACTTGTAATGAAACCATGGCGACGAAAACACCACATTCTATTCTAACCAAAGCTTTAGCCTCTCTAGGGTCACGAGACGATATAAGCAATTCAAGACTTTGTTTCTCTCGGCTAAACAACATGTAAACTACCATAACTTGACACATCAAAGAAGAAACATGAAGGATGACACGAGAGACGAAACAAGAACGAGAGGCGCCCGCGAAAGAGGAGATGAGAGAGAGGAGAGAAACCGCGAGGAAAGCTAAACCAAGTGAGCTTGGTGGGTTTCTTATAAGGATGATTGGTAAGAGAGAAGTGAGAGATAGGAGGAGGAGTGTGAAATTTAGACATGATGAGAGAATGTTTTGTAAGAGACATGAGTTTTTGTTTGAAGAAGAAGAAGCCATTGATTTTTGTGTGTTTGTGAAAATGGTGTTTTTGTAGATTTTATAAATAGAGAAGTTGTAACGAAGAAAAAGGCTGTTGACGGCTATTATGAGGTATAACGGTTATATTTGACATAACGGGCATTTCACAAAAAGACAACAACAAAATATTGTGATATGATGTTATAAAAATATATATATATATATATATTGTAATATAGATCCATGACATTTGTTTATGACAGGAAATAAATGTATTAAAATAAAGAGACACATGTTCTTGTGTCAAAACAGATTTTGAAGGTTTAATTTTTTTTTTTTGTCAAACATAATTGGATTAAAACTTAAACAAGAGTTAGGCTCCCAAAAGGGAGTAAGAGTTTACATGAGCTAAAACTTCCTTAGCTAACACATCCGCTTCTACATTGCGGGAACGAGATATAAAGGAAAAGGATAGAGAGAGAAAGGAGGATAATAGACCGTATACATCTTGAAGAATATTTCGGATCTCATTAACAAACTCCTTTGACTTGATGAGGGTTATCAAGGTTTGTGAGTCCGAGAAAACCTGGAGGTGCGCGAAGTGGGCAGCTTTTGCCGAGAGCAGAGCCTCCCGTAGAGCTAAAGCCTCCGCCACCAAGGCCGAACGAACAAAGCGTCGACCACGTGAATGTTTTGATACCAAAGCAGCATCCACATTCTTAAACAACCAACCCATTCCACAATTTAGAGAGGAACCATGCCATGCCGCATCCACAAAACAAAAGATAGTGTCCTCTCGACCCTGTGGCGAGTGAGAGAGGGTTCTAGTAAGTTTGGGGGTCTTTATTTGGCTAAGGAGGTGTGCATCTTGCCATTCTTTCGCCTCACGAATTATCTTCCCCATCGTTTCATCGGTTGTGAAACTCTTATTCTCAAAGAGAAGCAAATTCCTTGATTTCCAAAGAATCCAAAGAATCCAAGAAACCAATGAAACCGAGACACCACAAGGTGGGAGATTGACACACCGAGAGCATGCCTTAATAAAAGCTTGAATGTTGGTGGTCCCGTCCACGGGTTTGAATAGCATCGGAGCTTCGATCCAGACTTGCTTTGCAAAAAAACAATTAAAGAGGATATGTAGCTCGTCCTCCGCCGCTCCACATCGCTTGCACAATATTGCATTTGTCATTCCTCTTCTTCTTAGAGCTTCCCCGACAGGCGAGTGCTTTGCTAGTCATTTTCCATAGAAACATTTTCATTTTTGGAGAGCATTGGAGGTTCCAAATGTTTTTAAACCAATTGAATGTTTCTTCGTTTCCATTTGCTCTTAGCCTAAAGCCCATAGGATCTCGGTTAAGGTTGTAACCGGATTTTGTGGTATATATCCCAGATTTTCCGGCGGCCATACCCGAGTGTCTCGGTTTGGAGTATTGCTCAGAATAATCTGTCGGATCAGAACCTCATACTGAGGTAAGTGTTGTCTAATCGCCGGTAGGTCCCAGTCCCTATTCTCAGCCGAAATCAGCTCGGAGACGCGTAAGGAGGTTGTTTCCTCTGTTGGGGGTCCAATCGGCGTCTCGGGAGTATATGGTGCCAGCCACGGATCTGTCCATGCCAGCCACGGATCTGTCCAATATCTGTCTCGGGAGTATATGGTGCCAGCCACGGATCTGTCCATGCTTTGATACTATCTGCCAGCCACGGATCTGTCTCGGGAGAAGGTTTAATTTAAATTTGAAATATATGTCTCTTTTTGTATAAAGTTTGTTATTCGGTTTGTAGATCTTTTAGTTTATAATCTGGTCATGGTGTTGGTGGTTGTTGGTGTTTGATTATTCGGTCAGCTCCCATCAAAAATTGAATAAAAAGAGAGTGATGAAATTTTGGGGACATAACGTTTCTCTTTGGTAATAAGAAATCTTCAAAAGGTGTAGTCATAACTTCAGGACAAGAAGTCAAACTCAATTATCAATGTTCCAAGTCCTCCATATTTTCCTAGCAATTATTACTAAAGGGTTTGATGTCAGCTACAAGAATTATTATACCAAATACTATTAGACGTAGCAAAGTTGAATCAATGATAATATAATACAATATGTCGACATTGATAACTAACATTATTATTGCATAATCTACTCCATAATGTAAGAGGAGTACTAACAATGACAACTAAAGGAAACAAACAGAAAGAGCCAACCAAGTTTTCTTGGTCAAAATGTTGATGAGTTCCTATTGATTTTGACACCAAACTCACTTGCAATAACAACCATAGAAGCCATGTCCAGTAACATCCCATGTTCCACAAGAAATGGTTTACCGGTTTTTTAAGCACAAGAAACGGTTTTTAAGTGGGTTGCTTGTAAAGCATAAAAATGTAACATTTGTAAAATTTCTCACATTATAAGTTTAAACTAAAATCAAACTATATATGAAGAAATGTTTTTATGGTTTCTAAACCTTGTGTACATTATATATTATATATTATAGGAAAGATAATAAATCCATGGGTTTGTTGTGCTCATGTTTTAAGATTTTGGTGAATGAATATTTGGTTTAATCAGTACTTAATTAGTCTATATATATATCATAAGTAAAATGACTATAACTGAGAAGAAAAACAGAATTCACATATTCATTTGTCATAACTTACAGGTTACATGCATAACTCATGTCTATCATCTAACAACATCAGATAAGTTACTTAAGTAATAAACTCTTCTGACCACTCAGGTTCAAGTAAATCAATACCTATACGCAGACGCAATGAACAACATAGTTAAAATTTCAATAAAAACAAACGATTTGGGTAGCTAAAGAGATGTACATCACATACAGTTTCTTATCTCCCATGTCCTTCTAATATTGTGTGTGTAACAAACATAGGTTTTGATGAGTTCCTTGAATTAGGAACGTCCATGATCGATAATGCCTCCATTGAAATTGGCATAAAAGCTCCAATACCTTGAGTATAAGCCGAGATATCCGGCATGGCTAAGTCCCAGCTTAGGTATTGCATCACTTGTATCATGTTTGGCCTAGATTCAGGCAAAGCATTTGTGCAGAGCAACCCAAGTTTCAGAACCAACTCTACTTCCTCGGGTAAGAATTCTCCTCCCAGTTTTGGATCTCTGGTCTCGAGTAAAGAATCTCGTTTCCAGCTTTCGCAAACCCACTTGACAAGATATTGCTTTTCCACCGGAAACTCGGGTTCTACAGGACGTCTTCCACAAGTTGCTTCAAGAAGGAGAACACCAAAGGCATACACGTCGGTCTTTGTAGAAGTTCCCGTTGTTATTAGCTCAGGTGCCATGTAACCTATGGTTCCAACAGCAGATGTTCCTGATAAGTTGGCTCTCGGGTCATGAAACATAGCCATACCAAAATCTCCTAGCCTTCCATTATACTCAAAATCTAACATGACGTTAGAAGCTTTTATGTCTCGGTGCAAAACAGCTGGATTGGGTCCTGTATGCAAGTAATTGATAGCCGAGGCAATGTCCTTAAGAATAGTAATCCTTTGAAACCATGAAAGTGATGGGTTTTGGTTACGAAACAAGTACTGATCAAGGCTGCCATTAGGCATGTACTCAGAGACAAGAAGTAACTCGCCTTTTCTCCTGCAATACCCGAGAAGAGGAACTAAGTTCCGATGTTGTAAACTTCCCATAGTCACAACTTCTGCCACAAACTGTTCCATTCCTTGCTCCGCGTTGTGAGACAGTCTTTTCACAGCTATATGCCTGCTTAAGGGTAAAGTTCCTTTATAAACTTCTCCAAACCCACCTTTACCAATAAGACCATCTTTATTAAACCCATTTGTTGCTTTGTACAAAGACTTGTAAGAGAATCTGTGTGGACCGTATTCCTTTTCCCACGGCTCTCTTACTTCTGCATACTTGTTTCTCCTGTACCAATAAACTCCTCCAAGAACCATCATTACAAGGAACACCGATAAGACGACCAAACCAATAATCAGTGGAAATAGTTTATCTCTAGACTTCTCCGCTTCATCTCTAGGCAGAGGAGCTTGAGGGAGTTTAGAGAGGTCAAGGTTCTGTAATAATTCTTTGCTTCTACTAAAACTCCATCCGAGTATATACTGGTTACTGGTCAATACCCCTGTCGCTGCCGCGAACCCAAAAAACATTTTATCTTGAAACACTTCTGACAGATTGATGGCTCTTGACATAAGAGGCTGGTTCGGTTTCTGAACATCAATAGGAGCCAGCGAGACGTTTAGCAACGATCCATCGTAATCCACCCATACCTGAATAGGCTTCCCACTCAAGAGATCGATGCTTATGTTCTTCCCCGAGGAAAAGTAAGAAGGGAGAGCAGATTGAACAGATATCATGTTGTTTACGTTAATCCCAATATGAGGCTTTTCCAATTCATTAAACTCAACTGTCCTAACAGTGTCGAGCTCGATAGCTAGCAGATGAGAGGAGGAATTCCCATTTGTTGAAGAGTTGAAGATGCCTAAGAACTGAGTTGGGTTCGCATGGGAGAGATTCATGGTAGGAGATACCACAAAGGCCATCCCATGGCCACCCTCAGCTCCCAACTTTGGAGGCACCAACGCGCACACGAAATGTGTATAAAAGGACGAGAGTGATGAAGATGGATGAAAGTCAAATGCCTGCTTGAAGAAAGCATGACCTGTTTGCAATCCTGTATTGTTTGTCAATTGTAAAAGCCCGCTAGGAAGGATCTTGGCAAGCCCGTCGACTAAAAGATCCGATTGATTGAAGCCATTGTAGACAAACCTGGTTGCTTGTTGGCTTGACAAGGAAATAAGATAAAACCATGAAAGGATTAAAACCATAAGCAGTCTACAAGCCATAAGCTACCTAGAAAACGGAGTCCTGAATTTTGTGAGTATGATTCTTTCTCTTACGGGGTAAGCGAGCAATCTATGGAGATGTAAAACAATGTCTACACATGATTTCTATAGAAAAGAAGTCAAAAAGTTAATTTTCAATATTCAATGTCTAAACATTTGTCTCCTAAGTTATTGTAACAGACAATGCAAAATATAATCCCAATAGGCATAACAGAAGTTGACTGACTCAATGATAATAAGAGCAAATCCAATTGTGTTTTTTAACGGGATCTTAGCATGTGGAGGCCCACCTAAATAGTTAAGATCTGAATCTTATATTTCTTATTTAAGATCTAGATCTTAACTATTCATGTATACGTGGCGACCCATGATTGGTCCGTTTTTATTTTTTATTTTTTTATTTTTTTATTTTTTTATTTTATTTTAAACCAACTGTTCATGGACCCCACTGAATAGTTAAGAAATTTTGTGGGTTTCTATGTTGGAGATGGTCTAATATAATTAAAGATAACCTACCGAAACAAACTACTGTAATTATTGCATAAATATAATCCCTCATGTTAGTTAAATATTTGTAGGAAATAAAACATGTTATGGTCAAAGGAAGCAAACATAAGCAAAGCTAAAAACTTCCCTTCTTGTGGGAATATGTCTAAGCAAGCTACTCCAATAAGAATTTGGAATGCCTTGGAAATACAATACACTAGATATGGACCCGCACGTACGTGTGGTTTAATTTTTTGTAATTTTTAAATAATAAGATATATTTGCAAATTTATATATTTAAAATTATTTGGTAAATAATATATTAAAAAATGTCGATTTTAATTATATATTTGTGGTATCTTGTGTCATAAAATAAATGAGTATATTGTAAATTTTATTATTTTCTTATGATGTTATGATGACGACTCAAACTATATGTTTGTGATCTCTTGGATTATATAATTAAATCTCATAAGCTATGTTTGATATTTTCCGACCCGTCACAAAAACTACACGTATATATTATACATAAAATAAAATTGATTTTAGTCTCATAACAATTATTATTCGTGATTTCAAATTCGATTTCTGATTTTTAATGAACCGTTACAAAAGTTAAAATATGTATAGATCCTAATTGTTATTCATATTCGATGTTAAAAATTTAAAATCTATCATTATACCTAGATTCAATTATGAAATTAATCCGTAAAAAATATCTTACTTTATTAATAAATTACTAGGAATTAACCCGTGGTTCACCACGGGTTTATATTTTCTAAATGATGTTATATATTTAATTTAGAAATTTTGAATATTATTTTACCTTCATTGTTTAAACAAAAATAGGATTAATTAATATTGTTAAAAAAATATTTTTTAATTACTATTTAATATTTTATTATATATTTCGTATAACAAAATTTTAATATAATTTGTAAGTTGATTAGACCAAATTATTATAATTTATTATTTATTTGGAAAAACCCGGATTCAAAATACAAACCGAAACGTAATCGAAATACACAAATCGAACTATGCGATTTACCCAAATTTATTTAAAATTACAATTATAATGAATATGTAATATAAGATTTAAATTTTAATATAATTGCAATTTCTTCTGTTTTTTTTTTAGAATCGAACAGGGAACTTAACCCGTTTACAAACTATTTTTTTTATTGTTTGATATTTTTAACAAAAATAAGTTTCAACTCGTTTTAAATTTCTTAATAATATTAATTAAACTCCTTTTTAATTTGTGTGTTATTTTGTTAAAAATAATGTTATGGTTTTAAAAAAACTCTTTCTAATGGTATTTTGATTTAAGTAAAATTTTAATGGTATTTTTTTGTAAAAAACTATGTAATAGTGTATTTATGTGAATTGCATATATCTTATTTTGTTTTCCAAATGACTTTTACATAATTTCCTTAATATTTTTGAGTTTATTTTGGAGAGGATTGTAATATTTCCTTATTTGGTTTTTCGTAATTAAATGTTCAAAATTATTTATTTTTATACTCAATGGCATAATGCGTAATATTGAATAATTTTTTGGATATTTTCAAATTAGTACTCCAAAAATAATAATATAGATTATGTAATTATTTTTTTTGATATTATTATTCGAGCGGAGAGTAGTGGTTAAACTCAGCTAGAGCGGGAGCTGAGAGCGGAAGGAGAGAGCGGGAGCTGAGAGCGGAAGCTGGGAGCGTTAAACGAAAAGAGAAACAGAAGTACAATATATTCATGTATTATATGAAACAAAAGATCACAAACATATAATCAAAGTCGATGTAAAAAAAATTTAATCTATTTTTTACCAAATAATTTCAAATAAATAAGTTTAAATACATATCATATTATGTAAAAAAATACAACAAATTAAAAATCACACGTATGTGCGGGTCCGCATCTAGTATATTTATATTTGTAAACCCATTTAAAATCTATTTTCATAATTATTTATAAATATTAAATATTAAATTCAAATAAACTTTAAACATTAAACTTAAAATCGTTTATAATTAAACTTTGAGCACTAGATATTGAATCTAATTGCATATTTTTAATTTCGTAAATTTTTATAAGGTAATTTAATATATATGTTTTCAAATTGGACATATTTAGAAAAATGAAATGGCCGTATTTTTGTGAAATAGTCTTTAAAGGATGTAGTTTATACTTTTCTCTTGCTTTAATATGATATACATATTATTTTTTTATTTTTTTATTATTGTGATGAAATTTATTAAAAAAAATTTCGTGTTCTTAATAATGGTTTATAATTATATATTTTTTTTGGCTAATGTATTTTAATTTCTAATTTTGTTAGGTTTGTTTTTAACAAAATTTAAATTATTACATTATAATCTTGTCTATATATGTGAGTCACAATCTAGTTTTCTATAAACCATAATATATAAATCATATATTCTGTTTTAAATTTTAATTAAATAATTTAAGCATTTATGAAAGAAGAAAAAAAAGCGTTAAAGATTAAACACTCCCATTTCTAGCGTTATATTTGTAGTGGTGGCGTTAAAATCTCACACGTGCTTCTCCTTCCTTCACACAATCTTGATTGGCGTTGACACCAAGGGGAGAGAACGCAACCACTGTATAAACGTGGAACCAATCCAGACATAAGCCATGATTGGGAGAATGGAACGGAGAGTAGTGGTTAATCTCAGCTAGAGCGGAAGCTGAAAGCGGAAGCTGAGAACGGAAGCTGAGAGCGTTAAACAAAAAAGAGAAACAGAAGTACGATATATTCATGTATTCTATGAAACAAAAGATCACAAACATATAATCAAAGTCGATGTAAAAAAAAATTAATATATTTTTTACCAAATAATTTCGAATAAATAAGTTTAAATACATAGCATATTATATAAAAATATAACAAATTAAAAACCGCACGTATGTGCGGATCCGCATCTAGTATATTTTTATTTGTAAACCCATTTAAAATCTATTTTCATAATTATTTCTAAATATTAAATATTAAATTCAAATAAACTCTAAACATTAAACTTAAACGTAAACTCGTTTATAATTAAACTTTGAGCACTAGATATTGAATCTAATTGCATATTTTTAATTTTGTAAATTTTTATAAGGTAATTTAATTTATATGTTTTGAAATTGGGCATATTTAGAAAAATGAAATGGACGTATTTTTGTGAAATAGTCTTTAAAGGATGTAGTTTATACTTTTCTCTTGCTTTAATATGATATACATATTATTTTTTTATTATTGTGATGAAATTTATTAAAGAAATTTTTAGTGTTCTTAATAATGGTTTATATATTTTTTTGGCTAATGTATTTTAATTTCTAATTTTGTTAGGTTTGATTTTAACAAAATTTAAATTATTACATTATAATCTTGTCTATATACGAGTCACAATCTAGTTTTCTATAAACCATCTATATATTATTTTTGAAGTACTAATTTGAACATGTCCAAAAAATTATACTTATTTACACATTATGCCATTGAGTATAAAAAGAAATATTTCTGAACATTTAATTACAAAAAACCAAATAAGGAAATAATACAATTCTCTCCAAATATAGATAACATATTAAAAAATTATGTAAAAAAATATTTGAAAAACAAAATAAAAATATGTAATTCACATAAATACATTATTACATAGTTTTTATAAAAAACTACCATTAAAATTTAATTTAAATCAAAATAGATTTAATTAATATTATTAAGAATTTAAAAACGAGTTGAAACAATTTTTTGTTAAAATTATCAAACAATGAAAAAAAATTATTTATTAACGGGTTCGGTTTCTGAAAAAATTCTAGATAAATGACAAGAAGTTTGAAAATAATGATTAAACTTTATTATAAACAAATTTCGGGTAACTCGGATTCAAATCTAGAAATTTGTTTTGGCTCCGGGTTTTCATATAGTAAATTTCTCAATTCGTTCGGGTTATTTATATATAGATTATTATTATTTTAAATAATTTTTGGGTAAGTAGAGTAGTTTAGTTTAGTTCTAAAAATTGAGTTCGGTTCGGATTCGATTTCGGGTATTATGGTAGTAAATTTCCCTATACATTTGAATTATTTGTTTTTAGATCGGTATTGATTTGGGGATTTCGGTTTGGTTTGGGTTCGGTATTTCGGATCCGGAAGTTTTGTCCATCCCTAATTTTTATAGTTTATAATAGTTTGGAATAAACCAACTTACAAGTTATATTAAGATTTTGCTATATAAAATCTAATTCTCATTATATATTTATTTGCATAAACAATAAAAAAAAACAAAATACTCTTTAGAAATTCTGAATATTTTTATTTATTTTACAAAAACAGGACAAATATTACAAACTTCTAAATTAATTGTATATATATAACTATTTGTAAAAAACATAAACCCGTGGTGTACCACGGGTTAAATCCTAGTAATATATAAATCATATATTCTGTTTTAAATTTTAATTAAATAATTTAAACATTTATGAAAGAAAAAAAAGTGTTAAAGATTAAACACTCCCATTTCTAGCGTTATATGTGTAGTGGTTGCGTTAAAATCTCACACGTGCTTCTCCATCCTTCACACAATCTTGATTGGCGTTGACACCAAAGGGAGAGAACGCAACCACTGTATAAAAGTGGAACCAATCTAGACTATAAGATACATACTAGTGGGAAATTATAAGACGGCGGTGTTTATCGATTTCTGACCTGATTTAAAAGGAATTTTAATTGCGACAATCCCCATTTTCTCCCGAGTTCGGTTCTTTTTGATGTTTAGGTTTTCACAATACAAAAAGTGTCACATTGCAATTGAGAATTTTAAAGACTTTCTTAAGGAAAGGAAGTTATTGCATTTTATAACAACATAAATAATGGACAACAAGATAAATTTGAAAATTCCATAACTTTTAGATGGAACAAACAAAAGTAAGCACAACAACCAGAGTTACTTCACACAAGCCTAACATGTCTTATCACATTCCATATATACACAAAGATTCTCGATTTTTACCGTCCATGGCCATAAACAATCGAGTGAGTGACAAAAGCAGAGTCATTGGTTGAAGAAGAAGAGTAGAACGATGCCGACATGGTCTTTGCAGAAGGGGAGGCAATGTTTGATCCGGTGAACAGCGGGGCAAATGACCCAATACCAGGAGAATCCGGGGTTATATCAGGCAGCTTTAGGCTACCATTTAAGTATTGCACAATTTCTTCAATTGAAGGTCTAAGTTCTGGCACTGCATTTGTGCAAAGCAAGCCTAGTTTCAGTACCATTTCGACTTCCTCAGCCGAGATCTCGCCTCTCATTCTCGGATCTCTAGCTCCGAGCAACGAAGCCATTTTCCAGCATTCCCAAACCCACTTCACTAAATACCGTCTTTCCTCTGGCAACGCGGGTTCCACTGGTCTCCTCCCGCATGTTATCTCAAGTAAAAACGCACCAAATCCATAAACATCCGTCGCTGTGGATGCTCCCATTGTAGCTAGCTCTGGTGCCATGTACCCAATAGTTCCCACAGCTACGGTTACAGCAGGGTCCGCGCCATGATCATGAAACCTTGCCATACCAAAATCTCCTAACTTTCCATTATATTCAGCGTCTAACATAACATTAGAAGCCTTGATATCCCGGTGGAGAACAACTTGTGGAGCTTCTTTATGCATATAATGGAGAGCTAAAGATATGTCCTTGATTATTATAAGCCTTCTACGCCACGAAAAGGGCGGTTTTTCTTCATTGAACAAGTATTGGTCAAGACTACCATTAGCCATGTATTCAGATACCAAAATTAACTGGCCTTTTCTTCTACAATACCCGAGAAGTGGAACCATATTCTTGTGCTTTAGATTAGCCGTGCTCACGATCTCTGCCACAAACTGTTTCATCCCTTCCTCTGCATCGTGAGACACTCGTTTCACCGCTATTTGTTCATTAGAGGGCATAGTTCCTTTGTACACATCTCCGAAACCTCCTGTCCCCAGAAGCCCATCCTTGTGAAACCCATTTGTCGCTATGTACAAAGCTTTATAAGCAAAACGTTGAGGACCATATTCTTCTTCCCAGTCCTCTCTTACTTCTGCATACTTTCTTCTCTGATAGACATAAGCCGCTCCAAGAGCTAAGAACACTATGATTGCTAGAAAAATGACCAGAACAATAATAAACGTCCACGGTCTCTTAGTTTTAGCTTTGTGAGAAGGAACTTTGGGAAGTTTAGCGATATCCAGGCGCTGCAATGACACTTTGCTTCTGCTGAAACTCCATCCGAGTATGTAGTGGTAGCTTATCAGTGACCCTGTTGCTCCAGAGAACCCAAGAAACACCTTTTTATCTGGGAATATATCTGAAAGATTGATGGGTTGTGACAAAAGAGGATGACTTGGCTTCTGTATGAGAAGAGGGGCCAATGAAACATTAAGTACACTTCTTTCATAGTCAACCCATACTTGAACAGCCTGTCCACTCAATAGCTTTATGCTTTTGTTCGTACCATCAAGCTCGGAAAAATAAGCAGCAGGAGCGGATGTGATAGATATAAGGCTATTGACATCGATTCCAACATGGTTTGTATTGATGTCATCGAACTCGGTGCTTTGTGAAGTATCAAGCTCAACAGCAACTATATGAGAAGAAGGTGATCCTTGAGTAGAGATGTTAAAAAGTCCCAAGTACTGCGTTGCATCTGCTTGCGTGAGATCCATGGAGGCTGATAAAACAAAGGCAATACCATGACCACCAAGAGACCCTGGCTTAGGCACCAGCGCACACACAAAGTGCGTTGAGAAAGAGAATGATTCAGGCGAAGTAAACTCATACGGTTTCTTGAAAAAGGCATGACCCATTTGTTGTCCTAGTCCATTGGTTAGCTGTAGCAATCCGTTGGGAAGAATCATGGCAACACCGTCGGTGTAAAGATCGGCTTGGCTAAAGCCGTTGTAGATAAACTCGGTCTCTTGTTGACTTGAGATGCAAATAAGATGAACACAGAAGATCATCAAGATCAGATACAAACCACGAGCCATCTTTGAATAAAACAGAGAATCTGACTATCTTGAGACGAATCTTGTGTCCTGCAACAAATAGATGATGAATATTTCTACAGCTGCACGACACACGGACAAGTCAGAACTTACAAGAAATATAATACAAAGTCCAATCTTTTTTCATGGACAAGTTCTATATATCCATTGAACATTATTTATTAACCATAACTTAGAAACAGACCATAAAATATAAAACTAAAGTTAGCTAATCATAAACAATAAACAAATGGAGACTTCTCTATCATTCACTGGTTAAAGAATATTCTCCCACTAGTCCCTTTATCATCATAAAGAACATGCCCAACCAACATCAAGTATGGCTCTAACATATAAATTTCATAAATACTACTTGACAACAGAGAAACATTTGAAAAAGTCCCAAGAATGTTGTTTACAGTTATTTGACCAAACCTTAGCGTAGCTTCCATTCGAGTCATCTCCTCATTTAGTCGTTTTGAGAAACGATTATCTTTTGTGGGTGCGTTTATTTTTTATTTTTTAATTAAGTGAAAAAGTTAAGTAAAATACCAAAAACCACTATTGACCTTCCTTATTTACCAGTTAAACCCGGGTAAAACCGGATCCGACCCAGCTGACCCGACCGATGATCCGATTAATCATTTAACCGAGTTTTATACCAAGTAAAACCGAATTCGACCAAAAAATCAAGCAAATCGGGTTTAATTAAAAAAAAAAAAATCGTTATGTGAGTTTAATATATTTTGTTTCCTTCCTCCTTTAAACAAAAATTATTATCGAGTAAAACCGAGCAGTAATACCTCCTCCTCTCAAACTTTCAAGAACCCTAATCCCCAAATTTATTGAATCTTCAATATCGATTCATTTTCTTGTAATTGAGAGGTAGAAACGATGGTGGAAACGCGTATGGGTAAGAGGAAGGCTTCGAATGAAGATGAAGAGAAGAAAAAAACGAAGAAGACGAAGGAATCGAAGAAGGCGAAGCAAGCATCGAAGACGAATCACGCGGAGAAGGCAATGCCTTTGAGAAGTAAAGTTAGATTCGTAATGTCGAATGAGAAGACTGTCGCGACGAAAAGTGTTGCTCCCGTTGAGCAATCGGAGACGACGATGGTGAAGTCTGCTGCGGCCACGACTATTGCTCTCGTCGAGCAATCAGAGACGACGACGGAGAAGACTGCTGCGGCCACATCGACTATTGCTCCCGTCGAGCAACCAGAGTCGGAGAAAGGAGTATCCATTGAAGAGAAAGATGATAGTGAAGAAGACGAAGAAAGTGAAGAAGAAAAAGAAGAAAAAGAAGAAGAAGAAAAAAGCGATGAAGAATCCGAAGAAGAAGAGGACAGTGAGAAAGAAGAAGACGAAGAAACTGAAGAAGAAGAGGACAATGACAAAGAAGAAGACGGTGAATCTGAAGAAGAAGAAGAAAACAACGAGGAAGAAGGCGAAGAAGCCGAAGAAGCCGAAGAAGAAGAGGATGATGGTGATGATAATGAGCAACATAATTCAGAGGAAGGAGTGGCTAATAGACAAGTGAATGCTAACGAGGAGCACCAGAATGAGGAGCACCAGAATGCGTCCGACTATGATGAAAAAGTAAGCAATTAGCAGTTAAATATTATACATAGTCTCAATTGGTTGTGAAACTCGGATAACTAAGTAAAATTGGACAATACTTGTAGGAGCAATTGGTGTTATACTAGTAAAACTTGGGAATACTGGATAATAAATTTAGTGAATGTGTATTACTAGGAAAACGTAGAAATTCTTAAGATCACTGAAGGTTTTTGAAAGTGTATTTTATTGTCTTGCAGGACCCCAAGGCAATCAAACCATCAAGAATGTATTTTCCTCCTTCCGAGTACAAAAAACAGATCAAGATAGGGACAAAGTGTTCCATAAAAGACGTAATTCAGACGCTCTTTGTAAAGATAAAGCCAGCTTTGAATAACGCGGAGAAGAGGTGGTTTCTTGAGCATCCTCAGTTCAGACACATTTTCCATTTGGGGAAAGAGAAGAACCACAAGGTTCAGGGAATGTGGATGTTGTTGATGAGGACAGCCGAAACCGAAAAGAAGAAAGAAGCGTGGTTTGTTGTCAATGGTGTTCCCATCCGTTATGGTCTCAGGGAACACGCATTGATATCAGGACTGAACTGTAGGAACTATCCCCTGGGCTGGAAGAAGATTGTTGGAACAAAGTTTGTTGAGAGGCATTTCAAGAACGGGGAAAGCATAAGATTGGAGGATGTAAAGGCGAAGCTTCTGGATATGGGACCCCGCAAAGACAGACTGAATATGGCGGTTTTATACTTCTTAGCAAGTGTCATTTGCGCGCAAACGAAGACAGGCCGAGGCTCGAAGAATGTCTTGCCATTTTTCCATAGCGCAGTTGATGATCTTGACTTATGCAAGACGTTTCCTTGGGGTAGATTATCGTTTGAATACATGTTGGAAAAGATCTCTCACACTATGAAACATTTTGGAGGTGTGGTCCCTTCGAATCCGCTTACCTTGTGGCCTGTACCAGGATTTTGTCTCCCGTTAGAGGTAAGTTACTAAATCAATTACATTTACTGTTATAAAATGTTGGTGATGATGAAGGCTTGTGTTTTGTAGATTCTTGCCTTTGAGGCAATTCCAAGACTGGGACGTGTGTTTAGAGAACCGATCGAAGGAGCTGATGAGAATTGTCCGAGGATGTGCAAGTCCTCCTTCAAACAGACTGGAATGACAGGGATGCCACTTGCAGATATATAAAGAACTTGCCGATGAGACGGTAAGCTGACTAGTGTTCATGGTAGAACTAAGATAGAACTAAGGTGGAACTAAGGTAGAACTAGGTAGAACAAGGTATAACTAAGGATTATTTTGGTATTTACAGGATATTAGCAGCATTCTCGTCGCCAACGAAGAAGAAACAGAGATGTTGGGTGATATTTTCGAAGCTGATGATGTTCCGGATCTGTCGTTTGATCTAGCGGTGAGCAGTTGGTATAGGCGGATTGGAAAAGGATTAGAAATATGTTTTAAAGACATGTTTGATGAAGATGTTGCGGGTCGAGAGAAAGTGGCAGAAGAGGTAGATCCTATGGTGGACGGAGAAACTCAGGGAGTTGAGAACGTCACATACATTTTGAAAACCATGAAGAAATGTGTGACGATAATGAAAATAGTGGAGAAGAAGGTTGATGTAATGGATGTTAGATTATCCACTTTAGAAGCCTTTGTGAATGATGCAAGGTCTTCAGGTGCGGGTGGTTCCGGCGGAGGTGCGAAAGGAAGAAGAAAAAAGTGAGATGGTATATTGTGGATGTTTGATGTTAAGGTTTTTCGGATAATTTATCTATTTTGGATGTTATGGTATTTTTAAAACTTGATGGTTTGCTACTTTATGCTATTTTGTTTGACACTTTATGCTATTTTGTTGGATACTTTATGGCTTTTTCGGATATTATGGTATTTTTGAAACTTAGATAAGAACTAATAAAAACGATTAGACAACACCATTTTGAGATAACTTGAACTTAAAGCGCAACAACTTGAACTTGAACATAAGGGAGATAACATGAACTTAAAGTTAATTTCAACATAACATAGCCATAGTTTTACTCAGTTCTACGCAGATTTACACAAACGTGATATTGAAACACCAATTACCGAGAAGAACAAACGTGTTGTTTCACCTTCTTCATATCGCGTATCGCTGGACCCATGAAAGAACAACTTGAACCGAGAAGAAATTAGAAGAAGATAAGTGAAGAAAAGAGAAGAAAAGAGAAGAAGAAAAGGAAAGAGAAGAAAAGAGAAGAAGAAAAGGAAAGAGAGAGAGTGTGCGTAATGAGGAGAGAGAGGAGATGATAAGTTTGTTCTTTATAGAACAAAACATAGCACGTAAATTGAGGAAAAGCTGACATTCGGAATCTTTAGCTTTCCTAAAAGCTGACCCAATTCTTATTTAATTTTAATTTTTCGCATGGGCGCCAAAATAATTTTGGCTTTCCCTCCAAAAAATCACAAATAGTTTTACTTCAGTTTTACCTAATATAATGGTTTTACAAATGGTGTTCATAGTTTTATTTTCGATGATTTCAACATTTTTTAGTTTTACCTATAATTTGAATTTGTTTATGTAGTTTTACTTTTCACAATTCGTTTTTAATTTGTATGCATACATGATTAATGCAATAATACGTTCGGAATCATCGTTTAATAGAAAAGTCCTTTTATAAGTTGTTGTTACATAGAAGGTGTTTTCGAAAGTTACTGGAATGTAGAAGAGTTTATCGTGAACAATGTGTAATTTGTTTTAAAATATTTTTTCTTGTATATAAAATCAACTAACAATATATATTTTGAGTACCTAACACTTACCAAATCGATGTGAACAATGTGTAATGTTATAAAACCAAATCGATGAATTAACATAAATATAATCCACATAATAGTAATCCATAGTTTTACAGAAAATCACAACACAATCAAAGTTTTACAAAATTTGAAAACACAATCATTCACTTGGATATCGACGTGTTCCAAAAAACAACCAGTTGAACCCAAAATTTTGCCTCTCCACTAACACGGCCAGCATCAACATGACACATAAATAAATAAGCTGCCAGTCCGTGCAAACAAGGATATTTTTCGTAATCATACACCTTGCAAGAACAACTCTTCGCTCTCAAGTTAACAAAATATAGTTTACCATCGTTTGTGTCTGTTACCTCGAACTCCAGCTCGTAACTATTTACTTCTCGCACCGGTGTTTTATCGGCTTTTTCCCACATGCTGTGTAGATGGTTCTCGACAAGAGGAACCAGTTTCATGTCAATAGATGCATTCACAGCGTCCTTCCTGTGTTCGTTAAACCAGTCTTAGAATTTTTTGATGATTGTATCAAGCATTGGTATTAAGGAATACCTCCTCGCATCCTTAAACACGTTGTTCATACCCAAGTTGTATCTGTCACGTGGAAAAAATACACGTGCCCAAGTATCTTTCACAGTCTGCTCTTCTACATACTTGTACGCTTTAGGGTATCGCGCCTTGAACGATGCGTACGCAGACTCAAATTCAGCCATCGTGTAGCACCTAGCTAACTCCATAAATCTCCATCCGACTACGGCTTTGTTAGTGTTACTAGCATGAGTTCTTACATTCGAGCAAATGCCATACACAAGCCGCGATGAGGCTCGGTTTCTATCGGTAGCTATAGCCGCGATGAGGCTCGGTTTCTATCGCTCATGAAAACTAATTCGGAGGAGTCGGATATCACACTTCCGAGCATTTCAAAAAACCAATTCCAACTAGCTTTATTCTCACCGTCGAGTACACCTATAGCAAGAGGATAATGATGGCGATTAGGATCTTGAGCTTTAGCAAATACCAGCACACCACCATACCCGTTCTTCAAAAATGTTGCATCCACAACTATCACTTTCATCATGAACTCAAACCCTTCAATACACGCGCCCAAAGCTATGAAAAGGTACTTGAACTTGCCTGCCTCATCCACCTCCACTCTTGTTTTTGTCCCTGGATTTGCCTCCTCTAACATGTACAAGTAGCTAGGAATCATCTTGTAGCTATCTTCAGCATTACCACGCCTAATACTAATAGCTAAGTTTTTCCCTCTCAATGCTGTAGAGTAAGATACTTTTACCCCAAGTTTCAGCCACATGAGCTCCATAATATCTCTCGGGACTGGAGTTTTCACTTTTCCAGGAAATTCCTCATTCAAAAAAGACGCAACCAATTCAGCTGACCCTCTCCTCTTGTTTTTGCTGATTTGGCTCTGAGTAGTCCGAGAACATGTATGCAAACCCGTGTACCTCTTAATAGAAAAGAGCCCGGTGTTCGTAATCCGCGAAGCACGCAACCCCCAATTACAGCTTTGTACACCGCATTTAATCAACAATCGTCCAGGATCAGACCTCTTCGTTACATAACGAAAGCATTTCTCAAATGCGGCTCTATCCAACAAGTCTTGAATTGCTTTTCTGGTCGGAAACTCCTGGAGAAGTATTAAACCCAATCCATCTTCCCATTTCTCTATAACCTGACTACATCGTTCTACGGGTTCTTGCTCAGCCGCGTTGTTCTCCCTAGCCGCGATATCCGCGTTGTTCTCCCTAGCCGCAGTATCCGTCTCACCTGCCGTGTCCGTCTCAGCGGCCGTGTACGGCTCGCCGCCGGTGCCCGTATCCATAAAATCATCTCCTCTTCTATCATCATCATCATCTTCATTCTCTCTATTTCCTTCAACATCTTCTACATATAAAGTCATGGCATTACGTCCATCATTGTCATCATTTCCTTCCAACATTAAGTAGTTCATACCAATCGAACTTAGGCCCGCTCTTGACAGCTTCTCTAACTCGTCTAATGCACTAGCCTCATCCACTAACAAAAGTGACCTACGGTTCTCTCTATCAAAGGACGTTAGGTAACCAAACAAATCCTCATCATCGCAGATACTTAGGTTGTCCCCACATCCCGGTACCAGCAACGGTATGTAACTCAATGACAATTTTACTTTACTTTCATCCAAAGCAAGCTTCTTATACAACTTTTCTTCCATCACGGCCAAACTTATATCCTCAGCTTTTGTCTTGAAGATTACATTATACATACGATCTTTGAATTTGAAATATACACTCACGTGTTGTGCCATTGTATCCTGCAAAAACAGAAGAAATGTTCCTGTTAAACCACTTCTTTTTAGTTTTACCGAGATGTAGTTAGTTATACCAGTTTTACACAGAATACTATAGATAACAGTTTTACTAGTTATAGTAAGTTCTACTTCGTATAACTACATAGCAGTTCTACTAGTTATACAAATTTTATCCAATCAAGTTCTTCGATTTCGCGAAACTATCAATCTAATTCTAAGAGTTCCTAATTCTAATGCATAACTGTCGACTAATACAATTAAAGACGCCCTTTAATAGAGTATAGAAAGCATCAATGTCCACGGAAACAAATAAGAAAACTACAATCATTCGAATTTACAAGAGAATTCACAACCCATAATTTCCCAAAATTTCGAAAACTACCGATTCAATTAACCTGCATTGCCAACTTACGTGAATGATGGTCGGAGTCGAAGAGCTGTTCGCGACGTCGCCACAGGAGAAGAACGTTCTTCGCGTTGCCGTCGCCGGAGCAGGAGCGAGCTCGCAGTCCGTCGCCGTTTTCAATTTTTTTTTTTAGATCTAGATTTATTTATTTATTTTATAAAATCCAGATTTCAATTTCTCAACCGAAACCAACTCAACCAAATCTCAAATCGAACCAACCAATTTTTTTTTATAATTTATTTTCTTTCATTAAGGGTAAAACTGATATTTCCAGTAAAATTGGGTATAACAGATTTTTGTGGGCATAAGAGATCATTGATATCTCAAAACAACCATTTCAGGAGATGACTCGTAAAAGGAACAATTCCTCCACATGTCGTTTTGGAGAAGAGGTAATCTAATTAAGTCGCTTCTTTTTTACTTAGTGGAAAAGACCTAATTATTTCATTGACTTTCGTTATTTACAGGTCAAACCCGGGTAAAACTGACCCGACCCGTATTACCCGACCGAAATTAAATTATTGTTTAATTTAATTTGTTAAACCGAACTGAACCAATATCTCAACCAAACCGAACCAATATCTCACCAATATACCTTGGTATAATTTAGTTTTACCTCTTTCTGAGGCATCTCCTAAGAAAGGCGTTTTGAAAAAAGATAATCTTTCACGGGCGTCACTTTTTTTCTTTTTTTAATCAGAGGAAAATACAAAGGAAAAGACGAAAAAAGAAGGTTGACCACACTTATTTACTGGTCAAACCTGGGTAAAACCGGATCCGAACTGAATGACCCGACCATAATATTGAACCGAATTTTATACCACATAGAACCAAAAAATTGGTTAAAAAAACCAAATCGATATATTTTTTGTCGCCGTCTTCATTATTTTACAAAAACTTTCTGAGTGAAACGAGTAAAACTCCTCTCAACTCCTCCTCCTCAAAAACCCTAATCTCCTAATTACATCTTTACAATTGACAAATTTTCTTAAAATCGAGAGGTGCGAATAATGGTGGAAACGCGTTTGGGTAAGAGAAAGGTTTCGAATGAAGAAGAATTATTGATAACTCATTACAAAAGAAATCAAAAGAAGAAGGTGAAGAAGACGAAGCAAGCGGAGAAGGGAAAAAAAGTGGAGAAGGCAATGCTTAGTAGAAGTAAAGTGAGATTTGTATTGCCGGTCTCTCGTCCCTCATCATCGGCGGCGACGACGAAAGAGAAGACTGTTGCTCCCATCAATATATCAAAAACGACAGATGCAGAGATTATTGTCGAAGAAGGAAGTGTTGTAGCAGTGAGTGAACCGAATGCATGTGATGTAGATAATGATTCGGAGAAAACAAAATCTGATGAAGAGGAAAAAGACGGTGGAAAAGGACACGAAGAAGAAGAAAACAACGAAGAAGAATCTGAAGAAGAAGAGGACGATGACACAAAAGAAGATGAAGTAAATGATGGTGATGATAATTCAGAGGAAGAAGGGGCAGAACATGTATTAGAGGAATAAGTAGAAGATAGACAAGTGAATGGTAACGAGGAAGACCGTAATTCATCCTTCTTAGACGATGAAGAAGTAAGAAATTAACAGGTTATTGTGTTGATATTATGATGTGGTTGAAAGTGTATATTATTGTCTTGCAGGATCCTGAGGCAATCAAACCATCAAAAATGTATTTTCCTCCATCCGAGTACAAGAAACAAATCAAGATAGGGACAAGGTGTTTCATAACAGACATGAAATTTAGAGGCCTTTGTGAATGGTTATGGTGGTTCCGTTGAAGATGGTTCGGGTAAGCAGAAAGGAAGAAGAAAGAATTGAAGTTACTTTTCGGATTTGTAATGGTACTTTTGGGTGTTTTTTTAAGTTATTTTTCGGATTCGTAGCGATACTTTTGGATGTTTTTTTGATATTTTCGGATTTGTTATGGTATTTTGGATTTTTTATGGTATTTTCGGATGATTGTGGTACTTATGGATGTTTATGATAATTTTCGAGAAAAACAAAAACACTAATACTTAACATAAAACCCAAACATAGATCCGAATAACATAAACACCAATACTTAACATCAAATTAGACCGAAAAACATGAAAGTAGGACTTAGTATAATACAATTTTCCTAAGTTTGTCTTTATAAGTTTCACTTAGTATAATACAGATTTCCTCAGTTTGTCTTAATAAGTTTCACTTAGTATAATACAGTTTTCCTCAGTTTGACAGATATGGAATTTTGAAAAAATATTAAATATAATGAGGTTCATAAACAAAGCACTGAAAGTGCATATGAACGTAATAAGTTGACATCTTTCTCTGATTCAAAATCAAACCAAAACCAAAAAATGGACCCAAAATACTCAAAAAGTCGAAGCCTTTCTCAATTTTCCATATGTTTGAAGCTAAACCCAAATCAAAAGAAAACTCAAAATCAATAAAAAGTCGACAGAGAGAAAGAGAGAGAAGGAGAGAGAGAAAGAGAGAGAGAGAAAGAGAGAGAAGCAGAACAAGAGAGTGAAGAGAAGAGAGAAAGAGAAAGAAAATGTATTAAATATATGAGATTGGAGTTTGTTGGAGTTAGTGAATACATGATCCGAGAATCTAGGGGGATAAATCTGACAAAATCAGCTTTTTTGACCGAAATTGAGTGTTTATTCTTTTAGGCGGCAAAATGAAATTTATTTTCCCTCCAAAAATATACACATAGTTTTACCCGAGTTTTCGGTTTTACAAATTGTCCTCATAGTACTACTTTTCTTCATTTCATGTTTTTTTAGTTTTACACGGACAATTAATTTGTCAAAACAGTTATACTTTGTATATATCGACATTTAAAGGTGATTATATGTGTTTACTGCAATATTATGTTCGAAATCTACGATTTGTATAATGGTCCTTTTAGAAGTTGTTCTTTCTAAGAAAGTGTTCTTGTAAATGACTTTGAATATGCAAGAGAATTTTCGAAAATTGTTTGTTTGTACATGTTTTTTTGAAAGTGAGTTTTCATAAGATGTTTACACTCATATATATTCAACAAAAGTGTTATATAACAAGTTTTAAAGTAATTTGTTTTAAAAAACTAAATCAATGAAATCGAAAAATAGTAGTAATCCATAATATTACACAGTATTTCAACAACACAAGCACAATATTACATAAGTTCAATATCAAAAGCACAATATTACATAAGTTCAACATCGCGAATATGACATAATATTACAAAAGTTCATTCACTCGGATAACGATGTGTTCCAAACAACAACCAATTGTAGCCAATCCATCTTCCCATTTCTCTATAACCTGTCTAGATTGTTCTACGGGTTCTTGCTCAGTCGCGTTGTTCTCCCTAGCCGTGGTATCTGTCTCACCTGCCGTGTCTCTGTCTGCAGCCGTGTATGGATCGCCTGCGGTATCCGTATCCCTATAATCATCTCCTCTTCTATCATCATCATTCTCACTCTCCATAAACTCTTTCTCTTTATTTCCTTCAACATCTTCTACATATAGAGTTATGGCATTACGTCCAACATTGTCATCATTTCCTTCCAAAAATTCGTAGTTCATACCAATCGAACTAAAACCCGCTCTTGACAGCTTCTCTAACTCGTCTAATGCACTTGTCTCCTCCACTAACAAAAGAGATCTACGGTTCTCCGTTAGGTCAACAAACAAATCCTCATCATTGCAAATATTTAAGTGTTCCACCCATTCCACCACCAACGGTATGTAACCCAATGACAATTTTACTTAACTTTCATCCAAAGCAAGCTTCTTATACAACCTTTCTTCCATCACGATCAAACTTATATCCTCAGCTTTTGTATTGAAGATTACACTATATATACGACCTTTGAATTTCAAATATACGCACACGTGTTGTGCCATTTTATCCTGCAAAAAAAGTTCTTGTTAAACTACTTATTTTTAGTTTTACCGAGTTGTATATAGTTATACCAGTTTTACAAAGAATATTACAAATATCAGTTTTACTAGTTATACTAAGTTATACATAGTATCACTACAAATCAATTTTATTGATTATACTAAGTAGAACTTAGTATAACTACAAAGTTTTACCCAATTAATTAAAGTTCTTCGATTTAGGTTTCGTTTCGCGAGCATAATCGATATAGATTTCGTTCTACTGCATAGCTGATACTACTACAATTAACCACACCCTTTACTAGAGTATATCAAACATCAATGTGCAACGAAACATATAAGAAAACTACCATCAATCGGATCGAATTTTTCCCAAAAATTCCCCCCCAAAATTTTTCCCCTAAAATTTTAAAAACTAACTAATAGGAAATAAATTAACCTGCATTCCGACGTCCATGAATGATTGTCGGTGTAGAATAGTTGTTCCCGACGTCGCCACATGTTGCGTCGCCGTCACCGGAGGAATTGATGTTCGTCGTCGTCGTCGTAGAATTCGTCGTCGTCGCTCTTGTTTTTTTTTTTAGATCGAATTTTTTTTTTTTAACCAAAACCATTAACCAAACATCAAACCAAACCAATCCTCTCTCCAACAAACCAAACAGTGAACCAATAAGGGTATAAGTGAAATTTCCTTTTCATTTGGGTATAGTAGACTTTAAGTGGTTATAGGAGATTATAGATTATTCAAAACACCCAATTGAGGAGTTGTCTCCCTCTTTCTCCTCTTTTTCTTATTTTTTTCCTTTTGTCGACGACGAACCCTAACTCCTCTTCTTTCCCGACGAACACTCGAATCTCGAATCTCCCCTAATTCTTCCTCTAAATTTCAAAATCGAAATCAGTGAAATATGGTGAAGACTCGGTTGGGTGAAAAGAAGGAGAAAGATGAAGAAGATACACTATTAACTCATTACAATAGGAGTTTGGGAAAGAAAAAATCCAAGCTCACGGAGATGTCTAGGATACTTCGTAGCCGCATTTTTTTCTCCTTCTGCGACGGCGTCGACGACTACGGCGACGGGGACCGCGGCGACGGGGACCGCGGCGACGGGGACCGCGACGACGGGGACCGCGACGACGGAGTCGGGGACTGCAACGACCACGACGACGGCTACTGCGAAGGAGAATACCACTATTTCCGGCGACGATGACTCGGAGAAAACAATGTCTGATGCCGGTGAAGAACAAGAAGAAGAAGACGAAGAACAAGACGAAGACGAAGAAGGAGAAGAAGAAGACGATGAAAAAGAAAATGAATTAGAGGACGAGGAAGAAGGAGAAGAAAATGATGGTGATGCAGAGAAAGTGATTGCTAACGAGAAGGTACAAAATTTATCTGGTTCAGACAATGAAGAAGTAAGATATTAACAATTTACTTTGTTTTATTGTATCAGTTGTTGTCAAACTAGTAAAACTTAGGATTACTAGATAACATATTTGGTAGCAGAATATGTAATACTAGGAAAACTAATGAATATTGGTAATACATTTGGTAATGTTTGGTTTAACAATAATAAAACTTAGGATTACTGGATAAAATATTTTGTAACATTATGTGTAATACTAGGAAAACTAATGAATACTAGGTAATACAATTAGTAACTTTTGGTTTAATGTTATGAAATGGTTGAAATTTTATTATTGTTTTGCAGGAAGTAGAGGTAATAAAACCTTTGGAAATGTTCTTTCCTCCATCTGAATACAAGAAACAAATAAAGCTAGGGACAAGGTGTTTTATAGGAGACGCAATTACGACGCTAACAGAAGGTCTGGCCCCGAAGCTGTCTAACATAGAGAGGAAGTGGTTTGAAGAGCATCCTCAGTTCAAACACATTTTCCACATGAAAAGAGAGAAGAACCACAAAGTTCAAGGAATGTGGATGTTGTTGTTGAGGACAGCAAAAACTAACAAGCAGAAAGAAACGTGGTTTATTGTCAATGGTGTTCCCATCCGTTATGGATTGAGGGAACACGCATTGTTATCAGGTATGAATTGTTGCAACTATCCGCTGAATTACAAGCAATGTGGTGGTACAAAGTTTGTGGATCGTCATTTCAAGAAAGGAGAACTTAGAAGGTTGGAGGATGTGAAAGAGAAGCTCGTTAACATGGGACCCCATAAAGACAGATTGAGGTTGGCTGTTTTATTCTTCTTAGGAAGTGTTGTTTGCGCGCAAACGAAGGTTGGAAGAGGCGCGAAGAATATTATGGAATTTTTTCAGAGAGCAGTAGATGATCTTGACTTCTGCAAGACCTTTCCATTGGGGAGATACTCATATGAGTATATGTTGAAAGAGATCTCTCACACCATGAAGCATTTTGGAGGTATGGTCCCAGCGAAAGAGAATACCTTATGGCCTCTTCCAGGTTTATGTGTCCCTTTAGAGGTAAGTTAGAAAAGTAATGACATTGTTGAATATTGATGTTATTTCATAATGTTGAAGCTAATGTATTTTGGTGTTTTGTAGATTCTTCCATTTGAGGCAATTTGTAAACTGGGAAATGCTTTTAGAGAACCTGTTGAAGGAGCCGATGTCAAGTGTCCGAGGATGTGCAAGTCCACGTTCAAACAAATTGGAATGACAGGGATGTCACTTTCAGAGATAAACAAAGAACTTGCTCATGAGACTGTAAGTTTTCTAAGGTAGAAGTAAAGTAGTATTATTAGAGAAATGAGGTAGGAGTATGGTAGATGATTTTGATCTAGCCGTCAACAGTTGGGATAAGATGGAGAAAAAAGGATTAGCAATCTTTTTCCAAGACATGTTTGAAGAAGATGTTGTTGCGCGAGAGAAAGAGGAAGAAGAGGCAGAAGTCACGGCGGAGGGAGTTGCGGGAGCTGAGGGAGTCGACAAAGTTGGCGATGTTTTGAAGAGCCTGAAAAAAGTGATAAGAGTGATGAACAAATTTGAGCAAAAGTTTGATTCATTTGAGAAAAAAGTTGATGCATTGGGTGAAAATGTTGATGCATTGGTCAATGAAGCAGGTTGTTCGGGTACATCTAAAAAAAGAAAGAAATGAAAAACTTTATGTGGTGGTATTTGTGTTTGAAAAACTTGTTCGGATGTTGAACTTTATAAGTTGTTCTTTTGAATTTTAATGGTACTTTTGGTTTTTTTATGTTATTTTCGGATATTTATGGCATTTTCGGATATTTAAGGTATTTTCAGATATTTATGGTACTTTTGGAATATTTATTTATGTTATTTTTGTTTTCAAGAAGGTAAACTTATGGTGGTCATTTTGAAACATAGACAAAAACTATAAAAAGTAATAAACAACATAGCATAAGTTATAAAAACTTATAAAACATAGCATAAGTTATAAAACCTGAAAATCTCTCACGGACGGGGATCAACAATAAACTCCTTAAGCTTTGCAATTTCTTCAGCCATAACATCCACCCTCCTAGTTAACTTGTCAACTTCCTCCTCAACACCGAAAACCCATGGCTGACGGAAGTGCAACCCATCGTCCTGAACAATCAACACAGATTTACGAAGTTATACTCAGTTTTACGCATAATAGTTTTACATTGTTATACGCATTTAGTTTCGCATAGTTTCACACGGTTATACGCGGTTATACGCAGTTAGTTTCACAAAGTTTCACACGGTTCTACGCAGTTATACACAGACGTGGTATTAAAACTAACAATTACCTTGTAGGTCTTGCACGTGAAGTACCTACTCCCACGTAAAGTATCAAAATCATATCTATACTTTGGATTTGGAGTAGCATCCCGAATTATCTCTCCTCCACATGGACAACGAGTTGGAATTCCGTTTTGCGCGTCGGCAACGAACGTTTGCATGTCGAGGTGTTGCTTTGCCTTCTTCATCTCACGCCTCTCTTGTTTCTCCACCCAAGGATCCATGAAAGGAAGCAACAGAGAGAAAAGAGGAAAGGAAATAAATTTGTTTTATTTTTTTGTGAACGAATGAGAGGAGAGAGGAGAGAAGTTCTTGTTTATAGGACAACAAAACACAGAAATCGAGGGTGAAAAGATGTGTGTCAGAATCTGTTTTTTTGCAACAAAATTATTATGTTTTTCTTTTCTTTTTGTTAAGGCGCCAAATTTATTTTTGGTTTCCCGCCCAAATTAATACACATAGTTTTACATAAGGTTATGGTTTTACCAATGTTGTTCATAGTTCTATTTTTGCTGATTTCAACAGTTTTTAGTTTTACCTATAATTTAAATTTGTTTATGGAGTTTTACTTTTCACATTTCGTTTTTAATATGTACGTAAACATGATTTTTGCAATAATACGTTCGAAATCATCGTTTTATAGAAAAGTCCTTTTATAAGTTGTGCTTAAGTAGAAAGTGTTCTTCGAAAGTGCTTGAACGTTAAAGAATTTTTCGTAAACAATATGTAATTTGTTTGAACATATTTTTTTTGTTGACCTAACATATATAAAAACAATGTGTAATTTGTTGATTAACAAAAATAAATACCAAACACATAAATAAATACCAAACACATAAATAAATACTTAACACATAAATAAATAAGAAACCCAATAGTAATCCTTAGTTTTACATAAGTTAACAACACAATCATAGTTTTACATAAGTTGACAATACAGAAGTTCAACACGGTTAAAGAAGTTCAATCGGTCAGATAACGATGCGTTCCAAAAAGCAACCAATTGAAACCAAAATTTTGCCTCCTTCGCCTAGTGTTTTGTGTCCTTTTACGCCGTTCTCCAGCAGATGGCTTTCTCTTATCATGTTTTCTCCCATTCTTTTTCACGCGATCTTTTGGTAGCACCTGTCTTTCTTTGATGTGGTCTGGTACATTCCAATCGCCCATATCTGCCACAGAATAAATGCTTGTGAAATAAGCTTGCCCCCACCGTTCTACCCAGTAATACTTAGAACACAACTCATGATGATATACTACTTGGCCTCCACCGTGATGCCTGGGATCAATATCAAGCCTAAATAAATAAGCTGCAAGTCCGTGCACACAAGGATACTTTTCATAATCATACACCTTGCATGAACAACTCTTCACTCTCAAGTTCACCAAATAAATTTTACCATCGTCGACGTCTGTTACTTCAAATTCAGACTCATAAATGTTTACCTCACGCACAGGTGTTTTACCAGCTTTGGCCCATATGTTGTGTAGGTGGTTCTTGACAAAAGGAACCAGTTTAGTATCTATCGATGCAGTTATATCGTCCTTCCGATGTTGGTTAAACCACTCTGAGAATTTTTGGATGATTGTATCTAACATTGGTATTAAGGAATACCTCCTCCCGTCCTTAAACAAGCCATTCATTGACTCCACACTATTGCTAGTGTCCAAGTTGTATCTGTCACAAGGGAAAAATACCCTTGCCCAAGTGTCTTTCTCAGTCTGCTCCTCCACATACTTGTATGCCGAAGGATATCGCGTCTTGAATGATGCGTATGCAGTTTCGAACTCAGCCATCGTGTAGCACCTAGCTAACTCCATAAATCTCCATCCGACAACGGCTTTGTTAGTGTTACTAGCATGACTTCTTACGTTCTAGGATAAATGTCATATACAATGACCGTGGTGAGCTTCCGGAAACACACTAGCTACAGCCGCGATGAGGCTCTGGTTTCTGTCGCTCATAAAAACTAATTCTGAGGAGTCGGATATAACACTTCTTAGCATTTCGAAAAACAAAGTCCAACTAGCTTTATTCTCACCGTCGAGAACACCAATAGCGAGGGGATAATGATGACGATTAGGATCTTGAGCTTTAGCAAATACTAATACACCACCATATCCATTCGTCAAAAATGTGGCATCAACAACTATAACTTTCCTCATGACCGCAAACCCTTCAATACAAGCTCCCAACGCTATAAAGAGGTACTTGAATTTACCTGACTCATCAACCTCCACACTTGTTTTTGTTCCCGGGTTCGCTTCCTCTAACATGTACAAGTAGCTAGGAAGCATCTTGTAGTCGTCTTCGCATTTCCACGCAAATGACTAATAGCTAAATTTTTGCCTCTCAATGCTGTAGAGTATGATACTTTTACCCCAAGTTTTAGCTGAATGAGATCCATGATATCTCTTGGAGAAGGTGTTTTCAGTTTTCCTGGGTATTCCTCATTCAAAAAAGAAGCTACCAATTCTGTTGACCCTCTTCTCTTGCTCTTGTTTATTTGGCTTTGATTAGTCCGAGAACATGTATGCAGACTCGTGTATCTCCTAATAGAAATAAAATTGGTGTTTGTAATCCTTGAAGCTCGCAAACCCCATTGACAGCTTTCCACACAACATTTAATCAACAATCGTTTAGGATCAGACCTTTTGGTTACATAACGAAAGCATTTATCAAATGCGGCTCTATCCACCACGTCTTGAATTGCTTTCTTGCTTGGAAACTCATGAAGTATAATTAGACCCAATCCATCTTTCCATTCCTCTATGACCTGGCTACATTGTTCTACGGATGGTTGTTCCGCACCCATATCCGCACCCATATCCGCACCCATATCTGCACCCATATCCGCACCCATATCCGCACCCATATCCGCACCTATATCCGCATCCATATTCGCACCCATATTCGCACTCATATACGCACCCATATCCGCACCCATATTCGCATCCATATCCACACTCGTATCCGTCTCAGCAGCCGCAGCCGTGTATGGATCGGCTGCGGCATCCGTACCCATAGAACCATCTCCTCTTCTATCATCACCAATCTCTGATTCTTTAAAGTCTTTATCCCCCTTTGGTGCTTCAACATCTTCTACGTAAAGAGTTATTGCATTATATCCTATTTCATCATCATTTCCCTCCAACATTTCATAATTCATACCAATCGAACTTATGCCCACTCTTGACAGCTTCTCTAACTCGTCTGATCTACTAGTCTCCTCCACTAACAAAATAGATCTACGGTTCTTACTATCCATGGATGTTAGGTAAACAAACAAATCCTCATCATCACAAATAGTTAGTTGTTCCTCACATACAACGACCAAGGGTATGTATCTCAATGACAATTTCACTTTATTTTCATCCAACCCAAGCTTCTTATAGAACCTTTTTTCCAACACATCCAAACTTATATCCTCAACTGTTGTCTTCAATGTTACACTATACATGCATCCTTTGAATTTGAAAAAAATGCTTACGTATTTTGCCTTTGTATCATGCAAAAACAACAAAAAAAATCAATTTTACCGAAGTATCTACAGTTATACTGATTTTACGTAGAATATAACAAATATCAGTTCTACTAGTTATACTAAGTTTTACATGGTAAACTACCACCAGTAGTTCTATTAGTTATACAAAGTTCTACATCGTATAACTACATATCAATTTTACTAATTATACTAAGTTTTACACATACGATTTGAAAGTTTTTCGATTTCGCGATACCACGATTGATTGAGAGATTTTGGTCTATTGCATAATTGAGAGTACTACAATTCTATCTCAAACAATCAACCAATTCCTTAAATACTATATAGCAATCATCAATGTGCAACAAAGCAAAAGATAAAAATTCATCAAATCTCATTATGAACCCTAATACTATTTATTTCAAAATTTCAAAACTAAATGGGGATGAATTAACCTGCATTCCAACTTACTTGTAGAACTGTTGCAGTGCGTCGCCAAGCTGAGGTTGCAGTCTCTCTCGCCGTTCTTGACAAAGTCGCGTCGCACGTCACGCCGGAGGAACGCCGGAGAAGACGAAGTCGCGAAGGTGAGTTTTTTTTTATCCAAACCGAAATCGAAAAAAGGAAAAACTGAAACCAAAATAGAGGCAAACCGAAATCTATTATTGTTTTTTTTTAAGGGCAAATTCAGTATTTCATTTAAAGTTAATGAAATATGGGTATAAGAGATTATAAATGGGTATAGGGAATGTGTTTTAGCCGAAACAACCTCTGTAGGAGTTTGCCTCATGTAAAAGTAACCAAAATAAGTTGAATTTGACAAATAGGACTTAAGAGAAGATCGATTAATACACATATGTATATATATATATATATAGAGAGAGAGAGCCATTGCAGATCATTTGTAGATTGCAGATTCATAAGCACAAAAACTCAAAGGAGAGCATTTAATTAAAATTAAGGAAAACGACCTAAGCGTAGCTTCCTTTGACTCATAAGATTGAAATCGAGAAGAGGGGAAACCAGAGCAGTGTAAGTCGTACACGTCACCACCACGCGCCGTCACCAAGAAAGAAAATTGCGACATCTTCGCGACGGAGGTGGAAATGGCCGTGGCGCCGTTAGCGAAACCAATGACTAAGCTCGTTTTAATTTCAACCTAGATTCATAAACGACGCTGTTTTATTGGTAATTTTTTTAATTTATTGGCAATTTTTTTTAGGGCAATTACAAAACTAATCTTTTTGAATCGTATTTCATAAAACTATTTAAAATCTTTTCAAAAATACACTTAAATACTCAAAATTAAATCAAAATAAATTATATACTCACAATTTTACTTTTTTAATATTATACCATAAACACTAATCAGCGAATCCAAATAAAAAGATTTTAATTTTGGTAACTTTTAAAAAGGTAAATCAACAATTTAAATTTTTGATTCAAAATTTTAAGTTAGGTATAGTTTTGTGAATTTTTTTTAAAAAATGTAGTTTTGTGACATAAGATTTAAAAGGGTGTAGTTTTGTGAATTTCTAGATTTTTTAAGTTAAAATAATTTTTAACCTGATTAAAATAGTTGTATTTTTGGAAATGAAAGTTAAATTGAACCCGAATTTTTGTCATACTTAGACCAAACAAATACTTTATAAAATTTTTTGGCAAAAAAGGTACATTTTGAGATATAAATTTGCTAATTGAGTGATTTTTATTTTAATTTGCTAAAAGGTGATTTTCGCGTGTTAAATTACAATTTTACCCTTATCTTCGAAATTGTCAAATCTCGTGAATAATTGTCTGTGAATGGTATTTTGTGAATGATTTTGAGTGAATGATCGTTGTGAATGATGAATTGTCTCTGTGAATGATCAATGATCTCTGTGAATGATAAATAATACATGTGAAAGACGAACAAAATTCGTGAATAATTCATGTGAATGGTGAATTGTGAATGACTCCCGTGAATGATCTATGTGAATGATTTTATGTGAATGATATTTGTGAATAAGGGTAAATTTGTCATTTTAAATACGAAAATCAAACAAAATTATCTAAAATTTAATTACTACATCAAAATCACCCAATTGACAAATTATATTTTAAAATGTACCCAAAACCCTAATTAACTCTACTTTATAATCATCCATGCAAAGAGATTAATTAGTGAGTATAAGAAACAGTCAAACTTCGACCAAAAAAAAGAGAAACAGTCAAACAACGTCTCAACTTAATCCGGAGATAACAAGTTTGACTTTTCTTTTTTTTTGTCAACGACAAGTTTGACTTTTAACCTTTGGATCTTCAACATTTGATTTTTAAATATGTCATTTTCCAAAATACAAACCAAAACACAAAAGTCAGGACTTAAATCAGTTTCTTTTTTTTTTTGACAACTAATCAGTTCCTAAAAGCTTAAAACCACAATAAACGAAGACTAATCCAACTAAAAAAACCCAATAACTAACTAGTCTTCTGATTCTACAACTATTACCAACACCTAATCACCTTATAGTATTACGGGTTAGGTTCCGTTCATCCCAAATCGGACACGAACATGTCGCCTTCTTCTTCTTCCATTCAGCTCCACAAGTGTAACAAAACTCGTATCCACATCTACCAAACACCACACAAAACAAACCCTTATAAGATCAACATTTACTAACAAACAAGTTTCATTCTCTATAACCAACGTACCTGCAAGTTATATGGTAGCATCCCCACACAAGCTCAACCATATTATTACACTTTATGCACTGTCTCCACCTCTTGCTCTGTGCCAAAGACTTCAACATCCCATCACCCGCGCTCCGATACCCTTTTGATTTACTGAACTCGTTGCACGTGACGTTGTAGTGCCACGGAACCTTGCACTGTTTGCAGAAAAACAACCCACATTTCATGCATTTTCTAGCGCCTGATTGCTCCGCAGCGAGGAAAAACTGTTTGGTGTATTCCAAAACTTCGTGGTTGACCATTAGTTCCGAACACTTGGGATACGGACAGTAAACTTTGTCTGAAACACTAATTGAGCTTTCTTTCTTGCGTTGGATCATAACGTCGACCAGCTTAGGATCCAAGAATTCAGCGCAGTACTCCATCTTTACTTCTGATTTGCACCCGTCGCTCGGACAAGTAGCTGTTTTGCCACCGAGTAGTTTCAATTCGACGTGCTGTTTCATGCAGGAGAAGCAGAAACGGTGGAAACAACCATCCACAGAGAACATTTTGTCGACAGTGATGCCTTCGTAGCATATGACACAGGTTTCCTTGAAAGTCTTGCCTTTAGTAGTTTCGTCGAGCCATTTGATTTGGGACACTATTGCGTCTCTCGCGAGCTTGAAGACAAACTTAACATCGTTTCTCGTCAAAAGAGATGGTTGGCAGTACGAGAACTTGTTCTGGAGAAGAGCCACTTGGTTTACAAGTGTTGCAACGACGCTCTGCCTGGGTTCCACCCTTCCTGTCACCTATATTCACAGAGCAAAACATGAACAGCCCATATCAAAGCCTATTATAATCTCAATAAAAAGGTAAAGCCTAATCTCTAAACCTTGATGATAGAGCAGTAGATACCAATACCATAATCCAGATTCAGCCATTCAGGTCAAATGATTTGCATCTGATTAGAGCATAAGAGTGAATATACATAGGCTAATAATCAATACCTTTAGAGTAACGAAAATGTGAAGTATCAAACATAACAAAAAAGGAACATTACTATAAAAAGGAGTGAACTTTTTGAGAATAAGGGATTATATATACTCACACAAGTCACATAATCATAAACAAATGTAAACTCTTTGTTACTATAAAAGCTGAGTTCTTGAGTAAAATTAGCGATGTTTTGAGTTTTAAAGGTAGAGAGAGAGATGACTCACATAGTTGAAGACTTTGAAATCATCAATGAAGAAAGTGACCCTTCCCAAATCAAATGTCAATGCCTCATCCAAACCACGAACAATGGCCTCGAGTTCCGCGATTTCCGGGCTTTTAGACTCTTCACCACCACCACCCAAAGATTTGTTCACCTCCCAAATAAGATTATCAGTAGAGTCACAAATAGCAACACCAACACCACCCACCATAACCCTCGCATCTCCAATCATTTCTTCACTCACTAAACCCTTACAATACACCCTAAAGCTCTCTCCTCCGATCGCCGCGACGGAGGAGGAGGAGGAAGAGGAAGCAGCCTCGAGAGAGTAAGGCTTCTCGAAATCGTCACCGTAATGGCTCCAATCACCCTCAGGGATGTTCATAATCTCTTTAGCGAACTTCTGATCGTGAATCCTACGGTCCAGATCGACTCTGAGCCTCTTCGTCTCCTTTTCCCCAATCTCACGGTCACGCCTCTCCTGATCGACTCGAGCAATGTCCTGTAGAATGAGATCGGTAAAATCATAATTATCGGCGTCGTCATCATCTGCGCCGGTGAAAATGGCGGCGGCGGGAGGAGATTCAGGGGAGGAGGTGTGGGGTGCACGAGAAGCGGCTAGGGCTTCTTGCATTTGAAGGTTGAAAGCTAAATCGTGGTCGCGTGCTAGGGTTTTAGCGGCCATGATCTCTTCACGCTGTTCTTCGAGTATCACGGCGACTTCGTCGTCTTCAATCGCTGCCATTAGGGTTTGAGTAAGCTTGAAGGAAGTTATGTTGGAGTGATTAAAAAGGAATTCGAAGCGTTTGTGAAGAAATAAACTTGTCTTTGACAATGGTCTTCTATTTGTTTATTTTGTATTTTAGTTTTAAAATAGATAATTACAAATAAAATCGGATTTTGTGGAATCGTTATATTCTCGTGGAATTTAGTAGAGGTGTTAGTGAACGACCACGGACAAAAGCAACTACGGACAAAAATAAATAGAGAACTTCATAAATCTACGCCCTTTCGATCCATTTTTTACAAAACTACTCCTAATTTAATATTTTCATATATTTACACCATTTCAAAATTTTAAAAGCTTGATTTAATCTTTAAAAAATTATCAAAATTAAAAATTTTTCATTCGGTTTCGCTAATTAGTCTTTAGGGTATAGTATTAAGGGGTAGGATTGTTTGGGTAGAGTTTATTTGGATTTAATTTTGAGTGTTTAGGTGTAGTTTTGTGAAGTATTTTGTGAAATGGTGTAGTTTTGTGAAATGTATTTCAAATGGTGTAGTTTTGTGATTCTCCCTTTATTTTATACTTTCGATAATTCATAAAATAATGTAAAAAGTTAATAAAAGTATACAAAAATAATTAGAAAATGTTACGAAAATCTAATTAATTGGTAAAAACTTAATAAAAATTGATGGTTCTTATATATATATATTTATATATATTTGTAGATTTTTGGATTTTCAAAATAAAAATTAATTTTTGTAAAGAGATAATATATAGTTTTGAATTGACTGTAAACTTAATAAATGTAAAGATTAACAAATTTTCAAAAAATTATTATTAAAGGAATTAAGTTTTATGTATAAGTCAACCATCTTATGTAATGGATTAGACCATCTACAATGTATTTTTCCATTTTCTACTCCAAAATGGAGTATCTTCAAAATGGAGATGAATTTTACTCCAATGTATTTCTCCATTTTCTACTCCATAAAAGAATATTCTAAGTATATTCTTTTTTCACTTTCTTATTAATTACAAATATTGTCTCTAACTTCTATAATTTAAAAATTAACCTTACTTATTTATCTTCTACAAATTAATTGAAATTATAATATTATTTTAATAAAACTATGTAATTTAAACAACATTACATCATAAAATAAAACATAGATATTATTCAATAAAATAACCTTATTTGTTAAATATTTGTTTTGGTTTCTTCTAGTTGTATTTTTAAAAATCAAGTTTTTATGTTTATTTGTGTTATTATTGTATTTTGAAATTTATCGAAAATGTAACCGTTCGAACGTATGGCGAAAGGGGATCTCGACGGCGACTTTCAATTTCAATTAAATCGGAGCTTGCAATCTCCATGATTCTTGAGTATCCATGGAGACGAGATCGAGATATCAAGGAGATACTCGATTCTCTAACTGGTATATGGTGGGGAGAGTGGGAAACGGTCGGAGAAAGAGGCTTGGAGAAGGAGTCAGATTCGGGGAGGACTGAAGAGGGATCAAAATCTATCAAGGAGATAGAACCTATAGTCGCAACCCTCAGATCTAAGGAGATCTCTTTGTCGGAAATTGAACCAGAAAGGTTTATATGGGGATTAGGGTTGTTAAGGATAATTCCTTATCTAATCGAACCTGAAAGACGAAGATCAAGGTTTTTGATGAAATCCTTCGCAGATTCATCAATTAAGCTTAATGGCTGCAAGATACGAGGGATTAGAGTGATGATGATTGATTTGCAATATCAAGATTTAATGGGGAATGATAAGGTCATACTTTTGGTCAAAAGGAAACAAAGCTTGATTAGTCAAGAACACGTCTTATGTTTTATTGAGAATCGATGGGGTTGTTCCCACTTCTATGTTGTCTTTTGGAATGACTTGCTTTGGCTTTTTGCATACTTTTGGTTTCATGGAATAATAGCAGAGAGTTTTTTAAGATATATCAACTATATGGCTTTTCCTCAGGTTCATGCTATCTCAAACACATGTGTTAGGCTTTGTGTTTATAGCACATGCTTTGAGAATGGTATTGTTGCAAACAGGTTGGATGATTGTCGGTTTACTGTCATCACGGAGGCGACACGGAGCACCGTTCACATTAGGTATAGTGAGGATGGCGAATGCGATATATTCATGTCTAAGGTTAATAAGTTAGTCAATTTGGAAAGGATGAGATTGGCATCAGAAGTGGTAACAGATGAACAAGATAGACAATTAGTTGTGGTTAAACTATTGGATAGTATAAAGATTAAGACAAATGTTACAGATCATATAATCTTAAGATTAAAAAAAACAAGGGACTAGGAAGCGTTAATCCTAGATCGTATCAGTCAATGGTACTTGTTGGTATAATGTTAACCAATAGTTTGGCAAGGCTAAAGGATTCAACAAGCCATACGCAATACACTACACCAAAGGGTGATGGGTACATGGACATGGATATGAGAGATTATACTAATCGATATACTATGGCAAATACTCTTAAAATGGATGAGAATCAGACCCGAGAAATCAGAAACGAACTATTATTCAAAAGTGGTAAAATTGAAAATTCATATAGATGGTGGTTTGAATTCTTACTTTCTTTTAAAGGCCTAGAGGGTTATGTTCACTTCAACTTAGGACACCGGAAGAGAGATAAAAGATGCTACCTGGAGCTGACAATTGTTCGAGACGCGGGTTACGGGACGGGTAAGAAACTAACCCAATACTATGTTGTTTTAATGGATGCTATGTCGGGAGTTCAAGCGGCTACTTGGTGTAATGGAATGATATCTCGGATCTCATTGTATTATATCGAGTATATTAGTCAAGGCTTAGTTAAAACAAATGAAGATGAAGATGACCATGATGTAATGTTTGGTGCTTATATCGGTTATGGTAAAAGTGGTATCGCTGCAAACAGCTTAAATGGTTATATTGGACTATATAGAACGACTGGGAATATATACCTTGGTGCTTATGGAACGGTTTGTTCTAAGATTAAGCTAGCCAATGTGAAAGATATGGGCTTGGATCGTGTTGAGTTATGGTTATTAAAAAACTCTAGCTTAATAATAAGGAAAAGGGCGGACTTACAAATATCAAGGGAAGGTAGCTCTCCTGAAACTACCGGCTAATCATGAAAATCCTAAGTTGGAATTGTCAAGGACTGGGGCCTAAATTTACAATATCTATTCTGAGAGGGTTATGGTCGAAGTTCAAACCGGATATTTTGTTTCTTTCTGAAACTAAACAGAAGAAGCCTTTCATGAATGAATTTTTGGGACATTTTGGGTATGATCAACTGTTTACGGTGGATCCGATTGGGAGTAGGGGAGGGTTAGCTATTTTTTATCATAATGATGTAAATCTAAAAATTATTTCTTCAAATAATCGAATTATAGATACATGTGCAGTGCTACGCAATAAGGAGGTGTTTATATCTTTCATTTATGGCGACCCGGTAACACAAAACAGGAAAATAGTGTGGGAGCAGTTGTCACAAATCAGTTTAAGAAGGGACGCTCCATGGCTAATGATTGGAGACTTCAATGAGATTAGAGGGAATCGAGAGGAAAAGGGAGGGGTCATGCGAAGGGCAACGACCTTTCTAGACTTTAATGAAATGCTAAGTGATTGTGGTATGCTTGAATTTCCAATAATAGGTAACCATTACTCTTGGCGAGGAAGACCATACGGGCCCAATAATGAAAGGATTAGGTGTAAACTTGATAGAGCAGTGGGCAATGAAGAATGGCATGATCTTTATCCACTCTCAAAAGTCAAATACTTGGAATTAATAGGTTCTGATCATCGACCGATCATAGCGGAATGCCTATTTGAAAATGTATAAAAAAAAAAACATTTTCGCTTTGATAAGCGATGGATAGGAAAGGAAGGACTGAAAGAATCGATCGAGTCAGGGTGGAATATGGGGAGAACAACCACAACGGGTATAATGGATTGTATATCTCAATGCAGACACACGGTTGCAAGATGGCGTAAAGATAATGTTCCTTCTAGCCTTGTGACAATAGAGAGTCTCCGTGTGGCTCTGGAAGAGGCACAAAGTGATGATCATATACCACAAGAGGAGGTGAACTCATAGGTACGAAAGCTGAAAGAAGCATATATAGAGGAAGAGTTATATTGGAAACAAAAAAGTAGAAACTTATGGCTGAAGGAAGGAGATAGGAATACTAAATTCTTCCATTCTACAACAAAGAACAGGCGGGCGAGGAATAAGCTAACAGGGTTACTTGACCAAAACGGGCAATTGGAGGATTCGGAATTGGGAATGAAGAGTATAGCAACAAATTATTTTCCAAAACTGTTTAAACACGTGAACAGAGGAAGCATGGACGAAGCATTGAGTGAACTAAGAGTGGTAGTTCCGGACCACGTCAATGTATTACTCACAAAGGATATATCCGAAGGAGAAGTGAGGAAGGCCTTATACTCGATGCACCCGGAGAAAGCTCCAGGACCGGATGGAATGACAGCTCTATTTTACCAACGATTTTGGCATGTTATTAAACATGATCTTGTTCTATTGGTAAAGGAATTTATGAGCTCTGGTTCGTTTGACCGGAGACTTAACGAGACAAATATTTGCTTGGTACCGAAAGTGGTTAAACCTAAAAGGATGATAGATCTTAGACCAATCAGTCTATGTAATGTGGCATATAAGGTGATTTCAAAAGTATTATGCCTAAGACTAAGAAGATTTTTGCCCAAAATGGTGTCAGAGACCCAATCGGCCTTTGTATCGGGGAGACTAATAACGGATAATATCTTATTAGCGCAGGAGATGGTTCATTGGATGCGCACCAATAAGAAATGTAGAGTTGATCGAATGGCAATAAAAACAGATATGAGTAAAGCCTATGATATAGTGGAATGGGCTTTTTTGGAAGCGGTACTACTGAAACTAGGTTTTAGTGTTACATGGGTTAAATGGATTATGTGGTGTGTGAGTTCGGTCTCATATCAAGTTTTGATTAATGGTCAACCCAGAGGGATGATTATACCAGAACGCGGTCTAAGACAAGGGGACCCAATGTCTCCTTATCTGTTTATCTTGTGCACAGAGGTGCTAGTCTCTCTCATCAAGAAAGCAGAGATAGATTCACACATATCGGGTATTAAGGTTGCAAAAAATAGCCCAGCGGTGTCCCATTTACTATTCGCAGACGACAATCTCTTTTTTTGTAAAGCGGAGGAAAGAGAGTGTCGAAAGGTATTACAAATATTAGAGATATATGGGAGAGCATCGGGACAGGAGATAAATTTCTCAAAATCCTCGGTGATGTTTGGCCACAATGTACACGACGGGACTAGAACGAATATGAAAAATATTCTAGGCATCAAAAAAATGGGAGGTATGGAGGCCTATTTGGGAATTCCAGAGAGCTTAGGTGGAGCAAAAAGTAAAATATTCAGTTACGTTAAGGAACGGTTAAATGAAATGATAAATGGCTGGACAGCCAAGCTACTTACTAAACACTGATTAAGTCAGTGGCCTTAGCTCTACCTTTGTATGTTATGTCATGCTTCGAATTACCCCAGACGTTAACGAAAAATTTAACCAGTGCGATTTCTAAATTCTGGTGGAGCTCCAATGGAAGAAACTGCGGTATCCATTGGGTAGCATGGAAAAAAATGTGTGAGCCCAAACACGAAGGTGGTATGGGCTTTCGATCGTTACAAGATTTTAATAAGGCTTTATTAGCAAAACAATTATGGCGTCTCTCACAGTTTCCGGATTCACTGGTGGCGAGAGTGTTTAAGGGGAGATATTTCTCGAGGGTACACCCTTTTATGGCTAAGACTCCGCGCTCTCCATCTTTTGGATGGAGGAGTATATACTCCTCAAAGGATATATTGTTGAAAGGAATGAGGAGAATGCCAGGGAAATTAAGTAAAATGTCGGTTTGGGAAGATACATGGGTTCCGGATACGGATCCAAGACCGGCCCAGGGAAGAGGGAGCTTGCTTTTTCCAGAGTTGAGAGTTAAGGAATTAATTAATCCAATTACGTCAGAATGGGACAAGGAGGCCCTAACAGATTTGGTTACTATAAACGATAAGGTATTGATTCAGGGGTTATCGATCAGTAAACGGTCAGAGTCGGACGGATGGGCCTGGCATTACACACAATCAGGAAAATATACGGTTAAATCAGGTTTCAATTTGCTACAAAAAATAAGAAAAGAGAATATTACAGCGGATCAGTGGGGACCTAATTTTAATGCGTTACTAACAAAAGTATGGGATATACAATGCCCACAAAAATTAAGGCACTTCTTGTGGCAAGTTATTTCGGGAAGTATGGCAGTGAGGGAAAGGCTAAACTCCAGAGGTATACAATGTGATCCGGTTTGCCCGCGCTGTGAGGAAGATTTTGAGACAATAAATCATGTGTTTTTTGAATGTACCCATTCGCTTTACACATGGGGTGTCTCACTCGTCTCAATCAATCAGGAGTTTCCACGAGGGGGTATTTATTCAAATATGGACTATTTGTTTTCACGAGTGCAAGTAGATGAGGGACAAATTCAGGATATATCATGCTACCCTTGGATATTATGGTATATCTGGAAATCAAGAAATAGAAAGATCTTTGAGGATGTGGAAATAGATCCACCTAATATAATTGACAAGGCATTAAAAGAGTCACGAGTTTGGGCGGAAGCACAAAGCGTTGAGGAGGAAATAGAAGAAAGGAGAAGTTATTATGTGTTGGAGGAATCGCAAAATGTTGCTTCAGGATTAGTTTGTCAGGTAGATGGATCATGGAAAAACACGGAGATATTTGAAGGACTCGGGTGGATTTGTTTAAATGGGGATGGCTCTAGTCATCTTCTGGGAACGAGGCGTAAAGGAAGGAGCTTGTCTCCCTTACACACAAAATTTGAAGCCCTCTTGTGGGCTATGAAAGTTATTCAAGAACAAAACATCTCATGTCAGACATTCGAATCAAATAGTACGACATTGGTGGCAATCTTGCAGAATCCCACAGAGTGGCCTGCGTTTAAGACAATGATCGAGGAGTTTGAGACGAAGCTAGAATACTTCAACGACTTGAGAATAAAATTCATTCCAAGAGACAGGAACTTAAGAGCAGACAAGTTGGCGCGATCGGGAAGAGAGTATCCGCTTGTACCAGTGTATGTAAGCGAGTCTTCTCCAAGTTGGATCATCAACGAAGCAACTTAATTTATCTTTCAAACTGATGTAATAAAAAAAAAAATTAAAATTAGTTAAATATTTATTTGCAAAAAAAAATTTTGTTTTCATATTTTTTAGTTTACTAATAACAAACACTTGATTTAAAACATAAATTAATAACAAAACAATGAATATAAATTTTGAAGGACTATTGTGCAATTAAAATAGTTCATATCCATTATGAAGTAGAGATTAAAAATTCTCCATAAATAGAGTAGAAAAGTTGTTTTCTCCATTTTGGAGTAGGAAATGGAGTGGAGTTGGAGATGATTTTTTCTCCAAAATGGAGAAGGGTTGGAGGATGCTCTTATGTGTGGAATTAATAAAATTCATTCTAAGGAATTGGTTGTAAACTTAATCAATGTAAAATTTAAGAATATTTCAAAAAATATTATTTTCCATATAATGTTAATTTTATTTAATTTATTTTCCTATTTTTAACAATTTTTTGGTTGTTTTTATTTTTTAAAATAACTAATATGTGTTTGACATGCAAGAGTCATCCGAGTCCGTAATAAACATAATCAAAGGAGATTTAATTCAACATACGGAAAAACGAATTTTAAACTATTTTGATGAATTAATATATGTAACTGAAATTAAAGTTGATATGAATTTGAACACTATAAAAATTGATTTATAATCTCCATATATTGCTATTATTCAGGTATGAAAAAATCATTTTTCGGTTTGTAATATAAAGTGCTTGTAAGTACGGGATTTAGTTTTTATACACTTACAGAGTTACAGTGCCTTACAGTTTCTTTTATTATTATGATAGAAATTAAGATAAAATGCATTAGGCTGTAATTATTTCTTATTTTGACACTTGATGTAATTATCTTTTAAAAATACAGAATGTTTTAACTAAAAACAAATAATTTCAAAAAATATTTAATTCAAAAAAATTATTTAATCATAAAAGATACAGTAAATAGAAATGATAATAAAATATGATACTAATTTTTATTGGTAACATTAAAACTTGAAAATATTTTATAATATGAAATAAGAACAAAAACTAAAAGTGGATATAAAAACTTGGATGTTGCTTTCAACTTTATGGCTTAACAGAAATGTGACAAAGAATTTTTCGTGCTTAAACAGTTATATTTCCAAATTTGTCTAATTCGTTTCAAAATTTGTTTTATGATCTTCAAACCTAAAGAACAACCAAAGTTTGAATAACTTTTGATTTAAAAACTTATTCAGTTTCAAAATAGTTTCTTGAAAAACGCAACGCCACTACTATAGTCTATAGACAACACATCAACACAAAACCAAATAATATAAAATCAAAACAGTTTTCTTGGGATTTATAACAAATCATATTTTAATAATGAGCTCGGCTAGTTGTTCATTTCTGACTGATGATTTTGTCACGCCAGAATCTTCTAATTGGATTTGGTTCGTATTCCGTGCTAATATGTTGTAGGGGTAAAACGGGCAAGGTGTAAAGTAGATGGATTGTTCGGATTGATATAAAGAAGTTTGTTCGGAATTGGTATACGAAGAAGGGTCGGAATTCTCGTTATGACAACTATGGTTCGGAATTATAGTTCGCTTGAGATAGCGAACGTTTTTTATAAAGCTAAAGATAGCGAACAGAATGTGGCAAAGATGCCGAACAGAATACAGGCAGAGGTGCCGAACGAAATGTAGGCAGAGATGCCGAACGTAAATACAGTTTAAAGATGTCGAACAAAAGAGATAGTGGATTTGGAATCTTTGTTTCCCGCTGTAGATTTCTCTCTCTAGAATGCGGCCCCTTTCCTCTGAGCAAGATCTCTGCTATTTATAATAAATGCCCTTCTTGGCATATTCCTTTGGTGCGCGATCTCCGTACAGACCCCATACCGCAGAACAGTGTGCTATTGCAGGGTCGTTCGGCTCGGCGCTCCATTAATGTTCTGTCAGAGCGCCGTTCGGCGCTCCATAAATGCTTCTGTCGGAGATGACGTGGTGCTTTGCGGTTGCTTAACGGGCCGATTCTGATTTGGGCTTTTGACCTATTCATTCGGTCTGGTGGGTTTTATCATATCGGGCTTCTCAAATGGGCCTGGTCATGTTGGGCCTTTCAGGCCCACCCATAACATAATATATACTTTCATGCTTGAGTTATTTGAAGTTCGTATACACAAACCAAAAACCATAAATGTGTCAATACGTACACTATAACATAGCCTATAGGTAATTTTGTATATAATTTAATTAGTGTGTTGTTTTTTGACCAAGATATGAAGGTGAAGAGCTTTTTCAAATTAAAGCGAGCGGAATTCGTTTGCATGATTTAATTATAGAAAAGCATATTTACATGTGTTTACATATGTTGGTATAGCAAAGTAGCAAAAACCTATCACCCCACAAATATCTTATATGATTGAATGTTTTTCTTAATCTTTCTTTAGATGGTGACATGTGTTTGTTGATTTTCATGACATCAATATATCATATTAGTCACATAATTGAAATAATATCTAAAATTACTAATATTATCTAAAATTACTAATATTTTATCACTTTCAAAAATTATAAATAAATATCAAATAATCTTCTATTTTTATTTTAGTTTAATAAAAATGATTAATATTACTTTCATATAATATTATTTTTATATTTAATTTTATATATAAAATTGTAAAATGACATGTGTCCTGTATACAAAAATAAATGTGAAATTGGAATACTTTTAGTTACAAAATAAAATCCACAATCACTATATTCTAAAAATATAATATTTTTGTAACCTCCATAATACTAATTAAATTTATGCTATTAAATAAATTAAATAAAACAAGATAAAATATAAATTTTGGTCAAATGATATTTATTTCTTATAAAATTGACCAACAATAACTTTCATCTTCAATTCGACATTAATTTTTTTAAAAATGTGTGAGTAGTGAGACATGTGTACAAAATCAAGCAAAAAATTAGTGTTCACCCAAGCATCTTCTTTCTTCAAACAACAACAAAAACTAAAAATATGGATGATTTTTTTCAACTTCCTTTATTTGTTATATTTTTGGTTTGTGTTCTTGAGAGCTCAACACAATTTTTTTTGAATGTTTATGTTTTTAGGTACGTCAAAAAAACGTCACACTATGAGACGTTTCAAAAACTAATAAAAAAGATTTCATCTTCGTAAATACGTGTTTCTTTCTAATTCTTGCATTAGTATCATGCAAATTTGTCGCTATTAGATTTAAGTCTTTTATTTTACAAATATTAATTAGTTCATGTCGTAAAAATTGTGTTACTATAGTATTTTTATGTTTATGTTTTTAAAAGAGAGTTTAGAGGTTGATAATTTTCTCTTTTTAAGGAATTATGTTTTTTCTCAAGATGTTAATTTTTAATCAATTTTTACTATGAATTTTTTGTTGTTCAAATGTCGAAAAACTTATGATTTGTTTCTCATACTAATAAAGTTTTACATCATTAAACATATATATAAAATATTTAAGAGGAATTCACACATTTACACCATTTCAACCCTCCCTTCACAAAACTACTCCTAATTTAATATTTTCACATATTTACACCATTTCAAAAAATTTAAAGCTTGATTTACCCTATAAAAATTACCAAAATTAAAATCTTTTCATTTGGGTTCGCTAATTGATGTTTAGGGTATAGTATTAAGGGGGTAGGATTGTGTGAGTAGGGTTTATTTGGATTTAATTTTGAGTGTTTAGGTGTAGTTTTGTGAAATATTTTTGAAATGGTGTAGTTTTGTGAAATGTAATTCAAATGGTGTAGTTTTGTGATTCTCCCAATATTTAATATATTAATTTTCCCCTACAATATTAAATATAATAACCAATACTAATAACCTTCCAATTAAATAGTATTCACATGCCTCATAATTTTTTGGTTAAGACTAAAAGTGATTTTATATTTTTCATCTTTCTATCTCATCTTTTTGGTTTCTTTGTAATTTTCTTTATTTTTGACAATAATCCATTAGTATAAAAGTTTTGAGTTCGAAGGAACAAAAAATGATATATTATGGTATATATGACATGTAGTTGACAATACTCTTAACTTTTGTTTATATTTGTTTCATGTTTTTGTAACTCACCCTCTATCCCCTACCTTAAATAATTTATTTTAAAGATTTGGTTTGAAACGTTCTTGTAACTTAAACTAAATATGTTAATTAAAGTTTGGAGTTCTTACAAAATAATATAAATGATTTCTTAAAAGCATAATTGTTTAGTTTGTTTTGTGTATATCATAAAAAGATTTAGTTGTGTACATAATTCAAACTCTATCAATTTATAGTTATTTGAAAAAACTAAAAAATAACTTTTTCAAGTTCTGTACGTAATTGATTTATGAATTTTGAAAAACATATAAAAAATCAAATAGATAATAGAGATGAGATGATATCAACTTGGAACATGATTATAGGGACTTTTAGACCATTATTATTGGTGGTTCTTAGAAAAAATAAAGTTCCTTAGCAATAAAAAAAATTAAAAGTAATGGGTTTAGTTTAAAGATGGATGCTTATTAGAGCAACTTTCTTTTTGTTAAGGAACGGACACATGTCAAAATTTGAGTTAATTTTTGTTTTTTTTTGCATTTTCGTTTTATCTGGGTGTTTTTTTTTTTGCCTTTTCGTTTTATTTGTCTTGTGTATTTTTATCTTGTAATAATAAATATGTTTCTAATATTTAGTGTATATAATAATAAATTTTATTTTATAAGAATTACAAAACTACACCTTTTAAATTACGTTTCACAATCATTTAAAAATTTCTTCACAAAACTATACCTAAACACTAAAAATTAAATCCAAATTAAGTCTCTACTCACACAATTCTATCCCCTTAATCATTATATCTTAAACACTAATTAGCGAACCCAAATGAAAATTCTTAGTTTTGGTGAAGTTTTAAATGGTAAATCAACTTTTAATTTTTTTGAAAAAGTGTAATTATGAGAAAAAAATTAAATTAGGTAGAGTTTTGTAAATGAATGGATGAAATTGTGTAGTTTTGTGAATTCCTCTTTTATTTTAGAGCATCCCTAACTAACCAACACCAATAATTGCTAGAAAAATTACTAAGAAACTATAGTTTCTTAGACCAAAAAATAATTACAACAAATTAAAAATAAATTACTAAGCAACTAAGTTAAACAACACCAATAATGATGCTCTTAGAGGGGAGCTTAACCTCTGGGCCCCACAAAAAAATTAAAACAGTCCCCAAAAATCATTCCCTAAACACCAACTCTTGTACTGTACGCGGGCCCCACAGACACGTGGCGGTCCACGATTGGTTCGATTTTTAATTTTTTAGTTAGACAAAAATTATAAAGACATTTTTAAACTACACTCACCGATAATGATGGTCTTAAGTGATTTCCCCGTGCAAAGCAAAGATCATAATACTAGTATCATAATACGTTTCCATAACTTTTCTAATGGATTATGAAGAAAAATTATAAACGATATTAGTGTGTTGACCAAAAAAGTTTCCATATAAAATATGGGATTTAAAGTTTAATATTTTGGAGACTAAAAAATATTATTTCTATTTTTGGCATAAGGCTTTTTCAAAATTATTAATATCATTTATTAAAATTAAGAATGATAAGATTTAGTTTTTAATATCAAATCATTAAAATTTAGATATGTTACCATTTTATCACATATAACATTATTGTACTTTTTGTTGATTGTTAACTACCAATAATAGGCAACATAATCTATTTACTATATATATATATATCAATACCTATAAACTAAAAAAACATAACTTGAAAGATAGTTAAAAGTAGAAATTTAAGAAAAGAAAAAAAACACAAAAATGTCTCCAAAATGTCCAATCGTTGGTCCCAAATGTGAAATTTGTTACTGCACAGGTAGAACATGTCAAAGTCGCTTCCCAGGTAATGTTAATTAATATAAACATATTTATACAAAACACTAACTAAATCATACTATATCTAATAGACAAAAGATTAAACATTTGTATATGTGTAATACTTTGTATGTAGGCTTGAAAGTGGAGTGGCCAGAGCTCAAAGGAATGAGTGCAGTTGTAGCAAAGAAAATAATAGAAAAAGACAATCCACATGTGACGGCTTTTATATTACCAGCGGGTGCATATTTTTTACCAGCCATAAATTGTTGTAACCGTGTCATGCTTTGGGTTTCTAGCGACAATTGTCCTAACGGTCCTGTCACTAATCTACCCATGGTCGGATAATCTCAACATCACTATGTCGTGTTGTTATTGTTATTTCATATTATTTAAACTTTAATAGTTTTTGAAATATGTTTTTTTCAGTTTTAATTTTTCAATGAATAATAAAAATAACTCTTTATGAGTACTTTTTCTATAAATCTTGTGTCATCTATTTTATTTTACAAATATTAATTAGTTCATGTCGTAAAAATTGTGTTACTATAGTATTTTATGTTTCAGTTTTTAAAAGAGAGTTTAGAGGTTGTTAATCTTCTCTTTTGAAGGAATTATGTTGTTTCTCGAGATGTTAATTTTCAATCAATTTTTACTATGAATATTTTGTTGGTCAAATGTCGAAAAGCTTATGATTTGTTTCTCATACTATTAAAGATTTACATTATTAAACATATATATAAAATATTTAATATATTAATTTTTCCCTACAATATTAAATATAATAATCAATACTAATAACCTTCCAATTAAATAGTATGCGCATGCCTCATAATTTTTGGTAATACTAAAAGTGATTATATCTTTTTCATCTTTCTATCTCATCTTTTTGGTTTCTTTGTGCTCTATTTTCTTTATTTTTAACAATAATCCATTAGTATAAAAGTTTTGAGTTCGAAGGAACAAAAAGTGATATATTGTGGTATATATGACATGTAGTTGACAATGCTCTTAACTTTTGTGTATATTTGTTTCATGTTTTTGTAACTCACCCTCTATCCCCTACCTTAAATAATTTATTTTAAAGATTTGGTTTGAAACGTTCTTGTAACTTAAACCAAATATGTTAATTAAAGTTTGGAGTTCTTACAAAATAATATAATTGATTTCTTAAAAGCATAATTGTTTAGTTTGTTTTGTGTATATCATAAAAAGACTTAATTGTGTACCTAATTCAAACTCTATCAATTTATAGTTATTTGAAAAAACTAGAAAATAACTTTTTCAAACATAAAAAATCAAATAGATAGTAGAGATGAGATGATATCAACTTAGAACATGATTATAGGGGCTCTTAGAGGGGGATCTTAACCTTTGAGCCCCACAAAAAAATTAAAACAACCCCCAAAAGTCTTTCCCTAAGCACCAACTCTTGTACTGCTCGCGGGCCCCACAGACACGTGGCGGTCTACGATTGATTCGATTTTAAATTTTTTAATTTTCTTTTTTAATTAGACAAAAATTTAAAAGACATTTTTTAAGCTACACTCACCGATAATGATGGTCTTCAGTGGTTTCACCGTGCAAAGCAGAGGGCATAATATTAGTATTCTAATACAATTAAAAACATCTTTTTGCTTATTCATTTAAGTACATGCAATTTGTAACGCGTTTAGGTATGATCTTGTCTTTATCAAACCTTAATTAAATAAGGATAATTATACGATATGGCCTCAGAGGAATGGTTTATTAGCTCTGAAAAAGTGGCTTCTTTAGCAGTTTTTATTCACCTTCGAATTGACTCATTTGCCCCTATAGCTTGTTATGTTTGATTTTTAAAATCAAATCTTGTCTGACAAAACTGACTGAAAAATATCCAGCATAGGATATTTCTTTTTCTTTTATATTTATTTTTATTCCATGAACTTGTCTATGTTATCTAAAATTTTTGAAGTCGACATTTTCAAAGAAAAATCTAAGCTTTTTCTTTTTTTGGATTCTTCTTTCATTGTTTATCCCAACTAATCACTTATTTAATGTTTCGATTGTTGAGAGTAAGAGACGATAATAAAAATTATAACCGGAGTAAATAACGATTTCTTAGGTATGTGTTAATGAGATCTACTCATGTAGTTTAGTTATTAATTCCAATTTTTGTGTGATATATCTTCAGTCTCATAGTTTTGCTATCAATTTCATGTTTATTCAAGAATTTTGACCATGCATTACAATTTCCTTTGAAATTTAGTTTCTCATTAGTCGTATGTAACTTTAATCGATTTTGGAGGTTACGATAGTATTGTTTAATTGTGATTAGTGTTAAGGATTTTGGGTATATATCTTCATCAATTTCAATTTAGTTAGTACATTTACATTAGTTGTTTTTTGATTTACATCGAGAATTCATTTACATTAGTTGTTTTTGTATCTTACCATACAAGTTTATGGTGAATAACTTGTCATGCTAACGTTTTGTGTGTTTTTAATAAGGTCAATGTTTATCACAAAAGCGAGAAGTTGCGATTGGTCATTGATTTGCTCGACCCGTTTGAGAGTAAATATATACAAAAATCACCATTATCACATTTTTTAGTTTGATCTTGTTGTATGAATAACAATTTGATTTAAATGTATACAATAATAACATATACGTCAGCGATGTCCATTAAGTTTATCGTGATAATTAAATATGCTAATCTATATGTTAGTTAATACAAATTATATAATTAACTATTTAATACGAATACTCGATAGATAAATGTTTATCACATGACTATCCTGATAATATTTAAATTAATTGATATCAATTAAGTTACCACGATAAATAATTGTGGTAATGATAATTATTATCAAATAACTTAACTATTGTCACAATAACTTAACATATTTTCAATATTTATTTGAGTAAACCATTTTTTTATTTTGCGATAAAAAATAAAATATTATCTTACCAATTAAATTATAAAAACAAAGATATCGTATTAGCGGTAACAATATTATTAACACTACCAATTTGGTTAGCATTAACTAAATTGTTATCGGTAACAATATTAACTACTAAAAAATATATAACCAAATTAGAGCATTTAATACTCTTTCCCTCCAAAAAAGAACTTATTATTTGATGCTATTTCTCTCCAAAAACAAAAGTATTAGCGGTAACATTATTATTAGCACCGTTAATTTGGTTAGCGTTAACTAAATTGTTATCGGTAACAATATTAACTACTAATAAATATATAACAAAATGCATCATTTAATGTTCTTTCCCTAAAAAAAAGAACTTATTAGTTGTGACAATATATTTATGTGTTACAGGTAGTTGTAGATGAATGATATCAAACTTCCCAAGAGTACCATTGCTTTTGGAAAAGAGTTGCTTTCACATAACCTTACTAGTTACATTTTTGGTTAGCGGGTAATTTGAGGGATATTTGTATTCATTGGTCTGTTAGTAAATTGATTCATACAAAACTCATTATGCGATTGGTAGCCGATAACTATTTTGCTACATGTGTTGTTTGTTCATTACTTTCTTTAACTTGTTAAATCATGTTATTGTTTATATTGTATCTTATACCATACAAGTTTATGATGAAATAATTTGTCATGTTAACATTTTGTGTATTTTTAATATGGTCAATGTTTATCACAAAAGCGAGAAGTTGCAACTCATCATTGATTTGCTCGATCCGTTTGAGAGAGAACATATACAAAAATCACCCTTTTATCACATTTTTGTTTGATTTTGTTGTGTAAATAACAATTTGATTTAAAATGTATACGATGATGACCCATTAACGATGTTTAATAAATTTATTACGATAATTAAATATGCGAACTACAAGTTAGCTAATACAAATTATATAAATAATGATTTAACACGAATACACGATAAGTAAATGTTTATCAAGTAATTTTCGTGATAATATTTAAATTAATTGATTTTAATTAAGTTAACACGATAAGAAGACATAAGTGATTGTGGTAATGATAACTATTATCAAGTAACATAAATATTATCATAATAAATTAACATATTTTCATTATTTATTTGAGTAAACCAAGATTTAATATCGCATTAACAATTACATTATAAAAACAAAAATATCGTATTAGCGGTATCAAAATTATTAATGCCACCAACTTTGTTAGCGCTATTTAAATTGTTATCAGTAACAATCATTATTCATTCATGACAAGTTATTCGCTATTTATATGTGAAGTTGTCATGTTAATGTTACCATGACAAGTTATTCAGCATGAAAAAATATTGTAGCGAAAATTCAATCATATTTTTTTGTTTATGCAAAAATCTAGACATAATCTTAATCTAGCATAATCTAGCAAAAATTCACTCATAATTCTAATGAGTCAACTTTTATTTCTCACGGTAACAAAATTATTAGCGTCACCAACTTAGTTAGCGCTAACTAAATTGTTATCGTTAATAATATTATTAGCGGATAACATTATTAACGCCGGAATTAGTAACTTCCCGCCCAAATTAGAACATTTAATGCTGCAAGTGGCTGACATACTGACAATATTTTTGTTTCTTACATTATATTGGAACATTAAATGCGGTAGGGGTAAAAGCGTCATACTCTCTCTTTGTGTTGTTCGAGACCTAAAGATTATGTCATATGTTGGTCAAAACTAATTTTCAGATTTAGGGTGGCCATAAATTTAATTGATCCATTAAATAACTCGTGTGATTTATTTATTTAGTGCACACTTCATCGATTTGAACAAAATTTTATCTAACCAAATTATGGGTATTAGACGAGATTACAAATCGAAAGGTTCGAAACTCCCACTAGAAGTTAAAGATGTGTAAACATAAAACATTATACTCCATCTATCGCTACTTACATTATAATTCATTTAAATTAGTTTCAAATCATATAGTAGTAATTAAACACAATTTTGCAATTTGAAAACTCAAGGAAATGTTTCATTTGTGTACATATAGTGATATACTAAGAAATTTAAGCTGAGGAAATATTGGACCAAAAAACAAATCAAGAAAACAACACATTTCATATTTCAGTAATTTAAATATATGTAAACAAATATTACAAATCTATGTAAACAAGACACAAACAAACGTACATATAACATATCTATTTTCTTCCACCATTAATCTCATAAGTATCTATCTTTCTTGCTAATCAAGAAAATCAGAACTTGAACCCTAACAAACAAGAAGCTAAATTAAGGAAATTATAATAAAAATATTACAAACAAAGCACCACTATTAATTAATATAGTTGACTCCAAATCTCTCTGCCTGAATCAATTTGATCAACATGACCATGACCACTTTCTCCTCCCATATTCATTTGCTGCCAAGGGAAACCCCACAAGACCCTGTTTGGATCACTTATCGCCATCTGCTCCAAACCACTTCCACGGTTCCCAAACGCATAACCCGTGTTCTCCATCTGGCTAGTCCTAAACATGCCACCATCCATCCCCATCATAGACTGCGAGATTCCAAAGTCAGAATGAAACCCTAGAGGTTGCTTGTTCAACAAGTCAATACCTAACCGAATCTCCATCTTCTTTTCTTTGTTAATACAATTACTATAATCGCCAAAACTCGCCCCGGGGAATGTTTTCCCGTCGTGGGTTATCATCGTATGCGGCTCATTGGTTGTTACAAGGCTTTTAGTCGCGGAGGAGGAGGAGGAGCGTTTGTGTTTCCGGTAATTAGCTCCACCGATAGGGATGTTTCTTAAGATACCTCCTTTAGTCCAATATCTCCGACAAGATTTGCAAAAGTAACGAGGCTGAGAGAGACTGTAGTTGTTGTAGTAACAGAACTTTGTGTTGGTGGAGTCGCAGCGAGGGCATTTTAGTGATTGTTCCGGTGGAGATGGCCTTGGTTGTTTCTTTTGTTGGTTCTGATATTCTTGTGATGAGTATGAAGATACTCCCACCATATTCTATAACAATCAAAATGTAAAGTGAAACAATATAAACATGAATGTTTTAACAAAATGATCATTAGTTAAGATTTGATTTTGATTAGTAGTATAGTATACCTGCTGGTGCATTGAAGTATAATCCATTATTTAAAAATGTAAGAGAAGATTGAGATAAAGAGAGGGGAGAGGAAAGTGGAGATAGAGAGTGGTGGTAAAGGAAAAGAGAAGCATCTATCTCTCTATATATATATATAGAAAAAGAATGTGGAAGGAGAGATTTTGTTACTTTTGTTTGGTGGCTTCATGGTCAATATTATAATTCTAAATTCTTACTTAATTTTTGTCAATATTTAATATTTGAAATCCTTAGGTTTCCATTTTTTTTAAAAAATCACTATTTGTGAAAGTGGTGACAAAATAATACTTGTGAAATTAAAGTGGTGACTCTACGATTATTAGTTTATTATGAGTAGTGATTCCTATTATTGTATTTTTTATATTAACCAACTATGTGTTTGAATTAAAGGTTTAATACATAAAAATTATACTTTATGATAAAGTGTATTTTTAGTATAACTCCCCTAAGAAGAGACGTTTTACCGTTTACGTCATAATGTCATGCAATATTAGCACATATTGGGTTTGTGTCAAGTGAAAGATTATATATATATATATATATATATATATATAGATGGTCTTAAATATTAAAAATAAAGGTTATGGTCTATGTCACTGTGTCCGAATTCTTTGTATATCGAAGAAGACTTCAAGCCATGCCCATCCAAAATTCTATATTAAATTTCTATCTATGTGTCATTTTCCTATTCGTCAGACTTTTTGTTTCTTTTATTTCAATTTAATTAATTACCTAACTATAAAAAAATATTCTATTAATATATATTATTTAGAATCTTTATAGCGATAAAGTTACTCTCATGGCCGGTTTAATAAAAGTGGTGATCCAAAGCAAAAAAATATATATTTATTATTATAAACTTGTAGTACTATTATAAGTTTTTTTAAAAAATAATGTGGCCTATATATAACTTTTTCAACAAAATTGTGTCCCTTAAAACTTAAAAAATACAAACTTATAATCCCCGACCTAGGTGGCTTGTGCCGAGGACCGGGCTAGGTTAAGACCTATATTGATATTATTTTTTGAAGTCTTCTAGAAGATAAGTAATTGAAATGATGAGAAGTGTGACCGTACGATCGATCAGAATCAAGAGTTGGAGTACATCGGTCCATGTGTCCCCCAACCTCTTTTGTATTCACTCTCACCATGTGTGAGACCCACACTCTTCTTATAAAATAGTCAAAGTTTCAATTCTCACATGGGTCCTACTCTTGAAATCTTGTCTTAATTAATTGATTTTTATAAAGATACCTAAATCTCTCTCCTTGTGACAGTTAATTTTTTATATAACTCTCCAAAACTGTTTTTTGTTTGTATTAAAATGATTATGTCTGCGGATTTAAGTGGCCGATAGTAGTCGCTCTGCATCTAATCGCATAACTTGGGGTTCGAGCATCGCCATTCTCGGTTGGAAGAACTACTTGATATTTACTGTTATGATGGAAAAAAAATGATTGATGTTTTATATTCTTTTTTACAAAATAGTGTCGATCTAAAGTTTTGTACAAAAATTTAAAATTATTTTATTTTTCATAAAAAAAACATTAAATATGTCTAACTCAACCAACATAGAAATGATTTGCATTACATTATTGGCTATAATATCAAACTCGTTTACATTTATGCATAATAAAATGAGAACGACAAAAAATTGCATTATTTTTTTGTAAACCAAAACAAAATTTCTAAAACGACTATTTTGTGAAACGGATAGAGTAATTTTATGTACGGATGGAGTATTTTTATGTACAATATATTCAAATTTTTAAAGTTCAAAAAATATTTCTTGAAAAAATAAATTTTGATTTGAAATGTTATTGGTTATTTGATATGAAAATTGTGTATCTTGTTAAATCAATGTAATTATTAGTATATATATATTTTAATACATGTGAACTCTGTAAAATTGCAAACATTTTAATACAGTCCCAATATATACTAGGGAAAATTAGGAAAAAAGATGTTTTAAAGTTATCTTTGTGCATATAGGTTTTTTTATGTTTTAACTAAATTAATTACCAAACTAACCTTAAATAAATATTTTAGTATCTAATAAAATTAAAAAAAAATCTTTTTGATATATAATAACAACAATCCATCTTTACTTAATAATAGATAAAGTCAAAAGAACATTTTTTCAAATCCTAATCAAAAACAAACAAGTTACAATCTTATAAATAAGCAAATAAAACACATTAACTTTCATACGAACATCAAATAATAAGAAGATAATTGAAGATTAGGTAATCGTCATGTTTTTATTTTCTATACTCAAAGTTTTCCCTTTGATATTTAACTTCTAAAACATTTTTTTAGTTTTTTTCAAAACAGTGATTTTCTTTCTAAACTTTCAAATAGTTTTTTTTATTAATTTTTGTAAAAAATAAAATATTATGTTTTATGTAGAATATGTATTCTACCAATATTGTTTTAGAATATACATTCTTCGAATTTTAGAATACGTATTCTAATTTTTTTTCGTAGAATATATAATCTGTCGCTAGTAGAATAATTATTCTACACGTATGTTTTTAAGAAAATACCTAACTCAATGTAGTTTAAATACCACAAATGACTAAATTGCAGATCTACGTAACTTGTGGTATATGGAGATCATTTACGCGTTACTAAATACAATAAAAGAAGAAGCTACTCTACATAAATTAAAAGGCATAAATGAAAGATGTACCTCAAATAGAATAAGATGAAATTTGATTTTTATGTAGTAAAGGAAACAAACTCGTTTGAAAAAAAATTGACGAATATTTTTATAAACCCTAATTTTGACTTGGAGCCATTTTGTAACTTTTTTGTAAAAGATGCAATATTTTGATTATCAAATATATATTTATAGTTGTTTGATAATCATGTTTTTTTGTAGGAAACGTCAAAATAAAAACAATTAATGAAGGGTTTATCTATAAATCCAATAATGGGCATTATTGGATTTACATTAAAAAAAGTTTATATTTACAAACTCTTTAAAAAAAACCTATATCCACAAAGATATCTTTAAAACGTCCCTTTTTCATAATTTTCCCTATATACTAATACTCAGTTGCGACTTATCATTTCTTGGACCAAAAAAAATAATCATTTATTCGACCACAGTTCTTCCATGAGATGATTCTTTTATTGGTTGTAGTTATTTCTAATAATTCTCTATAACTAGTTGCCGTTAATCATTATTTGGGCCACCTTAATTTGTACTATATATGAAGAATCAACGTTCACGGATATCTATGATTGTTTTTAGCACATGCATGGTCCTTAACACTTTCTTTTCTTTTATTTAAAAGAATCTTCTATGTATTAATTAATATAGGGTTTCTAGTTTTTTTAAAAAAATTATCATGGTGTATTAGTGTTAGTTTCATGTCATTGATCACATGATGGTTCAAACTCATGGCTTCTGATAACAAATGTTGCCTAAAATCATGACTATGAATCTATGATGGTGCCTCTATAATTTCTACAAAGATTAATTATATATATATATATATTTGTTATTTATAATTATTTTCATCAATTGTATTACATCAACATAACTATCAACTCGTTTATCTAAACAATTGACCAAAGAGATAAAACAATTAACTATACACACACACATGACATAGCATTCATGATGATATTATATGCATATATTCCTTTTATATTTAACCATTTTTCCATGAGTTATTAGCCTCAAGCTTCACTTGCTAAATCAGTTAAATTATTGTTTTATTTCCATCTCCTATTGCATGCACATATATATATATATATATATATTCTAAGCTTTATCTTGTAAAATCCTCTTGTATTATTTGTTTCTATATGAAGGACCCTAGGAACTGGATCACTCTAATGGTACGGTTTTGGATATGGACTCCGGAAGGAGAACTAGATGGATTGAAGGGTCGCACAAAGGTTGCGGAAAGGCCTTTGATATTCCCGACTTCAAATGGTGCTTGATATGACGCACAAGACCACCAAGTGAAGGTTCTCTCGTCGTTGCTTGATATGACGCACAAGTCCAACGATTTGAGGAGTGTTTGCTTGGATATGACTCACCAAGAAACAAGAAAAGTTCTTTCAAAGAACAAAGAGTGAAACTCTAAAAGTTAATACCAAATTCGATGATCTTATTCCAAAGAAAGGATTACATATTTATAGAGTTTTCTAGTCAAAGACATAAATAGAAAATGTGGAAAACAATGCATAGAAAATAGGTCTTTGACTAAATTAAATGATGGCGCGGAAATTATTGTTGACTTAGCCAAGAATGACCTTTCGGCTACAAAGAATGATCTTTCGGCTACTTTAGTCCATGATCGAGGTATCTTGAGCCGCGGTAAGGAGCGATACATACGCGGGGCACATCATTCCCTCCTTCTTCAAAAGGATTTGTCCACAAATCCGAATAACAAAAGAGATAAAATAGAAAGAAAAAGAAAAAAATTAAAAATAAACCAAAAGAGTGGCTCTGATTCTTCTTTCTTTTCTTCCACTGAGAAAATCTTTCATGCACGAGTAAAATATGTTGTTGAGGTTTCAACACGGATTTTGCACCAACTTGATAAGACACGAATCTTGCACAAACCTGATCTAAAACAATTCTTGCACACATTGGATTATCAAAAATATTGTTTGGGAAAACAAAATCGATAATCACGACATCTTCTTCGTAAACATCGTAGATAGGATCACCATAAATCTCTTTGTAGATCTCATGGTTATCTTCTTCGTAAACATCGTAGATAGGATCACCATAAATCTCTTTGTAGATCTCATGGTTATCTTCTCTTTGAACAAAGAGACTTTCGTTTCTGATGGGATAAAAATTGTCATCCATCATGACAACCAGAATCGTTCTTCGATTAAGAAATCAAAGAAACGATACCACTTGAAGAAAGAAGAAGATGAGAAGATGAGAAGATGGAATGAATCAGAAAATACCAGAAGAGTGGCTCTGATACCACTTGAAGGACCCTAGGAACGGGATCACTCTAATGGTATGGTTTTGGGGATATGAACTCCGAAAGGAGAACTGGTTGGATTGAAGGGTCGCACAAAGGTTGCGGAAAGGCCTTTGATATTCCCGACTTCAAATGGTGCTTGATATGACTCACAAGACCACCAAGTGAAGGTTCTCTCGTCGTTGCTTGATATGACGCACAAGTCCAACGATTTGAGGAGTGTTTGCTTGGATATGACTCACCAAGAAACAAGAAAAGTTCTTTCAAAGAACAAAGAGTGAAACTCTAAAAGTTAATACCAAATTCGATGATCTTATTCCAAAGAAAGGATTACATATTTATAGAGTTTTCTAGTCAAAGACATAAATAGAAAATGTGGAAAACAATGCATAGAAAATAGGTCTTTGACTAAATTAAATGATGGCGCGGAAATTATTGTTGACTTAGCCAAGAATGACCTTTCGGCTACAAAGAATGATCTTTCGGCTACTTTAGTCCATGATCGAGGTATCTTGAGCCGCGGTAAGGAGCAGTACATACGCGGGGCACATCACTATATATATAAACAAAATGTTAATCAACTACTAGACTACCTCGAGATACATCTTCTCTCTAAAGGAGAACATGACAATGTAAAAAAGCAGAGATTTGGCTGGACAAGGTGGTGTTGCCCATGTTATTTGATAACAGCTAAAGTTAGTAGAGACACAAAACATCGATATTCGTTAAAAGGGACATACATGAAGACCAAGATTCGGTCCAAAAGACACTTACACACCAAATACATACATTATATTCATTTACGTGTATATGTATGGGTTCGCTTTTTTGGCTCTATGATGTATGAGTATGACAGTTTGGTTTTTGTAATTTATCGGGATTCATGATCACATGATAACCGATTTCAAAACTACGCCGTTTGAATTACATTTTACAAAACTACATCATTTCAAAATTATTTCACAAAACTACACCTAAACACTCAAAATTAAATCCAAATAAACCCTACCCACACAATCATACCCTCTTAATATTATATCATAAACACTAATTAGCGAACCCAAATGAAAATATTTTAATTTTGGTAATTTTTTAAAGGGTAAATCAAACTTTTAAAATTTTGAAAGAATGTAAATATGTAAAAATATTAAATTAGGTGTAATTTTGTGAAGGAAGTGTTGAAAGGGTGTAGTTTTGTGAATTCCTCTATTAGTTATCATGTTTTTCTTGAAGACAAAATTACTACTCTTCATGTTTTAACAAATATTCTCTCCGTTTTTTAGTTTGATTTAACAAATAATTTAAGAGTTAGTATTTATTGTACTATTTTTGGGAATAATTTTTTATACTTTTTAATCAATAGTATTTCAAAATTTTGAATAAATGCATCTGAAAAATTACAACCGGCTAACAATAAATGATTACAAGTGCATGGAAAAAAGGAAAAATAAAATTTTTTGAAACATAATAAAAATAAATAAAATCAAACTTATAAAAACGGAGTGAGTAAGTAATTATTTTTCTGTCTTGCCTATTTTTTTTTAACAATTCGCATGGAAAAACGTCAATGTAATTAAATGCTTATTTTGAAAACATATATATAAATGATAAATAATTACTTAAAAGCAAAATGTGGATAAATATAAATAGAGGAGCGGGCAACAAATTTGAGGCGCATGCAGTTTCCAAAGGGGCATAATATTCGTATCTCTATCTTCAAGCAAAGCATCAACGCCTAGATTCCCATGCAACGCATGCTATTAAATTATATATATGTACATATGTCTTTCGCTTTAATTCCTTTCACTTTTCTGATATTTTATTTTTGAGTTCATGGTGTATAATCGGATTGAACTGTAACTTCTCGAGACACTTACTACAAGAAAACACAATCAAAATTAACGGAATTTCCGATGGATTATTGGGTTTTCAACCTTTTTTTTTCGACGACGGATTTGCCCGTGGGTTTTGAATTGTTTTCTTGCAGTGACATACACGTATGAATGTTTAAACGTGTAAAACCCCCAACCTAATTTGTATAAAACACTCCTCTAAATAAAACTTGATTTCAAAAATTCGGTATGATAATAGTATAAGATATTCTTTTTTAAACGTATCTTTTTTATTCAGACTAAAGTGTGTTTTTAGCATTTGGTTATAAAATTGGAAAAACGGCTCTAATGCCACTTTCCAAGAAAATACGAGCTTATTTGCCACTATACGTATTCAACTGTATATTTGTATTTATTGTATTTATTTTTAATAGATTTTTCCTTTATAAAAGACGAAAAAGGGGTGAAGGTTTAAATTAATTAGACCCAACCAACAAATCCAAACCCAAACCCGCAAACCCAAACCCGAACCCGCAAACCCAAATCTACTTTCTTTATTTTGTCTAAACTAAAATAAAAAATTCCAAAATCAAATCAAAGGAGAAACCCTAATTTCCACTCTTCTCTAATTCGCGATTCATCTCTTCTTCTTCATCTCCTCTCAATTTCCAATTTCCAAGTTCCATTTTCGAATTCATGGCTCGTGTAAGAAGGGGGAAGAAAGGAAAAGCATACGAGTCAATAAAATATTCAAAAGGTCAAACACAAAAAAAAAAGACGGTGAAGAGGAACATGAAGAATGGTTCGACGCAGGAGAAAACGTGGAAGGAGATGTAGGAAATGGAGAAGAAATAGCAGAAGAAGAAGAAGAGGGAGGAAAGAACGAAGAAGAAAAAGACGACGAAGAAACGGAAACAGACGAGGAAGAAACGGAAACAGACGAAGAAGTAAACTTAGAAAAGGAAGGCGAAGAAGAAAAGGGAGACGAAGACGAAGAAGAAAAGGAAGAGGAAGAGGAAGAAAAAAAGGCAGACGAGGCAGACAAGGAAAACGTTGAAGAAAAAGAAGAGGGATAAGAAAAAGAAGAGGAAGAAGAAAAGGAAGAGGAAGAAGAAAAGGAAGAGGAAGAAGAAACAGACCAAAACCATGAAGAAGAACATGGCTTAGAAGAACAAGAGCAAAATGGAGAAAAAGGTGATGAAGAGGTAGAAGAAAAATCTAGAGATGATGTTGGCGATGATAGTGACCAGGTATGTAAATAGAAACTAAGATTAAATGTTTGGAGGTGCTATGAGTTTTGTACAATTGAAGTAAACTGGAACAACTTAGTAATATTTGTAGTTTATGTAGTACAATTGACGATAACTAGAACATCTTACTCATGTGAATAATTTGCAGGATATTGACCATGATTCCCAACCTCTGCCGCCAACTCGTCTATTCTTTTCTCCTAGTGAATACACCAAACCATGTAAGTTAGCAACTAGGTGCAGTGTTAGTCAGATGGTTGAATACATTGAGGGATTTTCACCAGAATTGAAGTGGTTTAGAAAGCATTCTCAGTTCAGGCATATTTTCCACATGCCTAAGGAGCCAAACCATATGACTCAAGGCATGTGGATGCTTCTGGTTCGTACAGCTGAGACTGAAATGCCAAAAGAGTGCTGGTTTGTGGTCAACGGAGTTCCGATCAGGTATTCGATGAAAGAGCACTGTTTGTTGACGGGATTATCATGCCGTGACTATCCAAACAAGTGGAAGGAACTGGGAAATACCAAGTTGGTACAAAAGGTGTTTGGAAAGAGGAAAGGCATAAAAATAAAAGAAGTGGAAGAGAAGGCTGGAAGAACGAAGGACAACGGTGCATCGAGAGGAAGAAGTTGATGGTCTTGTATTTCTTATGCAAGATATTGAAAGCAAAGGTTAAGAGTGATGGAAACATAGACCCATTCCTTCTACGTATTGTCGATGATTTGTATGCTTGTGAGAAGTTTCCTTGGGGACGGTACACGTTTGAAGATTGTTTAGAAGGTATCCTGGGCGTTGTTAAGAAAATGGGAGGTACAGTCAAACCAGGAGCACAACCTCCCTTTCCTGGTTTTATTGTTCCTTTAGAGGTAAAATCATGTGTTGAGTTTATAAATTTTAATAGAGAATAGAACAAAATTATTAATATATTAATTGTATATGAGTGTGTAGATTCTGCCATTTGAATGTATTTCGCGTCTTGGACGCAAATATAGAGAAGATGTACCCGCGGAGAAGGAATGTCCGAGGATGTGCAAGCGCAAGTTCACCAAATGTGATATGAAAGGGATTCCAATGGATGCCATACATGAAACGCTTGGGAGCACTAAGGTTAGATGAAGATCAATATATGTGTTTGATTAATCGTTGGCGGATACTCAATTGGTAACTTTGTTTTGTGCAGGATATCGAGAGTGTATTGGTACCAGACGTGGATGAAAAGACTCTTTTGGACAGACTTATAGACGATGATGTTGATGATGGGATAGGTTTTATTGATCCAGTAGTGGATTGTTGGAGGAAGCGTCTAATAGTAGAGAAGAAGAGAATATGGTGGAAAGGTATGTATGAACAAGATATTGCTTCTCGGGTAAAAGGTAGCAATGTTGGTCCTGAACATGAGAGAGTGGACAAGATGCCTCAACACAAGGCTTCGGGTTCTGGTTCTGGAGTAGATGATTCATTTCTCCGAGTAATAAAGGAGGAAATGGATAAAGGGTTTCAGAAGATGATGGGGAAGCTCGGTGAAATTGAAAAGAAAGTGGATGATAAACTTGGAGAATTCAATGGTAAATTGAATGAAGTGAAAATGTATTTGGATATACCAGAGATCTTGTATGGGACGATACCTCCGGAAGTAGTTGCAGCAGAGAATTTGGGTTTGGTAGTTCACCCTATTGAAGAAGAACCTGTCAGAAAAGAAGGAGAAAAAGAAGGAGGCGAGAGTGCTGCAGTAGAGGAAAAAGACGGAGAAAGAAGAAATCGAAGAAGGAGGCAAGAAGAAGCTGAACCAAGAGTTGATTGTGAGGACTGGGCAGAAGAGGACAAGGAAGCCAAAAAAGATGTTCACACCAGGAGAGGCGAAGAAACCAAAAAAAAATTAGGTGGTTACTTGTCCGTCTAGTACTTTGGTTTGATTTTTTTTTTGTATTTTGGTTCAAATGAAACAAATTATGTTCATTTGTGTGTGTTTAGATGGTACAATTGGAACAATTAAGTAAGTTTTCGGACAAGTAAAAGTAATTTTTCGGACAAATGAGAACAATTAAATGGGACAATAAACAGTAGATTAATTTGGATTACAAAAACCAATAGTTCAGCTAAGTTTCAAGAACTTTCGGACAAGGGACAAATGAGTACAATTAAAGGGCAACTGACAATAGTTTAACTTGGATTACAAAAAACAAATAGTTCAACTAAAAATCCATTAAAAACAAATAAAAGCATACATAATTGGAGAATATCCATGAAAAAAAAAACAACTCATTAAGATTAAGATCTTCCTCCGTCGCCGCAATATAGGTTTAGCCGCAACCCCAACCTTCTACCTCCTTGTAACTAATCTTCTCAACCTTTTAAGTTCCTCGTCTCTCTCAGATAGCAGACCAGTAATGCGAGCATTTTCTCTCCACAATCCGGTTACCTCTCTGTTAATGAAAGAATGAAGCTCCTCATCTCGGGTTTTCATCATCTTGAGTTCTTCATCAATAGCGTGATCCCACCATTTCCGTTTGTGGTCTTTTCCATCTCCACCACCATCCTGTGCATAAATCAATACAAATATTACAAGATCTTGACTAAAAATTATAAGATCTTGACTAAAACTTACAAGATCTTGACTAAAAATTACAAGATCTTGACTAAAAATTATAAGATCTTGACTAAAACTTACAAGATCTTGACTAAAAATTACAAGATCTTGACTAAAAATTATAAGATCTTGACTAAAAATTACAACTCACCGCAGTTGCTGGACATTTGAAGTATCGTCTACCATGATCTTCCACCTTCGTACTCCCTACAATTTTCATAATCTGACCACACCAACATATATCCGGCACTCCGTAATCACCGTCCGCTCGGTTGCAGCCGCTGGAAAAACTTGCTTCAGAGGAACTGGAGTTCGTGTATCGGAGTAATCACCGTCCGGAGGTGGAGGTCGTCGTCTAGGATTTTCAATTGAAGAGGAAGGAGACTGGGCCGTCGTCTAGGGTTTTCAATTGGGGATGAATGAGAGAGAAAGTGAGTATAAGCATATATATATATATGAGTTCCTATATATATAGACAAAGTTAGGTTAGGTTTAGGTTTCAGTCGAGTCACTCCGTGTCAGTTCGAATTTTTTATTTTAAATAAACTATATTTCTTCTTTTTCTAGTTAAATCAAAGTCGGGTCCACTTCAAAAAACCGCACGTGCAACATTTTGGAATAGTTGTACGTAAATGTACAGTTGTACTTTCATATAAACAGTTGTACTTTATATGATTTGGAACAAATTTTAGTTGGACCTTAGGTTTGTAAGATAAATTCTAGTTGTCCAACTCATTTTCCAATATTATTTACCATTTAAGAGGGTGGGACAATATAATTTTCATGTTATCTCATTATTCAAAATTTTGTTGTGCATAAGTTCATCAATTACCTTAACTTCCCTATACTACAAGGGGTTTTTAGATGAAGTCTAACACATGTTCGGTGGAAATTGAATTTAATTGCTTTTTTTCGTTTAAATAGTTTATTTCTTGATTATATCGTTGTTTTAATGCCAAAATTGTTCTTTTCACATCTTAAAACATAATTATATAAAGTACAAATAAAGTGAACAAATAAACAGAAGTTGTACCAAGTTGACCAAGTTGTCCAAATGTGATAGGTACATAAACGTAATAATACAAGACAAACAAAACTCATTAACCAAACGAACACATGATCAGTCTTCATGTTCTTCATCTTCTTCTTCTTCTTCGGGTTGTAACCATTGCTCCAAATTTATTCCAGCGGTACGCTTGTTTGACTTCTTTCTCCTCCGTTCTCCGGTCGATGGGAATCGAGTTTCTTGATTTCTTCCGGGCTTAGGAGTGTACTCCGGCGGCAAAGCGTACAACTTTAGAATATCATCGGGAATGGTCCAATTGGATTCATGTGGCACCAAATAAAGGGTCCTGGAATATGCCAAAACCCAAGAATGCATTAAGTAATATTCGGAACATAGATCGTGGATTTGGATATTCATTCTTCTCCCTTCTTTTCTCATGAAGACCCTCACTGCGGCTATTGCATGAACGCACGAATACTTGTCTATATCAAAACATTTGCAAGAACAAGTTTTCTCCTTCAAATTCACCACATACATCTTCCCTGACCGTCCTCTTACGTTGTACTCAAGATGAAAACTATTTAGCTCAACTACCAACAATTTTGCTGCGATTACACATCGATCATGCAATTCATTCTCCACAAAAGGCACTAGTTGCTTGTCTATTGCAGTCCCAGATTCTTTTATGTGTTTGTTGAACCACTCGGAAAATTTCTCCAAAATCGCATCAATCATACTAATTAGATGGTACTTCCTTGCTTTCAAAAACACACTATTCATTGATTCCGCTGAGTTGCTAGTGTCTATGTTGTATTTGTCTCCTTCAAAATACGCCCTTGTCCATTTCTCAAGTCCTATACTATTGTCTAGATAGACACCAACTTTGGAAAATCTACACTTCAACTCAGCATATTGTCTATCAAACTCGGGCTTCGTATAAGCATGAGCGCATTCCCTGAATTTCTTTGCAAGTTCTTCTTTATCTTTCTTCTCATTTCCTCTAACATTTTGACACAAATGCCAAATACAATGTCCATGTTTTGCTTTAGGGTACACCTCCATGATCGATTTGATGATGCTTGAATTTCTGTCACTAATAAAAACCAATTGAGGATCATCGGGTATAACGGTTTTAAGCTTCTCAAAAAACCATGCCCAACTGACATCTTTCTCGCGATCAATGACACCAAAAGCAATAGGATAATGATGATGATTAGGATCCTGAGCTGTAGCAAAAACTAACATACCTCCGTATATAGTCTTCAAAAATGTTGCATCCACGACAATAACTTTTCTCATTGCTCTAAACCCTTCGATGCTCTTGACCTAATGCGATGAATAGATACTTGAACCTATTACCTTCGGCCAATTCCACATACGTCTTTGTTCCAAGATTAACCTTCTCTAACATGTGCAGATAAGAAAACAAAATCTTGTAGCCTCTTTCAGGGCTACCCCTTACATCGGTAACATGTTGTTTCTTTCCTCTCAGAGCGGTAGAGTACGACATCTGCACACCAAGTCGACGTTGTGCAATACTAATAATGGTCTTTGGAACAGGTGTATCATATAAACCTGGATAATCTTCATGTAACATTGAAGCAACTAATCTCTGTGTACCTCTCTGACAACCGGTACTACTACTTGCAGCCGAATCAAGGCGAGAACATGTGTGCATCTTTTTGTGCACTCTGATGGTCCAAAAAGATGACGCCTTAGTCTTCGCAGCTCTTACATACCATTTACAACCTACCGTAGCTTGTCGACATCGTAGCATAAGTCGATTCGTGTCCGACTTCACGGTTACAACCTCATAGCAGTTCTTGTTTGCAGCTCGGGAAACTAAATCTTGCACGACTTCTTTAGAACTAAATTCTTGTTCTATTTCCATATCTGTACCATCATCCCATTCACCAACAAACTGAATTTGTTTCACAGTACCTACATTCTCAACATATTCATGCCTCATATCAAAATCTTCATCAGCATGGTTATCCACAGGGCTATCCACCGTTGCAACCGATTCATTAAGCCTATCAGTAACAAGATTATCATTTATAACATCCACCATCACCTCTTCATTAATCGGAACGTTCACTATATCCCACATACGACCATTATCTACATCACCAACTCTGTTACCTGAACCAAGTTCCTCATAGTTCACACCAAATGAACTTTCTAACTCTGCTCTTGAATGTTGCTCCACTCTCTGGTTTGTTTCCAAAGTTTGGATTACTTCAACATGCAATACAGGTTTAAGCCCCTCTGTATCAAGTGAAGTTAGATACACATACACGTCCTCGTTATCTAGAATATATGATTCTCTCCTACTTTTAGATAAACTGTAACTCAGTTTGAGCTTTTCTTTGCTTTCATCACTCAAAGTCTTTTTGTAGATCTTATCAAGTAACATTAAGTAAGTGATATCTTCCACGGAACACGTCTTAAGAGATATAGCATACACAGCTTTTCCAGAATTCCATTCATGCTCTTCAGAATAGTATCCTCCATAATCAAAATGTATGTTTGTGCGTTTGTTCTTCATCACCTCCTGCAAAGAAACAAGAAATATAACTCAATTACAATTATCCGATATGTAACAGTATAACCAATTGTATTAGTTGGACTATTATATCGACAATCACATTTGTATTATTTGAACCAATTATACTGATTATGGAGATTTATAACAGTTGTACCGTTTGAACCAATTGTACTCAATCTGAATTGAAATAAAGATCCAATCGATTAGAGATTCTAATTTAACTAAAATTCACACGATTCATCACCTACATTCGCTAAATTAGCAATGCGTATGCACTCAACATGGTTAACAAACAAATGTGGACATAATTAAGCAATCAATTTCATTGAAATCTCTACATTTAAGATTCTTTAAAATAAACACAAAAATCTTGAAATGAGAGTCAAGAACAAACCAATGAACCACACAGATGACCACTAATAGTCGAGTCGACCCACAATCTCAATTTTACAGATGCTCGAGATGACGATGGAGGAAGATGATGCAATCAGCTCGAGAGGAAGAAGAAAGCCCTCGAGAAAGAGGACGAGGAAGAAGGGGAAGAAGGGGATCTTTTAATTTTAATTTTGTTTCTTTATTTTTAGGTTGTATTTTTCTTTATTATTTTGTTTAAATCAAAATACAGCAAATACATAAAAGATAGTATGGGAAATTCCACAAATGAGTGGCAGTGTGATTACTAAGTGGCAGAGCATATTTTTTTTTTGCCAAAAGTGGCATTTAAGCTTGTAGCTCTATAAAATTGGCTCCTCCCCCATTAGCCATTCCCTTTGCAACTAACGACTTGCCACAATTGGCATGTATTTTTTGGCTTAGTCAACGAAAATAAATGATTAGTTTTGAAGTCAACAAAAAACTAAAATCTAAAGTTCATGATTTTTTTTGGTGATTTTTGAAAGTTGAGCATTTTTGACATTTTTCCCGTAAATTTATGGGTATCGGATTTTAAATCCATATTTTCAAGGAATTTGAGCTTTGTTTATGAATGTTTTTCTTACTGTAGGACCACCAGGTCGTGGTAAATCATTAGTTGCAAAGGCAATTGCTAATGAGGGAGGATCCAATTTATAACCAAATGCTAAAAACATACTTTAGTCTAAATAAAAAAATACAATTAAAAAAGAAGATATGCAATGTGGATATGGCAGAATATATCTCTAAGTCTCTTGCTTTGGCTTCTTCATAAGCAAGCTACATAAAGCATTGTTAAGTGCAGATGATGACAACAAGGAAGCCCTCAATATCATTGTAGCCTAATTAACAAGAAAACATGAATATTTTGTTAAAAAAAAAAGATATAGATGTAATAATATAACAAGCATGGCAATGATTTACCTCTGTTTTGCTGATGGTTAGTTCATGCACATCAAGATCATCTGCTTGAACCTTCAACTTCTTAAGTATACAAAAGATTGAACTGAAATTCATCGGCGTAATGACTAGATCATCTGACACTGTAAACTTTGCGTCTCTCTTGACAAACCCTTTATATTCTTCTGATTGATCTTTTCCATGAGCTTTCGGATCAATCAAAATTACTGGTTCTTTATCAGGTTTTATCGTCAAGGACATAGGTTCCTCAGTGTCGATACAGAGCAGCTGTTTCTGGCATCTATAGTAATGTGGGATCACGGCTTCGGATGTAGAAACTTGTGTAACACTCAGTTCCTTGAAGCTTTGATATAGGTTTCCAATGCATCCGAAAGTAGAACTGTTACCGGTGATTTTAAGTGCAGATTCAAGGGGAAGAGCAAGAAAAGTTAGAAGAAGGTTAACAAAGTCTTCTTGACACTCAACATATAAAACCCTCATGTCATTTTTCCTCATGATGACACTCAAAGTTATAAATTCTTCTGTTTGTCTCTCCATATATGGACTTAGTTTTTCACAAGTCTTCATCACAACTTTTGGGCTTTGCTTGTTCAAGAACGTTTCTGTCAATGGAGAATTTGAGGAAAAGATACATTTGAGCAGAGTCATTACCTAGACGAAGAACAAAATCAAGTAAATGTACATATTAGTTGCTTTTAAAAATATGGCACAATGCACATAAGACCATGTATTCCTGTATGTATTCTTCTCCAATGCATACCTCTATTTATTTCCTCTAAAAGAATATTCTAAATTGGTTCTATTTTATTTAAGTATTCTTGTTAAATATTAAAGTTGCAAATTACCCCATTTGATTTTAATTTTTAACCTGTCCATACAAAAAAAATAAAATAAAAGCCATATAAAGTTTTATGAATAAAGCCATATAATTTTTTTTAAAAAAACAAATAAAATAACATTTTTTAGTTGTAATTATAAAATTTAAAAGTATTTCTCATGAGAAAAAAAGGTTTTTACTACAAAACATATGAATAAATAAAACTTTTAAATATAATTATATAATAATGTAGTTGACCAAAAAAATTATATAATAATGTAAAATTTAAGGACTATTATGCAAATAAAATAAGGAATAGAGATGAGTTTGGGCTAGATTTTCATTCATAATAGAGTTTAAAAGCAAATATAGAGTGAGTTTGAGATACTCTAAAGTAGTGTTAAAAATACCTCTTCAAATCCGATATCAACAAGCCTCTCTCCAACCTTAGTAAAATCACCACAGCCTACAGATTTTAGCTTTTTCAAGACATAGTCAGTGGATTTGACTGCCACTTTCAAGTCGTCAGTTATGATGAATGAAGATCTGCTTTTCACAAGTACTCCATCTTGTTTGTTGCCTACAATAACTTTTTCTTTAAATACAACTTGCGTCATCAACTTTCCACATCGGCATAGAGAAGTGCTAAATTGACTGCACATTTTGCAGCTTATACAAGTAGAGCCCGAAAAGAGCTTGATGCTTTCGGTAGAGTGTAAGTTAAGCTTAAGCCTTTCGCAAAGGGCTTCTCTCAAGCTCCTAGGATAACAAAGCATCTCCTTACAAGCTTCTGTCTCAAACTCATCAATGTTCATGTCTACAACGCTTCTATATAGATTGCTAATACAACCGATAGTTACCTTCTCGTGTTTTCGATGTTTCTCAAGCAATCTGACAATGGTACCCATTGGGAGTGTCAGAAAGCTAAAGAGTACATCAACAAAATCACTACAAGCCTCAGCAAACACAACCTTGTTTTTCTCTTCATCTACAACAAGTCTCAACGCAAACTTAGCCTCCTTATTAGTACTTTGATCCATTTCAAATCTGAGAGATGAAAGACAAGATATTTCTCAAGAATATTATGAAACGTAATACAAGCAATATGCTATAATTTATAGAATCTACATTCGTATATTCAACCCTAACATTAATTTTTTTTATAAAGGGTCGTCATCAACACCGAAGAGTCACTAAACGGTTTGAATTTCCCATTTACTAAGCACCCAAACTTTTAATTTTAACGTTAAATATGAGTCAAACACGAATTCCAAAAGCATTAAAAAGATGCAATTTTCGGTTTATAAACCATAAACAAGACCGGCTCTAACCACACTACTAAATTTGAATGATAGGACTTTGATTGAGAGTATGCCTATTATAGTAAGAGAAGTGTTACAAATAGTTGGGTATGGCATTACTCTCAGTCATGGAAGTATACGGTCAGATGGGGTTACCACCTTCGGCAATAAATGAATAAAGAGATTGTTACGGTTGACCAATAGGGACCAAACATTAATGCGTTAAAAGCGCAAGCTTGAGAAACACAATGTCTACCAAAGCTAAAACATTTTATGTGGTAGATCTTGTCGGGTTATATGGGAATAAGAGAAATATTAAATTTTAAAGATATACAGTTGACACTTGTGTGTCCGCGTTGTGGATTCGATCACTATATATTACATGATTAACTGTGCATTTGCAGTAAATATATTTAGAGTTAAAACCTTTAGCTCTGATGCCACTTCTCAAGAAAATACGAGCTTATATGCCACTATACGTATTTGACTGTATTTCTGTATTTGTTGGATTTTTTTTTAATTGATTATACCTTAGCAAAAGACGAAAATGGGGAAAATGTTTGAGCTAATTACGACCCAACCCAAAAAACATATTGATATATCCTTTCTCCCCAATCCTCCCTTGAAATCCCTAATTTTATTTTGCCCCTTTGTCTTGGATAAACCCTAATCGATCGATTCAAGACTCTTCAAGCTCTCTCCTCTCGATCTAAACTTTCATTCTTCAATTTCATGGCTCGTGTAAGAGAAGGGAAGAAAGGAAAAGAGTATGATTCAACCAAACCTTCAAAGGGGGAAGCAGAAACGAGAAAAAAGAAAAACGGTGAAGAGGAGCCGGAAGAATGGTTCGACGCCGGAGAAAACGTGGAAGGAGATGTCGAAAGAGTAGAAGAAGAAGACGGAGGAAAGAACCAAGAAGAAAAAGACGAGGAACAAAAAGACGAAAAAGACGGAGAAGAAATGGAAGTCGAAGGAGAAGAAAAGGAAGGCGAAGAGGGAAAGGAAGGAGAAGAAGAGAAGGAAGACGAAGAAGAGAAGGAAGACGAAGAAGAGAAGGAAGAAGAAAAAGAAGAGGAAGAAGAAGAAAAAGAAGAGGAAGAAGAAGAAGAGGAAGAAGAAGAAGAGGAAGAAGAAGAAGAGGAAAAGGAAGAGGAAGAAGATAAAGAAGACGATGAAGAAAAGGAAGAGGAAGAAGATAAGGTAGACGAAATAGACGAAAACAATGAAGAAGAACAAGAGCAAAATGGAGAAAAATCTGATGAAGAGGAAGGAGAGAAATGTGGAGATGATGGTGGCGATGATGGAGATGAAAAAGATCAAGAAGAATCCGGAGAAAACCTTGGAAGTACTGATAGCCGTACTGATAGTGACCAGGTATGTAAACAGAAACTAAGATATGTTTGGACTTGCTCTGTGTTTTGAACAATTGAAGTAAACTGGAAAAACTTAGTTTTATTTGTAGTTTTTGTAGTACAATTGACGATACCTACTACAACTAAGTATTATTTGTAGTTGTTGTGATGCGATTGCATAGTATAAAATCTTACTTATGTGAATAATTTGCAGGTTATTGACCATGATTCCCAACCTATGCCGCCAACTCGTCTATTCTTTTCTCCTAGTGAATACACCAAACCATGTAAGTTAGCAACTAGGTGCAGTGTTAGTCAGACGGTTGAATACATTGAGGGATTTTCACCAGAATTGAAGTGGTTTAGAAAGCATTCTCAGTTCAGGCATATTTTCCACATGCCTAAGGAGCCAAACCATATGACTCAAGGCATGTGGATGCTTCTGGTTCGTACAGCTGAGACTGAAATGCCAAAAGAGTGTTGGTTTGTGGTCAACGGAGTTCCGATCAGGTATTCGATGAAAGAGCACTGTTTGTTAACGGGATTATCATGCCGTGACTATCCAAACAAGTGGAAGGAACTGGGAAATACCAAGTTGGTACAAAAGGTGTTTGGAAAGAGGAAAGGCATAAAAATAAAAGAAGTGGAAGAGAAGCTGGAAGAACTGAAGGACAACAGCTGCATCGAGAGGAAGAAGTTGATGGTCTTGTATTTCTTATGCAAGATATTGAAAGCAAAGGTTAAGAGTGATGGAAACATAGACCCATTCCTTCTACGTATTGTCGATGATTTGTATGCTTGTGAGAAGTTTCCTTGGGGACGGTACACGTTTGAAGATTGTTTAGAAGGTATCTGGGCGTTGTTAAGAAAATGGGAGGTACGGTCAAACCAGGAGCACAACCTCCCTTTCCTGGTTTTATTGTTCCTTTAGAGGTAAAATCATGTGTTGAGTTTATAAATTTTAATAGAGAATAGAACAAAATTATTAATATATTGTATATGAGTGTGTAGATTCTGCCATTTGAATGTATTTCGCGTCTTGGACGCAAATATAGAGAAGATGTACCCGCGGAGAAGGAATGTGTCCGAGGATGTGCAAGCGCAAGTTCACCAAATGTGATATGAAAGGGTTTCCAATGGATGCCATACATGAAACGCTTGGGAGCACTAAGGTTAGATGAAGATCAATATATGTGTTTGATTAATCGTTGGCGGATACTCAATTGGTAACATTGTTTTGTGCAGGATATCGAGAGTGTATTGGTACCAGACGCGGATGAAAAGACTCTTTTGGACAGACTTATAGACGATGATGTTGATGATGGGATAGGTTTTATTGATCCAGTAGTGGATTGTTGGAGGAAGCGTCTAATAGTAGAGAAGAAGAGAATATGGTGGAAAGGTATGTATGAACAAGATGTTGCTTCTCGGGTAAAAGGTAGCAATGTTGGTCCTGCACATGAGAGAGTGGACAACATGCCTCAACACAAGGCTTCGGTTTCTGGTTCTGGAGTAGATGATTCATTTCTCCGAGTAATAAAGGAGGAAATGGATAAAGGGTTTCAGAAGATGATGGGGGAAGCTCGGTGAAATTGAAAAGAAAGTGGATGATAAACTTGGAGAATTCAATGGTAAATTGAATGAAGTGAAAAGGTATTTGGATATACCGGAGATCTTGTATGGGACGATACCTCCGGAAGTAGTTGCAGCGAGAGAATTTGGGTTTGGTAGTTCCTCTTATTGAAGAAGAACTTTGTCGGGAAAAGAAGGAGAAAAAGAAGGAGGCGAGAGTCTTTGCGGTAGAGGAAAAAGACGGAGAAGAAGAAATCGAAGAAGGAGGCAAGAAGAAGCTGAACCAAGAGTTGATTGTGAGGACGGGCGAGAAGAGGACAAGGAAGCCAAAAAAGATGTTCACACCTGGAGAGGCGAAGAAACCAAAAAAAAATTAGGTGGTTACTTCTCCGTCTAGTACTTGAGTTACTTTGGTTTGATTTGTTTTTGTATTTTGGTTCAAATGAAACAAATTATGTTCATTTGTGTGTGTTTAGATGGTGCAATTGGAACAATTAAGTAAGTTTTCGGACAAGTAAAAGTAATTTTTCGAACAAATGAGAACAATTAAATGGGACAACTAACAGTAGATTAATTTGAATTACAAAAACCAATAGTTCAGCCAAGTTTCAAGAACTTTCGGACAAGGGACAAATGAGTACAATTAAAGGGCAACTGACAATAGTTTAACTTGGATTACAAAAAACAAATAGTTCAACTAAAAATCCATTAAAAACAAATAAAAGCATACATAATTGGAGAAGATCCATGAAAAAAAAACAACTCATTAAGATTAAGATCTTCCTCCGCCGCCGCAATATAGGTTTAGCCGCGACCCCAACCTTCTACCTCCTTGTAACTAATCTTCTCAACCTTTTAAGTTCCTCGTCCCTCTCGGATAGCAGACCAGTAATGCGAGCATTTTCTCTCCACAATCCGGTTACCTCTCTGTTAATGAAAGAATGAAGCTCCTCATCTCGGGTTTTCATCTTCTTGAGTTCTTCATCAATAGCGTGATCCCACCATTTCCGTTTGTGGTCTTTTCCATCTCCACCACCATCCTGCGCATAAATCATTACAAATATTACAAGATCTTGACTAAAAATTATAAGATCTTGACTAAAAATTACAAGATCTAGACTAAAAATTATAACTCACCCGCAGCTTCTTGGACATTTGAAGTATCGTCTACCATGATCTTCCACCTTCGTACTCCTACAATTTTCATAATCGACCACACCAACATATATCCGGCACCCGTAATCACCGTCCGCTCGGTTGCAACCGCCGTCGAAACTTGCTTTGATGTAACTGAAGTTTGTGTAACTAATTGGCAGGTGTAGATCGGATGGAAAATTGGAGATTGGGGGGGAGAGAAAAATCGAAAGGGGATCTAGGGTTTCGAAAGGGGATCGATGGAAAGAGAGAGAGGTTCCAAGAGAGAGAGGAAGAGAGAGAGGAAGAAGAGAGAGGAAGAAGACATATATATAGGCACAATAAAGGGAAAATAAAGAGAATGATCAAAGTGGACCCATTTCTTGTTTTTTGCTTTTTTTATCGTTTGAATGGTCAAAGTGGACCCACTTTCCAACTTTAAATGTAGTTGTAAAAGTTACATAGTTGTACGTAGATATACAGTTGTACTTTCGTATACATAGTTGTACTTTGTAAGTTTTTCATAAATTGTAGTTGGACCTTAACCTCAAAGATTTATATCTAGTTGGCCACCTAAATTTCCTCTAATAATTACTCTTAATTTGGTTTCTACAAACAAAAATTAACGAAATCTTACTTTTTACAATTTTGTTGTGTAATAAGTGATATCTTACTCTAATATCCTTATACTTTAAAGGGTTTTATGATGAGATCGAACACATCTAGGATGAAAACTGATTTTTTGGATGTTTATTTGTTCAAATACTATATTAGTGGATTGAATCATTGTTTCTTTTTCAATTTTGGTTTAACAATTTAAGTTTACGTAGTTTATAACATTATAACGTTAAATCAAAAATCACATTTTAGTTGTACCAAGATAACCTATTTGTCCATTATAACAGAAGTTGTACCAGATTGATCAAGTTGTCCAAACGTAAAACAAGGAAAAAATTACAAATTCTGATCTGCTCCTTCTTCATCCGCTTTTTCTGAGTCCTCTTCATCCTCTTCGGGCTGTAACCACCGTTCCAAGTCTATTCCAGCGGTACGCTTGTTTGACTTCTTTCTCCTCCGTTCTCCAGTCGATGGAAACCGAGTGTCTTGGTTTCTTCCGGGCTTAGGAGTGTACTCCGGCGGTAAAGCGTACAGCTCTAAAATATCATCAGGAATACTCCAATTGGATTCATGTGGCACCAAATAAATTGTCCTAGAATATGCCAAAACCCAAGAGTGCATTAAGTAATATTCGGAGCATAGATCATGGATTTGGATATTCATCCTTTTCCCTTCTTTTCTCATGAAGGCCCTCACTGCGGCTATTGCATGAACGCATGGATACTTGTCTATGTCCAAACATTTGCAAGAACAAGTTTTCTCCTTCAAGTTGACCACATAAATCTTCCCGGACTGTCCTCTTACGTTGTATTCGAGATGAAAACTATTTATCTCAACCACCAACAATTTTGTCGCGATTAAACATCGCCCATGTAATTCATTCTCCACGAAAGGCACCAGTTGCTTGTCTATCGCATTCCCAGATTCTTTTCTGTGTTCATTGAACCACTCGGAAAACTTCTCCAAAATAGCATCAATCATACTAATTAGATGGTACTTCCTTGCTTTCAAGAACACACTATTCATTGATTCCGGCCGAGTTGCTTTGGTGTCTATGTTGTATTTGTCTCCTTCGAAATACGCCCTTGTCCATTTCTCAAGTGTTATACTATTGTCTAGATAGGCACCAGCTTTAGGAAACCTACCCTTCAACTCGGCATAGTGTCTATCAAACTCGGCTTTGTATAAGCATGAGCGCATTCCACGAATTTCTTTGCAAGTTCATCTTTGTCTTTCTTCTCATGTCCTCTAACATTTTGACACAAATGCCAAATACAATGTCCATGTTTTGCTTTAGGGTACACCTCCATGATCGATTTGATGATGCTTGAATTTCTGTCACTAATAAAAACCAATCGAGGATCATCGGGTATAACGGTTTTAAGCTTCTCAAAAAACCATGCCCAACTGACATCTTTCTCGCGATCAATGACACCAAAAGCTATAGGATAATGGTGATGATTAGGATCCCGAGCCGTAGCAAAAACTAACATGCCTCCGTATATAGTCTTCAAAAATGTTGCATCCACGACAATAACTTTTCTCATTGCTCTAAACCCTTCGATGCTCTGACCTAACGCGATGAATAGATACTTGAACCTATTACCTTCGGCCAATTCCACATACGTCTTTGTTCCAAGATTAACCCTCTCTAACATGTGCAGATAAGAAAACAAAATCTTGTAGCCTCTTTCAGGACTACCTCTTACATCGGTAACATGTTCACTAGTAAAAAAAAACCGGATACCCACGAAAAATTTCGTGGGTTTTATACCTATTTTTTCGTGGGTAAGCCACGAAAACCCACGAAAAATTTTCGTGGGTATAGCGTCGTGGGTAGAAAATTTCGTGGCTTTTTCGTGGGTATTTTTCCCACGAATTTTTTCGTGGCTTTTTCGTGGGTATGTTACCCACGAAAAATTTCATGGGTTTTTCGTGGGTAGCATACCCACGAATTTATTAGTGGCTTTTTCGTGGCAAATTTACCCACGAAATACCCACGAAATTTTTCGTGGGTTAATTGCCACGAAAAATTTCGTGGGTTTTTCGTGGTTTATGAAAAAACCCACGAAAAACCACGAAAATTTTCGTGGTAATTAACCCACGAAAATTTTCGTGGGTATTTCGTGGGTGCTCAACAAACCACGAAAAACCCACGAAATTTTTCGTGGGTAGTGTGAAATTTTTTAAAAAAAATAATAAATCAATTTTGATTTAAGAAATTATAATTTTAAAAATTATAATTAAAACATATTTAAAAATACAATAATACTTGAAAATTTATACCACAAAAGCAAATAGTTTTACAAAATGCAAAATACAAAACACTACATATCATAATCGAAATTCCCAAGCGAGTTCAGATGGGTTGTGTTGAACTCCTCGAGCTGGATCCCGCCTTGAGGTGCTGCAGTCGGGTCTAACGTGCCCTGACTCTGGTCTTCTTGGACATTCGGGTTTTGACCCGACCCCGTCGAGCTTCCAGCTTCAAGGCGATCTAACCTTGTTTGAGTGCTAGTCCTGAACGCGTCGTACTCACTGCGCGTAATGGCTTCTTGTGTCGAGGACGCATAATGGCTGTACGGTTGATAGTACTGCGTCTTCGCACTACCAACGCCGTAGGCCTCGCCGTATCTCGCGTTGACCTTCTGCACATTTAAACATTACAAAATTAATACAAAAAACATATTAAAATTTATAGCAATAGAAAATTATAAAGATTTACCTCTAAATATAACCGGTTGACTCGTTGAGTATATGTCTCTTCACCCGGTGAACAAGCCGTACTCGATGTACCTTCGTACGGAGAAACCTCTTGTTCAACCGACCTAACAACTCCCTCAATGAAGGGATCACTGTAGGTGCCATCTGGGCGTCGATGTGTCTTCTTGACTAAATCAAGAAGAGAGTGATCCGGGATTGGGGATCCTCTTGTTCTTTGTATTTGTTAAAATTCAAATGTACACGTTAATGTTACATTTATTCATATGTATTTATTAATGTATTTATAAAACTTACCAGAGTATAATTGATTTTCGAGAATGAATTGGGCCCGCCGTAGTGGACGTGCATTGTACTCCCGTCTATAGGAGTTTGACGGCTTGTTGCCGCCTTCTCACTTCTCAGTTTGGCTTTGGGAGTATCCCACTCTGCCAATAGCCGGACCCAATCGTCATTGCTAATGTAAGGAGGCCGCACTCCCTTTCTGTGCTTCCTACTAATTTCCTCCCCGATTCCCTTTTTTGTCTTTTCTTTCCATTCGAAAAAGACAAGGTCCTCGTGTGAGGGATCCCAGTAATAGTTTGCCTTTAACTCGAAACCATAATTATTAGTATGAAAGTTTATACATTAAACGATTAAATATTTTAAAACTGTAACTTACCACGAAAGATCCCCACCAGCTTTCGATTTTGTCGGGTTGATTTTTTTTAACGTCGGTCCAATTTTTCCATGGACCCCAGAAATTATTTTGCCAGGTCTTTCTGATAAAATTGTTGACCGTGTCATCGATCCCAATCCTTATTAAAATTTTTTAAAACGTCATAAATACATTTTATAAATGCATAATATGTTTATAATTGGAAAAAATAAGATGATTAAATACCATAGTGCTCCATTTTCCTTTTGAGGATGGAGGCAAGGCTGCTCTCTCCTATAAGGCGATTGGTATACCGCTTGTAAGCGATAACGATACTCGGCGGTAGCACCTAAGGCAGATTTGGGGAGACCCAAGCTGCGGCCTACTAGAACTGGATTGTGTACTCCTAGACGAAGACATAACTACTACAAATAGAACCTACCAATCAAATTTTAACCAAAGAAATTTTAAGTAAAATTCACTTATTTTGTCACATATGATTAATGTTTTAAAATTTATACCAAATTAATTAGAAAAACTTTTTAATAAAGTTTAAGAAAAATAAACAATTATAGAAAGACAATATTCCTAAGATTTGTAATGGAGAAAATTGTTAAAAATGTACAATTTTTAAGTTTAAATTAGGGTTAACTTATAATTTTTAAGTTTAAATTGTTACAAATGTATAATTTTCCTAATTAAACATTGAAAACCTAATAAAAATACAAGATTTTATAAAAGTACAAGTTCTAAACAAAAAGATCTAAATCAAATATAATCAACAACATTAATTTTTTATATTTTTTTTATTAGGAAAAAAATATAAAAATTTTAAAAATTCATGGATCTTAAGATAATCATAATATATAAGATCATAAAATTCATGGATCATATTATTTTTAATTTTTTTATATGTTTTATATTAGGAAAAAAATATAATAAATATAAAAATACAAGGATCTTTAGATATTCATGGAACTTGTTGATTTTCATCATATATAATCAACAAGATCCATGAATTTTGTACATATATAATCAAATATAATGAAGATCTTGTATATATATAATGTTAAAACAACATAATCAACAACAACATCCATGAAATTTATTTTATTAAGATAAACAACAAGATCTATGATCAAGAACATCTATGAACACCAAGATCCATGAAAAAACACCATACAACAAGTTCAAAAACGAAAATCAAACTACCAAACACACAACACAATAAGTTAAACCTGAGTTTTGCCGGAGTTTGGCCTGAAAAACGCATTAAAACGCCGGAAATCGCCGGAAATCGCCCAAATTTCGCCTTTAAAAAAAAGTGTGCGGCGGAAATTAGGTTTGTCAAGAAGATGAAGTACCCACGAAAAAGCCACGAAAATTTTCGTGGGTACTTAAAAAACCCACGAAAAAGCCACGAATTTTTTCGTGGGTACGGAAAAGCCACGAAAAACCCACGAAAATTTTCGTGGCTTTTATACGCAAACCCACGAAAAAGCCACGAATTTTTTCGTGGGTACTTTTATATTTTAAAAATTATTAAAACTTTTATTATAACACATTATATTACTTACTATTTTGACATACAAATTATTAAAACTTATGAAATGACACATTACAGAATTTAAAATATTAAACATTTTAAACATTATAGAATACATGTACAAACTTATCAGAATCTTTTCTTTCCCTTTAATTTTTGTTCTAGAGAATATAAATCTTCTTCACATTCCCTTTGAATTGCATCAAGATCTAAATTAAAGTCAGGGCTCTCTGTCTTTGGGCAAAATCATCATCATAGTAATGATCCTTGCAACCCTTAGAAGAACTTTCACCGTATGTATCAGTTAAATCGTCACACAATTCCCTTTGAATTGCATCAAGATCTAAATTTAAGTTAGGGCTTTCTGGTCGTTGTGCGAAATCATCATCATAGTATTGACTATATGATTCACTTACGGGACGACCACCGTAAGTATTTGAGTTTAATTGAGATGGTTTTAGGTCTTCAATTTCCTTACCGAAAACATCATCGGTGACCTGGTTAAAGACATGATCACCTTCGGTTTATTATCATAGATTGGTGACGAGAGATTCATTTTCCCATGAGTAAGTTGGTATCTCTTCGAAGGTTTCGGCAATCGGAGTTTCGAATTCCCATGATTCGAGTTTTCATCATTTGAGTTTGAAGACATTTTTTTTTGATATATGTTAAAGCTATACACAAAGCATCATATGTATTTATAGTAAACTTAAGAAAATTTGCAAATAGTGATAATACATTCATATATGAATTGTCAAATCATGTGTGAATGTATTGGTTGTCCAACTAGTAGAAAATAAGATAATTTAAACTTTAATACAATATTTTACATAAAAGCATTACGGATAAAGCTGTTACATAAAGATGCACGGTTGTTAATGACCCACACATTATTAATAAAAGCAAACATAAAATTCATGCATATATGCACTTATTGTAGTGGTGCATTAATAAGTAAACATGTTTCTTAATGATCCAACTCAAATTTTAACATGTGTTTGTCACAACAACCGTAATAGTCATTTGGACATTTGAAAATCAGATCTGGTTCCTCGAAATCATCTACAACCTCGGTCGATGTAGGTTTTTGCATTACTTTTTTTTCAGCTCGGACTGGAGAGCATCCTTTACGAGGCTTAGGAGGAGCACGTGAAGTAGAACCATGACTCTTGTTCGTTGTTTTATTGAAGTGAATGGTGGAAGAATCATGGGTGTATGTTTCGGTAAAGACTCTACGAAAGTGTTTATTATTTTATCTTCCTCTGAGCGATTAACATTTTTCTTTGACATGTTTTTTTTATATGTTTTGTATTTACTAATTTTCTCTAACAAGTCTATATTTATAGACTTACTGAAGATTTTGTGGAGTTTTTGTTAGTAGTGCGGTACCCACGAAAAAGCCATGAAATTTTTCGTGGGTGGGAGTTTACTTTTCGCGGTGGGTTTTCGAGATATGTCTTTTCATATGTACCCACGAAAAACCCATGAAAATTTTCGTGGGTAGGAGTTGTCATTTCAAATGAATTGTCACTTCATATATAGTATCAAATTTGCAAGTGGCATTTATACCCACGAAAAAGCCATGAAATTTTTCGTGGGTGGGAGTTTACTTTTCGCGGTGGTTTTCGGAGATATGTCTTTTCATATGTACCCACGAAAAACCCATGAAAATTTTCGTGGGTAAGAGTTGTCATTTCAAATGAATTGTCACTTCATATATAGTATCGATTTGCAAGTGGCATTTATACCCACGAAAAAGCCATGTTATTTTTCGTGGGTAAGTGTTAAATTTTCTTATTATATATTCATGATTTTATAAAGACATTGTTTATATGTTCATACTTTGTAACACATTACACTCGTATTCAAAATCATATAAAATTTAGTTATGTCTTTCTCAAACCATTCAAGGAGATGGATGGATCTACGGATTGATCCATCAACAAATACTGTCACTGAAGAATTTTGTCATGGGATTAACGTGTTCATGGAATTTGCTTGTCAGCAACCATCATTTCAGGCAACCGGGAAACTCCTTTGTCCATGTGCCCGATGCAAGAATGTAAAGCAACACACGGCAACGGTGGTGACCCGTCATCTTTACACGGTTGGATTCAAAGGCAATTATTATGTTTGGAGTAATCATGGAGAATCTTTCATGGTTACGGGAGAATCCTCTATTGGAAGACAATTTGATGGAAGAGCCAACCGTGAACGTTATCATGGTCCTCATGTTGATGTACACGAAACATTTCATGAAGCATTCGAAGATGTTAATGATATTCCAGGTATGCAAGAGCGGCGATATAGTGAAGAAGTCGAAATTCCGGTAGGCGTAGACAAGTCATATGAAGCATTCATGGAAGTTAATCAACCTTTATACGAAGGTTGCGAAACGGAGAATTCAAAATTATATTTGGCGTCATGTATTCTACGTTGGAAGACGGAGCACAATATATCAGCGGGTGTTGTAGACGACATTACAAGTACTATCAAAAGGATTCTACCTAGCCCGAATACTGCTCCAGAGTCGTACTACGAAACCAAAAAAATAACAAAGACCCTAGGCTTACTGTTCATAAAATTGATGTATGCGAGAACAATTGCATGTTATTTTGGCGGGGAGAAGATGCGACGCTAGATCAGTGTCGGTTTTGTCTTAGTGAACGATATCATCCGTGGAATGGTCATGGGAAAAAGATTCCAAAACAGCGAATGTTTTATCTTCCCATTACCGATCGTTTGAAAAGATTATACCAATGTCAATCAACTGCGGGACATATGCGTTGGCACGCCGATCATATTAATGTTGAAGGCGAAATGATCCATCCATCAGATGGGGCCGCGTGGAAACATTTCCAGCGCGTTTATCCGGGGTTTGCTTCCGAACCAAGAAACATCTACCTTGGCTTGTCAACAGATGGTTTTAATCCACTCGGCATGAGTGGGCAAGCACACTCGATATGGCCGGTGATAGTGACACCATACAATCTACCTCCTGGTTTGTGTATGAACCGTGAGTTTTTATTTCTCTCGATTTTGGTTCCCGGTCCAACACACCCGAAAAAAAGTCTAGATGTGTACCTACAACCTTTAATCGACGAACTTCAACAACTGTGGATGCACGGCGCAGACGTCTACGATATATCATCACAGAGTTCGTTTAAGATGAAAGCGGCGCTTATGTGGACCATTAGTGATTTCCCTGCTTACGGGATGTTATCAGGGTGGATGACTCACGGTCGCCTGGCATGTCCATACTGTATGGATTCAACCAATTCCTTCTGGTTATCGAATAGTCGCAAACACTGTTGGTTTGATTGTCACCGTAAGTTTCTGAAGAACGATCACCCGTACAGGCGGAATGGAGTTGCATTCACTAAGTCTAAGGAAGTCGAAGATCAACCACCTTTATGGCGTAGTGGAAGAGAAATATTGCACTCCTTGAACCATATAGAAGGTCTGCAAATGAGTGTCGAGTGTGGTGGCAACGGACACAATGACCCTTCTAAAACGGTAAATGGTTATGGTCAATATCATAATTGGTACAAAAAATCAATTTTCTGGTCTTTGCCCTATTGGGAGAATCTATTGCTTAGACACAACCTAGATTTTATGCATATTGAGAAAAATTTCTTTGATAATATTATAAAAACTATCTTGAACGTTCGGGAAAACAAAAGATAACATCAAATCTAGGCTAGATATGGCGATAATATGCAACCGTAGAGCGTTGGAACTTACTTCAACTGGAATTGCTCCGGTGCCGATATTTCGCATGTCAAAGGAAGCGAAAAAGAAATTTTTATCTTGGTTGAAGAAAGATATTCGTTTTCCGGACGGGTATGCTTCCAACTTTGGTAGATGTGTGAACGAAATCAACGGTACTCTTTACGGACTCAAAAGCCATGACTGTCATGTCATAATGGAAAGACTTCTACCTTTCGCTTTGATGGAACTTTTGCCCAAGTCGGTACACGTAGCGATTTCAGGTATGTATTTTAATTTGTTAACATACAAATCTATAAGTAAATAATGTTGCCATAAAAATTGTTTTGTTATTTTTATTACACGAAATCGCTTTGTTTTTCCGAGACATTGCTTGCCCCATCATTAAAAGAACAAGATGTTCAAACAATGAAGGATAATATAGGTGTCAAATTATGCAACCTTGGAGAAGATATTTCCACCTTCGTTTTTTGATGTCATGGAGCATCTACTGTACACCTTCCGGACGAGGCAATCTTAGGTGGACCGGTACAATATAGGTGGATGTATCCATTTGAGCGGTACATGTACCACTTAAAAAAAAAGGTTAGGAACAAAGCACAAATCGGAGGGTCTATCGTCGAGCATTGTGTTCAAGAAGAAATATCCGCGCTAGCTACCCATTGGCTTGGAAAACCAATCCCTCGAGGTAATGAAGGATGGCATGGTGAAAACATTTACCTCTACGCCTTTGACGATGTCCCAACATTGTTCAAACAAAAAGGAAGGTTCATTGGTAAATCTTCAAAGGGATGGATATCAGACGAAGAGTATAATGTTTTGCAAACATTTCTAATGAATAATTGTCCAGAGTTAGCACAATATGAAAGGTATGATTATCCGAATTATAATTATTCACTAATTAATTATAATTATTTTTAAATTATATAAATTGTATACATAGGATGTTTGAAGATTTCATGCGAGCTACATATCCGGCGTTGTACGCTTCTAACCTACAATTGTTGAAAGACAATAACTTCGCAAGCTGGTGCAAAGATTATGTAAGTGATTTTTTAATGACTTCCTTTTATTAATAATGTTAAATTAATGCATTTATTTTTTTACAGGTTAATAATCAAAGGATGGCAGAAATTATGCCGCAGTGGCTCGTTGATTTTGTACAAGGTCCGGCTCGTGCTTACACATCATGGCCATCGTATGCAACAAGAGGGTTTTTATTCCGTACATTTAGTAGGAATGCAAACAAAAAGACTCGGAATTTCGGTGTTTGCGTTAGGGGAACTACGATACGGAATATTATGGTATAGTGGACGACATCAGATTGCTTGAGTACGGTGGCGGTGTCGGACTGAAGGTGGTTATCTTCAAATGTTTTTGGTATGACATCACTAGTGGAAGTGGAATGCGTACCAGTCGTTCGGGACTAGTCGATGTTGCTTGCGGACAAACGGTATCGACAATATGATCCGTTCATTACTCCCGAACGGTGTGACCAAGCTTGTTACGTATCTTATCCAAAGGTTAGTAGGAGGCATGGGACGGAATGGTTAGCTTGTACGAAAGTGGTACCCGAGAGGTGTAAGAAATGCTACTAATATTTTACAACAAGCCTTTCAAGTGGATTCTAGAAATACTACTTGTTGCACCTTCGGGGCTCCTAAGGGTCGAAACACTTAATGTTGAAGACGGGGACAATTATGATGATTTACCCGATCAACATACAAACGATATGTACACATCCGATAATGAGCTAACTGAAAACGAATGTTCAGAAGTTGATTCATCTTCCGATGATGAATAAAAATTGTGTATCAATGTGATCCTGAAATTTGTAATATATTATGTAATATAATTTTCGTCTTTGTTAAAATATGTTGTGGGTTGTTGTATAATACTATGTGGAATATTATTTGTTTTTTTTTAATAAGTTTAAACGGATACCTCTGTTTAAAACACCCCTGATTATTTTAATGAGTTGAATAATTTTACGCAATGCATTAAATCACCATATTGTGGCCGACATAGCCACGAAATCACCATATTGTGGCCGACAACTCAAATCACCATATTGTGGCCGACATAGCCACGAAATGCCACGAAAAGCCACGATGAACAATTATTTACTACCCACGAATTAGCCACGAAAATTACCCACGAAAATTACCCACGAAAATTACCCACGATGTATATCGTTTTGTCTATATAAATCGAGGTAATTTAACAGAAAAACATAACACAAAAACATATTTCATCATGGCAAATCGTATTCCTTCTAGCCCTCCATACGATAACTTATATGTTATTGATGTTGAACCAATAATTTCACTTCAACCATCACAAAGAGCTGAAATTCAAACAGGCCTTATATCGGGACCTGCCCAGCCCATACAGCGCGGACTGTTTCGCAAGAGGGTTCATGATGGAAAGGTGTTGCGAGGTGAAAGTTCTCAAGCACGCCCAACACAATATTTCATTCGTGAGGTCATCAATGAGCCACAAAAGGGAGACCTTGATTTTAGTAGTCCTCGGTGGACTTCTACTATCGATTACTTGTTGCGTGAATGTATACACAAAAATGAAATTTTTAGCATTATACTAATAATTGTAGATGATGTACTAACTATATCTTTCAAAATATATATAGGTACTCATAACGGTAGGACCACACCATTTTGGACCCAAATTGCGAAATTCAATGCCCTCGTTCGCAGTTTTTTGTCAAACTGAAAAAGGTTTCCTTTGTCTACCAATATTATTTCATTTAAACTAAAAATATAATGTTTCTTATAAGTAATCATTTTTTCAGGTTGTCGCTATGCTTTCCAATGCGTCCCCCAATGGCCAAGGAGACCTTCTAGTAACCTTAAAAGATCCGTACGGAATAATCGAGGGAACCATGCACCATAACATCTTCAACAATGACGAATACGAGTCAATACGGGTGTAGGTGCGGTTGTCATTCTAAAAAATGTATACGTAAGCCGTTTCAACATGAATTCTAAGTACCTCAACATCACTGAGCGAAACGTTGTCAAGGTAGGTTCTCCTTAAGGTTGTTAATTTGTATATATATATACTTATAAGTACAAACTAAATTATGTTTTTAAACAGATAATTGGGGCTAATTCGATGGTCGCTGCCTACCAACCAACTGTAACATCTACACCAGCTGAAGCAGATGAAGGAACTGGTTACGAGAACGAAATAGTTCCTGAATCAGACGATGAATAAACATTCAATTCGTCAATGTTTACAAATAATGATGGCGTTCAACACCGAACTCTTTATGTCGCATTAATGTTTACTATCTTTTGTATGCGTTTAAAATAATGTTGTTATGTAATGTGATATTTTATTATCTAAGTAATGAATAATAACGTTTAACAATTTACTCGGGTTTAATGTGATATAAATGTAGCAAATTAACCTAAAAAAGTAGTGAACAAAATCCTGAAAATAGTGAAAAAACTCATGAAAATAGTTAACAAAAACATATTAATATTGGGTTTTTTTGTACACACGAAGAAATTAGTGCTATCAGTATTTTTCTCGCTACCCACGAAAATTTTCGTGGGTAATTCGTGGGTTTCAAGCTACCCACGAAAATTTTCGTGGGTAATTCGTGGGTTTCACTCTACCCACGAAAATTTTCGTGGGTAATTCGTGGGTTTCAATCTACCCACGAAAATTTTCGTGGGTATACGTGGTTTTCACTCTACCCACGAAAATTTTCGTGAGTAATCGTGGGTAGATCAATACCCACGAAAATTTTCGTGGCTTTTTCGTGGGTAGGACAAAACCCACGAAAATTTTCGTGGGTAATTCGTGGGTAGATCGAAAAAGCCACGAAAAAGCCACGAAAATTTTCGTGGGTAGCTATTCTTGTTTACGCGTGGCTTTCCGTGGCATTTCGTGGCTTTTTACCCATACCCACGAAAATTTTCGTGGGTTTTTCGTGGGTATGGGCATTTTTTTTACTAGTGGTTGTTTCTTTCCTCTCAGAGCGGTAGAGTACGACATCTGCACACCAAGTCGACGTTGTGCAATACTAATAATGGTCTTCGGAACAGGTGTATCATATAAACCTGGATAATCTTCATGTAACATTGACGCAACTAATCTCCGTGTACCTCTTTGACAACCGGTACTACTACTTGCAGCCGAATCAAGGCGAGAACACGTGTGCATCTTTTTGTGCACTCTGATGGTCCAAAAAGATGACGCCTTAGTCTTCGCAGCTCTTACATACCATTTACAACCTACCGTAGCTTGTCGACATCGTAGCATAAGTCGATTTGTGTCCGACTTCAACTTTGTTACAACCTCATAGCGAGTTCTTGTTAGCAGCTCGGGAAACTAAATCTTGCACGGCCTCTTTAGAACTAAATTCTTGTTCTACTTCCATATCTGTACCATCATCCCATTCACCAACACTCTGACTTTGTTTCACAGGACCTACATTTTCAACATATTCATGCCTCATATCAAAATCTTCATCAACATGGTTATCCACCGGGCTATCCACCGTTGCAGCCGATTCGTTAAGCCCGTCAGTAACAAGATTTTCATTTATAACATCCACCATCACCTCTTCATTAATCGGAACGTTCACTATATCCCACATACGACCATTATCTACATCACCAACTCTGTTACCTGAACCAAGTTCCTCATAGTTCACACCAAATGAACTTTCTAACTCTGCTCTTGAATATTGCGTTACTCTCTGGTTTGTTTCCAAAGTTTCGATTACCTCAACATGCAATACAGGTTTAAGCCCCTCTGTATCAAGTGATGTTAGATACACATACACGTCCTCGTTATCTAGAATATATGATTCTCTCCGACTTTTAGATAAACTATAACTCAGTTTGAGCTTTTCTTTGCTTTCATGACTCAGCGTCTTTTTGTAGATCTTATCAACTAACATTGAGTAAGTGATATCTTCCACGGAACACGTCTTAAGAGATATAGCATACACGACTTTTCCAGAATTCCACTCATGATCTTCAGAATAGTACCCTCCATAATCAAAATGTATGTTTGTGCGTTTGTTCTTCATCGCCTCCTGCAAAGAAACAACATATAATCCTCAATTAGAACTATCGGATACGTAACAGTATAACCACATTTGTACTATTTGAACCAATTATACTGATTATATCGACAACGACAATTGTACTAGTTGAACCAATTATAATGATTATGAAGATTTATAACAGTTGTACCATTTGAACCAATTGCACTCGATCTGAATTGAAATGAAGATCCAATCGATTAGGGGATCCTAATTAAACTAAAATTCACACGATTCATCACCTACATTCGCTAAATTAGCAATGCGTATACACACAAGATGGTTAACAAACAAATGTGGACTTAATTAACCAATCGATTTCATTACAAATCTCTACATTTACGATTCTTCAAAAAAACTACAAAAAGCTTGAATCCAAATGAAAAGTGAAGAACAAACCAATGAATGAAGATGAGAACTCGATGAAGACTAATAGCTTCGACCCGCAATCTCAGTTTCACGGATGTTTGAGACGAAGATGGAGACGAAGATGGAGGCGCAATCGTGGAGGAGAACAGGGGATGATGACGACGAGATCTAATTTTTTTTCCCCGTTTTTCTTTTTTTTTAATTTAATTTTGTTTCCTTTTCCTTGTATTTTTATTTATTCTTTATTTTAATTCAAAATACATAAAAGCTAGTATTGGTTTTTCCATGTTTGAGTGGCAGTGTGATTAAGAAGTGGCACACCAGATTTTTTTTTGGCCAAAAGTGGCATTTAAGCCGCGGACTCGAGTATCATTCACATTCTTTTACGCTCAAGTTTAGTTCTCATTTTCTCGAAGTTGAAGATTTTGCGTTGTCGATAAGAGTTCAAATAATTGTGCGAATACTTATATTGCTGGAGTGTTTGAGCTAATATAGTCGAGATTTACGGGTGTGTGTCTATTGAGTGTTCGAATACGTATATTGTTGAAGTGTAATGCTGGGTATATATATAGTTTTCAGTGTTTTGTATTTTGAAATTTCATTATTAACTAGGTTACTTCTCGCGCAATGCGCGATGAATAAATTTTTAAAAAAATTACATAAAGGTGGGTAATTATATAAGAATATTTATAATTTGATTTATTTTTTGTTTCGGTTATAAATTTTTTACTATTTTTTATTTACTAAATTAGATGTAATTTTAAAGTGTAACTTTTTGTCGTGAAATAGTTTATTCGGAACCATGTCACTATAGACATGATCGAGAAACTACAACTATTATTTCGAGACTTTCGTATCATGGACAATCCAAAAAAATAATTATATTTATGTATAATGCTCTATTTTCAATATTTTAGTTCAGGTTATTCAGTTTTTTTATCTGATCTAAATCCTTGTAAAATGATTCAGCATTAAAACTAAAAGACCCAAACCCTAAACTCTTTAAAACAAATAAGAGAAGTTAATATTCGGCATTAAACATGGAAAATATTTGTGTTTGTTAAAACTCTTCGATTAATAATTTTCTAAGAAATAAAGTTTCATAAAAATCTCGTATTTAAAGTTTCTAAATTCCTAAAATCGTTTTTCCTAAAATCAAATTTCCGAATATTTAAACTAAATTTTATATTTCAACCATATAAAATTTGTGTTCGCTATTTATGAAAAATCAAACATATCATTTTCATTTAGAACAAATCAATAAGGTCTAAATAAATAACTATATTATTGATTGGGAAGGAAAATTTTTGAGAAACTCTTCAAAGTTCTTTTTAATTACATGTAATGTCATTACAAAAATTATAGTAATAGTTAATTTTAGATAAAAAATAACAAAAAATATTCCTATTCAATAAGATTAAAAGTAAAAAACGAAATTAAAAAAATAAAAAAAAAATTTATTTATATTTAGTAGGATTAAAATTAAAAAAAAAATATCAAACTATTTAATAGGTAACATAATTGAAAACAAAAAATAATATGAATATTTCAATTTTACGAAAATCATACTATATTAAAAATATTTTTGAGTTTTTAAGAAGTTTTTATGTTATATTAAATTTTAACAAAAACTATTCCTATTCAATAGGATTAAAAGTGAAAAACGAAATTAAAAAAATAAAAATAAAAATCTATTTATATTTAGTAGGATTAAAATTAAAAAAAAATATATCAAACTATTTAATAGGTAACATAATTGAAAACAAAAAATAATATGAATATTTCAATTTTACGAAAATCATACTATATTAAAAATATTTTTGAGTTTTTAAGAAGTTTTTATGTTATATTAAATTTTATCAATAAAATTATTGGGCGAGAGGATATTTCGGATTTTAAATTGTTGGGTCTTTAAAGTTTTTTTTGTTTTTTGTTTTTATTAATTTGGATTTCTTGTTTTCAAGATGGAGAAACTCATAAGATAAAATACCGTTTTATCCATGGATAGCAAGGTATATTTGGAAGGCTCAGAACGATAAATTGTTCAGGGGAATTAAACGCAACCCAATGAAAACAAGGGATGTAGTTTTAGGAGAGGTTGAGGCTTGGAGTAAAGCTAAGGAGCTTATGACATCGCACATACCTGATTTAGGAAGCCAAGATGAGGAGCTGACATTTATACAACCGGAAAATGATATGGAGCTCTCGTGTTATATTGATGGATCGTGGAAGGAAGGAGAAATCACCAGTGGTGTGGGTTGGGTCCTTCAATCACACAGTGGGCATACGGAGTTAATAGGTATGAAGGGGTATTGGCGGAGTATATCCCCTCTACACACAAAGTTACACGAGTTTGTAAGGTCTTTTATACGAATTGCATGACCTAGTGAGGATGGTGACAATGCCACACCAATGGTCGTTCTTCTCATCCGATTTGGATACGCAACGTGATCTGCAAGCTTTTTTCTCAGACTTCTCATTCCGGTTTGCAGCAAGGGATAAAAATATAAAGGCGGATCTTCTAGCACGATGTGCATGTTTCCAGCACATTAGTCCATCGCTTCCTACCTGGGTGCCGGATACGTATAACATCTTCGGCTTTCTAATAGGGGAGATGTGCTACCGGAAAAAAAGAAAGTAAAAGAGAATAATGCTAATTAATACGGAAATACTTTTGCTTATTTCTTGAACGCCCATCAATTCCTTCACGTCATGGTGCCTAACATAATGAAGAGATTATCTTTAACACCTTTTTTATTTGGGAGAATTATAAAACTACACCATTTGAATTACATTTCACAAAACTACACAATTTCTAAAATACTTCACAAAACTACACCTAAACACTCAAAATTAAATCCAAATAAACCCTACACAAACAATCATATCCCCTTAATACTATACCCTAAACACTAATTAGCGAACCCAAATGAAAAAATTTTAATTTTAGTAATTTTTAAAAGGGTAAATCAAGCTTTTAAAATTTTAAAAGGGTGTAAACTTGTGAAAATATTGAATTAGGTGTAGTTTTGTGAAGGGATGGTTGAAAGGGTGTAGTTTTATGAATTTCTCTTTTTAACTTTTATATAAAATGCTACAAAGGAAAAAAACCTTATAGTCAATGTAGTAAACTAAAAGTCTAAAACACGTATTAGGAAACAAATTATTAAATGAGGAATTACAAAATTATTCCCTTTGAGTTGCATTTCATAAAATTACACCATTTAAAATTCAGTTTACAAAATTACACTTAAACACTCATAATTAAAATCAAATATACTTACCTACACAATCATACATTTTTAATATTATACATTAAACACTAATTAGCAAATCCAAATAAAAATATTTTAATTTTGATATTTTAAAAGGAAATCAACTATTTAAATTTTGAAAATGTATAAATATAAAAAAACTATTGAATTATGTAAAGTTGTGAATTAAAGGATGGTGTTGTTTTGTGAATTCCTCTTCTTGTTAAAATAATCATGTACTTTGATATAAAATGATGGGAGAATCACAAAACTACACCATTTGAATTACATTTCACAAAACTACACCTAAATATTTATAATTAAATCTAAATAAACCTTACTCACATAATCATACCCCTTAATACTATACCCTACATACTAATTAGCGAACCCAAATGAAAAGATTTTAATTTTGGTAATTTTTAAAATGGTAAATTAAGCTTTAAAAATTTTAAAAGAGTGTAAATTTGTGAAAATATTGAATTAGATGTAGTTTTGTGAAGAGAGGGTTGAAAGGGTGTAGTTTTGTGAATTTCTCAATAAATTATCCAGGGGAGAATTATAAAACTACACCATTTGAATTACATTTCACAAAACTACACCATTTCAAAATTTTTTCACAAAACTACACCAAACACTCAAAATTAAATCCAAATAAACCCTATCCACAATCTTACCCCCTTGATACTATACCATAAACACTAATTAGCGAACCCATATGCAAATATTTTAATTTTGGTGATTTTTTAAAGGGTAAATCAAGCTTTTAAAATTTTGAAAATGTGTAATTATGTAAAAATATTAAATTAGGTGTAGTTTTGTGAAGGAAGAGATAAAAGAATGTAGTTTTGTGAATTCCTCGTTATCCAAAGTCCAAACATAAACATAAACAATATAAGTTGTTGGCTATAATAACATGTTTATTGAGTGGTGTGAAGATTATTTCTTTTATCTCAAGAGAAAAACTACTCATACACAGTCGTAGCATGAAATTTAGAAATTTATAATCAACGTGCACGTTTGATATATGCTTGAAACCCCATTTTATTTTAATTAGTTATGTTAAAGATCGAAATAATTCAACTAAATGTAAAATTAATAAAATATTGTTTTAGCATACTAAAAATAATATTAATCTCTTAAAAAAGGGAATAACTATTCCAAATTTCTTTTAACAAACAAAAAAAATATTCCAAATTTATCATCTATCTTAGACGATTTTGGTGAATAAATCTTTCTAATTATAAAAGGATAATTATAAAACTACACATTTGAATTGCATTTCATTAAATTACATTTTTTCAATGTTATTTTGTTAAATTACAGTTAAACACTCAAAATTAAATCGAAAAAACTCTACCCACATAATTCTTCCATTTTAATATTAGAGAGAATTACAAAACTACACCTTTTTAATTGCATTTCACAAAACTATACTTTTTAAAAATTTCTTCACAATACTACACCTAAATACTAAAAATTAAATCTAAATTATGCCTAACCAAACAACCCTACCCACTTAATCACTATACCATAAACACTAATTAGCAAACCCAAATGAAAATTTTTAATTTGGTGAAGTTTTAAAGAGTAAATCAAGCTTTTAAAATTTTGAAAAAGTGTAATTATGAAAAAATTGAATTATGTAGAGTTTTGTAAAGGATGGATGAAAGTGTGTAGTTTTGTGAATTACTCTTAATATTATACCATAACCAATAATTACTGAACCCAAATGAAAATATTTTAATTTTTAAATTTTGTTAAAAAATAAATCAACTATTTAAATTTTTTATAAATTATTAAAAAATAAATCAACTATTTAAAATAAATCAACTATTTAAAATAAATAAAGAGGAATTCACAAAGCTACATCATTTCTTCTTTTCCTTTACAAAACTTTACCTAATTCAATTTTTCACATATTTACACCCTTCCAAAATTTTAAAAGCTTGATTTTGTTTTAATAAAAAAAGAAACATAAGAGATTATAGAGTGAAAGAAAGTGAATTGTTGTGTGTATTATTTCATATAGAAAGGGGGTATATATAGTTACAACCCAAGATCTAGAATGATATAATAAACCTTTGAACTTCCTATAACTTATAACTTTTATTATTCCACACATTTATTCATAACAATCCCCTTTGGAATATAAAAGTTTGTAATACGCAAACGATGTTGCCTCGTTAAAAACCTTACTAGGAAAACTCAAAGGGAAAAACCATAGTTAAGGGAAAAAGAGCGCAACGCGTATTACTCCCCCTCATAAAGGGATTATTTAATCGTATGATATGATCATCAACCAAAATTCCAATTAAAAATTGTGAAACTAACATTATCTATAAATTAAACTACATAATTTCTGGTGTCATATTTAATTATTCAATTTCGTTAAAGTTGGAAATCCACTTTTTTATAATTAATTAAATTAGCCGTTTTTTCATTAGACAAAAAAATGTCTGTAAGATCCTTTGACTGGATATGCGGCGGGTCTCAAGGAATTATATCCTCGCATATATTGAGTTGGAGCCGGAGTTCTAATGGCGTTGATCCAGCTTTATCTCTGAGGAGATCAAGGGCGATTCAATTTGATTGGAAGATCTGCGGGATCAATGAAGGTGGGCTTCTGACCGGATCTATGGAATTGATTGTGATTTCCCTAATTAGCTTAGCAACCTTCCTAATCTGCAAAAAACGGGAAAGAGGAATCAGTGATTCACTGGTAATGGGAATAGCGATAATCAGGGATATAATCAAGCCTCTGCGGAGCTATATAATCAAGAGAAAAACAGAGGATGTACACAAGTTCAAAACCCTTTTCTTACACTACAGCACCAGTAGTTTAATGGCTTCCAACGCTGTTACAAACGCTGCTGCAAACAATGGCAAGGCGGTTAAACGAATTAAGATGCGGTTTCCACTACGACCAGTGGATGCATGTCATCGAGAGGTGGTCACCAAGCACTCAAGGGCCGGCGCTCACTACCATCGCCTTTTGGGTAAAGGTGGACGGTTTAACACTGAGGTATTGGCTGGTGGAAACTTTGCAGGATATCGGTGAATCTATTAGTGAGGTGATCGAAGTGTGCCTCGCAGAAACAAAGGTTAGGGTCCTTATGCCATGCGACCAAGCCTTAGACTTCGCCATGGAGCTGGAGTTTGACGAGGAGGTAGTGGCGGTGCGGTTGAGGTATGAGAAGCTTCATGGCTATTGCAGGATCTGTCATAAGATGACCCACGATGATAAAGCTTGCACGATGAGGGTAACACGGCTTGACCAAGACAGAGGGTTTAACAAAAGGGCTGACTGGGAAGATAGGCGCGACGGTAAGGACCGTCGGCACTGTCATCAAGAAGATGACATGATCCGTCATCAACAATTCAACAACAGAGGTGAAACTTCGACTGGACATATCACGGGACGAGGAAAAGTGCCGGCGAGACCACCTCTGCAACGGAAATTGCTTCCGGAATTCACGGCCGCGGCAGAAGCTCGAGAGCAGCAGGAAAAGCAGTTGGCCGGTCAGGGGAGAGTTTCAACGAACAATTGGGTAAAAACGGCATTTGGTAAAGTGGGTAGAGAGGGCGTGGTAATTGATCATTGGGCCTTGGCCAATTTCAAACCCGCGGACAGTGAGTTAGGCCACGGGGGTGAAGCGCCGGCGAAAGAGAAAGCCAACGCCGTGGAAAAGGTCATCGCTGCTGAGACTGCTGGTGGGTTCGGCACAGTGCGATCAACCCAGCCGGGGAATTCAGAGACAGAAACAACGCTACAGAGAGCAGGGAAGGATATGGCGGCTGCGGCGGCTCAGATTTGTACCGGCGATATAAGCACCGCGAAGAGAGATGCGGAGAAGGTGATTTCGGTTGGGCAGGTTGAGACCATGAGGCCCAATGGGCCGAAAATTCCTCCTTCTTCCAAAACATTTGGACTGGGCCCATTCTCTGCCCCTCTAACTAAGACATGGTATGAGGAAACCGAGGAAGAAGAATAATTGGAGAAATGGGCAGAAATTGTAAAAGGAGAAGGACCTTTCTCAGCCCCGATGGGATTAACTGGTTTTGTAAGCACCGGACGAGACACACAAGGCAATCGGTTGGGTATTGAGGAGATTATCTCACCACTTAAGGAGCTTTTCGAAGTCCCATATGCTCATGGTCACCCAAAATCCCGAGGTAAGAAGGTCAAGAAATATACTGAGGCTTTGAACGTGGTAAAGAAGATTGTTAATGTGTCGGCAAAAAAGGGAAAGATGATTAAAACCTTTCGTCTAACTTTGAAGGACTACGCGGCGGTGGCAAAGTCTCGCCTCTCAAAGGAAGGTTTAGAAAAGGGAAAGGCAATTTCACGAAATGAAGCGCTGGTGGGTGAGGTCCCACCGGTGAAGAACTAGGGATGATTATAAGCTGGAACTGTCAAGGAGTAGGTAATGACTTGACATTTCGGAGGTTGAATGAATTTCGAAGAGAGTTATTTCCCACATTTCTTTTTTTAATTGAGACCAAGAATAATGTAACGTTTCTCCAGAATATTCAAATAATGTTAAACTATGATTTTCTTTATACGGTTGACCCTAGTGGTCGGAGTGGTGGGTTAGCCCTCTTTGCTCAGGCAGAATCCAATGTACAAGTACTTTACTCGGACAAAAACATAATTGATATCATGGCCACAATTCATGGTCATCGAGTCAATATCTCGTTTATCTACGGTGAGCCAATGGTAACGAGACGCCGAAACGTGTGGGAACGGATAACTCGGTTAGGTACAACCAAATTAGGACCTTGGCTAATGACATGGGACTTTAACGAAATTCTAGACCACAACGAGAAGGCGGGGGGAAGGAGGAGGCACGAAAACTCCTTTTTAGACTTCAGACTCTTCAAACATAGTTGTGGAATGATTGATTTCCCGTCTAGAGGAAACTGGTTCTCATGGGTGGGAAGACGAGGAAAGAAACTAGTACGGTGTCGACTAGATAGATCAATGGGTAATGAGGAGTGATATAATCTTTTTACGAATACGCAAGCGGAGTATATGAAATTCATGGGTTCAGACCATCGAACGGTGAAGACATATATGGATATTAGGGATTGTGTGGGAACGAAATCCTTCAGGTTCGACAAAAGATGGCTCGCGAGTGATAAACTCGAGGAAATAGTACGGAACGGTTGGAACCGGGTGGATAGAGATGAGGGAATCGGAGATCGGATCAGAGCTTGCAGGGCCTCGATCTCGCGATGGAAGAGGAAAGAGAAAACAAACTCTCTAGAGAAGATCCACAAACTCAAGGATGAGTTAGACTGTGCCTACATAGATGATAATGTCTCCACGGCTCAGTTGGATGCGATACGGGACCGTTTGAGGACCGCCTTCAATGAGGAGGAACAATTTTGGAGGCAAAAAAGTAGAGTTAACTGGCTCAAGGAGGGAGATAGAAATACAAAATATTTTCACGCATCCACTAAAGCTAGGAGAGCACGGAATAGGATCACGGGCATTTTGAACGAAAGGGGGGTCTGGACGGAAAATGAACATGAGATTAATCATACGGCTGAGGCATACTTTCAACAATTATTTACAAGCTCGACATGCCAAGAGTGGGACAACGAGGTTTTCAATAACTTGAGGGTTGGGGTAACCACGGAGATGAACGAGGATCTCTTGAGAGAGATAACACCGGAGGAAGTTAAACAGGCGGTGTTTTCAATCAAGCCGGAGAAGGCACCGGGACCAGATGGTATGACAGCCTTATTCTACCAAAAATTCTGGCATATAATTGGGAATGATGTTACAAAAATGGTCTCTCATTTCTTCACAACGGGAGAGCTCGATGACAGGATAAATGAGGTTATTATATGTCTCATCCCGAAAACGGAAAGACCGAAGGAGATGAAGGAGTTTAGGCCTATCAGTCTATGTAATGTGGGATATAAGATTATTTCGAAAATAATGTGTCAGAGGTTAAAACCTATCCTTTCGGGGTTGATCTCGGAAACTCAATCAGCCTTTGTGGCAGGGAGAGTGATCTCAGATAATATCATAATAGCACAGGAGGTGTTCCACGCGCTCAACACGAAGGATAAATGCAAAAATGAGTTCATGGCTATAAAAACGGATATGAGTAAAGCGTATGACAGAGTGGAATGGCATTTCCTTGAAACGCTAATGACTAAAATGGGCTTTGCGGAGTCTTGGGTAGCACTGATTATGCGATGTGTTAACCCAGTCTCGTATAGTGTACTCATCAACGGTACCCCAAAAGGGAGAATTCAGCCCTCGAGAGGACTTCGACAAGGGGACCCGCTATCTCCTTACCTGTTTATCCTCTGTACGGAGGTTTTGATTTCACAGTTACAACGAGCCGAGGAAGATAGAAGGATAACAAGGATCAAGGTGGCATATAGAAGTCCACCGGTGTCCCATCTTCTGTTTGCGGACGACAGCCTCTTCCTCTGCAAGGCAGACGTTGTCCAATGTGGGACACTTTTACAAATACTGGATGCCTATGGGAAGGCGTCGGGACAGTGTATTAACTTTGAGAAGTCGGCAATAACTTTTGGTAAACATATTGGGAATGACATTAAGAGAGATATAAAATCGAGGTTGGGGATCAGAGCGGAGGGGGGCGCCGGAAAGTATTTGGGCATCCCGGAGCAGTTTCAAGGATCGAAACAACAAATTTTTGCATATGTCAGGGATAGACTACACCAACGGATAAATGGGTGGAATGCAAAATTCCTTTCCAAAGGGGGTAAGGAAATAATGATTAAATCGGTGGCATTAGCGATACCCACTTATGTCATGTCGTGCTTCCTACTTCCCAAAAAACTCTGTCAACAATTGACAAGTGCGGTGGCAAACTTCTGGTGGAGTGCAAATGAAAACTCAAAAGGAATACATTGGATGTCATGGAAAAAGATGTGCATCCATAAAGAGGAGGGAGGAATGGGATTTAAATCATTTGAGGAGTTTAATAAGGCGTTACTAGCAAAGCAGCTTTGGCGTTTACATCAGTTCCCCAATACTCTGGCGGCAAGAGTTCTCAAAGGTCGGTATTTCAGGAATGTGCATCCTTTTTGGGCGAGAAAGCCCAATAGGCCGTCATATGGATGGAGGAGTATATGGTCAGCCTGTGATCTTATAAATATGGGAGCAAGGAGGATTGTTGGGAGAGGGGAGAATATACGGGTCTGGCAAGACAATTGGGTGCCGGATAGAAACCCTCGCCCGGCAAATGGTCCAGGAGCAGCCTACTACCCAGATCTGAGGGTCTGTGAGCTGAGGCTACTAGGACAAAACTGCTGGAACATACCCCTTCTATCTCACTTGTTAAACCCGGAGGATATTCCAATGATTTTGAGTTTGGCACCGGTCAGGGGGACAAGAGAAGACAGTACATGTTGGCATCATACCAAATCAGGGATGTATACGGTGAAATCATGATACCAGGTTCTGAACTTAAATAAAAATGATAAGGAGATTCAGATCCTCTTACAGGAACCATCGTTCACAGCTTTAAAAAAGTTTGTATGGAGATTGCGAACGCCAAACAAACAAAAGCACTTCTTATGGGAGGCTCTGTCAGGATGTCTACCGGTTAATGAGAGACTAGTATTTAGACATATAGGACGGGAGGGGATGTGTCCCCGGTGTGGTCAGGATGAAACGATCAATCATTTGCTGTTTGAATGTCCCCCTTCTGTACAAACGTGGGCATTGGCTGGGGTTCCAACCGGGCACCATCGGTTCCCGATGACCAGTATGGGAGCAAATTTTGACTTCCTATTCTCACGGTGGAGAAATCCGGAGGATAAGGTACCAACGTACCCGTGGATAGCATGGTATATTTGGAAGGCGCACAACGATAAACTGTTCCGTGGAGTTGAGCGTAGCCCGTTGGACACTCGAGATGTGGCATTGGGGAAAGCTGAGGCATGGAGAAGGGCACAAGAGTTATTGATTAACCAGAGACCAGAGATTGGTGACCGTGATGGAGACACGGAGGATACACAAATAATAAACAACACGGAGTTGGCTTGCTACTGCGATGGATCGTGGAAGGAAGGAGACCTAACTAGTGGTGTAGGATGGGTCCTTCAAACACATCATGGGCGGTTGGAACTTCTGGGAATGAAGGGGCTATCTAGAAGAATTTCGCCGTTACATACCGAGATTTATGGACTTCTAAGCGCGATGGAAGGCCTAAAGGGCAGTGGACATACGCGGTGCAATATTTTCTATACGGACTGCATGGATCTTGTGAAGATGGTTAATATACCTCATCAGTGGTCGGCCTTTTCGGCAGAGTTAGATATGCTACGTGATCTGCAGTTCTCTTTTCCGGGTTTCACACTCAGGTTTGCGGCAAGGGAAAGGAACAAAAAAGCGGATCTTTTAGCACGGAGTGCACGTAGCAGGAAACAAAAATTATTTCCAGTATATCGGCGCATCAATCCCTATCTGGTTACCGGATACGTCTCGCGTATTTGTAATAGGATAAGAATGATGTACTACGCGACAAAAAAAAATAATAAAAAAAAAAGACAAAAAAATGTCTAAAGTAAAGTTTGCCGACAGATTTAGGGCCGAAAAATCAAACAAGAATAATAAATACTCAAAAGAGAATACAAACGCTTTCACAACAAAACAGTTTATTAGTACTCCCTCCGTCCCATTTTAGTTGATATTTAAGGATGTTGCACATATATTAATAAAACTTTTTTTCCATAAAAACATTACTCTCTCTCTTTACTTTTTATAGGATGCTTTAGTTAAAATCACAAATATTAAGATATATTTATGTTTCTTGTTTTCTTCAAAAATTATTATTTTATAGTTAATTTAAAAATAATTCAACCAATAATAAACAAGAATCCATAATTTAATTGGTTAGATTTAATGAAAAACATTTAATTTTTGTTTTGAAAATCTAAAACATTTTATAAAAGAAAACAAAAAAATAAAACCCAAAACATCATATAAAAGTAAACAGAGAGAGTATTAACTATAACAAAATAGACCAATAGAAAAAAAACATTTCAAAATATTTTTGGTTAAGAGAATTATATACATTTAATTTTTACATAGAAACTTGTAAAACATCAACTAAATTGGAACAAAAAATGAAGAATTCACAAAACTAAACCCCTTCAACCCCTCCTTCACAAAACTACACCTAATTCAATTTTTTTACATATTTACACCCTTTCAAAATTTTAAAAGATTGATTTACCCTTTACAAAATTACCAAAATTAAAATATTTTCATTTGGGTTTGCTAATTAGTGTTTAGGGTATAGTATTAAAGAGGTAAGATTGTATGGGTAAGATTTATTTGAATTTAATTTTGAGTGTTTAGGTGTAATTTTTTGAAATATTTTTGAAATAGTGTAATTTTGTGAAATGTAATTCAAATGGTGTAGTTTTGTAATTCTCCCCAAAAAAATATCGCTAAAATGGGACGGAGGGAGTACTATAAAAAGTGTAAAACTAATATTCGCGCACGTAGTTTTATTTTTCCCACGTGCCCGATAACAACCCATAACTGTTTTCTTCACTTGACAACGTATCTTTTCATGCATTTTAAGTTATTACTAGGATTTAACCCGTGGTACACCACGAGTTTATATTTTTTACAAATAGTTTTATATATATACAGTTAATTTAGAAGTTTGTAATATATCCAGAATAAATAAAAATATTCAGAATTTCTAAAGAGTATTTTGTTCTTTTATTGTTTATGCAAATAAATATATAATAAGAATTAGATTTTATATAGCAAAATCTTAATATAATTGAGAAATTTACTACCTGAAAACCCGGAGCCAAAACAAATTTCTAGATTTGAACCCGAATTACCCGAAATTTGTTTATGATAAAGTTTAATCATTATTTTCAAACTTCTTGTCATTTATCTAGCATGGTATATTTGGAAGGCGCACAACGATAAACTGTTCCGTGGAGTTGAGCGTAGCCCGTTGGACACTCGAGATGTGGCATTGGGGAAAGCGAGGCATGGAGAAGGGCACAAGAGTTATTGATTAACCAGAGACCGAGAGATTGGTGACCGTGATGGAGACACGGAGGATACACAAATAATAAACAACACGGAGTTGGCTTGCTACTACCGCGATGGATCGTGGAAGGAAGGAGACCTAACTAGTGGTGTAGGATGGGTCCTTCAAACACATCATGGGCGGTTGGAACTTCTGGGAATGAAGGGGCTATCTAGAAGAATTTCGCCGTTACATACCGAGATTTATGGACTTCTAAGCGCGATGGAAGGCCTAAAGGGCAGTGGACATACGCGGTGCAATATTTTCTATACGGATCGCATGGATCTTGTGAAGATGGTTAATATACCTCATCGGTGGTCGGCCTTTTCGGCGAGTTAGATATGCTACGTGATCTGAGTTCTCTTTTCCGGGTTTCACACTCAGGTTTGCGGCAAGGGAAAGGAACAAAAAAGCGGATCTTTTAGCACGGAGTGCACGTAGCGAGAAACAAAAATTATTTCCGGTATATCGGCGCATCAATCCCTATCTGGTTACCGGATACGTCTCGCGTATTTGTAATAGGATAAGAATGATGTACTACGCGACAAAAAAAAATAATAAAAAAAAAGACAAAAAAATGTCTAAAGTAAAGTTTGCCGACAGATTTAGGGCCGAAAAATCAAACAAGAATAATAAATACTCCAAAGAGAATACAAACGCTTTCACAACAAAACAGTTTATTAGTACTCCCTCCGTCCCATTTTAGTTGATATTTAAGGATGTTGCACATATATTAATAAAACTTTTTTTCCATAAAAACATTACTCTCTCTCTTTACTTTTTATAGGATGCTTTAGTTAAAATCACAAATATTAAGATATATTTATGTTTCTTGTTTTCTTCAAAAATTATTATTTTATAGTTAATTTAAAAATAATTCAACCAATAATAAACAAGAATCCATAATTTAATTGGTTAGATTTAATGAAAAACATTTAATTTTTGTTTTGAAAATCTAAAACATTTTATAAAAGAAAACAAAAAAATAAAACCCAAAACATCATATAAAAGTAAACAGAGAGTATTAACTATAACAAAATAGACCAATAGAAAAAAACATTTCAAAATATTTTTGGTTAAGAGAATTATATACATTTAATTTTTACATAGAAACTTGTAAAACATCAACTAAATTGGAACAAAAAATGAAGAATTCACAAAACTAAACCCCTTCAACCCCTCCTTCACAAAACTACACCTAATTCAATTTTTTTACATATTTACACCCTTTCAAAATTTTAAAAGATTGATTTACCCTTTACAAAATTACCAAAATTAAAATATTTTCATTTGGGTTTGCTAATTAGTGTTTAGGGTATAGTATTAAAGAGGTAAGATTGTATGGGTAAGATTTATTTGAATTTAATTTTGAGTGTTTAGGTGTAATTTTTTGAAATATTTTTGAAATAGTGTAATTTTGTGAAATGTAATTCAAATGGTGTAGTTTTGTAATTCTCCCCAAAAAAATATCGCTAAAATGGGACGGAGGGAGTACTATAAAAAGTGTAAAACTAATATTCGCGCACGTAGTTTTATTTTTCCCACGTGCCCGATAACAACCCATAACTGTTTTCTTCACTTGACAACGTATCTTTTCATGCATTTTAAGTTATTACTAGGATTTAACCCGTGGTACACCACGAGTTTATATTTTTTACAAATAGTTTTATATATATACAGTTAATTTAGAAGTTTGTAATATATCCGAATAAATAAAAATATTCGGAATTTCTAAAGAGTATTTTGTTCTTTTATTGTTTATGCAAATAAATATATAATAAGAATTAGATTTTATATAGCAAAATCTTAATATAATTGAGAAATTTACTACCTGAAAACCGGAGCCAAAACAAATTTCTAGATTTGAACCCGAATTACCCGAAATTTGTTTATGATAAAGTTTAATCATTATTTTCAAACTTCTTGTCATTTATCTAGCATGGTATATTTGGAAGGCGCACAACGATAAACCGTTCCGTGGAGTTGAGCGTAGCCCGTTGGACACTCGAGATGTGGCATTGGGGAAAGCTGAGGCATGGAGAAGGGCACAAGAGTTATTGATTAACCAGAGACCAGAGATTGGTGACCGTGATGGAGACACGGAGGATACACAAATAATAAACAACACGGAGTTGGCTTGCTACTGCGATGGATCGTGGAAGGAAGGAGACCTAACTAGTGGTGTAGGATGGGTCCTTCAAACACATCATGGGCGGTTGGAACTTCTGGGAATGAAGGGGCTATCTAGAAGAATTTCGCCGTTACATACCGAGATTTATGGACTTCTAAGCGCGATGGAAGGCCTAAAGGGCAGTGGACATACGCGGTGCAATATTTTCTATACGGACTGCATGGATCTTGTGAAGATGGTTAATATACCTCATCAGTGGTCGGCCTTTTCGGCAGAGTTAGATATGCTACGTGATCTGCAGTTCTCTTTTCCGGGTTTCACACTCAGGTTTGCGGCAAGGGAAAGGAACAAAAAGCGGATCTTTTAGCACGGAGTGCACGTAGCGAGGAAACAAAAATTATTTCCGGTATATCGGCGCATCAATCCCTATCGGTTACTGGGATACGTCTCGCGTATTTGTAATAGGATAAGAATGATGTACTACGCGACAAAAAAAAATAATAAAAAAAAAAGACAAAAAAATGTCTAAAGTAAAGTTTGCCGACGATTTAGGGCCGAAAAATCAAACAAGAATAATAAATACTCCAAAGAGAATACAAACGCTTTCACAACAAAACAGTTTATTAGTACTCCCTCCGTCCCATTTTAGTTGATATTTAAGGATGTTGCACATATATTAATAAAACTTTTTTCCATAAAAACATTACTCTCTCTCTTTACTTTTTATAGGATGCTTTAGTTAAAATCACAAATATTAAGATATATTTATGTTTCTTGTTTTCTTCAAAAATTATTATTTTATAGTTAATTTAAAAATAATTCAACCAATAATAAACAAGAATCCATAATTTAATTGGTTAGATTTAATGAAAAACATTTAATTTTTGTTTTGAAAATCTAAAACATTTTATAAAAGAAAACAAAAAAATAAAACCCAAAACATCATATAAAAGTAAACAGAGAGAGTATTAACTATAACAAAATAGACCAATAGAAAAAAAACATTTCAAAATATTTTTGGTTAAGAGAATTATATACATTTAATTTTTACATAGAAACTTGTAAAACATCAACTAAATTGGAACAAAAAATGAAGAATTCACAAAACTAAACCCCTTCAACCCCTCCTTCACAAAACTACACCTAATTCAATTTTTTTACATATTTACACCCTTTCAAAATTTTAAAAGATTGATTTACCCTTTACAAAATTACCAAAATTAAAATATTTTCATTTGGGTTTGCTAATTAGTGTTTAGGGTATAGTATTAAAGAGGTAAGATTGTATGGGTAAGATTTATTTGAATTTAATTTTGAGTGTTTAGGTGTAATTTTTTGAAATATTTTTGAAATAGTGTAATTTTGTGAAATGTAATTCAAATGGTGTAGTTTTGTAATTCTCCCCAAAAAAATATCGCTAAAATGGGACGGAGGGAGTACTATAAAAAGTGTAAAACTAATATTCGCGCACGTAGTTTTATTTTTCCCACGTGCCCGATAACAACCCATAACTGTTTTCTTCACTTGACAACGTATCTTTTCATGCATTTTAAGTTATTACTAGGATTTAACCCGTGGTACACCACGAGTTTATATTTTTTTACAAATAGTTTTATATATATACGGTTAATTTAGAAGTTTGTAATATATCCAGAATAAATAAAAATATTCAGAATTTCTAAAGAGTATTTTGTTCTTTTATTGTTTATGCAAATAAATATATAATAAGAATTAGATTTTATATAGCAAAATCTTAATATAATTGAGAAATTTACTACCTGAAAACCCGGAGCCAAAACAAATTTCTAGATTTGAACCCGAATTACCCGAAATTTGTTTATGATAAAGTTTAATCATTATTTTCAAACTTCTTGTCATTTATCTAGCATGGTATATTTGGAAGGCGCACAACGATAAACTGTTCCGTGGAGTTGAGCGTAGCCCGTTGGACACTCGAGATGTGGCATTGGGGAAAGCTGAGGCATGGAGAAGGGCACAAGAGTTATTGATTAACCAGAGACCAGAGATTGGTGACCGTGATGGAGACACGGAGGATACACAAATAATAAACAACACGGAGTTGGCTTGCTACTGCGATGGATCGTGGAAGGAAGGAGACCTAACTAGTGGTGTAGGATGGGTCCTTCAAACACATCATGGGCGGTTGGAACTTCTGGGAATGAAGGGGCTATCTAGAAGAATTTCGCCGTTACATACCGAGATTTATGGACTTCTAAGCGCGATGGAAGGCCTAAAGGGCAGTGGACATACGCGGTGCAATATTTTCTATACGGACTGCATGGATCTTGTGAAGATGGTTAATATACCTCATCAGTGGTCGGCCTTTTCGGCAGAGTTAGATATGCTACGTGATCTGCAGTTCTCTTTTCCGGGTTTCACACTCAGGTTTGCGGCAAGGGAAAGGAACAAAAAAGCGGATCTTTTAGCACGGAGTGCACGTAGCAGGAAACAAAAATTATTTCCAGTATATCGGCGCATCAATCCCTATCTGGTTACCGGATACGTCTCGCGTATTTGTAATAGGATAAGAATGATGTACTACGCGACAAAAAAAAATAATAAAAAAAAAAGACAAAAAAATGTCTAAAGTAAAGTTTGCCGACAGATTTAGGGCCGAAAAATCAAACAAGAATAATAAATACTCCAAAGAGAATACAAACGCTTTCACAACAAAACAGTTTATTAGTACTCCCTCCGTCCCATTTTAGTTGATATTTAAGGATGTTGCACATATATTAATAAAACTTTTTTTCCATAAAAACATTACTCTCTCTCTTTACTTTTTATAGGATGCTTTAGTTAAAATCACAAATATTAAGATATATTTATGTTTCTTGTTTTCTTCAAAAATTATTATTTTATAGTTAATTTAAAAATAATTCAACCAATAATAAACAAGAATCCATAATTTAATTGGTTAGATTTAATGAAAAACATTTAATTTTTGTTTTGAAAATCTAAAACATTTTATAAAAGAAAACAAAAAAATAAAACCCAAAACATCATATAAAAGTAAACAGAGAGAGTATTAACTATAACAAAATAGACCAATAGAAAAAAAACATTTCAAAATATTTTTGGTTAAGAGAATTATATACATTTAATTTTTACATAGAAACTTGTAAAACATCAACTAAATTGGAACAAAAAATGAAGAATTCACAAAACTAAACCCCTTCAACCCCTCCTTCACAAAACTACACCTAATTCAATTTTTTTACATATTTACACCCTTTCAAAATTTTAAAAGATTGATTTACCCTTTACAAAATTACCAAAATTAAAATATTTTCATTTGGGTTTGCTAATTAGTGTTTAGGGTATAGTATTAAAGAGGTAAGATTGTATGGGTAAGATTTATTTGAATTTAATTTTGAGTGTTTAGGTGTAATTTTTTGAAATATTTTTGAAATAGTGTAATTTTGTGAAATGTAATTCAAATGGTGTAGTTTTGTAATTCTCCCCAAAAAAATATCGCTAAAATGGGACGGAGGGAGTACTATAAAAAGTGTAAAACTAATATTCGCGCACGTAGTTTTATTTTTCCCACGTGCCCGATAACAACCCATAACCGTTTTCTTCACTTGACAACGTATCTTTTCATGCATTTTAAGTTATTACTAGGATTTAACCCGTGGTACACCACGAGTTTATATTTTTTACAAATAGTTTTATATATATACAGTTAATTTAGAAGTTTGTAATATATCCAGAATAAATAAAAATATTCAGAATTTCTAAAGAGTATTTTGTTCTTTTATTGTTTATGCAAATAAATATATAATAAGAATTAGATTTTATATAGCAAAATCTTAATATAATTGAGAAATTTACTACCTCGAAAACCGGAGCCAAAACAAATTTCTAGATTTGAACCCGAATTACCCGAAATTTGTTTATGATAAAGTTTAATCATTATTTTCAAACTTCTTGTCATTTATCTAGCATGGTATATTTGGAAGGCGCACAACGATAAACTGTTCCGTGGAGTTGAGCGTAGCCCGTTGGACACTCGAGATGTGGCATTGGGGAAAGCCGAGGCATGGAGAAGGGCACAAGAGTTATTGATTAACCGAGAGACCAGAGATTGGTGACCGTGATGGAGACACGGAGGATACACAAATAATAAACAACACGGAGTTGGCTTGCTACGCGATGGATCGTGGAAGGAAGGAGACCTAACTAGTGGTGTAGGATGGGTCCTTCAAACACATCATGGGCGGTTGGAACTTCGGGAATGAAGGGGCTATCTAGAAGAATTTCGCCGTTACATACCGAGATTTATGGACTTCTAAGCGCGATGGAAGGCCTAAAGGGCGATGGACATACGCGGTGCAATATTTTCTATACGGACTGCATGGATCTTGTGAAGATGGTTAATATACCTCATCAGTGGTCGGCCTTTTCGGCAGAGTTAGATATGCTACGTGATCTGCAGTTCTCTTTTCCGGGTTTCACACTCAGGTTTGCGGCAAGGGAAAGGAACAAAAAGCGGATCTTTTAGCACGGAGTGCACGTAGCGAGAAACAAAAATTATTTCCGGTATATCGGCGCATCAATCCCTATCTCAGTTACTGGGATACGTCTCGCGTATTTGTAATAGGATAAGAATGATGTACTACGCGACAAAAAAAAATAATAAAAAAAAGACAAAAAAATGTCTAAAGTAAAGTTTGCCGACAGATTTAGGGCCGAAAAATCAAACAAGAATAATAAATACTCCAAAGAGAATACAAACGCTTTCACAACAAAACAGTTTATTAGTACTCTCCTCCGTCCCATTTTAGTTGATATTTAAGGATGTTGCACATATATTAATAAAACTTTTTTTCCATAAAAACATTACTCTCTCTCTTTACTTTTTATAGGATGCTTTAGTTAAAATCACAAATATTAAGATATATTTATGTTTCTTGTTTTCTTCAAAAATTATTATTTTATAGTTAATTTAAAAATAATTCAACCAATAATAAACAAGAATCCATAATTTAATTGGTTAGATTTAATGAAAAACATTTAATTTTTGTTTTGAAAATCTAAAACATTTTATAAAAGAAAACAAAAAAATAAAACCCAAAACATCATATAAAAGTAAACAGAGAGAGTATTAACTATAACAAAATAGACCAATAGAAAAAAAACATTTCAAAATATTTTTGGTTAAGAGAATTATATACATTTAATTTTTACATAGAAACTTGTAAAACATCAACTAAATTGGAACAAAAAATGAAGAATTCACAAAACTAAACCCCTTCAACCCCTCCTTCACAAAACTACACCTAATTCAATTTTTTTACATATTTACACCCTTTCAAAATTTTAAAAGATTGATTTACCCTTTACAAAATTACCAAAATTAAAATATTTTCATTTGGGTTTGCTAATTAGTGTTTAGGGTATAGTATTAAAGAGGTAAGATTGTATGGGTAAGATTTATTTGAATTTAATTTTGAGTGTTTAGGTGTAATTTTTTGAAATATTTTTGAAATAGTGTAATTTTGTGAAATGTAATTCAAATGGTGTAGTTTTGTAATTCTCCCCAAAAAAATATCGCTAAAATGGGACGGAGGGAGTACTATAAAAAGTGTAAAACTAATATTCGCGCACGTAGTTTTATTTTTCCCACGTGCCCGATAACAACCCATAACTGTTTTCTTCACTTGACAACGTATCTTTTCATGCATTTTAAGTTATTACTAGGATTTAACCCGTGGTACACCACGAGTTTATATTTTTTACAAATAGTTTTATATATATACAGTTAATTTAGAAGTTTGTAATATATCCAGAATAAATAAAAATATTCAGAATTTCTAAAGAGTATTTTGTTCTTTTATTGTTTATGCAAATAAATATATAATAAGAATTAGATTTTATATAGCAAAATCTTAATATAATTGAGAAATTTACTACCTGAAAACCCGGAGCCAAAACAAATTTCTAGATTTGAACCCGAATTACCCGAAATTTGTTTATGATAAAGTTTAATCATTATTTTCAAACTTCTTGTCATTTATCTAGAATTTTTCTAGAAACCGAACCCGTTAATAAATAATTGTTATGCTAGTGTTAATTGATTTAAACAAACTTTATCTATGTTCAATATAGATGTTTATTAACATCTAAAATATTAATATAAATAGAAACTTATAATATAGACAATGATTATATATAAAAACTAAACTATATACTTTTAAAAAATATTTATATTCTGAAAATTTTATAGACCTCCGTAAGAAAAATAAAAAGATTATATCAAAAATATCATAAATATGAAATTAGTGGTTGGTTTTATGTTTAAAATCGGTTTTATTGTTTTTGTTGATATTTAAGTTAATTTTAAAAAGTATATATATAGAATGAGATATGTTTGTGTGTAAGTTTCACATGTGAGTTTAAAACCAATGACATAGTATGTAGTTAAGTGAGTTTTTTTGGAAAAGTTCAAAAAAGTACTTCAAAAATAATAATATATATATTTTTATAATATATTTCGTATAACAAAATTTTAATATAATTTGTAAGTTGATTAGACCAATAATTTATTATTTATTATTTATTATATTTAGGATTCGAAAATATCCGGATTCAAAATACAAACCGAAACCTAATCAAAATACACAAATCATATTATGCGATTTACCTAAATTTATTTAAAATTATAATTATTTTGATTATATATATAAATAATTGTTGTAAACATATTCTAAATATGTAATATAAGATTTAAATTTTAGTAGAATTGCATTTTTTTCTTTTTTTGTTTATAATCGAACCGGAAATCGAACTCGTTAACAAACTATTTTGTTTTTTATTGTTTGATATTTTTAACAAAAAATTGTTTCAACTCGTTTTTATAATATTAATTAAACCTGTTTTGATTTAAATAAAATTTTAATGGTAGATTTTATAAAAAAAACTATGTAATAATGTATTTATGTGAATTACATATTTATTTATTTTTTCAAATTTTGTTTACATAATTTCTTTAATATTTTTTATTTTATTTTTGGAGAGTATTGTAATATTTCCTTATTTGGTTTTTCGTAATTAAATGTTCAAAAATATTTCCTTTTATGCTCAATGGCATAATGTGTAAATAAGTGTGATTTTTTGGACATGTTCAAATTAGTACTTCAAAAATAATATATAGATATAAACAACTAAATTCTTCACTAAAAATACCATCAAACAAACACAAACAAAAATTCAAAAGTTTCAACAAAACATACAATCTTTTATCTATATGATAAAAACAATGGCTACAACCTCAAACTTCAAATCCATTCCAATAATGGCTATACCTAGTTTCAACATTTGTCAGAAGCTTGAACTTCTTAAGGAAGACAAAAGCTTAGACCATGAAGAAGAAGAAGAGCTAAGCAATGAGTTTAGAGAGATCTTAGCTTCTCTACCAAAGGAGAGAGGATGGAGGACACGTCACCTTTACTTATTCCAAAACTTTTGGTGCCAATCCAAAGAGATTCAAGCAATCTTGTCCTTTCAAAAACATTTCAAACCAAACCAAAACGACGTCATTTTAGCAACTATACCTAAATCCGGTACAACTTGGTTAAAAGCTTTGACTTATACAATCCTTAACCGAAACCGGTTTGATCCGGTTTCTTCAAAAGCAAACCATCCTCTCCTCACATCTAACCCTCACGACCTAGTACCTTTCTTCGAGTACAAGCTATACGCGAACGGTGAGGTTCCTGATCTCTCCGGTTTAGCCACTCCAAGAACTTTCGCAACACACATCCCTTTCGGTTCATTGACCGGTTCAATCGGACAAACCGGCGTGAAGGTCGTGTACTTATGTCGTAACCCGTTCGACACGTTTATCTCATCATGGCATTACATAAACAGTATAAAGTCAGAGTCAACGAGTCCGGTGACCTCAGAAGAAGGGTTTGAATTATATTGCAAAGGAGTGATAGGGTTTGGACCGTTTTGGGAACACATGTTGGGATATTGGAGAGAAAGCTTGAAGAGACCAGAGAGAGTCTTGTTCTTGCGTTACGAAGATCTTAAAGAAGACATAGAGAGTAGCTTAAAGAAGCTAGCTAGTTTCTTGGGCGTTGAGTTCACTCAAGAAGAAGAGAGTAAAGGTGTTTTAAAGGCTATTTCTGATCTTTGTAGCTTTGAGAGTTTAAAAAAGCTTGAAGGGAATAAGACAAACAAGTCTATAAAGAACTTTGAGAATAAGCACTTGTTTAGGAAAGGAGAGGTTAGTGATTGGGTTAACTATTTGTCTAAATCACAAGAGGAGAGATTGTTAGGTTTAGTGGATGACAAGTTAGGTGGATCTGGTCTCACTTTCAGGTACAACTAATTTAAGTCCATGTGCGCCCACGTTTCTACTTTTGTCTTTGAATGTCTTTTACGTTAAAATAAAAGTGAGTTGTGTTTTGTTGTTATAGATCGATGATGACAACATTAAAATAATGGTCCACATTTTAGTTTTAAAAAAAAGTTTTTATCAATAAATATCATTGAATGCTGATATTGTATTTAATGGATGTTAATGAATATATTTACAAATATTGATAAATATTTACATTGTGTATGTATTTTATTGATATGAATATGCATCTTATATGGTTAATTAACAGCTCTTAACAATTTTAGCTAGAGATCCTCTAAGAAACTATCAATCAAAACTCATAAAAATAAACTAGAACAATGGTTATTGTTTTTTTTTTTAATAATGATTAAGATTTTCTATAGAATAACCATAGCCGAATCATACGAAAATGAAAACTAATCAAATGTATTTTCATAAATAAAAACATAGAGAAAAACTATAATTTCAAAGCCAAATCTTAATAAGAAACTAGATTAGAGACAACTCACTAATATAACTTTTTAAAGTGTAACTTTTTGTCGTGAAATAGTTTATTCGGAACCATGTCACTATAGACATAATCGAGAAACTACAACTATTATTTCGAGACTTTCGTATCATGGACAATCCAAAAACAAAATTATATTTATGTATAATGCTCTATTTTCAATATTTTAGTTCAGGTTATTCAATTTTTTTATCTGATCTAAATCCTTGTAAAATGATTCAACATTAAAACTAAAAGACCCAAACCCTAAACTCTTTAAAACAAATAAGAGAAGTTAATATTCAGCATTAAACATGGAAAATATTTTTGTTTGTTAAAACTCTTCGATTAATAATTTTCTAAGAAATCAAGTTTCATAAAAATCTCGTATTTAAAGTTTCTTAATTCCTAAAATCGTTTTTCCTAAAATCAAATTTCCGAATATTTAAACTAAATTTTATATTTCAACCATATAAAATTTGTGTTCGCTATTTATGAAAAATCATACATATCATTTTCATTTAGAACAAATCAATAAGGTCTAAATATATAACTATATTATTGATTGGGAAGGAAAAAATTTGAGAAACTCTTCAAAGTTCTTTTTAATTACATGTAATGTCATTACAAAAATTATTGTAATAGTTAATTTTAGATAAAAAATAACAAAAAATATTCCTATTCAATAGGATTAAAAGTAAAAAACGAAATTAAAAAAATAAAAATAAAAATTTATTTATATTTAGTAGGATTAAAATTAAAAAATAAAAAATAAAAAAATATCAAACTATTTAATAGGTAACATAATTGAAAACAAAAAATAATATGAATATTTCAATTTTACGAAAATCATACTATATTAAAAATATTTTTGAATTTTTAAGAAGTTTTTATGTTATATTAAATTTTAACAAAAAATATTCCTATTCAATAGGATTAAAAGTGAAAAACGAAATTAAAAAAATAAAAATAAAAATCTATTTATATTTAGTAGGATTAAAATTAAAAAAATATATCAAACTATTTAATAGGTAACATAATTGAAAACAAAAAATAATATGAATATTTCAATTTTACGAAAATCATACTATATTAAAAATATTTTTGAGTTTTTAAGAAGTTTTTATGTTATATTAAATTTTATCAATAAAATTATTGGGCAAGAGGATATTTCGGATTTTAAATTGTTGGGTCTTTAAAGTTTTTTTTTGTTTTTTGTTTTTATTAATTTGGATTTCTTGTTTTCAAGATGGAGAAACTCAGAAGATAAAATATCGTTTTATCCATGTATAGCATGATATATTTGGAAGGCTCATAACGATAAATTGTTCAGGGGAATTAAACGCAACCCAATGGAAACAAGGGGTGTGGTTTTAGGAGAGGCTGAGGCTTGGAGTAAAGCTAAGGAGCTTATGACATCGCACATACCTGATTTAGGAAGCCAAGATGAGGAGCTGACATTTATACAACAGGAAAATGATATGGAGCTCTCGTGTTATATTGATGGATCGTGGAAGGAAGGAGAAATCACCAGTGGTGTGGGTTGGGTCCTTCAATCACACAGTGGGCATACGGAGTTAATAGGTATGAAGGGGTATTGGCGGAGTATATCCCCTCTACACACAGAGTTACACGAGTTTGTAAGGTCTTTTATACGAATTGCATGAGAGACATCTCCTGAAATGGTTGTTTTGAGATATCAATGATCTCTTATGCCCACAAAAATCTGTTATACCCAATTTTACTGGAAATATCAGTTTTACCCTTAATGATAGAAAATAAATTATAAAAAAAAATTGGTTGGTTCGATTTGAGATTTGGTTGAGTTGGTTTCGGTTGAGAAATTGAAATCGGGATTTTATAAAATAAATAAAATAAATAAATCTGGATCTAAAAAAAAAAAATTGAAAACGGCGACGAACTGCGGCGAGCTCGCTCCTGCTCCGGCGACGGCAACGCGAAGAACGTTCTTCTCCTCCTTGTGGCGACGTCGCGAACAGCTCTTCGACTCCGACCATCATTCACGTAAGTTGGCAATGCAGGTTAATTGAATCGGTAGTTTTCGAAATTTTGGGAATTATGGGTTGTGAATTCTCTTGTAAATTCGAATGATTGTAGTTTTCTTATTTGTTTCCCTGGACATTGATGTTTTCTATACTCTATTAAAGGGCGTCGTTAATTGTATTAGTCGACAGTTATGCATTAGAACTCGAATTAGGAACTCTTAGAATTAGATTGATAGTTTCGCGAAATCGAAGATTGGATAAAATTTGTATAACTAGTAGAACTGCTATGTAGTTATACGAGGTATAACTTACTATAACTAGTAAAACTGTTATCTATAGTATTCTGTGTAAAACTGGTATAACTAACTACATCTCGGTAAAACTAAAAAGAAGTGGTTTAACAGGAACCTTTCTTCTGTTTTTGCAGGATACAATGGCACAACACGTGAGTGTATATTTCAAATTCAAAGATCGTATGTATAATGTAATCTTCAAGACAAAAGCTGAGGATATAAGTTTGGCCGTGATGGAAGAAAAGTTGTATAAGAAGCTTGCTTTGGATGAAAGTAAAGTAAAATTGTCATTGAGTTACATACCATTGCTGGTACCGGGATGTGGGGACAACCTAAGTATCTGCGATGATGAGGATTTGTTTGGTTACCTAATGTCCTTTGATAGAGAAAACCGTAGGTCACTTTTGTTAGTGGATGAGGCTAGTGCATTAGACGAGTTAGAGAAGCTGTCAAGAGCGGGCCTAAGTTCGATTGGTATGAACTACTTAATGTTGGAAGGAAATGATGACGATGTTGGACGTAATGCCATGACTCTATATGTAGAAGATGTTGAAGGAAATAGAGAGAATGATGATGATGATGATAGAAGAGGAGATGATTTTATGGATACGGGCACCGGCGGCGAGCCGTACACGGCCGCTGAGACGGACACGGCAGGTGATACGGATACTGCGGCTAGGGAGAACAACACGGATACGCGGCTAGGGAGAACAACGCGGATACGCGGCTAGGGAGAACAACGCGGCGAGCAAGAACCCGTGGAACGATGTAGTCGAGTTATAGAGAAATGGGAAGATGGATTGGGTTTAATACTTCTCCGGGAGTTTCCGACCGGAAAAGCAATTCAAGACTTGGTGGATAGAGCCGCATTTGAGAAATGCTTTCGTTATGTAACGAAGAGGTCGATCCCGGACGATTGTTGATTAAATGCGGTGTACAAAGCCGTAATTGGGGGTTGCGTGCTTCGCGGATTACGAACACCGGGTTCTTTTCTATTAAGAGGTACACGGGTTTGCATACATGTTCTCGGACTACTCGAGCCAAATCGGCAAAAACAAGAGGAGAGGGTCGACCGATTTGGTTGCGTCTTTTTTGAATGAGGAATTTCTGGAAAAGTGAAAACTCCGGTCCGAGAGATATTATGGAGCTCATGTGGCTGAAACTTGGGGTAAAAGTATCTTACTCTACAGCATTGAGAGGGAAAAACTTAGCTGTTAGTATTAGGCGCGGTAATGCTGAAGATAGCTACAAGATGATTCCTAGCTACTTGTACATGTTAGAGGAGGCAAATCCAGGGACAAAAACAAGAGTGGAGGTGGATGAGGCAGGCAAGTTCAAGTACCTTTTCATAGCTTTGGGCGCGTGTATTGAAGGGTTTGAGTTCATGAGGAAAGTGATAGTTGTGGATGCAACATTTTTGAAGAACGGGTATGGTGGTGTGCTGGTATTTGCTAAAGCTCAAGATCCTAATCGTCATCATTATCCTCTTGCTATAGGTGTACTCGACGGTGAGAATAAAGCTAGTTGGAATTGGTTTTTTGAAATGCTCAGAAGTGTGATATCCGATTCCTCCGAATTAGTTTTTATGAGCGATAGAAACCAGAGCCTCATCGCAGCTATAGCTACCGTGTTTCCACAAGCCCACCACGGACATTGTGTATGGCATTTGTCTCAGAATGTAAGAACTCATGCTAGTAACACTAACAAAGCCGTAGTCGGATGGAGATTTATGGAGTTAGCTAGGTGCTACACGATGGCTGAATTCGAGTCTGCGTACGCATCGTTCAAGGCGCGATACCCTAAAGCGTACAAGTATGTAGAAGAGCAGACTGTGAAAGATACTTGGGCACGTGTATTTTTTCCACGTGACAGATACAACTTGGACACTAGCAACAGTGTGGAGTCTATGAACAGCGTGTTTAAGGATGCGAGGAGGTATTCCTTAATACCAATGCTTGATACAATCATCAAAAAATTCTCAGACTGGTTTAACGAACACAGGAAGGACGCTGTGAATGCATCTATTGACATGAAACTGGTTCCTCTTGTCGAGAACCATCTACACAGCATGTGGGAAAAAGCCGATAAAACACCGGTGCGAGAAGTAAATAGTTACGAGCTGGAGTTCGAGGTAACAGACACAAACGATGGTAAACTATATTTTGTTAACTTGAGAGCGAAGAGTTGTTCTTGCAAGGTGTATGATTACGAAAAATATCCTTGTTTGCACGGACTGGCAGCTTATTTATTTATGTGTCATGTTGATGTTGGTCGTGTTAGTGGAGAGAATATAGAGTATCATGAGTTGTGCTCAAAGTATTACTGGGTACTACTATGGGGGCAGGCTTATTTGGCGAGCATCTATTCGGTGCCTGACATGGCTGATTGGAATGTACCAGACCACATCAAAGCGAGGCAAGTGATGCCAAAAGATCGCATCATGAAGAAAGGGAGGAAAGAAGAGAAGAGGAAACCATCCGTTGGAGAGCGGCGTAAAAGAACACAAAACGCAAGGAAGCCGAGGCAAAATTTTGGGTTCAACTGGTTGTTTTTTGGAACTCGTCGATATCCAAGTGAATGATTGTGTTTTCAAATTTTGTAAAACTTTGATTGTGTTGTGATTTTCTGTAAAACTATGGATTACTTTTATGTTTGGATTATATTTATGTTAATTCATCGATTTGGTTTTATAACATTACACATTGTTCACATCGATTTAGTGAGTGTTAGGTACTCAAAATATATATTGTTAGTTGATTTTATATACAAGAAAAAAAATTTTAAAACAAAGTACACATTGTTCACGATAAACTCTTCTACATTCTAGTAACTTTCGAAAACACCTTTTATGTAACAACAACTTATAAAAGGACTTTTCTATTAAATGATGATTTCGAACGTATTATTGCATTAATCATGTATGCATACAAATTAAAAACGAATTGTGAAAAGTAAAACTGCATAAACAAATTCAAATTACGGGTAAAACTAAAAAATGTTGAAATCATCGAAAATAAAACTATGAACACCATTTGTAAAACCATTATATTAGGTAAAACTGAAGTAAAACTATTTGTGATTTTTTGGAGGGAAAGCCAAAATTATTTTGGCGCCCATGCGAAAAAATAAAATTAAAAGAGAATTGGGTCAGCTTTTCGGAAAGGTAAAGATTCTGAATGTCAGCTTTTCCTCAATTTCCGTGCAATGTTTTGTTCTATAAAGAACAAACTTATCCTCTACTCTCTCTCCTCATTAAGCACACTCTCTCTCTCTTTCCTTTTCTTCTTCTCTTTTCTTCTCTTTCCTTTTCTTCTCTTTCCTTTTCTTCTTCGCTTTTCTTCTCTTTTCTTCACTTATCTTCTTCTAATTTCTTCTCGGTTCAACTTGTTCTTTCATGGATCCAGCGATACGCGATATGAAGAAGGCGAAACAACACGTTTGTTCTTCTCGGTAATTGGTGTTTCAATATCACGTTTGTGTAAATCTCCGTAGAACTGAGTAAAACTCCGTATAACTCGTTTTAAACTATTTGGGAAAATCGTGTGAAACTAAGTAAAACTCTGTAATACTGTGTTTATTGTCCAGGTGGATGCTATGGCTATGTTATGTTGAAATTAACTCTAAGTTCATGTTATCTCCCTTATGTTCAAGTTCAAGTTGTTGCGCTTTAAGTTCAAGTTATCTCAAAATGGTGTTGTTTAATCGTTTTTATTAGTTCTTATCTAAGTTTCAAAAATACCATAATATCCGAAAAACCATAAAGTATCCAACAAAATAGCATAAAGTGTCAAACAAAATAGCATAAAGTAGCAAACCATCAAGTTTTAAAAATACCATAACATCCAAAATAGATAAATTATCCGAAAAACCTTAACATCAAACATCCACAATATACCATCTCACTTTTTTCTTCTTCCTTTTGCACCTCCGCCGGAACCACCCGCACCTGAAGACCCTGCATCATTCACAAAGGCTTCTAAAGTGGATAATCTGACATCCATTACATCAACCTTCTTCTCCACTCTTTTCATTATCGTCACACATTTCTTCATGGTTTTCAAAATGTCTGTGACGTTCTCAACTCCCTGAGTTTCTCCGTCCACCATAGAATCTACCTCTTCTGCCACTTTCTCTCGACCCGCAACATCTTCATCAAACATGTCTTTAAAACATATTTCTAATCCTTTTCCAATCCGCCTATACCAACTGCTCACCGCTAGATCAAACGACAGATCCGGTACATCATCAGCTTCGAAAATATCACCCAACATCTCTGTTTCTTCTTCGTTGGCGACGAGAATGCTGCTAATATCCTGTAAATACCAAAATAATAATTCAAATATCCTTAGTTATACCTTGTTCTACCTAGTTCTACCTTAGTTCTACCTTAGTTCTACCATGAACACTAGTCAGCTTACCGTCTCATCGGCAAGTTCTTTATATATCTCTGCAAGTGGCATCCCTGTCATTCCAGTCTGTTTGAAGGAGGACTTGCACATCCTCGGACAATTCTCATCAGCTCCTTCGATCGGTTCTCTAAACACACGTCCCAGTCTTGGAATTGCCTCAAAGGCAAGAATCTACAAAACACAAGCTTTCATCATCACCAACATTTTATAACAGTAAATGTAATTGATTTAGTAACTTACCTCTAACGGCAGACAAAATCCTGGTACAGGCCACAAGGTAAGCGGATTCGAAGGGACCACACCTCCAAAATGTTTCATAGTGTGAGAGATCTCTTCCAACATGTATTCAAACGATAATCTACCCCAAGGAAACGTCTTGCATAAGTCAAGATCATCAACTGCGCTCTGGAAAAATGGCAAGACATTCTTCGAGCCTCGGCCGGTCTTCGTTTGCGCGCAAATGACACTTGCTAAGAAGTATAAAACCGCCATATTCAGTCTGTCTTTGCGGGGTCCCATATCCAGAAGCTTCGCCTTTACATCCTCCAATCTTATGCTTTCCCCGTTCTTGAAATGCCTCTCAACAAACTTTGTTCCAACAATCTTCTTCCAGCCCAGGGGATAGTTCCGACGGTTCGATCCCCGATATCAATGCGTGTTCCACGAGACCATAACGGATGGGAACACCATTGACAACAAACCACGCTTCTTTCTTCTTTTCGGTCTCGGCTGTCCTCATCAACAACATCCACATCCCCTGAACCTTGTGGTTCTTCTCTTTCCCCAAATGGAAAATGTGTCTGAACTGAGGATGCTCAAGAAACCACCTCTTCTCCGCGTTATTCAAAGCTGGCTTTATCTTTACAAAGAGCGTCTGAATTACGTCTTTTATGGAACACTTTGTCCCTATCTTGATCTGTTTCTTGTACTCGGAAGGAGGAAAATACATTCTTGATGGTTTGATTGCCTTGGGGTCCTGCAAGACAATAAAATACACTTTCAAAAACCTTCAGTAATCTTAAGAATTTCTACGTTTTCCTAGTATTACACATTCACTAAATTTATTATCCGGTATTCCCAAGTTTTACTAGTATAACACCAATTGCTCCTACAAGTATTGTCCAATTTTACTTAGTTATCCGAGTTTCACAACCAATTGAGACTATGTATAATATTTAACGCTAATTGCTTACTTCTTCATCATAGTCGGACGCATTCGGTGCTCCTCGTTAGCATTCACTTGTCTATTTGCCACTCCTTCCTCTGAATTATGTTGCTCATTATCATCACCATCATCCTCTTCTTCTTCGGCTTCTTCGGCTTCTTCGCCTTCTTCCTCGTTGTTTTCTTCTTCTTCGCCTTCTTCGCCTTCTTCTTCTTCTTCAGATTCACCGTCTTCTTCTTTGTCATTGTCCTCTTCTTCTTCAGTTTCTTCGTCTTCTTCTTTCTCACTGTCCTCTTCTTCTTCGGATTCTTCATCGCTTTTTTCTTCTTCTTCTTTTTCTTCTTCACTTTCTTCTTCTTCTTCACTATCATCTTTCTCTTCAACGGATACTCCTTTCTCCGACTCTGGTTGCTCGACGGGAGCAATAGTCGATGTGGCCGCAGCAGTCTTCTCCGTCGTCGTCTCTGATTGCTCGACGAGAGCAATAGTCGTGGTCGCAGCAGACTTCACCATCGTCGTCTCCGATTGCTCGACAGGAGCAACACTTTTCGTCGCGACAGTCTTCTCATTCGACATTACGAATCTAACTTTACTTCTCAAAGGCATTGCCTTCTCCACTTTCTTTGCCTTCTCCACGTGATTCGTCTTCGATGCTTGCTTCGCCTTCTTCGATTCCTTCGTCTTCTTCGTTTTTTTCTTCTCTTCATCTTCATTCGAAGCCTTCCTCTTACCCATACGCGTTTCCACCATCGTTTCTACCTCTCAATTTCAAGAAAATGAATCGATATTGAAGATTCAATAATATTGGGGATTAGGGTTCTTGAGAGTTTGAGAGGAGGTATTACTGCTCGGTTTTACTCGATAATATTTTTTGTTTAAAGGAGGAAGGAAACAAAATATATTAAACTCACATATCGATTTCTTTTTTTTTTAATTAAATCCAATTTGCTTGATTTTTTGGTCGAATTCGGTTTTACTTGGTATAAAACTCGGTTAAATGGTTAATCGGATCATCGGTCGGGTCAGCTGGGTCGGATCCGGTTTTACCCGGGTTTGACTGGTAAATAAAGAAGGTCAATGGTGGTTTTTTGGTATTTTACTTAACTTTTTCACTTAATTAAAAAATAAAAATTACACACGCCCACGAAAGATCATCGTTTCTCAAAACGACTAAATGAGGAGATGACTCATTGCATGACCTAGTGAGGATGGTGACAATGCCACACCAATGGTCGTTCTTCTCATCCGATTTGGATACGCTACGTGATATGCAAGCTTTTTTTCAGACTTCTCATTTCGGTTTGCAGTAAGGGATAAAAATGTGAAGGCGGATCTTCTAGCACGATGTGCATGTTTCCAGCACATTAGTCCATCGCTTCCTACCTGGGTGCCGGATACGTATAACATCTTCGGCTTCTAATAGGGGAGATGTGCTACCGGAAAAAAAAAAAAGTAAAAGAGAATAATGCTAATTAATACGGAAATACTTTTGCTTATTTCTTGAACGCCCATCAATTCCTTCACGTCATGGTGCCTAACATAATGAAGAGATTATCTTTAACACCTTTTTTACTTGGGAGAATTATAAAACTACACCATTTGAATTACATTTCACAAAACTACACAATTTCTAAAATACTTCACAAAACTACACCTAAACACTCAAAATTAAATCCAAATAAACCCTACCCAAACAATCATATCCCCTTAATACTATACCCTAAACACTAATTAGCGAACCCAAATGAAAAAAAATTAATTTTAGTAATTTTTAAAAGGGTAAATCAAGCTTTTAAAATTTTTAAAGGGTATAAACTTGAGAAAATATTGAATTAGGTGTAGTTTTGTGAAGGGAAGGTTGAAAGGGTGTAGTTCTATGAATTTCTCTTTTTACTTTTATATAAAATGCTACAAAAGAAAAAAACCGTATAGTCAATGTAGTAAACTAAAAGTCTAAAATTATTAAATGAGGAATTACAAAACTATTCTCTTTGAGTTGCATTTCATAAAATTACACCATTTAAAATTCAGTTTACAAAATTACACTTAAACACTCATAATTAAAATCAAATATACTTACCTACACAATCATACATTTTTAATATTATACATTAAACACTAATTAGCGAATCCAAATAAAAATATTTTAATTTTGATATTTTAAAAGGAAATCAACTATTTAAATTTTGAAAATGTATAAATATAAAAAAACTATTGAATTATGTAAAGTTGTGAATTAAAGGATGGTGTTGTTTTGTGAATTCCTCTTCTTGTTAAAATAATCATGTACTTTGATATAAAATGATGGGAGAATCACAAAACTACACCATTTGAATTACATTTCACAAAATTACACCTAAATATTTATAATTAAATCTAAATAAACCTTACTCACATAATCCTACCCCTTAATACTATACCATACATACTAATTAGCGAACCCAAATGAAAATATTTTAATTTTGGTAATTTTTAAAATGGTAAATTAAGCTTTAAAATTTTTAAAAGAGTGTAAATTTGTGAAAATATTGAATTAGGTGTAGTTTTGTGAAGAGAGGGTTGAAAGGGTGTAGTTTTGTGAATTTCTCAATAAATTATCCAGGGGAGAATTATAAAACTACACCATTTGAATTACATTTCACAAAACTACACATTTTCAAAAAAAATTCACAAAACTACACCTAAACACTCAAAATTAAATCCAAATAAACCCTATCCACACAATCTTACCCCCTTAATACTATACCCTAAACACTAATTAGCGAACCCATATGCAAATATTTTAATTTTGGTGATTTTTTAAAGGGTAAATCAAGCTTTTAAAATTTTAAAAATGTGTAATTATGTAAAAATATTAAATTAGGTGTAGTTTTGTGAAGGAAGAGATAAAAGGGTGTAGGTTTGTGAATTCCTCATTATCCAAAGTCCAAACATAAACATAAACAATATAAGTTGTTGGCTATAATAACATGTTTATTGAGTGGTGTGAAGATTATTTCTTTTATCTCAAGAGAAAAACTACTCATACACAGTCGTTGCATGAAATTTACAAATTTATAATCAACGTGCACGTTTGATATATGCTTCAAACCCCATTTTATTTTAATTAGTTATGTTAAAGATCGAAATAATTCAACTAAATGTAAAATTAATAAAATATTGTTTTAGCATACTAAAAATAATGGGAAAATGGTCATTTAATTCCCGAACTTTCAAATTAAAGCCGTTTAATGCCTCAACTCCCATTTAAGCCATTTTATACCTCAACTTTTTGGCGCGAACTAATTAAATCTCTACTTTCGTTGACCAAGCCATTTTAGACCGGAAAAAGTCAAACGTTAACTCATCAGTTGACGTCGTTAAATAGTTGAGGAATAATTTGACATAAATCAAAGTGTGGACATTTTTTGGCTTTGATTTGAAAGTTAAAGAATAATTCGGCTTAAAAAAAAGTTCAGATCTTTTTCTGGATTTGATTTAAAAGTTGAGGAATATTTTAGCGTTTATCTCTATAATATTATTTGGGAAGCCCTTAAGAAAATAACCTTATGAAAAAATAAAATAAGAAAGGATGTAATTGTCGTTATGATATTTTTCCATTGTTATTTGAATAATGGAAAAATATATACAAAATTATTTATGATAATATATACACTAATATAATCTTATGATAACAATTTTGGTTCATACTTTAATTTAGTAAAAACTAATCTAAAATATATTTTTGTTGTTAAAGAAAGATCTTATCAAAAATATCATAACGACAATTACATCATTTCTTATTTTAATTTTTTTATAAAATTTATAGTCGCATTGCATGTAATATTTTGAGGAATTCACAAAACTACACCCTTTCAACCCCTTCTTCACAAAACTACACCTAATTTAATTTTTTCATATATTTACACCCTTTCAAAATTTAAAAAGCTTGATTTACCCTTTTAAAAATTACAAAAATTAAAATATTTTCATTTGGGTTCGTTAATTAGTGTTTAGAGTATAGTATTAAGAGTGTAGGATTTTGTGGGTAGTGTTTATTTGGATTTAATTTTGAGTATTTAAGTTTAGTTTTGTGAAATATTTTTGAAATGGTGTAGTTTTGTGAAATGTAATTCAAATGGTGTAGTTTTGTAAATTTTTCTTAATGGCTTCCCAAATAATATTAGAGAGATAAACGCTAAAATATTTCTTAATTTTCAAATCAAATCTAGAAAAAGATCCGAAGTTTCATTTGAGCCAAATTATTCTTTAATTTTCAAATCGAAGCCAAAAATGTCTGAACTTTGATTTAGGCCAAATTATTTCTCAACTATTTAACGACGTCAACTGATGAGTTAACGGTTGACTTTTTTCCGGTCTAAAATGGCTTGGTCAACGAAAGTAGAGATTTAATTAGTTCGCGCCAAAAAGTTGAGGTATAAAATGGCTTAAAAGGGAGTTGAGGCATTAAACGGCTTTAATTTGAAAGTTCGGGAATTAAATTACCATTTTCCCTAAAAATAATATTAATCTCTTAAAAAAGGGAATAACTATTCCAAATTTCTTTTAACAAACAAAAAAAAATTCCAAATTTATCATCTAACTTAGACGATTTTGGTGAATAAATCTTTCTAATTATAAAAGGATAATTACAAAACTACACATTTGAATTGCATTTCATTAAATTACATTTTTTCAAAGTTATTTTGTTAAATTACAGCTTAACACTCAAAATTAAATCGAAAAAACTCTACCCACATAATTCTTCCATTTTAATATTAGAGAGAATTACAAAACTACACCTTTTTAATTTCATTTCACAAAACTACACTTTTTAAAAATTTCTTCACAATACTACACCTAAACACTAAAAATTAAATCTAAATTATGCCTAACCAAACAACCCTACCCACTTAATCACTATACCATAAACACTAATTAGCAAACCCAAATGAAATTTTTTAATTTGGTGAAGTTTTAAAGAGTAAATCAAGCTTTTAAAATTTTGAAAAAGTGTAATTATGAAAAAATTTGAATTATGTAGAGTTTTGTAAAGGATGGATGAAAGTGTGTAGTTTTGTGAATTACTCTTAATATTATACCATAACCAATAATTACCGAACCCAAATGAAAATATTTTAATTTTTAAATTTTGTTAAAAAATAAATCAACTATTTAAATTTTTTATAAATTATTAAAAAATAAATCACCTATTTAAAATAAATCAACTATTTAAAATAAATAAAGAGGAATTCACAAAGCTACTTCATTTCTTCTTTTCCTTTACAAAACTCTACCTAATTCAATTTTTCACATATTTACACCCTTTCAAAATTTTAAAAGCTTGATTTTGTTTTAATAAAAAAAGAAACATAAGAGATTATAGAGTGAAAGAAAGTGAATTGTTGTGTGTATTATTTCATATAGAAAGGGGGTATATATAGTTACAACCCAAGATCTAGAATGATATAATAAACCTTTGAACTTCCTATAACTTATAACTTTTATTATTCCACACATTTATTCATAACAATCCCCTTTGGAATATAAAAGTTTGTAATACGCAAACGATGTTGCCTCGTTAAAAACCTTACTAGGAAAACTCAATGGGAAAAACCATAGTTAAGGGAAAAAGAGCGCAACGCGTATTACTCCCCCTCATAACTACATCACTTGAGATCTTTGAGACGGCGCATTCCGATTTGAAAGACTAATTTCTTGAAAGTAGAAGTTGGAAGCGCTTTGGTAAACAAGTCTGCTAAATTGTCGCTTGAACGAATCTGCATAACACTTACGTCGCCATTCTTCTGGAGGTCATGTGTGAAAAAGAACTTTGGTAGAATGTGCTTGGTTCTATCACCTTTGATGTATCCTTCCTTAAGTTGTGCGATGCAAGCTACATTATCTTCGTACATGATTGTAGGAACTTATTTCTCTACAACGAGTCCACAATCTTCTCTATATGGTGTATCATTGACCTCAACCATACACATTCGCTACTAGGTTCATAAATAGCAAGGATCTCGGCATGGTTTGAGGACGTCGCTGTGATGGTTTGCTTCATTGAGCGCCAAGAAATGGCTGTTCCACCACATGTAAACAAATAACCTGTATGCGATCGAGCATTACGGGGATCGGATAAATATCATGCATCTGCAAAACCAAGAAACTTTCTTTGGAAGAATTAGAAAAGAATAAACCCAAATCTTTTGTACCCTGAAGATAACGAAGTAAATGTTTGATCCAGTTCCAATGCCTTTTAGTTGGGCATGAACTAAATCTTGTCAATAAATTCACCGAGAATGATATATCAGGTCTTGTATGGCTAACAAGATACATTAATGCTCCGATTGCACTTAAGTATGGTACTTCTGAACCAAGAACTTCCTCGTCCATTTCTCGAGTACGAAATGGATCTTTATCAACATCAAGTGATCTCACAACCATTGGGCTACTCAGTGTATGTCGCTTAATGCACAAGGATTCCATTCGTTAGATACTTAATCTGTAGTCCCAAAAAAACTTTGTATTTCCAAGATCTTTCATCTCAAATTCATTCTTTAAGTAATCCACAATATGTGAGATCTCTGCAGAAGTCCCGATGATATTTAAATCATCAACATACACGACAATGATCACAAATCCTGATCCAAATCTCTTTATGAAAATGCATGGACTAATGGGGTCATTCTTATAGTCCTCCTTTATTAAGTACTCACTGAGACGATTATACCACATTCGACCTGATTGTTTAAGCCCATAACGAGATCGATTCAACTTTATGCAATATTGTTCTCGGGAACTAGGATTGGCCGCTTCAGGTAGTTTAAATCCTTCGGAGATTTTCATATATATGTCAGTATCCAGTGGTCCATATAAGTACGTTGTAACTACATCCATTAGACGTAAATCAAGTCCTTCTCTTATCGCCAGACTGATAAAAAATCTAAAGGTAGTTGCATCCACTACAGGAGAGTATGTCTTTTCATAATCAATACCAGGTCTTTGTGAGAATCCTTGTGCTACTAAACGAGCTTTGTGTCTCATAATATGACCATTTTCATTTCTCTTTCGCACAAAGATCCATTTATGCCCCACTGGTTTTACCCCTTTACGGACTACTAGTCCAAATACCTTTCTTTTATCAAGAGAACTCAATTCTGCTTCTATGGCTTCTTTCCACTTAAGCCAATCATCACGTTGTGTGCACTCTTTAATCACTACAAGAATGCAGGCGATTTCCGACCGTAGTTGTGGTCGGAAATCGGTCGGAAATGTCTATTTCCGACGGATTTCCGACCAAAATTGCGTCGTCGGTTTCAGATGGTCGGAAACCGGTTTTGGTCGGAAAGTGGTCGGAAATTTCCGACCATAATTGTGGTCGGAAATTTCCGACCACTCTCCTACCAAAATGTGGTCGGAAATTTCCGACCACTATCCTACGGAAATGTGGTCGGAAATTTCCGACCAAATTCCGACCACATTTTCCGACCAAATTCCGACCACATTTTCCGACCACATTTCCGACCACATATCCGTAGGATTTCCACCGGAAATTAATTTATTTTAAAAAAAATTAAATTAAATTTCCTACGGATTTCCGACGGATATCCGACGGAAATAAATAAATTTAAAAAAAAATTAAATTACATTTCCGACGGTATTCCGACGGAAACAAATAATTGTTTTTAAAAAAATATATTAAATTTCCGACGGAAATCCGACGGAAATAAATATTACATTTCCGACGGATTTCCGACGGAAATGAATATTTTTTTAAAAAAATAAATAAATATTTCCGACGGATTTCCGACGGAAGTAAATTTTATAATAAAAAAAAATTTATTAAAAATACGAATATTAAAAAAAAATTACAAAAAACTAAAATTAAAAAAAAACGAAAATTAAAAAAAAATTACAAAAAAGAGAAAAAAAACAAATAATGAAAATAAAAACTAAATTCTGTTCCCGACCCCGAACCGGATCCTGGAGGATAATCGGGGAAACGGTTCATCAAATACTCATTCATCTTCCGGATTTGAGCGCTTGTTTCTTGCCGGATCTTCTCAATTGCTTCATCTTTTTCTTTATTCGCATTTCGAAGCGCATCTTTCGGCTCGGAGATCTCGAGAAGAAGCGATGGATCGGTGTTTGGTACGTAAGGCAAAGACGTCTCTTGGGATTCGGGAAGGGTCCCTAAACCGTAAGGTTTACCTCGATACATAGGAGTCTCCTACGATCGGAAATTTAAATTATTAATATAATTATATTTTTTTAAAAAAACTATTTAAATATAAAATATTACCTCGAGAACCAACCGGTTTATTTCCGAATTGGTTAGGGTGTTGAACCGGTTGATTCGTCGGAAGATTGAGTTAAGCGGGTGACTTTCGTTTGCACCCGTTCGACGACGTTACGAACCTTTGGTATAATTTCACCCGTCTTTTTGTTGGTATGGGTGGTCTCCATAACCTTCAACCAATGAGGTTCGTGACCACCCTCTCGGACTCTCTATTACGGAATTAAAATTTAAATGTTAGTATGATTAATCATAATTATTATAATTTGTATATATTTAGTTGGTTTAAAATATACCATGACATCCGAGATTTGTTCGAAAGTGTTTGCGCCGGCATTGTGAGTTGGAGGCGCCTTCTCGATGGACCCGTCCCCACCTCTCGCGGTTTGTGGCGTTTCGCTTGGCTTTTTTTCCGGCCGCTTCCGTCGTCCAATAGTTTTTAAACCCGTCCCAAACAGAAGGGTTTAGGAACGAAGGTTTTTCCCCACCCAAACGCCATTTTTCCTTCCACTCGAACATATGATTCGAGTAGGAAGTCGCACAAGCCTTGTCAAATTCTTCTTGAATTTGACTAGTGAGTTGTGGTTCCCAATTAAACTCTTGCTGGAAATTTAAAGTTTATAAATAAATTTCATAAGTTTTTTTTATTTATTTAATAATTTTTTGAGTAAATAAAAAAATTTATTTACTAACCGCAAAAGAACGGAACCACATTTCCCGAAGTTCGGCCGGGAAATCTCGGTATTTTGGATACGGAGCGGGTAACATTCCGTGGATGCATTTAAGAATAGCTTTTGGGATTTTTCCCTCATGTCTAAACCTTAAATTATTTTATAACTAATAATTAATATTTTTAGGTATTATTTTTTTGTAAATTTAAATGTTTGTAAATATTTACCAAGTGACTCGGTTCGGGAATGGCTTCAAAGTTGGGATCGAGCCGAATCGGTCTCTCCCGTCCTCCCCGCTGGACCAAATCTTCAACGACATTCTCACGGATTGTGAGGATCCAATACCATCATTAGACCTAATTAAAAACATATAAAAAAAACAAATTAGTATTAATTAAAAAAACAAATATAAATAATATTTAAAAAAAATGATTTATAAGAAGAAAAAAATTACATTTTTTGGAGAGATTTGGAGAGATTTTGTAGAAATTTCGGAAGTGTTTTTTTTAGAGAGATGTAGAGAGATGTTGTTTGAGTTGTGAAAAAATGAAAGGGGAAGGGGGGTATATATACGAAAATTTCCGACCGAAATTTCGGTCGGAAATCGGTAGGAAAGTGAAAAATTGACCGCCAAAGTGAAAAATTTGGCGGAAAAAGAGCGGTCAAAATTCATTGTGGTCGGAAATCGGTAGGAATTTCCGACCGAATTCCGACCACAATTAAATTTTAATATAATTAAGTATTGTGGTCGGAAATCGGTCGGAATTTCCTACCGATTTCCGACCACAATGAATTTTGACCGCCAAACTGAAAAAAACTTGGCGAAAAAAAGAGCGCTCAAAATTATTGTGGTCGGAAATCGGTAGGAATTTCCGACCGATTTCCGACCACAATACTTAATTATATTAAAATTTAATTGTGGTCGGAATTCGGTCGGAAATTCCTACCGATTTCCGACCACAATAATTAATTATTTTAATTATTTAATTGTGGTCGGAAATTGGTAGGAAATTCCTACCAATTTCCGACCACAATAATTTAATTATTTTAAAATTTAATTTCCTACCATGCGAACACTTAGCAGTTTCGGGTAAATTTCAAGAAGTACGGTCGAATAAAAACGTATTTCGAATAGGTTTAATGGAGTGTTTATATAAGATTTCTTGAACATAACAATATATAAGTATAATATGTTTCACGTTTTCAAATGTTTTTATGAAAATACCAAAATTTTGAAAAAACATATGAAAGTTACATAACTAACTTGTAATGAAACATATATTTATAAAAATTAAAACTATTTTGCATTTTATGATCATTTTAGACATTTTGTAGAGTTTATTTTATTTCTAAAACGTATTATATAAAGGTATTTCATTGATTCGACAAAAAAAAACATCATTTTGAAATGAAACCCTATAATGGTCGGAATTCGGTCGAAACTGATAAGTGATCGCATTGATTAAATGACATGCATTTAAATTTTTATATAATTAATTAATTGTGGTCGGAAATTGGTCGGAAATTCCTACCGATTTCCGACCACAATTAATTAATTATATAAAAATTTAAATGTGGTCGGAATTCGGTAGGAATTTCCGACCGAATTCCGACGGAAAATGCATGTCATTTTATCATCCGAACACTTAGCGAGCTTTCGGATAAATTTCAAGAACTACGGTCGGAAATCGGTAGGAATTTCCGACCGATTTCCGACCGAAGTTCGTGATTTAGTGTATATTTAGTGTTTCGCATAAAAACGAATTTCGAATAGGTTTAATGGAGTGTTTATATAAGATTTCTTGAACATAACAATATATAAGTATAATATGTTTCACGTTTTCAAATATTTTTATGAAAATACCAAAATTTTGAAAAAACATATGAAAGTTACTTAACTAAGTTGTAATGAAACATATATTTATAAAAATTAAAACTATTTTGCATTTTATGATCATTTTAGACATTTCTAGAGTTTATTTTTTTACTAAAACGTATTGTATAAAGGTATTTCATTGATTCGACAAAAAAAAACATCATTTTGAAATGAAACCCTATAACGGTCGGAATTCGGTCGGAAATTTCCTACCGAATTCCGACCACATATCAAAAAACGGTAGGAATTCGGTCGGAAATTTCCTACCGAATTCCGACCGAATTTGGGGTTTCGATTTAGTACGAGGTAATTTAGTTTTGGCGGCTATCGACGGAATTCCGACCGATTTCCGACCGTTTTTTTAAAAATTTTAAAAAAAAAAATTAATTTTGGTACGAGGTAATCGAGTTTCGACCGATTTCCGACCGAATTCCGACCGCAATGTAAAAAAATAAAAAAAAAATTTAAAAATTTGAAAACGTGTAAAATTTTTGAAAACTCGTTGAAAACTCTTTTCAAAAACTCTTTTCACTTAAAACTCTTTGAAAAAGTGTAAAATTTTTGAAAACTCGTTGAAAACTATTTAATTGAAAAGTCTTTGAAAACTCTTTCAAAAAGTGTAAAAGAATTTAAAACTCTTTGAAAACTTTTTTTAAAACTCTTTGAAAACTCTTTGAAAAATTGTATAATATTTGAAAATTCGTTGAAAACTATTTGATAAATATAATCTTTGAAAACTCTTTGAAAAAGTGTTAAAGAATTTAAAACTCTTTAAAAAACTTGTTGAAAACTTATTGTAAAATCTTTAAAAACTATTTCAAAACTCTTAATTTGAAAACTCTTTGAAAAGTGTTTTAAAAATATTTTCAAAAAATTTGAACTTTTTTTGAAACATTTCATTCGGATTCGGTTGAGTCTTCGGTGGCGAATCGGATCCCTCCTCAAATTCTCCAACCTCTTCTTCGGACTCTTCATGTACAACAAAATCGGCATCTTCTGTTAAATCTACAACCAAATCCACTTGTAATGAAACATCCACTTCTCCCAAATGCCCAACCGTTGTCGCTTGCAAAGGAGGATCGACCTCGAAGAACTACCATGAACTCTTCCCCTCGGGTTTATTTCTCGTAACAACTATCCAAGGATCCCGTCTGCCGTGTGGTCGCGGATAAGTCATGTATGATACTTGGTTGGCCTGCGATCCAAGAATGAACGGATAATATTTTTGTAACCTCCTCCGAGAATGTATTGTAGTAACACCAAACTCGTCCGTACGTACACCATGTCCCGCAACGGGGCTATACCAATCACAATATAACGTAACACATCTTAGATCGAGCATCCCGCTATAATGCACTTCTAATATCTCATGTAATACCCCGTAGTAAACCAAATCTCCGGCTACCGCCGACACCCCATGGTTTGCCGTCGACCTTGAATTTCCCTCACGAAATATTTTAAAAGCGTATCCACGCGTGCGTACATCGGGTGTGAAACGGCAATATATTGTGGACCGTTCACCACCTCTTCTAACCATGTTGGAATTAACTCTCCTTCGCGCTGCCTGCCGTATACATATAACTTTAACCATTCTGCAAATTCTCTTTCTTTGACTTCATTTAATTCATCGTCCGTTGCTTCCGAATGTTCAAATCGTTTTTGCGCCATGTAAATCTCCTCGTACGGCACCAAATCTTCGCAGTTGGTCAAAATATACATGTGCACATTAGCATGCTCAACCTCGCCGAGTCTTCGCCTTTTACCCTTTCCACTTAAACGCCCAACCTGTCTAAAAAGTTCTGGTACATATACGGGATAACAAGCATGCACTCCTCCATCATCATGTCGTTTTTGTTTTCCACTCTTTGTTTGGGTTTGTGGTGGAAAGTAGTACCCGGCTAAGTTAGATCTCTCTTCGTTTATGCTTTGGGCAATAATTGAACCTTCAACCCTCGCTAAATTCTTCACTTTTTTCTTCAAATGGTACATGTATCGCTCGAAAGGATACATCCACCGATATTGAACAGGACCACCGAGTTCTACTTCCCGAGGCAAGTGAATTGGCAAATGTTCCATAACGTCGAAGAAAGAAGGCGGAAATATCTTCTCTAGGTTGCACAATATCACGGGGATCTTCTCGTCAAGATTTCGGATTTCTTCGGCGGAAAGGGATCTCGCAAATGTCTCGAAAAAAGCTCCTATTCCCGCAATCGCTTCATGGACTTTTTGCGGAAGAAGCCCGTCGAATGCAAATGGAAGAATACGTTGCATAACAACATGACAATCATGACTCTTCATCCCTGAAAACTTACCTTCTCCACGATCAACACAGTTTCTAAGGTTAGAAGAGTAACCATCCGGAAACTTAACACCGTCCATTATCCAGCTAAAGAATTCATGCTTTGTGAAGCGTTTAACCGAAAAGCGAAGTTGGGGATATCTTCCTTGACTGGTGACATGAAGTTCCTTCCGAGAACAAATAGTCGGCAAGTCTAATACGGACTTCAAGTTGTCTTTCGTCTTCCCTTTCACGTTCATAATGGTGAACATGATGTTGTCAAAGAAGTTCTTCTCGATGTGCATAACATCTAGGTTGTGCCGAAGTAAATGATCCTTCCAATAAGGCAAATCCCAAAATATGCTCTTTTTGTGCCAGTTATGATGTTCACCATATCCATCCACAACTTGATGTCCGTTACCACCACAACGTACTGTCTTCTCAGCTCCAAAATCTCTAAGTTGAGTTAGTATATGTTCACCGCTTACTTCTTCGGGAGGTCCTTCATAGATTTTCTTCTTCTTCGTAAACAAAGTAGTGCTCCGACGGTATGGATGATCGTTTGGTAAAAATCGTCGATGACAATCAAACCAACATGATTTACGTCCGTTCTTCAATTGGAAAGCATCGGTGTTATCTTGACAATAAGGACAAGATAACCGTCCATGTGTGGTCCATCCAGATAACATACCATATGCCGGAAAATCGCTAATAGTCCACATTAGTACGCTCGCATCATGAAGTTTTGTTGCATTGATATGTCGTACGTTTCAACTCCACTCTCCCATAACATCTTCAACTCATGTATCAACGGCTGCATAAATATGTCTAGTGCTCTCTTCGGATGCTCCGGCCCAGGAACAAGAATAGATAGGAACAAAAACTCCCTAACCATGCACAATGACGGAGGCAAAGTTGTAAGGCGTGACGATCACCGGCCATAAAGAATATTGTCTCCCATGTTTCCCAAAAGGGTTGAAACCATCAGTACTTAATCCCAAATACACATTGCGACTCTCACTTGCGAAACTAGGATACACATTTTGAAAATGTTTCCATGCTTGAGCATCCGAAGGATGTGCTATCTCTCCATTTAACATCTCATGTTCCGCATGCCATCTCATCGAACTTGCTGTGCGCTCCGACCGATATAACCTCTTCGTCTATCCGTTAACGGCAAATACCACATTCTCTTATAAGGTATGGACACTCTTCCACCAGTTTCTTTATATCGTGGTTTCTTACGGAACCGGCATGCCGAGCGGTTTTCATCTCTTCTCCAATATAACATACGAGTTATCGACGCACACATCGATAATCCGATACGGTAATCCTAGACCGGATACCAACTTCTCGATTTCATAATACGTCCCCGGTGCCATATTATCTTCGGGCAAAATGTCTTTGATCGACCGGCCCACGCATCCACACAATCTTCGAAAGATTGTAATCCGTTTTGATAGACATCATTCTTGTCGCAATTGAAAGAGGTGAATGACCTTCTCTACACCCACCATATAACGGGTTCTTAGCGGCATCCAACATGTCAAAGAATTTCTGCGCTTCCACATTTGGCTCCTCCAATGTAGGCTCATGATGATCTCCAACAAACGACGGCATAGTTTCGCGAAAAATATCATTTACCATTTGCACGGTCCTATCTACGGATATAGGTTCTTCTACCGGAGGGACAACTAAATTATTATCATAATATTGTACATTACTACTACTAGGATAATTTACCATCAAATCATTTTCCCCATGAGAATACCATATTTTATACCCCGGCGTAAAACCAACATTATATAAATGCTTCCATACTACTTTTACCAAAACATTTCTACGATTATCGCAATTTTTACAAGGACAATACATTTTACTGTTGCTACGGTTCTTTCTTGAATTGCGGCAAACTCCATAAATTGTTTAAGCCCCTCCGCAAATTCTTCCGAAAGTAATCCCGTCGCCGGATCTTTATGATTTCCATCCATCCACGATCTAAAATAACTCATTATAATAATTTTTATTGAATTTTGTGGTAAATGGAGATTGATAAGAGAAATTGTTAATTTGTATTGAATTTTGTGGTAAATGGAGATTGATAAGAGAAATTATGAGAAAGAAGAAGTGAGGGTGTGATATATATAAGAAAAATTTCCTACCGATTTCCGACCGATTTCCTACCACAATTGATCCGTTGCACAACGGTAACGAAACGTTCAAATATCGGTCGGAAATCGGTCGGAAAAGTTTTCCGTCGGAAATTGGTCGGAAATTGGTAGGAATTTTCTACCAATTTCCTACCAATTTCCGACCAATTAGTTTTCCGACCAATTTCCGACCGATATTTGAACGTTTCGTTACCGTTGTGCAACGGATCAATTGTGGTAGGAAATCGGTCGGAAATCGGTAGGAAATTTTCGACGGATTTCCGACCGAAATAAATTCCGACGGAAATCCGACCGATTTCCTATCAAATTCCGACCAAATATTTGTGTCGGAATTTGGTCGGAAATTTCCGACCGATTTCCGACCAATATCCATGTAGTCGGAAATCGGTCGGAAAGTGGTCGGAAATTTCCGACCACATTTTTACGGTCGGAAATGTGGTAGGAAATTACCCTGTTTTCTTGTAGTGAATAAACCGTGGTTCTTGATCCTCTTGTACATTCATAACATCAACTGCTACATTGCATGCAAATATTTCATCGACGTCGATTTTCTTTCGGTTCCATATTTCTCCAGACATGACTAAACTAATAAAGATCTCTTCATTCTCAGGTATATGAGTTTCATCATTTTTCATGTTTGATGCATTTTCTGGAGAAATTTCAACAATGTTTTCATCCTCGCTTTGACCATTTTTTTTTATTTCTGCTCCTTTTCTTTTTCGAGGAATCTTATCTTTGGAACCTACAGGTCTACCACGTTTCATTTGTGGTCTAGACTCATTAGCAGTTTGATATTGTCCTTGTGGGGCAACGATTCTAACTGGAGCATTCACAGCTGGAATATGTGACTTAGTCACTCGATTTGGGTGAGAGAATGCGTCTGGCAATTGATTAGCTAATCTCTGCAAATGAATTCACTACAAGAAAAACGGCAAATAGCAACGCCGTTTTTCGTCGCTAAATCGTCGCTATTGGCAAATAGCGACGATTTAGCGACGAGAATATTTTCGTCGCTATACGCTCGTCGCTATTCAATATTCGTCGCTAAATCGTCGCCATTTTCAAATCGTCGCTATTTCGTCGCCAATGTTTCGTCGCTAATTCGTCGCTAATTTAGCGACGAATTAGCTACGTTTGTCGTAAAATATTAGCGACGAATTAGCGACGTTGGTCGTAAAATATTAGCGACGAATTAGCGACGTTGGTCGTATAATATTAGCGACGAATAAGCGACGGTATAAAAAATAAATTTCCAAATTAAATATTTTGCGAAAACAAATCCTTGCTAATTCGTTGCTAAATTAGCGACGAATTAGCAACGATTATAAAACACATCGTTGCTAATTCGTCGCTAATTTAGCAACGAATTAGCAAGGATGGCTTGACACGTCCTTGCTAATTCGTCGCTATAATAGCGACGAATTAGCGACGATTTAAAAAAAAAAATTAAAAAAAAACAAATTTAAAAAAAACAAATTTAAAAAAAAACAATTATAAAAATATTAAAAAAATACAAAATATTTTAAAAATACAATAAATTAAAACTAAACAGGCGGGATCGGCGGGATCATCGGGATCGACGACGTAATCATCAATCCCGATATCACGTCCGAGGTCTTGAGCTGCCGCCGCCGCTACATCCGGAGGGATCACCGGTGGCTGAGTTGGTTGGACTCCCCGTCGCCGCATCAACCTCGCGAGGTTTGGACTTTCCATCGCGATGATGGAGAAGAAGTCCGTGATGTTCGATAGCGGACTTCTTGTGCCGCGAGCTGCTCCCTCAACCGAACATTCTCTTCGGCGTGATCTTGGGCGGTGGGACGAGGCTGCGAAGAAGAAGCGGCGGGAACCGTCTCAATCGAACCGACTCCAAAAGTGCGGTTCTTCTTCGTCTTCGGGGCCACCTATATAGACAATTTAAAATCGTTAGATATTAATAAAATAAATATTATTTTGAATTAAATTAAATTATTTAAAATTATTACCTCATAGTAGATCTTGTCGCACTCGGTGACCGACAAGTGTCCCGAGGAGTTGACCGAACTACCTTCGGTCGACGTCGAACCCTGACTAAGCCGCTCGGCGACTCTAGCCTCATATGCGTTCACGATCTTTTCGGATCGTGAACTCACATAGGTCCCGTCCTTCCTCTTCCGGACCTTCTTCAAAATTTCTACAATGGGCGGAAGTTCGCCCATCTCCTCGCGCTATTGAAAATTATATTAATTAAATTATATATTTTTAAATTTTATATTATTTGAAAAAATAATGAAATTTTAAATATATATTAATTAATACCATCTTTATACGCCGTTCGGCGTAAGAAGTCGGTCCCGATGTGTGGACATACGGACCGGTCTCGTCGATCGGTGTGAGTCGGGACTTGGAGCGACTACCCGCAACTTGAACCGAATGCGGGTTCGTCCAATAGTCGCAAAGGCCCTTCCACACCGCCCCATCCATTGCTATGGGTTTCGCCTCGTCTCCCTTCTTCACCACTTCGTCTTCCATTTGTTGATAATCCCGTAAGACGATGCATGGCTTTCTCCTCGAAACCCTTGCGGACTTCAAACATGTCTTCCTCCCGCCAATGCCATTTTTGCTATTTGAGTTTTTTAAAATATTAAAATAAATTTTAAATAATAAAAAAATAAATTTTGTAATAATTATTACATTTTATATAATATATAAGTTATTTTATTACAATAAATATTTATATATTAACTTTTTATAATGTTTAATTTTTTAAATTTAAATAATTAAAAATTTTACTTACCGCAAAAGATTCGAACCGTATGTCCCTTATATAAGGAGGGGTCGCGACCGGTTGACGTGCGGCTCCACGAAATACGTCTTCATCACATCCGAGACACTCCTACTAACCTTGTTATCGCAAAACCTACGAAAAATAAATTTATCATTAGCAATTATTATATTTGAAAATCAATTAATTAAATAATATAAAAATCAATTAATTAAAATAAATCAATTAATTAAATAATATAAAAATCAATTAATTATTAAAATCAATTAAATAATTACCAAAATGTCCCTTGTGGCCGCTTGGAATGGAGCAACGGTAGGTACCGGTGGCTCTCCCGCCGAAGAAAGTCGAGGATCCGCCGCATGTGCGGTCCAAGATGCCGAGGTGGTGGTAAATCGACGGGGGATCAGGTGGAGCATCGGGAATAGGATCTTGACTCGGGTTTTGTTGGGGTGGGTCTTGTTGGATTGGGTTTTGTTGGGAAGGGTTTTGTTGGGATGGGTTTGAAGTAGAGGTGGAACCGGATCGGTTCCTTATGAAATTATAGTAATGAGGGGGTTGGTTATTTTGAGACATGTTTTTGAAGTTGGGTTTTGGAATTGGGTTTATTTAGAGATAATGAAATGTTTAGAGAGAGAGAGAGAATGAGATTGTGTGAAATGAGGGAAAAACTCGTCGGGTATATATAGTATTTTGTGTCGTCGCTAATTAGTCGCTATATTAGCGACGAATTAGCGACGATTCGTCGCCATTTCGTCGCTTCTTTTGGTTCAAACCTTTTGGTTCAAACCTTTTGGTTTCCCACCCGCGGCAAACGAAAAAAATGCGACGATTTAGCGACGATACAATATAGCGACGATTTAGCAACGATTCGTTGCTATTTCGTCGCTATATGGTAACGTGACACGAAGCGATTTACATCGTATTTAATAAGTACATGCATGTCGAATTCGTTGCTATTTCGTCGCTATGTATATTTAGCGACGATTTAGCAACGAATCGTTGCCAATTCGTTGTTAATTCGTAGCTATATGTTAACATGACACGAAACGACATTCATCGTATTTCCAAGTACGAGGATGTAAGGAGGTTTAACATTAGCGACGAAATAGCAACGAATTCGTCGCTAAATCGTCGCTAAAGGTCAATAGCGACGAAATAGCAACGATTCGTTGCTAAATCGTCGCTAATGCTAAACCCTTATTTTAGGGTTTGAAACCCTAAATTCGGTTTGTATCGTTTTTTTACCACTTTTTCGTTAAAACGAGTTTATAACATTGATCATATGAAGTCACAAACTCAATATATGACAAAAAAACTTGTAAACTAGTTTATTATGAACTTTATAATATAAACTCTTATAAGTTATGGTTTACTTAGCTTAAATGTGTTAAGTATATTTTGTAATCTATAATTTTTATTGGTTTATACAAATATATTACTAGTTTTGTACACTTTTTTAGTTAAGTAAAACTCGTATAAATCGATATTAAGTGGTGTTTTAGGGGTTTAAAGTTCGAAGGATTGCAACGACTTAGCAACGAATTGGCAAGGAATCATGGTTAGCAACGAAATGGCGACGATTTAGCAACGAAATGTAATTAAGTTTAGCGACGATTTAGCAACGATCTTGAACCCCTAAATCTGTAATCCATCGAAAATTAGATTTTTTATAAATCGTTGCCAATTCGTCGCTATATTAGCGACGAAATGGCAACGAAAGAAGCGTAGCGTTGCTAAATCCTCGCTTATTAGCGACGACTTGGCAACGAAAGAAGCGTAGCGTTGCTAAATCCTCGCTAATTAGCGACGATTTAGCAACGGAAATTACAAATCCTGGCTATTTCGTTGCTAAATTAAATATTATTTTAAAAAAAAATAATTACAAAAACACACACAATTATTACAAAAACACACAAAGATTACAAAAACACACACAAATATTACAACTAACACATGTACACAATTATATTACAAAAACACAAAGAAAATTAATTATTCATTATTATCGGAATCAACGATTCGATTTCGCTACTTTCATCGAATTCATCCGCACCTCCGTCGTCTTCATCATCCACAATATCTTCAACAACTTGATTATCGGGGTCGACAAGAAATACATCTTCCGTCGATTGATTTGTTGGAATGATTGTCCCACTAATGACATCTTGTTGCATAGGAACTTCATCGTTACCCATAATTAAACCTCTTGGAACGATTCGGACTACGCACTCCATGCTATACCGCTAGTCTTAACCCGAGGATAAGGTATGAAAGTAACTTGTTCAGCTTGCGATCCAAGGATAAAAGGTTCAAACTTCCGATATCGTCGTGACTGGTTGACGTCAATCACACCAAATTTGTTGTACCGAACACCACGACCGAGTGTTGGATCAAACCAATCATATTTGAAGAGGGTTGTTCGTAAATTGACTAATCCCGGATACGCACTTCAATAATATCCGTTAGAAGACCATAAAAAACTGAATCACCCGACACGGTTACCCCATAATTCGCGGTTGCTCGACGTTGACCATGACTTAAGGTGTGGAACACGTAACCACGAGTGAAATACATAGGAGAAGTTGTGATCTTTCCGAGCGGTCCTTGTATTAACTCGCGAAACCACACTGGATACGTTGTGTCACCATATGCGATCTGCGTTTTCAGCCAAGCTGCAAAATCTCGTTCTTTAAGAGCGGTTACTTCGTCTTTTAAAAGCCCTGGATAAACCTCATCCACTTGCTCCTCAAACATTCTAAAACAACGCAGAAAACTGAATCAAAATTAAATATTTATGCATATATAATGGGTTTGCGAATGAATAGTTTCATGCATACCTTTCAAAAGGTCGAGCATATTCACAATTAAGGAGGATGTAAGTATGTGCGCTTTGCCGATGTTGATCACTTTCCCACCAAACTTCTTTTATTTTTCCGGCAGCTCTTCCGATTGGTGAAAATATATCAGGTACCCCTTCCATTCCATACACAGCGCCAACACCTCCATCATCGTAGCGTCGTGTTGTTGTTCTACGTGTTTTTACATTGGAACCGAAATAATATGAGGCGAAATGAGACGTCTCTTGAGTTAAAGATCCATCAACAATAGATCCTTCAACCCTTGCAAGGTTTTTCGCCTTTCCTTTCAAATATCCCATAAATCGTTCGAAAGGATACATCCACCGAAACCGCACAGAGCCCTCCTAATTCTGCCTCGTGAGGAAGATGTATTGGAAGGTGTTCCATAACATCGAAAAAGGATGGAGGGAAAATCTTCTCCAAGTTGCACAACACAATCGGGATACGTCACGTAACCGTTCAATGACCTCTTCGTAAGCGTACGAGTGCATAGATCTCGGAAAAATGCACCGATCTCCGGAAAATTTTAAACATTATATTAATTATTATATATATATATATATACTTAATCAAAATTAAAATATAAACATTTTAGGGTTCAATGATACCCGCTATTGCTGTGTGTGCGGGTTCGGGTAAAAGCTCATCGAAAGCAAAAGGTAAAAGTCGTTGCATAAACACATGACGATCGTGACTTTTCATACACGAAAACTTTTGACCATTCTCAACACATGCAGATAACTTGGAAACATATCCGTCGGGAAACTTGACATCCGAAGTGACCCATTTGAATAACGCGTTTTTTGCTTCGAGTTTCAATCAGTAGATTGGGACCGGAGCCTTACCATCGTTCGTGATATGCAACTCACTTCTAAAACATATTTCGGGCAAATCTAGTCTTGTCTTCAAATTGTCTTTAGTTCTCCCCTGTACATTCAACAATGTGTTTATAATATTATCAAAAAAGTTTTTTTCAATGTGCATAACGTCGAGGTTATGTCTCAACAAGTGATTTTTCCAGTACGGGAGTTCCCAAAAAATGCTTTTCTTGTGCCGTTATGGCTTTCTCCGTATCCATCGGGTAAATTAGAAACATGCCAATTACCACCCCGTCTACATGTTTTTTGCGCCCCATAATTATCCAACTCCTCCAATAACTCGCCCCCGTCGGATAAAGTAGGGGTGGATGTTTAACGACTCGATTCTTCTTAAATAACCTTCTGTTCTTTCGATATGGATGATTGATTGGAAGGAAACGTCGGTGACAATCAAACCAACTTGTTTTCCTTCCATGTGGGAGTTGAAACGCATCAGTCCGATGACGACAATATGGACAAGACAATCGTCCATGCGTTGTCCAACCTCGCTAACATGCCATAAGCAGGAAAGTCACTAATAGTCCACATGAGCACTGCACGCATCGTAAAATTTCTCTTGCGTGAGATATCATACGTACGAACCCCAGTGGACCATAGCTCTTTTAACTCATGTATCAAAGGTTGCGAGAAAAACATCAAGAGCTCTCTTTGGGTGCTTCGGACTCGGTACTAAAATGCTTAAGAAAAGAAATTCTCTTTGCATGCACATATTGGGAGGTAGATTATACGGAGTTAGTATAACGGCCACAAAGAGTACTTGTCTACCAGACATACCGAATGGACTAAATCCGTCAGTGCATAAACCAAAGTATACATTACGAACCTCTCTCGCGAAATCAGAGTATACCGTGTTGAAGTGCTTCCAAGCCTTTGCATCTGTCGGATGAGTGACTTCCCCATCTTCAACTGAGTGTTCTGCATGCCATCTCATCGAATCAGATGTTCTCTCTGATTGATACAATCTTTTGAGTCCGTCTGTGATGGGTAAGTACCACATCCGTTGATACGGGACTTTACTCCCCTTCCATTGGACCTTATATCTCGGTTGACGACAAAAACGACATTCAAGCAATTCATCATCATCTTTCCAATAAATCATACAATTGTTAACACAAATATCAATCATTTCGAAGGCAATCCAAGACTAAAAACCAACTTTTGTATTTCGTAATACGACTCGGCGGCCTACATTACCCTCGGGCGAGATATTCTTTCAGTAACTCCGCCCATGAGTCCATGCAAAACTCACTCAAATTATTATCAGATTTTATATTCATCATCCTAGATGCAAATGATAGTTTTGACAATCCAACTTTACATCCCTCGTAAATTGGTTTATTCGCAGCGTCTAACATATCATAAAATCGTTTAGCATCTAGGTTAGGTTCCTCAACTACATTTTCGGATAAATACTCCCTCGTATCATGAAATGCATCAGCAACCATTTCATGATATCTATTATCATCTACATGCACAGAACCACCGCCCTGATCATGATCATAGTTACTATCAAAATGAGGCGGTAAATTAGCAGGTTCGTTACTAACATGATCACTAACAGGAAACGTATAACTACTATCTCCAACTTCAGTATTATAATTAGAGTTATACCCTTCCCCATGTTGAAACCAAACAAAATACTGCGGCATAAAACCTCTATTAAAAAGATGTTTCCATACGGTTTCAACAAACACGTATTTAGTGTTAACGCACTTCTTACATGGACAATACATTTTACCGGTATCTTGCGTATTCTGCATGTTTCCGGCCTGCTGCATGAATGCTTGAAGTCCCTCCGTAAATTCGTCTGTAACTACCCCGATCGATCTTTATGCCGATACATCCAAGACCGTAACTCGTATATATTGTTATTACCGTGAGACATATTGAAATTTTTAGAGTGTTTATATTTTTATAGAGTTATTGATTTTGTATTGTGTTGTGGTGTGATTTTTTGAAGAGTGTAGATGGGTTTATATAGATGGAAAATTAGCAACGAATTAGCAAGGAAATCAAATTAGCAACGATTTAGCAACGTTTTTGAAAACGTGCTTACCTACTTAGCGACCCTCCTCGCTAATTCGTCGCTAATTAGCAAGGATATATATTCGTCGCTAAAAATCGTCGCTAAATCGTAGCCAATTAGCAAGGATATATATTCGTCGCTAAATCGTCGCTAAGTAGCGACGATTTAGCGACGCGGCTCTAATTCGTCGCCAAAATCGTCGCTAAATCGTAGCCAATTTAGCGAGGAAAATATACCTCGCTAAATAGCGACGATTTAGCGACGACATTATTCTCCGTTGCTATTTCGTCGCCAATTCGTTGCTATTTCGTTGCTATATTTATTCGTCGCTATTTCCTTGCTAAATTTCGTCGCTAAAAGCCCAGTTTCTTGTAGTGATTATCTTTTGGACTTCTATTTCACATTCTTTTGTCCGAGTATCAAGATACGACAATGATAATTCTTTCCAACTTATTTCCTTTTCCAACTGTGTATTTTCTCCCCCTAATGTTGGAAAAATAGATTCATTAAAATGACAATCTGCAAATCTGGCATTAAATAAATCTCCCGTTGTTGGCTGAAGATATTTTATTATCGAGGAAGATTCATATCCAACATATATACCCAATCTCTTTTGAGGACCCATCTTTGTGCGTTGTGGTAGAGCGATTGGAACATAAATAGCACATCCAAAAATTTTCAGATGAGAAATATTTGGTTCATGACCCAAAACCATTTGTAATGGAGAGAATTCATTATTACTCGTTGGCCTTATGCGAGTAAATGTTGCCGCGTGTAATATAGCATGTTCCCAAGTCGAGATTGGGAGTTTTGACTTCATTAGCAATGGTCGAGCAATTATTTGAAGTCGCTTGATCAATGATTCAGCTAAACCGTTCTGTGTATGAACGTGTGTGACTGGATGTTCAACACTTATCCCAATGGACATGTAATAATCATTAAAAGTTTTAGATGTAAATTCACCAGCATTATCTAAATGTATAACCTTCAAGGGAAATTCACCAGCATTATCTAGATGTAGAACCTACCTTGACAACGTTTCGCTCAGTGATGTTGAGGTACTTAGAATTCATGTTGAAACGAGTTACAGATACATTCTTTAGAATGACAACTGCACCTACACCAGTGTTGACTCTGTATTCGTCATTGTAGAAGATGTTATGGTTCATGGTTCCCTCGATTATTCCAGACGGATCTTTTAAGGTTACTAGAAGGTCTCCTTGGCCGTTGGGGGACGAATTGGAAAGCATAGCGACAACCTGAAAAAATGATTACTTATAAGACACATCGTATTTTTATTTTAAATGAAATAATATTGGTAGACAAAGGAAACCTTTTTCACTTTGACAAACTACGAACGAGGACATTGTATTTCTGCAATTTGGGTCCAAAATGGTGTGGTCCTATTGTTATGAGTACCTATATATAGTATGAATGATATAGTTATTCATCTACAATTATTAGTATAATGCTAAAAATTTAATTTTCGTGTATATATACCTTCGCGCAACATGTAATCGATAGTAGAAGTCCACCGAGGACTACTAAAATCAAGGTCTCCCTTTTGTGGCTCATTGATGACCTCACGAATGAAATCTTGTGTTGGGCGTGCTTGAGAACTTTCACCTCGCAACACCTTCCCATCGTGAACCTCTTGCGAAACAGTCCGCGCTGTATGGGCTGGGCAGGTCCCGATATAAGACCCGTTTGGATTTCAGCTCGTTGTGATGGTTGAATTGAAATTATTGGTTCAACATCAATAACATATAAGTTATCGTATGGAGGCCTAGAAGGAACACGATTTGCCATGAAGAAATATGTTTTTGTGTTATGTTTTTCTGTTAAATTACCTCGATTTATATAGACAAAACCGATGAGTTTTTAGGGTTCACGTGTCGAATAATATGTGGATATAAGAAAAAACAAGTTAATTGAAATTATATAAAATTAGTGGGCTATGTCGGCCACCATATGGTGATTTGAGATGTCGACATTAAATGACAAACGCAATTTTGGCCAGCAGACGGTGATTTGACAAGTCGACATTAAATGCCAAACGCAATGTCGGCCACGAGATGGTGATTAAATGCATTGCGTCAAATTATTCAACTCATTTAAACAATCACGGGTGTTTTAAACAGAGGTATCCGTTTCAACATATTAGAAAAACACAAATAATATTCAACATAATATTATACAACAATCCATAACATATTTGAACAAAGACGGAAAATATATTACATAATATATTACAAATTTCACGATCACATTGATACACAAATTTTATTCATCATCGGAAGATGAATCAACTTCTGAACATTCGTTTTCAGTTAGCTCATTATCGGATGTGTACATGTCGTTTGTATGTTGATCGGGTAAATCATCATAATTGTCCCTGTCTTCAACATTTAGTGTTTCGACCCTTAGGAGCCCTGAAGGTGCAACAGTAGTATTCCTAGAATCCTCTTGAAAGGCTTGTTGTAAAATATGAGTAACATTCCTTACACCTCTGGGTACCACTTTCGTACAGGCTAACCATTCTGTCCCATGCCTCCTACTAACCTTTGGATATGATATGTAACAAGCTTGGTCACACTGTTCAGGAGTAATGAACGGATCATATTGTCGATACTGTTTGTCTGCAACAACATCCACTAGTCCCGAACGACTGATATGCATTCCACTTCCACTAGTGATGTCATACCAAAAACATTTGAAGATAACCACCTTCAATCCGCCACCGCCACCGTACTCAAGCAATCTGATGTCGTCCACTATACCATAATATTCCGTATCAGTCGTTCCCCTAACGCAAACACCGAAATTTTGAGTCTTTTTGTTTGCATTCCTACTAAATGTGCGGAATAAGAACCCTCTTGTTGCATACGATGGCCATGATGTGTAAGCACGAGCTGGACCTTGTACAAAATCAACGAGCCACTGCGGCATAATTTCTGTCATCCTTTGATTATTAACCTGTAATATAATAAATGCATAAATTTAAAATTAGAAATAAAAGGACGTCATTAAAAAATCACTTACATAATCTTTGCACCAGCTTGCGAAGTTATTGTCTTTCAACAACTGTAGGTTAGAAGCAGACAATGCCGGATATGTAGCTCGCATGAAATCTTCAAACATCCTATGTATACAAATTATATAATTTGAAATTAATTATAATTAATTACTGAATATAATATGTTTGGCGTCGGATAATCATACATTTCATATTGTGCTAACTCGGGACAATTATTCATTAGAAACGTTTGCAAAACATTATACTCTTCGTCTGATATCCATCCCTTTGAAGATTTACCAATGAACCTTCGTTTTTGTTTGAACAATGTTGGGACATCGTCGAAGGCGTAGGGGTAAATGTTTTCACCATGTCATCCTTCATTACCTCGAGGGATTGGTTTTCCAAGCCAATGGGTAGCTAGCGCAGATATTTCTTCTTGAACACAATGTTCGACGATAGACCCTCTGATTTGTGCTTTGTTCCTAACCTTTTTTTTTAAGTGGTACATGTACCGCTCAAATGGATACATCCACTTATATTGTACCGGTCCACCTAAGATTGCCTCGTCCGGAAGGTGTACGGGTAGATGCTCCATGACATCAAAAAACGAAGGTGGAAATATCTTCTCCGGGTTGCATAATTTGACGACTATATTATCCTTCATTGTTTGAACATCTTGTTCTTTTAATGATGGGGCAGCAATGTCTCGGAAAAACAAAGCGATTTCTGTGTAATAAAATTAACAACACAATTTATATGGCAAAATTATTTATTTATATATTTGTATGTTAAAAAATTAAAATACATACCTGAAATCGCTATGTGTACCGACTTGGGCAAAAGTTCCATCAAAGCGAAAGGTAGAAGTCTTTCCATTATGACATGACAATCATGGCTTTTGAGTCCAGAAAGAGTACCATTAATTTCGTTCACACATCTACCAAAGTTGGAAGCATACCCGTCTGAAAAACGAATTTCTTTCTTCAACCAAGATAGAAATATCTTTTTCGCTTCCTTTGACAGGCGAAATATTGGAACCGGAGCAATTCCAGTTGAAGTAAGCTCCAACGCTCTACGGTTGCATATTATCGCCATATCTAGCCTAGATTTTATGTTATCTTTTGTTTTCCCGGGGACGTTCAAGATAGTTTTTATAATATTATCAAAGAAATTTTTCTCAATATGCATAAAATCTAGGTTGTGTCTAAGCAATAGATTCTCCCAATACGGCAAAGACCAGAAAATTGATTTTTTGTACCAATTATGATATTGACCATAACCATTTACCGTTTTAGAAGGGTCGTTGTGTCCGTTGCCACCACACTCGACACTCATTTGCAGACCTTCGATATGGTTCATGGAGTGCAATATTTCTCTTCCACTACGCCATAAAGGTGGTTCATCTTCGACTTCCTTAGACTTAGTGAACGCAACTCCATTTCGCCTGTACGGGTGATCGTTCTTCAAAAACTTACGGTGACAATCAAACCAACAGTATTTGCGACTATTCGTTAACCAGAACGAATTGGTTGAATCCATACAGTATGGACATGCGAGTCGTCCGTGAGTCATCCACCCTGATAACATCCCGTAAGCTGGGAAATCACTAATCGTCCACATAAGCGCCGCTTTCATCTTAAACGAATTGTGTGATGATATATCGTAGACGTCAGCGCCGTGCATCCACAGTTGTTGAAGTTCGTCGATTAAAGGTTGAAGGTACACATCTAGACTTTTTTCGGGTGTGTTGGACCGGGAACCAAAATCGAGAGAAATAAAAACTCCCGGTTCATACACATACCAGGAGGTAGATTGTATGGTGTCACTATCACCGGCCATATCGAGTGTGCTTGCCCACTCATGCCGAGTGGATTAAAACCATCTGTTGACAAGCCAAGGTAGATGTTTCTTGGTTCAGAAGCAAACCCCGGATAAACGCTCTGGAAATGTTTCCACGCGGCCCCGTCTGATGGATGGATCATTTCGCCTTCAACATTAATATGATCGGCGTGCCAACGCATATGTCCCGCAGTTGATTGACATTGGTATAATCTTTTCAAACGATCGGTAATGGGAAGATAAAACATTCGCTGTTTTGGAATCTTTTTGCCATGACCATTCCACGGATGATATCGTTCACTAAGACAAAACCGACACTGATCGAGCGTCGCATCTTCTCCCCGCCAAAATAACATGCAATTGTTCTCGCATACATCAATTTTATGAACGGGTAAGCCTAGGGTCTTTGTAATTTTTTTTGTTTCGTAGTACGACTCTGGAGCAGTGTTCGGGCTTGGTAGAATCCTTTTGATAGTACTAGCAATGTCATCTACAACACCCGCTGATATATTGTGCTCCGTCTTCCAACGTAGAATACATGACGCCAAATATAATTTTGAATTCTCCGTTTCGCAACCTTCGTATAAAGGTTGATTAACTTCCATGAATGCTTCATATGACTTGTCTACGCCTGCCGGAATTTCGACTTCTTCACTATATCGCTGCTCTTGCATCTCTGGAATATCATTAACATCTTCGAATGCTTCATGAAATGTTTCGTGTACATCAACATGAGGATCATGATAACGTTCACGGTTGCCTCTTCCATCAAATTGTGTTCAAGCAGAGGATTCTCCTGTAACCATGAAAGATTCTCCATGATTACTCCAAACATAGTAATTGCCTTTGAATCCAACCGTGTAAAGATGACGGGTCACCACCGTTGCTGTTTGATGCTTTACATTCTTGCATCGGGCACATGGACAAAGGAGTTTCCCGGTAGCCTGAAATGATGGTTTCTGACAAGCAAATTCCATGAACACGTTAATCCCATGACAAAATTCTTCAGTGACAGTATTTGTTGATGGATCGATCCGGAGATCCATCCATCTTCTAGAATGGTTTGAGAAAGACATAACTAATTTTTAAATGATTTGGAATACTAGTGTTATGTGTTACAAATTATGAACATATAGACAATGTATTTATAATACCATGAATAATACGAAAATTTAATAACTACCCACGAAAATTTTAATGGGTTTTTCGTGGGTATATATATGATACTACATATGAAGTGACAATTCATATGAAATGAAAACTCCCTGCAAAACCCACTGCGAAAAGTACTCTTACCCACGAAAAATTTCATGGCTTTTTCGTGGGTATATATGCCACTTGCAAATCTGATACTATATATGAAGTGACAATTCATTTGAAATGACAACTCCTACCCACAAAAATTTTCATGGGTTTTTCGTGGGTACATATGAAAAGACATCTCTCTGAAAACCCACTGCAAAAAGTATACTCCCACCCACGAAAAATTTCATGGTTTTTTCGTGGGTATATATGCCACTTGCAAATCTGATACTATATATGAAATGATAATTCATTTGAAATGACAACTCATACCCACGAAAATTTTCATGGGTTTTTCGTGGGTACATATGAAAAGACATCTCTCTGAAAACCCACTGCAAAAAGTATACTCCCACCCACGAAAAATTTCATGGCTTTTTCGTGGGTATATATGTCACTTGCAAATCTGATACTATATATGAAATGACAATTCATTTGAAATGACAACTCCTACCCACGAAAATTTTCATGGGTTTTTCGTGGGTACATATGAAAAGACATCTCTCTGAAAACCCACTTCAAAAAGTATACTCCCACCCACGAAAAATTTCATGGCTTTTTCGTGGGTATATATGCCACTTGCAAATCTGATACTATATATGAAATGACAATTCATTTGAAATGACAACTCCTACCCACGAAAATTTTCATGGGTTTTTCGTGGGTACATATGAAAAGACATCTCTCTGAAAACCCACTGCAAAAAGTATACTCCCACCCACGAAAAATTTCAAGGCTTTTTCGTGGGTATATATGCCACTTGCAAATCTGATACTATATATGAAATGACAATTCATTTGAAATGACAACTCCTACCCACGAAAATTTTCATGGGTTTTTCGTGGGTACATATGAAAAGACATCTCTCTGAAAACCCACTGCCAAAAGTAAACTCCCACCCACGAAAAATTTCAAGGCTTTTTCGTGGGTACCGCACTACTAACAAAAACTCCACAAAATCTGTAGTAAGTCTATAAATATAGACTTGTTAGAGAAAATTAGTAAATACGAAACATATAAAATAAACATGTCAAAGAAAAATGTTAATCGCTCAGAGGAAGATAATATAATAAACACTTTCGTAGAGTCTTTACCGGAAACATACACCCATGTTTAATTTCTTCCACCATTCACTTCAATAACACAACGAACAAGAGTCATGGTTCTACTTCACGTGCTCCTCCTAAGCCTCGTAAAGGACGCTCTCCGGTCCGAGCCGAAAAAAAAAGTACTTGAAAAAACTACATCGACCGAGGTTGTAGATGATTTCGAGGAACCGGATCGATTTTCAAATGTCCAAATGACTATTACGGTTGTTGTGACAAACACATGTTAAAATTTGAGCTGGATCATTAAGAAACGTGTTTAGTTTTTAATGCACCACTACAATAAGTGCATATATGCATGAATTTTATGTTTGCTTTTATTAATAATGTGTGGATCATTAACAACCGTGCATCTTTATGTAACAGTTTTATCTGTAATGCTTTTATTTAAAATATTGTATCAAAGTTTAAATTATCTTATTTTCTACTAGTTGGACAACCAATACATTCACACATGATTTGACAATTCATATATGAATGTATTATCACTATTTGCAAATTATCTTAATTTAACTATAAATACATATGATGGTTTCTGTATATCTTTAAAATATATCAAAAAAAAAATGTTTTCAAACTCAGATGATGAAAACTCTGAATCAAAAAACCCAAATGTGTTATTTCCTCTTCCAAAATATTCATGGGAAACCGAAACTCCGATTGCCGAATTCTATGAAGAGATACCAACTTACTCATGGGAAAATGAAACTCTGTCACCAATCTATGATAATAAACCAGAAGGTCATGTCTTTGACCAGGTCACCGATGATGTTTTCTGTAAGGAAATTGAAGAGCTAGAACCATCTCAATTAAAGTCAAATACTTACGGTGGCAGTCCTGTAAGTGAATCATATAGTCAATACTATGATGATGATTTTGCACAAAGACCAGAAAGCCCTAACTTAAATCTAGATCTTGATGCAATCCAAAGGGAATTGTGTGACGATTTAACTGATACCTACGGTGAAAGTTCTTCTAAGGGTTGCAAGGATCATTACTATGATGATGATTTTGCCCAAAGACCAGAGAGCCCTAACTTTAATTTAGATCTTGATGCAATTCAAAGGATGTGTGACGAAGATTTATATTCTCTAGAAAAAAAACTAAAGGGAAAGAAAAGATTCTGATAAGTTTGTATTCTATAATGTTTAAAATGTTTAATTTATATGTTTAATATTTTAAATTCTCTAATGCGTCATTTTATAAGTTTTAACAAGTTGTAAGTCAAATTAGTAAGTAATGTAATGTGTTTATTAAATAATAACATTATGTAATTTTTTTTTTAAGTATATAAAAGAACCCACGAAAATTTTCGTGGCTTTTTCGTGGGTTTTTAAGTACCCACGAAAATTTTCGTGGCTTTTTCGTGGGTACTTCGTCTTCTACACAGACCTAATTTCCGCCTCTGTTTCATTATTTTCAGGCGATTTTGGGCGATTTAAGGCGATTTCCGGCGATTTGAGGCGATTTTCAGACGATTTTCAGGTAAAACTCCGGCAAAACTCAGGTTTAACTTATATATGTTAATTTGGTAGTTTTATTTTAGTTTTTGATCTTGTTGTATCTTGTTATTCATGGATCTTGTTGTTCATGGATCTTGTTGTTCATGGATCTTGTTGTTTATGTTAATAAAAAAAAATTCATGGATCTTGTTGTTGATTATGTTGTTTTACAATTATCTATACTATAAAAGTAGAAGAACTTTCTCCCGGTGAGTGACATGTGGCACTTTTCGACTGGTGGATTCAAATAAAAAATTAAGAATTCAAACTGTCACAGACAGGATTCGAACTCGGGTTAGAGACTTCAGTAATAGAGAACTTAACCAAATATACTATTTCATTTTTCTTGTACTTATTCTTAAACATATACTTTTATTACTTAAAGAGTGTCAATTGCACCCCTATTTAACATGTAGACTTGATCCTTAACTATTAATAATATACTAGGATTTAACCCGTGGTACACCACGGGTTTATGTTTTTTACAAATAGTTTTATATATATATACAATTAATTTAGAAGTTTGTAATATTTTTTCTGCTCTGTAAAATAAAAAAAAATATTCAGAATTCCTAAAGAGTATTTTGTTCTTTTATTGTTTATGCAAATAAATATATAATGAGAATTAGATTTTATATAGCAAAATTTTAATATAATTTGTAAGTTGGTTTATTCTAAACTATTATAAACTATAAAAATTTATTTTATTATATTTAGGGAGGGACAAAACTTCCGGATCCGAAATACCGAACCCAAACCGAAATCCCCAAATCAATACCGATCCTAAATACAATTAACTCGAATGTATAGGGAAATTTACTACCATAATACCCAAAATCGAATCCGAACCGAACTCAATTTTTTAAAACTAAACTAAACTACTCTAACTACCGAAAAATTATTTAAAATAATAATAATTATTATTATATTTAAAGTACATAATTGGAACCAAACCGAAATAAAGAACCGAAACTGTTCCAAAAATAAATAACCCGAACGAATAGAGAAATTTACTACCTGAAAAACCGGAGTCAATACAAATTTCTAGATTTGAACCCGAATTACCCGAAATTTGTTTATTTGTTTAGTTTAATCATTATTTTAAAACTTCTTGTGATTTATCTAGAACCGAACCAGAAACCGAACCGTTAATAAATAATTGTTATGCTAGTGTTAATTGATTTAAACAAACTTTATCTATGTTCAATATAGATGTTTATTAACTTCTAAAATATTAATATAAATAGAAACTTATAATATGGACAATTATTATATATAAAACTAAATTATATACTTTTTAAAAAATATTTATATTATGAAAAGTTTTATAGACCTCCGTAAGAAAAATAAAAAGATTATATCAAAAATATCATAAATATGAAATTAGTGGTTGGTTTTTTGTTGAAAATCGGTTTTATTGTTTTTGTTGATATTTAAGTTAGTTTTAAAACGTATATATATATAGAATGAGATGCGTTTGTGTGTAAGTTTAACATAACTTTTAATCATATTGTTGTCCAAGATAAGAATAAGATTAATCTTAAATATTTTGTTTGGATTTAACTAAATTACGGTTTTACCATTAATGAAATTTATTAAAATTTTATATAAAACCAATGACATAGTACGTAGTTAAGTGAGATTTTTTGGAAAAGTTCAAAAAAGTACTTCAAAATAATAATGTAGGCATTTTTATTATATATTTTGTATAACAAAATTTTAATTTAATTTTTAAGTTGATTAGACCAATAATTTATTATTTATTATATTTAGGATTCGAAAAAACATGGATTCAAAATACAAACCGAATTTTAATCGAAATACACAAATCAAACTCTACGATTTACTCAAGTTTATTTAAAATTATAATTATTTTGATTATATATATAAATAATTGTTGTAAACATATTTTAAATATGTAATATAAGATTTAAATTTTAGTTGAATTGCAATTTCTTTTTTTTTTTATAAACAAACCGGAAACCGAGCCCGTTAACAAACTATTTTGTTTTTTATTGTTTGATATTTTTAACAAAAAATTGTTTCAACTCGTTTTAAAATTCTTAATAATATTAATTAAACATGTTTTTAATTTGTGTGTTTTTTTTTTGTTAAAAATAATGTAACGGTTTTAAAAAAAACTCTTTCTAATAGTATTTTGATTTAAATAAAATTTTAATGGTAGTTTTTATAAAACAACTATGTAATAGTGTATTTATGTAAATTACATATTTTTATTTTGTTTTTCAAATGATTTTTACATAATTTTCTTAATATTTTTGATTCATTTTTGGAGAAGATTGTAATATTTCCTTATTTGGTTTTTCGTAATTAAATATTCAAAAATATTTCCTTTTATACTCAATGGCATAATGTGTAAATAAGTGTGATTTTTTGGACATGTTCAAATTAGTACTTCAAAAATAATAATATAGATTTTCATACTATACACAAACAATAAGTAATAAGAGTATATGTTTAAGAATAAGTACAAGAAAAATGAAATAGTATATTTGGTTTAGTTCTCTATTACTGAAGTCTCTAACCCGAGTTCGAATCCTGTCTGTGACAGTTTGAATTCTTAATCTCCCGGTGAGTGACATGTGGCACTTTTCGACTGGTGGATTCAAATAAAAAATTAAGAATTCAAACCGTCACGGACGGGATTCGAACTCGGGTTAGAGACTTCAGTAATAGAGAACTTAACCAAATATACTATTTCATTTTTCTTGTACTTATTCTTAAACATATACTTTTATTACTTAAAGAGTGTCAATTGCACCCCTATTTAACATGTAGACTTGATCCTTAACTATTAATAATATATTTTCATACTATACACAAACAATAAGTAATAAGAGTATATGTTTAAGAATAAGTACAAGAAAAATGAAATAGTATATTTGGTTTAATTCTCTATTACTGAAGTCTCTAACCCGAGTTCGAATCCTGTCTGTGACAGTTTGAATTCTTAATTTTTTATTTGAATCCACCAGTCGAAAAGTGCCACATGTCACTCACCGGGAGAAAGTTCTTCTACTTTTATAGTATAGATATATTTTCATACTATACACAAACAATAAACATTTTGAATTAAATAATTATGAATAAATGTACCATTCAAGAAAATCATCTGCAAATATGATTAGTTTGATCAACTCACAAAGTTTGGAGAATGAATATGTTTAACATTGGGGTATTTTCAACTAGCTTGGGAAGCTAAGTCAATATTCAATTAAAAAACAATAATAAAATAATAATAATAATAATATTCTCATTCATGATAGGAGTCAACTTATCATATTACAATAAACAAAAACAACTACATCTTAAAGAAATTAGAGAAAATAAGGATGTAAAAAATTAAATAAATTAACCTTCAAGAGAATTGAGCTATTGATCAATGACTACTCATATGGAAATATGTAAAAAAGAAATGAAGTCATAATAGTATAAACAAAGAATAAGTAATGAAGATGAACTACCTTTTCGAAAAATTCTTTGTTAACCGCAACCTCACTTTACCTTCAGGTTTTGTCACTTTATCATCTTAACCGAATAGCAAAAAAAGTAAAACAAAATACTAAATCAGCGTTTAAACATTAAGAACATTATATATGTGAAGAATTGATTTTTCACAAAAAATATAAAATAAGTTTAGTAAACCAAAAATAAATATGTGAAGAATTGATTTTTCATAAAAAATAATAGAAGATAAGTTTATTTAGCACTTTACAAATCCATAAAAAACATTTGAAAGTTTAAAAATTATATAGAAATATATTTTCCATATTAAGGAAAAATGAAATTCATTCGCAACGCACATACCTTCTCACTACAAGAAAAAACAGATATAGTCACGGCATAGCCACGAAATAATTGGACCTCCACTTAACAACATCTTTCTTAAAGTGTTTGCAGTTCAAAGTTAACATTTTATACATACTAGCACAACTATAATTTTTATTTGGCAAACGAATCAAAACAGTTAGATAAGACATTCAGAATGGAAAATCGTTAGGTTATGTGTAACATACTTTAACAACTTAACAAGTTTAATAAGAATTTTTCGATTCATTTTTAATGTAAAGCGCATTTCAAATACTAAAAATATCTCAAAAGCTAAAATATCATATATTTGCTATAATAAGAAAAGAAAATTGCTAAATTTTTAAACTGAAGTAGAAAATGAATTTTTAAAATGGCATAAATTATATTATTTGCTAAAACTTTATCTAAGTTCAATTAGATTAACATCATAAATTTCTCAAACCCATGTAAGTACTTATATTTTATTTACAAATTTCTTTAGCAAACAAAACTTTTCAAATATTAATTTAACAAAGTGAAAAAAATTAATTTAAAATAATTTTAATTTACAATTAATATAAATACTCAATAAAATTATAACAATACTCCTTTTGTTCCACATTAAATTGTGTTTTAAAGATTTTCAGAAACATTAAGGAAAGTTGTCAAAATGACTTTAATGACATTAATTTATATTATTTTTATTCTTTTTAATGAAATGTATAATATAGAAAATCTGTTGTAAAAACCTAAAAGCACATTTAAAGGGAAACAAACAAATATTCTAAAACAACATTTAATAATGAACATAAGGAGTATAACTTAATATTTTAAAATTCCAGTACAGTTGAATTTTTTTCCAGTGTGCTTTATAATGTGTTATAGTACAATATATTACGCGGACGTAGACTTTTCTCGAAAATTGCATAAAAAAACAAAATGATAATTACACCCGCGCGTAGCGCGGGTCCTCCCCTAGTATATATAAAAGATCTTGATTATATTTGATTATATATATACAAAATTCATGGATCTTGTTTATTATATTCATCATATATAATCAACAAGATCCATGATTTTTTATATTTATTATTTTTTTTCCTAATATAAAAAAATTTAAAAAATCTTATTGTTGTTGATTATATTTGATTTAGATCTTGTTGTTTAGATCTTATACTTTTATTAGATCTTGTAGTTTGATTTGGTTATCAATGTTTAATTAGGAAAAAAATATAAAATATATATATTATAAGGACATAAATAATTATAAGGTCATTCATAATTATAAGGTCATAAACAATTTAAACTTAAAAATTATACATTTGTAACAATTTTCTCCATTACAAATCTTAGGAATATTGTCTTTCTATAATTGTTTATTTTTCTTAAACTTTCTAATATTGTTTTTGTAATGAATTTGGTATAAATTTTAAAACATTAATCATATGTGACAAAATATGTGAATTTTACTTAAAATTTATTTGGTTAAAATTTGATTGTTAGGTTCTATTTGTAGTACTTATGTCTTCGTCTAGGGGTACACAATACCGTTCTAGTAGGCCGCAGTTGGTTCTCCCCCAATATGCCTTAGGTGCTACTACTGAGTATCGTCAACGCTTACAAGCGGTATACCTATCTCCTTATAGGAGAGAGCAGCCTCGGCTCCATCCTCAAAAAGAAAATGGAGCACTATGGTATTTAATCATCTTATTTTTTTGCAATTATATACATATTATGCATTGTGTTACAAAATGTATTTATGACGTTTTACAAATTTTTATTAAGGATTGGGATCGATGACTCGGTCAACAATTTCATTAGAAAGACCTGGCAAGGTAATTTCTGGGGTCCATGGAAAAATTGGACCGACGTTAAAAAAAATCAACCCGACAAAATTGAAAACTGGTGGGGATCTTTCGTGGTAAGTTACAGTTTTAAAATATTTAATCGTTTAATGTGTAAATTTTCATACTAATAATTGGGGTTTCGAGTTGTAGGCTAACTATTATTGGGATCCCTCACACGAGGACCTTGTCTTTTTCGAGTGGAAGGAAAAGACAAAGAAGGGAATCGGGGAGGAAATAAGTAGGAAGCACAAAAAGGGAGTGCGACCTACTTACATTAACAATGACGATTGGGTCCGCCTTTTGGCAGAGTGGGATACTCCCAAAGCCAAATTGAGAAGTGAGAAGGCGACAACAAGCCGTCAAACTCCTATAGACGGGAGTACAATGCACGTCCACTACGGCGGGCCCAATTCATTCTCCAAAATCAATTATAATATGGTAAGTTTTATAAATACATTAATAAATACATATGAATAAATGTAACATTAACGTGTACATTTGAATTTTAACAAATACAACAACAAGAGGATCCCCAATCCCGGGATCACTCTCTTCTTGATTTAGTCAAGAAGACACATCGACGCCCGGATGGCACCTACAGTGATCCCTACATTGAGGGAATTGTTAGGGCGGTTGAAGAAGAGGCTTCTCCGTACGAAGGTACGTCGAGTACGGCTTATTCACCGGGTGAAGAGACGTATACTCAACGAGTCAACCGGTTATATTTAGAGGTAAATCTTTTTCATTTTCTATTGCTATAAATTTTAGTATGTTTTCGTATTAATTATGTAATGTTTAAATGTGCAGAAGGTCAACCCGAGATACGGAGAGGCCTACGGCGTTGGTAGTGCGAAGACGCAGTTCTATCAACCGTACGGCCATTATCCGTCCTCGACACAAGAGGTTACGCGCAGTGAGTTCGACGCGTTCAAGACTAGCACTCAAGGAAGGTTAAATCGCCTTGAAGCTGGAAGCTCGACGGGGTCGGGTCAAATCCCGCATGACCAAGAAGACCAGAGTCAGGGCACGCTAGACCCGACTATAGCACCTCAAGGCGGGATCCAGCTCGAGGAGTTCAACACAACCCATCTGAACTCGCTTGGGAATTTCGATTATAATATGTAGTTTTTTGTATTTTGCAACAACTTTATTTAATTTATATAACTATGAATTTTGTTAAAATATTTGCTTTTGCGGTTTTAATTTTCAAATATTATTGTCTTCTTAAATCTGTTTTAATTTTAATTTTTTAATTTATAATTTCATAATTCAAAATTGAATTATTATTTTTTAAAAAAAAATTTCAGACTACCTACGAAAATTTTCGTGGGTTTTTCGTGGTTTGTTGAGCACCCACGAAATACCCACGAAAATTTTCGTGGGTAAATAGCCACGAAATTTTTCGTGGCTTTTCCATGGTTTATGAAATTACCCACGAAAAGCCACGAAAATTTTCGTGGCAATTTACCCACGAAAATTTTCGTGGCTAATTTCCTAGGTAAATTTTCGTGGGTATACTACCCACGAAAAAGCCACGAAAATTTTCGTGGGTAAAATTCCCACGAAAATTTCTATCCACGACGCTATACCCACGAAAATTTTTCGTGGCTTACCCACGAAAAAATAGGCAAAATACCCACGAAAATTTTCGTGGATATCGTGATTTTTTTTACTAGTGGGTATATATAGGAAACATCTCCTCAAAAGCTTATATCTTTATACTTCTAATCTAATAAGGACACTTTTTTATTTTTTTTGCTTTTTTAATTTTATAGGCCACAAAATTTTTTTAAGGTTTAGAAACTAAAATCTTATCATTTGGGTTCGCAAACCCTAAACCAAGACCCTATATTACTTTAGGGTTTAGATTTGTCAATTTTCGATTTTTTTTGAATTTTTTAGTTACAAAAATAAAAAAGGGGCATAAGAGATTTTTGAGGGGTATAGGAGATTTCAAGTACAGATATATGGGCATTACAAAAGTTGTCTCTATATATAATTACAACTCAAGATCTAGAATGATCTAATAAACCTTTGAACTTCCTATAACTTATAATTTTTATTATTCCACACATATTTATAACATATTTACCTTTTAAAAAATTATCAAAATTAAAATATTTTTATTTGGGTTCGCTAATTAATGATTAGAATCTTATAAAATAAGATAGAAAGTTTTTCTTAACTTTTCTTCTTATGCTACATTTGTTTCTTTCTTGTGGCGACATCTGTCTCATTAGGACCCAAAAGCTTAAAACATAACGCTAAAACCCAAAACCCTAAAACATAATGCATAAACCGTCTCTCTATCTCTCTTCTCCTCTCTCTCTATCTCTCTTTCCCGTGAAACAATCGTCTCTCTCCTTCTCTCTCTATATTTCTTCTCTGTTAAAGTAGCAGAGGACCATCGAGGAAGAGAGACAACGACAAGTTCTACAAGATCCTTGGTGTTCCTAGGACCGCACCTCCTGAAGATCCGAAGAAGGAGTATAAGAATGGAGATCTCGAGAAGGTATTAACCCAGATTCTCTGGATTTCAGATCTATGAAATCTATTGTTTTATATCTTTTCGTTGGTTCGATCTGAAAATCTACGAGTTATATGTCATTTTTTGTTGATTGAATACAAACGCCAGAGATTACAGGTTGCTATGTCGCCATCTCGCTTATCGAAATTCTCTCTCGATGATGATGCTCGTCTCCGCGTCTCTTCTTCGCAGGTAAAGAGAGCTATGTCAAATCATGTAAGCGGAGCAGTAAATTCCATCAAAGACACGAAAACACGGATAAAAGATCTTGCGTCAAGAAGAGACAAGCTAAAGAGAGAGATTGTTCAATTTGTTCAAACCCTAATAGCCAAACTGTATCTGGGTCAAGTAGATCCACATAAATGCGCCGCACTGTCTGATTCAGAAAGTACTAGCGATGAGGATGAATCTGGTGATGCTGATATTAGCGAGAATGAAGATGGTGAAGGTAATGAAGATGGTCGTGATGCTGATATTCGTGTTTTCCCTATCGATGATGAGGGCGAAGCTAGAGGATTGAGAAAGATGATGGTGGTGATGACATGGAGGTAGAAGCTGATGGAAGTACCGCTCAAGTATCGAAAAATGACAGTGATGATGTTCTTAACACTGGTCGCCTTTTTGTCCGTAACCTGCCTTATACTGCAATGTACTTGATCTTCTTATTCATCTTTTGTTCTTGTGTTCTGTTTATCCTTTTCTTACTCGTCTTATGCAACAGAGAAGAAGATCTTACGGAACATTTTAGCAAATTCGGTGAGATATCAGAGGTTCATCTTGTTCTTGACAGGGAGACAAAAAGGACTAGAGGAATCACTTACATCTTTTACCCGACTTCCGAATGTGCAGCAAGGTATTTTTATTAGCCAAAAAGTATCCTTGTGTTGGTTTTGTTTTGTTGTTGGTCACTTCTTGAGGTCTAAGTGAATGCTTTTCAAGAAGTAGCCTTAAGTTAATCTACAGATATTGAATCATTTCAATGCTGATAATGCAGGGCAATGGAGGAATTAGATAACTCGATTTTCCAAGACCGGTTATTACATATTATGCCAGCCAAATTACGAGTTATCTGTGATAACGTCTAATAACACCTTGGTACTAAATGTATCATATATTGCAAGAAACGTCTGATAAACAAGTGTAAGTGATATGGCTCTTTTGAAGTTTTAAGCTTCCAAAACTTGTAATATTTGCGTGGACTAATTTTCTTTTAGTTGCTTAACATGTCTTTCCTCCAACAGGAGTGACACTTCTCATCTTCCAAAAACATTCAAACAAAAGAGGGAGGAACAAAGAAAGGCATCTGAAGCCGGTGGAAACACAAAGTCTTGGAATAGTTTATTCATGCGATCCGATACTGTACGTTTTTTGTAAAGAAAGCATCCATTAACGTTGTTTAAATCTTGCGTGTTTTACTTTGCTTCATGGTGATTTTATTTTCCTCTTTGTGTGTATTAGGTTCTTGAAAACATAGTCAGGGTGTATGGCGTAACCAAGAGTGAGTTTCTTGACCGTGAAGCCGAAGATCCTGTTGTACGCCTTGCTTTGGCAGAAACAAAAGTGATCGCTCAGACGAAAGAAGCCCTTGCGAAAGCTGGAGTGAATGTCGCTTCTTTGGAGAAATTTGCTTCAGGGCAAGGCGATGAGCAGAACCTAAGCAAACATACTCTCTTTGTAAAGAATCTGCCGTTTGCTTCCACCGAAAAAGAACTTGCTCAAATGTTTGGAAAATTTGGAAGTCTAGATAAAATTATATTACCTACAACAAAGACAATGGCCTTGGTATCTTTCTTCTTACTTTCTGTCATCTGTGTGTTCTATATCAAATATCTTCTACTAATAGTTAATCGTTCTCTAACCTTGTCCGTACATGACCTGCAGATTGTTTTCCTTGAACCGGCTAACGCACGTGCAACTAAGAATGGAATGTCTTACAAGCGTTACATGTAAACTTTAAACATTAATGTTAATGTTTATTCAAAAATAAACCAAGATATTCTTTCTAAGTGTTTAAAATCTAAAATCTTCTTTTGTTTCTTAGAGAATAAACAATGAATTATTTATTATTATTATTTTATTTTTTTATAATCACATAATCCTATGAATTATTTATCTAAAATCTAAAAGCTTTAAAAGCACATAATCCTATGAATTATTTATTATTATTATTTTATTTTTTTGATATTTAAAAAAAAAAAAATTTGCACCAATCGTGGGCCGCCACGTGTCAGCGGGCCCACGAATAATACAAGAGTCGATCCCGAACTAAGAGACCAAAGAGCCAAATTCTTAAAATTTACGTAGGCCCTACAGATTAAGAAACCTGTTAAATCTCCCGTTGTTCATGGTCTTAGAAGCGCTTCTTGTAGAATCGAGCTTAGAGAAGACATGAATGCATTAGATTTGCTATGTATATATTTGATTTCTTATGAATCTTACATAACAATGTCTGATTCTCTTTGTGTTATGAGGGTTTATTTGGTGAATAAGTTTGGTATAAGGTTCAATGGATTGATGTATCATGTATTGATTGTGTAGGATGATGATAGTGACATGGAGTGTGAATTGGAAGCTTCTCCCGTTGTCGGTGTTGATGCGGTCGTGGAAGCTACCGCTCATGTGAAAGTAAGGAGGAGATACAAGATAAATACCTTAGACATGCCTAATCCGCCGCTGAATCCGTCAACGGCGATCTGAAGCTTACCCACATTTTGTTTCCTACATGAGTCTTTGCCAGAATCATCTTCCCAGGTTACACTCACTTCCAAGACTGCTTTCTTGTCTGACGAGCTTTGTATTGGATGTGGTATCTTCGTCAAGGTATGTAAAATAAGTTGTTTATTACAATGCAACTTGTTACCTTTGCAAGATTTGGGCATTTTAGTGAGTTCTTTGCACAATTTGCAGAAATTCCCTTTCAATCTTCCAAGGGACCTAGAGAAAGATACAACCCATGTGCATTAGATACATGTGGGCACGCACACAAATTGTAGCCATTGAAAAAAATTGTAAGTACTTATTTTTTTTGGTAAGCAATTGTACGTAGTTATTTATCGTACGTGTAAGTCTCTTTGTTTTTGTGTTCGTTATTTTTTCGATTTTAATTTTAAATAGTAATTAATTTTTTTTTATTCTTAAGAAAGTTGGTTGAGTTTCAAAAACGTATATTGTGAAAATTAACAAATAATGTTTGGTTCTTCTTACAGGTAGGCTATCTATGCAAAAATAACCACTACCCTAATTATCTCTTAATGATAAGGCCTAAAATACCATCAAAAAGATATTTATACCCTGAAGTTTTATTAGAAATATTTTCCTCCTAAAATACCTTTAAAACTTATTTGTCTTAAATACATTGAATGAAACTAATTATAAAATTTGAAATATTCCATAATCTCTAATTACATAATTCTAAATACAAAAGAAATTATTCTGAACGGTTTTGTTTTAGTTTTTACGTGAAACACCATTTTAAACTTATATAAATAATAATAAGATCTCCTAAATATCATAACTATACACTTTTTAATACACCAACTTTTTGATTGCCCAGAATAATACACCAACTATTTTATTTGTTCATTTTAAATCACGAATTATTTTACTTATTTATTTTAAATCACAAACTCAAATCATTTATCCATTTAACCAAATCATTTCACAATTTGGAATCATAAACAATTAAAAGATAGGAAAATAATAATTTTTAAATTTGATTAGTGAAAACATTTTCCTTTTATTTTTAAAATTTTTATTGTGAACCTCTTGTATATTTCCGAATTTTGTAATTTTTGTTCGATTTTTTACATAATTTTAAAGTATCTTTTTATTAAAATAGAAAAAAATATTTTTGTTTCAAAAAATATGTAACGGTCAACTAACGGTGATTTAGTTAAATGGATAGATAATTTGAGTTTGTGATTTAAAATAAGTAAGTAAAATAGTTCGTGATTTAAAATGAACAAATAAAATAGTTGGTGTATTATTCTGGGCAATCAAAAAGTTGGTGTATTAAAAAGCTAATAATAATTTAGTTGTATTAATATCGAATTTTCCCTGTAATATATTCTACCTGGTTATGTATCATTTTCAAAAATTCTTTGATGCAACATGTATTAAATATTATGACGAACCAGGTAGAATATAGAAACCCATAAAAGACATATTACTTGTGTATGCTTAAGATGAGATGTGAAGCACGACAACCTACAACGACATAAATTATTTTCATAAAAACTAAATGTAATCTTCTTTTAATAATATGAAAAAGTAGTATGGTAGATAGAGCTGTCATAGCGGGTCAACCCAGCTCATTAAGCCCATCCTGCAATGGGTTTTTTATTCTGCGGACCGCAATGGGTCGGCCCGCAAAGACCGCGGTCAACCGTAATTAAACCCAAACCCGACCCACTATATTTAATGGGTTTGACGGGCAACCCGCGGTTTTTTTATAAATTTCAAATAAAAACATAATTGCATACGTAAACTTAAAATAAGTGACAATTTTAATGTTGTTATTAAAAAAATATCGTAAAGTAAGCAAAATATCAAATTAAAATCCAAAATGATGAAAATTCATCCAAAATAATTCTTAATTGTAAAATAATGAAGCGTATGTAAAAGGAAAAGTAGAAAACCAAATAATAATTAATAAGAGTCATTTCTCATACATCCAGAGTCGATGGAGAAGGAGAGGAATGAAGTGCATCATTCTCAAATTCTTCATCTACATATATCACACTCATAATATCATAAATAAAAATATTTTTAACAAATTGATAATAAGAGTTTGATGGAAACATATATTTACATGTTTCATCATAAGATTCAAATTAGATATTGTAATATCTATATTTCTATATATATATATATATTATTATGTATATATATATTATTATGTATATAAATGTATAAGGTAAATATGACATATAGCGGGTAACCCGCTAACTCGCATCCCGTCGTGGACTTTACCCATTTAACCCGCAAACCAAACGGATCAATCCGTTAAACCCGCTTTTTAATGGGTAATGAAAACATAACTCATACCCGTCCCATGATGGGTTGGGATGGGTCCGGTCCGCAGGTTTATGCCCATATTGACAGCTCTAAAGGTAGATGTTAGCCACTAATTTAATTTCCAATTATCTAACTTTCAATTTAATATAATTAAGGGAAAATTCCATATTAATACACCAACTAAATTATTATTAGATTTTTAATACACCAACTTTTTAATTGCCCAAAATAATACACCAACTATTTTATTTGTTCATTTTTAATCGCGAACTATTTTAGTTTATTAAATTAAATCACAAACTCAAATCATCTATCCATTTAACCAAATCACCGTTAGTTGACCGTTACATATTTTTTGAAACAAAAATAATTTTTTCTATTTTAATAAAAATATATTTTAAAATTATGTAAAATATCCAACAAAAATTACAATATTCGGAAATATACAAAAGGTTCACAATAAAAAAATTAAAAATAAAAAGGAAAATGTTTTCACAAATTAAATTTAAAAAATTTATTTTCCTATCTTTTAATTGTTTATGATTTTAAATTGTAAAAATATTATTTTTTGAAACTTTTATTTTTGTTACAATATTTTTATATATTCTTAAATTTTCTTGTTTTTTACATAATTTTAAAGTATTTCTTTATTAAAATAACAAAATTTAGATTTTTTTTTTAAAATAAACTAACGGTCAACTAACGGTGATTTAGTTAAATGGATAGCTGATTTGAGTTTGTGATTTAAAATAAGTAAGTAAAATAGTTCGTGATTTAAAACGAACAAATAAAATAGTTGGTGTATAATTCTGGGCAATCAAAAAGTTGGTGTATTAAAAAGGTAATAATAATTTAGTTGGTGTATTAATATGAAATTTTCCCTATAATTAAACACTATAGTCACATACACAAACCTAAAATTCACAAATAACATATAGTGTAAGGAGTTAAATATAAATGCACCCATAGAATTTAATTAAAATGTCTCACAGTAAGTCCTAAAGTAAAGTTAAACACCAAATTTTACTTAATAAAAATTATCCTATTAAATTATCATACTGCTTGTTTACGTATATGTAAAAAGAGCATCACGTAACAAGTTGAAAAGCAAATAAGAGTTGATTAAGATGATAGTCCAAATAAAAAAACTAATTATAATAGTACCCCTGCAATGCACGGACTTCGACCTAGTATAATATTAAGAGGGTAAGATTGTGTAGGTAGGGTTTATTTGAATTTAATTTTGAGTGTTTATGTGTAGTTTTGTGAAATAATTTTGAAATGGTGTAGTTTCGTGAAATGTAATTCAAATGGTGTAGTTTTATAATTCTCCCTTTAATTTTGAGTGTTTAAGTGTAGTTTTGTGAAATTATTTTGAAATAATGTAGTTTTGTAAAATGTAATTCAAATAGTGTAGTTTTGTAATTCTCCCATAAATAAACTATTTTAAAAAATAAAGGGAGAATTATAAAACTACACCATTTGAATTACATTTCACAAAATTACATCATTTCAAAAATACTTCACAAAATTACACATAAACACTCAAAATTAAATCCAAATAAACTATACCCACACAATCTTACCCCTTTAATACTATACCCTAAACACTAATTAGCGAACCCAAATGAAAAATTTTTAATTTTGGTGATTTTTAAAAGAGTAAATCAAGCTTTTAAAAGTTTGAAAAGATGTAACTATGTAAAAAAATTAAATTAGATAAAATTTTGTGAACGAAGAGTTGAAAAGGCGTAGTTTTGTCGATTCGTCGAAAATAAATCAACTATCATGGAAGAAGAGTTGAAACCAGTAATTTTGTGAATTCCTCGTCATAAAAACAAAAAAAAAATATTGAAAAAGAAACTTTGCAGCCCAAGAAAAAAAATTAAAAAATAAACTTGGCAAAGAAATAGAATCCGTAAAGGACGATGACTTGAGAGGAAGACCGTTGACAAAGTCAGAATCGAACAGCAACCGTCGATATATGGCGGCTCTAATCTCAACCACACGATCTTCCCCCATCTCTCTCTTCTGTCTTCTGTCTTCTCTCCCCTTCTTCATCTTCCTCGCAATTACTGCGAAAACACACATCTCTCTACTCAATTTTCACTCTCTTAGCTAACTTTCTTATTATACACATTATTATTATATATAAACGATACAAGACGACCTATTAGATTCACTACATCCTCTAAAATCAAATCAATAGTGAAAAGCTTTACTTGACTTCATCGATTTAGAGAGAGAGATATGAACACCAGCGGCGGCGGCGGCGGCCAATACACTGATTTTCCGACGATGCAGACACACGACGGAAAGTTCATAAGCTACGATATCTTCGGTAGTTTATTCGAAATCACTTCCAAGTATCTTCCTCCTATCATACCAATAGGTCGCGGCGCTTACGGAATCGTTTGGTATGTTCTCGCTTGATTTCTTCTTCTTCTTATTATTTTCTCTGGAGATTTTGAGTTTTTGATTGTCTCTTTTGATTTGGTGAAGCTCTGTGTTGGATTCGGAGACGAACGAGATGGTTGCGATGAAGAAGATAGCGAACGCCTTTGATAATCATATGGACGCTAAGCGTACGCTTCGCGAGATCAAGCTCCTTCGTCATCTTGATCATGAAAACGTATGTATAAATATTACGATTTTTGTCGAAAACTAATTTCATTTGATTAGGGTTTTTTTTTTTATTATTGATTTTGGTGGCTTTGCAACAGATTATAGCTATAAGAGACGTTGTTCCTCCACCACTTCGAAGACAGTTCAATGATGTTTACATCTCCACTGAATTAATGGACACTGATCTTCACCAAATCATCAGATCCAACCAGAGTTTATCAGAGGAACACTGTCAGGTAAACTAACTACATGTTCTTGATTAGGGTTTCAATAATGGAGAAGACATGAAAACTGATTATGTTGAATCTTGTTCTTTTGTAACAGTACTTTCTATATCAGCTTCTTAGAGGTCTCAAGTACATCCACTCGGCTAACGTTATTCACAGGGACTTGAAGCCGAGCAATCTTCTTCTTAACGCCAACTGCGATTTGAAGATCTGTGATTTCGGTCTAGCTAGGCCTACTTCGGAGAATGATTTCATGACGGAGTACGTTGTCACGAGGTGGTATAGAGCACCTGAGCTTCTTTTGAACTCGTCCGACTACACTGCTTCTATTGATGTTTGGTCTGTTGGTTGTATCTTTATGGAGCTCATGAATAGGAAGCCTCTGTTCCCCGGTAAAGACCATGTTCATCAAATGCGCTTGTTAACAGAGGTAAAAGATTAGTACTTTTATAATGGATTCAAGGTTATGCCTTTTTCGAAATATTTGATGAATGTATGAATCTTGCAGTTGCTTGGCACACCTTCAGAATCTGATCTCGGGTTTACACACAACGAAGACGCCAAAAGATACATCAGGCAGCTTCCCGTCTTCCCTCGCCAGCCTTTAGCGAAACTTTTCTCTCATGTTAACCCATTGGCCATTGATCTAGTTGACAGAATGTTGGCTTTTGACCCCAACAGAAGAATCACTGGTAAGTTATATAATATCTGAATGATATGTTCTCTTATTGTTTGAGTCAAAACTAAAAGACAACCTTCCTTTATTTTGCTGTGCGCAGTTGAAGAAGCTCTAAATCACCAGTACCTTGCCAAATTGCACGACCCAAATGATGAGCCAATATGTCTAAAACCATTCTCTTTCGAGTTTGAACAACAATCTCTAGATGAGGAACAGATCAAGGAGATGATCTACAGGGAAGCCATATCACTCAATCCAACATATGCTTAGATGGAGCAGCAATCCTGTGAATGCCCCGGTATTACTCAATACCCAATCCGAATGGCTGCTTAGTATCTACGCCTGTTCTTTTATTCATGTACTTTCTCTACATATGTAATCTTGTATTCCTATTTGTTTGTTCAATGTTTTATTACTGCTAGTAAACGAATGTAGCTCTTATGTAAAGTACTCCAATCTATGAAAGCATTTCTCCAGACCTTTTTTTACTTCACATACCAGAGTCTTACTTATGGTAAACATTAGAGAAGAAAGAATATCATATTGTTATGTACTCATCTAGCAGGTAGAACCAGAGTCAAAGCTCATCGAGGTGAGTTGTCTATTTCAACATTCAATTATTTTTTCGTAGTTTATTTTGCGATCTTGGCCTTAGCTAGGCAATAATTTAGCAAATGGGTCTTTCTTTAGTGATATCCTTTTACATGATTATTTGTAGTTGACTTATTAAAAAATGTTAGATGGGAAAAAAATGTTAAAAGCTGACAATGATGGCTCAACACACATCAATGGAAAGATTTGAGTTTATTGTCTTACTTTCTTTATGTTTCTTGTTTGAATCTTGCAGCGCTTGGCGAATTAAATATCGTAGACCAGAGGAAGTCATTATTCTTTAAACAACCTCGTTGATGTGTCATTGTTTATATATATATTTCAGAGTTTCAGGCCATAGTTGACTCAAAAAGAGAGCAAAAGATCTCTGCTTGGTTTTGAGACATGGCTGGTTCAGTATCCGGCGATGCAGAAATAGCAATGTCAGCAGATTCAACCACCAAACGCCGCGGTGGCGGTTGGATAACTTTTCCGTTTATGATAGGTAAGAGACTATGTTTCTCTGTTTTCATATTTCTCAAACAACCATTAATGAAAACATATAAGATACTGAAGCTATCTTTATATTTTTTGCAGCTACGCTGTTAGGCCTGACGATAGCTGCGTGGGGTTGGTTACTTAACTTGATCGTCTACCTAATAGAGGAATTTAACGTGAAGAGCATCGCTGCTGCTCAGATCGCCAACATTGTTAGTGGTTGTATCTGTATGGTTCCAGCCATTGGAGCCATTGCTGCTGACTCTTTCTTTGGAACCATCCCTGTTATCTCAGTTTCTGCTTTCATTTCTCTTACGGTAAAAAGTATTTCAGTATTTGATTATGCCATTTCCTGTCTATAAGATTCTAAAAGCACAAAAGTTAACCGATTGTATTCCTTGTTCAGGGCGTTTTCCTGCTGACTCTAACAGCTTCACTCGACTCTTTGAGACCCACTCCTTGTGAAACATCTTCAAGCCTATGCCAATCACCTTCGAAAATCCAGCTCGGTGTTCTTTACACGGCTTTAACTCTAGCTTCTATAGGTACAGGTGGGGCACGGTTTACTTTAGCTACAGCTGGTGCGAACCAATATGAGAAAACTAAAGACCAAGGAAGCTTTTTCAACTGGTTTTTCTTCACAACATATCTAGCCGGGGCTATAAGTGCAACCGCAGTTGTCTACACCGAAGACAACATCAGCTGGACCTTCGGGTTTGGTCTGTGCGTAGCTGTTAATCTTTTCAGCTTTGTGGTTTTCATCTCGGGGAGAAGATTCTACAAGCATGATAAGCCCTTGGGAAGTCCCTTCACAAGTCTACTTTGCGTCATCTTCGCCGCGATACGCAAAAGAAAAGCTGTGGTTTCCATGGAGGAGAAAGACTACCACAATGAATCAACTGTGATTCCCTCAAAGAGCTTGAGGTAAAAGAAACCATCTTGAAAAACAGTTGTTTCATTGTAACATTGAGAGGCTATTTTAACGAGTCTTCAAACATCGCAGGTTCTTTAACCGAGCAGCGTTGAAACAAGAAGACGAGGTTAAACCAGATGGCACAATTTGTAACAGGTGGAGACTATGCAGTGTCCAACAAGTGGAAGATTTCAAAGCAGTCATAAGAATCATACCTCTTGCGTTAGCCACAATCTTCTTGAGCACTCCAATCGCGATGCAGCTAAGCTTAACAGTTCTTCAAGGCCTGGTGATGGACAGGAGGCTTGGCTCTAGCTTCAAAATCCCTGCAGGCTCTCTCCAAGTCATAACACTTCTCTGCACTTGCCTATTTATCATAGTCAACGACCGGTTTCTCTACCCATTTTACAGAAAGCTAACGGGAAAGTTCCTCACACCGCTACAACGAGTTGGGATAGGCCATGTTTTCAACATTGTAAGCATGGCCGTGACTGCCATTGTCGAAGCAAAGCGATTGAAGGTAGTACATAACGGTCATCTGCTCGAGTCATCATCTATCGCTGACATGTCGGTCTTGTGGCTATTCCCTCCGCTAGTCATAGTTGGAATCGGTAAGAGATTAACTTAAAAGACAAATCTATCAACTTGAATTGACATCAAACAAACCGATTATGTTATTTGTTTTTTCTTTTGATTCTTGCAGGAGAGGCCTTCCATTTCCCAGGGAATGTAGCTCTTTGTTATCAAGAGTTTCCAGAGTCGATGAGAAGCACAGCGACGTCGATAACCTCGGTGGTGATTGGGATATGTTTCTACACAAGCACTGCAATAATCGATTTGATTCAGAGGACCACCGCGTGGCTACCAGATGATATAAACCACGGAAGAATGGACAATGTGTACTGGGTTTTAGTCATAGGAGGAGTCTTGAATCTCGGATACTTCCTTGTGTGTTCTTGGGTTTACAGATACAGAAACCTCAAGGATGATGATAGTGTTGATCATGAACAAGATGTTGCTGTCCCTAACTCTACTACTTTGTCCCCCACCTGATTTTATAAGTTAAAGAAGAAAGAACATGTTCTCTGTTAAAAGCAAGGCCCTTGACTATGAATTTAGTGGTTAGTTATATTGGCAACTCCTGAATTTCTGCTACTGTATTTGCATATTTTCTTTTGGTTTTATAGATATGAAAACATCAAAGGTTATATATAATGAATACAAGATCTTTATTATTTTTTACACGAGTGGGTTTTTGTATACCACTTTTTACATCGAAATACATGAAAGAAATAAAAAGAGAAAACCTTGAGCAACTATTTCTTTTGTTGCCAAGATAAGAATTTTTTGGGGTTAACTCTGAAAACTTTTTTTATGGTAAATGATATAGTCAGAATAGTCCACTAATCGGATTTTACAAAAAGTTGAGCAACTATCTTTATATGCATGAAAATAATATATACTAAAAAAAAATATTTACACTTACGACTAGGATTCGACAACATTTACATTGACTTTTAGTTAGTAAATGCTAGATTTCATATGTCTTAACCAATTTATACTTTCAGTAATTAACTTAGTATCCATTAGCATAATATACAATACAAACAGTATATTACACATAAGAGTTAGGATTATGACTCATCAACATACACATGGACTTTTAGTTAGTATATGGTAGGTTTTGTATGTTTACCACTTTACACATGGAAGTACATCAAAAAGAGAGAAAGCTTTTCGGCAACTATAACATTAAAATGGTAAATTGCTCTTGGGATAAGTTTTTTAGTTAATATATTGTAGATTTCGTATATTTGCCATTTTCTACATGAAAAAATAAAACAAGGAGTATTCGAACAATAAACATAAAAATAGTCTAAATAATGGAGAAAACTCTCATCAATTATTTTAGTTACATTAGAATAATATACATAAGACTCAACAACATACATCGTTGTATTTTAGTCAACATTTGATAGAATTATTAGATTTCAATACCAAGTTGAAAATAAATTAACATAATGAAACAGAGATTGCTTTCACAAGGAGAAAATTCATATCATATAGTAGGCCTGGGCATATTAACCTGAACCTGTAGACCCGAACCTGGACCCGAACCTGTAAAAACCGAACCTGAACCCGAACCGAAATTAGAGGTGGAACATGTTGGGTATGTTTTGACCATACCCGTGGGTACAGGTTCGGGTCCGGATAAGAACCTGTACCCGAAGAGGATCCGAAGAGGAACCTGTTACTTAATAAAATACAAGATTCAAGAGTACAAGACATTTCATTTTTTGTAACTTTGAGTTTGAACTTTGCATTATGAATTTAAGGTTTACTTTGTTTTTCACTTTGAAGTTTGAACTTTGAATTTTAGTTTTTATTTTTGGATAAAGACAATTAGACAATCTTTTTAAGTTCAGGTTTTTTACAATTTTGGGTAAAAATACCTGAAACATGTACCCGAACCTGTACCCGAAAGAAACCTGTAAAAATTCGGGTATTTTGGGTAGAACCTGAACCCGATAGGACCCGAACCTGTACCCGACCCGAAACATTACAGTATTTAAATGAGTCCAATTTATGTATACCTGTTGGAACCTGTACCCGTTAGGACCCGAACCTGGACCCGAACCGAATACCCGTTTGCCGAGGCCTATCATATAGAATAGACCATTTTATTTATACAATATAAAAAGATACGTTAATCACAAAAACGAGATATTGGTTAATAATATATTCACATCAACATGTTGTTCCTTGACGACAAGAGTGGATCAAATGTCACAACCTAATTATGTATTTTTCATAAGTAAATAAAATCAAAATCATTACTCAAATGATTTAGGCAATATACTTCTTTTGTATTTGCTTATATATAACTAAAAAGTCTTTTTTCTCTAACATACACAAATTTAAACTTACTCTCGACTTATCTCTGCCATGGCTGAATCAGTTCTTAGTGACACAGAAGCACATCGCGATACAAGCCACAGACGCGGCGGTTGGATCACTTTTCCGTTCATAGCGGGTAAGTGTTTCGAGATTTTTTTCTATATCATAACGCAATAAACTACAGAAAATCGTTCATTTTGTACATGAAAAGTACTTTTCGGATATTTCATCCATATACGTATCGAAAAAGTTGTCTAATAATATATTGAACAAATATTTTCATAAAACTTATACACAGCTACATATAATTTTTTGTCTAGTATTGACTTCAATCATGTTAGGTAAACGTTAAACTTTCGTGGTGTGGTCAGAAACCTTACACAATTTATCGTTTCGTTTTGTCACTAAACTATATAAATCATATGAAAAAATATGAGCCTTGATGAGCTTTTACTTGTATAGTAGCTTTACTCGACAGAGAGAGTACAAACATGTTTGCATCGCAACACGCTTGAAACAATCGACATAGCCATCACTCACATTTTTAACAACCTCGCGAATGTTTTGTTGGTTTTCTTCGCAGCTACGTACTCAGGCATCTGCTTAACTTCTTTCGGATGGTTACTGAACATGATCGTCTACTTGATCGAAGAATTCAACATAAAGAGCATCGCCGCGGCTCAGATTTCAAATATCGTCAATGGTTGTGTCAATATGATTCCCCTAGTCGCGGCCATCATAGCCGATTCCTTCTTTGGGAACATTCGTATCATCTCGGCCGCAACTTTTATTTCTCTCATTGTAAGTCAAAAACCACGATTAATTTTCATCGAATCTCTTCTAATTTACGCTACAAAACATTTACCAGAGTACTGTTTAATAAATGTTTCCCAGGGCATTGTTCTATTCACATTGACCGCGTCTTTAGACCACTTGAGACCTCAAAAATGTGAAACAGGGTCACTCTTATGCCAATCACCGACGAAACTCCAGCTCGGGGTCTTGTACGCATCTTTAACTCTAGTATCCATTGGTTCAGGCGGGTCACGGTTCACATTAGCAGCAGCTGGTGCAAACCAGCATGAGAAAGCTAAGGATCAAGCAAGCTTCTTTAACTGGTTCCTCTTGGCAGGATATATAGGCGGACTTATAGCCGCGACAGGTGTTGTATACACTCAAGACAATGTTAGCTGGAAGCTCGGTTTTGGTATATGCGCCGCTGTTAATCTGATCTGTTTCATCGTTTTCATTTCCGGGATTAGGTTCTACAAGCCTGATAAAGTAATGGGGAGTCCCTTCACAACCATGATGCGCGTTGTAGTCGCGGCTACTGTGAAGAGAAAAGAGGTTATTTCTTTGGAAGAAGAAGACTATCACCACGGGCTCGGAAAAGAGTTCAGTGCCTCTTCTCCGGTGCCCTCCAATACTTTTAGGTAAGAACAAAATATTGGTCGTGGTGAAGGGGCTTTTTAACATTCTTTGATACCGGGTCTAAGGAGATTTTGGGCTTAGGTCCCAAACTTTTTATTATTGAAAAACAACACCTAGAAGTTGAAATGAAAGTGATTTTCTTGGGCAGGTTCTTGAATCGCGCGGCGCTAATGACGAAAGATGACAGCTCGAATCATAACATGTGGAGGCTATGCTCTGTTCAAGAAGTAGAAGATTTCAAAGCCGTTCTCCGGCTTCTACCTTTATGGGCATCCGTTATAATCCTCAGCACTCCAATAGCCATGCAAATGAGCTTAGTGGTCCTCCAAGCTATGGCCATGGACCGTGGCATCGGCCCTCACTTCAAAGTCCCGGCCGGGTCTCTCCAAGTCATATCAAACCTCTCCACATGCGCCTTTCTCGTACTAAACAAATTACTTTTCTATCCCATGTACCAAAAGCTAACCCGCAAACGGCTAACACCGCTTCAACAAGTCGGTATAGGCCATCTTTTCACTATCTTAAGCATGGCGATATCCGCAGTCGTGGAAGCGAAAAGGCTTAAAAGAGTGGAAAATGGACATCCCATGTCGGTTTTATGGTTGTTTCCGCCTCTTGTGGTAGTTGGAATAGGCGAGGCCATTCATTTCCCCGCGAATGTCGCGTTGTTCTACGGGGAATTTCCAGAGTCTCTTAGGAACACCGCGGCTTCGTTGACCTCGGTGGTGATTGGAATCTCTTTCTATTTGAGCGCGGCTCTAACGGATTTGATCCAGAGGACCACCGCGTGGTTACCAAACGACATTAACCGCGGGAGAGTTGACGATGTTTATTGGGTTTTAACTCTCGGAGGATTCTTGAATTTCGGGTTTTTCATTCTTTGTTCTTGGTTTTACAGATACATAAACCTCAAGGATTATTATGATGATCTTGAACAAGATCCTGAAGATGTGACAACTTAAGACAACTACATGTTTTGTTTGTTTGAATTTTATGTACAGTGTTGCCATGTCTTTACTAAGTATGTTATCTGTTTATTGATTGTGAACCATTAGCCTTGTGTGTTTATATTTACCATTTTGTTGGTATTGTTTCCTTCTTGTTTTTACCACAATACTAGGTGGTTTAACCCGCGCGCATGGCGCGGATATAAATAATTTTTAGAAAAAATAAATAAAACAAATTCAAATGTTATATTAATGAAAAATAATATTTCTCTTAAGCTAAACGCTAACATCACGATGAGATAAATAAAACCAAATGTAATATATTAACAATAAAAAAATAAAAACTTAAAAAAGATCAAACATTTAAAAATTGTGGTTTTGTGTTTTATGGTGGACTTATATTATTTAAATACAAAATTTGTAACATTTTTATAGTTTTGAGTTTTTGTTAAAGAAATATAGTCTTGGTTAGAGATTTTACATAAAAATCATCAATTAAAATGAAAATTTGTTAAAAACGTATGTATGTGTGCTATTAAAACATATGTTTGTTACGTATATTTTTATTCTACGAAATAATATGTTTGACACTTAAAAAGACGTTAAAGATATATGTCCACAAATTAATTTGGATAATATAAAACAAAGCATATTCAACAAAAATAGTTTTATGAGAATTAGATAAAAACCCATTAATGAAGATGTTAAAAATTATAATAGCTTTAGATTTCAAAAAATATTAAATTGTATGATGTAGGTCAAAAATTATAAGTTTATATATTTATAAGAATAAATTAATAGTTATCAAACATTTAAAAGAAGTTACATTTATAATATTTGCATAAATATTAGAAACTTAGTGATCAAACTTGAATCATCGTGTATGTAAGCAAAATGAATTAGACAATTTATAATAATAATAATATTATTAATAATAAGTGTATTTTCCCCCTTTATTTCTCTCTTATCTATAATAATACATAAAACTAATTAAATATTTTTTAAAAAATTATTCCCCAAAATTTCAGTTGCCACGTAAAGACCAATTCTCGGATTTTATAGAAGGTATATATTTTTTGTTTTGTTTTTAATTATGTGATTGTTATATTTTTTGTTGACAATTACTTTTTTGTAGCAACGTTCCTTATAAGATTTAATTTCTTAAATGTATGTGTTACTTCCATATTTATTATTAATTTTATATTCTTGGTTATATATTGTTATTTTGAGAACTTTAATGTTTTTTTATAGATTTTGCATAATTTAGATTTAGTTTTCCTTTTAAAATTCTCTATGTAATCGCTTATTTATAATTAAGCACATTCTTGTGTTTTGTTACTCTTTTTGTAATTATGGATACTTAAATATCATCGATTTTATTGTTGTTCGAAATTGTTTGAAAGTTTTTTCAGTTTGTCTCTTTAATTTTCGAAATCATTTGCTTATATTTTTAGTTTTCTTCTTTCAATCTTTTACCATAAATTGACATTAATATGGTTTAGTCACATTTTAAAACAAAATTTGATTTTTTCCTTTTAGATCTAGTGTTAGGTGTCTTATATATTTTTTTATCTTAAATAACTTTTTTTATCTTAACTTTTTTTTGGCGCGACACATAAGCTAAATTACACATATTTTTTATGCATGATTTATAGTAATACTATTAATGATAAGTAAATATATTTAATTATAATATAAATTAAAATCCAAAAACTTGACATCGTATATTTTTTTAGAAGATATTATTGAAATTTAGAAAATATTATATTAATAAAAAATACATGATAATATTTAAAAAATATTAATGAAATTTCGAAAATATTAAATTAATAAATAATATATGATAATATAAACGTTTGAGAAATAAAAGGGATAGTCATAAACAAATATTAAAATATATCCTTAATTTTCCTCATTGTGCGACACATAAGTCAAATTACTTGTCATTTATTATATATGATATTTCTAATAAAATTTATAATAAATTAAAAATTTTGGTATATATGGTATTTTTGTTTGAAATTTATTTAGGCGCGCGGGTCAAACCTTCTATATAATATAATTAATTGTCATTTATTGTATACACAATATAAATTAAAATACCAAAAAGATAGCGTACACCTTTTAGTAAATTTATTGAAATTTCAAAAAGTTTGTATTAATAAGTAACATATGGTAATATAAATTATGAGAAATAAAATGGATAATTACAAACAATTTTCGAAAATATAAAATTAATTAAATATAAAACAATTTTCTTAATTTTCTCTTTGCACAACACGTAGGCAAAACTACTTGTCATTTATTATATATGAAAATATTAATTTAAATATAAAATAATTTCCTTAATTTTCTCTAGTAATAAATAAATATTTTAAATTATAATATATATTAAAATACCAAAAAGATATTGTACACTTTTTAGTAAATTTCAATATATTAGTAATAATTAAATATTTTAAATTATAATATAAATTAATATACCAAAAAGATATTGTACACTTTTTAGTAAATTTATTGAAATTTCGAAAATATTATATTAATAAATAATATATGATAAAATAAATTATGAGAAATAAAAGGGATAATTACAAACAATTTTCGAAAATATTACTTTAATTAAATATAAAAATACAAATTATGAGAAATAAAAGAGATAATTACAAACAATTTTCGAAAATATTAAATTTATTAAATATAAAATAATTTCCTTATTTTTCTCTTTGGACGACACGTAGGCAAAACTCCTTGTTATTTATTATATATGATACCTCGGTTCTAAAACTCTCTAGCCTAGCCGATTACTCTCCCGAGTTTCCGCTACTCATTGGTCGTCCGCGTCGATTAAGTTTTTGGCCGCGTAAATTTAATGACCAAAATAACGACGTCTAATTCTATAAAATTTCGCATAATCTAGTTAATTTTTGATTATTTTCTGACTAATTTGATCATTTCTATTTAAATTTTATAATTTTTTTGATAAATTATTAGTTTTAGAGGTTAATAACATTATAAATGATAATAAAAAATCAATATAAAGTGAAAAAATATATAAAAATATAAATTTATTCTAAAGTTACTCCCCGATTAATCCCAAAAAAATCTCCGATTTTTTCGCTATGCGCTAGGCCTTGCTGCCCGCACGCGTAGCGCCTAACGAGTTTTAGAACCTTGCAATATACTAACCATACTGCCACGACATTTAACCAATCATAAACCTTGACTTAATCAAATATAATTAAAAAATAAATCATTTTACTGGATTTTACCAAATTACCCTGACTTAGCTTGCTCTCCAAGTATTTGACTTGGTCTGTTACTCTGCTTCTCTTCTTCCTATTAATATCTTCACTCTCTACGCTCTCTTAACACATCTTCTTCAACTCTTTTTGATTCCTTTCTTCTTCAACCTTCAAAATTTGCTGCCATGGAGTTTCCATCAAACATCAGCTCTGTAACCGTTCCTCCTAAGAGAGGCCAAATCAAGATAATGATCGCTCGTGACTTACTCAGATCGGTGACCTCCTCGACAGCCTCTCCTTCGAGGAGAAGCCGAATCAAGACCATGATCGCTCGCGATCTGGTCAGATCGGCTAGTTCAATAGCCTCTCCACGCACGGAGAACAACATCGGAGAAGTCAGCAAGAGAGGAGGAGGCTGAGCCGCCACTTAGCCTTTAGAAGATAATCTCTAATTAATGTTGGATTCATCTCAAAAGATGATCAGATTGGACCGGATCGATCTTCGCTTACATGCTATATATCTTGATTTTTGAATCTTTAATTCCCTGTGATATATTTTTTGTTCTTTTTGAAGATTTGTTGTATAAAGTGTGGTGTAATACTTTTCACTGTAAAAAAATATCATGTAAAAAAATGTGTACCCGATTGAATTTACCTAATGTAAAAAAGTTTATGTAAAAAAGTTTGAATCACAAAACTACACCTTTTGAATTATATTTCACAAAACTACGCCATTTTCAAAATACTTCACAAATCTACACCTAAACATTCAAAATTAAATTCAAATAAACTCTACCCAAACAATCCTACCCTCTTAATACTATACCCTAAACACTAATTAGCGAACCCAAATGAAAAAAAATTAATTTTGAAAATTTTTTAAAGGTTAAATCAAGCTTTTAAAATTTTGAAATGGTGTAAATATGTGAAAATATTAAATGAGGAGTAGTTTTATGAAGAAGGGGTTGAAAGGGTGTAGATTTGTGAATTCCTCATATTTCATTTGGATGTGTTGCTCATATGAATTGAGTTAATACTGTTATTAATCATACAAAAGTATATATCTCTATTTTAAATTAATTTTTAGAGTGATTGAACACAAAAAAACTAGGTAAGTATCCGCGCCTTGCGCGTGAAAGGATATTGTGGAAGACCATGAACTGATCAATATAGGGCTGAACATTTAACCCGATATCAGAAACCCAAAACCGAATCGATCTGAAAAATCCGGTTTGATCCGGTTTCGGTTCTCATATTAACATATCGAATTTTAATATTTTTAACTCGGGTTTCCATTCTAACCTGAACCGACCTGAGACTCGAAGATATACACATGTATATAGTTTTGATAATGTAATTAAGATTTTAGTAGATTGTTTCAATTTTTTGTGGGTTATATGAATAAGCCGAACCAAAACCCGAACCTTAATTACCCGAAATAAGACCAAAAATTCTTACCAAAAATATGTAAAACCTAAAAATCCGAACCAAAAAAATCAAAAAAACCCGAACCGAATAATATTTAGTTCGAGATAAGGTTTTGTTAAATATATGAAACTCTACTTGAACCCGAATAGATTCGAACCGAACATAACTGTATTTGTAAATAAATCGAACGGATTCTATATCTTTTAACCCGAAAAACCCGAACTCGAATGAGCGTGACCTGAAAATCGAATGCCCATGCTCCAATCCACTAATCAAAGTTCCCAATACCTGTTGGCGATTTATAGTCATGCATCTATGAAATACCTTTATCAAAAGCCGAAATAACTAATCAATTTTTTCAAGCTTATTCGAAGAAAAAGACCCGCATTATGCATACCTGATAAACGAAGGCGCGATCCGTTTACCGAAATTCGCATTAGACGAAGGTCCGCTTTAATGATTTTGTATGTTATAAAGTCTTATTTAATTATAAGATTTCTTATTTTGTGTCTTATTTTTTCAATGTGGAAGAAATTTAATTCTTAAAAGCTTTATATGTGGCATGAATTCGTTGGACCTGAAATATAATTTATAGAATTCGCCGAACAAAAATTATTCAAAAATATAAGGACTAAAATGCAAAAAAAATAAAAAATATCCTAAAAATTCTCACGTCACGACACGTATGCGTTGTCTCTCTTTTAACAGTATAGACAATTTTTAGAGTGATTGAACACAAAAAAATAACTTAAATTCGTGAATATTTCTTTCTAGTAAATTTTACCGGCAAAATAACCTTTGTCCGAAAAGTTACCGTCATGATTTGTATAAAAGGGGTTGAAACTGAAACTACACGAAGTTTGAGGTCGAATGTGTTAGAAATTGAAAATATAAGGCTAATAATTATTGGGAAAAATGCCATTTAAATCCTCAACTATTTTCAAAACGACGTTTTAATCCTCAACTTTCACTTTCCCTTTTAAATTATCAACTTTTCATTGACTTTTTCGTTAAATAATGAAGTTTTGTTGACTTGTTTAATTTAAGGCCCGACGTTAAATCGAAACTAACAGCCGTTAATTGTTGTTAACTCCACCGTTTACTGTTCCGTTTAATGAAAACGACGTCGTTTTATACTTGTCAAAACGACGTCGTTTTGTTCATCTTCAACACCATAAAATCCCCAAAAATTTTCAGAACCCTAACTTCTCTAAATTGTTTTTTCTCTCCTAATGCGGCACAAATCTCTTCCTCTCCGCTTGGCACAACTGAAACAATCAAACGCCATAACTTCAAGACAAGCTACCATTGAAGCTTTGTTAATGGAATCTCCTGAGATAACTCATCCACCCAAGCGACAATGTAGTGGTAATGATGGAGAAGAAGAAGAAGACGCAGTGAGTGATGACGATTGTGCAGTGATTGGAGATGAAGATTGTGACGAGGAGGTGCGTTATGTTGACGAAGAAGAGCATGACGAACATCCTGACGATGTTCATGAAGAAACGTGTGTCGATTTTGTAGCTGAGTTTGGAGAGAGTGTGAGAGAAGACGATGTCAGTGATGGAGAAAGTGGATACGATATATGGGACGAAGAGGAGATTTCTGAGCCGCTATCACACAGTGACGACGACAATGATTTTGCAGATGAAGCTGTTCCAAGCCGATTCGAAGATCCTGAAGATTATCTCAGTTTGGGGAAAACATACGATTGCCCAGATGATTTCAAGCTTGCTGTTCTCAAGTACTCTCTGAAGAGTCGATATGACGTGAAGCTGTATAGGTCACAGAGTATGAAGATTGGTGTAAAGTGTTGTGACACTGATAATGATTGTGAATGGAGATGTTATTGTGCTTATGATAAGAAGAAGCAGAAGATGCAAGTGAAGATCTTCAATAACGTGCACAAGTGTGTAAGGTCTGGCTACACCAAAATGCTGAAACAAGGTAGTATTGCTTGGTTATTTGGTGAAAGGTTGAGAAAAAATCCCAAAATAACTAACAAGCAGATGGCTGAAGAGATCAAGCGAGAATATAACTTGGAAGTGAGTGTTAATCAATGTTCTAAAGCAAAAAAAAAAATATGAAAGAAAGAAAAGCTACTCATGAAGAGCATTTCTCGCGTATTTGGGACTATCAAGCATAGATCTTCAGAAGCAATCAAGGGTCAGCTTTTGAAATTGAAATTGTTCCTGGCCCAACCATTGGAAGCTTACAAAGGTTTCTTCGATGCTTTATCTGTTTCAAATCGCAAAAAAAGTCATGGTAACAAACATGTAGACCCATTATTGGAATAGATGGTGCGTTTTTGAAATGGGATATCAAAGGGCATTTGTTAGCCGCAACTGGGAGAGATGGTGACAATAGGATAGTCCCCATAGCTTGGGCTGTAGTAGAAATAGAAAACGATGACAATTGGGATTGGTTTCTTAAGATGCTCTCTGCAAGTTTAGAGCTTGGAGATGGAAGAAAAGTGGCCATTATTTCAGACAAGCAATCGGTTAGTTAAACCAAACTTATTCATTGAGAATGATGATATTTGCAGCCATGTTTTTTAACAATCATGTTTACTTATTGTTGTGTGTGCATGGTTTAGTTAAAGCAATCCATAATGTCATTCCAGAGGCTGAACATCGCCAATGTGCTAAGCACATCATGGACAATTGGAAGAGAAACTGTCATGACATGAAGCTACAACGACTCTTATGGAAAATTGCAAGAAGCTACACAGAAGGAGAGTATGAATCATATATGGTAGAGTTACAAGCTTACAATCCAGGTGCCTATGCTACTCTTTTAAACACTCAGCCTAAAACTTGGTCTAGAGCCTTCTTTAGAATAGGTACATGTTGCAATGATAACTTAAACAACCTCAGTGAGTCTTTCAATAAGACAATTAGACTAGCTAGGAGAAAACCTCTACTAGATATGTTAGAGGATATTAGAAGGCAGTGTATCGTGCGTAATGAGAAAAGGTATGTGATGGCCGGAAGGTTAGAGACTAGATTCACTAAGAAAGCCCATAGTGAGATAGAGAAGATGATTTCTGGATCACAATTTTGTGAGAGATGGATGACTAGGCACAACAAACATGAGGTTAGGTTAGGTAACGAGACGTTCACTGTGGATATGAATGACAACACTTGTGGTTGTAAGAAGTGGCAAATGACACGTATACCTTGTGTAAGCAAGATGGACACAACATAACACGCTGCCCGAATGAAAGGGTTCCATCTCAACCAAAAAGACCAAGGGGCAGACCAAGGAAAGCTCATGTTTGTTTTCTTTAGTCATTTATGTTGTTTTGTGTAATTATATGAACACTTATATATCTACTATAAACAGGAACCAAGGAATATCTTGTTTGGACAAGGACAATCATCTCAAGGAACACAAAGTTCACAAGTACAAGGACAAGCACAAAGACAACCACCAAGACAAGCACAAGGACAAGCACAAAGACAACCACCAAGACAAGCACAAAGAGAAGCACCTAGAGAAGCACCTAGACAAGCACCTCAAGGACAAGCATCTGAAGGACAATCATCTCAAGGACAAGCATCTCAAGGACAATCATCACAAGGAGAAGGATCACACAGAACAAGGAATGGAGTATCATCACAAGGTGAAAAAGCACAGAGACAAGATCTGCAAGGTTGGGCTTCATGGTTTGAGTAAACATGACTAGCTTTTGAACTAGTTTTTAAATCATCTACTTTTGTGTTTTAACTCTGTTTTAATCTGCTATTTTGGGTTTTGTACTCTCTGTTTCAATCGGCTATTTTTGGGTTTTGTACTCTCTGTTTTATTGTGTTTGAAACCTTGTTTTAGTGTTTTGTACTCTCTATTTTAAAACCTTGTTTTAGTGTTTTGTACTCTCTGTTAAAACTATGATTCAACCTCTGTTTTAGTGTGTTTACAACATAACACAGATTTATCTAAAGACAAGTTCATTTCAACACAACAAAACAAGACAAGTTCATAAACCAAAGACAAGTTCAAACCAACAAAATACAAAAAGTCATAAATTAAAGACAAGAACATCTCGACTTCTTTGTGACATTAAGAACTAAGAACAAGTCTTGGCTTATTCTCATTCTTCACATTACAAAACACTAAATAACCAACCATAAGGGTGATTACACAAAACCACACAAAAGACACTATGGACCATAACTTCAATTTGTAAATTATTGAATTCATCACTAATGTTTCTTCCTTCATTACTTCTATCGATGCTTTTGCTTCCATTGTCACAGATTTAGCATCATAAACCTCTTCAAACACACAATCATCGACCCACTTAAAGAAATGACCCTAACAAAACATAAAGGCCACACTCTTTCATACATAACATATTAAAATCACATATATATATACAAATTAAACAACAAAAACTTACATCTCTGTTCTTCGTCCACGAATTAGGATCTTTCTTGTTTTGGCAACGAAAAAACTTGCGACCCGTATTCTCTTGAGTTTTAGAGGTGAAAATTGTTACACTAGCACCACAAACATATCTCAACGGAAAACCACGACATCCGACTACTATAGAGCTCGAGCTCATATCAAATTGTTTTTGAAATCAAGAGGAAAAAGTGAAAAATCAAGTTAGGGTTTTGTTAAATCGATTTTGGGGATTTTATGGTGTTGAAGATGAACAAAACGACGTCGTTTTGACTAGTATAAAACGACGTCGTTTTCATTAAACGGAACAGTAAACGGTGGAATTAACAACGATTAACGGTTGTTAGTTTTGATTTAACGTCGGGCCTTAAATTAATAAATCAACAAAACTTCGTTATTTAACGAAAAAGTCAATGAAAAATTGATGATTTAAAAGGGAAAGTGAAAGTTGAGGATTAAAGGTCGTTTTGAAAATAGTTGAGGATTTAAATGGCATTTTTCCCAATAATTATTACCCTTTTTCATTTTATTTTCTCCCAATACTTCGCCGGCTTTTGGATTTTCGTCAAGTAAAAAGATGAATCATCTTCGTTCCTTTGCGAGAAAATCGCTGCGGCGGCGTGTGTTAAGTCTCCGATCACCGTCTCGTCTGTTCTGTAACCTCTCGCCGGAATCTAATCGGTGAGTTCTCCTCCTCCTCCCTTGCTTATACTCTCTTTCACTTGGAATCTTCATGTAGTTTTTGCTCATCATTGCTTCTATAGCTCGTCTTATGGCGTCGCATTCGACATCGACGGCGTTATTCTTCTTGGTTCTTCCCCCGTAGGCGGCTCCCCCGGCGCTCTCCGACGACTCTACGATGATTCCGGTATGCTCTTTGTTAATTGTTTCCTTCTTCTTGTACAAATTCTCGCCTTACTTGAAATTCAATAGTTAAAGTTTAATTGTAGTTTTCATGTACAAATTTTTATCAATGTGTTAGATTTGTGTATAGTGGTTTGTATCTGCCTTTGAGATATAATGTGATTCTTTTACAGGTGCTTTGAAGATACCTTTTCTCTTCTTGACTAATGGTGAGCCTTACATAACTATAAATGTTTGATATTTTATATTGTTCTCCTTCATGAGTAAGTGCACAAAACAATATGACAAAAAAGTAATTTAGTAAGATGTCTAGCTTGAAGATTAGTTGGACAAAGCGTAAAAACTATGTTAAAAGATTGAAATAGCTAACATCAGTTTTTGGAGTGGATTCTTTTCTAATGTGTAAGCTTCATTGGTTTATGACAGGAGGTGGCTTGCCTGAATCTAAACGTGCCTCCGAGTTAAGTCGTTTATTGGGTGTCGATGTTTCTCCGTTGCAGGTTAAGACTTTATCACATCACTTCCTTTGTATTTTGTTTTCCGGTAGATGTTAAAGTAATCACCAAGCCAGTTTCAGTAACAGTAATACTGTCGATACACTCTCTTCGGCATGTTCATGTTGCAGGTGGTACAAGGACATTCACCTTTCCGGAAGCTAGTAAATAAGTAAGTTAACATAGATTGACTCGTCGTAAAACCTTTGTCCTTACATTTTACCCTCAGTTCCAAATAGCCTCATTGTTCATCAGCTGGAGTATCAAAGCTTACAAGTAGTGTATGAGGTTTTATCAGAAAGTTGTTTAATGATTGATTGCTTGGACCAGGTTTGGAAATGAGCTCGTAGTTGCAGCTGGTAAAGGGGAACCCGCCGCGGTGATGTCTAATTATGGTTTCAAGTAAAGCTCTTTCTTGAATTTTGGGATTTTTTCGTATGTTTTATGTTATCACACTTCTGTTCAGGTGATTGTATATATGTACATCAATTTTCAGAAACGTCATTTCACTGGACGAGTATGCCTCTTACTTTGACAACATTGATCCCCTTGCTCCATATAAGAAATGGATGCCCGGGCAAGACGGTCACAAGGAGACTAGATCAAGAGAAAATGTTCTATCCAATAGAGTTCAGGCAGCATTTATTGTTAGTGATCCGGTTGATTGGAGCAGAGACATTCAGGTTAAAATGATTTTTCATTAGTTTCTGTTTCAGACATCTATATTTTCATAACGAGAATACATATTTGATATGGGTTAATTTCATTCTTTTGGTTGCAATAAGATCTTATAAGTACATACGTAACATGTACATCAAAACAGAGTCCCCCTGTCATAATAAAACATACAAATGTTAATGGTTTTTGATGGTCGAATGGCTTCTTTATAAATTTGTGTGCTCAGGCCTCATAGCGAATAATTCTGATTGTATTTTTCTGTCAGGTTCTTTGTGACATTTTACGCACTGGAGGACTTCCTGGGAAAGATATTGGACTTCAACCTCATTTATACTTCGCCAACGACGATTTAGACTACCAGGTTCTAGTGATCTCGTCTATTTTTTCTCCATTCTTTTGACTTCTCACTTGGCGATACTTATGAATTCGTTAACAAAAGGCAGACTGCGTTTCCTACTGAACGTCTTGGCATGGGAGCTTTTAGAATCGCGTTAGAATCCATCTTCAACAGGTAATACCCAAAACCAAGCACGCATATTCCATATGACACGGGAGACTGTTCTTAAAAGGCATAACAACTTAGATGATTGTTCATTTCAATTTTGCATGACTATGCTTTGATATATATGTGCAGAATCCATGGCGAACCTCTGGAGTACACATCTTTTGGGAAGCCAAATCCATTTGTATTCAAGAATGCAGAAGACGTTCTGAAAGAAATCGTTACACCCATTCATTCACCTGCAAAACTAGCAAGTCACCACTTTAAGACACTGTATATGGTGGGAGACAACCCTAAAATCGACATTAGAGGCGCACGACAGGTTTTGTCCTCTTTCCCTCATACTAGAGTCGGTTTTATCGCCACGCAAATTCCTCTAAAGTTACTTTAAACCATTAGTAATGTGGTTAAAAAGTAAAATATTTGACAGGCTGGGAGTCCTTGGTTCTCAATATTGACAAGAACAGGAGTTTTCAAAGGGAAAGATAACCATGCTGAGTTTCCTGCTGATCTGGTAAAGCAACACCGTCCGCCACTTAGCCCTTTGTAAAGCTTATTATCATTTGCGAGTGATTGTTCATCTAAAACCGTTAAGACTTGTTCTTCAGGTTGTTGACACAGTGGAGGAAGCAGTTGATTTCATTTTGACAAGAGAATCCGCCAAGCAAAGCTTACCTTGAGTTTATTTCACTCTATTTATATTTTTTTCTGGCTCATTCATGGGTTTCTAGAGGATTTAAAGATTTAAATTAGACATGATTTGGCTATCTTCAGCCAAAGAGATGGTGTAATAACCAAATATCAGAAATTAACAGCTACTTTATGGAGATAATTTGGTAACTAAACAAGAAAAAAACTTGTTGATTTTTTTCTGGTGACAAATTATTAGAAGTTTCAGAGCTCAGATACCATTACCAGGATATAAGTATAAAAAATATCAAAATTAACCAATGTAAATTAAAATTCAGCTAAAGCTGTGTAAGATACGTACAATCATGTAATGTTCATTACCATCAACCAAAACTATATCTACTTCGGTTCCACTTCCAATACATTTCTCTCGAGGCAATGAGAGCTAAACCGAAGTAAACCAAAAATCCTGAATTGTACCGACTCATAATAAAAAAGTATTCAAGAGATACCAATTACATAATCTGAAGCTATATTCGTCTTTCAAAAATGATTGGTAATTGCTGGCTTTTAACTTTGCTTAGCAAATTCAAAAACCCTAATGGTAAGACGACGGTGGTCGTCTACCAAAATAAGGTCCAGGAAAGTCTCCAGGACCTGAATTCTCATAATAAACTCTACCGTAAGGTGAATGTGGCAGTGGCGGCGCCATATCAATTCTACGGTTATAGTCTCGCCACAAACATACAGGCGGCAGTGGTGGTGGTGCTTCGCAACCAACTCTACCATCATAATATCTATGATGAGACAAATGACCATTTCCTCCACCGTTCAACGGGTTGTGTAGATAAGTATCCTCTAAGGGCTCATTATGTATTCCAAACAGAGGAGTTTCATATAATGGTTCAAAGCTATTGAAGTTTCCTGCGTACCTTTTTCGATCTCCTCTGAGACTCTCGTATCTCTGTTCTTCCTCTATCATGTGACCGGTTCCTCGTACATCTTTGTAGCCGATTTCCGAGCGGACTCTTTTCTTACGATTGTTTAACTCGTTTCTATAGTCGTTACGAGCTTCTTGTGGGTAAACATTGAGTGGCGGCATAGGAGGAGGGAGAGGAGGAGGCTCCATAACAGCATTTTTGCCAAACAACATGTTCTTGAGATGTAACCCATTAAGGTTACCGTTGAGGAAAACAAAGAGATCTTCGACGGTTCTGTTTATAGAACCATAGATCTTTTTAGCTCCTTCTCCGTTAACCCGCCTTGCACAATTCTGAGACGAGTCTGTAAAATCTTCAACCTGGCAATCACACACCAAATCTTAAACAATAAGTTCGAAAAAGGTAAGAGAGTGGGAAATGAAATATTACTGAAATCGAGTTTTAAAAAGGAAAGTTACGCCAATGGATCCGGACTTCTTCCACGTTTTGGATATCCAAAGACCATTTAGCAAACTGACGCAAAGCCCTTGCTTCCATAGGAACTCTACAGATTGCAACTGCGTGACAAATAAAAAATAATTTTTGTTAATAACAAAGGTACCTTGTGCAGCTTGCTTTTTCGATTGATGTTTTTGGGTCTAAATGTAACAAAAAGCACCTTGATAAAAAATGTTACGAACAGTCTTCCCAAAGATTCTTTGTTCCGTTGTCCCCATTTTAAAAACCTCTGCGTCCTCTTCTCCACACTCAGAGGATCAATTCCATCTGAAAAAGTAGTAGAAAGAGTGGATGTAATGATATAACTTGTAAATCAGTCAAGCAAAACCAGAAACATAGACCATCAGTATGAAATGATTCGGTCTCCAAAAACTTAGGACGGTAAGTACGTACTAATTTGAAATTATCACGTGAATGCAGTTCAATAAATACAAAACCATCATAGTTCACTAAAGCTACAAAATAAGCATGAGGGTAAGAATATTATTTACCTTTAAATAGTATAGAGAATGGAGGTAAAATGGGAGGATCTTGAGTCTGCCTCAACAGAGAAGAGAGAACCAAATTAGACGAATGATGTTTTATATATGCAATTTAATAGAAAATCTTAAAAGTTCTTTATAACTTTTTTCAGAGACTAAATTAATGCAACGAGTAAAATGTAAACAAACATATTAATATTCACAAAACGACCAAACCAGCAAAGTGCCAGAGAGTCTAAATTCTAATATTATAGTTCACCATATTGTATAACTGGAATACGTAAAATATAGTCTGTTAGCCATCTAACAAGAGTGGTTGAGTTGATACCTGTAAATGATGAGCGACTAGCAACGTTATAGATACAGAGTTCAGTGTACGCCGTAGAGCACTGTTAACTTCCTGTGCTTTGGCCCAATGCTTAATCTGACATGGGAAAATAGTCATTAGAAGTAGTACATGTATTGACCACAAATAAACCTATCCATAACTCAACAAAACCTATAAATATCTTCAGTTGTTTAGGAAAATATCTACGTAGTTTAAAATTTTCATAAGGAGAAACTAATTGTATTAAAAAACCTCAAGTAATTATCGCTGTTAGGAGAAACAGAATCCATTATAGAATATAAAGAAAACTTACCAACATACAAAGTTTCTGAAACCTGTCATCAATTTGAGACACACTATTAATGATATTTGACATTAAAATACCGCCTTTGTTTTCGACTGACAAATCACATTCAACATCAGTCCCTTGATCTACAAATTTGACAATCGGCACCTTAGCACTGAAGATAGATTCGACTTTCCTGACATACCCTTCTCCTGCAAAATGAAATCCACCCAAGATTTATGTGAAACTCATCACTCTATCAATGGTATATTCACTTAGTCATTTTTAGTTTCACATTCAGGCACAACCAAACATTCCCATATCGATTTCATCAAGTTTTTGGGATATGTTAAAAAACAGTAATAAGAGTTTTGATTAAACTTACCCTCGAGAGAGCGGAGTTTCTTTGCAAACCTTTTAAGTATTTTGAGCTTCGTATCACGGGGAAGCTCGGATGTTCCAACATCAAAGTTAATTGATATATCCAAATCACTTTGTGTGGAAAACATATCCATCACAAAAGAACCATACGCCTTAAGAACAGGACTACTATCTTTAGAATTTCCTGATAGAGAAAACAAAAAAAAACACAAATAAACCCTCCGATTAATTACTTGTGATGTTGTTGTTGTTTAAGCTTAAGTAAGGCAAGGTGGGGGATACAAGTAATGTAATGGCATTACCATAAATATCTAAAGCCATAGAATTAAGGCTATTCACCAAGTGTTTCCTAGTTTCATAGTCAGAAGAAAGCGGCCGAAACGAGCAGTAGACATCGTTTAATACCTTATCAAGGTCAAGTAGATTGTAGTTATCAATCTTATATCTCTGTAAAGCTATTGTCTCCGAGTTCTTCACCTTCTTTCGAATCCCTAAACATCCCATTAACAACAAAAAAACAGACAAAAAACACAAAACTATGTAATGAAAACACTATCAAATCTAAAAAAGAATTACAAGAAAGTGTAGTGTTTTTTCTCACACCTTTACTTGAAACAGTATTCTCCTCAGCCACCACACCACTTTTAGAGTCCATAGGAGAAATATACAACAAAACCTGAAATAAACATACAAATATTCACAAAGCTAAATAGAAGATTTAGTGGTAAACCTAATTATCAAATTAAGATCTAAATAAGCCGTTTTTAAGATTCGATTTCAGTTTTTAGGTTAGAATCAGACAAAGACACATCTTTTAGCATATAGATTCGATACTGTTTCTACCAGAAAAATAAAGCTAAGGTTTTCGAATTGTGAAAGCACTAAGGAGAGTAGAGAAGCAAATCGATTATAGAGAATTAAGGTAAGGATTCACGCGCCGATGAATTGTCGGAAGGAGGATACGATTTTTAGGGTTCCGTAAGAAAATCGCAAGAGAAGAGAAGAGAGACAGGAAGAGGTGTATTTTGTGGTTTTGATTTTCTCTGTTTTAAAGGACTGAATAGGTGTGTTGGGTTATTCATCTTTCCTTATTTATATGTTGACCTACTTTTAAGTTTTTAACTTTAAACTTATTTTTATTATAATAATCATAAAATTATATAGAGTTTTAAATGATCGTTTTGATCACCAAAAAGACAAATAGAGTTTAAAGGATAGTTTTGATCACCAAAAAGAAATTTTTTTTTTGGTGATCAAAACGATCCTTTTAAACTCTTTCAGAGTTCTTTAGGATCCTTCATATGAGAATAGTCATAAATGATGTTTTCATCAAGGTGTCTCCTAAGGACGATTACCGTTTTTGCCTTTTTTCGGGTCGTTGAAGTATTTATCTCTTTAATGGTTTCTGATAACCTAAGAGAAACAAGGTGCAATTCAATGTTGGTGGTCCACGATATAAAATTTGCACCAATGATTTCTAGAGCCGGAAACTGGAGTTTCTCGATGTTTGCCATTTTTATATCTAAAACATAATAATAAATTTTATGAGAATAATTTTAGGATTACAAGTTTACATTAATAATTAAGGAGATTACAAAGAAAAACAAAGCATAGAAAATTAAAATTATATTTGTGACATGTTGATCGGGAGTAGAATTGCTAATACTAATTCCATAAATACAAGCAATGATTTTAAAAAGAGATTTTGGAGAAAATGAAATGTGTGAATGAAAAATATATTGAAAATGAGTGTATTTATAGATCGAAAATTATTGTTCATAGCCGTTGTAAAAGTGAAAAATTTTGAAATTTTTTCTTTGTGATCGTTGGCATTAATAATACATAATAGAAAAAAAAATTAAATATTTTGCAATCAATTAAATATATTATGTAAATTTAAATTTAAATTTATGTATTTGTGAATAAATATATCATTTATAATAACATTAAATTTTTTTAGGAGGAAAGTAATAAAAAGATTATATATCACATTAGTATATATTAAGACAATAAGTAAATTATGGTGATAAAAAGTCATCCATAAAAATTGTAAATTAAATTAAAAATAAATTATGGTGCGTTTAAACAACCATAAAATATAACAATAAATAAATAAATTATGGTGCGTTTAAACAACCATAAAAATATAACAATAAATAAATTATGGTGCGTTTAAACAATTATAGAAATTTAACAATAAATAAATTATGGTGCGTTTAAACAACCATAAAAATATAACAATAAATAAATTATGGTGCGTTTAAACAACCACAAAAATATAACAATAAATAAATTATCGATGCGGTAATCCGCGTACGAATAAATTATGGTGCTTAAAGCAACCATGACATAAATAACAAAATATTGTTGAGACGATCGTGTTGATAACGTGTTATAATAATCATAAAACTATATAGAGATGATGAACGTATTGTTATATATATATATATGAAGAAATGATAATAGGATATACGCTTTTGAGAGAGCTATTATTATAGTTGTAGTTGTGATGTTTGTTATTTTATATTATTGTGTTGTAAATTTTACAATTATACATCAACATATATATAGGAGTAATTTACCAACAATAAAAACTATTTGATATAAATATGCATGGGTTCCATATTCACTATTTTACGTCAATTCATGACTTTTGTAACAATTTTCATTTTCTAGTCGTAGATTTTAGGGTATTTAAAGGTGAATTTTCGATCAAATAAAAAGTCCGTTTTACCTTATTTTTAATATATTTCTTTTTTCGTTAGATATACATTAATTGTTTTATTTTTCTTTTGCTTTCCTTCTCTCCTTTTTACCATGTCACATTTTTGTGTTTTTCTATCTTTTTCTCACACAAATTCTCTTTCTCTCACATTTTCTTTCTCTCGCATTTTCTTTCTCTTTCTTTGTTTCTTTTTTTATTTCTTTTTTTATTTCTCTTTGTTTTGTGTTTAGATCTCGTTAATAATTTTTTTTGTGACCATATTTAAGGTGGTGACTAGTTCTTTTTTTTTTTCACGATGGTGACTAGTTCATTTATGTTCAAATTCACAAATAAATACGGTTGTAAAGAAGAATTTCGGTTTAGCTATTTGATCGAGATTTGAATTTGTGTTTAAAATAGTATCTTTTATGTTATTCTTTTATGTTGTTCACATATCTCTTTTTCTCAATCTAGATTTGTGGTAAAATACTAAAATATATATATATATTATATGTTATTTACTATTTTTTAAATAACATTTTATTTCATGCTATTCTAAATTTTTGGGTGGAATGTGTTGCAAAATATATAAATACTGTAGAACCAATAATTACTACGCAAGACAACTGATATTAAATATGAGAATTAAGAACAATACAACTACCACAATACCAAATTAGAAGAAGAATTTGAAGAGTGCATAGGCGAGACGTCGGATCTCTTTCCTTAAATCTTTGAACGCCCCGTAGTGCGACGGTTTCGTAGCGGCAAGATTCCCAGGATACAACTGCGGTTTCTTTTGGCTCCCGATCACCGGAGAACAAAAGCTCACGAACCTAAAAACTATGTGTACTCTCAAGGAGAAGAAGAAGAAGAGATGGAGGATTATATGCTTTGTATATTAATTTGTGTGTATTTAGAATGAGAACAAAGCTTTGGTTTATATAGAAACCATAAAGCCTTCACGTCCAAGGCAAATCTTTTTGCCTTAATTATACAATATTTCATTATTGATAATTATGGAGATGTGAGAATAAATGTGATACGTTACATGATTTTGACACAAAATCAAAAACGTATATTCTCAATTAATAAGAAGATATAATGGAATAATTGTGTGTTGACCAAATCACAAAAATATCTAGATAAATATTTGACACAAATATTATAATTTGGGCCTTAATCCATTAACCAAAAATCTAAGCCCATAGATTTTTATATCTCTTTAATACATATTATAATGTATATAAACATTATAATATTTCTCCATATATAATTGGATTTTTAATCCAAAACTATAATGTGGGACATTTATATAAATGTTACATTTTATGCTTTACAAGCAACCCACTCATTTCTCATTCACACAAACATTGTTTTTGATTCATAAACATTATAATATAATGTATCTAGAAACCGGTTTTCCGACAAACGTCTTCACCGGAAACACACCGGAAAATGGTCTAAACCATTTCTTCAAAAACAAGTTCCAACAATCCCCCACATGAATAGAAATGACTCTAAACACATGACGACTCGATAAACTAAGCCTAACTAGACACTACTTGACAGAAGGACTTTTGAGAGTACAAGCGAAAAATTCACTATATCTGAGCTGGTAGCATTTTTCAGCTTTGAACCAGTCATTGTTAATATCTGTCGGGTTTACTCGACCAGGAGGTGAACATGATGTCTTGAACCACCCGGGTTTTGATGTAAACCGAGACAACAGCTATAACATAGCTTCATTTTCTCATAGAACTAGGTTCTCTATTGTGTTCATTTTGGCCGTGAACATGCCTGGTTAATCATGAGTGAACTTGGAGAATATAACCTTGCCTTCATTCTCCTAGAAACGGCCCCATTTCACACTCACAAGGTGATTTGTCATTAGTTTTGTTTTAAGAAGTATCCTGTTATACTCCACATATATCTCAAAACTATGAACTCAAATCATTAAGAGCAACGCTCATCCTATATCTATACAGGTTGCACTGTTTATCATCCTAAGAACTGGGTAGAGACAAATGTCTCACAGTGCTCAAGCAGAATCAATTTGACTTAGTTTTCCCTTTGAACCTACATCTTGGGATCTCCAGTCACGTAGGTGGGGTTTCCATCAAATCTCTTCTAAAGTCATAGGCTTTAAACCCATTCCTCTTGATGATCTTACAACTTGTTCTCGTGACAATCCTTTAGTAAACGGATCCGCTAGGTTGTCATTTGACTTGATGTAATCTATCGTGATTACACCAGTTGAGATCAAGTGTCTAATGGTTTTATGACGTCTTCTTATATGACGAGATTTACCATTATAGAGATTATTCAATGCCCGAGCTATAGCCGATTGGCTATCACAGTGTACACGTAATGCCGGCACTGGTTTCTCCCACATTGGAATATCTTCCAAAAAATTTCGAAGCCATTCTGCTTCCTCTGCAGCTTTGTCTAAAGCTATGAACTCAGATTCCATTGTTGATCTGGCCAACAAAGTTTGTTTAGAAGATTTCCAAGAAACTGCTCCACCACCTAAGGTAAAGACGTATCCACTCGTGGATTTCGAGTTCTTGGAATCAGAGATCCAGTTTGCGTCATTGTATCCTTCCAAAATCGATGGTTCCTTACCATAGTGTATCCCATAACTCTTAGTATAACGTATATAGTTTAATACTCTAGTCATGGCTTTCCAGTGTTTATGTCCTGGATTGCTTGTGTAACGACTTAATCAAAACCAAACACAAAAATTCAAAGGACTGAATAATAATTTAATCGAAAAAAGTAAATTGCAGAATATTAAATAAAATAAAATTTCAGAATATTTAAATTCAAAAAAAATATTTATTCAATTTAGTGCAAGTTTAAAACGATAATAATCAAGTTTTCGTTAGCACACGTTTCAAATAAATCAACGAGAGACTAAAAATTCAAACTTAGTCAATATTATACAGCTATATGGTTTAAGCAAAAGAGACGATTTTATTTGACTTAAAAATTTCAATTAAATGAAAAAGAATCGGTTACAAAACAAACCGTAACTGTAATATGTAAACGATTTAAAAAATGATTAAAATATTGAATAAAATTCAAAACGGTACAATTTTGCGAAAATACACTTTTCACAACAAAAAAAATTAAATCGTGACAATGATAATCAAAGAAAACGTGCAGTTTTAAATAGGAGCTATCAAAAAATCACAGAACCATAGGCAATAATGAGCAACTCTTAATTAAAATCGATTTAATTGGATTTGAAAATATTATTTTAATAAAATATTTTATTAAAATAACTATTAAAAAAATAAAGCAATCTGTTTCTAGCAATGAAACTTAGACAGAAAGTAAAAATTGCACAGAAAGTTTTAAAGTATCTGGTGAATCTGCAAAACAAATTGTTAGAGATGCAGAAAATAAATCAATAGTTTTCACCAACCTGTTCCAAATTAAAACTCAAACAAAATATCAGTTTCGTTAGTGTTTAAAAAACATAAACGAAATTCAAAGATTTAAGACTGTAGAACCAATAATTACTACGCAAGACAACTGATATTAAATATGAGAATTAAGAACAATACAACTACCACAATACCAAATTAGAAGAAGAATTTGAAGAGTGTAGAGGCGAGACGTCGGATCTCTTTCCTTAAATCTTTGAACGCCCCGTAGTGCGACGGTTTCGTAGCGGCAAGATTCCCAGGATACAACTGCGGTTTCTTTTGGCTCCCGATCACCGGAGAACAAAAGCTCACGAACCTAAAAACTATGTGTACTCTCAAGGAGAAGAAGAAGAAGAGATGGAGGATTATATGCTTTGTATATTAATTTGTGTGTATTTAGAATGAGAACAAAGCTTTGGTTTATATAGAAACCATAAAGCCTTCACGTCCAAGGCAAATCTTTTTGCCTTAATTATACAATATTTCATTATTGATAATTATGGAGATGTGAGAATAAATGTGATACGTTACATGATTTTGACACAAAATCAAAAACGTATATTCTCAATTAATAAGAAGATATAATGGAATAATTGTGTGTTGACCAAATCACAAAAATATCTAGATAAATATTTGACACAAATATTATAATTTGGGCCTTAATCCATTAACCAAAAATCTAAGCCCATAGATTTTTATATCTCTTTAATACATATTATAATGTATATAAACATTATAATATTTCTCCATATATAATTGGATTTTTAATCCAAAACTATAATGTGGGACATTTATATAAATGTTACATTTTATGCTTTACAAGCAACCCACTCATTTCTCATTCACACAAACATTGTTTTTGATTCATAAACATTATAATATAATGTATCTAGAAACCGGTTTTCCGACAAACGTCTTCACCGGAAACACACCGGAAAATGGTCTAAACCATTTCTTCAAAAACAAGTTCCAACAAATACGTCATAATATAATAAATATTCATCTATTTTCAGTTAAAATGGATATAATAAACTTTTTTGTTTCCTAGATAAAAATATTTTTATTTTCAAAGTAGGTAATTTTCTAAGTGTTCATTTCTCTGTATACAATTCCAATTATTTCTTAAAATATTCGACTATTCATGAGATCAAAGTAATATATATATATATATATAGAGAGAAATTCACAAAACTACATCCTTTCAACCCTTCCTTCACAAAACTACACCAATTCCAATATTTTCACAAATTTACACCCTTTCAAAATTCTAAAAGCTTGATTTACCCTTTTAAAAATTACCAAAATTAAAATCTTTTCATTTGGGTTCGCTAATTAGTGTTTAGGGTATAGTATTAAGGGGGTAGGATTGTGTGGGTATGGTTTATTTGGATTTAATTTTGAGTGTTTAGGTGTAGTTTTGTGAAGTAATTTTGAAATGGTGTAGTTTTGTGAAATGTAATTCAAATGGTGTAGTTTTGTGATTCTCCCTTATATATATATATATATATGGTTTTCATGATATGTATATCTTGCATTTCTATTAGGCCTGGGCATTTAGACCGAAACCCGAAAACCGAACCCGAACCGACCCGAAAAACCCGGTTCGGGTCGGTTTCGGGTATAGCAAAAAACCCCATCGGGTTTTATATAAATTTAATTCGGGTTTCGGTTTAAACCCGAACCGACCCGAAACCCGAAATCAAACCCGAGAAACCCGAAACCTAATCCTCTCTTATGCATTTTTACCATGTTTATGAGTTTACAATGCATTCATGTTTTCGGGTTTTATTCAGTTTTTTGGATTTTCGGGTTTGTTCGGGTTTGTTCAGGTTTTTCGGGTTTTTTTCGGGTTTTTTTCAGGTTTTTTCGAGTTTTTTTCGGGTTTTCGGGTTTTTTTCGGGTTTTTCGGGTTTTTTCTGGTTTTTCGGGTTTTTCGGGTCCAAATACCCGAACCAAAGAAGACCCGATTTTTTCGTGTAATTACTGGGTTTCATAAAAAAAAATTAACCCGACCCGAACCCGAATGAATCCGACCCGAACCGACCCGAAATTATTCCAAAAACCCTTCGGGTTCTATATATCGTAACCCGAAAAACCCGAACCCGAAACAACCCGACCCGAACCCGACCCGAAACCCGAATGCCCAGGCCTAATTTCTATTTTCAAAATAGTTAACTATCAAAATATTGATCAATTATAAGGTATAAAGAGTTCAACTATTTCTCAAAATATTCGAATACTAGGATTTAACCCGTGGTACACCACAGATTTTATATTTTGAAATCGTTTTATATGTCTATAATTTAATTTAGAAATTAATGATACATCTTTTGTTTTGAAAGAATATATAAATATATTTAGAATTTTTTATTTTATTATATATTTTATTATTTTACAGACAATTATAGTTTAATCATTTAATATTAAATTTTTTTATAATTTTTTTAGAGGAATTCACAAAACTACACCATTTCGACCATTCCTTCACAAAACTACAGTCTTTCGACCATTCCTTCACAAAACTACACATAATTTAATAGTTTTACATATTTACACCCTTTCAAAATTTAGAAGGTTGATTTACCCTTTAAAAAATTACCAAAATTAAAATATTTTCATTTGGGTTCGCTAATATAATATTGTACGTTAGTTGAAATGTTTAGGGTATAATATTAAAGGGGTAGAATTGTCTAGGTAGGGTTTATAATTTGGTTTTAATTTTGACTATTTAGGTGTAGTTTTGAAAATTGACTATGAAATGATGTAGTTTTGTAATTCCCCCAATTGTTTTTGTTATTATATATTATCCAAATTACCCGGATCTAAAATACTAAACCGGAACATAGCTAAAATATCCAAATTGAAACCAAACCAAAAAATAAATATCTTTAACGGGAAAAAAAATTTACCAACCGAAATCCCGGAACCTAAATCTGAAACGAAACAATTTTTTGAAATAGAACCGAATGACCCAAAATTATTTAAATATTAAAATATATTGAAGTAAAATTTTTGTTACTATATAATATTTTGTAGTACATATTCTATATAGTAAATTTTTAGCATAATTTATAAGTTGATTTATTCCAAACAATTTTACACTATGGAAATTGTTATTTATTATATTATAAGGTGGAAAAAATATTCGGATCTAAATTAACGCATCGAAACCAAACTGAAATATTTGAACCGAACCGATTTATAAAATAAATAACTCGAACGTATATAGATTTTACTACCCGAAAATCCGGAATCGAATCCGAATCGAACCTAAATTTTTAAAACTTAACCGAACTACCGGATTTACCCAAAAAAATTTTAAAATAGAAATAATTTAGCTATAGATACAAAAAAATTATTTAAATATATTCATAATATATAATATTAGTGGTTGGTTTTTGTGTTGAAAATAATTGTTTTTATTGATTTCTTGTTATTAATTCATATTTTAACTAAATTTTATGAATATAATAATATAATAATATTAATGATATATGTTTGTATGTATGTTTAATATAAAACTTGTTTTGAAATTGTTATCAAATTTAAGAATAAGTTTATCCTTATGGATTTTGTTTGGTAAGTCTAAATTATGGTTTTACCCTTAATGGAATTTTTTTTCTATGTTTAAACTTATTGACATAGTGTGTAATTAAATGAGTTTTTTTGGGAAATTTGAAAAGAGTACTTCAAAAATAATAATATAGATTCACGAGATGAAAGTTAATGTATACGATTTTCGTGATATGCATATCTTGCACTTCTATTTTTAAAATAGTTAACTATCTAAATTTTCATATATTTTTGCATGCATGCATTAATCTATTTGGTATAAATGTCTAAAGGTGTCTTTAGTTTTCCAAGCATTCATCTATTCTCATCTATTCTGTATAAATAGTAAGTTATTTAAATTGTATTTAATAATTGTGTTAACATTCTACCTTCCAAGTAGTAATATATTTATGTGTTTAAAGGAATTTAACTTTTTATTTCTTCTTCTTTCATGTTTCATATGACTTACACATTGTCCACATGACATGAACCTTGGCCAAAGAAGTCTAAATCGGTCTTCATGAAAGTATCCGTCTATTTTTGTATTATTTACCTAATTTTAGTTTTAAATTAATGTGTAATTTTAACAAATATTCGACTATTTTCATCAAATAGTAGATCATTATTTTTTTACATAGATTTTTTATATTTTTTGTTTCTTGACGTTTAATAAATATATATTTTTGACATGTCTCATCCTAACACCTAACATTGTTGCACACTCACTCTATTTTTTCCATAAGATTTTGGCTATGAATAAAAGTCTCCATCAAGGGTATTTTTGCCATTTTTAAAATCTAGTGTTATTCAATATCCTAATAATTCTTTAAATAATTGGATTTTAATTCGTTTGAAATGACTTATCATAGATTTTATATATAAAATAAGAGATTTAAAATCTATTGTATTCACTACGAGAAACTGGTCTTTTATCGACGATATTTTGGGGCGAACTAGCGACGACTTAATATAGGAACGAATTAGCGATAATTTAACTCATAAATCAGGATCGAAACAAATTCGTCGCTAATAAAATTGATTTAGAGACGATATTACAAGGCATATTGATAGGTAGGTGACCACGTTTTCATTAACATTCACCGGTATTTTGCGGCTAAGACCGAGGCGCCGTTGTCGCAATGTCATTGCTACGTCTGCAACAACTTTGGGATGAAATTTCGTCGTTTAATTTTTAACAATATTATATAATTTTTTCAATAAAAGATTCAAAAAAACTTGTGAACATCAATGTTTTTAAAAAGACTTGGGGGAAGTTCAGCAAAACCAAATTGGGTTATCCCTTGGGAACTTAAGCAAAACCAAATTTAAAATGGGAAAATTGCGAATTTAATCTCCGACCGACAAAATTACACCAATTAAATCCTCATTCTTTACTAAATCCAATTAAATCCCCAATTTATATTGACTAATCCAAATTGAATATGGAAAAAGTCAAAATCGCACAATATTTAACTTTGTTTATTTTTCCGTTCGATTGGAAAACGACGTCGTTTGAAACATCTAAAACGACATCGTTTTGAGTAAAAGTAAATATTATGCTTTGGGTAACTTTCAAACATTTGACCTCTCCTGCGAAGCACACGTGTGTTAACCACTATGTCACATGACCAAGATGTAAATTGTTTACTAAATAATTAATAACCCTCTTTAAAGTATCTCGTTAAATACTTTCGAGTAATATTTTCTAATATTTATAGAATCATTTCTTTCCGGGTTTGGTTTGAGTATCATAAATTAAAAAAGACTCCAAATTATAAATTATATATTTTAAAATATTCGAAAGTATATATTTATTAGGATAATCCGAATAAAAGACACTTAAACTATCTAAAAACAAATATCACATTACACAAACTATACATAAAATAAAATGGTATACAAAATTTAAAAAAATAGTAAAAACAAGTAAAATAAGAAAAAGTGTACAAGAACCAAAATTATACAAACTATTTAAAGGATTGAGTAAACATATACTAAAAATATTGCAACATTCATCTAAAATGAGCAAAAAAATATATACAAAAACAGAAAAAATATACAAACTATCTAAGATAAGTGAAAAATATGCAAAAAATATATAATTGAGAAAGTAAGAACAATTGTACAATTATTTAGGTGAAGAAGAACATAAATATTGAAAATGCAAAAAATCAACTAAAATAATTTATAAAATAAAACTTAAATATCTACAAATATATATTTTTAATCTAGAAAACAAGGTTCCTATACTAAATAAAAATTACTTAATTTTGAATATATTGCGTTCGGGTATTTAAAGAGATATTTTTAAGACTCTTATTAGTTATTTATTAACAAGAAGGTTATGTGGCACAATGATTAACACTTGTGTGTATAGAAAATATGTTTGATGTTCGAATCCCACATGTTGCATAATATTGTTTTTCACTCAAAACGACGTTGTTTTAACTGATTGAAACGACTTCATTTTCTAATTTAACGGAACAATAAACGGAGTTTAATATTGTGCAATTTTGACTTTTTCATATTCAATTTGGATTGGTCACTATAAATTAGGGATTTAATTGGATCCAGTAAAAAATGAGGATTTAATTGGTGTAATTTTGATGGTTGATGATTAAATCGGCAATTTTCCCAATTTAAAATATTGGTGCATGCATGAATAATAATTAATCCTATAAATTGGAGATTTAATTGGATCCAGTAAAAAATGAGGATTTAATTGGTGTAATTTTGATGGTTGATGATTAAATCGGCAATTTTCCCAATTTAAAATATTGGTGCATGCATGAATAATAATTAATCCTATCAGCCACCTATGAGCTATAAGGAGCTGAAGCGTTTTGTATTCCTTTAGGGTTATTTTTTAAAACGAATTATTTTAAACTTATTAATTATATATGTGCTTATAAATAGTGTCTTCACATATCTAAATTTTTTTTAAAATACATTATTTCTGACCATTTTTATCACAAGATTGAATGGATAAGCAATATGAAAAGAAGATCACTTGGAGAATTAAAAACTTCTCTTCTTTGCAATCGGATTGTATATATTCTGATCATTTCGTCGTTGGTGGCTGCAAATGGTAACAAGCATTTTGTAATAGTTTCTCTATTTCGTTCAAATATGTTAAAGTGACAAATCCATTAATGTTTTGTCTATTGTGTTATTTTTTTTTACTTGCAGGAGTCTTGTAGCCTATCCCAAGTGGGGTACTGATGCTAATCATTTTTCTCTGTTTCTGAAAGTTGCTGATTCAGATTCATTACCTTATGGATGGAGAAGACATGTCAAGTTTAGGTTAACTATTGTTAATCAACTTTCGGATAAACTCTCCCACAAGAATGGTTATTATTTCTGATTTATATCATCTTTACAATTTTAGTAGCCACAGGCTTTTGGGGACTTTGCCATTTTGACATTCTATGTTTTATAATTTTTCAGCAACACAACGGTGGTTTGATCAGAAGTCTACCGGGTTGGGTTACTCGATGCTTGCTCTTACCAAACTGCTTGACAAAAATGGTGGGTTTCTTTGTAATGGAGAAGTCAAGATTGTTGCAGAGTTAGATGTTCTTGAAGTTATCGAAAAATCGGTTGCGTTAGAGGAAACTTCAAATGTAGTAAAATCTATTGATGTTAATGGGTTTCAAGTTCTTACTTCACAAGTAAGATACTTACTTTTTCAAGAGAATACGAAATGGATGATGATTCTCGAAATCTATACTATTAATTGAGAAAGACAAATTTTGAGAAGTTATTAGATTTTTTATTTAATTACATGTAATGTCATTGTATAAATTTTAGTATAAGGTAATTTTAGATAAAAAAAACATTGTTATTTAATAGGATTAATAGAAAAACGTAATTAAAAATATAAGTAAATATTTAGTAAATCTTAATATAAGTAAATATTTACAAAATTAATATTTTGTAAATATACCGCACGGATAAGAATTTAGTATATATAAAAAACAATATGTATTATTGTATATATGTGTTTTTTTGTCTAGTATTTATGTCTCCAAAAGCCAATATATAGTATAGTTTTGTTTTAAGAGAAATTCTTTGAAATACCATCAAAATAAGATTCCATATTGAAAATACCATTTCAAAGTAAAACTTTCAAGAATGTTTGGTAATTTTGTAAGAAAAACTTTATGCAGTGTTATTCATGAAAATTGCCCTTGTTTTAATACGTTCATTTTACACTTGCAGGCAGAATCTGTGAAGAGGCTATTTGAAAACTACCCAAACATTGCGACAAAGTTCCATTTAAAGAATCCACAACTGAGAACAACATACTTGAATGTCGTAATAAGCCTCAATGAGATTCTATGCGAGTCCTGGGAGGAACTCTCCGTTGGCGACCTGGCCAATGCATACTCTTCACTGACATGTGTTGCAAAAGCAGGATTTAAGGTTGATTGGTTGGAGAAGAAACTTAAAGAATTTGGTAAGACTCGAGTGCAAGAAATTAAACAAGAGTTAAAAGACTTGAAGGTTAAGTGCTTAAACATGGATGATCTGTTACAGTTCTTGCGATAATGTTGTTTGAGTGACGGTAGGCACTCAAGATTTCGGTTTCGGCATGTTCTGTTTTGTTCTGTTTTTTGCAACCTTTTTGGGAACTTATCTTTGAACTTGGGGAAAGATCAAAAAGACTTGTTTTTTTGTGTTTGAGGTTTCAATGTGTTTCTTCTATGCCACCTTTTCTATCAATGGATTTCTCATGGGCACTTAATGACTTCTCGTGTTCGAGTTTTGTTCGGAGTGATGATATCGCCAAATACTATGTTTATCAACTGTGTCTTCTTCACTTTTTCTTGTTACATCAAAACCTGTACTTCACTTTCTATTTTTCTTCACTTTCTATTTTTCTTCCATCTATATATATACTAAATTTGTTAACAAATGTTTTACATTTTTGTAAAGAATAAACATAAACTTACAAGTGCTTTTTCTAATGTTTGTGAATTAGTAAAAAAAAATACATCTGAATTAAAAATTGATACTATACATGATGTGTTAAACATCTCTTTACCACAATGTAACAAAAAGATTGTTCATTAACTTGAAACCCTATGCAAGAACAGATCAGAACAAGAGAAATCTACAACACAAAAGTACTGATATCAAAGTTGCACAAAAGGATGTCCCAAGAGTGAATAGGTAGTCCCTCTCTTGTAAATATCTCTCTCCAAACATTCACTCAAAAAGTCTTTAGCTTCCTCAGACACCCAATCAGGCACCTGTGGCATGCCATTGCTATGACCAATGACACTAACCCAATCCTCAAAACTTATGTCTCCATACTCTCCCCATACCAATTTACCGGTTAACATCTCCAAAACCGTGCATCCGAGAGCCCAAACATCAACACCAAAGTCGATAAAACCATGTCTCATTACCTCTGGAGCCAAGTATCTCGTCGTCCCTCTCTGGTGACCATACCCATTACCGTACTCTATCGACCCTTTCTCCATCGCTAATCCGAAATCGCCAATCTTGGTTAAATAGCCGTTTGGTCTAAACCGGAGATCGGTAGGAGAGAGCAAGAGATTATCCGGTTTGATATCGCAGTGGATGATGTTACGGTCGTGAATGTAAGCGAGACCAGACAAGACATCTCTCGCGTAAAACTTCACATGAGTCTCTAACAAACCTCTGTCGCGGCATTGGTTAGATTCTAACAAATCGGCTATGGATTTTCCAGAACAATACTCGAGTATCATATTGTAGTATTGCGTAGAATGGTTGTTTTCGATCTCGTTGTCGTATAAACGGATAATGAAAGGAGATTTTAAATGGATTAAGATTCTTGATTCGTCCATGAGACTCGAAGCTTGAGAAAGCTCTGCTGTTTTGATGGCTCTCTCTGTTTTATCTCTGTCTGTTTTATTTGTGGCCAAGTAAACAGAACCGAAAGCGCCTTCTCCAAGTAACTGAGATTTGACCCAAGAAGACGACGAAGAAGATGATAAAGAATCGCTGTTTCTACCGGAAGATTTAACAGCCCAACGAATCTTCTTCTTCTTCTTAAGAGGCGGCGGAGAAATTGACTTCTTTTTGACGGTGTTAGTGTTTCGTGGACGGAGAATTATCGGAGATCTTGTTTTAGTGAAAATAGGGTTTCGTTGAAGAACGATCATCTTCTTGGACTTGCTTGATAGATCAATCTTTCTCTTTCTTATTATCGCCATTGTTATGTATTTCAGAGGAATTGAAACAATTAAAGACAGAGATTTTCGTTGCTGTTTGTGTTTTCTTTGCTTAGGTTTTGGTCTGTGTTGTGTTGTGTTGTATATAAACATTTGGTCGTTGACTTTGGTCAACCTTAAAATTTCCATTTTCCTAATTTCCTTTTTTCACTTCTTTAACAACATTTCCTTTTCCTAATAACTATATAAATTCCTTCATTAAATTATCAATGATAAATTTTTTCCTTTTTTCCCATATATTAATTTAGTATTTTTGATATATATAGTTATAATTTTTTCCCTTTTTCATTTAAAAATAAAAGAGATTCTCAGAACAATATTTTTAAAATAATAAATTCATAAAAACCCAAAAAAATTAGAAAAATAATTAATAAATATAAGTAATTTTCCTAAATTCTCTTTTTTTACAAGTAGAACAATAATTTACGAAGGACAAAACTAAAAATGTTGGAATAATTTTGAAGGGATTAATCTAGACGAATTAAAAAAATAATACTCCAAATGAATTTAGGAAGTTAAAAAAAATTAAAAAAATCTAAATGAATTTTGGATATATAAAGCATAATTTTTTTATAATTTACCTAAATTCTCGTTTTTTACAAGTAAAACAATAATTTATGAATAAAAAAATAAATATTTGGAATAACTTTGAAGGGATTAAGTCCAAACGAATTTTAAATATATTAAACCGAAGAAATTGAAAAAGAATTTGTAATAATTTATAAGGGAATAATCCAAACGAATTATGAACGTATTAAATAAAAAAAACGCAAAACAAAAATTGATATTTTCCCTAAAAACTCTCTCGAATGTGACACGTAGGCAAAAATAACTGTCATTTATTATATATGATTATATTTTTCTGTGTCTATTTTGTAGAATTTAATGTTTCAATGGTACATTTTTGCGGATGTATTTATTCAACTAGGATTTAACCCCTGGTTCACCACGGGTCTATATATTTTGAAATCGTTTTATATGTTAATAGATTTAATTTAGAAATTAGTGATACATCTTTTGTTTTTAAAGAATATATAAAACTATTTAGAAGTTTTTATTTTATTTTACAAAAAATAATAATTTAATCATTTAATAATAAAAATTGTTATAATTTTTTTGTTACTATATATTATCCAAATTACCCGAATTTAAAATACTTAATCGGAACATAATTAAAATATCCAAGTTGAACTAATCCAAAAAATAAATATCTCGAACGGGAAGAAAAATTTTACTAACCTAAAACCCAGAATCGAAATCTGAAAGAAAGCAATTTTTTGAAATAAAACCGAATGACACAAAATTATTTAAATATTAAAAGTTATTGAAGTCATTTTTTTGTTACTATATAATATTTGTAGTACATATTTTATATAGTAAATTTTAAACATAATTTATAAGGTTATTTATTCCAAATTGTTTTACACCATAGAAATTGTTATTTATTACATTATAAGGAGACAAAATACTCGGATATAAATTAACGCATCGGAACCAAACTGAAATATTCGAACCGAAACCGATTCATAAAATAAACAACTTGAATGGGTAGAGAAATTTACTACTCGGAACCCGTAACCAAATCTGAATAAACTAAATTTGTAAAACAGATCTATTTACAGGGTACCCCGAATTTTACATTATGTAAATTGTTATTTATTATATTATAAGGGTGGACAAAATATTTAGATCCAAATTAACATATCAAAACAAAATTAAAATATTCGAACGAAAACAAATCTACAAAAATAAGTAACTCGAACGGATATATAATTTTACTACCCGAAAACCCGGAACCGAATCTGAATCGAGTCTAAATTTTTAAAATTTAACCGAACTACCAGATTTATCCAAAATTTATTTAAAATAAAAATAATTTTAATTATAGATACAAATAATTTATTTAAATATATTCATAATATATAATATTAATGGTTGGTTTTTATGTTGAAAATAATTGTTTTTATTGATTTCTTGCTATTAATTCAAATTTTAACTAAATTTTAAGAATATAATAATATTTTTGATATATGTTTATATGTATGTTTAATACTCCCTTCGTCCCATTATAATTGATGTTTTAGCCAAAAAAATTTGTTTCATATTAGATGATGTTTTCGGTTTTCAATGTAAAATTAATTGTTATTTTGTGTTTTTTATTATTTAATTTATGCATAATGTTTTTCTATTGGTGGAATTGTGTTTAAGTAAAATATTAAATGATGTTTTTACACAGAAAACAAGAAAAATTAATGAATTCTTAATCTGCGTATAAAGACCTAAAATTTTTTTTTTGAAATTTTTGTTTGGTAAGAATAAATTATGGTAAGAATAAATTATGGTTTTATCTTTAAGTTCAATAACATAGTGCGTAGATAAGTGAGTTTTTTGGATAAATTTAAAAAATAAAATTCAAAAAAATGATATAGATATTTAATATTTACGTGTATTTGTACAAACCAAATATGAATTTTGCAAGATACAATCCTAAGAATATATTTTTACAATTGCACCCTAATATTAACACAACACATGTTTTTGAAAAAGATTATGTTGGTTATACTTAGGCCCATTCACGTAACCCATATAACGAGAAACGGCATGGCGTGCACCTGTGCATCTAATGAACAACACGTAGTCTCAATCGTTGAATGCCCCGAAACTTCTTGAAAGCACATGAGAAATCTCGTAACGACACTTGTAAAGAAAAGAAGAGACGTGGATTTTCAAGAAGCTTGAGGAACATTCTCAACACTTATCCTCTCTCTACCTCCCAATTATCTCTACCTATATATACACTTAGCCACAGAAGCATCATACCATCAACAAAATAAAAACAAAGCAAAACAAAAAGAGTGAAAAAATGTCTATAGTCCCAAGCTTTTTCGGAGGCCGAAGAACAAACGTCTTCGACCCATTCTCACTCGACATGTGGGACCCGTTCGAAGGTTTCATGACTCCCTCTGGTTTATCAAACGCACCCGCCGCAAAGGACGTGGCGGCGTTCACAAACGCAAAAGTTGATTGGAGGGAGACACCTGAGGCACACGTGTTCAAAGCCGACTTGCCTGGTCTGAAGAAGGAAGAGGTGAAAGTGGAAGTGGAAGATGGGAACGTACTTCAGATAAGCGGAGAGAGGAGCTGTGAGAATGAGGAGAAGAGTGACAAGTGGCACCGCGTGGAGAGGTCGAGTGGGAAGTTTATGAGGAGGTTTAGGTTGCCTGAGAATGCGAAAGTGGAGGAAGTTAAAGCTTGTATGGAGAATGGTGTGTTGTCTGTGATTGTGCCTAAAGCTGAAGAGAAGAAGCCTGAGGTCAAGTCTATTGATATCTCCGGTTAAAGACAGTGTTTGGAGTTTTAAAGTTGATGAAATAAAACGGTGTTTATGTGTGTTATTCTTCTTTTGCCTTTTCTTGGCCTTGTTGTTACGAGTCTTGTTGTATTAGTGATAATGCTATAATAAGAATAATATTTTGCGACACACTATTTACCCTACTGCTAACTAAGCCAAAGTGAGTCCATAAAGTTAAGCATCAGATACTTAATAGTATGTTTTCAATTAGCATTGAATTCTCTTATCCAATATGGTTTATTTGCAAAACATAAGCAATGAGTTTAAGTTCAGTCCTCTTACTTGGATGTTATAAAGGCGGCCTATCATTTAAGATATCGAAGCATTAATTCATAGAGAGCAAATCCACCATGGTGGCAACCTGGCATTCTTGATGTCATTGTCTTTAACTCGTCCTGATTGATTATCCAAAGAAAAAACCATAGCGTTACTCGCCACAAGATCATAGCATTTACGAGTGTATGTGTTGATGGATTAGATAACTAACTAACCATAGAGACAGTGTGGAGCTGTGTTGACTCAAACCCATCTTCAGCATTTGAGTATAACTTTGGAATCTCATCTGAATGATGACTACACTTTATGAAGAAAAACATAGCTGGTCTCACATTCAATTCTCTTCGTGATATTCCAATGAATAGAGGAAGGCTCTGTTATTGTATAAAAACATCAATCAGATAATCTCTTAAACGATTTCTATGTGAGATAAAAAGAAGTAAAAACCCTTTCTGGGCTTACAAGAGATGAAGCCGGTATCCCAGTTTCTTCGACAACTTCACGGGTAATGCTGTCAAACATTTCTTGAGTTGTCTTCTTGTTTAAAAGCTCATTAGTTTCAACATCTTTCTCAAGATGATGAGACTCATTTATACCTACTTCTATTGGCTGCAATGTTTATAGGTTTTAGAAAAAAAGACAATATGGATACATTGATGCTTTATGTGCATACACACCTCTGGATGGCCTCCAGGAAATACATAGTGGCCTGGAAACTCCACTACATTGTTACTCCGGCGTAACACAATAATCTTCTTGTCAAAAGTTTCTATAACTGCACCATTACCCAACGGACTTGAGGTATGTCGACATCTTACCGAGTCATCTGTAGGAGAACGAAATTGTGGCGATAAGAAATATGATCAAATCACAATGTAAGCTCTATCGTTTCGCAACCTAAGCTAATCACAAAATTTCTCAGAGGATAAATATAAATGAACCTTGTGATTGAACAAGGAACTTCTCCCACAGAGAACTCAAATTGGTTCCTACAAAAGTTCTTGGAAACAATGTACATTTTTAATATTCTCTCCAACTAAAAAGATATGAACATGACAAATGAATAAAATCCGAGGCTTATATAATGCACAAACACATATAAGAAAGGTAGAGAAAGATAAAAAAATGAGTAAACCTGTAATCTGTAAGGCCAAGGCGAAGGCAGATGTGAGGCACTTCACCGGTACCATTAACATCATCATATAGAAAATATGATCCATACTGAAAATTAAACATAAAGAGTAAGCGCTATTGAATGAAATAGCTGCTTTGGTTAGATACCAAGTACAAAAAGACAACTTCAAAGACAATTGCATTTTGTGAGCATTCTAATCACATTCCTGATCTTTGCAATTAAAACGATAGGCGAAACCGTAAAAGCATTACCCTGAATTTTTGGCCATTGAACAATGATGAATTACCACCTTGTGTTCTCTGTTCCCAAACCTAATTCACCAAGAAAACTCATTATACTCTAAAGATTTGTAGATTAATCTCTAACAGGACAATGAACATAACTAGCGGAAACAATCAAAGCAGCAAAATTAAAAGGTGAGATCCGATATAACTTATATCATATTTTTTTTTGTTAATCATAACTTATATCATATAAGTCACGAATTCACATGAGTAAAACCCAACATACAAGTAATTGCTACATTCGCGTGTGCGATTCACCTGAGCAATGGAATCTTCGAGAACAGGATCTGAATGTGAGATCCGATCATGCGAATTCGAGAAATCCACAGAAACCTTTTAGCACCAACAAAATATATATATATATAAATTGAAATAAGTAGATGAATGTGGAAGTATCGAATAGCAGAGGGAAACATGAAGAGAATGAGAGTAATCTAAAAACCTGTGAAGGAGAGAGACCATGTGGACATGAGAGTAGAAGCTTATATCCTTCTCCCTTCTTCTCTTCTTCTTCTTCTACTGTTTTCGGGGCCATGGAAGACCAAAGAAGGAAGAAAAAGTGGATACTGAAGAAGAAGAAACGAAATAGCGTTTAAGAAGATTCTACGATTAATTAATGGGCCCATTAACGAAGCATTTCAGGCCTTATTAATCATTTTTAACATAATTGTTTAGCCTATAGTTTTTATAACAAAAATATCACAAATACAAAAATGTTATGAAAGTCAAGTTTTGGAGTGTAAAATTGAGAATGGAGCCCATCTCCATTTATGAAGTATAGTAACTTTTGTCGATTACTTCTACTATATAAAGGATACGTAACTCATTGTAAAACTTACAAAATCATTAAGACTTCTCTCTCAAATATAGAGTATGTCTATCTTTATATATATCTTATACTTTCTTTCTTCTTATAACATATAAGCGTATCATTTATAGTTCATATATATAAAATAATAAATATAATTTATAACACGTTATCGGACGATCGTCTCATAGTATTTTGTTATTTATGTCATGGTTTGCTTTAAGCACCATAATTTATTCGTACGCGGATTACGCATCGATATTTATTTATTGTTATATTTCAATGGTTGTTTAAACGCACCATAATTTATTTATTGTTATATTTCTATGGTTGTTTAAACGCACCATAATTTATTTATTGTTATATTTCTATGGTTGTTTAAACGCACCATAATTTATTTATTGTTATATTTCTATGGTTGTTTAAACGCACCATAATTTATTTATTGTTATATTTCTATGGTTGTTTAAACGCACCATAATTTATTTATTGTTATATTTCTATGGTTGTTTAAACGCACCATAATTTATTTATTGTTATATTTCTATGGTTGTTTAAACGCACCATAATTTATTTATTGTTATATTTCTATGGTTGTTTAAAAGCACCATAATTTATTTATTGTTATATTTCTATGGTTGTTTAAACGCACCATAATTTATTTATTGTTATATTTCTATGGTTGTTTAAACGCACCATAATTTATTTATTGTTATATTTCTATGGTTGTTTAAACGCACCATAATTTATTTATTGTTATATTTCTATAGTTGTTTAAATGCACCATAATTTATTTTTAATTTAATTTACAAATTTTATGGATGACTTTTTATCACCATAATTTATTTATTGTCTTAATATATACTAATGTGATATATAATCTTTTATTACTTCCTTCTTAAAATAAATTTAAGGTTATTATAAATGATACATTTATTCACTAATACATAAATTAAAATTTACATAATATATTTAATTGATTGCAAAATATTAAAAATAATTTTTATTATGTATTATTAATACTAACGGTCACAAAGAATTTTTTTCGAAATTTTTCACTTTTACAACGGCTATGAACAGTATTTTCGATCTATAAATACACTCACTTTTCAATATATTTTCCATTCACACATTTCATTTTCTCCAAAATCTCTTTCTAAAAATATTTTAAAAGTTCTTAAAAATGTTTCGATTATTGTTAATCATTATGTTTTTGATAATCATTGCTTGTATTTACGGAATTATTATCGGAGATTCTACTCATGAACAATATGTCTTAAATATAGTTTTAATTTTCTATGCTTTGTTTTTCTTTGTAATCGCTTTTATTATTAATGTAAACACGTCGTCTTAAAATTATTCTAATAAAATTTATTATTATGTTTTAGAATATAAAAATGGCAAACATCGAGAAACTCCGGTTCCGCTCTAGAAATCCTTTGGTGCAAATTTTATATCGTGGACCACTAACGTTGAATTGCACCTTGAATCTCTTGGGTTGTCAGAAACCATTAAAGAGATAAATACCTCAACGGCCCAAGAAAAGGCAAAATCCGTAATCTTCCTTAGGAGACACCTTGATGAGAGCATCATTTATGACTATGCTCATATGAGAGATCCTAAAGAACTCTGGAAGAGTTTAAAGGATCGTTTTGATCACCAAAAGGACATAACTCTCCCGCTTGCTCGGGATGAGTGACAAAGTCTGAGGTTTCAAGACTTTGATAAAGTCATGAATTACAATTCCGCTGTTTTAGGAATTGTGGCTAAGTTGAGATATTGTGGTGAAACAATAATTGAATCACACATGTTGGAGAAAACATATACCACATTTCATAAGAATCACATTACCCTACAACAACAGTATAGGATGCGTGGTGGGTACACCAAGTTTTCAGACTTGATTGTGGCTCTCCTAATAGCCGAGAAGAACAATGAGCTTCTCATTAAGAATCATATGACTCGACCTTCGGGGTCCAAAGCATTTTCTGAAGTGAATGCATTGGACGTTAAAAAACCGATAAGGGAAAACAAATCCTTTCGGGTTCGTGGCCGCCAAAACTATCGCGGACGTGGGAGAAACTTTAACCCCCAGAGAAAATCATTGCAATGGATTCGTCCAGAGCAATCTCCAAAAGGGAAAGAAGTCCAAGGAAGCACCTCCAAGAAACATGAGAACACTTGCTTCCGTTGCGGTACTAAGGGACATTGATTCAAAGTATGTCGCACTCCTGCGCACCTTTGTGCTTTGTACAAAGAATCTGCGAAAGGCAAGGAGGTGAACCTTGCAGAGCACTCTGAGGATACCACACACCTTGATGCCTCTGACTTTGTGAATGATTTTGACGAGACCACCGTCACCGAAAACTGAGGATGTGACTATTGAATTATGATGCATGTGCCATAAATAATGAATGTTTGTGTGAACTATTTAAAATAATGTATAATTATGTAACATATTGTGTGATGCATAAATATGTATAATTAATATGAAAAATTATACTTTCATGTATAATTATTGAGTGATATTTGCTTTTGTGAACTATTATTTAGTATTCTTATTTATTGGTTTTCATATTTCTCAGAAATGGATTACAATACAAATGGAACAACATCCAAGGAAGATGGTAGAGATATTTGTATACCAGATAGTGGAACAACACACACTATCCTTAAACATAGAAAATATTTCTCAAATTTAAAACCGAAAAAGTTGTTGTCAATACAATATCAGGTCCTACAGACTTGATTGAGGGGATTGGTAAAGCTAATTTTGCATTACCTAATGGAACAATGTTCTCGATTAATAATGCATTGTTTTCTCCAAATTCAAAAAGGAATTTGTTGAGATTTAAGGATATATATCTTCAGGGATTTGATACTCAATCCGCAACTGAAGATGGAAAGAAATACATGTATATAATTTCCGAAGAATCGGGAAAAATACATGTCCTAGAAAAGTTACCAAAACTCCCTTCTGGTTTGCATCATACTTATATCAATACGGTAGAATCACACCTTGTGATCAAAAGAAATCATGATAATTTCACTTTATGGCATGATCGTCTTGGTCATCCGGGCACATCTATGATGAGAAAGATCATAAATACCTCACATGGTCATTCACTGAAAATCCAAGAGATTTATCAGGGGAATACAAAGACATGTACTGCATGTTCTTTAGGAAAATTGATTATAAGACCATCACCTAGTAAAATCGATAAAGAGTTACCAAAGTTCCTTGAACGTGTTCAAGGCGATATTTGTGGACCTATACATCCACCATGTGGACCATTCTATTATTTTATGGTAATGATTGACGCGTCAAGTAGATGGTCACATGTTTGTCTATTATCATCTCGCAATGTGGCATTTGCGAGATTTCTAACTCAGCAGTTATCAAACTAAGAGCTCGTTTCCGGATAATCCAATAAAAGGAGTTAGATTAGATAACGCTGGAGAATTCACATCCCAAGCGTTTTATGACTATTGTATGGTAACTGGAATCGATGTTGAACATCCGGTAGCACATGTGCATACACAAAATGGTTTGGCTGAATCACTAATTAAACGTCTGCAACTAATTGCAAGGCCATTGATTATGAGATCTAAACTCCCACCTTCTGTATGGGGACATGCTATTTTGCATGCAGAAACACTTATTCGGATTAGGCCGAGTGCGTACTATAAATTCTCCCCACTACAGTTAGCATTTGGTAGAGAACCAAATATTTCTCATCTAAAGATTTTTGGTTGTGCGGTATATGTGCCTATAGCACCACCACAAGGTACAAAGATGGGACCACAGAGGAGATTAGGTATATATGTTGGTTGTGATTCACCATCAATTATTCGGTTCCTAGAACCACAGACTGGTGATGTCTTTACTGCACGTTTTGTTGATTGTCACTTTGACGAGAAAGAGTTCCCTGTTCTAGGGGGAGAAAACAAACAAAGGGGAAAGAATATTAAGTGGTGTGTACCATCCTTGTTACACCTTGATCCTCCTACAAAGCAGTCAAAACTAGAAGTTCGACGAATTATGCATTTGCAAAGTATTGCAAATCAGCTTCCTGATGCATTTGCAGATACTAAGACGGTAACTAAATCACATATACCGTCTGCAAATGCCCCCGCTCACCTTGCAATGCCACAAGAACGTGATAGAGCGGATGATACTCGTGAATCCAAAACACGCTTGAAGCGTGGCAGGCCTGTGGGTTCCAAGGATAAATATCCTAGAAAACGAAAAGAAGTTGAAATACAAAATTCTCCCAATATAACTGATATTGTGGAAGAAAATGAGCATGGTGTTGAACAACCCGAGCCCGATGAAAATCATGAGATTTCTATAAACTACATTCATACCAAAAGGATATGGAATCGAAACAAAATCTCTGATATTGATGATATTTTCTCTTACTTCGTGTCAAAAGAAATAAACGAAGAAAACGATGACCCTGAACCAATTTCTGTATCAGAATGTCAAAAGAGACATGATTGGTTCAAATGGAAAGAGGCGATACAAGTAGAACTTGATTCTCTTAATAAACGAGAGGTTTTCGGACCTATCGTACTTATCCCTAAAGACGTTAAACCAGTTGGACACAAATGGATTTTCGTTCGTAAGAGAAACGAGAAAAATGAGATAATGAGATTCAAAGCTCGTTTAGTGGCTCAAGGGTTTTCACAAAGACCCGGGATTGATTACGAAGAAGCATATTCTCCCGTAATGGATGCAATCACATTTAGATTTTTGATGAGCCTAGCGGCTTACGAAAATCTAGAGATGTGTCTCATGGATGTCGTTACGGCATATCTCTATGGATCATTAGATACTGATATCTATATGAGAATCCCCGATGAGTTTAAAATGCCAGAAACATTGAAATCAAAACCAAAAGAGTTATGTGCAATAAAACTGCAAAGATCATTATATGGGTTAAAACAATCTGGACGTATGTGGTACAATCGTCTCAGTGAACATTTAACTAAAGAAGGATATGTAAATAATCCTATATGCCCATGTGTTTTCATCAAGAAAACATCATCCGGATTTGTGATAATCGCGGTGTATGTTGATGATCTAAATATTATTGGAACTCATGAAGAAATTCAAAAAGCGACAAATTATTTGAAAGGAGAATTTGAGATGAAGGATCTCGGACAAACGAAATTTTGTCTCGGATTGCAAATTGAGCATTGTGAAAATGGTATATTTGTTCATCAATCCACATACACCAAAAGGGTGTTAAAACGCTTTAATATGGATAAAGCTACTCCACTCAGTACTCCTATGGTCGTCAGGTCACTTAATGTCGAAAATGATCCATTCCGACCACCTGACGAAAATGAAAAGATACTTGGTCCTGAAGTACCATATATGAGTGCTATTAGAGCTCTTATGTACCTTGCAAATTGTACTCGACCGGATATATCATTTGCCATCAATCTTTTGGCAAGATTTAGTTCATCTCCCACACAAAGGTATTGGAATGGCATCAAACATGTATTCCGCTATCTTCAAGGGACGATTGATTTAGGATTATTTTATCCTAAAAATTCAAACGGTCAAATGGTTGGTTTTGCAGATGCTGGATATTTATCTGACCCTCACAAAGCTCGGTCGCAGACTGGATACGTTTTCACAATTGGTGGCACCGCCATATCATGGCGATCTCAGAAACAAACACTTGTAGCCACATCTTCAAATCATGCTGAAATCATTGCACTCCATGAAGCAAGCAGAGAATGTGTATGGTTGAGATCAATAAGTCAACACATCAAATCAAGCAGCGGAATCAAAGATAGTCCAGAACCGACTATCTTATATGAAGATAATGTTGCATGCGTCGCTCAAACGAAAGAGGGATATATCAAAAGCGACAGAACCAAGCATATCCCACCAAAATTCTTTTCATACACCCAAGAGCTTGAAAAGAATAAAGAGATTGAAGTGAAATATGTTCGGTCATGTGATAACTCTGCAGATCTTTTCACAAAATCACTACCCACGTCAACGTTCAGAAAACATGTCCATAACATTGGAATGCGTAATCAAGGAGACCTCTGAAAAGATGTTATGATTTTTCGAAGGGGAGCTTTTTATCGTTGTACTCTTTTATCCTACCCTGATTTTTGCCACTTGGCTTTTCATGGAAAGGTTTTTAACGAGGCAACATAAAAAAAAAACGCAAGAGATATAAATGGCAATGGTCTCCAAGGGGGAATGTTATGAAAGTCAAGTTTTGGAGTCTAAAATTGAGAATGGAGCCCATCTCCATTTATGAAGTATAGTAACTTTTGTCGATTACTTCTACTATATAAAGGAAATGTAACTCATTGTAAAATTTACAAAATCATTAAGACTTCTCTCTCAAATATAGAGTATGTCTATCTTTATATATATGTTATACTTTCTTTCTTCTTATCACATATAAGCGTATCATTTATAGTTCATATATATAGAATAATAAATATAATTTATAACAAAAAACTATTATTCCTTAAAACTATTATTTTTGTGTTAACAAATGCGTTACATTTTTTTGTACAGATAAACATAAACTTAGATGTATAGTATACAAAAGTGCTCTTTATAAGGTTTTGTGAATTTAGCAAAGAAGATAGAAAGATGTACCACTGAATTAAATTTGACATTAAACATCATTTGTGTCTCTTTACCACAATGTAACAAATTGAATAACTTGAAACCCTATGCAAAAACAGATTAAAACAAGAATAATCTACAAGACAGAACTGATATCAAAGTTGAACAAAAGGATGTTTCAAGAGTGAATAGGTAGTCCCTCTCTTGTATATGTCTCTCTCCAAACATTCACTCAAAAAGTCTTTAGCTTCTTCAGACACCCAATCAGGCACATGTGGCATTCCATTGCTATGACCAATGACACTAACCCAATCCTCAAAGCTTATGTCTCCATACTCTCCCCATACCAATTTACCTGTTAACATCTCCAAAACCGTGCATCCGAGAGCCCAAACATCAACACCAAAGTCGATAAAACCATGTCTCATTACCTCTGGAGCCAAGTATCTCGTCGTCCCTCTCTGGTGACCATACCCGTTACCGTACTCTATCGACCCTTTCTCCATCGCTAATCCGAAATCGCCAATCTTGGTTAGATAGCCGTTTGGTCTAAACCGGAGATCGGTAGGAGAGAGCAAGAGATTATCCGGTTTGATATCGCAGTGGATGATGTTACGGTCGTGAATGTAAGCGAGACCAGACAAGACATCTCTCGCGTAAAACTTCACATGAGTCTCTAACAAACCTCTGTCGCGGCATTGGTTAGATTCTAACAAATCGGCTATGGATTTTCCAGAACAATACTCGAGTATCATATTGTAGTGTTGCTTAGAATGGTTGTTTTCGATCTCGTTGTCGTATAAACGGATAATGAAAGGAGATTTTAAATGGATTAAGATTCTTGATTCGTCCATGAGACTCGAAGCTTGAGAAAGCTCTGCTGTTTTGATGGCTCTCTCTGTTTTGTCTCTGTCGGTTTTGTTAGTGGCCAAGTAAACAGAACCGAAAGCGCCTTCTCCAAGTAACTGAGATTTGACCCAAGAAGACGATGAAGAAGATGATAAAGAATCGCTGTTTCTACCGGAGGATTTAACAGCCCAACGAATCTTCTTCTTCTTCTTCTTTAGAGGCGGCGGCGAAATTGACTTCTTTTTCAAGGTGTTTGTGTTTCGTGGACGGAGAATTATCGGAGATCTTGTTTTAGTGAAAATAGGGTTTCGTTGAAGAACGATCATCTTCTTCGACTTGCTTGATAGATCAATCTTTCTCTTTCTAATTATCGCCATTGTTATGTATTTCAGAGGAATTGAAACAATTAAAGACAGAGTTTTTCGTCGCTGTTGTGTTTTCTTTGCTTAGGTTTTGGTCTGTGTTGTGTTGTGTTGTGTTGTGATGTATATATACATTTGGTTGTTGACTTTGGTCAACCTTCAAGTTTCCATTTTTCTAATTTCCTTTTTTCACTTCTTTAACAACATTTCCTTTTCCTAATAACTATATAAATTCCTTCGTTAAATTATCAACGATTTATTTAATGATAATTTTTTCCTATTTTACCAAAAGATAAAATATAATTATCAACTTTGCGGATAATTTCCACTTTTGTTTTTATTTTTACAATTTTATATCAGTAATTAATTCTTTTGTAGAGATCACTAACTATAACTTACACTTTTACTAATAGTTATACTCAACCATTCATTGACATACATGACCAATCAAATCTGTTTTGTTAAACATAAATAAATATTTGAATTATAGAGTAATTCACGAAACTACACCCCTTCATCCATTCATTTACAAAACTCTACTTAATTCAATTTTTTCACATATTTACATTTTATCAAAATTTTATAAGCTTGATTTACCCTTTAAAAAATTACCAAAATCAAAATCTTTTCATTTGGGTTTGCTAATTAGTGTTTAGGGTATAATATTAAGGGGTAGGATTGTGTGAGTAGGGTTTATTTGGATTTAATTTTGAGGAATTCACAAAACTACACCCTTTCAACCCTCCCTTCACAAAACTACACCTAATTCAATATTTTCACATATTTACACCCTTTCAAAATTTTTAAAGCTTGATTTAGCCTTTAAAAAATTACAAAAATTAAAATATTTTCATTTGGGTTCGCTAATTAGTGTTTAGGGTATAGAATTAAGGGGGTAAGATTGTGTGGGTAGGGTTTATTTCAATTTAATTTTTAGTGTTTAGGTGTAGTTTTGTGAAGTATTTTGGAAATGGTGTAGTTTTGTGAAATGTAATTCAAATGGTATAGTTTTGTGATTCTCCCTTTAATTTTTAGTGTTTATGTGTAGTTTTGTGAAGTTATTTTGAAATTGTGTAGTTTTGTGAAATGTAATTCAAATGGTGTAGTTTTGTAATTCTCCCTAAATTATACTCCCCTGTTTTTAAAAACAATCTTTTTAGGGGAAATTACAGGGGAAATTACAAATTTGCGCTATTTCAATTGCATTTCAAAAACCTACACCATTTCAAAATCAATTGTCAAAACTACACCAAAAATATTCAAAATTTAAATTCAAATAAATCATACCTATACATTCATAACCCTTTAATATTATACCTAAACACTAATTAGCGAACCCAAACGAAAATATTTTAATTTTGCTAATTTTTTAAAGGGTAAATCGACCTTTTCAAAATTTTACAAAGATGTAAATATGTAAAATATTAAATTAGGTGTATTTTTGTGAAGGAATGGTCGCATAAGTGTAGTTTTGTGAATTTATTATCTTTTATTAAGTTTTATTTTATTCCATAAAAAATGATGTTTTGTATAATTATATTTGATTTTATTTAACATATAATTTACCGACCTTAATAATAGTATGTAACTAAAAACCAAGTATAATTATTAAACTTTTTAATTTTGTATTTTACCCAAAATTTCCCAAGGGTCAATATTTTAATAGGATCATGGTCAATCAAATTTAGAGATTTTTGCAAAAAATCATTCTGAGTCATTTTCAATCGCGTATTTACTCTCTATTGTTTATTGTTCGAAAGAACAAGTCAAACCATCTAAGTAATGGTCAATCCACAATATAGCCCTCGCCGTGTATTAGCGTTATATCGCCTAACGGAAACAAAAACGATGTGTTTTCGACGCTTAAAAATGTCTTGTGTTTTTTATGTCTCTTTTAAAATCAAACTCTTTAGCAAATCGATTTGAAAAGAGGAGATTATATATATTAGATAGATGGAAAAGAGGAGATGACGAGTCCAATGGGTACCCAAACAATTTTTTTAGTCACCCAGTCTTAAATTGATATAGATTTGGAGAAGAAGAAAAAAACAAAAATAAAAGACGTGTGGAAACATCTTTTCTATAACCATATGTTTATACTTGTAATTTAAGAAGAACATTCTTTCATTTTTTTGTTTTTTTAGTTTTATAGGCCACAAAAAAAATTATTTTTAAAATCTGAAAACGAAAATATTTTTATTTAATTTTAAGAATTTGATAAAAATATTTCAAAAATCAAAAAACAAATTTAAAATGTTTTTTCGAAAATCATCCAAATATGATTATAAATTCGATTTTTTCAAAAATTTTAAGGTTTAGAAACTAAAATCTTACTATTTGGGTTCGCAAACCCTAAACCAAGACCCTTGATTAGTTTAGGGTTTAGATTTGTCAATTTTCGGTTTTTTTAAATATTTTTTTAATTAAAAAATAAAAAAGAGTATAAAAGATTTTTGAAGGATATAAAAGATTTTAAGTTAAAGAATAGGGCATTACAGAAGTTGCTACGTGAATGACAAGACTAATTATGATGAAGAAAGAGAAAAGAGGTGTAAAACATTTTCATGTGGATTTGTGATCGGGTGATGTAAAGATGCAACATTTAAGAAGCAAAATCAATGGTGAAATATTGAGAGATAGAGATATGTGAGAGAAAGACATGAGAGAGAGAGAGAGCTTGGGTCGGTGAAGGAGAGACGAACGATCTTGAAAAGGCTCTAAAAAGGTGTTTCTCTCTTTGATATGTGAACGTCTGTGTCTTATATGAATCTAATTTGTTGGTTGTTTATTCTCTGATTTTTCTGTGGTCACTAATTGACTTGTGTGTTCTACGGATTCCAAAGAAGGATCTATGTTTTGGGAGGCAACTTCGTTAATGCACCTATTCTCTAACTTAAAATCTCCAATACTCTCAAAAATCTTTTATGTTTTTTATTTATTTTTTAATTCATAAAAATTTCAAAAAAAATCGAAAAGTGACAAATTTAAACCTAAATTAATCAAGGGTCTTGGTTTAGGGTTTGCGAACCCAAATGGTAAGATTTTAGTTTCTAAACCTTAAATTTTTTGAAAAAATCGAATTTATAATTATATTTGGATGATATTCGGAAAAACATTTTAAATTTGTTTTTTGATTTTTGAAATATTTTTATCAAATTCTTAAAACTAAATAAAAATATTGTCGTTTTGAGATTTTAAAAATAATTTTTTGTGTGGCCTATAAAACTAAAAAAGAAAAAAATGAAAGAATGTCCTGCTTAGATTACCAGTATAGAAATAGGAGTTATAGAGAAGATGTTTCATGTTTTGGTTTGTGAAATTTATAAGTTTGGGACGACTAAAATATGAAGATTATATAGATATTGTTTGGATTACGATTGTAATTTTAGTAATCATTTATGTGTATTGTGATTGATTAAAATAATTGGGTTAATTAAACCATCTCCAACAGAGAAACCACAAAATTTCTTAACTATTCAGTGGGGTCCATGAACAGTTGGTTTAAAACAAAATAAAAAAATAAAAAATAAAAACGGATCAATCATGGGTCGCCACGTATACATGAATAGTTAAGATATATATCTTAAATAAGAAATATAAGATTCAGATCTTAACTATTTAGGTGGGCTCCACATGCTAAGATCATATTAAGAAACACCATTGGACTTGCTCTTAAGGTGGTGAAATCACAATTTTGAGATTGAAGGGGAAAAAATAAGAAATAACAAGAAAAAGATGAAAAATTGTGCGTAGTTTTTATTTTAGCGAAACAGTGCATTTTATATTCTGTCTAATTATTAACGTCTGTTTATTTTGTCATGCTATCGATACACGTAAGGGTTATATAGCTATTTGATCATCACTTAGGTGGGTTGACTTGTTATTTGATGTGTGGCGTTTTAACGTTTTAAACATAAGATTTAGCCACACAATAGATTTTTTTTATGTGTTTTTAGTTATTTTACAGGTGATAAAAGGCATAGTTGCAACCCAAAACACTTAGGATGGACTTATGGAGTTTAGGAATGCAAGGACGAAAAAGAAAGAGAATTCAGACGAAAAGCTTCAAAAAGACACTCGTTGAAAGAGTTCCCACAAATGGATCTTTATGATATTTTACCACTGGATGGAGACGGATGTTAGCTTTGATTTGGCGGTAGTTTGAGGTGATTCCAACGGTTATATCACAAGTTATGCCAGTTTTGGTGACGCAAGGTCAATCTGCCGAGCAAAATAAGTTTTAATTTCCTTTTATTTTAGATACTTTCCTATTTTGTAAGGGAAACGCCACAAACCTATTTAAACCTCTTTTTAACCTCTATTAGAGGTGTGCTTTTATAATATAAGTTTTTGGAGAAATTTAGATCCCAGAGAATTCTTGGAATCTTCGTTTCAATAACATAGTTTCTTCTATCCCTTATCTCTTTAATTTGTTTATTTTTTATGCTTTCTTCAATATCCATTGCTTTAACATTCAACATGTCTAGTGAGTAGATATAAATAGACAATTGGGTTAGGGAAAAAGGGGTTGATTGAATTTAGGATTGAGATTGTCTAGAACTTAATTGATCTTAAAACTTTTGTCTTTGGTAACAAGTTTAAAGCCTTAATCAAATTGGCGCCGTTGCCGATTCAGGAACTCGATTAATTATTAGAGCTTTGAAATCACTTGGGACTAAGTTTTAGTTACTTGTTACTAATCTCTTCTTTTCTTTTGTGGTAAAGTCAAGCTAATGACGTTAAAAGAGCGCTTAATGGGAGGCAACTCATTGGTACGTGTATCACCTACTTATTCCACTTGCTTTTGTTTTTGATTTTTCAGCTTTACCATCCTTCTTTAGACATGACATACACACCGGGACGGTGTGAAGTAAGTCTGGGGGAGGGTGTTCATTCGTTGATAATCTCGTTTGTTCGTCTTTGTTTTTATTTTTCTCTTTTTCTAGATTTTTCTTTTAGTCCTAGTCGAGTCGTTTTTTCGAGTCAAAACTTGTTTTCAAAACTGAGTATGATGCATTATGATATTGTTCTTGACTAACCAACCAACTTTAAAGACCATTTGACAACATAGCTAAAGACCGCGAGATTTCAGAAACCCCATGATATGTCACCAGTTCCACAGGAAAGTTTCTTCTACTCGTACTATCTTTCGGTTAACTGATTTTGACTTCACCATGATAGAATTGTTAATCTTGACTAATTTTCTCACTTTGAGTTTTTAGATGCATTGGATACGGTTTTTCTTCCCGGTCCTATAAGACATCTATGTGTAGTATGGTTCCCCTCTCTCTTCCCTTCTAAAAAAGGTTACATTATTTGAAAAAGTCGTGAATATTGGTTGAAAATATGTGATTTTGAAAGTAGAACGTAAACTCGTGTTCTTTTGAAATTCGTGGAAACTAAAACCATGAAACGACCGCCCTTCTAAGAAAAAAACAAAGGCAAAAACCAAGGTCGAATTAAAAAAATACAAATGACACCCTAGAGAAAGTAAGGGAGACATTCGACCTTGAGGAAGCGAAAAAAGAGAGAGGAAAGGAACCAGAAGAGGATGTTCTTAGTGCTTAGGAAACCTGAAAGGTAAGACTTATGTCTAGTGATCGATTTTCCCTTAGTGAGACCGCACTTTTATTTGTTTTAAGAGATTAAGAAGTCAATTGAGGTGAAACCCTAGATTTTCGAGGATTAGTGGATTTAGAGTACTGTGAGGGTGATTTCGTGGTGGTAGTATGGTGTTAAGGTTCAGAGCTGGTGTTTGTCTTATGTGGTTTGTGGGTTACTTTGGAAAGGATATGATTAAGTGATGAAAGTATTTAGAGTTTTTCAAAACCTCTTCTTTTCACTTAGTGTATTGTTTTGTTCGAGGACAAACAAAAGGCTAAGTCTGAGGGAGTTGATGTGTGGCGTTTTTAACGTTTTAAACATAGGATTTAGCCACACAATAGATTGTTTTTATGTGTTTTTAGTTATTTTACAGGTGATAAAAGGCATAGTGGCAACCCAAGACACTTAGGATGGACTTATGAAGCTTAGGAATGCAAGGACGGAAAAGAAGGAAAATTCAGACGAAAAGCTTCAAAAAGACACTCGTTGAAAGAGTTCCCACCAATGGATCTTTATGATATTTTACCACTGGATGGAGACGGATGTTAGCCTTGATTTGGCGGTAGTTTGAGGTGATTCCAACAGTTAGATCGCAAGTTATGCCAGTTTTGGTGACGCAAGGTCAATCTGCCGAGCAAAATAAGTTTTAATTTCCTTTTATTTTAGATTTATCAAGATACTTTTTTTATTTTGTAAGGAAAACACCCCAAACCTATTTAAACTTCTTTTTAACCTCTATTAGAGGTGTGTTTTTATAATATAATTTTTTGGAGAGATTTAGATCCTAGAGAATTCTTGGAATCTTCGTTTCAATAATAAAGTTTATTCTATCCTTATCTCTTTAATTTGTTTATTTTCTTTAATCTCAATTGCTTTGATTTTCATTATGCTTAGTGAGTAATTTCCCTTAGGCAATTAGGTTTGGAAAAAAGGTGAATCAACTCTAGGGTTGATTAATGTCTAGAACTTAAACCTGATAAAACTTTAGTTTAGTGTAACGATCTTAATGCTTTAGTTGAGTTGGCCATCCAATTAATAGAACCCAGGAAACTTCATGACCGGGAAGATTGTGAAGATTCTCGATCAATTACTCTAGAACTAAGCCTAGCTTAACCGAGAGATCTGTGTTAATAAGCTTAGTGGTTGAATTGAATTAAACTTAATGTTTCCTAAGATTTAAACTAGAGAATATACACTAGAATGACCCTAATAAGTTGGTTATTACTAGAGTAACCCGAAAACGGAGGGTCATTCTAGTTATTCCAAAAAACACGAGATGGACATTGAAGGATAGATTTCAAAAAAATATTTACGGTTGTGCCATTTACGAAAATGCCATTTATGCATATAAATCTACAAAGCAGACACAAAGAAATCTACAAAACAGACACAAAAGGATGAAATCTGGTGAAACATATCAACAAACAGAAATAACAAGTCTACAACCCAGTTAATAAATGCCATTATATATATAAAAAAAAACCAGAAATTTATCATTTAATTTTATTCGTTAAAAACTTCCTCTCATCCTCTCTCCCGTGCGATTTTGGAAACCGTCGTCTTCTTCTTCGTCGCCGTCTTCTTCTTCCTCATTGTCGCCGTCAACCGTCTTCTTCTTCGCCTTCGTCTGTGTTCTCGTCTTCGTCTTCGTTCTTTCTTCGTTCTCTCTTCGTCGCCGCGTCGTCGTCGTCTCTCGCTTCTTCTTCGTCGTCGTCGTCGTCTTCGCTTCTTTTTCGTCTTTCTTGTCGTTTCTCCTTCTTATTCGTCTTCCTTGTCTTCGCATTCTCTCCTTTTCCCATCTTATTTCACTTCGAAGGTTATATCTTTGTTTTAGGGTTTCGTTGTTTGTAAGTTATTGACTGTTTTGTTTAGTGTTTCGTTGTTCAGTGTTTAGTGTTTAGTGTTTCGTTGTTTGATGTTGCATGTCAACGTTGATTTGGCTTTCTTCACTTCATTCATGTGTAGAGTTTTTGCATCTGCTTTGTAGAGTTTGGATCTGCTTTGTAGAGTTTTATATCTGCTTGTAGTGTTCTTTCAAATGATTTGTAGATTTGTTTCGTTTCATCTGTTTAGTAGATTTGTTTCGTTTTATCTGCTTTGCAGACTTGTTTTGTGTTGTATACTTGTTTCATCTGCTTTGCATACTTGTTCTGTGTTATATCTAATTTGTAGATTTTTTTCTTTTTGGCAAATAGGAATGGCGTCTTATCCACGCAGGCGTTATGAGGAAGGATTATCTCCCCTTGAAGTAAAAAGCATGAGCCATTGTTGTTACCTTAAGAGAATAGAAAACGCTAAAAAGTTCATAGAAGTTGATGTGTGGGAATCCATGAAGGAATCCTGTCTCGGAATGTTTCTAAAGCTTATTGACACGTCGTTCACGTGGTGTTCAAAGACGGTCCATTATTTCCTGACAAATCAACTACTAGTGAAGAACAAACATGAATTTTGGTCCGTTATTGATGGCCTACCACTAAGGTTTTCTCTACTACGAGTTTGCGAAATTACATGGTTAAACCGTGATCCAGTCAACCCGGTGGCTAACCCTCTCCCTCGGCTCTTAAAACGGAGCTATGGAATGATATTGGTATTGCTGAAAACCAAGCTCCTTCATATGATGAGTTGTTAAAAACTTTGGAAAGTGGTAGAGTTGGAGAGAGCGCAGAGAAGAAGAAGCTCATACTTAATTTGATTCTCCCGCATGTAGGAATATATGGGCTACATGCGGGATCAAGAATGTCCTATTCTCGTTGTTGTGAGAGTTTTTGATGAAGAGCAATTTGAGAGTTATCCATGGGGTAGAGAAGGGTTTTCTGCTCTCGGTAAATTCAATTAGATTAGGTTCGTTTGTGAATAACACCTATTCGGTACATGGATGTGTTCACGCACTCCTAATTTGGATTTATGAATCTGTTCCCGTATTGGAGAATTACAAGGGAATAAGAGGGAAGGAGTAGATGGCCCCGGACTTTTGTTGTGGAGAGGAGGCCGGACAGAATAGACATGAAAAAGTTTTTAGAAGATGAGAAAGCAAAGCATAAAGAGGTTTGTAGATTTGTTTATCTGTTCTGTTGATTTGTTTATATGCGTTGCAGATTTGTTGTTTGTTTCTGCTGATTTATTTGTCTAATTTGCATATTTGTTTATGTTTATGTATAGGTTCGAATGAGGCATATGTGCCCTGTTTCTTTGGAGGATAAGTATCCCGATTGGCCGACAACAAGAAGGAGTTAGATGATAGTCTAGACAAGTTGTTGGAGGACATCATTAAAGAACAATTTGATCCTAAGCTTTGGCCAAAAGTGGAGAAAAAGAAGAAGAGAAAGGGTGACAAAGTACATGAAGCCGGAGGTCACGCTTCTAAGAAGAGAAAGAAGAAAAAGAACAAGGTGAAGGTGAAAGTGAAGGTAAAGATAAGAAGAGGAAGAGTGAGAGAGTAGTTGAAGCTGAAGGTAAAGCTTCTAAAGAGAAAAAGAGTGAAAGAGAAGATGAATCAGAGTCGATGTTTTCTATGTACGCAGCAAGGAGATGATCTCTAGAGCAGTCTGTTGCAGTAAGAGAGGCTTTTGTTGATGTGGTAAAGAAAGTTAATGATAGAATTGATAAAGCGGAGGTAGAATTGACAGGTATACGTCAATTTTTCAAGAAGGACAAGGCAAACGTTGGTAATGTTACCCCCAAGTCTAGTAGAAAACGTGAGGAGGACAAAACCGGTGATGATCGGTTAGTAACGTACATTTCATGCTAATGTAGAATTTGATTATGGTCTTGTAGATTTGTGTGATAGAATTGTAGATTTACGTAGATCTTTGTAGATTTAGACACTTTGTAGATTTGTTTCAATTGACTTGTAGATTTATTTCATCTCGCTTTGTAGATTATTTACTCTATATGTTGTAGAGTTATTTTTGCATTGTTGATTTGTTTTATAGTTGTATTTTTATGTATTTCTTGCGCTTCTGGATGGAAACCGAGAAGAAAGAAGGAATGGTTGAAGAGAAGGTTGAAAAGAAGGTTGAAAAGAGGGTTTCAAAACCCGAAACGAAAAGAAGGGGCCAAAACCCCAAATTGAAAAGAAGGTATCAAAACCCTCACCGAAAAGAGGGTTCCAAAACATGAAATCGAAAAGAAGGGGCCAAAACCCCAAACGAAAAGAAGGGGCCAAAACCCCAAACGAAAAGAAGGGGCCAAAACCCCAAACCGAAAAGAAGGGGCCAAAACCCCAAACGAAAAGAAGGTGTCAAAACCCTCACTGGAAAGAGGGTTTCAAAACCCGAAGCCGAGAAAAAACTAAATGAGAAGAAAGAAACAAAAGAAGGTGTCAAAACCAGATTGAAGGCAGGCAGAGAAGGAGTGGGTTTAAGAACGTGAAAAAAGTGAAAAAGAAAAACCCAGATATAATAGCTCCGCTCTTAGAGTGTACAAGACAAGAAAAGGTCATGTTCGTACAAGATATCCTCTCGCCTAAAATTGTGAAGAAAAAGAACGAGAAGAAGAAGAAAAAAAGAAGAAGAACAAGCAGAAGAAAGAAAGGAAGAAGAAAGAAAAGAATAAAAAGAAGGTGATGTTGAAGACGTAACCGAGGAAACAAGGAAGAAAGAACTTCAAATGGCTCCTCCTTCTGATGATGAAGACGAAGTTGAAGGTACCGTTGGGTTGGATTCTCTTGTAGAACTCATAATTAAGGAAGCCGAATCTCCCGTACGTCCTAAAAGAACCTCACATCTATCAAGCATCCCGAAATTCCCTTACGAGGGAAACTCTACGATGAAACGGATCATGGCATCCGTCCATGGTTATGATCCTTTTGAACCAAAGGACAAGAGGAAATGGCAGATACTTTCTTATTGGATCATAGAGTAAGTATGAAAATCTTAAATGCAAGGTAATTAACATATTCAAGGTAATTAACATATGCTTTGTTTTTAGGAATTGGTATGGCCCAACCATCAACCGTGATGTGAGGTTTTTTACGGAGCTATGTTTTACCAGGGAGGAATGGCCTGAACGTTATTACGGATGGCTTGCTGATACGGTAAGCATTTCGTTTAATGGTGTTGAAGATTTGTTTAATGGTGTGTAGTAGAGTTTTTTTTAGGTTTCTTGTAGATTTGTCTGTATGTGTGGTGTTTTAATGGTAGAGTTGTTTTTAGGTTTGTAGAGTTGTTTTGTAGGTTTGTGTCTGTAGGTGTTGTAGAGTTGTTTAATAATTTGCAGAGTTGTTTAATGGTGAAGTAGAGTTGTTTTTTAGTCTTGTAGATTGTCTCAATAGGTGTGGTAGATTTGTTTTAATGGTTTGTAGATTTTATGTAAGTGTTGTAGAGTTGTTTAATGATTTGCAGATTTGTTTAAAGATTTGTTTGACGTTTATGTTTTCAAACTTGCAGCATATGGATATAATTATGACATTGTTCCGTAGGAGATCTATGCTGCCTAATTCACCTTATAGACCACGTGTTGCATTCTTGTGTCCTATCATACTGTCAACGTGGAAAAATGATTATATGGCGCTTGCAAACGTACGCAACAAAATCACCTGGACACTTGATAAGATCTACGAGGATATTTTCAATGGTCTCCTTCCTGAAGATTCCAAAACACACGAGAAGATGGTGGTATGACATTGACAATGTCTACATGGTCCCGAATGTTACGAAGGATCACCGGGTTGCCCTTGATGTTAATTTGAAGAAGTCTAAGATTTATATCTACGACTCCATTCCAAATCACCGCAAGGATGAGAAGATGGTTGAAGAATGCATGTTCTGAGGAAGTTACTCCCGATAATTCTTAACCATTATGTACCGCCGTAAGACCGTGAACCTTCTACCGAGATGTTCGAAGTGTTTAGAAAAGTGAACGGGGTTCCGAGGAACTATAAAGCGGTGATTGTGGTGTCTTCGCCGTAAAATACATTGAGTGCCTAGCGTTGGGGACGAGTTTCGACGGTCCGAGTGATGCAACCATTCAAGAAATTCGAGAGAGATATGCGATCGATATCTACCATGAAGTTCCGGAGGCATCGGGTGGAACCATATCCCTCCTCGGACCGGTCGGCCCGCCGACTCAACTTGTTGAGATATCAATTCCCGCCTAAAAGATGAATCGATTGATTTCGTTATCATGGTTACGTATTTTATGTGTTAAACTTATTTGTGTCTTCAAGATGAAACTTTAATCATTTGTGTTAAACTTATTTGGAGGTTAATCATGGGAACTTTTATCCTTTGTGTACTTATTCGAAACAAGTTTGTGTATTGCATGTTTATTTCAGATTTGTTTGCATATTTGTTTACGATAAAATTAAGGGTTAGCATATTTGTTTACGGTCAAATTAGGGGTTCGTAGAGTTATACTTTTATGTGATGCGACTAAATTCACGAGTTTTGCGTACTTATTTAGGTTTAGTAGATTTGTTTAGGGTTACTCTATTTTGTGTTAATTTTGAGTTAATCTATGTATGGTTTGTTTATTTGAATGGTAGCTCAATAAAAACCAAAATTAACATAAAATATCACAATAACATTATTAGAAACGGGGCGGGTACAATTGATGGTAAAGTTTAACGAAGATATTCGTAAACATGGACGGCTCGGATGTTTATTCATCATCTGATTCGGGAACTATTTCATATTCGTAACTAGGTGTTCCTTCTTCTTTTTTTCATCCGTAGTAGTCGCTACGGTAGGTTCGTAACCAGCAATCATCGAATTAACCCCAATTATCCGTTCAAAACATGATATTAGTGTGTAGTTATTAGTAATAATGACAAAATCAAGGAAAACGTACCTTAACAATGTTACGCGCGGTGATGTTGAGGTACTTGGACATCATGTTAAAACGGCCTACGGACACATTTTGTAGAATAACGACCGCACCTATACCGGTTTGTACTCTGTTTTCGTCATTGTTGAAGATGTTATGATGCATGGTTCCCTCGATTACACCGGACGGATCCTTTAAGGTTACTAGAAGGTCTCCCGGCCGTTGGGTGTCGAATTGGATAACATAGCGACTAGCTGATAATGAGATAAAATTTACTAGCTAGTAAGATACATTGTACATAAAAATTGTAATAATACTCGTTGAGAAGGAAACCTTTTTCACTTTCACAAACTGTGAATGAGGGCATTGTATTTCTCCAACCTGGGTCCATAATGGTGTGATCCTATTGTTATGAGTACCTATATTTATGAATGATTGAGTTAGTTTTTGTAATCTACAACTCGGTTATAATGATAACGGAATTCATTTTTCTTGTATACCTTCCCGTAGCATGTAATCGATAGTAGAAGTCCAACGAGGACTACTAAAATCATGGTCGCCCGTTGTGGCTCATTGATGACCTCACGAATGAAATCTTGAGTTGGGCGTGTTTCGGAACTTTCACCGCGCAACACCTTTCGATCGTGAGCCCTCTTGCGGAACAATCCTCGTTGTATGGGCTGCGCAGTCCCAAAATTAGCCCCGTTGGAATTTCAGAGCGTTGTGTTGGTTGTAGTGAAATTATCGGTTCAACATCGATAACGCATAAGTTATCGTATGGAGGGCTTGCCATGAGAAAATTTGCTTTTTGTGTTGTGATTTTGTGTTGAGTAACTCAGGCTTTTATAGGAGAACATTTTGTTTTATGGGATATGTATTGTGTTATGACAATACATAACGATATGACAATACTAATTTAACCGATTTGACAATACACCGATATCGGTATACAATAAAGAATCATATAGCGTGACCGACAAAGTCGCCATCGAATCATAAATAACGCGTAATTTATATTATCACGTGTTGCGTATTTATTTGCCATATAGTAGATTTATTTAGGGGTTCGCAGATTTATAATTTCAGGTCTTGCGTACTTAATTCACGCTTGCGTACTTATTTAGGGTTTGTTTAATGTTACTCTATTTTTAGGTTAATTTAGGGTTAATCTATGTATGATTTGCTTATGGGTAATCTAATGTGGATTTTTTAGGGTTTATTTTTGTTTCTTGTCAATTTGTGGTTTGTTTAGGTGTTTTTAGTGGATGAGGCAATGTACAATAGTGAAATTATGATTTGTTTAGGGGTTCGCAGATTTATATTATCACGTGTTGGAGAGTAAATTTATATGCGTTGCAGATTTGTTTTCTATTTCTGCTGATTTGTTTAGTATTATGAAAAAATAACTAAAATTCGTGTTCTTTCGACTCTTCCACTTCTCTACTTCGACTCTTCCACTTCTCTACTTCGACTCTTCCACTTCCTACGTATTCCACTTCTCCACTTTCTTATATCCAATCCAATCGCCGACTCTCTTCTCCACTTCTCCACTTTCTTGTATCCAATCGTCCAAAATCTTTGTATAAATACAATCTCTTCTTGTTATAGTTCAACGTAAATCGCTTTGTTATTGTAGAAATGGAAGGAGAAGGAAGTTCTAACGAAACATCACTGGTTTGAAAAGGAAATCCGATGCAACGATGGATGAAATTGTTGAACACGAGGTCAGGATGGCAAAGAAAGAGGCGAAACAACCGCTACCATGCTCTCTTGCGATTAGCAAAGGCAAAGAAGGAACAAATCGCGAAGAAGAATAAGTTGGAGTTCAAGTGGGCTATGATCACTGGAAAGATGGCGATGATTGAAGCCATGATTGATAACCCTGATCTCTGTTTGAAAACCAAGATGCAAATCCTTGAAGCCAAGAAAGAAAATGTTAAGAAGGAGATTGATGAGAGCACTCGGAACCAATTGATCGGCTTACGCATGGTCTTTACTTCATGAAATGAAACAATGTTTTAATTTCTCTCGTTGTTATTGTTGTTTTTGTTGTTTTAATTTTTTTCTTATGTAGAACTCTTCATCTTTTTCAGCAACTTTTAATGTTATTAGTATTGCGTATTTTTAGTTCACGTGTTGCAGATTATAAGTTTCTATGTTGCGCATTTTTAATCGAATGTTGCGATTTATTTAACCGTTTTGTAGATTTGTTTCCCACTTTCTCAAAACGCAACGTTTTACATTTATTTCCCTATTTAAGAGAAAAATTAGGGTTTTTTCACATGCATTCACTCTCATCGACGGCGGCGAGAATAAAAGAAAAACGACGATGGGAAGAACATTCGCCACAGTCTTAGCGATCCAACCGAAGCTCCTGAATACGTATACGACGACGATGACGAGGTACGTAGTTACAACCATGATGCAGATCCAGTTCATTTTGGTCATCAAAAGATCTGTTTTTGTGGCGAGGATGTTATCCTAGAGGCGTCGTCCTCTAAAAGATACCCGGAAGGTTATACTACACTTGTACTTCTCGAAACGTAAGTTTGTTCTCAGGTTTTTGTTCTTTCTTAATTTATTGTAAATGTGCATAAGTGAGTTACATGGTGTTGTAGGATGGAGGAGCACATATGCGGGAGTGGTGGGACGAGGTTATGATGGAAGACATAAAAGAACGAGTTCGAAAAATTTGCAAGCGTTGATGACATGGCGAAGAAAACAAAAACCGACATGGTTGAGCTCAAGAATTTGATGAACAAGTTGTCCGTTGTTGTCATTACATTGGTTGTAGTTGTTGTTGTCGTTTCTTTGTTCAAGTAATGTATGAAACATGTAAAATTGGTTGTAGCAAACTAGCAATTATGTATTTTCCGTAAAATATTGCGCATTTATTTTTATAGTCTTGTAGATTTGTCTAAATGGTAATGCGAGTTATTATGTAGAGTTTTTCGAAGACAAAAATGGTTGAAATGAAACATGAATCCTAAACCCTTAAAATGGTTGAAACATGAACCTTAAGCCCCAAAAATGGTTGAAACATGAACCCTAAACATGAAAACGAGTGTTGTATAGTTTATACTATGTATTGTAGAGTTTTTATATAGTATTGCGGATTTATTATAGAGGTTCGCAGAGTTTCACGGTGTTTGCGGATTTGTTATAGTGTGTGCGGATGTATTTGTAATCCATGAAAGTCGTACATTTATTATGCAAACAAACCATAAAAAGATGAAAATTTATGAATTCGTTACATTTGAAATAGATAAACTTATGTGTTGCAAGTCTTTCGATTATGTCCTTCTTCTCCACAAATTCTTGCATTTGTGTTGTTTCCTTAGCCTTTTCTTGGCCAATGCCTTCTCCAATGCTGATTTGATTCTACTCTTTTTTGGCCTTCCTGGTTGGTTCCGAACCGAGAGGTGGTAAACAGACCTTTGAATCAACTACCTCCGGAATTGGTAATGTTATATCTCTCGGCATAATTATGTCCGCGTATCCCCGATACAAGTTTTCGCTGAAATAATAGGGATGACAACAAGATATCCGAGAGAGATTTAAACTCTCTGCTGCAGCCTATGGCATGAGAACGGGGCATTTTCTCCAAATCAAACCTACGACAAGAACAAGTTCTCTCTCTCAAGTTCACTACATATGATGAGGTCGGGCTTGAGACGTGCATTTGTTGCTCATCAATTTCTTGTACAAGATACGTCTTCGCCGCTCTACTCGACCCTAAAAGAACAGAAAACAAGTTAACCTACAAGCACACTCGCGATTTATTTCACGGTATAAAAAATCTACAAAAAGGAAAAAAACCTCCAACGGCTTCTCCACTCCACGAGTTAGTGATGTAGACATTTTCTTTGCATCGTTTCTCCTTTTCGCAAACCATCTCGTCATCATAGATCGCACTACTTCAAGTAAATGCACAATTGGCAAGCTCCGTGCCCGTGATATAACCTTATTCGGGGACTCCGCAATGTTACTCGTAGTGAGATTGTATCTATCTCCGGAAAGTGGACGCGTGTCCACAAGCAAACATCAGCTCTTTGAAGATAAAAATGAAGTGCAGGGTTCAATAACTCAATCCGTGCGAAAGTGATTTCAAAATCAACGAGCCTAAACGCATTTGCGGCTTTTTTAACAAGTCCAAACGCTTCTTTACCCTTAAAACGAACCAATATGTTCTTGTAAAGGTGATAAGTGCATATTCCGCGTGCGGACTTAGGATAAACTCGTCGCAATAGCTTTCCCAATCGAAAGGTGTCTATCCGATATAATAGCAAGTTCATCATCATCCGGTATCACATTACTCGGTTGCTTGAAAAACCATTCCCATGAATCGTCATTTTCGGTGTCAACAATTGCGAAAGCTAGAGGGAATATCTGGAAATTACCGTCTTGCGTTGTCGCGGTCAAAAGTGTTCCTCTGTATTTTCCCCGTAGAAATGTCCCATCTACAACCACAACTTTCCTCATATAGTGAAACCCACTGATGCTTGCCCCAAATGCTATGAACATATACTTGAATCTTTGTTCAGGATCAACGACTAGTCTCGCATAACTGCCCGGATTTGCTTTCTTTATCATGTATAGATAAGCAGGCAATTTCTCATATCCACTTTCTGGAGTACCTCTAACCAGATATCTTGCATGCCTTGGCGTTCAATATGCTTTCCAATACGCAATCTACATACCACCAATAGTGTTAATACGTTAGAATAAACAAATCTGCGAACAAGTTAACAAATCTACAATCAAGCTAACAAATCTACAAATCATCATTAAAATATCTACGACAAACATGACAATAAAATCTACAAACGCAAACCAGACAGAAAAAAAACTATGCAATTCTTCATTACAAATCTGCAAAACATACCTTAATTTTGAATCGCTTATTCAAAGCATCGGCCACATGCATTGGCAAAACTTTTGGTCCTACACCACCAACAAAATCTTTGTATAATAATCCAAGGATCTCTGGTGTAGCTTGTCGTGATCTTGCTGAACGTTCACTCACCGAACAAGTATGCTCGAATCATATGTCTTCACATAAAACTTTGTAAAATCATCGACGGATGTGGCTCTTACCTTCCACGCACATCCTTTAACCCAACATCTCACCGAGAGCAGCGTCGGTGTTGATTTGTACACATCAAAATCAAATTGATGAATAACACTAAACATCTTCAGTCGTGTTTCCAAATGCTCTTTCGTGCAAAATGATTCACCTTCTTTCAAATCCAATGAACTCATGTCATACAAATCATAATCAACATCGGTATCAATTACATATACCGAAGAATCCATTGGTTTTGGTGCTTTTTTATCCTCTTCTTCTTCGTCTTCTTCTTTAGATTCTTCCTCCGTATGAATAGATCCCTACTTAACAAAATTTTCATCATCGGAATCCGTCCCATCGGAGTCGTCACAATAATCGAATCTCGATGCGTCAAGATCATCGTCATCATATCCAACATCTACACCTGCATCATCTTCAACATCTACATCATCTTCAACACTAAATTCAAAATCTTCTTGGACTTTTTCTTCTTCAAAATCTTTAACATCTTCTTCTACAAAATGTTCATCAAGATCTTCTTCTACACAACGTTCTTCAACTACTTCTTCGACATCTTCTTTCTCCATTGTGTCTTCATAGTTGACCTCCTCGTTAACGATTCTTCATTTAACTTACAAGCACTATCCTTCTTGTCATTAACAGATTCTTCATTTAACTCACAAGCAATATCCTTCTTTGTAACTTCTACACATAAACGGAGCATTTCAACCTTGGAAAGATTGACAAACACTTGCAATTGTCGTGAATTGAAAACTACGACTGGAGGAGTATCTTGAGGCAATTTATCAAATTTAGAAGCATACAAATAGGTTAACCTTACATCATGCAACTCATCGTTTAAACCGTAATCCTCGTACACCATACGAATGAAATCATCATAACGCATATATTCGTTAACTCCTAGAATACGAGATCCTCTTTTATTGTCAACTTCAAACACCCATCTCTTCTTTTGAAGCTTCCATGACCACAAACAAGCACAACTTGTTCCATTGCGTAACGAAATATCTGCAAAAAACACAATTAAATCTGTTGCAGACTTTTAAGCGGAGATCCGCGAACACGACGACGACGGCGATGACGATGGCGAAGATGAAGATGAAGACGAAGACAATACGAAGACAAATACGAAGACAAAAAACCAACGAAGTCGAACACGAAAACGAAAGACGAAGGTGAAGACGCCGACGTAAAGAAAAACGGCGACGGCGGCGCAGATCTACGACCACAAAAAAGTCCGAGAAACTCGAAGATGAGAGTGATGAGGAAGCTCACAAAAAAGAGAAATACGAAGATGAGAAGTGATGAGGAAGCTCACAAAAAGTTGATATTCGATCTACAATGGCGATTTCACCAATGGATTTTGAGTTTTTAGGTATAAAGGCACGCACTAAGAGACAAATGGAGAAGAGCCACCGCAAATAAATCGCATCAATGACATTAATCTACAATACGGTGAAGTAAGTCCGCTTCACGTAGAAGGTAGTCTAGTTCGATATTTGAATCTTTTAACGTTTTGTAGATTTAATAAATCTCGCAGATTTAATTAACTCGCAATTCGTAAAAACAAATCAACACTTCACACGTATTGTAGAGTTTCCAAATCGGACATAAATCGCAAAACAATGTGATGCGGACTTAATAAGTGTCGCTGCAGATTTAATAAGTCTGTGCAGATTTAATAAGTCTGTCGCGATTTATTAAATCGCATCACCGAAAATGGTCTAAAATCTACAATAAAGAGGCATAAATCGCGCAGATTTTGCCACATATATAATATGACGTGGCAAAATAAATCTACAAAACGTAAAACGAAAAGTCGCAGGAGATTTTTCCTACGTGGCGATGGCAATTTCGTAAATAAGTCGACTTTTTACCGAAATGGAATTTTTTTTTTTCCGGTGGCGGTTTCGCAACATTTTTTTTCCTGTCAAAGGGAAGGAGGGGCAGTTTGGGTACGAAAGTTCAGGAGGGTCATTCTAGTTATTAAAACGAGAATAGGGTTCCAAGATATTGTTTTAGTTTACTTAATAGGAAAATGATCATTCTCACGAGAATGGATTGATCTAAATACGATTTCAAAACCTTAAAGTTACCTTTGTTAAAAGACATTAAAAACCTGAAAGTTTGATCACATGCTAAAGTACCCGACCTGGTTGTTTAGCTTTTAATTTGAACTTTTAAATCAAACTTCAATTTCGTTTTTGCTTTCTTAGTTAATTGTTACAAAACCTCCTTTTTTGTTTATTGCTTAGACTAAGAAGATTTCTCATAAGTTCTAGTGAGTTGATTGCTCATGATTCGGATTGACACCTTATATACTACGATAAGGCATTCGAAAGAACGAGTGTAAAATCTCGTTTATCACTATTTCGAACAATAGAGGGTAAAGACGCGATTGAAAATGACTTCGAAGATTTTTTTGCCAAAATCCCTAAAATTTATATTACTAAATTTATATGATCAAGGTCATATGACCCATGTGCTTTGTGCTTGTACATTGCCTCGGCCCCTTGCTCATGCCACAAGACTTATCATTCATTTCATTGTAGAAATTATGATACTATCAGAAGCTAAAAACTTTACACTTGTTACTAATAGTAAATATCATATTACATACTTTGGTTATTCCTGTGTTTATCAAACAAGACTATCACATTCGTTAAATTTTATTCTGCATTTTTGATATTTTTATAAAACTATAGTAACATAGTATTTTTTGAATGAATCAAATCCTAATTAACCTAACGACCATGGAGATCTACTATGTTGGAAACAGAAAGGAAACTGATCAATAGCAAAGGAAGACATCATCATCATCTTACTATTATCTGCTCCCATGTTCCATATAGAATCCAATGTGCTCTCCCAAGCGATATTTGGGTAGCTTAAGCAATAGCTCTGTTCTGAGTATATGTCTTTAACCGGTTTAATCATGTTCATCGCAGAGTGATCAATCTCTCTCCATATATCATCCATCGAGTATCCTTCTTCTTCGGTTTCTTCATTTTTAGATCCCCCGGTGTCGTAAAAGCTCACCTTTCCGGTAGATTTCCGAGACTGACACGACATATCTTGAGTGTTGGTAGTAGTCGTGGTAGTCATAGACGAAGAGCAGCAATTGGAAAAGGATGAACTTGGAGATGCGGGACAACGCTTCTTCTCTTGAGCTTGCTTCCTCATATGCGTCCTCCAATAATTCTTTATCTCGTTGTCTGTTCTTCCTGGTAATTTCCGTGCTATTTTCGACCACCTTCATATATATAATTTATAGATGAATTACATAATAATCATAACTCTTGTTGTTGTTAACTATTTATTTTGGGGAAATGGCCTATGTCTTGTGGCATTCGTAATTCCACTAAAAGGCAAGTAGCTCCATCCCACCCGAGGTCGAGTTTTTGCTCTTACGGTGGAGTTTGGTGAGTTGTTGCCCAAAACATGTGATAGAAATAAAAATAACTATCTATTTTTTAGGTGGTTGATCAAACCTGTTTCCCAACTTAGCGTGAAGCTCAAGGACAAGACGCTCTTCGTGTGGAGTCATCTTGCCGCGTTTAAGACCAGGGTGAAGGTAATTAACCCACCTAAGCCTGCAACTCTTACCTGTTCTGTTCAAACCTACAACCAAAACTAACTAATTAATGGTGTATGTTCTTTTACCTATCTTTATCTTTTCTCCCTCTACCTTCAAACCTGATACTTTTGCTATCAAATCCCATCTTCGATCTCCAAATAAAGAAACAAAATTTACCAGATGGTTGTCCTCTTGTTCTGTCCATGGACCTTTTCTCTTCTCCTCTTGCTTCATTCTCATCTCTCTTTATCCTTCTGGTTTATGTTGATCTCTTTTGTTACTTTAAAAGTTATATATCATCTCTCTCTATATATATATATATAAGTTAAATTTTTAGTACTGTTGTGTATCTACTCGATATTACACTAACAATATTTAAAAACACTAGATGACTTTTACATTTTGTATACCAATCTATACTATCCATATGTTTCTTTTTGAAGGATTATCCTATTGATAATGTAGGGTCTATTTGTTGTGATGTCATGAGGCCATTATATATTAAAGAAAAACGTGATTGTTCATGAAAGATGGTGATTGGTGTTACTCATGTAAAACTCCCATTAATTATTTCTCTCCAACTTTATCTTTCTTTTTTGTGCCGTGAGTGTGTGAATGATAATAAGAACTCTTTCTTATAATTTTTGGCAGACACTCTCTCTAACATGTGGATATCAAACAGCATTATAAGATCTCCTAAATCAAAGCTAAAAAGTAGAAGGTGTGTTTATAGTGTTGTTTTGTGACCTATCTATTTATATAATAGTACAATATTTTTTCCATTTAATGTCTCCACATCGTCATCAAAAATAAATAACTAAAACAATTCCATAAAAAAATTATTTAATAAAACGCATTCAATATTAATAAAACTCAAAAAACGCATTCAATATTAATAAAACTCAAATTAAAAAACATGTATATTAACTTTCCAAAATGAAAATATATAAAATTTGTTTATCTCTTATACTATATATTTTTTAGGAATATATTACATTGTCTCTTTATCTAAAATTTTCTATCTAAAAGCACAAAATTTAAAAGTTATAAATGATGTACTATTTTAACATTTATTCAAAACAATTAAAAATTAAGACTACGTAATATTAGTGGTCATACTATAGTTAATAAATAAAAAATATGTATATAAACTTGTGAAAATCAAATAAAATGGAACAAATTAAAAGATCTAAAACATCTAACAAAATGGGTCAGAGACAGAATAATTTAAAAAATAAATAAATAAATATAAATTTATAAAAGTTTAAATAACTATAATTTGGGATGAAAATACTTCATTATATACATACTTTCTAAATCCAAAAGTTAGTACCAAATATATGAAATAAACTTAAAATATCCCCGAGAATAACAAAACCTCATATAAAATAAACAATTACATATACAAATAATCCAATAACGTTACAGAGAAATCAAAACAAAATATGATCCAAATTAATTGCCGGTTAAAATTTCCACGTAATACCAAAGTAAACAACATACATACAATTAAAAGTAGAGACGTTGAATGGGTACAAAACAACATACATATCGATATTCCATCGGTTTGATAATAAACTAAAACATCGAAACATAAATTGTTTGTAAACAAAATCATTTTCATTAGTTTGGTAAAATAAAAAATAAAAGGAAAATATTTAAAGTTAAACCATATACCTATTACAAAAATAAAAAAACTTCATAAAACAAAACAAAACCATCATAAACTCAATGTAAAATTATTTGAAATTACTATAATAATTAGCGAATATTCCGCGCAACGCACGGATTCTTTCCTAGTATAATTAAATTATAATATATTATTTCTTTAAGGTGTTTAAGATTTTGAAATAAATATGGAGAGGTATTCAGTCTTTGTTCACCTTTTTTGTGGGGGTGTATGAGAGAATTGTGTAAAATTAGATATTATAATCACATAATCATTGATTAAGTAATCGACATGCAGTGTTCAAGAAAGCGGCCTAGGCGCTAGGCGCCCATTCATCGCTTGGATTTTTGGAAAAGCGGTGCTATTAGGCGGTGGTAAAATTTGGCGGACTATTCGGCTAATAAGCGGACTAGGCGTTGACTAGGTGGATTTAGGCGGGTTAGGAGGAATTAAATATATTTATATTTTTTTGGATTTTTATAAAAATATATTAAAAGTACGTATAATAATATTTATACTTCTTATACATCTTTTTACTTATGTTAAGTATAGATTTATCTTTAAAATTTGAAATTTGTTTATAATATAATTTTGTCATATCATATAATATGTATATAAATATATAATGTTTTTTAAGAAAATCGCTTAAACCGCTTAAAAACGTCTAGGCGGATCGAGGCGCTAGGCGGAGGGTCACCGCCCGACTACCGCCTAGAGCTTTCTTGAACACTGTCGACATGGTATAATTTTATATTATAATGGTAAAAAAAATTTAAAAATAAAGAATAAAGTAGAGCTCAAATATAAATAGAATATCGGAGATAACCATTAAAGCAAATATCTTCTCTAATTTTAGAGAATTCTATTTAGAATGAAAATTAGAGAGTCATACTTCTTTTTTTTATATAAAACTTTAGAGAGTCATACTTACATGATACTCTAAATTATGATGGAACATTGTGCACATTTTATCATTTTTTTGTTTATTTCCCTTCATTTTCTTATCCATAAAAATATCTCGGGGCTTTGGTTCACACATATGGGGTAAACAAACATGTCTAGGTAATAGAGGTGATTTATGCACTGACGTAACACACCCATTACTTTTTGCCTTTATTATTTGGTGGGTATATGTGTGGTAATAAAAACTCTTTCTTATATACTTTTTGTGGGTATGCTCCAAATATGCAAGTGCACTATCTCGTATGTCCCTGTCAATAGTTCAATGGAGGAAAAAACAAAAATATAAAGTGTGTGTTTACTATGCTTCCTTGTTATTTAACACAGAAAAGTACTATTAGAAAGGAAACTAATTAAAGAGACCCAAGATTGTGAGGATATGAGAGCAATGTTCTCTTTTGATTTATTCATTGTAAAAGCGAATATTCGATCATGGATAGAATGGTGTTACATATCTTTAATTAATAAACTTAGGGATGTCACTATACCAATGTCATTTGTTTCTAATATAAACAACCTAAGAGCATAGTTATAGGTTGGGCTTTTAATTTTTTGTTTCTTGATATTTAAAAAAAATAAAATAAATAAATAAAATAGTCCACCAATCGCGGGCCGCCACGTGTCAGTGGGGCCCGCGAATAGTGTCAAAATGCGCCTCTTACGTAAGAGACATAAGAGCTGATTTTTTTTATTTTTGAGTGGGATACACCCTTAAAAGCCTCTTAAACCTGACCTATAAAGATGGTCTAATATCCTAATTGGTAGGTGATTTCGTAAAAATTAGAAATTGTAATGCACTTATTAAATGTAAAACACATAATAAACTAGGAATTAACCCGTGGTTCACCACGGGTTTAGGTTTATATTTTTTAAATGATGTTATATATTTATATATATAATTTATAATGTATAAATGTTATTTTTCATCATGGTTTACAAAAATAAATAGGATTATTTCATATTAAATATTGTTGAAATGAGATTTTTTACTATTTAAAATTTGTATTCTATATTTCGTATAACAAAATTTTAATATAATTTGTAAGTTGATTACACCAAACTATTATAAATTATAAAGTTTATTATTTCTTATACTTAGGAATGAAAAGAGATCCGGATTCAAAATACAACTGAAACCTATCCATATAATTTATTGTCTTAGTTTATATTTTTAATATGAAACTCTTTTATAAAAAAAATAGACCTGGATTCAAAACATAACCAAAACCAAACTGAAACAAATCGAATTATGCGAATTAGCCAAATTTATTTTAAAGATATATATAAATATTTTTTGTGAATATATTTAAAATATGTAATATTATATTTAATTTTCAATATTATTATAAATTTATTGTGTTTTTTTTAGAATCGAACTCGAAACCGAACCCATTAACAAATGTTATGTTTTAATTGTTTGAAATTTATAAAAAAATTGTTTCAAGTCATTTTAAAAAATTTAATCATATTAATGAGACTCGTTTTTAATTTTTGTGTTATTTTTGTTAAAAAAAATTAATTGTTTTTGTTAAAAATTCTTTCGAATGGTATTTTTATATAAGTTAATTTTAATTGTATTTTTATAAAAAACTATGTAATATATATTTGTATGAATTACATATTTTACTTAAACTTTGAGTCTCATTTTAGGAAAACTTGGAATATTTGCTTATTTGTTTTTTTTGTAATTAAATGTTTGTATTTATTTTCTTTTATGCACAATGGCATGATATGTAATTTTGAGTAATTTTTTGGATATGTTCAAATTAGTACTTCAAAAATAATAATATAGATGTCAACAAAAATAAAAATAGATAAGTGAAATCTAATCAGAAAACTCATGTTTATTGTCCATGATTGGTTATGTGGTAATGCTATTTTAGTGCTAATGAGTATTAAGATTCTGGTTCTAGGAGTTTATGATTATGCGTGTTGCTTTGGGATTCCTAAATTGTCCGTTTTCAATAGTCTACCAAAAAAATATACAAAACACCACAATCTGAAAGCTATTTCATTTGAGGTGTGACATGATTATTGGTTGGATTGAACCACTTAATGAATTAGTAAACAAAGATAATTATTATTGAAATTGTACATTTGGAATAATATGATTAGGAGATGATTACTAAAAGTATATATTTATTTAAATTAACTATAATTACTAGGAAGGAACCTGCGATACTCGCGGGGTTTTTATATTATTTATTTTTTTGATGATTCAAATATTTTTTATTTTCTCAATTTATATTCTTAATTACCTATATAATGTTACATTAATTTTTATTTTTTGAATTCTTTGTTTTTGATATATTTTCACTAATCAGTTTATATATTCTTTAGTTTTTGTATTTTTTGTTAGTTTTGTATCACATGTTTTTTCTTGAGTATTATGATACTATTTATTTATATTGATGTATTTTTCATATATTTGCTTATATGAGTGTCATAATATATGTTTTATATTATTTGTTTATTTATTGTCTTAAATTGTGTATAAATTTTATTTTTTCTTTCTTTTGCTTTCATGTTTTCTAACTAATTTTTTAAATTTTGTATATTTTTATTTTATATGTTACTTATATGATGTTGTTTTAGATATAGGGTTAAAATAATTTTATATATTCAAAGCCATATAATTTTTTTTTTAAACATATATTTAAAAACTTTTATGTATTAATAACTTTATGCATTTGATATTGTTATATAATAATATTTTTAAATATTAAGTTGAAATTTAATATAATTTATGAATTAGTAATTAAATTATGACATAAGTTTTTTAAAATTACTGAATTTGATAAATAAATTAGTAATAAATTTGAAATGATGATGTGTCAATCATTGGAGAGTTTTTTATTTTATGAATTCTCTTTTTTATATATTTTCACTAATCGTAAATAGTTTATATATTCTTTAGTATTTGTATTTTTTGTATCACATGTTTTTTTCTTGTGTATTATGATACTATTTACTTATATTGATGTATTTCTCATATATTTGCTTATCTAAATGAGTGTTCTAATATATGTTTTATATTATATGTTTATTTAGTGTCTTAAATTGTGTATTTTTTATTTTTTCTTTATTTTGTTTTCATGTTTTCTAATTAATTTTATAAATTTTGTATATTTTACGAGGAATTCACAAAACTACATCATTTCTTCCATTCTTTTAGAAAACTCTACCTAATTCAATTTTTTCACATATTTACACCTTTTCAAAATTTTAAAAGCTTGATTTACCCTTTAAAAAATTATCAAAATTAAAATCTTTTAATTTGGGTTGTAGGGTATAGTATTAATGGGGTAGAATTGTGTGGGTAGGGTTTATTAGGATTTAATTTTTAGTGTTTAGGTGTAGTTTTGTGAAGTTATTTTGAAATGGTGTAGTTTTGTGAAATGTAATTCAAATGGTATAGTTTTGTAATTCTCCCTATTTTTATTTTATATGTTACTTATGTGATGTTGTTTTAGATATAGAAGTTGTAATTCAAATGATATAGTTTTGTAATTCTCCCTATTTTTCTTTTATATGTTACTTATGTGATGTTGCTTTAGATATAGGGGTTTAAAATAATTTTATTTATTCAAAACCCTATAATTTTTAAAAAAAAAACATATATTTAAAAAAAATTATGTACTAATAATTTTTATGCATTTGATATTGTAATATAATAATATTTTTAAATATTAAGTTGAAATTTAATATGTTTTATGAATTAGTAATTAAATTGTGACATAAGTTTTTTAAAATTAATGAATTTAATAAATAAATTAGTAATAAATTTAAAATGATGATGTGTTAAACAATGGAGAACTCCCCTCATCTTTTATATATAAGATTTTTTAAGTTGAGTGTGGTAATCTTGTCTAAGTAGCTATCTATCATGATTTATTAGAAAATCTAATGATAATAAAAAAAAACAACCGGGGCTTCTAGCTCAGGCGGTAAAGGGCTCACAGCTGTGAGTTCCGCCTCCTGGGTTCGAACCTCGGCCACGGATTAACATACGGCTGCAGCGTTCCGAAATGATGCGACTACTTGGTAAGGATCGTGACAAAAAAAAAAAAAAAAAAAAAAAAATCTAATGATAATAGTTACATGTGTCAATATGCAAATAGAGAACAAAACGAACGGAGAGAAATGTAAATTTGATATTTAAAAAAAAAAAAGAAATTGAGATTGAAAGATGTGGACGTCACGAGCACACTCCTATATGGGCCTACCTCCACTTATAAGCTTCCTTTGGCTCGTGACTCCCACGCGTAGCGCAAGTTAAAATATGACATTACGCCTCTACTTCTATTCTTTGAATTTTTTTAATACTTTTCTCAACTTTAGTCCATTTGAAAATAACGATTTGATTTATTTTCGAGGAATTCACAAAACTATACATTTTCATCCCTTCTTTATGTTTACATTTAATTATATATATGGCTGATGTTACATTAAATTTTATTTCACATATCTCACTAATTATTATTCCATTGACAAGTAAAAAAAGAGAGGTGTTGTCCAATTAAGCAATCAGCCATATATATAATTAAATGTAAACATAAAGATTCATTTAAAGTTTTTTTCTTAATTACTTGTATTATCTATAGAACAAGTATGCAACTTTTGTTATTTAATACTACAAATATGCAACTTTTGTTATTTAATGCTACAAATATGCAACTTTACATTTCAATACATGTGTAACGTTTTATATGATATTAGGAGGGAACCCGCGATACTCGCATAATTTTTTTATATTTGAAATATATATTTTGTAAATATTAATAATTTTATTTTATAAATTACTTTGTTATAGTTTTTCTTAATGATTTTAGACTTTTTAGTATTTTCTTGCATTTTTCAATAGTTATGTTCTTGTGCACCTAAACAATGATACAATATTTGTTACTTTCTCAATTCTATATTTTTGTATATTTTTCGCTTATCTTAAATATAGTTTGTATGTTTTTTATTTTTTTGTTCATTTAGATGAAGTTTGCAATATTTTTTTAGTAAATGTCTATTTTATATCTTAAATATAGTTTGTATAATTTTTGTTTGTATTCTTTTCCTTTATTTTACTTGTCATGTTTTCACTATTTTAATAAATTTTGTATGTCATTTATTTTTATGTGTTATTTTTAATGTGATATTATATATATGATCAAACTATTTTCAATTGTTTAAAGTCCAAAAAATTAAGAACATACAATTAATCTTTATTTTACTTGTCATGTTTTTGCTATTTTAATAAATTTTGTATGCCTTTTATTTTATGTGTTATTTTTTAATATGATATTATATATAGGATCAAACTATTTTCAATTGTTTAAAGTCCAAAAAATATTGAGAATACACATTTAAAATTTAGAATTAAATGATATTCATGTGTTTATTTTTAAATGTATTTAGTTTTGTAATAATATTTAATAAATTAAGTTAAATAAATTTGATGATTTAAATGAAAATGATGAGGTGTCAACATAAAGAGAGTTCCCTTCATCTTTTATATATAGGATTTTTTATATAATTTACATGTATAGATTAAGGTCGATGGCCGTATGCGTATATGATACTAATTTATTTTTATGTTGTAGTTTTTAAATATAATTTTTTGAAAAGAATGAATATAAATTTATGTTCCGGATTGTAAAAATTGAATTCAAGAAGAAAAAAGAACAAGTCTACTACGCAGAAAGAGAGAGAGAAGCACCGACGCATTTTCTTCTCCTCTCCGGTGAAGGCGCGTCGTCGCCGGATCTGTGAGAGGAGTGAGAGATAAAAGTTTTCTTTTGTTCTTAGGGTCTATTGAATTCATCGGTGTTGAATATAGAAAGAATCCACAAGCCTCCGGTATCTTTCGGCTTCTTCAGCGGCAATATTCGGCCTTTCTCTGACGGTTCGTTGTTTCACAGGCGTCTCCTTCGGCTTTTGCCTCCGGAGGATCTGGTACTTTACAGATCTTTTCAGCTTTGGTTTCTGAAACCACCGTAATCCGCGGAGGTGGTTGTTGGCTTTTGGTCCTGGCGTTGTTTGCTTTGATAGAAGCGACGGCCAGCTTGGTTTCAACGGCATCGATTGACGCAACGTCGATGGGCGATTTAATCGTTTCTTTTTGTTCGTCTTCTCTCAAGATTCTTTCTGATCTCTGTTACAATGGTTGCAATGGTTCTATGGGAGTGACAACCGTGTGGTAGTAGTGATAAACCGGTGATAAATTTTATCGGTCGCGGTTGTCATTCTTATTCATAGATCTAGGGTTTTGTGGTATGGGCTTGATGAGCCTTTTTTATTATCTTAATTATCTGGATTTTAAAGTGTGATTGAACTTTATATTGTAACACCCGATTTTATTATTAATGAAAGGACACACCAGATGACAAAAAAAAAATTATATTCCAATTTTGTATATGCTTTTTATATTCATGAGGAATATATTGATTTGTGTATAGTTAGAATATAATATATTTACAATTATTTTTATTAAGGAGATATATTTCACGACGATTATCAATAGGAAACCTTATAGTAGATTTGTATAAGTAATTTAAATTAATTTATTTATAATTTAAATAATTTATGCTTTCGTTTTTCGGAGATTAATTAGTTTATGTTTTTCTCTTCTTTGTTATAACATCAAAACTAACTAAAATTTTGAAGCTGCTATACTTATAAATTTTATGATTATATTGGTATTTATATTAAATTATATTTAAAACGTAAAATATTATTAAGTATTTTTACCTTTAAGTATTTTTAATTTGCTTTATATAAATTTGTTTGAACTAAATAAATGAGCTTTTATCAGAAAACTCAATAAATGAGTTAAACCTTATAACTATAAATATATATATTTGATAATTCACAAAACTACACCATTCCATCCCTTCCTTTACAAAACTATACATAATTCAATTTTTCACATATTTTCACATTTTCAAAATTTTAAAAGCATGATTTACCCTTTAAAAAATTACCAAAATTAAAATTTTTTCATGTGGGGTCGCTAATTAGTGTTTAGGGTATAGTATTAAGGGGAATAAGATTGTGTGGGTAGGGCTTATTTGGATGTAATTTTGAGTGTTTAGGTGTATTTTTGTGAAATAATTTTGAAATGGTGTAGTTTTGCTAATTTTGTTTCAAATTAGTTGATGTTCTTAGTTTTCAATGTAAAATTAATTGATATTTTATATTTTCCAATGATTTAAATTATGATTGATGTGTTTCTATTGGTTGAATTATTTTTATATAGGAAGTTAAATAATATTTTTACACTGAAAATAACAAAATTAAATGATTTTTTTATCTGCGTGTAAAATGGTAAAACATCATGTAATATGAAACGGAGGAAGTATATATAGATATACTTGCCATAACTCATAGAATATGTTTTAAATTGGTTAAGAATGTTTACAAAATAGTTATATTTTTGAGGGTATCAATTTCTGATATGTTTACCGAGTGTAGTGATTGAGTAAATGTCGTTCACCTTCGAGCTACCTTTTTTCATTTTTATTATTTTTGCTTTAGGCATATAAATACTATGGGTTGGGCTTAATGGTACCAATGGTTATTGGGTTTCTACGCAACTAATTATATATCATTTTATTTCATTAACAAATTCTTTTTATTCAGGTTGTTTTTATCGATAAACATTTTATTCTATTACGTAAATTTTTATTTCGCGATTGGCGCTGATAAATTCTTAGTATACAATAATTGAGAAAACACGTTGAAAGTTTGAACGAAAATTAAAAATGCCCACAAAATATGAACTAAAAGGTCCATAATTTATTCAAAATATTTTGATCAAAAATAACACTGCGTTATACGCGGGTCAAATCCTACTATATATTAGTTGAGAAGATACTTTGAAAATTTGAATGAAAATAAAAAACCCATAAAATATTAACTAAAAAGCTCATGACATTGGCAAATTCTTTTTTTTTTAAGTCTCATATTGATAACGAAAAATTTATGTTAGTTGAAACAATACATATAAGTAAATATTTTGTGTTTTGAAGAATTAAATGAATTTAATAAAATCAATGATTTGTTCTATCATCATAATTGACATTAACTCACAACCGTTAAATTTCAGTTGACATTATACCGATTTAAGAGATTAATCGTTTGAGAACGAGTTAAATTGGATTAATCGATTGAAAACGGATTAAAACAATTTGAGATTATTTTAAATAATTATATATCGAAAATTTTTTAAAAAAATATTTTTATTTTTATATAACATATATATTTATAAATTTATACTCCGCGGTTGGCGCGGATCAAAAAAATCTAATTGTTTAATAATTAAATATACCTAATATACTGATCATGGGGACGTATCCATGCAAACGACATAAAAAAAAAAAGTTGAACCCAAAATAATTTAGAAAATATACAAAATGAAACTTAAATATATAAAAGTAAAATTAACGTGGGAGTTTTTTTCTAAAGAGTTAATATGTGGAATATTTAAATACATTATTTTCTTAATAACATTTGAAATGGTTGATACCATATATATATTGCTAGAAAGATGAATTATGTGCACATACAAAATAAATTTACTTCATTATTAGTCAAAAATATATTAACCCCCGCTCATTTGCGTGGGTCAAGTCCTAGTTATGGTCTAGTAGATGAGTTCACATCAAAAATCTCTATTAAGAAGAAGAAGAAAAACGATTAAAAGATAAATAAACATATAATTAATAAGATGTTTGGCTCCAAATTAATAAGATAACTCTTGATTCATGATTCTGTGTTAGGATCAGTCATGTATATTCTGATTGTTAACAATATTCAATTTTGCAAACGATATTTAGTACGTAGCAATTATTTTTTGTAAGTATTTTCTTAAATTGATTTTGTTGTGTGTTTCTATATATCTTTTATCTTTTAGTAATATTACATATATACTTATGGATTCCTCTTTAGATTGAGCTAAAAAAATTATATTTTATCTTGTTTTCTCAAACTATATGACCTTTAAAGTCATCATATCTTGTACTTTTTATGTAATTTAAATAAAAATGTTTTTTATAAGAAAAAATCTAAAACATTTACCAAAATCTATCCAACTTTAAATACACCAATATTAGTTGACAAAAATGTAGCAAAACTACTACAATATATTATTAAATGTGTCAACATGACATAAGTAAATCTCAATGTATTTATGGTTGTATTAATCTTTTAGTCAATATTTTTCAAACATATATATATATAATGTTTAATTAATAACTGTATGTATTAGTCACCACACAATTCTCTAAGTCTTTTGGTAGTTACCTTCAAATTTAACAGGTCTATAACCTAAAATATTAACAAGAAATTCTAACTATCTTGTAACTTTTCTTCTTATGTTTTCTTCCTCATAGTTTCTTGTTTGTTATAGCCAAAAATAAATGCTTCTACTCAAATCATTTTATAAGAAAAGCAAATAAATATTTTTTTAAAGATGATTTCTTCGAATAAGCAATGCTAGCCTTAACATTTATGTGTTTATTGTCATTTTGTGATATGTAAAATAATTTCTAGTAAAAAAATAAATTTTAAAAAATTTCATCATATACGTACATTTTGTGATGTAATATTAGAGACAATATGCCTTATTTTTTCAACTATCTCATGCAGGACCAACTCTTTTAAAAGAACGATATGGCGAAGAATACAATTTCTTACATATTATTCATTAGCTTCATTATTATATCCGTGTCAGGTTTTGTATTTCCAATCTCTATTTTACTTTTATTTGTTTTTAAATACTATTTGCTCGAGTTGTGTTATTATTTTCATCTTATGATTTCATTTAGCATATTCTTACTTAAATGTGTATTACATACATACATTATTTTAACCCAAAAACAATAATTAATACCATATACAATACTAACTTAAGTTTAGGACAAGCGTGAAACCCTTATTGATTCTAAAGATAATTAGTAAAAACCTTTTGATTCTATTTAGTAACATGTGAAACGGTAAAAAAATTTCAGAGAAAACTTAATAAAATTCTTAAATAAATGAAAAGAAACAATTGTAATATTGTATTCAATATAACTAGAAGAAAATTTGAAAAGTGTAAATATCAATATAAAGGTAAAAATTTAATAGATAAAATTATTTTGACACGTTTAAAAATATCTTTTACCATGCAACAAATAAAGGTTGTTTATTATACACATAATTTGTTTTTGGAAAAACTAATTAAATATAAATTTTAACAGTCATGATGGCTAATGGACAAGCGAATAATTGTAAAGATGAGATGGGAAGTTGCGATAACTGTGACCAGAAATGTAAAGCAAAACACCCAAACGCAGACCAAGGTGTATGTGACAACAGTACTGGTGTGACATTGTGTGCATGCTTTTACCCTTGTCCTCCAATGTTTAAGATCTAATCATGACTTTAATTTCTCTATGTATTGTTTTTTATTATTATTTCAATAATAATTAATGACTCGGTGTCTCTTGACCATGTCATTATCCTATTCCTATAAATAAGATCTATCTATATATAATATATATTTGTCAACTTCTTGTTTTGTAGGGATCAATGATCCATATAATTGCTTCCATATAATTGTTTAATTAAAAGCTCAATAAAAAACAACAAGGATAATTCTCACAAATTCCAAGAAAAAAAGTTTGTATAGCTAAAATAATATGATAAAAAGGATTATTTTTTGAAATGTCATTAATAAAAGAAAACTTTCAAAAAATGCCTTTAAAAAAACATTTTTCGGAAAATGTCACACGTGGAGATGAAATTGTCCACGTCCACGAAAAGAGACGACAAATGACAAATTTGTCCTCATGTTTTGTCCACTTGGTGTTTGTAGACTACAGTTTGTCAACGGAAAACAAGGTTAAATTCGTTATATGTCGTCATTTTCGTGGACGTGGACAATTTCTTGTCTACGTGTGGCATTTTTCAAAATGTTTTAGTTTAATGGCATTTTTCAAAAAATTTCTTTTTTTAATGGCATTTTCATAATTTTCTCTAAAATAAATTCCTACAAATACAATTAAAAAGTTTTTTTTGGAGTGAAATAGCATAAGATATATATTTTCTTAAAACTTTCAAAATTAAAGCCTAAATCTAAATACTAAATCTTATTTCTTTCAAAACTAAACTCTAAACACTATATAGTAAATCAAATGAAAGAAGTTTAAATCCTAGTGTTAAAATTTGTTGTTTGTGTTTATGATATTTTTGGCCAAAAAACTTTTTAATGGTAAATTTTTAAAAAAGTTGATGTTATTTCGGTCCAAATAAATTTTATCATGGTATTTTACAGAGTTGATAAAACTATAAACATATGATACTTTTTGCAACTTTTTATTCTCTTCATGTCCTCCCTTGGGAACACTATTATCGTTTGACGCATTTGCCTTTGCCAAAGGTTTACATTTTTATGTTTTTTGTAATTGGTTTTCAAAGGCTTGCATATTTTAGTTTAGTTTTGAAATTAATAATATTTAGTATTTACATTTAATTAAAATTGATATATATATATATATATATTGTAACTTTCTTACAACTTTTTTGTAAAACTATATATGACTCTTCAGATAAAATAGAACAAATCAACATATTTGTAAAATTATATAATATATAGGAAGAATCACAAAACTACACCATTTGAATTACATTTCACAAAACTACACCATTTCCAAAATTATTTCACAAAACTACACTTAAGCACTCAAAATTATATTCAAATAAATCATAACCACACAATCCTACCCCCTTAATACTATACCCTAAACACTAATTGACGAACCCAAATGAAAAGATTTTAATTTTGGTAATTTTTAAAAGGGTAAATCAAACTTTTAAAATTTTGAAAGAGTGTAAATATGTGAAAAAATTAAATTAGGTGTAGTTTTGTGAATTCCTCTAATATATATATAAACGTTGAGATCCTATAAAAAAACGTAGAGATGAAAAGAAAATAACCAAAACCACATTACGAAGATGTTGGTCATGTATGCCTACGAAGTACGAACACAAACAATACACTTTAAAAACTCTTAAATATCATCATGTTGACTCTAATTTTTTCTAAAAATAACCGCATAACATGTTATGCAAAACTATGCATATGCTAAGAAAATTGAACTTATATGTGGTGGCAGTGGCGGAACCAGGATTTTAATTTACGGGTGTCAATTTTTTTTTTATCGATAAGTTATAAATATTTTTTAATAAAATAAACTAAACCGATACATTGTAAACATTTAACAACTCCAAATTTCGTAATTTATAAAAATATAGTTAAAAAATTAAAACACTTTAAAAAAATTCCCAATTAAAAAACAAAAAGAAGACAAAAGGTAAAACATTTTATTTCGTGGTCTAATGATATTAATATTAATTATGATTTTTTTTGTTATCATAAACTTACATTTGTGTTAAAATTATTTATCATGAATTTATTTTTTATTTTTTTGCAATGGTATCATATATTGAATTGGATTTTTACATGGGTATCATGAATTTTATTAGATTAATATTTTTTTATATTTAGTATGTATTGGATTTTTATTGTATTGAAATTAGTATGGGTCATTTATTAAATTAAAGGAGAGTCAACCTAAAAATTTACTATACACTAAACCAAAATTTAAAATTCCACATGGGTCAATTGACCCCCCTCAATACATATTGCCTCCGCCCATGTGTGGTGGTATATGTAAATCAATACTGTATTATTCACAATTTCCATGGAATTTGTTACATCACTTTACGTTTGTGGACACTAGTTTCTCTATATTCAACTTAGTTTATTTTGAGTTCTATCCTCTCTCGTCCGTAAAATGACCGGTCAATGATAAAAGCAAAAATGCGGCGATGGTATAGTGGTCAACAATTAAGGGTGTTTTAATAAAAAAATTATTAATACAAACAAATTTTTTTTAGGAAAATAACTAAAAAAGAGGTGGATAAAAATAGTTAATTTGCAAGCTCTTATAAATCTAGAGAACTCCCATTTTATATCATAAGAAATCCTAGCAACTTGTACCGTCTTCTTCGTATGTTTTACTTATTTTTTAATAAACAATATAAATGTTATATTTTTCTTCAATTTGTTGTTTGTTTGTTTCAAAAAAAATTGTTGTTTTTCGTAGCAAGAAATAAGTGTTCCTACTCCATCTAATTGCTAATTTTTATCAAATAAAAATTGAGATATAAATTATAGGGAATCTTATATATATAATTTCTTATTGTCCAAACTATCTCATGCAAGAATAACTCTTTTGAAAGAACAATTTTTAAAGGGACAAACACACACGTACGTAACGATATGAAGAAGACAATTTCGTACATTATCTTCATTAGCTTTATTATCATATCGGTGTCAGGTATTATAATTCATATATCTCTATTTTACTTTTATTTGTTTAATATATTATTTGCTCGAGCTCTACAACTCTGAAGTGTTATTAATTTTACCGCTATAAGTTCATCACTAGTAAAAAAAATCAGGATACCCACGAAAATTTTCGTGGGTTTTTTGTCTGTTTTTTCGTGGGTAAGCCACGAAAAGCCACGAAAAATTTTCGTGCGTATAGCGTCGTGGGTAGAAATTTTCGTGGCTTTTTCGTGGGTACGATACCCACGAAAATTTTCGTGGGTTTTTCGTGGGTAGCATACCCACGAAAATATTCGTGGCTTTTTCGTGGGTAGCATACCCACGAAAATTGTAGTGGCGTTTTCGTGGGTAAATTAGCAAACATGCCTTATATCGGGACCTGCCCAGCCCATACAGCGCGGACTGTTTCGCAAGAGGGTTCACGATGGAAAGGTGTTGCGAGGTGAAAGTTCTCAAGCACGCCCAACACAATATTTCATTCGTGAGGTCATCAATGAGCCACAAAAGGGAGACCATGATTTTAGTAGTCCTCGGTGGACTTCTATTATCGATTACTTGTTGCGTGAAGGTATACACAAAAATGAAAATTTTAGCATTATACTAATAATTGTAGATGATGTACTAACTATATCTTTCAAAATATATATAGGTACTCATAACAGTAGGACCACACCATTTTGGACCCAAATTGCAGAAATACAATGCCCTCGTTCGCAGTTTGTCAAACTGAAAAAGGTTTCCTTTGTCTACCAATATTATTTCATTTAAACTAAAAATATAATGTTTCTTATAAGTAATCATTTTTTCAGGTTGTCACTATGCTTTCCAATGCGTCCCCCAATGGCCAAGGAGACCTTCTAGTAACCTTAAAAGATCCGTCTGGAATAATCGAGGGAACCATGCACCATAACATCTTCAACAATGACGAATACGAGTCAATACGGTGTAGGTGCGGTTGTCATTCTAAAAAATGTATACGTAACCCGTTTCAACATGAATTCTAAGTACCTCAACATCACTGAGCGAAACGTTGTCAAGGTAGGTTAACGTTCTCCTTAAGGTTGTTAATTAGTATATATATACTTATAAGTACAAACTAAAATATGTTTTTAAACAGATAATTGGGGCTAATTCGATGGTCGCCGGCTACGAACCAACGTAACATCTACACCGGTGAAGCGATGAAGGAACTGGTTACGAGAACGAAATAGTTCCTGAATCAGACGATGAATAAACATTCAATTCGTCAATGTTTACAAATAATGATGGCGTTCAACACCGAACTCTTTATGTCGCTTTAATGTTTACTATTTTCCTTCTATCTTTTGTATGCGTTTAAAATAATGTTGTTATGTAATGTGATATTTTATTATATGAGTAATGAATAATAACGTTTAACAATTTACTCGGGTTTATATGTTTATAAATGTAGCAAACCTAAAAAAGTAGTGAACAAAATCCTGAAAATAGTGAAAAAACTCATGAAAATAGTGAACAAAAACATATTAATATTGGGTTTTTTTGTACACACGAAGAAATTAGTGTTACCAAGTATTTTTCACTACCCACGAAAATTTTCGTGGGTAATTCGTGGGTTTCAAAGTACCCACGAAAATTTTCGTGGGTAATTCGTGGGTTTCAATCTACCCACGAACATTTTCGTGGGTAAACGTGGGTTTCACTCTACCCACGAAAATTTTCGTGGGTAATCGTGGGTAGAACAATACCCACGAAAATTTTCGTGGCTTTTCCGTGGGTAGCTCAAAACCCACGAAAATTTTTGTGGGTAATTCGTGGGTAGCTCGAAAAAGCCACGAAAAAGCCACGAAAATTTTCGTGGGTAGCTAATTACTGTTTACCGTGGCTTTCCGTGGCATTTCGTGGCTTTTTACCCATACCCACGAAAATTTTCGTGGGTTTTTCGTGGGTATGGGCAGTTTTTTTACTAGTGCATGGAAGAATTACAAAACTACACCATTTGAATTACATTTCACAAAACTACATCTAAACACTCAAAATTAAATCTAAATAAACCCTATCCACACAATCCTATCGCCTTAATATTATACCCTAAACACTAATTAACGAACCCAAATGAAAAGATTTTAATTTTGGTAATTTTTTTAAGGGTAAATCAAGCTTTGAAAATTTTGAAAATGTGTAAATATGTGAAAATACTGAATTAGGTGTAGTTTTGTGAAAGGAGGGTTGAAAGGGTGTAGTTTTGTGAATTTCTCTTAGTTCATTTACCATATTTTTACTTAAATGTAATATTATATTATCAGATGACAAACTTAGGTCATGTGTGATACACGAGTAGAAATATATAGGGAGAATTATAAAACTACACCATTTCAAAATTACTTCACAAAACTACACCTAAACAATCAAAATTAAATCCAAATAAACTCTACCCACACAATCCTATCCCTTTAATACTATACCCTAAACACTAATTAGCGAACCCAAATGAAAATATTTTAATTTTGATAATTTTTTAAAGGGTAAATCAAGCTTTTAAAATTTTGAAAGGGTGTAAATTTGTGAAAATATTGAATTAGGTGTAGTTTTGTGAAGGGAAGTTTAAAGAGTGTAGTTTTGTGAATTTCTCAAATATATATCCATTACCAAATATATATATATATATATAAGTTATAGTAATAATTATTTTGATCTTTAACAAAAAAAATAATAACTATTTTGATTCTAGTATCATGTGGAAGGTGAAAGTTCTAAGAAAACTCTTAAAAATTGAAAGAAAAAAATGTATATATAAAATTGGAAGAAAATTTCAGAAAAGTAAATATTGGTATAATGGTAAAAATCAAGTTATAAATATTATTTTGACACGTAATTACGAAACAAAATATAAACTTTTAATAAAAAAACAAATAAAGTTTTAAATCTTTTTGTGTTAATAATTATTTTTTAAACTAATAATATATAAATTTTACAGTGATGACTATAAATGGACAAAAGAGCGAATATGTGTAAAGATGATCTTGGAAATTGCAAAAACTGTGAACAAAAATGTAAAAAAAGCATCCAACAGATGGTCAAGGTGTATGTGACAACAGTACCGGTAAAGTAATATGTGCATGCTTCTACCATTGTCCACTACGTCTCTGATCAAAATATAACCAATCATGACTTATACCAATTGTATTGTTTTTATTTACTTTAATAATAATTTTTTAAGACTGTTTCTTTTTATTGTTTATGTATAGGATCTATTTTTCAACTTCTTGTTTTGTATAAATCAATTATCCAGAATTACTTTTATATAATTACTTTTGTAATTTCCTGTTTTGCATTACATTTCTAATGATGTTCTGATTTGATCTATCGTGTTTTCACTGCAAACACCATCATCGTTTCCCGTTTTTTATTGGGAAAAATGTCAATTAAATCAACTACAAAAATTCACCAAAAAACATGAATTTTTACGTGAACCATTTAAATCATATATTTTTCGTTGATTGACATTTTAAATCATGACCTTTTTTTATCGAGACAAAAAAACACAAAATTGAGTTCGTTAACGAAGAAATTTGACAGTATGCTCAATTCCATCCAATTGAAGTGCTCAATTATTCAGATAAATAATCTCAAACACTGTCAAATTATTGCGTTAATAGACTTAACTTTGGACTCTTTTTGTTTACGTTGTGCTCTTTTTGTTTAAGTAAAAAAGAATTCATGGTTTAAAACGTCAGTTAACGAAAAATACATGATTTAAATGGTTCATGTGAAAGTTCGTGATTTTTTCGGTGAATTTTGAAAGTTCATGATTTAATTAACATTTTTCTAGTTTTTTATTTGGCTAAAAACTTACATATATAGTAGTTTTTTTTAATAAAATAGTACAAGTTAACATATTTGTAAAATTAGATATAAAGAAATCTAGAGATGACAAGAAAACAAGCAAGAGCCACGTACTAAAATTGGAATCTGAATCGTCGAAATGATATTAAGTTAAAAACATCACAAACTTTAAACTAAAAGATAAAGAAAATACAATTATGATTTAGTCTATGTATAGTTTTTATTAATTGAATAACTATTTTAAGAAATGATTCTTTATCATGGTACACTATTATCCTTAAAATTGGATCTATTTCTCAATTTTTTGTTCCCTCACGTTTGCTTCGATACAATCTTTTATAAAAAAATTCAATGAAAACCAATAAAGAAAGTGACAATTTACAATTTCTTGAATTTTTCCATTACACTTTTACAATCAAGTAATCAACATGTCATATATTTACTTTATTTGTAAGAAAATGGATATACATTCTTAATTACTCGTGAAGATGTGTGAGTATGAGTGTGACCAACGTTGGATGAAACGGTTGAGTTTATGAGATACCCAATTTGTGAAATGTGATAAGTATGTGGAGAGACTTAAGAGAATTGATTTGGCTATCTATGTCACCAAAGTGCACTTACGTTTCCGGTCACTTGTCGTAGAGAATTCCACAGTTAAACGTACTTGGGGTGAATCAATCTAGGGATGGGTGATCTTCCAGAAAGTGATTCTCGGAATTTTGCGAGTGAAGTCAAAACACGTGGAAAAATCATGTGATGATTGTATGGTCAGTAATGAAGTCTTTAGAGTCTCTCGGAATAACGGACCGATCAGTCGATCGAAAGTGGGGTCCATAGGCCGAGATAGCGAGCATGGGTTGCTCACAAACAATGACGGGTCGGGATCGTGACAATTTACCTATGTGGATGTCAAGATCACGAGTTCAAACCGTATTGGGAAGAATGATTTACGCTTTTAAACGAATATTATCGAATGTTGGTCTCTCTCCGGTGGGGAGAGATTATGGGCCAAAAGGCCGGACCCTATAAAAAAAAAGTGTGAGTGTGTGGTAAGAAGGAACCGAGTGGAAAATCAGAAGGTGTTACGTCACATTATCATAATCTCCTTTTTTCTGATTTTCTTATGATTTTTTTTGTTGTTTCCATGCATTTTCTCTTTAGTTTCCTATACAAGTACTTCTTCAATTTCTCACTCTTATATGCTTTCTCACGCTCCCAATTATACAAGCAACTGATAATAGCTCACAGACACGGACGTTACTGTCATTATATTATGACTTGACTAAGTTTATTTACGTATATTAAGTAATTTCTTAAGAGAACTATAAGATATTAAAACAAACAAAATATTTCTATAAGATACGTGAAAGTCGAATATATTTGTAAATTTGTTTACTATTAGTGTAATTTTTGTTTATAATATTTGGATATGAACAAGACTTTTTTAGTTTTCTTTACCAAATAGTTCTTAAACTATTGTCTTTTCCAAAATAAATGAATTTGGGTTAAAGTATATATACTTATTAGAAGAAGATTCACACAATAAGATTGAAATTAATCCTCGTTGATCCTTGGTCCAAATAGATATGAGTTCTATGTTGGTGTTCGAATTAATACACGGGCCCATTAACGACGTGGACTGAGGCCCAGCGAGATTTTAAGTCTGCATCCCTAAAAGGGGCTAAAGTGGATGGGCCGAAGAGGGCCCATATTCGACTACTATCAGTTCGACGAGAAGACGAGGGGAAGGTGAGCAGACTTCGACGGTTAAAGAGATCGATGACGACATAACGGCCGCTTTAAGTGCATTTAATTCGTATTAATGTGCCGAGACTTAAATGTCTCTATTTGTAAATTATAGTATAAATAGAGGAAGAAAGCAAGGGAAAAGGGCATGTCTAATTCCCAAGAAAGAACCCATATCTTCTTATATCAATAAAATTCTCTTATACTAAGTTTTTAGCCTTCGTTTTCTTTTGCTAATTTGATCTATTAAGCCTCCAATTCCCAGTTCTTACCCCATACAAATCTTCGTTCTCACAATTTGGCGCTAGAAGGAGGGGACATTGATAGATCACCTTTAATTAGTAACGAGAGGAAAATCAAACCACTTCTCATGGATGTCACCGACTCTCAAAACGTCTCATCCGTCGACTTCGCCCAATTGCTCACCGACCTCCGGAAGGTAATCACCGAGCAACGAAGGCGACCTCTACCCTAGCCGAGCGCTTCGACAAGATAGAAGGCGTGCTTACCAATCTCCGAGCCTCCCAACGAGCAGAACACCGTTGGCACCCCCACTCGGCTGGCAACGGCGAATGACGGACGAAACTCTGAGGAGCCAACACCGACTTCTGCGGCCCGCACCGAAGCCTTGCGCGGAGCGGACCTAGCTGGGAAGGATTTCGAGGAGATTCGAACCGAGATCCGGGGAATAAACTCAAAAATCCACGAAGCAATAAGCTCCGCTCCAGAAATCAACCGAGTTATTGAAGAGACCAGGCGAACCCCGTTTACACGGAGGATTGCATCGCTGCGCGTCCGCGATACAAGAAAGATCAAACTTCCGTCCTATGACGGAGTCGGAGATCCCAAGACGCACCTCACCGCCTTCCGCATCGCCGCTGGGCGGGTGCAGTTCGAGGAGCACGAGCAAGATGACGGCCTTTGTAGGCTGTTCGCCGAAAACCTCTCCGGCCCGTCCTTAGTCTGGTTCACCCACCTCGAACCCGGCTCGATCGATAGCTTCACCGACTTCACCACCGCTTTCATCAAACAATACTCTATTTTCATAGACCAGGGACTCTCCGACGGCGACCTCGTGGAACCACGTTCGGAGCGTGCCGAGCCTCCGAGAAAGTACATAACCAAGTTCAAGGAAATTCGTCCCGGATTACCGGGATCACCGATTCCACGGCGATCTCCTGCCTCAAACACGGTCTCTGGCACGAGTCGCGCTTCCGCGAGGAGATCGTGATCAACAAGCCCACCAGTATCCACGATGCACTTCACCGAGCCACGGCCGGATGGAGCTCGAGGAAGACAAGCTCGCGATCGACAAGAAATATCGACCGCCTCCTAAGACCACTCCCCGCAGTCCGTCTAAGAAACCCGACAATCGCCGAGCCGGCGGGAGTTCGCAAACCTTCGCCGTGGGCGAGACTCCGGAGGAAAGCGAAGCGGTTCGCCGCCAAGCAACAAATGGGTCCGAGACAAGGATGCTTTTTGCGAGCTCCACGGTGTAAAAGGCCACGACACCAAGGATTGCTACCGTTTGAAAACCATCCTCATGGAGAAATGGTCCACCGGCGACCTCGCGATTTCGACCTCGAAACCATCGCTCGGCCGAGAGAAGCAGACTTTCCTCCGTCGGAGTCGATGGCACATCGCCCAAAAGAGCCGAAGCCGACAACGAGAACGAAGAAACTCCCAAGAAAAGGATCGATATGATCATGGGAGGGTCCAAGCTTTTTAGCTCATCGGTGAACTCCATCAAAAAACATCAAAGGAAAGTCGGGAAACCGAGCCCCGAATACGGGACACTCGACGGACCAGTCATCACCTTCGAGGAAAAGGAAACTCTCCGCCTCGCCAGGCCCCATGACGATGCCCTGGTCATCTCGCTGGACATCGCCAATTTCGAGGTGTCCAGAATTCTGATCGACACGGGCAGTTCCGTGGACCTCATCTTCCTTAGCACCCTCTCAAGGATGGGAATCAGTATGGAAGAAGTAGAGGGGGCCCCCGCCCCACTCATCGCCTTCACCAGCGAAACCACTATGTCACTCGGAACGATCCGTCTTCCCGTCCTCGCCAAAGGAACTTCGAAGCTTGTGGAATTCACGGTCTTCGACCGCCCTGCTGCGTACAACGCTATCCTCGGAACTCCTTGGCTGTACCAGATGAAGGCGGTTCCCTCGACCTATCATCAGTGCCTCAAGTTCCCTACCCCGACGGGAATCGAAGAGATACAAGGAAGCCAGGAGACCGCACGCTCTTGCTACATGAGCGGACACAAGCTCACCGTCAAATAGCAGTTAGCCAACGTCGCTCGACCCAGCGGGGCCGAAAAGAAGCTCCGAGGGGGCGACGGCGTTAGCACCGAAGTATCAATTGATCAGAACAATCCATCCCAAACCATCAAAATCGGAGTGCAGCTCTCAGATCCGCAGAAGGACGAGCTGATTCAGTTCCTTACCGCAACATACATTCGTTCGCCTGGGGGCCCGAGGACATGACCGGGATCGACCCAACGATAATAACTCATAAACTGAATGTCGATCCGACTTACAAGCCAGTCAGGCAGAAAAGAAGGAAGCTGGGGCCAGACAGAGCTAAGGCTGTAAACGACGAGGTACAGAGACTCCTGAACTTAGGATCGATCAGGGAGGTAAAGTACCCAGAGTGGCTCGCAAATCCGGTCGTCGTGAAGAAAAAGAACGGGAAGTGGAGAGTATGCGTCGATTTCACCGACCTCAACAAAGCATGCCCCAAGGACGCTTTTCCACTCCCTCACATCGACCGACTCGTGGAAGCAACGGCCGGTCACGAACTCTTGTCTTTCATGGATGCCTTTTCAGGTTATAACCAAATCTCGATGCATCCCGACGATCGGAGAAGACTTCCTTCATAACGGACGGAGGGACCCTCGTTACAAAGTAATGCCATTCGGCCTAAAAAACGCAGGAGCGACGTACCAAAGACTTGTCACCGAATGTTCGAGAAACAATTGGGCGAGGTCATGGAAGTCTATATAGACGACATGCTCGTCAAATCGTCGAAGCGGCGAGCATATCGAACACCTCCGACGGTGTTTCGATCTCCTCGCAGAATATGGCATGAAGCTTAACCCGGAAAAGTGCACTTTCGCCGTACCAGCCGGAGAATTCCTCGGGTACTTAGTCACCAAGAGAGGGATAGAGGCGAATCCTAGCCAGGTCGACGCCCTCCTAAATATGCCTTCACCTCGAAGCGTAAAGGAAACTCAAAGGCTCACAGGACGGATCGCAGCCCTCAACAGGTTCATCTCACGGTCGACAGATCGTTGTCTCCCTTTCTACAACCTTCTAAGGGGAAACAAAAGCTGGGTCTGGGACGAGCAATGTGAAGAGGCTTTTAATCAGCTAAAGTCGTACCTCTCGAAACCACCGATCCTCGCTAAACCAGAGGAAGGAGAGCCTCTTTTTCTTTACATCGCGGTGTCCCCTTCGGCCGTCAGCTCAGTCCTCATACGAGAAGATCGGGGCGAACAGAAACCGATCTTCTACACAAGCAAAACTCTAACCGATCCTGAAACCAGGTACCCGATGATGGAAAAACTCGCCCTCGCGGTTGTAACGGCGGCAAGGAAATTACGACCCTATTTTCAGTCCCACTCGATCATAGTGCTCACATCGCACCCCCTCAGAACGATTCTACACGGTCCGAACCGTCCGGAAGAATTTCTAAGTGGGCAATCGAACTCGGCGAATATGACGTGGAATATAAGCCCCGCGTTAGCGCGAAAGCCCAGGTACTCGCCGACTTCATAGTAGAACTCCCCGTGCAAGATCCCGAGTCCACTAACACTCTCCCCTGGATCTTGCACGTTGATGGGGCCTCATCCAAGCAAGGATCGGGGATCGGCGTCAAGTTGCGATCGCCCAATCAAGAAGTCATCGAGCAATCGTTTCGACCGCGATTTCCGCCTCAAACAACGAAGCAGAATACGAGGCACTGATCGCCGGCCTTCGCCTTTCCATCAGCATTGGGGTCAGAAATATCTCAGTCTTCTGCGACTCCCAACTTGTTGTAAGCCAGTTCTCCGGGGAATTTTCTGCCAAAGACGAAAGAATGGAGGCCTACCTCGCCATCACCAAAGAACTTTGCAAAGAGTTCGACAAATTTGAGCTCGTCAAAGTCCCCAGGGGCGAGAACACTTCGGCAGACGCCTTGGCAGCTTTAGCATCAACTTCCGACCCTGACATAAGAAGGAACATCTCCGTGGAATGCATCGACCGATCTAGCATCGATCCGACTGGCCCGGTCTTTGCGATCCCGAAAGGGAATAAGCGAGGAGGAGTCCGCCCACGCGGCGAAAACAAGTATCGATGACCGGCGGACCCCAATCCAAAACTACATCTTGAAGGGCGAACTCCTACTGAAAAATGGGAGGCTCGAAAACTTAAGGTCATCGGCGCCGGGTTTTGCATGATCGAGGGGGGCTCTACAAGCGGAGCTTCCGGGGGCCTTATCTCCTCTGTGTCCACGGAGAAGTCGCCGACACCGTCATGAGGAAGTCCACGAAGGACTCGCGGAGATCATTCGGTGGTCGTCTCCTCGCCACCAAGGTTCGCCGGCGAGGATACTATTGGCCCACCTTGACCGACGATTGCATTAAATATGCGCAACATTGCGAAAAGTGCCGGCGCCACGCTCCTTTCATCCACCACCCGTACGAACCGTTGTCATCCGTCTCCGCCCCCTACCCTTTCATGAGGTGGTCCATGGACATCATCGGCCCGCCGCACGAGTCAACCAACGGAAGGAAATTCCTTCTCGTTTTAACCGACTATTTTTCCAAATGGGTCGAAGCCGAGGCTTACTCCGCAATCATCGACACAAAGGTCTGCAAGTTCTTATGGAAGAACATCATTTGCGAGCACGGACTCCCGTACGAGATCGTCACGGACAACGGCTCCCGCTTCATATCAAAAAAGTTCGAGAAATTCGCCGGACCTGAAAAATAAAAGTACAATACTCTACACCTCGCTACCCGCAGGGGAAACGGACGAGGCGGCGGCGAACAAGTCAATACTCTATAGCCTCAAGAAACGTCTCGATTCTCGGAAAGGAGGATGGCACGATGAGCTTGAAGGGGTACTGCGGGCCTACCGAACCACACCGCGCGGGCGACGGGGAAACTCCGTTCTCCCTCGTCTACGGAGTCGAAGCGATCGTCCCCGCCGGCGGCGGTCCCGAGGATCGGGCGAACTCGAACCCTCGATCGAAGCGGACAACGACGAGATGCTTTGAGACAATCTCTCGATAACCCGGATTCGAAGAGAGATCAAGCGATGATCAGATTCAAAACTATCGGCAATCCGCGTCACGATACTACAACTCGAAGACAAAGCAACGAACCCTATCGATCGGGGACCTAGTACTAAGAAAGGTCTTTGAGAACACCGCCGAATATCGCGCCGGCAAACTCGGAGTCAAGTGGGAAGGACCGTACATCGTACACGAAATCATCCGCCCGGAGTCTACCGTCTCAAAACCTCCGAAGGGAACAACGTCAAAAGACCGTGGAACATCATGAACCTCAAGAAATTTTATGCTTAAATTCGCTCTATTGTAAACCGAACTACGTTTCGGGCTTGATCCCAACTTGGGTACGTAGGCGCCCGTATCGTTTGATCGGGTCCAGCTATATAAATAAATAAAACCTTTTTTCTACAAAGGATATTCAAAAAGCGAATCACATTTAAAGTCATCCAAACAGTTCGACAGAAAGAACTTAACGATGCATATCGAGCCCTAATGTTCGCGAACGACCAACACAGTTCTACCAAAGAACTTAACGATCGAGTGAGCGAACCGTATTTAAGCCATCTAAACAGTTCGACAGAAAGAACTTAACGATGCATATCGAACTTCAGGGTTCGCGAACGATCAATACAGCTCGACCAAGGAGTTTGAACGATTTAAAAAAAAAAAAAACAAACTGTATTTGAGCCATCCAAACAGTTCGACATAAAGAACTCAACGATGCATATCGAACCTAAGAGTTCGCGAACGACCAATACAGTTCTATCAAAGAACTTAACGAATTCAAGCCATCTAAAACAGTTCGACATAAAGAACTTAACGATGCACACCTACGCAGTTCGACACAAAGAACTCAGCGATCAACACAGCTCCTTAGGGACTTAACGATCGAACAAGCAAAACATATTCAAGCTATCTAAATAGTTCGACCTCTGCGGTCCGCAAACAGTCCGACCTCTACGGTCCGCAAACAATCGGCGCAGCCATACTAAAGAATTCGAAACAATCAATACACTAAGGCCGGCGATACAAGCCAACCTCCCAGGCTCTCAACGATCGATACAGTTCGAACAAAGAACTTAAAGACTATAAATTATAAATCGAACCACCAACGGGTCAACCTAGAAGACTTGGACAAGGTGAACCAACTAAAGGTCCGATCGCAATGAATAGCGCCTTTTTTTTTGAAAAAACAACTAAGTACGCGGAAACAAAGACATGTAAAGCCGAGAAATTGTACTTAACGAATTCTTTTTAAAAAAAAGGAGAAGGCAACAAAACAAAAAAATTCTTTGGGACAGACCCCTGCTTAAAGACATGATTACATTCATGTCTGGTCTTCTTCCCCCGTCGAGCTGCTTGTTCCCGCCCCCGGATGCACCGACGCCTCTTCAGCGAGCGCGATCTCGCGACCATCCTCTGCGAGACCCGCGACCTGTGGCTCGAACCCCTCGGGACGGACGCTCTCCCTGAGATCTTGGGCGTCTTCAACGGACAAGCTGGCGGTCATCGATCCAAACTGATCAAAAGGCGCCACCGTCAGTGGCGTTACCTCTAACGGCGCAGCATCGCCGGTCACATGTGCGTCCGCAGGAGCCAGAGCCGATTCACAGTCGACCACGTCTTCGGGAGGCGGCGAATCGTCAAATCTCTTGGCTAGCTCATCCAGATCTAGCGAGGGAAGCGGCATGGCGGCCAACTTCGCTTCGGCCACCGGGAGATCCTCGGCCATACTCGCCGCTTCCGCCTCAAGGTCAGGGTATTCGCCCCTCTGGATCCCAGCCAGAAAATCATGGTTCGCGCGGATCTCAGCGACCTCGCGCTCTACCCGAGAACGCCTCTTCAACAGCAGGAGGTGGTCCCTCACCTGGTCGACCATCTTAACCCCGGCGCCTTTAACGTCGCGCCTGGCTTCGTGAGACGAGACCCGGAGATCGCGATCTCGAAGTTCGAGGAGAGTCTCGTACTTCTTTGACATTGCCCGCGAACTCTCCTCCGCCGCGATCATCTCCCTCTCGAACCGAGAGCTCTTCTCTTCCGCGATCTCGACCCTCTTCAGCATGAGGGCCACCTTGGTCTCCTGCGCAGCAACCGCCATCTTCGCCTCGTCGCGCCGACGTCGGTAATCATCGACTGCCTCGGTAGGTCGGCGTTCCTTTCGGATGCGACCCTCATGGTTTCGAGGGATCGTTCCGCCGGGGCCGCTTTTCCTTGGTCCTCGTCGGAGTCGGTGGAGGGACCCCGGGTCGGTGAGCACTTGTTCGTAACCACACAGAAGGCGGTTAAAAGACGTCGCCGACTGCCATATTACAAACACAAGGAATTAGTAAAAAATTCCGAGACGGACACAAGAGTCTCGCGACAATCGAAGTTTACGTACCTCGGCTAAAGCAATCGAGTGGCGGGCATACAAGTCCCTCACGAGGCTCGCGCATATTCTCCGGCGCGGGAATCTCCAGGCCTTGGTAGGAGAACGTGCGGAACGAGGTTCGAGACACGCTCGCGATCCGAAATAAGGCCAAGTCGGTCGAAAACCTACCTCTCTATCTAAGCGGAATAAATTCAACACCATAGTAAGAAGGTTACCTCTCCGATTCTCCGCGTTGACGATCGGGAGCCGCTCCTCCGACCCCCGGGCACGGTTGGCCTCGGGCGCGCGAGCCCCGACCTGCCCCATCGCGTCGAGAAGTCTTCCGTTGCGGAGTCGTTCGGTCCGCGGCACTAGGAGAGACGGAGCGGTCCGAAAGGGCTGGTGGGGGGCGCATGATCGGCTCTTTGGCCGTCACCGGGTCCGCGCTCCTGGACCTCGTCCTCTCACCAGCGCGAGGAGCTGTATCCGCATCGCCATCGCCTCTCTTCCTCTTCCTCCTTTCGAGGCCTTCCTCCTCTTCTTCTTCCTCCGCGCCATCCCCGAGGCGGGGCAGAGGAGCGATGGGGCCTAGCTCGTCCGGAGTACGCTGGAGGACCCAGTCAGCCACTAGACTGACCTTGGGCTTTTCCCCGCTCGCCTTAAAAACCGAGATCTCCTCCTTTTTGATCTTGGCCAAGGCTGCGAGGCGGACCTCCCTCTCTTTCTTCGCCCGATAAGTCGGGGAGACGACTCCGCGGGCGGAGAAACGAAGCCCTCTAAGTGTCCGCTCCCTCAGGCGAGCACAGGCACCGTGGATCCTATCCAGCGGGAAGGAATTCCACTTGGAGGAGGCTTCGACGGCGACCCGATAGAAGTCCTCGAAGCGCGTGAGATCGTCGAGCCGCGTTTGAGTTTCTGAAACAAAGAAAGATGTGTCAATTCCTAAAGAACCCTAGAAGGGGGCCAAGGCGGCGATCTTTTCTGCACAACAAGAAATTCTCGGATTAAAAGCATAAAGTACTTACCACAGGTCGCGGCCCATTTGTGGCCGATAAATTCGTGCATATCCCCGACGGAGGACTTCGTGATGCGGAAGAAGAAATACCGGTCCATCCAACCTGAATCCTTCTCCGGGAAACCATACACCAAGTTCCTGTTGGTGTTGGGGTAAATAGCGAACGTCCCGCTCGTCTTCGAGACGCGAACGCCGAACAACTCCATCGATTCCGGAACGCCAAAGGCGAATCCGGTCTCCTCCGCCACCGTCGATGCACATAACACCGACCGGATAAAGTTAGGCGAGCTCGAGGAAAAGCGATCCCGAGCGTACGGGTAGAGTATCGGCGCCTCCGGGATCGGAAAAGACGAACCCGCCCGGAGAAGTACGCCTCGTAGGCGCGGCGGAATCTGGGCGGACGCTTTCCGGCGATTCGCCCTCACGGGGTAGCGCCAGTTCCACCGCTTCGGGAATCGCGCATGTGCGGCGGAGCAACTCGAGGGATTTCGCCGTCGAGAGTGTACTTTGGTAGGGGCCGAACGGTCTCCGCCGAGTAACAATACGTCTTGGTTCTCTGGGGGCCATTGTTGTCGTCTATTTGGGATTCCGTAAGTTTTCTGGAAAAATTTGGAGTCTTTCTTTCTCTAGAGGTTGCGAAAAGTTTGTGTTTGCAAGGATAAAGAAGAGCCTCTCCGTTTCCGTTCTATTTATTCAAATCAAATCAAGGAGTGACGTCATCTAACGCTACGAAAACCGTGCCGCCCCACCTTTTGGAAAATCGAATCATTACCCTTTTAATATATTTTATTAGGGTATCGTTTAGCGAGATACTCGGGATCGGAAAAGATCTAATTGGCGGATTTTCCTCTTGGCAATCAAAGAGCTCGCTTCTCCGCGTTTCGGTTCGGCAAGGCCTTTGGAAACCTGCGAAGATCCAATCAGCGACCTACTTCCCCCAGTAGTCAAAGAGTCCGCTTATCTAAGTCCGATGAGTTCGACGAGAAAACATCGAACTTAGGGGGCCTTCTGTTGGTGTTCGAATTAATACACGGGCCCATTAACGACGTGGACTGAGGCCCAGCGAGATTTTAAGTCTGCATCCCTAAAAGGGGCTAAAGTGGATGGGCCGAAGAGGGCCCATATTCGACTACTATCAGTTCGACGAGAAGACGAGGGGAAGGTGAGCAGACTTCGACGGTTAAAGAGATCGATGACGACATAACGGCCGCTTTAAGTGCATTTAATTCGTATTAATGTGCCGAGACTTAAATGTCTCTATTTGTAAATTATAGTATAAATAGAGGAAGAAAGCGAGGAAAAGGGCGTATGTCTAATTAGAAAGAACCCATATCTTCTTATATCAATAAAATTCTCTTATACTAAGTTTTTAGCCTTCGTTTTCTTTTGCTAATTTGATCTATTAAGCCTCCAATTCCCAGTTCTTACCCCATACAAATCTTCGTTCTCACATTCTAGGCAAAAGTTCTTCAACAACAACAAAAAAACTAATTTTACCATCTTATAATCACACTCAATTATCAAATATAAGATTATAACACGGATAAAAATATACATCGAAAAAGTATTCATATTAATATTTAAGTTTGAAGTTCTTTAACAAAAAAAAAATATGTAAGTTTAAAGTTAATTAATCACGTGTGTGAAGTATTGTTTGGGATTCTGGGTAATTCAATAAAATAATATTGTATCGATACTAATATAGTTTGTCAGAACACAACAAAAGCATTTATATACGACAAAAATATTTACAATATTACATGAACATCATAAAACTAAAGATGTATTTTGCAATTGTCTCGGTGATTAAACTATGACTAGATTTTTTGACCCGCATCCAGCGCGGAATTTTAATTTATAGGTATATACATATTATATAAAAATACAAAATTATTTTTAATTTTCGTCAATTGGAAAATGACCCAATTACTATTCTAACTATTCTAATTAAAAGAAGTTTGATATTTTATCACAATTACTATTCAATTAATATATATAATTAACTTTTTTTTGTTTTGTATAAGTTTTTCATAACAATTTGGCGGATATTGGTATATTTCTTATATATATTACTTGTTGAAAAATTTAATTTTTCAATTAACATTATGCCTTAAACTTAAATTAAATGTTATAGGCATTTAGTTTTCAATAATTAGAGATTTAATGTTATGAGTTTTTAGATTTCATATTTTGGGTTTTTTAGATTTTCATTCAAATTTCAAAAGTGTCTTATCAATTAATATATACTAGGTGATGACCCCCACCATGGGTGGGGAGGTTATTCAAAAATAATCATTTACATTAAATTTTTATTTTTGGTTTTAAAAAATCATAAAAACGAAATAAATATTGTATAACGAACATAATTTATTTTAGATATATATTTATCTTGCTAAAAGTATAGCTCTGTTTTACGACAAATTATCCAAAATTTATATATATCACTATATATATTCATACATATATATGTACCACTAACACAATGAAATGATTAAAAAATATTAAAGATTGTGATATTGGTTGAAATTTTCTGAAAATAATTAATAATATAGATATATATTTATCTTGCTAAAAGTATAACCATTTTTTTATGACAAATTATCCAAAATTTATACATATCACTATATTCATACATATATATGTACCAGTAACACAATGAAATGATTAAAAAGTATTAAATATTGTGATAAAGGTTGAAATTTTCTGAAAATTATTAGATATATATTTATCTTGCTAAAAGTATAACTTTTACGACAAATTATCCAAAATTTATACATATCACAATATTCATACATATATATGTACCAGTAACACAATGAAATGATTAAAAAGTATTAAAGATTGTGATATTGGTTGAAATTTTATGAAAATAATTAGAATAACTTGAATGTTATAACATGTCTTATTTTATAAAATATTTTTTATCATCATATAAAATAAAACGTAATATATTTCATAATTATATAGTAACAATATTATTAATTTCAAATAAACTATTGTTTTGTATATTCCGGATATTTTTGTAATTTCGATGTGAAAAAGTTCTGTTATAAATTTTTTAAAAGGGGGTTAGTTTTCAAATAACATAAAATAATAATTAGTATTATTAATGTAGAAACGTGTATCTAAATAATAAAATTTGAATTATAAATTGAATAATTGTTATTATTTGTAAATTATAATAATCGTCTAAAATAATAAAGAATGTCAAAAAGAATAATAATTCTAGAATATTAGTAATTGGGCTAATTAAAGTTTGTTTGATTTTGGTTATTCAAAATATGAAATCGTAAAGTAAAATCGGTCATTAAAAAGAAATAATCAAAAATATATTGAATCGCAATATATACAAAATGGAAAAAATCAGAAATCTGAGTATATAAAGAAAAAAGTTGGAAATAAATTGAGACAAAATTTTATTGAGGCGAAAATATACGGGCATAAACGTAAAAAAGTAAAATATATGCAAAATTTTATTTGAAGCTAAAATATAAAGGCATAAGCGCAAAAAAATGAAAATTTCTTCAAAGAGACCTCTTTGGTCGCGACACGTATGCGTTTTGTCTTCTCTTTTAATAGTATATATAGGATTTTGAATATTAATTTTTTACGTGGATTCAATATTTAATTTTTTGCGGATTAATTTTGAAAGAACGACAAGTTTAGTGTTTAAGATTTATTTGGATTCCATTTTTAACGTTTAGATGTATTTATGAAAGTGAACTTTAAGTAGAGATATTTTGCAAAGTAAAATCATTGTGTATTTTTGTAATCTTAAAGATGTATTTTCTTATACTTTTTTTTACAAATACAAACAATTTGGTTAAAATTGGATCTAACTTTACTTTGACATAAGACTATCTCCAATGCTCACCTCTATCTCTATCTCTATCATAGAGATATCTCTAAAATAGAGATAGAGAAAGTGATTTTGCTCCAATGCATTCCTCTATAATAGAGTTATCTCTATTATAGAGGAAAATATAGAGAAATCATACTTTTGTCTCTATAAATAGAGTAAAAATTTACTTTTCTTTATATTTTCCTCTATAATAGAGATAACTCTATTATAGAGGAATGCATTGGAACAAAATCACTTTCTCTATCTCTATTTTAGAGATATCTCTATAATAGAAATAGAGATAGAGGTGGGCATTGGAGATGCTCTAAGAAAATAACGACTTTAAAAATAGTTTATTTACAATGAAATTTCATGTAATTATTTACGCAATTTTTTTTTCGATAACAATAATATATATAGACATGGTAGAATATGCACGAACAAAATAAAATAATAATATGCGATGAGTTATTAAATACTCTTTCACCTTGACTAGCCAACAAAAAAAATTGATTAGCCAAACCAAAAAAAGGTCTAGATGTATAATATATTAAATTTTTAATAATAGTTACGATAAGTTACAAAATAAATATTTGCTAAAGAAAAATTTTAACTAAACCAAGAAAAAAAAGGAAAAGGAGTTAGGAATGCACGAACCAGAGAAAAACGCGTGGAATAATAGTAAACAAATCGGATATATTTATTTTATATAAATACTAGTAGTAAATAAATAATTTCAAAGAAATCCAAATTTGTGAACTAAAAGGAAAATCACAAAGAACATTCCTTTTTATTTAAACTAAAAGACTCTTTTCCTTTTTTTTTCCAATGTAACATAGCATAGAGTCTCCTAAGTGGTACGCGTGACGCAAATACCAATACTCCTCACTTACTTACGCAGCAAGTCACTAAGGGTATTTTCGTCATTTAACATCTCTTTATCTCCACTATAAATAAACCCTTCACACCCCTTCGAAGTCTCTCCTCGCACACATAGATACACTAAAAACCCAAACTTTACGATAACAAAACCCTAAAAAAAAAGCCACTCAAAAATTCATCAAACATGGTCGCGAGAAGAGAGAACATTGTTGTGACGGTGGCAGAAGAACAAGTTAACCCGAAGAGTACTTGTCTCATGCTTTTGTCTCGAGTCGGAGAATCCACCGGCGGCTGCGGCGGCGGCGGCGGAGACGGAGGAGAGAGTCGAGTCTACAGGTGCAAGACTTGTATGAAAGATTTCTCGTCGTTTCAAGCTTTAGGAGGACATCGCGCGAGCCACAGTAAACCAATTAACAACAACAGCAACAGTGAAGACACGTCATCATCGTCGCTTTCTTTAGGATCGGTGGCGAAGAGGACAAAGAAGACGAAGTCGCACACGTGTCCTATATGTGGAATGGATTTTGCTATGGGACAAGCGCTTGGAGGCCACATGAGGAAACACAGGAACGAGAAAAACTATGGAGGCGGCGCGTTGGTTACACGCTCTTTGTTCTCGGAGATGAGTAGTAGTGGTGGTGGCAGTAGTAGTACGACGACGACGGCGGCGGATTTGAAGAAATCGATTTGTGTGAAGAGAGTGGCGGCGGCTTGTTTGGATTCGGATTTGGATTCGGTGGAGAGTGGTCTCAATTTGAAATTGGAATTGGGAATTGCAATTTGATTTCTTGTTTTTTTTTTAGGGTTTCGGGATATATAAACTAGCCCCTTTGTTGTTGTTACGTACTAGCTAGGGTTCTTTAGCTTTATAGATATTAAAAAAAACATATATTGCATAGAGTTCTTCTAATATATATGGTTTCTTGAACTTACCCGTCTTATATGAATAGCTTTTTGGAATTTATACTAAATTACTACTACTACTACTATTCCAAGATTTATTTTTCTTGATTTGAACAAGTTGTTGAGTTGTGACTGGTTTTTGATTAGACAGTGTTGAAACTATACAACATACTTAAAGTGTGTCACAGCTTAATAAGTTAATGCGGTCCAACAAAATTATGAGTAAGCAAAAAAAGGTACTCACATACGTTGTTTTTTTGTATTTGAATAAAACCTATAAAAAGGTATTTCTCAATCAAAGAATCTACATTGTTAACACATAAAGAGCCATAAATGTAGTATGCATTTTCTGAGGTATTTGTTGCTTTAATGGTTGTGTTTTGCTTTAATTTGTGTAAAAGATAAAGTATACACAACTCTTAGAAGTATAGACTTAAAATCAAAAAGAGCAAGAGATCACATAAGATATATAGAGAGAGAGTGTGGAATGATGACTACTAACATATGACAATATAGTCACCATGAAAATAAGATAATCAAGTTTCGATTAAACCTTCCTACAAATAAGAAAGGCATTTCCGAAAATAATCAGAAATTTGTTTTTTCCCTTCAACCTCTAACATTTTCTTGACGTAAGACTTCACTTATAAAACATTCTTTTAACTTCCACAGCATGCAGACTTCTGTGTGGTCTGACCGGCTCCAGCTGCCTGGTCTGTTTGGCTAATCTTGATTGTCGCAGGCTGCAAATTCACACACCAAATAATCCATTTTCAGACCAACAGTAGCAACATCGCAGATATGTGACACAATAGAGATAGAGAGAGAGAGAGAGAGACAAGAGATGTTACAAACCTCTGCCCTCGAGTCAGTGTCGGAAAGTCTCTGCTTTATGTCCCTCCCTATCGAGAAGAAAACTTCTTCCACATTTAGGTTTGTCTTGGCACTCTGCATCAAAACACATATCGAGATAGCTATGTAAGCAATGTGTATATTACACGGGCCCATCAAGTTTGTAGCACATGTGTTCCTTTGAGATTAAAATAATTGTCAAACTTACAGTTTCGAAAAACTTAATCCCATACTCATCAGCAAGAGCTTGACCCTTGGCTGTTGGTACCGCCTAAAAATCGTGACAGCATATAGAATCTATTATAATTATTAGGATCAGCCAGTGAATCATGAATGGGATAGAGTCGGTGTGATCATACCCTCTTGCTTTCATCCATGTCAGCCTTGTTCCCTACCAAGATCTTGTTAACATTATCTGAAGCATGTTGTTCGATGTTACGAATCCAGTTCCTAATGTCTGCAATACCAACAAGAAACTTGCAGTGTAAAAGAAATGATCCATTCGGTTACAGAGTTTTATAGGATCGCAAAAGCAAAAAGGCTTTGAGGAGTTGGGTTTTACTGTTGAAGGACGACTCATCTGTAACATCATACACCAGCAAAATACCCATAGCTCCGCGGTAATAGGCTGCCAAAATGCATAGATAAAAGTAAGGGTGAGCAAAAAATGTTCAAACTAGTGTTTAAACAAAGGAACATATCAAATATAAAGGGCATAAATACCCCCCCCCCAACAATATCAACATTAGAGAGTTAGCAGTTTCATAGATCTAAAGTCTATCAACGACCTAGAAAAGTTAATCAGCCAAAACAAAGCACATCAGTCAAGTGGCATTGGAAAATACATAACCACTAGAAGATATCATAACACATGTACATGGCTATTTAAGACTTGCTATAGGTGTTTATAGTCACTCTCCTTGAATATCTATCTCATGTGATTTGTATCTGATATGTGTGAAATAGTGAATGCTAAGTATTGATTCCAGCAAGCGACTTTTAAGTGAAGAAATGTACTGACCAGTGGTGATAGTACGAAACCGTTCTTGACCGGCAGTGTCCCAAATCTGGAGCTTGATACGTTTGCCATCAAGCTCGATCGTTCTTATCTTAAAGTCAATGCTACATCATGCCCAAAAAAAGAAGACATCAATGAAGAGAATAAACATACATCACTGTGTTATAATGTCCCCAACAGCCAAGAGAGAGAGAGAGAGAGAGAGGCAGAAACAAACCCAATAGTGGTAATGAAGCTAGTAGTGAAAGAGCCATCAGAGAAACGTAAAAGGAGACAACTTTTACCCACACCTGCAAAAAAAAAACGAACCATAAGCTTAAAGATATCTAAAAAAAACACAATATAAAACAAAAATTGTAAATCAGAACTTGTAATTAGATGAATGAAACAGCAAAGAGAGATGATGCAGAAATCTAACAACATTTTCATCACACACACACACAAGCAAAGATGCATCAACATGAAAGTGAATAGATAGATCTGAGATTCAATAGAATATGAACAGATCCAGGACTTTATGAAGATGGAGGAGGAGGAGGAGGAGGAGGTAGAGATTAACAAACCACTATCTCCGATGAGAAGAAGCTTGATCAGATAATCGTAATCGGCTCTGGCTCTAGCAGGTGGAGCAGCCATCGAATCTAAAGGCAAAACTCAGAGATTCAAAAAAACAACTCATATATCGACTAATAGATCAAAACCCTAAACAAGCAGAAACCAAATGGAATCGGAATCGTTAACGGAAGAAGAAGAAGATCTCGGGAAAAACATGTACCGGTTTAAAGGACGAAGAAGAAGAAGATAATGGCGGACGGCTAAAATGCGCCGGTCCCGATTTAGATTCCTCTCTCTCTCTCTCCTTGTGCTTTTCCCCGCTTCTTCTTTAGTATTTATTTACTTTGTGTGTTTTCTTCTTCGTCTGCTTCGCGTCCACGATAGGACACGCCGCACACGTTAGAGAGAGTACAAAAGTAGAACCCAAGATCAAGGAAGGATTCTTCTTTTATTTTCAAGCAGAAGCCTTTTCTAATAATTTATTGCATTCCAGAGATGCCACGTGTCAATGTTTCATTTGCCATAATAAAATAATCTTTGCAAAGTAGAGTTTAATGATTTGTACTAACTATGGATTTTGACAAGATTGTAATTTGATGGGAACGACTCCAAACACAAACTTAAAAACTGAAATATGATTTTGTCTACTTCTCAAAGTCTTTTAATCACATCTCCAGTAACAACATAGAGAGACAAATTGTCAGTAACCAAAACACCCTACCACTATCATAGTGACTAGTATATCACTCCCTACATGTAAGGAGAAGCGAAATGTAACACCGATAAAGACGAATCCAATGAAGGTGCTTCAGTAAAAGAAGCCAAGTACTTTGCCACCTACATTCTTTCTTCTAGCTTCTTCGTGATCCATGATTCCCGCCGAGGTTGTCAGAACAATGTAACCAAACTGCCACACACAGAGATGTGTTGTGTAAGTTATGATATTGCAAAACAAAAACAAGATAAATGTTAATCTACGACTACTTACGATGAAAACTAACACTAACATGAGCATCAGGAAAAAGAACCATCAAAATTGCTATATAAGTAAACACTACTTTCAGGTTAGGTAACGGATACAATAAAAGTGTTTTAATCAATGTGAGATATTTTCTTCTGATTTGGAGGTAATATAAAGACCGAATGCGAAAAATATAATTGGGTTTCAGCTACTAAATGCAACAGAACTTGAATATCTCAACAGCACATATGATTTAAAGAAATTTGAATTTGACAAGAAAGAATAAAGAGTAAAAGGCAGAGGTGCAAAGATTCAAAACCTGTCTGGAAGGAAGTAGACGAGCGGTCCAACCTTCAATCTCCTTAACACCGACATCAAACCGAGGACTGATAACTCCACACTTGTTAAGCCTTCCATTGAGCTCAACAACAATCTTGCCAGACCTGTGGTCATCAACATATTCAAACTCACCAATGTATCCTACAAAATCAATGAGAAACAAGCAAGCAAGCATTAGACAAAAACCATATAATATATGAAACAGAAAGAAGCCACAAGTAACAATGGGAATCGAATCGTACCGTGCTTTTGCATGACGATAAGGAACTTGATGATAACTTTAGAACAAGGCCTGATCATAACCTGCCTCTTTCCTCTCTTCTCTGCATTGTACATACTCTTAAGTGCATCATTAAGGACACTGATTCTCACCATTCTTCAATATTCCAAAAAAAAAAAACTGCAAAATCAATAAACAACGATATTAATAAACCATAGATGGATGGTATTAGCTTATTAACACTCACACATACATACACGAAACTTCCTATCACACCAAATTTCACCAAAATGCCACGAAATCGAACCCAGAAAATACGAAATCAACACATGAGCAGAGCTACCGTACCAATTCTCGTCGCATTTTGATCACATAATACGAAATCGAATCACAGAAATGAAAAATATATTTCAAGCGCCAAAGATTTTTTCAGACCTGAAAACGAAGTAGCCGCCGCTCCGATCTCCTTCTTTCTCGCTTTTATCGTAAAGCCACAAGTAAACAGAAGAGCAAGAAGGCGGAAATGTAGTATTAGGGTTTTAGTTGTTGTACAGGCCCATTCAAATTACATTATTGATCCCATTTTTGACCGTTACAGTCAAAAATAAAACACGTAACTTATGGGCCCTAATAAAAGCCCACTTATATAATATATATTGAGGCGGGAAGGAAGTTTTTCACGTGGCGCTAAAACACAAACCAAAACATTGACACGTCAGCGATTTCAGGTTTTATCTTTACCTTTTTGGTACTGTGTCTTACACACCATTGATTAAAAAATTATATCAACGGCCAAGATCTTGTTGTATGCGATCCTCGTCGAAGTCTATTACCCAATCATATCAATTATTCGTTACATATAAAAACAAAACACACCACCCCAAATTAGATATCAATTTCTCAGATCTGAGCTTATTCTTCTTCAATACTCAAAACAAAACACACAAAAACAAGATTCAAAACAATGGCGCCGAGAGCAGAGAAGAAGCCAGCGGAGAAGAAACCAGCAGCCACGGAGAAACCAGCAGAAGAGAAATCAAAGGCGGAGAAAGCTCCAGCGGCGGAGAAGAAGCCAAAAGCCGGGAAGAAACTCCCAAAAGAAGCGGGAGCCGTAGGAGTAGACAAGAAGAAGACGAAGAAGAAGAAGAGCGTAGAGACATACAAAATCTACATCTTCAAGGTGTTGAAACAGGTGCATCCAGATATCGGGATATCGAGCAAAGCCATGGGGATAATGAACAGTTTCATCAACGATATATTCGAGAAACTAGCTGGAGAATCTTCTAAGCTCGCTAGGTATAATAAGAAGCCTACTATTACTTCGAGGGAGATTCAGACAGCTGTTAGGCTTGTTCTTCCTGGTGAGCTCGCCAAACATGCTGTTTCTGAAGGGACTAAAGCTGTTACTAAATTTACAAGCTCTTGAAGTTTTTATGTCAAAGTTGTTGTGTAAGGATTAAGTTTGGTTTAGTTCTGGATTTATGTTTTTGTTAGTTTTATCAGCTTTTTTATTTTAGTTTAAGCTACTAGTTGTAATTATTGCTATTTAATCTTATTTCGACTGATCTTTCAGATTCTGTTGTTCTTCATGTTCTTTAAATTTAATTTGTGTTATTTATCATCGTTTCAAAGGTAATTTGAAAATAACACACTTGAATAAAACCAAAAATAAAAAATTTATAAGCTTCTTTTGCTCTTTGTTGCATTTGTAGCTGGAAAATTTCCAGTTGTCACAGTTTGTTCTATTTTTTTTTGTAAGAAACTATTTCTTTTAAAATAAATTAGTAACAAATAAAGAGAAGCTGTAATTACTAAAAAGTGATTAATATTGATACTACAACTACATTCACGAAATTGCAACTACGTCCATAATCTTTCTGATTTTTCATAACAAACCAATAAAATAAAAGTAGAACACAATAATAGAAAACCCTAGCCGCCGAAACCGTAGAGAGTCCTTCCTTGTCTCTTGAGCGCATAAACAACATCCATGGCAGTCACAGTCTTCCTCCTCGCGTGCTCCGTGTATGTAACAGAGTCACGTATAACATTCTCCAAGAAGATCTTGAGGACGCCACGTGTCTCCTCGTAGATCAGACCGCTGATTCGCTTGACTCCACCTCTACGAGCCAATCTCCGAATCGCAGGCTTAGTGATTCCTTGGATGTTGTCTCTTAGAACCTTCCTGTGACGTTTGGCTCCTCCTTTGCCCAAACCTTTGCCTCCCTTTCCACGACCTGACATTTTCTCTCAGAAAATTATAAGATTTGATTGGTTTATTATTTGACTGAATAATGGTATTGATGAAAGTGAAGAGAAGAGGAGATGGTTTATATAGTCAATAAGTTAATTTACATGTTAGATCTTAGTTTTGGTGAATATTAGGGATTACGTATTAGCCGTTGATTAAGATTTAATCGACGGTTCTTAGAGTCGATCCACGTGATGTGCGAGTGACTTGAAAAGATTTGCCAAAATTATAGCGGGATGATTTTTTTTATGGAACTAGTTTCGTTTTCCCTCTTTTCCTAGCTACGACGTCGTTTTGGTTTAGCTAACTTAGAAGACCGTTACTAGCTAAAACAAAACACCTTTGGCCCAAGTAAGAAATATTTCTTGAAGACAAAAAATAATATTCAAAGGAGAATCATCAAATAAAGAACGTTTTCGCTAGTTTGTTTTTTTTGTTAAACATTTATATCTTTTAAGAATCCTCCTTACAAACTTTTCTTTTTTGAACGTTTTTAGATAAGTTTTGCAACACAATTAGCTTTGAAACCATATAATTTTAAGGTTTTGTTTAGCCATGACTTGAACATTTATGTGTGACATTATATATATGTGAGAGATTAATTAAATCATGTGGGGTTTGGGAGGTGGAGAATGGTCGTGTCCGTGATATTGATTTTTACAAAATCTTGTTGTTGCATTGAAGAGAAGAAGCCTCTCTCTCTCTCTTTTTTTATCTACAAATGGTCCATCCACATTCATTTAAGACAACAGACTACTCATCATTTACAGATATTAATATTCACTACAAATATAATATTTCCAAACAATATTGCCACTGAGTTTTTTTTTTAATCCTTGTTTTATATAACTGAAATAGATAGAAAAATATCATAACTACATTTATTTTTCGACTTCTAGTTAGATTTTTACGATCAAAAGTCAGACTAATAACACTATAGTAGCATGTGCTGTGTAGATATATATTAATATAAGTTACAATAAGTTGCATTCTTTTTAAGAACCATACCTCTTTCACTTTTTATAAGTTGTTTAAAGAAAAAAAACTATATAATTTAAAGAGATATTCTTTGAAATAACCACTAACAAAAGTTTTTATTTTTAATATATTATTATAATTTTTTTCATAACAAGAATACTATTAAAAATGTTTTTAATATCACAAATACCTTTGAAAGATTTGGTTTATAATATGTTTATGGTATAACTTTGAAGTGATAAGATTTCATTTTGAGTATTTACTATTTAGTTTTTGAAGATTTAAAGAGTTCTGGTATTTTTGAGAAAAGACTTTTTAAGATATTTGTATTATTTTCAAGAACGTTTGGTAATTTTGTATAAAAATACCATAATTGTCCAATTTAAAATGATGTTTTGGGAAAAAGTTTCACTTCAAATGATCCAAAGATTCCAAAAATCAATTAACCATTGTGTTTGGATAATAGTTTTGTTAATCCAGATTTATAATGAGTTGTTTTGGGTGGTTTTGAATAGTCTCTGTCAGTAATCACTAAAACCAGTATCAGATTTAAACTTGTTGAATGTGATTTATATCTTATTAAAAAAATATATTTTATTTAGTGTTGTATTCGTCGAATCTATACTATTAAAAGAGAAGACAAAACGCCTATGTATCGCGACGTGAGAGTTTTTAGGATATTTTTTATTTTTTTGCGTTGTAGTCCTTATATTTTTGAATAACTTTTGTTTGACGAATTCTATAAATTATATTTTAAGCCCAACGAATTCAGACCCACATATAAAACTTTTAAGAATTAAATTTCTCTCACATTGAAAACAATAAAAAACAAAATAAGAAATCTTCTATTATAAATAAAATTTTATCACATACAAAATCATTAAAGCGGGTCTTCGTCTAATGGGCCTGCGAATTTCGGTAAATGGATTGCGCATTCATTTACCGGATTATGATTTATGTATAATAAAGATATTTTTCTTTGAATAGGCGTGCAAAGTTTGATTAGTTATTTTGACTTTCAATACTGATCTTTCATAGATACATGCCTCATAAATTGGCCAACGGGTATCAGAGATTTTGATTACTAGATTGGAGCATGAGCATTCAGTTTTCAGGTCGAGTTCAGGTCGGACTCATTCGAGTTCTGATTTTTTGGGTTAGAGGATATAAGATCCGTTCGAGTTATTTACAAATATTGTTCCCTTCGGTTCGAATCCTTTCAGATTCAGGTCGAGATTCATAATTTTAACAAAGCCTGACATGGAACCAAATATTATTCAGTTCTGGTTTTTGGTAAAAAATTTCATATTTTTCATATTTTTAGTAAGAATTTTGGGTCTTATTTCAGGTAATTAGGGTTCGGTTCGGATTTTGGTTTCGACTTATTCATACAACTCACAAAAAATTGAAATAGCTTACTAAAATTCAAATTACTTTATTGAAACTATAACATTTGTATATTCGGGCCTCAGGTCTGTTAGAACAGAAACCCGAGTTAGAAAATATTAAAATCCGATAAGATAATATGAGAATCGAAACCGGGACCAAACCGAATTTTTCGGGTCGGTTCGGGTTAGAACGGAAACCTGAGTTAGAATATATTTAAACCCGATAGGATAATATGAGAATCGAAACCGGAGCTAACCGGATTTTTTGGATCGGTTCGGTTTTGGGTTTCGGATCTCGGGTTAAATGCTTAGCCTTAAATTGATCAATTCATGTTATTCCATAATATATTACTTAATATTATTTATGAATATCATGCGCGGGATACTTACCTAGTCTGAATAAAAAGAGTCATTTATGCTTTAAAAGTGAAAAAATAAAATTAAAAAGTTTTTTCTTTTCTTTGTATCCTTTCTGCAATTCCTAAGCTCAGAAAAAATGGCGACTGTTCCTGAAGCCGAAGAAGAGAGCTCGAGAATAAGAAACATCGTCGCAAAAGAAGAAGAAGAACATGATTTAAAGAGGCTAGCGAGATCGTATCTAGGTCTAAGCTTCTCAGTAATGCTAGCTCACCTCCCTATCGACGCGATTTCTCTCGTCCCGCGTCTGACATCGGAGATAACGGAGCTTAAACGGCGACTCTCGACGGCGGAGGAACAAGTCCGTCAGATGAAATCTCGGCGCGTGGAGGACTCCAAGGCCAACGCGCGTGTAGTAGAGATCTTCGCCACGAACAGGAACGCGTGGTCGGAAGAGGAGAAACGGCTTCGGATTCGGATTCACGAGATGGAGGAAGAGAGAGATGATTTCGTTAACAGGATTAACGAGCTAGAGAGAGAAGTTAGCGAGAGAGACGAAATGATTGGGTTCATGTCTAGAAGAGGAATCGAAGAAGAAGAAGATGAAGATGTAGAAGAAGAAGAAGAAGAAGAAGGATATGAGAATTCCACTGAACATTACGGTGTGGATCACCTCACTGTATCATCTCCTACGCCTTATGGGATTAATCCATGGACATATACTCATAATAACAACACTAACCCTTTCCAGGTTTTGTTTCTTATTTATAAACTCTATGATTTTGATAGAGAATTGGGTTTTTGAATTTTAAGGGTTTTGATTATATTTTGTAGGATGTAGAGTATGAATCTCTTGAATCAGTGTACCGTATGAAGCAGTTTGTGCCAAGGTAAAGTTACAGATTTTGAATTTGAGATTGTGTTATCTTCTGTAATGTAATGTTGGACAAGATTGTTCTTTTGTTTTTGAAGAAGGGAATCACCATGGAAGATTGATAGCGAAGCGACGGGTGTATCTGCGAAACTGAGGTTATTAGAAGAGGAGTTGGTAAATCTCGAGAATGTGTGTCGTAGCGACGTCTCAAAGGTACCGTCTTTGCTGAAAAAACAGGCAAAGAGGTATCAAGCTCTTGCGGGGAAGATCGATGAACTATGCGGAAGAATGGTACATGCTAACACTTCAACACATTCTTTAGTTACTACAAGAGTTTAAAAGGCTTAACCTTGTTTCTTTCTTTTTGCAGCAGAGTAGTGATCCTTGCGATGCGGCACTAGGACCAGAGTTCAGGACACAAAGACAGACCGAGTTTCTGCTCGAATGTTTCAGACTTCAGCAGAGGGCATCGGAGACAGGACAGAAGCTTGTTGCGCTGCAGACGGAAATCACAAGGAGCAACCAAGGAGATCAACTAAACCATGCTAAGATGAACACGGGAAGGTCACTGGACTTGATCAAGAACAACTTGAAAGAAGTTCAGAGAAATTTGGAGATTTGGCTGGCTAGGATCATTGGAGATCTCGAAGGCATACTTGCTAGAGATGGGGCTTCGCGTGTAAGAGAATTCTATGTAGCTCCGTACCCTTTTGTTCAGTAGTATCAGGAAATCGGCTAACTCAAGTAATTTTTTTGTTGTCTTCTTTTGCATATGGGAGCTTCATATGGTCTGTAACTGTGGTTAACTTGCAAAAAGACCCTTGTAGATGTCTCTAGATTTTATCGGATAAATAAACAAACCTTTAATGTATCAATCGTTCTCTAACCTTATGTCTGCAGGTCGCGATGAACTTGGTAAGAATCGGATCTGATGACATATAACGAAATGAAATGTTTAGAATATTCACATATGACAATGGATATGTAATCAAGAAAGTCGAAACCAAACTTAATATGCACCGATAAGCATCTGATACTCGAATAAGTTCTGACTCGAGAGGCATGCAAATCTCGAGATTTCAATGGTTGATGAAAATAGTCTAAATAGACAATGTTCTATTCTATACTGAATAGAAAAATCGGAACTAATATACCATCCATTGGCCCTGGTTTTGGTCTGAACTTTATGAGCTAGTAAGAGAAGATGAGCGTTCAGTATCGTAACCTAGACGGATTCTGTTCGGTTGAGGTCTAGCTATAAGTCCTTCAGTGACCCAACCCACTAATTCGCTGTCTTCTTTGGCGTGTTCAAACTCTCGTCTCACGTAATCTAAAGAAATGTGAAGGCGGCCGCCTGGTTTGCAGTCTGAGAAAGTGCTTGAAGCTTCAATGCCAGCATTCTTCTCTAGCCAGTAAAGATAGTTCACTTGAAACAACGACCTAAGCATGTCTTGTGGCGACGCGCTTTCTTTGAGCATCACCTGACAATTACAAAAGGATAAGATATAAAAGTGGTGAGAGTTTCTGCTGCTTGTGTTAAAATGATGTAAAGGGTTTATTGCTTACGCAAAATCTCCCTCTGTGCTCTGTAAGGATGTAGCCTTCATTGCGATACAGATCAAATAGTGCTACTGCTTCTTCCTTGTTGTGGATAACATCGCTGAGCTTTGACCCTAGTTGAAGCCGTTCTTCTATGTCAGCCGCTGCTGTTTTTGCTTCTGGTGATAAGACAAAGTCTTGCCGCTGAATAAAGCATATAATAAGAATCAAAGCTATTGAACATTGTTTTGTTCTAAGAGATCTTAGAAGGTTATGTGAGAAGAATCAAGAATGTAGAGTTCACCTTTTTGGCAGATTTTATGTTCAAGCTCTGAACATTTGGGAAGAGCGGCTCTTCATCATTGACCTCCTTGATTGAAGGAGCTTGGCCGCTAATGAGGTACTCGCTAAAAACCAAACCTGTATTGGAAAAAGAGAAATGTGCTTATGGGTTTCGCAGAGGAATTTTTGAGGAACCATGAACGAATTTGGGCCGTTGCAAAGAGAGGGACTTACTTGCACGGTATGGGTTTAGAGTCCGGAGTTGGATGCACTGATAAGATTTGAGATTAGTATACATATGGATCGATGTCACAACTCCAAACGAAGCAAGGGCAAGACTTGTAGAGGTTCCTATGGCATTGGCAACCACTATTCCGAGCAGAATACCCATTGACTTGCTCACCATTCCTTGAGCTTCACCTTTGGCAATTACCTACAAATCAAACTGTTGATAAGTAACACAGCTCTGCAGGGGTTCAATAGCATGTAGATATAAGTAACAAGAACTTGAAGAACACATTATAAAGACTGTAATAGACACCTCAGCAAAGTTCCTTTGAGAAGCAAAGCCAGCATTAAAGCAACTTTTAGTAGCAGCCTGCACACAAGTTCAACACTTAACCAATAAAACAGACCAATTCCACACTTGTTTAACTACACAATATTGAGCTTGCGTAGACGAGACAAGAACCTGGATCAATGCAGCCGCAGATCGGCCAGCGCCAGCAGCAGCACCGATCATAACAAAGTAGTGAGGGAAGAGCGGCGTCAGCATCTCCATACCGAATGCACCGTTTTCAAGAAGATCAGCAAACAGCCTCCACCCTTTCGGATGTACATCGAAGTGGCGGCCGTATTTCGACAACATGATCTTACTTAGATACCCAATCCCATCTTTAAGCACCCAATTAATAGCTGCAGCTGTAGGGATTGCTCCTTTACCCAACCCAACTGCATAAAGCAAAGACTACCCCCAAACAACAGAGAACAATGAATGAACACAAGGTGTTTGTGAAAATGCCCAAGAGAGATGATACTCTTATCTACCTGAGTGGCAAGAACGCCGCTGATTTGGCTAGCGATGCCTTGAACGCCTCTCCATAGAGAATAGTCGAGATAATCGGAGGTGACGCTGTTAGGGTAACCTTCAGGGAGAAGAAACTGAGTCAAAAGGTTTCTACATTGAGCCATTAGATTCTCAGGGGACAGCGAAAGCGATAACTTGAAGGAAAACTCTTCAGACACGAACTCGTCTCTGTCAAGATCGGCGACTAGTCGCTTACTTTTGCTTCCTCTCACTTCCCAAACCGAATTTTTCTCGGTGTCTCCGCTACTATCTGACTCTGGAGGTTTGGCTATGCCTATGGCTATGGCTAAGGCTGATGATAACTGTAGTTGGAAGAAGCAGGACAAGACCACTAAGAGGAAGCAGAGAAATCTCAGAGGTTGAGAAGAGTCGTCAGCGTTATCGCCGCCGCCGTTAAACCACCACCCGCCGTCTCCGTTTCCGTTATCGTTGTTGCCGTTACATCCACCGACGTCTCCAAGAAACGGTGAAGGAAAGCACTTACTCGTCGCGAGTGATTGTTTACCGGAGCTGTCATTAGCAGCGGCGACTAATCGGGAGCATCGAGGAGGCGAGGGAAGCGGTTGCCGGAGCAATTGCCGCGGGAGAAACTGTCGCTGCCGAAAACAAACATCGCTCCACCGCCGCGAGGAGGCGACGGAGACGTCCCCAGAAAAAAGATAAGAGCAACTCATCTTCTTCTTCTTCTTCTCAGAGATGCAATTTTATTTCAAAATCCACTTTTTATATACAACAAACAGTTGTTTTTTTAATTATATATTTTCTTGCTTTCTATTAGAACACACAAAATTAGGGCTGCTTCTTATAGTTTCCTGCGTCATCGATGTAATCTCCGACTCCGTCGCTAGAAATTCTGTAGAGTCATATAAAGTCTGAATTGTATATCTTTTGTTGATGACTTGGGCAGCGTTTTCTTGTGGTGTTTAAAAAGGGCTTGCGCTTGGCTCGGTGATGGTGCTTGATTAGGACAGTCTCTTGTGCACAATGACATGCATATATTGGTCTGTATACTCACATATATATATATAGTGTTCAAAAGAGTTGAATAGTTGCTTGTGTTCACGAAAGAGAGGATCAAGGAAAAACATCACAGCAAAAGTCTGAGTTATAGCGAAGAGATGAAAGTGTTTTGTGAATAAATGTCATTTTGGTTTGTTGTCCTTGTGGTCTTTGTAAATCAAGGGTTCAACTTCCTTTGAGCTGATTGGGATGTTGCTTGTTGCTATTACTGCTGCTTTCTTTTCTTTGTATGAAGCCCATGTTACACTGTAAAGACCCGCGACGATTGCGCATCCGCCTAAAATACTAAAAGACAAGGAGGAGAAAAACAGAGTTAGAGTTGTGAGAGACATCTCATCAATGGCTGAGAATAGCCAAAAAAAGAGTAAAAGAAGAGAGTAATAAAAACCTCCCCAAGTAGATAGGGCTTCCAAGGAAGATTCTTGACAAGAACGCTGACGCTGCAGGTTGAAGAGGATTGTAAAGAGCAACCAAGGAAGGACCTATAATCTTATTTGACCATGTCAAGAGACCGTAGTTGAGAGCAGACGCGACAACTCCCTGCACAGAGAAAAAAGCAGTGGAATCACTCATCCGAAGAAAACCTACTACGTACGGCTATACATCAAACATATGGTTGGTGTAAGGAAAACTAACTGCGTAGACAACTGCAAAGAACTCGGATCTTGTGAGACTCCAGTTCGTCGACTCATTGGTCATGAAGAAAGCAGATGTCACCATAAACATGGTTCCAAAGAAATAAGAGTATGCAGTGACTGAAAGATTAGCCGGATACTTATTTAAAACTGGAGCCTGTGATCATCATCATGTTTACAAAGCCAGATCAGTTTCAAAGAGAAGAAGGTTAACACGAAACGATATACATGTTGGGATCAATCTCAAATATCGATATACCTGAATTGCGAGAAAAGCAGCCATACAAGTGCAATTCCCAATCAAACACAAAACTCCCAAGTTCCATTTCCCAAATCTATTAAGAAAGCTATACATCAAGTGATCTGATGCTTCAGAGTTTCTTGTGTTACTATTGCTAGACAGCGCGGTCTCTGTTTCTCCAAACAGAGCTGGTCCTCTAAACAAAACCATCAATACCGCCCCAGCTACACAGATCAGTGTACCTCCTACCTTAGCTTGACCTTCTAGTTTGAATAAATTCAATCTCTCTGTGCTGCATAAACACACAAACAATGGAAAAGAGAAGACACATTTGATTCTCTAGCAAGAGGCGGAGAAGTAAAGAGAGATTAGACCTATATATCGAATCGGATCTTTTACCCCATGATGAGAGCCAAGATGAAAGTAAAAACCGGAATAGACGGCTGAATCGCTGCAGCGTAAGTGGGATTGGTGTAACTAAGACCAATGAGGAACAAAAGCTGGTTCCCAAAAACCCTAAAACACACCAAAACAACAAACAAACATAGGCTTTGGTGATTTGTAATCATGGACATAACAGAAAAAAGGATTAGAAGGAAGAATACTCTAATTACTTACCCTGTTAAGCCAAGGAAGAAGAAAGACAAGAGAAAGCGACGATTCAAAGGAGGTCTAGTTCTTTTATCGCGGATATAAGCAATAGGAGCAAGGATCGAAAGAGCGATGAGATCACGAAAAAGGCAGAAGACAAGCTGGTTCACACCTACGTTGAGAGCCACTTTGGTAATAACATGATATCCTCCATTGAACAATTGCACACAGACCATAGCCAAGTGTGCTTTCCACACCTCTCTCTCCACCGCATTATCCATCGGCTTGATTTTCTTTTTCCGATGGTTTCTGTTCCCGGAGAGAGATATGAGATCCAGGGTTGAATGTGTGGTAAAATTAGGTTTCTTTGAATACATTTAATTCTTGAAATGCATTGCTTGATTGTCACTTTAGAAACTCTTTCTGTCAAAAACTGTTTTTTTTTTGTTAGATAGAAAAAGACAGGGGAACAAGAGACGATAAAACGATGCTTTGGACATAAGCTCGTATTGTGATTGATCCTATTTACCCGCCATTCCATGATCACTATCTAGATTTACTTTGTTTTCTTTATTTCTATTATTATTACTTCTTATGTGTAGACAAATACACTAATAGAAACTTAGATATTAAATATATACATGAATTAATAATCACTCTAAATTAATAAAATTTCATAGTCCCAACAATATTAATTTATAGATGTAAAAATGTGATAATTTGTGGTAAAAACACTATATATTGGATGTGCAACATGATGGTATTGCATGGTGAGATGTGCAACAAGGAGTAGATATAGTTTGGCTTAGATTCATATCTTAAGATCTGATCCGTTGGATGTCTGACTTAGGATTTTGGATCAAGTTTGTATGTAATTTGGCAAGCTTGTGATATCTTATATTATTAATACATTGAGATAGAAAATTAAAAATCCTACGTGTCATCACCAGATTAATTATGGTTTCACATCATTAAAATTTTCAACTAGCCCTAAATTGAAATTCGAAGTCCAATGAAAAACCCATTTAAGATCATATAACACATTATTTTCATATAACACACTAAAATTTTGGGCTATTTTGATTAAACCTTCCTAGACAATATGTTTAAAATATTTAAAAAATCAATGAAAACACACAATTTTATAATTTTCATAATGTTTATATGTTATATTCTCGCACTAAAGAATGATAAAACATATTGTTCATTTATAAATAACAATATTATTTTGTAAAATTGTATTAAACATCAAAACTCATGTCAAATGACAAAACTTGAACATAAAATTGACTCAAGCCCCCGAAAATTCAGTGGTTTTATCCGAGGTTTTAATAGTCCGAGTTTTATGACAAATAGAGATCGGATGAACATATTTTTCGTTGTTAAACGAATCATATCATTGTTTCAAAACACTATGTAGTTATTGTTTTTTAATGATAAATAGTAAATTATACGTAATGGTAAATATTCAACATCGAAATGGCAATTATAATCTTTTTCGATGATAAGTATTAAAATAATAATAGTAATATTTTTTTGTAAATTAAACATTATAAAACCAAAATACAATATATTTTGTATATATACTTCAAATTTAAACTCCATGTTTAATGCGGATCACATGAGATCCAAAAAAATTTTTATCTCATTTTATACTACACATTGTTTTTACCAATAAACATTTCTTTTTCAATTACGTAAATTTTTATTCCGCGCTTGGCGCGGGTAAATTCCTAGTATCTATTTAAAATTGAATATTCTAATTAATTCCTTACCCTAATTAAATATATCTTGAATGATGAAATAAATGACAGTATATATTGGTTTACTAATTCACAAAATCAAGATGCTCGTGTTTGGAGGATAATTTGATCTTGAGATAGTTGTTAGGGGTTGGATCATCTTCTTAATTAGCTTGTATTACATATGCCACTTGTTTTAAATTTTAATTATTTGATCATACATGGTGGTTCCTTCACACACTTAGGTTGAGAAATATTTGAGTTTTGATGGATAGGATTTTTAATAATTGTATCAAAAACTTAACTTATTTTGTTTTGTCTCCACAAAATTTGAATAATCAGACACTAGCATAAAATCTGTTGGAATAGATGTTGCCATGTGCCACAAATAATTTGTGGTCGAAAATCTTTTAAAATTTGCTTATCATTCACCTCCGTTGTAAACTAAACCTTGATGTTCAATCTAACTATGTATAGCTTAAAACAAAAAAAAAAGTTTATCATAAACTCATTTTTAAAAATAATATTTTTAAGATCAAACAAAGTATATATAAGGCAATAAAACGTGTAATTGCCTAACTGGTATAGGCAAAGAAGATGTGTAAATGGTGAGGGTATGTCATATGTGTGTGGGGGAAGGAATCAAAACCTCTAAAACAATGCATGTGAAAACTTTCCTTTTTGTAAATATATATATTTTCAAAAGAAAAGACTGTTGAAGTAAGACACAAGTTACTTTTGATAGAGTGTTTTGCAAGCAAAATGTAGTAAATATAAAAGAAAGTTAAATAACAGACATGTGATGTATTCATACGTACGTATCAAACACATGTAAAGTTTATATATTCTTACAAGATGAAATTGCAAATTAAACCCTAAAATTTGAGATTTTCGACAAAAAACACCCAAAGAAAAGTGTGTTTGATATTAAAACATTAACTATTTTTGGACAATTAAAACATAAAGTTTTCGTAAACAAAATAACCCCTACCGTGTAACATGGTTAAATTTTTGACGGATGTTAAAACTCACCGTTTCATTTAGTCTCTTTGCGTTTGTTTCGACTTTAAAAACAAATTTAAAATATGAGATTTTGGGAAGAACACGCGATTTATGGTTGAAATAGCTTAAAATTTTCGTTATCGGCTTCGAACTTGTTCGTGGAAGATGAGTAACTTATCATCAAGATCGAATTCTATTGAAATACGAGGCACTCCAAGAAGGTGTGTTTGTGGAAAGGAGATCGTGATGCTTTAATCATGAGAAAAATCCGAAAACGAAAATTTTAAGCTATTTCAACCATAAATCACATGTTATTCTCCAATTATCATATCTTAGATATGTTTCTATATTAGAAACAAAGCAAAAAAGACTAAATGGATCGGAGAGTTTAAAATTTCGTCAAAAATTTAACCCCGTTACATAGTAGGGATTATTTTGTTTCAAACGAAAACTTTATGTTTTAATTGTCCAAAATTTTAGTTTAATGTTTTAATATATAACACAATTTTCTTTGAGTTTCTTTTGTCAAAAAACTCAAACTTTAGGGTTTAATTTGCAATTTTTCCATTCTTACAACTACAAGCTTAAAAGGGCTATTTTACAAAATTAACTAACCAACTATATTTCGATATTAATTAGGCGCATATTTAACAAAAAAAAATTAGGATCCTTGATGATTCATTAATCTTGACTCACAATTTCAATATCGTTAAAGTTATTTTATGCATGTGAAAGTTATTATAAGCTTTATACTTTGAAACTAGGTAAGTATCTTCATAAATAATATTAAGTTATATTATGGAAGACCGTGAATTGATTTAGAACTGGACATTTAACCCGAGATCCGAAACCCGAAACCGGATCGACATAAAAAATCCGGTTTGGTCCGGTTTTAGTTCTCATATTATCCTATCGGGTTTTAATATTTTCTAACTCATGTATTTGTTCTAACACGAACCGACCTGAGGCTCAAATTGTACTCGAATAGACCCGAAGATATACATATGTATATAGTTTTGATTAGGTAATTTGGATTTTAGTAAGTTATTTCAATTTTTTGTGGGTTATATGAATAAGCCGAACCAAAACTCGAACCCGAATTACCCGAAGTTCTTACCAAAAATATGTAAAACCTGAAAATTCAAACAAAAAAATCAGAAAACCCAAACCGAATAATATTTGGTTCCATGTGAGGTTTTGTTAAATATATGAAACTCAACCTGAACCCGAATAGATTCGAACCGAACAGAACTGTATTTGTAAATAACCCGAACGGATCCTATATCCTTTAATCCGAAAAACCCGAACTCAAATGAACTTGACCTGAAAACCGAATGCCCAGGCTCCAATCCACTAATCAAAGTTCCCGATACCCTTTGGAAATTTATGAGGTATGCATCTATGAAAGATCATTATCGAAAGCCGAAATAACTAATCAAACTTTGCAAGCTTATTCAAAGAAAAAAGACCCGCATTATGCATACTCCGGTAAATGAAGGCGCAATCTATTTACCGAAATCCGCAGGCCCATTAGACGAAGACCCACTTTAATGATTTTGTATGTGATAAAATTTTATTTATATTAGAAGATTTCTTAATTATTTTGTTTCTTATTTTTTCAATGTGGGATAAATTTAATTCTTAAAAGTTTTATATGTGATTCTGAATTCGTTGGGCCTGAAATATTATTTATAGAATTCACCGAACAAAAATTATTCAAAAATATAAGGTCTAAAACCCAAAAAAATAAAAAATATCCTAAAAACTCTTACGTCGCGACACGTAAGCGTTTTGTCTTCTATTTTAATAATATAGATAATTCAGATTATAAGGCGGGTTTTATAATAATTTTAGCTACGTGTTTTGCTTATGTACTACTAATTTATGTAACCCAAGCTAGTTTAATTTCAATAAGAATTTTATACATCACATTATACCATAAAAAGAATCCTTGACATGTGTGTTTGGTACCAAAAGATTGATGTTGCGTAGATATGAGTACGAGACTGTCTGTGCCACAAGAAATTTATGAATAAAAACATACACACTAATCAATAAATAATATATTATGTGTGTGAGTGTTGTTGATAATGAAAGAGGGGAAAGAAAGCAAAAGAAGTGTGTTTGAAAAAGAAAGAGCACATGTGTGAGTGGGATCATATCACATGCTTTCCCTTAACCCCACTTTTCTTCTTCTCTTTTTTCCCCTCAAGCTTCCTTCTTTCTTCACTCCTAAATATACGCATAAGCTTATAATAACGGTATGTTGGCTAACAATCTGAGTATATTTTACTACTAATTCCAATGACATTAAATGTGGTCTAACGTTGACATTTATTTTAAATAGTTAGTTAATTATTTAACTCTAGTTTTCAGAGACAATTACAAAACTACCTTTTTTAAATTAAATTTCATAAAAAAGAAAATTGGCAAAATAGGTACATTTTAAGACATAAATTTGCTAATTGGATGATTTTTATTTTAATTTGCTAAAAGGGTGATTTTCACGTGTTAAATTACAATTTTACCTTTAACTTCGAAATTGACAAATCTCGTGAATGATTGTCCGTGAATGATTTTAAGTGAATGATCGTTGTGAATGATGAATTGTCTCTATACATAATACATGTGAATGACGAATATTTACGAATAATATTCGTGAATAATCTATGTGAATTAGACAAGAAAGTAATTTTATATATAAAATAGTTAGTTTTCAAAAATAAAATAAATGTTTATTTTTCAAATTTGTAAACTCAAAATAATTACTTCTCAAAATTCCCCTATTTATTTTACTTACAAAAATCCCTATTTATTTTAGTTACGGTCAATTTAATTTCTGATTATAGCTGAAAAATTTATCTGAAAATTTACAAAAATCCCGTTAGTTAGTAACTGATTATCTCAATTTCAAATTTTAAATTTGAAATTCAAGTTAATGGGACTGAGCTTATTTAAAATTATAAGAAAAATTAAAAAGTCCCCAACTTTTCCCTCAAAACAGGGTATGACAAAATTGTCTTCTAATCTGACGATACTAAAGACAAAAAAGAAGAATTGTCTTCTAATCTAAAAGATGATTTTGAAAGAAAACAAAATCTAAAATAATTTATTAACATGTAAAAGTGTAAACAGTTAACAAAATCAAAAAGATTTATTTAACGCCGTTAACAAAATCAAAAAGATCTGATGAGGATAACCCAAGCTTAACCAACTATTAAGGAAGTAATTAATCAAACCGGAACCAAAATATCGGTTTATTCCGGTTTAGTTAAATCGTTTCACTGACGCCGTTTAAGAAATTTAACTTGGAGATTAAATTAGAAATGTTGATGTATTGTGCCTTTTACTTCATCTCTGCTTAGAGAAGAAGGGATAATAAAAGCACTTGAACACACACAGGTACACACACACTCTCTCTCTCTCTCCAAGTCTCGTCTGCTCTCTCTCTCTCTCCAAGTCTCGTCTGCTCTCTCTCTCTCTCCAAGTCTCGTCTGCTCTCTCTCTCTCTCTTTAGAATCCGCCATTGACGAACCTTTTTCTTCTCTGTAAGTCTTCTTCAAATCTCACTCCTCTTTCTCCATAGTGCCGTTTTGCTTCCCAGAAAAGCACCGCTTGCATCCCAAGCTTCTTCCTCATATCACTTGATTGTTTGATCCGATTTCGTGATATTGATCTTGAGAAGAAGATCTAGAGAGAGCTTTGTATCAGATTACTTATATATTGAAGTAGATTTTAGCAATGTATTTTCATTTTGTTTAGTGATTTTGTTTCTATTTGCTGATTTCATGGATTTCGATTGAGTCAGAAACTTGCTATATTTTGGGATTTAGAAGCTTAAAGTTTGTATTTTGAGCTCATGGGCATCTCTATAATGTCACTATAAGCTTCTTTGTTGGTTTGAAATTGGTGTTTGGATGATCCATACTCAAGTGTGATGGATTTGTTTGTGCAGGGGAGAGGATTTGAATAGTGTTTAAATGGTAGACAATATTAGCAGAATGGATTCAATGCAGCAACGGAGAGGCGGTAATGTATCTCTATCTCCAGCTCAGACACCAAGGTCAAGTGATAAATCAGCCAGAGACTCTAGATCTTCTGAGTCAAATCACACCAATAGAAATGATAAAGAAAAGGGTGTCAATGTTCAGGTCATATTGCGTTGCAGGTGTGATTCTTTTTGAGCTTATAATCTGCTTTTGAGTTTCTTTTTGGTTTTTGTTTATATCTTTGAAACTTGTGTTTTGGTTCTTATAGGCCATTGAGCGAGGACGAGGCCAGATTGCATACACCTGTGGTGATTTCTTGTAACGAGAACCGTAGAGAAGTTGCCGCCACTCAGAGTATCGCTGGAAAACACATTGATAGACATTTTGCTTTCGATAAGGTTAGCATAGTTGCTAACTGTCGCCTCAAGTCTGTTTCTTTATCGTGCTTGTCCTTCACTTGTCTCATTTGGTTCAATGAATTTCTCAGGTCTTTGGTCCGGCATCTCAACAGAAGGACTTGTATGACCAAGCCATTTGTCCTATTGTGTTTGAAGTACTTGAAGGTTACAACTGTACCATTTTTGCGTATGGTCAGACCGGAACTGGAAAGACATATACAATGGAAGGAGGTGCACGGAAAAAGGTTGGTTCTTGTTAAACGATGAAACTAACTATTGTTGTATAATAATTACAGTTCTTGATAATATTTATGGCTGCTATATGTAGAATGGTGAGTTTCCGAGTGATGCTGGTGTGATCCCAAGAGCTGTTAAGCAAATTTTTGACATATTAGAAGCGCAAGGGGCTGAGTATAGCTTGAAGGTCACCTTCCTAGAATTATACAATGAGGAAATCTCAGATCTTTTAGCACCAGAAGAGACTACAAAGTTTGTTGATGAGAAGTCTAAAAAATCGATTGCTCTCATGGAAGACGGTAAAGGAAGTGTCTTTGTCAGGGGATTGGAAGAAGAGATAGTGAGTACAGCGAATGAAATATATAAAATCTTGGAAAAAGGTTCTGCAAAAAGGCGTACAGCTGAAACTCTTTTGAACAAGCAAAGTAGTCGCTCTCATTCAATATTTTCTATCACTATTCACATCAAGGAAAATACTCCAGAGGGAGAAGAGATGATCAAATGTGGGAAGCTGAATCTCGTTGACCTTGCTGGTTCCGAGAATATCTCACGTTCTGGTGCACGAGAGGTATACTTATCTTGTTACCACTGTCTTCGATGTCACTGTCTTTGAGGCAGTCATAAAACTAATGCTGGAAATTTGACAACGGTTGTTGCAGGGAAGAGCAAGGGAAGCTGGAGAGATAAACAAGAGTTTACTTACTCTTGGCCGTGTCATAAACGCGCTTGTTGAGCACTCTGGTCATATCCCTTACAGGTACAAGTGATCAATCGAAAGCTACTGACATCATTTTAGGTTTGCCATCAGAGAGTACTCAGTTATTGCTTCTGAATTTTCAGAGACAGCAAATTGACAAGGCTCTTGAGGGATTCTTTGGGAGGAAAGACGAAAACGTGTGTAATTGCCACAATTTCACCTTCTATCCACTGTTTAGAAGAGACTCTGAGTACTCTGGATTATGCACATCGTGCCAAGAATATCAAGAACAAACCAGAGGTGAATTCTAACGACATTCTTCCTCGATATTATTGCTTGCATAAAACAATGGATCTAACAACTTCCTCTCAATCCCAGATCAACCAGAAGATGATGAAAACTGCTGTCATGAAAGATCTGTACTCTGAGATTGACCGACTAAAGCAAGGTATGAGGGTGATCATATTATGTACTGGTTTCAAGGCATTCCATATTTGGTATGGAACGTTTAATTGTTTCCGCATTCAGTTTGGCATCTGATTAATAAGTTTCCATTATTGTCTTAGAGGTATATGCTGCAAGAGAGAAAAATGGGATCTATATTCCAAAAGACCGTTATCTTCAAGAAGAGGCTGAGAAAAAGGTTTTTCTTTGTCTTTGAACTGAATAGCTTTTATCTATTCCTTCTTCCTTTCCAATTCTGAATGTGAAAGTTACGCTATTCGTTTGTGCTCTTATCACAGGCAATGGCTGAAAAGATCGAAAGATTAGAACTTCAATCAGAATCAAAGGACAAGGTAGGATCTGATTCAATATCTCATTAGTGCCTCACATGATATTTCTATAACATCATTGTTGGTATTGCAGCGAGTAATCGATCTTCAGGAGCTATACAATTCTCAGAAGCTTTTAACTGCTGAGTTGAGTGAGAAACTTGAGAAAACTGAGGTATACCCCTGGCCATGATTTCTCTTGTAATTCCTCCTAAGGATATTCCCCATATATGTTGATGGAAATGCCCAAAAAGCTAACTGTATCTCTCTACAAATATCAGAAAAAGCTTGAGGAAACTGAGCACTCCTTGTTTGATCTTGAAGAAAAATACAGACAGGCAAATGCAACTATTAGAGAGAAGGAATTTGTGATAACTAATCTCCTCAAGTCAGGTACTATTTGAATTTATTTCTAGCCTTCTCATGAAAAGAAAAGCTGTTTGAGTTTCTGATAGTAACATTTTCCTCCGACTTTCAGAAAAATCTCTTGTGGAGCGAGCCTTTCAGCTGCGGACGGAACTAGAAAAAGCAGCATCAGATGTATCCAACTTGTTTTCCAAAATAGGTAAAAGAGTCAGGACCAAAAGATTCAACTTCTGTTAATAGATATTGCCTAGATCGTAAATGCTATTGCTATGCAGAAAGAAAGGACAAAATCGAGGACGGAAACAGATGTCTCATTCACAGGTTCCAGTCACATCTCACGCAGCAGCTTGAGATATTGCATAAGACAGTGGCTTCTTCTGTGACTCACCAAGAGGTTCAACTAAAACACATGGAGGAAGACATGGAGTCCTTTGTGGCGACAAAATCGGAGGTGAGAGATTATATTTCTATGTGTCCTTCATATTTTCAGTGACCAATCCTGGCCTCATTCTTTGGTTTCTTTTGTAAAGGCTACTGATGAACTCCGTGGGAGACTTTCAAAGCTAAAGACAGTGTATGGTTCTGGAATTGAAGCTCTTGGTAGCATCGCTGTGAAACTAGATGGAAATTCTCAGTCAACATTTGGTAGCCTAAATTCAGAAGTTTCCAAACATTCACATGAACTTGAGAATGTAAGTTTAGTACTTTTAACCGTCCCACTATACAAATGGTATCTCTGTCCTGAGTCAATCTCCTTCATTTGTTGTCTCTCGTAGGTTTTTAAGGGCTTTGCTTCCGAGGCTGACATCTTATTACAAGATCTCCAAAGTAGCCTTAACAAACAGGAAGAGAAGCTTGTTGCATTTGCTCAGCAACAACAGAAGGTTTAGTAATTTTGATGCCCCTTTACAGGTTATAATATTAATATCAGACAACTCGGTTGAAACATTATTATATGCAGGCACACTCAGAAGCCGTGAATTCAGCAAGGTCAGTTTCAAAAGTAACAATGGAATTCTTCAAAACTCTAGACACGCATGCTACTAAACTAACCGGGATAGTGGAAGAGGCACAGACAGTTAACCACAAGAAATTGAGCGAATTTGAAAACAAGTTTGAGGTGGCTCTAGTTTTTTGGCTTTTTGACACATGCACATCTGCAAATGTCTTGAATAGGCTTTAATGTAGTGTCCTCTGCCTTGTAGGAATGTGCTGCAAGTGAAGAGAGGCAACTGCTGGAGAAAGTAGCAGAACTTCTTGCAAATTCTAATGCTAGGAAGAAAAACCTTGTACGCATACAATTCCATATGTTAATTCATAGGCATTGCATTTAATTTCGAGGATTTGAAGAAGTTCTTTGATCTTTCTTTTAGGTCCAAATGGCTGTACAAGACCTACGCGAGAGCACATCAACCAGAACAACCACCCTACAACATGAGATGTCAACGATGCAAGACTCAAGTTCTTCCATTAAAGCTGAGTGGAACCTTCACATGGGCAAAACAGAAACAAACTATCACGAGGACACTTCAGCGGTTGAGAGCGGGAAGAAAGCAATGCAAGAAGTACTATTGAACTGGTACAAAAAGAAAATTCGGTTTCTTTATTACAAAAGTTCAAAACATATATCACCCCAAGCACAAAGCTTTTTTCATGCATTTGTTTGACCTTACGAAACCGATAAATGTAGCTTGGAGAAGGCAGAGATGAGTGCACAACAGTGGAGGAAAGCGCAAGAATCTCTGGTCAGTCTAGAACGAAACAATGTAGCTTCTGTTCACACCATTGTTAGGTATGATCTTCACATATATAAACCGACCTTTTTTTTCACGGTTTTTATCTGTTTCAAGTCACTTATCACTTCAATCTCTGAAACAGAGGAGGCATGGAAGCCAATGAGAATCTACGTTCTCAGTTCTCGTCCGCTGTATCAACCTCTCTTGATGTTTTTGATGCTGCGAATGACAGCCTCCTTACCTCCATCGATCGTGAGTAGAGCATACTAATTCCTTTGAATTTGCAGATATCAAAGATTCATTACTTTTCTTGCTTAAAGTTTATTCCTTTCCGCAGATTCATTGCAACTCGATAACAATGCATGTGAAAAAGTCAACTCCATGATCATCCCATGCTGTGAAGACTTGATAGAGCTTAAGACAGATCACAATCATAAGATCGCAGAGATCACAGACAACGCAGGAAAATGTCTTCTTGATGAATACATTGTAAGTTTCAAGATTTCAGTTTGTTAACTATCAAGACATTATAGTTGGTTATACAGCATGTTTGACTATGTTAACTTGTGTTTTTGGGTGCAAACAGGTGGATGAACCTTCTTGTTCAACGCCGAGGAAAAGACCAATCGATATACCCAGCATTGACTCCATTGAAGAACTTAGAACTCCAGCTTCCGAGGAGTTACTGAGAGCGTTTCGAGAAGAGAAGCTGTTGAAGCAAGCCAATGGAGATGTAAAGCAGCAGCAACACACTATACGCGCTTCATCTCTTTACGAAGCAGCTGTGTCGGACTCAAGGTTTCCACTCTCTGCTGTGAACTGAAACAAAAACAGAGGATTGATTGGTTTTACAGAAAGGTTACTATGTACAGAGAGAGAGAGAGAGAGTATTGTAGCATTACACGTTATAAAAAAAAACCTTTTGCTTGATGGATTTTTTTTGGTTTGGGGATTTTGCAAACACATGTGTTTTTATTTATTTTAATATTCTTTATTGTTTTATTATTTGGAACCAAAGAAATTTACTATATCCTGAATCTGTTTTTCCAGATCACTCACGCCATGATGAGTCTTTGGCTTTCAAGTTAGTTTCAAGACCACATGACATAGTTGAAAAGTGAAAACTCTTCTTGTCATTTGATCTTCTTTCCTTAAAGAGGATTTTTGTGTAATTGACCTCAAAGTTTAACTTTCTCTTACCACTTTCTATATTTAGTAACTTTTATTTTATGTGTCTCTATGCCCAAGTAAATAGACTATCCACAATGTTACAAATTAAACGACACAAAATGAGGAGTTAATTCTTGGTGTAGAATTATTGACATAGAAAACTCCCAAAAAAATAGAGCAAGAACTCACACAAACTAAGAGAGAACCAAATCCAAGATCTCTTATGACCTTTAATAAACCAAAACACAAAGATTTCAAAGATAACTTTTAGCCGATGATCTACAACAAAAAAATGTTCAAGTGATCAATAGCCTTCAAGTGCATTGATAATTAGAAAAAGAAAGTATTGAAAGTTATATAAGAACACTATGAAAAACAATAAGAAGGGCGTAAACGAAGATTCCACGAAATGGATGTTACATAGCGTCGAGATTGATCCAAATAGCGATGCTTCGGTGAAACAACCTGAAAAAAGCACCATCAATACCAATATACCCGAGAGTAGTGGTGGTGGTGGTGGTGGTGGTGGTGGCAGTGGTCTCTTGAAAAATGTTTCTATGAATCTTGGTGTGGGATCGATTATAAGGTCGATGAGCGTGTCAAAATGGAGAAAAAGTGGTAATCTCGGGGCTCCGAGCACGAGGAAGAGCGGAAACTTAGGGCCTCATAAGCTCCCTGTGGCCATGACAAGGAAACCAGGGCCACAAAGAGTCGAAAGGACTACCTCTAGCGCGGCTAGGGGACTCCAAAGTCTCCGGTTTCTTGATAGAACGGTCACGGGAAGAGAAAGAGATTCTTGGAGATCAATTGAAAACCGGTTCAATCAGTTTTCCGTTGATGGGAAGCTTCCTAAGGAGAAATTCGGTGTTTGCATCGGTAAGAAAATACAAATAACTATAACTTTTTGGCTTTTACATATTTTATTTTTGAATTGTCATAGTATGGTGATCATCATGTTTTATTATGTTGTAATAATGTGTATAAGGAATGGGAGATACATTGGAGTTTGCGGCGGAAGTATATGAAGCATTGGGTAGGAGAAGACAAATAAACACAGAAAATGGGATAGACAAGGAACAACTCAAGCTTTTTTGGGAAGATATGATCAAGAAAGATCTCGATTGTCGCCTTCAGATTTTTTTCGACATGTAAATCATTTTTTTTTGTTGTTAATTATGTTGGTCTAGTTTGATATGAAAATGTATAGTGAAACTTAGGTTAACAAATCATGTTGTGGTTTTAGGTGTGACAAAGACGGAGATGGGAAGCTAACAGAAGAGGAAGTAAAAGAAGTAATAGTGTTGAGTGCATCCGCGAACAGGCTAGCAAATCTCAAGAAGAACGCTGCGTCTTATGCGTCTTTGATCATGGAAGAACTTGACCCTAATCACCATGGTTTCATTGAGGTCTCATCTTAATTCAATATATTTATCACTAATCTATGAAGTCGATCATAAAGCTACTGATATAAATATAAGTGGTTTTATTGTTACCAAGTGTTTGGTTCTAAAAAAACAAAACTATTACAGATTTTTGTTTGTATATAAAAGTGTTCTAAAACGCGCTTGAGGCCTAGCGCCTACCCTTATACGTAGATGCCTAATCGGTTCTTGCGCGGATTTAATTTAAAATTATATAATATGTTTTACTTATATTGACAAAATATATAGATTTTGTGAGCAAAAAAAATTAAAATTAGAGTTTTAAATGCTAAATTCTATATATTTTATATAGCAATGTAATTTTAAAACACATAAATGATATCAATGAAATAAAAATAAATACAAATTTATGTAAAAATAACAAATATGTAAGGTGTTATTTATAAATGCCTTAAATTTGTAAGATTTAAAGAGCAAAATAAATATTTTAATATGAAAATTACTAATTTAAAAATTAATATATGAACATATTATTTTTTGATGTTCTTGTTATAATGACCACCTAAAATCCGCATAAACGTCCGCGTAGACCGTATAACGTCCGCGTAAGCGGCATAAAACGTCCAAACGTCCACGGACACCGTAAAAAGAATATAAACATGCAACAAAAAATAATAGTAACCAAATAGTGGTAGTTTTCACGCTTTAAGCCTATGATAAAATATGGTGAGTTAATTATCAGATACTATCATTCAGTGTAAAATAGAGATTAAGGGTTTAAAAAAATAGTCAGAGTTTTAGGTTTCAAGAAACATAAACATTAAAAATTAAACACTAAAACAAGGGGGAATTACATAATTACACAATTTGAATTGCATTTTAAAGAACTACACCATTTCAAAGTTAATTTTCAAAACTACACATAAACACTCAAAATTAATTCCAAATAAATCTTATTCACACAACCTTACTCATTTAATAATATACCCTAAATACTAATTAGCGAAACCAAATAAAAAGATTTTAATATTGGTAGTTTTTTAAAGGGTAAATCAACCATTTAAAATTTTGAAAGAGTGTAAATATGTAAAAATATTGAATTAGATGTAGTTTTGTGAAGTAAAGGTTGAAAGTACGTAGTTTAGTGAATTCCTATAAAAAACAATTGATTGTATAATGAGTTCTTTTACTATTTGTTCTTCAAATTGCATGCCCTTTCCTCTTTTTACACTTACTTAGTTTACAATTATTATTTGTTTGTAGATGTGGCAACTAGAGGTGCTATTAACAGGGATGGTAGCAAATTCTGATAACCCCCAAAAGATGACAAGGAAATCGCAAACGCTAACGCGAGCAATGATCCCAGAACGCTACAAAACGCCCACTAGAAAATACATTTCTGTGACCGCGGAGCTAATGATCGAGCATTGGCAAAAGATTTGGGTCATTGCATTGTGGGTCGCCGTCAACGCTTTCCTCTTCATATGGAAATACAAAGAGTTCACCAAAAACCCTCTTTACAACATCACCGGACGGTGCGTTTGCGCCGCCAAAGGAACCGCGGAAATGTTGAAATTCAACATGGCTTTGATTTTGGTTCCGGTTTTAAGAAGAACCCTAACTTTCCTTAGATCCACTTTCTTGAACCGTTTGATCCCTTTCGACGATAATATTAACTTCCACAAGGTGATTGCCGTGGCTATCGCGGTTACCGCCTTGCTCCACACGGCGCTACACATGTTTTGTAACTATCCTAGGCTAAGTGGTTGTCCTTATGACTTGTTTTTCGAGTACGCGGGAAATATCTTAGGGCTCAAGCAACCGACTTATTTAGGTCTAATGTTGACCTCGGTTTCGGTCACCGGAGTGTTGATGATAATATTTATGGGAATATCGTTTACGCTTGCGATGCATTATTTTAGAAGGAACATAGTGAAATTGCCTAAACCATTTAATGTTCTAGCTGGGTTTAATTCGTTTTGGTATGCTCATCATTTGCTGGTTATTGCCTATGCTCTTCTCATCATACACGGTTACATTCTTATCATCGAGAAGCCTTGGTACCAAAAAACGGTATGTTTACAATTTAAACTTTATCTATATACAAAATCATTATATAATATATTTATTTATGTCGGGAGATAGAACTAAAGCAGGTATATACTTCCTCACTTTTTATTTATTTGATGTTTTAAAAAAAAATCGTTTTAAAATGTTCCATTTTTACTAATATCAAAATAGTTTTATCTATTGGTATTACTGAATTGTTAGTTTGAATGTATATAAGTTGAAAAATTTAAAACACTATTAGCTGAAAAATATTGAAAATTGTTCAATACAAAAATATTTGTTAATTAATATTAGTCATTATGTGTTTTCTTAATCTATGTGTTTTCTTAATCTATGTTAAAAATCTAAAAAAATCAAACATAAGAAAACGGAACGAGTATAAATTAAATACTAGGTTTATCTACTAAGTTTGTATAATTATATACCTGACTATAATTGTATATATGGTAGAGAAAATTATATACAAGATTTTGAAATGTTAACCTATTTTTTTACCCAAACATATTTCTAATATTATAGCATTGTGTGTGCAAATGTAGACATGGATGTACGTGGCCGTACCAATGTTGTTGTACGCTAGCGAAAGGCTTTTCTCACGAGTTCAAGAACACAACCATCGTGTCCACATTATCAAGGTTACTTTATTATAAAATCTTAATTATTAAAAGTTTTTGTCATTTTCATTGTATTTACTTGTTCAAATCTAACAATAATAATAATAGTTATATATTGTTTTCTTTCTGCCTAGGCTATTGTATACTCAGGGAATGTTCTAGCACTCTACATGACAAAACCTCAAGGTTTTAAGTACAAAAGTGGCATGTACATGTTTGTCAAGTGCCCTGATATCTCCAAATTCGAATGGTAATAACATATCATACTTTTTCAAAAAAAAAAAACTACCAATTATATATTTTATTTAAAATATGTTTTATATCTAAAAAGATGTATTTTATTGAGTAAAAATATGTTTTATATCTATAATCTATAATTAATGTAATATTATATTTGTTTTATGGTGGTTTAATTAGGCATCCATTCTCGGTCACTTCTGCACCAGGAGATGACTATTTAAGTGTTCACATAAGAGCATTAGGAGATTGGACCTCTGAACTGAGAAACAGATTTGCAAAGGTAAGCTTTTTAATTCTTACCATCTAATCTTACACAAATCTTAATTATAATGTATACATGAACATGAACTTGATAGAACTATATTGTTATTTTATCACTTTACACATAAAATATATAAGATCTAAACTATATAAATAGCTATAATATTCATGTGTTCATGTAGACATGTGAGCCTCCAAAAACATCACAACCTAGTACAAATAATCTTATTAGGATGGAAACAAGAGCAAGAGGCGCAAATCCTCTTATTGAAGAATCACAAGTTTTGTAAGTAAATATATTTCTAGTAAACTATCAATCGAAGATATATATATTCTTTCATCATAAGGTGATATCAAAAAAATTTGATGATCTCATACGATCCAAAATATATCTTCACAATTATTAGATTTCCAAGAATATTTATCAAAGGACCATACGGTGCACCGGCACAAAACTATGAGAAGTTTGATATCCTTTTGTTGGTCGGGCTAGGGATCGGTGCGACCCCTTTTATAAGTATACTAAAAGACATGTTGAATCATCTCAAACCCGGTATTCCAAAACCCGTAAGTATCTTTAATAATAGCGAGAATCTTTGAGAAAGAAAATAATGAAGAAAAGTAATAATATATATACGGGAGGTGTGAAAATCGAAAACTCGGAAAATGTAGGGGCAAAAGAGTGAAGGAAGTGTAGGAGGTGAGAGTGTAGGAGGAGGAGGAAGTGTAAATGGAGGTAGAAAGTTTCCACAAAGAGCATATTTTTATTGGGTGACAAGAGAACAAGCTTCTTTTGAATGGTTTAAAGGAGTTATGGATGATATCGCGGTGTACGACAAAACCGTAAGTTTTTATCCATTTATTTTAATGTAACAATATATTTTTTTAATTAAGACAATTATTCAAAATATTATCTTTAAAAGTTTGTTGGCCAAAAGTAGTATAATCAAGTTTTTAGGTGAAAATATCACTAAAATATTTTTCGTCAATATTATCACAATTTTTTTTTAAACTTGTAACCTTAAAAATCTTTAAACCAAAACTTATACATTTTACTATTATAGTAGAAGATATTAATGTTGTATATTTGATACTTTATTTCTATGAAAATGATACATATATATATGCTTATTTGTCATTTATTTTAAGATAATTATGTATTGCATGTGCAGAATGTGATAGAAATGCATAACTACTTAACAAGTATGTACGAGGCAGGAGATGCAAGATCTGCTCTAATAGCTATGGTCCAAAAACTTCAACATGCCAAAAATGGTGTTGACATTGTCTCTGAGAGCAGAGTATGTTAAACTTTTGCATCTATATTATCCCATTATTAATTATTTTACTAACCTTAACTTATCAATATTTTAATATACTTATATATATACTTAATATACTCAGATACGTACCCATTTTGCAAGACCTAACTGGAGGAAGGTTTTTTCTGAATTGTCAAGCAAACACGAAACTTCACGCATAGGTAATTAAGTATAATTGCATGGTCGTTCTCTTAATTTTTTTTCTAAAAAAACATCTTTAATATTGCCAGAAAATTATTTTCAGTGACTTATATAACTTACTCTAGTTTATGAATTTAACTTTAGGCTGTATTTTACTAAACTAATTACATATTAAACACCTTTCTTTGCATAGTTACATTTTCTTCTTACTTTGTAAAGTTCTATGGTTAGAATTAATTATGATAAGAAAACAAATGATAACAATAGGATAATTTCTCGTCGAATAATTAAAAATTTAATTGTGTACGTATGGTTTTTCAGGTGTGTTTTATTGTGGAAGTCCAGCGCTTGTCCGAACATTAAAATCACTTTGTCAAGAGTTCAGTCTCGAGTCATCCACACGCTTCACTTTCCACAAAGAGAATTTCTAACAAATTTTTACTTCAATTTAATCACATGTTATATAGTTTGTTAGTGAATTATTGTCACAATAGATAAATCTCGTAATGGCTTTTCAGTCTGGTAGATAACTATTTTGTATTGTGAGAATAAACATTTTATGTATATTAATTAAGAATGTTTTGAAGCAATTGGCTATCGTCATATTTTTTGAACAAAAGAAAGGAATATCCTGATCCAAACGGATAATTTGAATTTATTTATTAATAAACATTTACTAAATTTATAATATAAAATCACTGTTTTGAGTATATTCAATTGTGCAAACTATAATTTACCAATCAGGCTATTTTAATCAAAATTTGATGATCAAGTAATTTTAGTTAGTCATATGACATAATTGTCTAATCTAAATTAATCGAATAAATAAAGAGTAATTGGGGTCAGTATACATAAGTATACATGTAATTAGGTAGATATATTTATACTGTGTATGTGTAGTATAATTATTGTTATATCCTTTATACAAAATTAACTACTTTGCCTGCAAAAAACAAATATAAACGTTCGCAAATTTTATTTTGACACAAATATACACTTTTTATTTTCTCTGACACATGCCATAATATTTTCCCTTTGCAACTCATTTATTTGAAAATTAAAAACTTTATTTTCTTTACAAAACAATTCGTTAAAAATCAAAGAAGAAAAATTACAGATTTATGGAGAGGAGGAAAAAGAAGAAAAGAAATATGCGGAAACAACTTCGCCGGAGAAGACAATTGGCGAGATGGCTTCCGATGTTGTTTCGAAGAAACGGCGAACTCGGTAAGTATCTTCAAGTTCGTCGTCGAAAATTTCAGGCAACAAAAACATGCATTAAGGATATAAGTTTCAATTCAAAGTTTTTGTGTGAAATCCAAAGTTTTTTTGATAATTCCAAAGTTTTTTTTGTTAAATCCAAAGTTTTTTTGTTAAATACAAAGTTTGTGTTAAATCCGAAGATTTTGTGTTAAATCCATAGTTTTGGTTAAATCCGAAGTTTTCTTCCATTTAAGTTTTTTTGTTAAATCTAAAGTTTTCTTCGATTTAACTTATCTTCGATTCAAATCCGAAATTTTCACACAAAATCTATGTGCATAGTTTCTCTCTACATTGTTTCTGTTTTAGATCAAACGTCGATGTTTGCGAAGGAACTTTATGGTCAAGATGTGCCTCCAACCCCAAAATGGATTGTTGAGAAGCTTAGGGTAGCACCGTATAAAGACAGAGAGACTATGATGCGTGTTGCCTTATTGTTAATTGTGGAAGATGTGTTATTAACATTTCTTGTTTTCCATAGATAACGTTGTTAATTATATCTTTACATAGTTGTCTACTTTTATATAACAATATCATGATATATAACAATATCATGATCATTCAATTTTAGTATTACTTTACATAACGTTTCTTGTTTTATATATAGACTATGTTATCGAAACATATCAGTTTATTTTTATATAACAGTAACATGAACTATTATTAACATTTGTGGTTTTCCATTGGTTATATTTTGTTTATATCGTTATATAATCGTCTACTTTTATATAACAGTATCATGATCTATTATTCACTCATCCATAAACTATCTATTAATATGTTGAATAGGACGATGCGATTTCAATAATGCCTGCTAGAGCCGATCAACGTGGAGTGGAGAATCTCATACGGGTGAGTGATGCACCAGACCCAACGGTTGACTACATGCTTACCCTGATACGCGCGAAACACAAGTTTACCCACCAATCATGGAGAGGAGTGGTCAGGGTTGCTGATATAATAGACGTTTACCCACTAAATGAGTATAATAGACGTCTATTTGCCTTTATTAAAGACCATTATTCAGTGTGTTAGTGTGGTTTATGGTTTGAGAGTTTACATTATATGATTAGGGCTTAGGGTATAGTTAATAGGGTTTAGGTAATAGGGTGTTTAGGGTTTATGGTTTAGTGTCATGGGGTGTAGGGTTTAGTATAATTTTTACTTATTTATTGATAATATAAGTCTATTTCAATATAGATGATTAAATGGGTATAATAGACGTCTATTTGCCTTTATTAAAGATATTATTCTGTGGGTTAGTGTGGTTTAGGTTTTGAGGGTTTACATTAAATGATTAGTTAATAGGGTATAGTTAATAGGGTTTAGATAATAGGGTGTTTAGGGTTTATGGTTTAGTGTGACGGGGTGTAGGGTTTAGTATAATTTGTATTTATTTATCTTATATTAATTGGAAAGCATTTTTTCAAAATGCCCTTAAAAAAATTCTATTTACTATCAAATGTCATTGCATTTTTTTGTTTAACCTATGGTTTTTATTTATATATGTTGAATAATAAGGTTTTAATCATATATATGTATATTCTAATATTAAAAATATTTTTTGTATGTATAATAAATTATGTATGATTTTTTGTATGTATAATAAATTATGTATGATATATTTTGACCCGTCGCAAAATTATGCAAGACGTCTCACAAAGGTATCTAAGAATATTAAATGTTTTTGGGTACTTTTGGTTTTTTATTTACATCATCGGTTCGAATATTTAAAAATACTTTTTAATAATTAAATTTTCTGTAACTTAATTTTTTTTGGGAGAATCACAAAACTACACCATTTGAATTACATTTCACAAAACTATACCATTTCCAAAATACTTCACAAAACTACACCTAAACACTCAAAATTAAATCCAAATAAATCCTACCCACACAATCCTACCCCCTTAATACTATACCCTAAACACTAATTAGCGAACCCAAATGAAAAAAATGTAATTTTGGTAATTTTTAAAAGGGTAAATCAAGCTTTTAAAATTTTAAAAAGGTGTAAATATGTGAAAATTTTGAATTAGGTGTAGTTTTGTGAAGGGAGGGTTGAAAGGGTGTAGTTTTGTGAATTTCTCATTTTTTTAGTTTAATAAGAAAAACAAGGGAGAATTATAAAACTACACCATTTGAATTACATTTCACAAAACTACACCATTTCAAAATTACTTCACAAAACTACACCTAAACACTCAAAATTAAATCCAAAAAAATCTTACCCACACAATCCTACACACACAATTCTATCCCCTTAATACTATACCCTAAACACTAATTAACGAACCCAAATGAAAATATTTTAATTTTGGTAATTTTAAAAAAGGTAAATCAAGCTTTTAAATTTTTGAAAGGGTGTAAATATGTGAAAATATTAAATTAGATGTAATTTTGTGAAGAGAGGGTTGAACGAGAGTAGTTTTGTGAATTTCTCAAAAAACAAAGCACTTGGCCTGGTGCTATGATAAAACAGCTTTGCCGAGTAAAAAAAAAAATTACCGTATAACTAAAAACTTAATGGATGGTTGAGTAGTATTTTTTTAGAAAAGTGTACATTATAGGCTTAAAGCATTATTATCAATTAAGAGCAAAAATCACCTCCTAAAAAGAAAATATTTTCGTTTTTATTTATTTTTTTCGAAAAATAAAAAAAAAATAAAAAAAAAATAAAAGGAACCAATCGCGGGTCGCCACGTGGCAGTGGGACCCGCGAAAAGTTTAAGAAGCACCTCTTAAAATAGATGTTTTGGATGTGGCTCTAGTATCTTTTTGTGGGTCCCACCTGTAAGAGGTGAGTGTAAAAACCTCTTAATAGCTACTAGCTAATGATCTCTACAAAAGAGTTACTGGTATGAAATTGTTATTAGGAAAAGGAAATGTTGTTAAAGAAGTGAAAAAAGGAAATTAGGAAAATGGAAATGTTAAGGTTGACCAAAGTCAACGACCAAATGTATATATACAACACAACACAACACAGCACAGACCAAAACCTAAGCAAAGAAAACACAACAGCGACGAAAATCTCTGTCTTTAATTGTTTCAATTCCTCTGAAATACTTAACAATGGCGATTATAAGAAAGAGAAAGATTGATCTATCAAGCAAGTCGAAGAAGATGATCGTTCTTCAACAAAACCCTATTTTCACTAAAACAAGATCTCCGATAATTCTCCGTCCACGAAACACAAACACCTTGAAAAAGAAGTCAATTTCGCCGCCGCCTCTAAAGAAGAAGAAGAAGAAGATTCGTTGGGCTGTTAAATCCTCCGGTAGAAACAGCGATTCTTTATCATCTTCTTCATCGTCTTCTTGGGTCAAATCTCAGTTACTTGGAGAAGGCGCTTTCGGTTCTGTTTACTTGGCCACTAACAAAACCGACAGAGACAAAACAGAGAGAGCCATCAAAACAGCAGAGCTTTCTCAAGCTTCGAGTCTCATGGACGAATCAAGAATCTTAATCCATTTAAAATCTCCTTTCATTATCCGTTTATACGACAACGAGATCGAAAACAACCATTCTACGCAATATTACAATATGATACTCGAGTATTGTTCTGGAAAATCCATAGCCGATTTGTTAGAATCCAACCAATGCAGCGACAGAGGTTTGTTAGAGACTCATGTGAAGTTTTACGCGAGAGATGTCTTGTATGGTCTCGCTTACATTCACGACCGTAACATCATCCACTGCGATATCAAACCGGATAATCTCTTGCTCTCTCCTACCGATCTCCGGTTTAGACCAAACGGCTATTTAACCAAGATTGGCGATTTCGGGTTAGCGATGGAGAAAGGGTCGATAGAGTACGGTAACGGGTATGGTCACCAGAGAGGGACGACGAGATACTTGGCTCCAGAGGTAATGAGACATGGTTTTATCGACTTTGGTGTTGATGTTTGGGCTCTCGGATGCACGGTTTTGGAGATGTTAACAGGTAAATTGGTGTGGGGAGAGTATGGAGACATAAGCTTTGAGGATTGGGTTAGTGTCATTGGTCATAGCAATGGAATGCCACAAGTGCCTGATTGGGTGTCTGAAGAAGCTAAAGACTTTTTGAGTGAATGTTTGGAGAGAGATATATACAAGAGAGGGACTACCTATTCACTCTTGAAACATCCTTTTGTTCAACTTTAATATCAGTACTTCTGTGTTGTAGGTTTTTCTTGTTCTGATCTGTTTTTGAATTGTTTCAATTTGTTACATTGTGGTAAAGAGATTCGCATGATGTTTAATGTCAAATTTAATTGTTTCTTTCTATCTCCTTTGCTAATTCACAGAGCCTTAGAAAGAGCACTTTTGTATACTATGCATCATAATTCTGTACAAAAATGTAACGCATTTGTTAACACAAAAATAATAGTTTTAAGGAATAAAATGAAGTGTATAGATCTAAAACTATAATTTATTATGAATTTGACCCCCTAAAGGATAATTCTTATGTATAGAAAATCATTTTTACAAAAATATCACACATCCTCAAAAGTTTTATATACCATCAAATTTGTTTTTCGAAAGTAACACAAACCTTAAATTAATTTAAATTTCTAAAAACTAAACTGTAACTCTCTTTTAATAGTAAAATCTAAACACCAAATATGAATCCAAATGAAAACAAGTTTTTTAATATATCGAATTCGTTTTTGTATTTGTGGTATTTTTGTTAAAAAAACTATAAGCAAAACAATTAGGTTCAAAATGATTAATAAGGCCTGAAATGCTTCGTTAATGGGCTTATCGGCCCATTAATTAATCATAGAATCTTCTTAAACGCTGTTTCGTTTCTTCTTCTTCAGTATCCACTTTTGGCCCCCAAAAGAGTAGAAGAAGAAGAGATGAAGGCAGAAGGATACAAGCTTCTGCTCTCATGTCCACATGGTCTCTCTCCTTCACAGGTTTTTAGATTACTCTCATTCTCCCCATGTTTCCCTTTGCTATTCGATACATTTATCTACTTATTTGTTGTTATTTTGTTGGTGCTAAAAGGTGTCTGTGGATTTCTCGAAATCGCATGATCGGATCTCACATTCAGATCCTGTTCTCGAATATTCCATTGCTCAGGTGAACCATACGCGACACGAACTACTTGTAATCGCGAATTAGATCAGATCTTACTTTTAATTTTGCAGAGAAGACAGTGTAATTCATCATTGTAATTCGCTTTTAACTTTTACTTTTAACTTAGGCTTGGGAGCAGAGAAGACAGTGTAATTCATCATTGTTCAATGGCCAAAAATTCAGGGTAACTTACGGATTCGCAAGCGTTTTCAATGCATTTATGAATTTTAAATTGTGTGTCTACATATTTAACTGCAAGAATATCGTGAATATGACTAGAATGCTCACAAGATGCATTGTCTTTGAAGCTGTGTTTTTGTATTTAAATAGTCACTAATCAAAAGCTGATTCTTCATTCAATAGCGCTTACTCTTTATGTTAACTTCTCAGTATGGATCTTATTGTCTATATGATGATGTTAATGGTACTGGTGAAGTGCCTCATGTCTGCCTTCGCCTTGGCCTTACAGATTACAGGTTTACTCATTTTTCTATCTTTCTCTACCTTTCTTGTTTGTGTTTGTGCATTATATAAGCCTCGGATTTTATTCATTTGTCATGTTCATATCTTTTTAGTTGGAGAGAATAATTAAAAATGTACATTGTTTCCAAGAACTTTTGTAGGAACCAATTTGAGTTCTCTGTGGGAGAAGTTCCTTGTTCAATCACAAGGTTCATTTATAATTTTGTATATATCCTCACATTTCCAATTTCTGAGATATTTTGTGATCGTTGTCTCTTAGCTTTGGTTGCGAAACGATAGAGCTTGCATTGTGATTTGATTCTTATCGCCACAATTTCGTTCTCCTACAGATGACTCGGTAAGATGTCGACATACATCAAGTCCGTTGGGTAATGGTGCAGTTATCGAAACTTCTGACAAGAAGATTATCGTGTTACGCCGGAGTAACAATGTAGTGGAGTTTCCAGGCCACTATGTATTTCCTGGAGGCCATCCAGAGGTGTGTATGCACAAAAAGCATCACTGTGTCCATATTGTCTTTTTTCTAAATCTTATAAACATTGCAGCCAATAGAAGTAGGTATAAATGAGTCTCATCAGCTTGAGAAAGATGTTGAAACTAATGAGCTTTTAAACAAGAAGACAACTCAAGAAATGTTTGACAGCATTACACGTGAAGTTGTCGAAGAAACTGGGATACCGGCTTCATCTCTTGTAAGCCCAGAAAGGGTTTTTACTTCTTTTTATCTCACATAGAAATCGTTTAAGAGATATCTGATTGATGTTTTTATACAATAACAGAGCCTTCCTCTATTCATTGGAATATCAAGAAGAGAATTGAATGTGAGACCAGCTATGTTTTTCTTCATAAAGTGTAGTCATCATTCAGATGAGATTCCAAAGTTATACTCAAATGCTGAAGATGGGTTTGAGTCAACACAGCTCCACACTGTCTCTATGGTTAGTTAGTTATCTAATCCATTAACACATACACTCGTAAATGCTATGATCTTGTGGCGAGTAACGCTATGGTTTTTTCTTTGGATAATCAATCAGGACGAGTTAAAGACAATGACATCAAGAATGCCAGGTTGCCACCATGGTGGATTTGCTCTCTATGAATTAATGCTTCGATATCTTAAATGATAGGCCGCCTTTATAACATCCAAGTAAGAGGACTGAACTTAAACTCATTGCTTATGTTTTGCAAATAAACCATATTGGATAAGAGAATTCAATGCTAATTGAAAACATACTATTAAGTATCTGATGCTTAACTTTATGGACTCACTTTGGCTTAGTTAGCAGTAGGGTAAATAGTGTGTCGCAAAATATTATTCTTATTATAGCATTATCACTAATACAACAAGACTCGTAACAACAAGGCCAAGAAAAGGCAAAAGAAGAATAACACACATAAACACCGTTTTATTTCATCAACTTTAAAACTCCAAACACTGTCTTTAACCGGAGATATCAATAGACTTGACCTCAGGCTTCTTCTCTTCAGCTTTAGGCACAATCACAGACAACACACCATTCTCCATACAAGCTTTAACTTCCTCCACTTTCGCATTCTCAGGCAACCTAAACCTCCTCATAAACTTCCCACTCGACCTCTCCACGCGGTGCCACTTGTCACTCTTCTCCTCATTCTCACAGCTCCTCTCTCCGCTTATCTGAAGTACGTTCCCATCTTCCACTTCCACTTTCACCTCTTCCTTCTTCAGACCAGGCAAGTCAGCTTTGAACACGTGCGCCTCACGTGTCTCCCTCCAATCAACTTTTGCGTTTGTGAACGCCGCCACGTCCTTTGCGGCGGGTGCGTTTGATAAACCAGAGGGAGTCATGAAACCTTCGAACGGGTCCCACATGTCGAGTGAGAATGGGTCGAAGACGTTTGTTCTTCGGCCTCCGAAAAAGCTTGGGACTATAGACATTTTTTCACTCTTTTTGTTTTGCTTTGTTTTTATTTTGTTGATGGTATGATGCTTCTGTGGCTAAGTGTATATATAGGTAGAGATAATTGGGAGGTAGAGAGAGGATAAGTGTTGAGAATGTTCCTCAAGCTTCTTGAAAATCCACGTCTCTTCTTTTTCTTTACAAGTGTCGTTACGAGATTTCTCATGTGCTTTCAAGAAGTTTCGGGGCATTCAACGATTGAGACTACGTGTTGTTCATTAGATGCACAGGTGCACGCCATGCCGTTTCTCGTTATATGGGTTACGTGAATGGGCCTAAGTATAACCAACATAATCTTTTTCAAAAACATGTGTTGTGTTAATATTAGGGTGCAATTGTAAAAATATATTCTTAGGATTGTATCTTGCAAAATTCATATTTGGTTTGTACAAGTACACGTAAATATTAAATATTGAACTAGGATTTAACCCGTGGTACACCACGGGTTTATGTTTTTTACAAATAATTTTATATATATACAATTAATTTAGAAGTTTGAAATATTTTTTATGTTTTTGTAAAATAAATAAAAACATTCAGAATTTCTAAAAAGTATTTTATTCTTTTATTGCTTATGCAGATAAATATATAATGAGAATTAGATTTTATATAGCAAAATCTTAATATAATTTGTAAGTTGGTTTATTCCAAACTGTTATAAACTATAAAAGTTATTTTATTATATGTGGGATGGGTAAAACTTCCGAATACGAAATACATAACCCAAACCAAACTAAAATCCCAAAATCAATACCGATCCTAAAAATAAATAACTCGAATGTATAGGGAAATTTACTACCATAATACCCGAAATCGAATCCGAACCGAACTTAATTTTTTAGAACTAAACTATTCTAACTACCCAAAAATTATTTAAAATAATAATAATTATAATTATATTTAAAGTACATAATTGGAACCAAACCGACATTAAAGAACCGAAACCGTTCCAAAAATAAATAATCTGAATGAATAGAGAAATTTACTACCTGAAAACCCGGAGCCAAAACAAATTTCTAGATTTGAACCCGAATTACCCGAAATTTGTTTATGATAAAGTTTAATCATTATTTTAAAACTTCTTGTGATTTATCTAGAATTTTTCCAGAAACTGAACCTGTTAATAAATAATTGTTATGCTAGTATTAATTGATTTAAACAAAACTTTATCTATGTTCAATATAGATGTTTATTAACATCTAAAATATTAATATAAATAGAAACTTATAATATGGACAATGATTATATATAAAACTAAACTATATACTTTTGAAAAAATATTTATATTCTGAAAAGTTTTATAGACCTCCGTAAGAAAAATAAAAAGATTATATCAAAATATCATAAATATGAAATTAGTGGTTGATTTTTTTTGTTGAAAATCGGTTTTGTTGTTTTTGTTGATATTTAAGTTAGTTTTAAAAAGTATATATATAGAATGAGATATGTTTGTGTGTAAGTTTAACATAACTCTTATTCTTATTGTTGTCCAAGATAAGAATAAGATTAATCTTGATTAATCTTTAAGTATTTTGTTTGGATTTAACTAAATTACGGTTTTACCATTAATTGAGCTTTTTTGGAAAAGTTCAAAAAAGTACTTCAAAAATAACAATATAAATATTTTTATTATATATTTCGTATAGCAACATTTTAATATAATTTGTAAGTTGATTAGACCAATAATTTATTATTTATTATATTTAGGATTCAAAAATATCCGGATTCAAAATACAAACCGAAACCTAATCGAAATACACAAATCATATTATGCGATTTACCCACATTTATTTAGAATTATAATTATTTTGATTATATATATAAATAATTGTTGTAAACATATTCTAAATATGTAATATAAGAATCAAATTTTAGTAGAATTCCAATTTCTTCTTTTTTTGTTTATAATTGAACCGAAAATTGAACCCGTTAACAAACTATTTTGTTTTTTATTGTTTGATATTTGTAACAAAAAATTGTTTCAACTCGTTTTTAAATTCTTAATAATATTAATTAAACCTGTTTTTAATTTGTGTGTTTTTTTGTTAAAAATAATGTAACGGTTTAAAAAAAACTCTTTTTAATGGTATTTTGATTTAAATAAAATTTTAATGGTTGTTTTTATAAAAGCTATGTAATAATGTATTTATATGAATTACATATTTTTTTAAATGATTTTTACATAATTTTCTTAATATTTTTTATTTATTTTTGGAGAGCATTGTAATATTTCATTATTTGGTTTTTCGTAATTAAATGTTCAAAAATGTTTCATTTTATGATCAATGACATAATGTGTAAATAAGTGTGATTTTTTGGACATGTTCAAATTACTACTTCAAAAATAATAATATAGATAAATACATCCACAAAAATGTACCTTTGAAACTAGGGGTGTTCAACTCGGATTTCGGTACGGTTTCCGTTCCGTTTTTTTGGTTTTACGGTTTTTCGGTTTATAAAAAATGTCTACCGTATTGAAACCATATAAATTATAGTTTGGTTTGGATAGTATCGGTTTTTGGTTTGTTCGGTTTTATACCATAAAAATAAAAACAAAATACAATATTGCTTTGAATATGAATTCACTTTTTTCTCCAATATTATTTCAAAAAAACTTATAGTTATAAAAACATATTTTTTTTGAAAGACTAATAATTTTGAAACAAAAATAAATTTATTAATTCAATATATTAGTGATTGATCAATTTAGAAATAGTAATAAGATATAGAATAACAATTTTATAGTCAAAAATGACATCATTATCTTTAACGATTGTATCTACAAATATGAAAAAACTAAAGTATTTCATAATTAAAATTATATTATTTATATATATTATTAGGAACTAAAATTTATTTAAATTTACGTTACATATACATCATATTATCATATGTGTATTTATAATCATCTATACTATAATAATATTATCTATTATATCATATTTTGTAAATAATCGAATTTTTTCGGTTTAATTGGTTATTTACCAAACCATATCCGTATCCTACGGTTTTGAAAAATGATATCCATACGGCTTATATGGTGTATCCAAAACCAATTTTGGTTCGGTTTATTTGGTTCGATTTTTTCGGTTCGGTTCGGATTTTGCCACATTGAACACCCCTAATTAAAACATATATAAATTCTACAAAATAGACACAACAATATAATTCGAAATATTTGGGACAAAAATGGGAAGAACTCGGAAAATTCAAATGTTTAAAATCCCTTTTTTACGAGGAATTCATAAAACTACATCCGTTCAACCTTTCTTTCACAAAACTACACCTAATTTAATATTTTGCGTATCTATACATTTTTAAAATTTTAAATGGTTGATTGACTCTTTAACAAATTACTAAAATTAAAATCTTTTTATTTGTGTTCGCTAATTAGTGTTTAGGGTATAATATTAAAGGGGTAAGATTGTGTAGGTTGAGTTTATTTTAATTTAATTTTGAGTGTTTTAGTGTAGTTTAGAAAAATGATTTTAAAATTGTGTAATTTTGTGAAATGCAATTCAAAATGTGTAATTTTGTAATTGCCCCTTTTTTAGTTTCATTAGATCTTGTACCCGAGCTAGGCATGTAGTAAAATTTTAATTTGGTTAATTTTAGTTAACTAACTAAATTTAAAAATTATTTTTAAAATTGACATCAAATTAATTTTTATAAATACACTTAAACTTGAATCTTAACAAAGTACACCCGCAAATTTACGGACTCTTTTACATAAAGAGTAATATTTTAACTATTTTTCTTGTCCATTGACGATTTTTTACCCATCATGGAGTAGCTATTCATACTGAATTTCCCTAAACTCTCAACATCTGCACGTAAACCCTTGAACTTACAAATTTTTATGATTGTCCATCCAAACTCATTAAAATCTAATTAATTTCACATTTGACCAAAATTGTAATTAATATATTAATTAATTATGTTAAAAACCTCGATTATAATTTGAATCTTGTTCGATTTCAGGTTTTTCGGTAAATAGTGAAAGTTGCGAGTTTTTTTTATTTAATAGCAAAAGACCAAAAGTTTTAGAGCTTTTCCATAAATAGCTAAGAGCATGTGCAACGCACAATTTTAAGAGAGTTCTAAGAGTATGAGCCCACAAAAAGGCCAAGAGTTCAATCCTACTGACTCTTAATTCAGATCCTTTTTAAATTAAAAAAAAAAAATTAAAAAACATCTAGGAATTTGTGTTTGGTGGGTTCTACCATTGAATATGATCTAAAGTTGTCCATGCTTTACTGTCAGTGCATGAACTCTTGCGCACAAAAAATCACACAAAGACGTTATTATTTACGTTTTCTCATTGTAATTTTTAGAAATCGGGTACAACATTGTTTGCCTTTCAATATCATTTTAAACAAAATAATCGTGTAGTTTATCTTTTCAATAAAATTTTAGTTAGATTTTACCCTTTTTGGACATGGACTTACATTTTAGATAAGTGTTAAAACAGGGTTCGGGTAGGATACCGAACAGAGATGATTGTTATAGAAGTGGGGTCGGAAAACTCGTTAAGTGATAATGGGGACGAACAGATAATGCCGAAGTGAAAGTAAGGATGAATGCCGAAGTGAAAACTATAAAATGCCGAACAGAAAATATGATTAAGAACTCGGAGTTCGTTTGTTTATTGATTGAATGATTGTTTGGTACAATGTCGAAGTGAAAGTGTATATTTCTAGCTGTTTCTCTCTATAGATTTTCTCCCCAAATTTCGGATCCCCTTGCTTATGAGCCGGAACCCTCTATTTATAGTGAAGGCCTCCGGTCCTTGGCGGGTTTTTGTTCTTTTGGCGGGATCTCTTCGGCGCATGCCCGACATACGGAAAGCTGTTTTGTCGAACACGCCTTTGCATTTAATGCGGTTGTCGAGCGTGCCTTTGCATTAAATGCTGGTTCGGCTGACTTCTGTGCTCTGCAGGTCCGTACTGACACTTCTGAGCCATGGCGCCGTACGAACGTCACCTGTGTCAGTCTTGGCAGGTCCGTACCGATGTCGCTGTCGCGCGTGCCTTTTCCAATTTGGGCTTTCGACTTCGGCTGGGCCTTGGCTTCGGCAGGCCTTTGGGCTGAACTCTGGTTAAAGCCCAATTACTTCTCTTGGTGACTTCTGGAATGGGCCAGCCCGAGTGCGGCCCACCCTTAACATTAGTCCCTCCCCGCCCGCTTTTTAGGAGAGGCGAACTAAAGAGATCGGCCTTTAGGCGCATTCTAGGAGTTACCATCTGCGATTTGATTGTCTTCGGAGATCGATCGCTTCGGTAAATGCCACGTCACCGGAATGCCACGTCGATTTGTTGACTGCCACGTCATAAAGGCGCACCATTTTTCGCCGAATCGATGGTTGCCACATCATTTGAGTCGTATAATTATTTAAAGTTTTTGGCGGTACCTCGGGGAGCGCGCGCCGTTTCTTGGCGAATCGCCGGATGCCACGTCATCGCAATGATGAGCTCCCGTCGCTTCGTATTTCGGAGTCGTGTCGTCGAAGCTGCGCCTTCTTTCTGGCGAATAGGGGGATGCCACGTCATTGTAATGATGGTGGTTCGCTTCACGCCCCTCGATGGCGCCTCTTCGTTTTCCCACATTTTTCTATAAAAGGCCTTCTTCTGGTTTCCTCTCTTCACTTCATTCTCTCGCGCGAACTTAAGGTACTTTCTCTTTCTTGTATTTTCTCCAACCTCTCTCTAGAAATTTTCTATTATCTTCTAGTTATGTCTTCTCAAAAGAGTTCGGGCCCTTCTGCTTCGGCATCACGCCCTGTTGTCAAGAAATCGAAGCGTTCGGCTGTTCCGAACGAGCGGATATCCCCTGCTATGGGTTCGGCAACCGACCGTACGACCGACCCTGTGGTTCGTTCGGGATCTAGATCGGCTACTCCGGCGCCTGGGTCTTCCTCTAAGTCGAAGAGGGTCTAGGTATCGGCCAGGAGCGTTGCGATTCCTGCTTCGTCATCTGACCCTACTACCAAGTCGAAGACGAAGAAAATAAAGAGGGTGGTTCATGTCTTTGGTCCATCTAAGAGTAAACTCTCGGGGACTCTTAGCAGGATTCAAGCTCTCCCTGGGACTAGCGATTCGTTTGAATTGTTGGTGCCGGAGCCGGGTCAACGGCCCTGGGACTGTCCGCCCGGGTACATATGTTTGTATGAACAGATGTTCACTTCGGGGGGATTGTGGTTTCCTCTTCCTCGGCTTCTTATAGACTACGTCGAAGAGCGGAAAATCGCTCTTTCTCAGCTGACGGCTCCGTGCGTTCGGAACTTTGTAGCAGCGATGGTGGCGTCGGAGGATCTAGGGGTTCAGATGAATCTTCGGCTATTTGACGAGATCACGCGGTCGGCAAGAATCATTCACTTCTTGGCACCTCGGTCCGTCCGCCGGAGATCCGGTTTAAGCCGACGTCGGATACGTCGGTTAAATTTGCCAAATGGTGGGACAAGTACTTCTTCGTCCGTGTCAATTTGGCATCCGTCTTGACGTCACCCGGTGTATCGACCAAGTGGTCTCCTTGTATTGGTAGGTGGTCTTCGGTTTTTCTTTAATCTTAGATTCTCTAACCGATCTTTCCTTTGTCTTTTTCACTCCGTTCCCGCCGTTTTATCCTTTCCTCCGAATACGAACCCTTCAAGGAAGCCTTTCGGAATCGTATCGAGGTGTGTGGACCGAAGTCCTCCGCAACAAAAGGTTTACTTCGCATCGCTAGGCGGTTAGTATTTTTTTTTTTTTTTTTTTTTTTTTTTTTTTGGTCTTGATTTGTTCGATCTGTTCCTCGTGTTCGTACAAGCTCAAGCCGCAGAGGAGGGAAGACGTGGACGCCATGTTGACCCTTGATAACTTCCCGGGGGTTTTTGATGACGAGCTCACCGAAGAGTTTCGTCTTGAAGAAGAGGAAGATGCAAGAAGTGACTCCGAGATGGGTTCGGCTTCGGAGCACACCGAACTGCCGCCGATGCCCGAGGGTTCGCCCCCGGCGATGAACGAGCCGCCACTTCCGTCCGAGGCTCCTCCTGTGGACGTTATTCCAGACCCGCCGGTGGTAGATGACTCTCCGTCCCTTCCGGTTTCGGCATCGACCCCTTCACTGCCAAGGGTTGGGGAAAAAAGAGGTCGCGAAGTGGACGCGACGACTTCGGCAGAGCTTCCCCCCCTCTCGAGGCCTCGTACCGAAGCTGGGTCGGACGAGGGTCGATCAAACGTTGCGCCCGACAGTCAGACCGTTCCTGATGTGGAGGGGGGTTGTCAAGCTGCTGGGTTCGGGTCCGAGGAAGCGGACCGGTCTGCGAAGGGAGTCGATCCTTCAAGCCGGGTCGATGAGGAGGCTGACCCTGTTCTGGTTGGAGGCGATGGATTCGCTCATGCGCTTGAGGAGGGCAACGAGCACGGCTTCTACTTCGCCTACAACGGCGCGGTCCCCTTCCTTAATCATATAGGGGGCGAGTGCGAGGTTTTCGCCGGGCCGTTTACGAGGCCTATCACGGCGAAGGGGGTCCTGCCGAGTTGGTGCTGGCCGACGAGGTAGCCCAGTTGGCTAGGTTGGAGCAAAGGGTATGTGTTTTTTTTTTTTGTTCATTCTCGCCGTGTTCGATTTTGGTCGTGATCTTCATTCTATGTTTTCTCAGGTTGCTTTCAAGAGGACCCACCTCTGTTTCACCTACGAAACTCTCCTTGTCAAGGAGAAAAGCCGCCGAAGATCGTCTTCGCGCCGTGGAGAGGGAGAAGGACGCGGCCTTGGCTAAGGTGAAGGAGCTTTGAGCGGCCCGGCTTCGGCAAAAAGGTCGAAGAACCGGCGAGGCTTGAGAAGCGCGATGCCGAAAATGCCGACCTCCGAAAACGGCTTCGGAGGTAGGAGTTCGAAAGGCGATCTCCGAAGGCGCTCGATGCCGAGGAGGTTGAGTCGTCGAAGGCCCGCGACCGATTCTTCGCCGCCTCGTAAGGCCGAAGAGGCGAATGCCAAGGAGCTTGCCGAGTTGAGGGCGGACTATGACCAACTCTCTCAAGTCGGTGCTGTGGAGGTGAAGCTTCTTCGCGATCGGCTCTTTGCTGTGAAAGGGCGATTCCGTGATCTCCGCGCGGCTTCGGAGACTCGTTTGGGCAAACTGAAGGCCTATCTCGACGAACGGGAGTTCGTGAACGGGAGTTCGTGAAGGAGATGAAGGGTGTCTTTGGCACTATGAAGGGTGTCTTTGGCACTTTGGCGATCGACACGCCTCCCATTTTTGAGCGCCGAATGCGCGAGATGGAGGGTAAGCTTGAGCGTTGGTTGGGAGATCGGCCCCAACTTTCGTATGAGGCTTCTGACTTTGAGCTTCCTGCCGAGCTTGAGGTCGATTCCCTTCTCGCGTTCTTGGGAGAACCCACGGGTGATGACACCGAGGAGGTTCTGGGAGGGGCGATCGATGAAGGCGAGGAGGCCGATGATGACGATCTGGGTGAAGATGAGGTTGCCGAGGGTGATGCGGCTGGAGACGGAAGGATCGGAGTTGAAGGGGCCGGAGATGCCAACTTGCCCGAAGAGTAGGGTCAAAGACTTTTGGGCCGATCGTTGTGATCGGTCTTCTTTTGTTGTTGTTTTTTTTTTTATATGTAATCTTTGTTGGCCGATTGTTGGGATCGGCTTTGTTGTTTTCTTCATTAATATAATACATCTTTTCTTCCTTCTTCTATCGTACTTCTTTTGTTCATACGTCCTTTCTTCTTTCGGACCGGTTTTTGGGATCGGCTTTGTTGACACTCGATGTATGAAAGTTTTGTTGTTGGTTCGTCTTTGTACTCCTTCGTGTGCCGAACTTATTTTGTCTCTTGTATAAAATCTTCTTTCATAGTTCGCGAGATGATACGAACCGTTTTTCGAGATTGCGAGGTACTCGGCTTTCGTGGTTTCGGATTGGGCCACCGCAAGTGTTGAACATGAGTTCGTAGACATCTTCCTTGCAAAATAGTGGGTGATCGGTCCACCGCACTTTAAGATAGTGGCTAATTAGTTTGCGGAATAGACCGGCTTAAAAATGAGAGCGCGGAGCCCGTTTTAGTATAAGCAAAGAGCTTGTGTGACCGAATTCGGGAGTTCGTTTTTGTCCGAGCGCCGAGCTCGTGTTTCCCCCGAGTTCGGGGACTCGTATTAAGGAAAAAGATTTTTTTTTTTTTATTATCATAGCCGCGCTTTTTTGGAAAGGTCGCCTACGTACCCAATAAGGGATCAAGCCATTCGTAGTTCGGTTTACATTTTTGAATAAGAACTCGGAGTTCGTTATTTTTATATATTTTTTTTTTTGAAGCCGTTGTGGTCGATCTTCGGCTTTTGTTGTCTTCTTTTGTTGATTGTCTTCGCATTTATAGTCTTTTCGTGTTGACGATCTTCGGCTATTTCTTCTAGTGGTAACCTTTTGAGGTGCATCGCGTTCCAGACCTTGGGATCGGTTTGCCGCACATCTCCATGAGTTCGAAGACGCCGAGCCGAACAACTTTTGAGACGAGATATGGACCTTCCCACTTTGCTCCGAGTTTCGTGGTCGGCCTTTCGCCGTATTTTCGAACACTTTTCCGAGGACCGATCGCCTTCTTCGAAATGCCTTCCCCTTCACCTTCTTGTTGTAATATCTTGCCGCCCGATGTTGATAGTTCCGAATGCGGAGTAGGCATGATGTCGTTGCTCTTTCGGCGTGATCTAGTTGATCGATGATCATCCGTTCGTTCGTCGGTGTGCCGGGTCGGCATTGTTCGCGTATGCCGGGGACGTTGACTTCGGCGGGGGACATGGCCTCCATTCCATGGGAAAGTGAGAAGGGTGTTCGCCCCCGTTGAACTCGCGTGGACTTGTTCGGTGTGACCAGAGGACGCCTTCGAGTTCGTCGGCCCAGAATCCTTTCTTCTCCTCGAGTCGTTTTTTGATACCGTCTATGATCGTCTTGTTCGTTGCTTCGGCTTGTCCGTTCCCTTGTGGGTACCTCGGGGTTGATTTGTTTAGGCGGATGTTCCATCTTGCGCGGAACCCCTCGAATTTGGCCGAAGTGAATTGGGTTCCGTTGTCGGTTACGATCTCGTACGGAAGTCCGTGACGGCAGATGATGTATTTCCAGACGAAGTTCTGGACTTTCGTTGCATCGATCTTCGCGTATGCCTTCGCTTCTACCCATTTTGTGAAGTAGTCGGTGACGATCAAGAGGTATTTCCGCTGTCTTGACGATGACAAAGGTCCGACGATGTCCATAGCCCATCTCATGAAAGGATAAAGCGCGGTTGCCGATCTCAGAAGTTGTGTCGGAGCGTTGATGAAGTCTCCGTGTCTTTGGCACTTTTCGCATTTTTGGGCGAAGTCGGCGCAGTCCTTCTGCATCGTCGGCCAATAGAAGCCGTGGTTTTTCACTTGAAGGACTAGTGCGCGTCCTCCGGAATGATTACCCGCTGCTCCTTCATGGGCTTCTCGCATGACACGGTCGACTTCGTCGCCCGCTATGCAGAATAGGAGGGCTCCCGATGCGCTCCAACGGTAGAGGCAGTCGTCGAGGAGGGTATAGCGGGCCGCCCTGCATTTCAGTCTTCGGCCTTCCCACTTTCCTTCGGGTAACTCGCCGGTCAGCAGATATCGAGTTTGAGCGCAGCGATCTTCTCTTAGTGGTGAGTTCGGCGTACGAAGATCTTCGTCGAACTCGTCCGTTTCTTCGATGTCCCGATTTATTATGCATACGCCTTTTGGAAGGGCTATGCTTGGACTCTCGATGCACTCAATGGGGATTGTTCTTCGGAGAGTTGGGTCTGAAGTCGAAGCTAAGGCTGCGAGTGCGTCTTCGGAGAGTTTTGGTGATGGTGAAATGCTGGAGTTTCTTGGCCAGTTCTTTGACGACTTGAAGGTACGCCTCCATTCTTTCGTTTTTAGCGTCGAACTCGCCGCTGAACTGGCTGGTGACGAGCCGTGAATCGCGAATGCGTCGAGCTCCTTTGCTCCGAGTTCGATCGCGAGGCGCATGCCGGCTATCATTGCCTCGTATTCTCGCTCGTTGTTGGAGGCCTTGAAGCCCGTCCGAACGATTGTTCGAGGACTTCGTCGGTTGGTGATTTGAGCGTGATGCCGATGCCGGATCCATGTTTGGCTAGAAGACCCGTCGGCATGAAGTGTCCAAGTGTTCTTCTCTGATGCCGTTGTCATCTCTGGTGGTAATTCTATCAGGAAGTCGGCAAGGACTTGTGATTTCGCGCTGGTTCTCGCCTTGTATTCGATGTCATACTCGCTGAGTTCGACTGCCCACTTGGCGATTCGGCCCGACTGTGTTGGATTGTGCAGGATGGTTCGCAGCGGCTGATTCGTGAGGATGACTATGAAGTGGGATTGGAAGTATGGTCGGAGCTTTCGTGCCGAACTGACTACTGCCAGGGCTAACTTCTCCAAGGTTGGGTATCTGCTCTCCGCACCGTCGAGGGCTTTGCTCGTATAAAATATAGGTTGCTGATCACCTCGATCTTCTTTGACCAGTACGCTGCTTACTGCCGAAGTTGATACGGCGATGTAGGCACGGGTCTCTTTGGTCGACCGGCTTGGCGAGGATCGGTGATGTGGAGAGGTACTCCTCGAGCCGTGCGAATGCCTCTTCGCATTTTTCATCCCACTCGAAACGTTTGTTACCCTTAGAGCCGGTAGAGAGGGTAAACATTTGTCCGAAGATCGCGATATGAACCGGTTGAGTGCGGCGATTCGTCCTGTCAGTCTTTGGACTTCTCTAGTCGTTCGGGGTGAGGGAAGGTCCCTGATGGCTGCGATTTGCTTCGGGTTTGCTTCAATGCCCCGTTGAGTGACGATGTACCCAAGAAATTCGCCTGAAGTCACGCCGAACGTGCACTTCGCGGGATTCAACTTCATCCCGTATTGATTGAGTGTTGCGAAGCAAGTGGCGAGGTGATCAACATGATCTTTGGCGGCTAATGACTTGACCGGCATGTCGTCGATGTATACTTCCATCGTCTCGCCTAGTTGGTCGGCGAACATGCGGGTTCACCGCTCGTTGGTAAGTTGCCCCGCGTTCTTTAGGCCGAACGGCATGACCTTATAGCAATAAGTACCCCGATCGGTGATGAACGAAGTCTTTTCTCTCGTCTTCGGCATGCATCATGATCTCGATTGTAGCCCGAGAAAGCATCCATGAAGGATAAGAGTTCGTTCCCCGCCGTTGCTTCGACGATTCGGTCGATGTGGGGTAACGGGTAGCTATCTTTCGACAAGCTTTGTTGAGATCGGTGAAGTCGACGCAAACTCTCCACTTGCCGTTCTTCTTCTTTACGACCACGGGGTTGGCCAACCGCCGGGTATCTTACTTCGTCGATCGACCCGGCATTTACGAGTCGTTCGACTTCGTCGTTTACGACTTCGAGCACGCTCCGGTCCCAACTTTCTTCTTCTTCGCTCGATCGGCTTGAAGGTTGGGTCCACGTTGAGTTCGTGGCAGGTGATGTTCGGGTCGATGCCCGTGCATGTCTTCGTACACCATGCGAACGTTTTATAGTTCTCCTTTAAGAACTCGATCAGCTTGTCCTGCAATGTTTGCTCGAGGTTGGCGCCGATGCCAACACATCGCGTGATATCGCTCAAGTCGATGTTGACTTGCAATATCTTGTCCAACTTCGGGGCTTCTTCGTTCGTTGTTCCTTCGTACTGTGTTGCTGAAGTGGATGTTGATGGATCGGATGGCGCGATGTTTACCTTTCGACCGAAAGGCTTCGGCCATTTCTTCGTCTTCCGCCGAGTTATCGCGCGGACTTTTCGATTTTTAGTTCGGCGATAAAACGCCTTCGCGCTATGCGCTGGTTCCCTCGGACCGTTACCGTTCCCGTTGGGCCGGGAATTTCGGGCGAGTGCCGTAGAAAATGAGATCGACCGAGCTACCGTGTCGATCATAACCTTGGCTACTTTCGCGTCCGCGATGAGTAGCTCCAAGACCAAGGGGTCGTTGTGAGGGAAGGCGACGCCGGTTGTGTCGCGTTCGGTGAAGGTTATTTCTTTGGCCGCGTTTGCCGGTACTTCGGCCGTGGGTGCCCATTTGACCGCGGCTACGGCTCGCGTTCGGCCCTTTTGATTGACCGGATCGAGTCGTTGCGGCCGACGAGGCCTCCCATGATCATTCCGATCTTTTTGCGAGCGACTTTGGGCGGGCCTCGGCGCCTCTTCCCGTTCTCTTTTGTCGACCGATCTTGGTTTCGCGTCTGGTTTCGTTCGGCTTGCCCGTTTGCCGCCGGTTGGGCTCGTTTGTACGTGTATGCGGCTTTTATCTCTTCCGCCGTTGGTAGTTTGACCTCGTCCGGCCATGTATTCACGCATCGCCAGGTTTCCTTAGATGCCCGCATTCTTCATTAGAGTGGCCATCTTGACCGTGGAAGCTACAATGTTTGGATGCATCGTGTCTTCCCCGCCGGTCATTGTTTTGGTGGCTCGATGAGCCTCTCGTTCGTTGTCACCCCCGCGGCCTATTGCGATATCCTCCCGAACTACTCCTCTCTTGGTAGTCCCTCTCGTTCGGATATCCCGAACCGTTCCCCGTCCGGTTATATTCGGGACGGTTGACATTGTAAACCGTCTGTTCTTCGACGTCCTCGATTAAGTGGACTCTGGGATGTCGGCTTTTGTATTCCGCGTCGTAGGTCTTTGTCGCGGTTCCCGTGTTCTTCTTGTTTCTCCTTTTCTTTTGGGACGGTCTTTGCCGTTCGTTTTTTCTTAAACCGGCAATGTCTTCCTCCGCTTGATATACGCCGTCGCCTTATGCAACGCGTCTTCCAAGGTCTTCAAGGCTTCGGCAAATTCGTCGTGAGTTCGCGGAAAAATTGGGATTCGGTCCAAACTCCATTGCGCAGTGCTTCGATGGCGACATCATCAGGCACTTTTATTTTGGAGGCGACCTCCTTGAATCTTTCGACGTATAGCCGAAGCGATTCTCCTTCCGCCCGCGTCATCTTCCACAAAGTCGGCGATGGACAACTCCTTGTGGATGTACATGGAGTAGTGTTTGAGGAAGACGGTTTGGAGCTCGTGAAAGTTCCCGATGGAGTTCGGCATGAGCCTCGTTGAACCATCGTTGTGCTCCTCCCGTCGGGTTTTCGACGAAGAGCCGACAAGAATCGGCGTCTCTCGCCCGGTGCGAACCGTGCCCTTCCCATCGATATGGTGAATGAGGTAACGTGTTGTACGGGGTCCTTCGTTCCGTCATACTTCGGGATAGTGATTTTCCCGGGATGTGGAATACGGAAGCGTGTGATGTCCGATGTGAAGAAGGGACATTTTGCGCTTCTCGTAGACGCGACCGATCTCAGGTGCCGCGCTTGTCGCTTCGTGGACTCGGGAGTTCATCTCGGCCAGCTCTTGGCGCATTCTTTCCAGCTCGTAATCTCTCCCGGTTTGGGCGAATGTTGGTGCGTCTTGGAAGAGGTGGTTGTTCGCGGCAACTCGGGGTTGGCGAACCGCGGGGTTCGCTGATGAGTGTTAGGTCCGGCAGTTTGGTGGGCGAACTGCGGGGTGTTGTAGATTGACATCGGGTCGTGAGTCCCGTAAAGATGTCTTGTCAGCGGGCTGAGAACCTGATGGTTCTGATTTTGCTGCGTCGCGAATTGAGCTGCGTCTGTTGAGGGTCCTCCGAACAAATTCCTCTGAATGTTCGGCGAGAAGTTGGCAACGGGTCTTGGGTTTTGAGATCTTTCGCTCGAGAGCGCCTCGAACCGTTCGTTCGTGGACCTGGTGAGGGTGTCCACCTTGTCCATTAGGCCGATGAGGAGTTCGGCGATTTTTGATCGGCCGTCTCGGCTGTTGCGACTGGTTTCGGCAGCCGTTGTCGGCTCAGCACTAGGTATGGCTATGGTGACTCTTGGTTCGCGGGTTGGTTCGACAAGAGTTGTACGAACCGCCATCGGCGTGTGGAGCTCTGATTCTGCGACTATTGGTGTGTGATCGACTGGGATCGCCGATGTCTGTGCTTCGGCTAGTGCAGCTTGTAGGACGATTGGTCTGTGTGAAGCGTTCTCTGTTTGGTTTGTCATTGTAGCTGGAAATGTTGATATTCTTCTTGACTTCGGGCTGTTCGTGAATTATCGTAAGCGTGAGAGTTTTTCCTGAAGTGTCCCCTCAGACGGCGCCAAATGTTAAAACGGGGTTCGGTAGGATACCGAACCGAGATGATTGTTATAGAAGTGGGGTCGGGAAAACTCGTTAAGTGATAATGGGGACGAACGGATAATGCCGAAGTGAAAGTAAGGATGAATGCCGAAGTGAAAACTATAAAATGCCGAACGAAAATATGATTAAGAACTCGGAGTTCGTTTGTTTATTGATTGAATGATTGTTTGGTACAATGTCGAAGTGAAAGTGTATATTTCTAGCTGTTTCTCTCTATAGATTTTCTCCCCCAAATTTCGGATCCCTTGCTTATGAGCGGAACCCTCTATTTATAGTGAAGGCCTCCGTCCTTGGCGGGTTTTTGTTCTTTTGGCGGATCTCTTCGGCGCATGCCCGACATACGGAAAGTTTGTTTTGTCGAACACGCCTTTGCATTTAATGCGGTTGTCGAGCGTGCCTTTGCATTAAATGCTGGTTCGGCTGACTTATGTGCTCTGCAGGTCCGTACTGACACTTCTGAGCCATGGCGCCGTACGAACGTCACCTGTGTCAGTCTTGGCAGGTCCGTACCGATGTCGCTGTCGCGCGTGCCTTTTCCAATTTGGGCTTTCGACTTCGGCTGGGCCTTGGCTTCGGCAGGCCTTTGGGCCGAACTCCGGTTAAAGCCCAATTACTTCTCTTGGTGACTTCTGGAATGGGCCAGGCCTGAGTGGGCTTAGGTCCATCCTTAACAATAAGTCAAACAAGATAATTTGAAGTTCTTATTTATGTTGCATTGTTTCAAACTTCCAATAATCAAATTATATACGAAAGTGTTAAAGCTCGGAAATAACAAAAGGTTAAAAGGCTTTTCCGTAAATAACCAAATTGTGGATTTTCCGTATAGAGGGGAAGTTGTAAGGTTTTTTCGTAAATAACAAAAAATCAAGGTTTTTCCGTAAATAGTGAAAATTATGGAAATAGAGAAAGTTAGAGGGCTTTTCGGTAAATAGAAAAATTTGAGGGCTTTTCCTTACAACATCTCCAAAAAGGAACCTCAAATTTGAGGTTCCATGTGTTTCTCTGCAAAAAAAACCTCAAACTTAATTTTACATATTGCATTTAAGTCCTTACTATTTTTCACAATTAAATAAATCTCTTAATTTTTGTAGATAATATAAGATATACCTCAAATAATTTAATAAACCAATAAATAATTACTAAATTAATATTTTTTTATTTTAATTTAAAGTCTTTCTTTTAGTTTAACATGTGAAAATTAAGTTTATATTTAGAGGAATTCACAAAACTACACCCTTTCAATCCCTCCTTCACAAAACTACACCTAATTTAATTTTTTCACATATTTACACCCTTTCAAAATTTTAAAAGCTTGATTTACCCTTTTAAAAATTACCAAAATTAAAATCTTTTCATTTGGGTTCGCTAATTAGTGTTTAGGGTATAGTATTAAGGGGTATGATTATGTGGGTAAGGTTTATTTGGATTTAATTTTGAGTGTTTAGGTGTAGTTTTGTGAAGTATTTTGGAAATGGTGTAGTTTTGTGAAATGTAATTCAAATGGTGTAGTTTTGTAATTCTCCCTTATATTTACAAAATATAATTTTTTATGTACTAAAATGATGAAATTAAAAAGTTAATAAAGATATTTGTGAAATATTATTAATTGTAGGAATGAAAATGCAAAAGAAAGATGGAGCCTCAAATTTGAGGTTTTGAGGTTTCTTTTGGAGGACAAAAAACCTCAAATTTGAAGTTTTGAGGTTTCTTTTGGAGATGCACTTAGGGCATCTCTAACGAGCCTTTAAAACCTTATTTTTGAAGTTTTTTCAACTCCAACAAACCCTGGAAACCTTATTTTTGAGGTTTTGAATAGCGAAACCTCAAATTTAAGGTTTCACTATTCAAAACCTTGAAACACTATTTACTTTGCAATTTACTCATTAGTATTTTATGTTTTACAAAAAAACATAGTAATAATTTACTATTTATAGTTCTAACCCAAATAATTATATATTTGATAAATATTACATATAAATCTATATATATATTTAATAGTCACATAAAATTATATATATATGTAAGAATGTTTTATCAATTATTAGTTTTTTAGTATTTGTATTAGAGAATTTTGTATGCATTTATAAAAGTTTTATGTTAATTTTATGTTATTTTGAAAATAAAGGACTAAGGTGCCAAATAGAAATAGTTAAAAATATTTTGAGGTTTTATTGTTGGAAGAACTCAGCCTCAAACCCTTATTTTGAAGATTATAAGCCCTCAAAATAAGTTACTTGTTGGAGATGCCCTTAATTGCCAAAGTTAAGGAGTGTTTCCCTAAATAGCAAAAGGTGTATGGCTTTAAATTTCTTTTTCCAAATAGATTTTAGGGTCAATTAGATATCTAGACCTCAATAAGTTGAAAATTAGTTTTGAGGAATTTTATTGACTTTCTTTAGCTCTGACACTAACCTATTTTTCCATTCGGACGCTTTTGACCCTACATACTTGCTTTGAAAAATGACAGTGGGAGACAAACTTACTGTTGCGTGCAGGTCATGTGTAAGAGAAAGATATTGACGGGATATTTCGCTTGAAAAGCATTTAAGTTGTATTAATTATTATATATATTGATGATAACTCTCTTATCTTCTAACAAGTGTTTATATTTCTCTTATCCGCTAACAAGTGTTTATAAATATTTTGTATATGAGAATTTGATAATTTAACGAAAGATATTACAAATTTATATATGTTTAGTTCTAAAAAATATAAAGTAGATTTTCTAGTACAATAAAATTATCCAATAACAATATTATTATTGTTTCAATTGGAGATGCAATATATGGCAACAATATAATTATCAGTTAATTTATACCAATTTTAAAAGGGTTTAATTTGATATATAACATTCGATCATAAAATTTGGTAGAGTGAAGAACAGTTAAAATGTTGTTGCACATTTGTTACCGATAACAATTTAGTTACAACTAAGTTACTAACTAAGATAGTGACGCTTATAATTTTGTTAACACTAACACGATACATTTATTTTATAACGTAATTGTTATCATCTTTTTTTATTTGTTATCGCAAAAATTTAATGAAATCATAAAAATAAACAACCATCAAAAGCTAGACAACAAGAAAAATCAAATATTACTAAAGGCAACTTGCATTTATGGAAAAAAAAATTTTAATAAAATAAGTGAAGAATGATACTCAAATAAAAGTTGATGCTTTCTTAAAAGTTAAAGTTGCTAACTGAATTAACGGCTAATCATATATATATATGATAACTTAGAAATTATCTTGTAAGGCAAAAACGGGTAGAGAGAATCAATGATCGGCCGCAATTTCTTGCTTTTGTGAAAGACGTTTACCCTATCACCGATTCACCAAACAACTCTTCAACAGAAGAAATAATCCTCTTAAAGAGTTCAAGTACAACCATCTATGTGTACAAAAACAACAATTGTTAGCATACCAAGTTATTTACCATAAAATTATGAGGTAAGATATAATATATATGGTAACACCGTTACCGGTTAACAATCAAGATACATGTTAATGAAACAATACAATGTGCCCACTAGTGTGTAACAATAATTATGGGCTAACAATCGCAACAATAGTTTAGTGTCAATCAACTCACTAACAATATGATTTGTAAAAACTCCTTTTAATTAACCACTAACGACTATTGTAGCTGGTAAGAATATATGAACATAACACATGACGAAAATTGATATAACCAAATATCTCTAAATTGCTCATCATAACCCATTAAAGTAAGAGTACAAACCCATTTGAGTTTGATCAAGAGTATAACCCAATATACCTATTTCTAATTGCATAAAATAGTGCAATCGTCACCCCCGTCAATTAGCTAGGGTTTCAAATAAAAGGGGAAAACTCGATTTTAACAATGGATATGAATACGTGGTCGAAATTGGTCAATAAACAATGAAATCGATGACAATTATAACCAAATAACATAGTCATGAATGAATTACACAAAGAGTCGTTCGATACAACAATACAATGATTGTTAGTATCGAAAGTTACTAACCCGACAATTATGAGGTACGATATATCATATCCAATAACACAATTATCCGTTAATAATGATGATACATGTTATGTGGTACGATATATTATATCCAATAACACAATTATACGATAATAATGATGATACATGTTATGTTCGCCAATGTAACATATAGACTACCGTGTAACCATACTTACCGAATATAACTACATAGAATTTGAATCATCAAAACTGGTTATACTTGAATCTTTGGTCGTAAAATTATATATCAAAAATTGAGAATTTCGATCTACATATGAACATAACTAATGTAATAGTACTAATTAATTTGAGATTGAAATAGAGATGTACACAAAAATCTTATGACCCATAATATCGGTTAGGGTTGCAGACGAACAAAGAAACTATTATCACGATTAGTTTATTGCACCTAATAAATAATGTGGGATGCAAACATATCATATATAACAAACACCAAATAGTTAAAACAGTTAGTGTTTATTATATATGATACATGCTAACACGATAATCAGCTACAACTTAGTTACAAGGTAACAACATTAACCAACTACAAAACTACGAAGAAGCAACGAATACGATTAAACTGAAACTTTGGTTGGAATATTGATAAACGAGATTTCACCCCGCTTAATCTAATATCTTATTGTAGTACTTAAGATGTCAAACCAAATCAGGAGCAAACAATATACTTGAATTTATAAGAAACGAACTTAGTTTAAGCGTGATTAAAAAGATTGTTGGAGAATGTTTTTGTAACCGAAAATCAAACAAATAAAAACGCGAATTAAGAGTTTTGAAAAGATTAATTAAAAGCTAAACAATCAGGTTAAGGTGTTTTAAGGGAGATTAAACTTTCAGATTTCAAATTGTCTTTTACAAAAATAACTTTAAGGTTTTGAAAACGATTTTAGATCAATCCACTCTCGTGGCAATGATCCTTTTCTCAACAATTAAACTAAAACAATGTCTTGGATAGTTTAATCGTCGAGAAACTTTAAGAACAAATCAATTTTAACCACCAAGCTTATTAACACAGATCTCTCGGTTAAGTGGGCTTGGTGGTCCAAGGTAATTGTTCGGGAACCTTTATAATCTCTCGATTCATAAAGTTTCTGGGTTCAATAATCGAATGGCCAACTCGATTAAGGCTTTAAGTTTGTTACCAAAGACTAAAGTTTTATGATCTATTAAGTCCTAGACAATTATCAATCTTAGATTCAATCAACCTCTTTCTACCCTAACCCAATTGTCTAAGGGAAACTACTCACTAAGCATGTTGAATCTTAAAACAATGGATATTGAAGAAAGCATAAACATAAACAAATCAAAGAGATAAAAGGTTCAAGAAAACTCTTATTGATGATGATGAAGATCACAAAGGTGGCCAAAGAAGCAATCACCAAGAAATCTCCAAAGTCTAAAGCAAAAACAAAGCGATGGAAAAGATAAAAGATAGAATGAATCCTCTAAACATAGAAAAAACCCTAATATATTAAAAACCAAAGAAAATAAAGGAAACCAATTTGGTTTAGGAATTGGTTTTCCTTTTTACAACATAAAACCGAATTTCCATTAATTTTCGCGGCCTGTATCGGTCAATGCAAACCGATACGGCCGACCGATATGCGCTTTCGGTAGCCTTCCTTCGCTCTGTTTTCTTCGTATCGGCCCGGCTAAGCCGATACAACAAGTCGATACGCGTCCTTCGGGTCTTTTTCTCTCGTATCGGCCACTCCAAACCGATATGGTTGGCCGATACGAGCTTCGGCAAACTTTCGTTTTCTATATCGGCCAATAGAAACCGATACAACATGCCGATGCAAGTGTATTTGCTTCTTTTTGGCTTAAATTCATCACTTTTGCCGTCTTTATGCTCCAAAACCTGAAATACACGAAACAAACCAAGATGCAACCTATATGACACTAAATGCAACCTAAATGAGTTAATTCTAATGCATAACATAAGGTAAAATGTGTAAAATATGCAAGTTATCAACTCCCCCAAACTTATCCTTTGCTTGTCCTCAAGTAAGAGAATTTGCATCAAAGTTCGAGAAAGTGCGAGGCGGGGACCTCGAACCAAAAGCAACACGGAAGTGTAATGAACAAGTATCCTAAACATAGTACCCTCTCGCAACCGAACTAGTTCCACTTATTTCTATCTACCTTAACTCCGTCTAAATCGCTATTATTACCAAAAGTATGTGATCCACTTGTCTAGTCTAAACACCTTTCACATTCAATTAAACACAATCAAACATGAAACATGATTAAAAATTTCCAAGAGTTTTTCTATTTGTCTAGGTAAGAACGGGATTTCGAATCAAACGAGGAGGCTAACACTCAGGCATGTGGTTAGTTGTAGCGCGGTTTCTCTCGGGGAATGAAAGGGTTAAGCAAAATCGGGAAAGACAAGGAGCAATACAAGTCCGGACATCCATCCCTATACAATTCTATCCACTAACCCATCGTCTTTCTTTTAAACATTTAAACACCTAAACATCGAGTTTCTTAACAACCTTAGGGGATTTTATTTTGGCTAAGTCTCTTTTTTTTTTTTTTTTTTTTTTTCTTAATCGAATTCTTTTTTTTCTTTCTTTTCTTTTCTTTTTTTTTTCGATTTTTCTATTTTTTTTTTTTATACTTAGCCATTCTTTTACCCCTTAGGTGTTTTACAATCACTCGTGTTTATTTTCTTAATTTTCAAAACTCAAAGACGTGTTTTACCTAGCCATTATTCCCTTCTAAATCACTAGCCCAATGGATGTCCTTTCTTGTCGCTCCCTATACTTTCAAGTTTTTGCGAAACCAAACAATCACTAAATGAAAAGAATTCTCACAAGTGTTTGGGTTTAGGCGTAGGGGGTGAGAGGGGAATCATCCTAATAATGAGAATGACCGGATTGCGCTTAAAGTGTTTCGGTTTAGGAAGCCGCAATCCGTAGAAATCAAAAAGCCATAGAAATTCTCTTGAAAACTATCAATCATGCTAATTAAAAGTCAAGTTTAAGTTCAGATAATTTTTCGAAGGTGACTTAGAACTACCAAGCTTCATAACAACACAATTGGCTTTTTAAACATCAATGTCTAGAGTTGCGGTTTTAAGATTTTCAGCGAGTTCTAATTCGTTTACGGAAGATACTACACCTAAGATACTGTTCAAAACACAAAGTGCGTCGCTTTACAAGGTTAACATCATCATAGATCCCCTATGCATATGCTCTAAATGCCATGAACTAATCCTATATGCAGATTTTTTTTTTTTTTTTTTTTTTTTTTTTTTTTTTTTATGAATGCTAATATGCGAAAACTAATATGACTACTCCCCCAAACTTAAATCACACGGTCTCCGTGTGAAACAAGCATTGGAGAAGGTTCCTAAATGTATGTATGAATGACTCTAATATGAAAAACTAATGGGTATGCACATGGTTCAGGTGTTACCTCAGTAGTACTAACACGACGAGTCGAAGTCGTCTGTATCGGTCCCCGCAGACCGATACTCTTGCCCGATATCGGTCCAAGCAACCGGTATAACAGGCCGATATATACCCCTTTCAGAATTCGTCTTCCTACTTCGTTTTCATCTGAAACCATCAAACATGACATCAACTTATCATCTAAATGCAAACTAAAATTTTATATACAAGGATAGACATGGGACTTCCTCCCAAGTGAGCTTGTTTATAGTCTCTTAGCTTGACTTTACCCCCTTCTTTTTAGGTGACATTGGGGATTGAAAGAGATGTCGAATCTCTTTCGGTGACAACTTCGTGTACCAGGGGCGGCTTGAGTTTTACTCGTTCACCACAAACTCGACTCTATCGTTGTGCTTGCTTTGTTTTGACTCGCGGCGAGCACTCTTTGCTCCTTCCTTGAAAGCTTTCTTCAAAAGTTTAACCTCGTTGACTAACTTTCTAATGACGCGGTTTTTAGACAAGTTCGAATGCGCCATTCTAAACTTTCTAGGAGGATGTTGGTGTTCCACTTTTGGAGCTTTGAGTTTGCTCCTTGCATCATCACTAGTCTTACCATTGCTAGCATCTTTCTCTACTCCAATCACCAAAGCTTCACAAGGAACCGTCTCCGTAGGCTTTTTGACCACATCGTTGATGTTGTACCGTTGAACAAGGTCCTTCCCAAGGTGTAAGTCTATCTTTCCAACCTTCACATCTATGACGGCTCCGGCGGTTGCCAAGAAAGGTCTTCCAAAGATGAGTGTATTATCGGGTTCTTTGTCCATCTCCAAGACGACAAAATCTGTTGGAATGAAAACGTCTCCCAACTTTACCGAATATCTTCTAAGATTCCAACGGGTACCTTCACGGATCTATCGCCAGCACCAAAGAGATCCGAGTAGGTTGGAGAGAAGAAAGGCCAAGTCGTTTAGCCACGGACGAAGGCATAACGTTGACACTAGCCCCTAAATCGCATAGGCACTTTTCAAAGACCAAAGGACCAAGAGTGCAAGGCAAGGTAAAACTCCCTGGATCACCAAGTTTCTTAGGAGAATGGTTCTTTTGAATGATCGCGCCGCACTCTTGTGAAAGATTCACCGTGTCTTCCGAGTTTTTAAACTTGTTTTTGATGGTGTCTTTCAAGGATTTAGTTTCGTCGTGGACTAGCTTGAAAGCGTCAATAAGTGGCATGGGAACTTGTACCTCGTTTACTTGCTTCTCGAGCTTAGCTTTAAAGTACTCCTTCAAGCGTTGCATCTTAGCTCGACCCGAAAAGGAAGTTTGGGCACGTAATCGGACGTCACATAGACCGGCTTCTTGTTTTTCTCGGATTTTTCCTCCGTATCGGCCATGTTCTTGGCCGATGTAGGTGGTCGATATCGGTCATCCGAAACCGATATGACGGTCGATACGAGTCCCCCGTCTCCTTATCACTCGTATCGGCCTTGTTCCTGGCCGATACAGGTGGTCGATATCGACCGATGTGGCCGATACGCCCGGCCGATATTGGTCCCCTGTTTCTTTCTCATCACCGATTTCCTCCTTTGCCACTATCTCGGGGTTCTCGTCGTTAACAACCGTGTCTTCCGCTCAAACGAGTGGTCCACCCCCTCACCTTGTTTCGCATTGTCCTCAATGAGATCGCTTGAAAGCGTTTGTGTACCACTACGAAGTTCTATGGAGTTGACATACTCTCTATGATTGGCTTCGAGTTTACCCGGAGTTGACCAATTGGTCGCTTAGAAGCCGAGGTAATTTGAGCCACTTGGTTGTCTAAAGCCCGCAAGTGTGAGTTCATGGATTCGATCTTGGCGTTGAGATCATTGTATGTAGAGTCCACCTTTGTCTTGATGGCATCGATTTCCATGAAGCTTCGGCTTTGACCTTCTAGAATTTGCTTCAACAGTTGGTTAGTTTGGTCACCTTGGGGAGATGGTTAAGAAACTTGGCCTTGAGCAGCGGAAGGATGGTTGTAACCTGGTGGTGGATTAAGTGGTGGTCTCGGTGCATATCCTCCTTGTTGTGCTTGGGGATAGATTTGATCTTGAGGATTAGCTACGTTGGTGCTTCGGTAGGAAAGGTTCGGGTTGTGTTTGTAGTTGTTGAAACGCCAATCACCTTGATTACCCACATAGTTTATCTCCTCATGAGTGCCGTGAAGTGGGGTCGCCTCTTCTTCTCTACCTCCTACGAAGTTGATTCCCGCTTTTTGAGACATGAGTAGCTTATCCAGCCTTCTCATTCACCGCCTTTATCTCTATCTTAAATTGCTCATCATTCCACGAGCCGCGGATGGTGCGATCATAATCTTCCCCGTAGTTGCTATCGCTTAGGGCGTAGTTTTCCACCAAAAGTTGTCCATCGGCTTCCGTCTTCCCAAGGAAGTTTCCTTGGCTAGCTGAATCAAGAAGCATTCTGAACTTCGGTTTTAGACCGCGGTAGAACGTGCTGAGTAAGCTCTCTCCCGTGAAACCGTGGTGTGGACATCTCACCGTGTAACTCTTGAATCTTTCCCAAGACTCGCTGAACGTTTCTTGGTCTTTTTGTGCGAAAGCTGAGATCTCGATTCTTAGCTTTGCTGTCCTCACCACCGAGAAGAACTTTGTGAGAAAAGCCGTCTTACACGCCTCCCAAGTCTGTATGGTGTCCTTCACAAGGTTTTTCTGCCATATGTGTGCTTTGTCCCCGAGTGAGAAGGGGAACAAACGCAGCTTAAACATGTCCTCATTGACACCATTGATCTTCACCGTGTCGCATAGCATGTCAAATTGGTGAAGGTGATCAATGGGGTCTTCACTAGGCGCCCATAGAACTTGTTGTTGGACACCATGTTAATGAGACTAGACTTTATCTCAAAGTTGTTGTTGGCGATAGGCGGTGGTGTGATGCCACTACGGTTGGTGATGTTTGATGGCACATCCGCCGTACCAATGGTGCGTGCAACGTTAGGTGCGTTGTTTGCATCACCCATCTCAAATTCTGATTCGAACCCGAAGTGTCTGATGTGGATGAGTCGGAGTGGAGGCTGGTTCTTCTTTCTCGTGAGATAGCTCTTTCGTGTGCTTTGATGTCTGCGAAGAAGAGCAAGCTGTCACTTTGTCGGTGACTTCTTCTTTGCATACACCTACAAAACGAAAATCACAAGGAAAGAGAACAAGTTAGTAACGAAACTGAAACTTAATCCCAAGTAGTTTCAAAATTCTAATAATTGTTCGAGTTCCTGAATCGGCAACGGCGCCAATTTGATAAACGAAATTTCACCCCGCTTAATCTAATATCTTATTGTAGTACTTAAGATGTCAAACCAAATCAGGAGCAAACAATATACTTGAATTTATAAGAAACGAACTTAGTTTAAGCGTGATTAAAAAGATTGTTGGAGAATGTTTTTGTAACCGAAAATCAAACAAATAAAAACGCGAATTAAGAGTTTTGAAAAGATTAATTAAAAGCTAAACAATCGAGTTAAGGTGTTTTAAGGGAGATTAAACTTTCGATTTCAAATTGTCTTTTACAAAAATAACTTTAAGGTTTTGAAAACGATTTTAGATCAATCCGAGAAACTCTCTTTAAGAACAATGATCCTTTTCTCAACAATTAAATCGTAAAACAATGTCTTCAATAGTTTAATCGTCGAGAAACTTAAGGTTAACACGGTAATTGTTCTCGGTTAAGGCTGGGCTTGGTTCCAAGGTAATTGTTCGGGAACCTTTATAATCTCTCGATTCATAAAGTTTCTGGGTTCAATAATCGAATGGCCAACTCGATTAAGGCTTTAAGTTTGTTACCAAAGACTAAAGTTTTATGATCTATTAAGTCCTAGACAATTATCAATCTTAGATTCAATCAACCTCTTTCTACCCTAACCCAATTGTCTAAGGGAAACTACTCACTAAGCATGTTGAATCTTAAAACAATGGATATTGAAGAAAGCATAAACATAAACAAATCAAAGAGATAAAAGGTTCAAGAAAACTCTTATTGATGATGATGAAGATCACAAAGGTGGCCAAAGAAGCAATCACCAAGAAATCTCCAAAGTCTAAAGCAAAAACAAAGCGATGGAAAAGATAAAAGATAGAATGAATCCTCTAAACATAGAAAAAACCCTAATATATTAAAAACCAAAGAAAATAAAGGAAACCAATTTGGTTTAGGAATTGGTTTTCCTTTTTACAACATAAAACCGAATTTCCATTAATTTTCGCGGCTGTATCGGTCAATGCAAACCGATACAAGCCGACCGATATGCGCTTTCGGTAGCCTTCCTTCGGCTCTGTTTTCTTCGTATCGGCCGAGGCTAAGCCGATACAACAAGTCGATACGCGTCCTTCGGGTCTTTTTCTCTCGTATCGGCCACTCCAAACCGATATGGTTGGCCGATACGAGCTTCGGCAAACTTTCGTTTTCTATATCGGCCAATAGAAACCGATACAACATGCCGATGCAAGTGTATTTGCTTCTTTTTGGCTTAAATTCATCACTTTTGCCGTCTTTATGCTCCAAAACCTGAAATACACGAAACAAACCAAGATGCAACCTATATGACACTAAATGCAACCTAAATGAGTTAATTCTAATGCATAACATAAGGTAAAATGTGTAAAATATGCAAGTTATCAAATATGAATAATTGAAATCTTGATCTAAATGCAAAACCAACTACTGTACGTGTACTAATAGATTTGAAATTGGTTAAGAGATATACCCACAATCATTGTCGTTAATCACAATTAAAATGTGCTATAATAGCCCCCAAATCGATTAGGGTTATAAACGAAAACATAGATACAAGATTTGAAAGTAATTCGCAGTGCATGTTCGAAATTGATGAATATTCATGAAATCAATGGCGAATATATGAGGATGAAGATAAATCAATACAAATTTTGAACATCATCAAAAAACTAATTTTTCTCCGAAACACATACCTATTAAATCTTCAATTACTCTCGTAATACCTTTAATATTGTCTCTATTTCTCAACAATCGAAACCAAAAAACGATTATGAACTTTGAGAGACAAGCCAATATAAAAAGAATCTAAAAGAAAAAGAGAGAAAACTTTGATTTTGGTAGATTTTAGATGATTAGAGAGGGTTATGATTAGAGAGGGTTTTGGATGAATTTCAATTAAAAATATATAAAATATATAAGAAAATACTGCACCATATTTTTATGTGTCAGTTGTGTCAGAAAAATTTAATTCCGAATGATAGGGGCAAAAATGTCAAAGACTGTATGAATAGTACACGTTACATGACCTACTTTATCAGAGCTAATAATGGGTTCTTCTGTGTCCATATAGTATAATAATCCTAGATTTTAACAGATGTTGGTCTAATATGACAAAAAAATTAATAATAAAAATACACATATCGTCATAAATAAGGAAAAAACAAATGGATCTTAAATCGTATTCAAGTACTCTCTCAGTTTTTTAATGTAGGGTTTTCTAGAAAAAAATGACAAATTATAAAATTGTTTAAAATGAATTTTATAACCTCATTTATTATTGGTATTATGATTGACAAAATATAAACATGATAAACCATAAAAGTATAAGTAATGACATAATAGGAAAATATGTGTCAATTATTCTAGAAAATCCTACATTTTAAAATAATTTTTTTTACTAGAAAATTCTCTTAGTATCGTCCTCTTAATTATATCTCTCTCTGCTCTTTTCGTTATTTCAACAAATTTAATAATAATTATGTCATTTCAATAAATTATAGTCTCAGTTTGTAATAGGGAAAATTTCATATTAATACACCAACTAAATTATTATTAGCTTTTTAATACACCAACTTTTTGATTGCCCGGAATAATACACCAACTATTTTATTTTGTTCATTTTAATACGGGAACTATTTTAGTTTCTTATTTTAAATCACAAACTCAAATCATCTATCCATTTAACGAAATCACCGGTAGTTGACCGTCAGTTGACCGTTACAAATTTTTTGAAACAAAAATATTTTTTTCTATTTTAATAAAATGATAGTTTAAAATTATGTAAAAAATCCAATAAAAATTATAAAATTCGGAAATATACAAGAGGTTCCCAATAAAAAATTTAAGAATAAAAATGAAAATGTTTTCACAAATTAAATTTAAAAATTGTTATTTTCCTATCTTTTGATTGTTTATGATTTTAAATTGTGAAAATATTATTTTTCGAAACTTTTATTTTTGTTACAATCTTTTTATATATTCTTAAATTTTTCTAATTTTTTTACATAATTTTAAAGTATTTCTTTATTAAAATAACAAAATTTAGATTTTTTAAAAAAATAAACTAACGGTCAACTGACGGTCAACTAACGGTGATTTCGTTAAATGGATAGATGATTTGAGTTTGTGATTTAAAATAAGAAATTAAAATAGTTCGCGTATTAAAATGAACAAAATAAAATAGTTGGTGTATTATTCCTGACAATCAAAAAGTTGGTGTATTAAAAAGCTAATAATAATTTAGTTGGTGTATTAATATGAAATTTTACCTTTGTAATATTCAGCAAATTCACACATAAAAATACACATATCGTCATCACAAATAAGGAAAAAACAAATGGATCTTAGATCGTACACAAGTAATCATCTTCAACAACATACGAATGCACTAAGCCAATTGCTGTGCAACTAAAGGTTACATTCATGTCCCCATTTCGTTCACTTGATAACATACGAGAAAGACCAAAAACCAAATGTTACTTGTAACTAATGTATCTTCAAATATTCAAACGTTGATGACATAACCGCAACCGTAACGCCAAGAATGACTCCTATGTTGCTTTCCTTCTTATTTCCTCCATTGTTTTTGAGCCCACCTGAATCTGCAATATTAAGGTTTCTCAAATTCTTGTGTGTGTGTAATAATCTAAGTAAATAAAGGCATGTAAATTATGTAAAATACAATTCCATTATTCAAAATATACAAGTTGTTAACTTTATATTTACATTTCCTAATCAAATATTTTATATGTGAAAACCATAAAGTATATTAAATAATGGATAAAAATTCTGAGTACAAACTTCCAACCGCATTGTTTGCACGTGGGGTCGCTTTTTGAGAAGCTTAAAAAATGCACAAATTACCGTAAAACCTCTATAAATTAATAATGATGGAATTTTGAAAATTTATGAATTTATAGTGATATTAATTTATAGAGATAATTCTACAAAAAAAAATATTTTCTTGAATCTATTGTCCATTTTTTGTTTTTTACTTTCTTTTGTTTAATTTAAAGTTAGAACTATTCTTTAAATTTTAGCATTTACGTATTTCACATTGTCAATATTAGTATATATATTTAATTTTTATACTTTACATAAACCATAAAAATGATTTTTCATTGATGAAATACACAAAGAATTATGACATTGTTATATAATTTGCGCATGAAATTGAAATTATTAATTTATGGTATGATTGAGACCATATTTTTACAGAGAAATATTTTTAAAAGTAGTATCTTTTTAATTTATCAAAATTGGTTGATTTTTACATTGCCTCGAATTTGGACCGAAATGTTTTACTAATTTATAGTGGTTATTAATTTATAGAGTATTAATTTATATAGGTTCTATTGTAGTATCATTATAGAGTATTGACACAATAAAAATTACGAACGTAAAAAGGAGATTTGTTCAAGTTTTTAGACTTACGTTTGCCTCCACTGCCGAGGCCGTTACTTATCGAATACAGCTCCAAACCATTAAGTATCGGCGCCAAAACCGAATCACTAGTGGACTCGAATATTATTCTAGAATCCGGCGTGGCCGTTACACCTTTTAAAACGACTTGAGTCACTTTACCAAAAACCGGCACGATAGGACCCTTTCCCAATTTAGTATCGTCCAAGAAAACGTTGAACGACCGTCTTTGGGACCGGGTTAGACTCTGAGGCTCAGAGAAGTAAAGAGCCAAGTAAACCGGTTTTCCGGGTGAAGGGATACTTAGACCGGTGAGTATTAATCCCTCTTTTGTGATTGCTTTTGACATAACAACCTCTGGTGGTTTGTTCGTTGCACCGGTTATGTCTATTGATGGAGCTGTGGTCGTTAGATCAGTTAATGCTGAGTAGTCGTCGGAACTCAACGGGAACCATAGCCTACCGTATGGGTCTAATGGGTAACTGAATTAAACAAGTTTTCAAGAAAAGCAAGAATGGGAAATTAATTAATTAACTTAACATGCAATTCAGAAAAATATATACCACAATATTAACTTTTATCAGAATTAAGGAATGGTGTCTATGTACCCATGATCGAAATGACATGCCAAATAAAATTAAGATTTACATATTGTAATTAGGAAGAAATTATAATAATGTATATTTCTTAATAGGTATATTGTCTATTATAATGCATAGAGAACTTAGTCATTAAATTATTATTATTATAATGTATAATTATGTAGGCAATTGGCATATGAATGATAGAAAACTATAATACTTGTAAGATTCTTTGATTTATAATTTTGTTGACCATTAATCTCCGTTTTTTTTAGAGAAATTCCTTAGAATACCATCAAAATAAGTTTTGTTTTCAAAATATCATTACAAAGTTTTTTATAACAAAATACCATTAAAATGTTTTTTATAACAAAAATACCATAAAAAAGTAGTAGTTTACAAAAATACCACAAATACAAAAAACGAGTTTTAACACTTTTAGATTTTAAATTTTTTCATTTGAGTTCGTTATATAGTGTTTAGGTATAATTTTTTCATTTGAGTTCGTTATATTCAAAAAACGAGTTTTAAAACTTTTTTTAGTGGTATTCATAAGAACTGCCTTTTTTTATATAAAATCCGAAGGTATAAAAAAACCACAAACATTTTAAGACGGACACTAGAGTACTATACCTTATAGTCTCTTTAGCACCATACGCGCCTCTATCTATGATAACGAGGCCTTCGTCGGGACCAAGATCCTCATACATGCCATCATCCAAACCATAAACTTCAATGGAAGATATGAAAGGGTTACTGGATGGAGACGTACGGACTAGGCATAAGCTAATACTCTCATTTGCTGGAGCAAATATAACCAGAGTCGTGCCTACTAAGACAAAAAAGAAACCTTCGCCTACGGCATATTATTTTGATTTAAAATTGAGAAAGGCTTAACTTTTTTTTATATTGTGTGTTTGGTAAAAAATACTAGTGTTCTTGTAAAGTTAGTTTTTATGAACTAGTAACTCACTAATATTTCACTTTAGGACTTGTAAATGTGTTGCTAACAATATTTATTTCAACTTTTTGTATTGTTTTCTTATCAATGATGTACATTTTTCTTTTTTCACTATATGAAGTACATTAAAAATATTTACTTGTGTATTAATTCTACTATATTTACTTTTTTATCACACAACAATTAATTCCAATATATATTTTGTAAAAAACTATATTATTATCATTGACATTTTATCCAAAAAAACTTTTTTATTTAATTCGTTTATGGCATTAAAAACTCTTGGCACGGCTCTGAATATAACCTCCGTGTAATAGAATGTTTCCACATTGTTTAGATAAGACTCGGTAATTTCAATGGAATCGCGGTGTTTCCCGTCGATAACCACGTCGAAAGACGGCGGCAAATACTTCCCATCGTAGTTCTCGTAGAAAAACTTGGCCCTTGCGAGTATTTTCTTGCCTTTTGTAGCCGGGATGTTGGTGTAACAGTTTGTTTGACCGGTTGGGAAGTACCGCACCGTGTTGAATGGTTTTGTTTCGACGTCGGCGTTCTTTATGGACTGGCCGGTCGAGACAAAGCCTTTATCTCCGACCCATGTTACGTTCTTGGAGTCTACGTAGGATCCCGTTGATCCACAGTCAATGCTTATAATAATATCTCAATGATATTAATTAGAGCAAACAAAGAAAAAAAAAGATTAGTATGTTAAAGAGATATAAATAAATTTTAGTCAAATCAACAAAAATTTTAAGTGTTTACTATTTAGATTGTACATATAAATAATAGTTGTATAAAGCATGTCTCTTCTCATTTGCAACTTTTAATATCTAGATATTATTACAAAATCACAAATGAATAAAATTGTATCGAAATGCAACATCCAAATGCATTATATATATAGATAAGAATGTAAATGATGCATTTAGCTACAAAAAAGAACATACCCTTTTTAAGCATATAAAATTCCTCTAGCATCTATATATATATAGTGAGAATTACAAAACTACACAATTTGAATTACATTTCACAAAACTACACCATTTCCAAAATACTTCAGAAAACTACATCTAAACACTCAAAATTAAATCCAGATAAACCCTACCCACACAATCCTACCCCCTTAATACTATACCGTACACTAATTAGCGAATCCGAATAAAAAGATTTTAATTTTTGTAATTTTTAAAAGGATAAATCAAGCTTTTAAAATTTTGAAAGAGTGTAAATATGTGAAAAATTAAATTATGTGTAGTTTTGTGAAGGAAGGATTTAAAGGGTGTAGTTTTGTGAATTCCTCATATATATATATAATCCTAACAACGTTTTCGTAGTAAGATTGATAATATGAATGCTTAAAAGTGACAAGATTTCTCGCACGCTACAACTAGCTAGGAACATGAAAATGTGGATACATTTATACCTTTGTCTTGCGCTTGAACAAAGTTAGCTATAGCGAAAGTTACTACAAGTGCAACCAACCTAAGCCCATGAAAACCCTCCATATTCTCTTTATATCAAAACAATAATGAATAAAGTTCGGAAACTATACATGAAGGTTTATATAACCAATGAAGGGCACACACCATCTTTGAACATTTCAAGCAAAAGTCTCTACCAAGTCAATATTCCAAAATACGTGAATACATGTCGAATGAAAATGCGTATACCTTTTAGTATAATACGTTTTCTAGTGGCCAGAACATTAATATTTGTTAGTGTTTTGGTCAAAAAAATGTTCGACTTGTTTTGATTATGTAAAGAAACTATCAAGTATCCGGAAATGTTCAAGAGAAAGCTAAGACCATGTCCAACAAAGAAACTCTCAAAATTTCTTAACTATTCATTGGGACCCATGAACAGTTAGTTTAAAATAAAACAAAAATAAAATAATTAAAAACGCATCAATCATAGTTCGCCACGTATCCAAAGGGCCCACTAAATAGTTAAGATCCAGATCTTAAATAGGAAATATAAGATCCAGATCTTAACTATTTAACGGGTCCCACCTGCTAAGATCTCTTTAAAAAACACCAATGCACATGCTCTAAGACTTTTGAATGGTCATTGACTTTTTATTCCAATGTTTAAATAAGTCCAAAAGACATTATCCATTTTGAATTATTTTTGTTTACAAAATAAAATGAAAATGCGTCTACCTTGGATTGGATATAGTGTTTTAACTTTTAAGTGTAAATATCCATTTTAGGCTCGGTTAGAGGACAGGATTTAGTGTCTAGATGTAAATATAAAAATAGACTTTAAATAAGTGTAGTTTTGTGAAGTACAAAATATGTATTTTTGTAATTCCCTTAAAATCTCTTCATTGATTATGACTTTAGCCTTCAAATGGTTATCATGGGAAGAATCAATGGAATTATAATGACCTAAAAATTAACAAGCAGAATAAAAAGTTAGTTGAACAACTTTATACAAAGAATTCACAAAATAATACCATTTCAAACCATTATTCACAAAACTACATTATTCAAATAATTTCTACATTTACACTATTTAAAATTTAAATGGTTAAATTATCTTTTAAAAATTTATCCAAATTAAAAGTTTTCATTTGGGTAAAGTTTTATGTTTAGCTGGTCGTCTCTATGGAGTAGCAAATATGATACGCGCCATGGGTCCACAACAAAAATTTTAAAATTATAAAGAAAAAGGGTCCAATAACTTTTATTTGCGAGGGGTCCAAAAAAATATCGAGACAACCATGATTTTTTTTTTTCTGTCAACGTTTGGGCCACAAATGGCCGATCCATTAGCCAATCCTACACAAACGTAGGTGCTGGAAATCGATCCCGGATGGGTGGTGCTATCTGTCTCATGTGGACTAATGACTGTTACTAGACCAATGCTACTTCTCCTCGAGCCGACCATGATGTTTAACGTTTATTTGAATTTAGTATTTAATATCTATGTCTTAGTTTCGTGAAGGGCACATCAAAACATAGTTTTGTGATTCCCTCAATTTATAATACTCGGTTCTTTACAATTTAGTAGTAAACATGTTTTCCAAAAAAATTGGTTCATTGTTGAACTTAGAATAATAATTTAAATTATATCAAATCTTTTGGGTGAAACTGTTAATATAGAATTAGTCTTTTTCTAATTATTTTCGCTTGAGTTTCCTATGATATGCTTTGTCAATCGCAAACTAGTATATATTTTGATAACCAATTGCACATAAATATTAGTTGAAATAGTTGTCAGTGCCCATATTTATACAAAATTTGTCTTATTTTACCAAAAAAACATAACCAACTTGTGAGGCTTCCGTGTGCGCGTTAATATGAGCACTAAGGAACAAAGCAATTAACCCCTTGATCAATTTATAAATCAATATAACCTCTTTCTAAATTGATATATATATATATATATATATATTTCGTCTAAAATTATAATCGAAGAAAAGGTGTATGGTTTTGACATCATTTGGGATTTCAATTTCTTTTTCCAAATAGATTTTAACAAATAGATTCCTAATAAACCGGGGCCTCTAGCTCAGGCGGTAAAGGGCTCACAGCTGTGAGTTCCGCCTCCTGGGTTCGAACCTCGGCCACTGCGGAATTAACATACGGGCTGCAGCGTTCCTGGAAATAGTCTGGACTTACTTCGGTAAAGATCAGGACACCAGGATTACCAAAAAAAAAAAAAAATGTTGGTCTAATATGACCAAAATAATAATAATAACATTACACATATCGTCACAAATAAGAAAACACACACATAGATCTTAGATCGTACACAAGTAATTAGGTTTTCATGTCAATGATGATCATCTTGAACAACATAGGAATGGTCCGCGTCACTACCCAATTGCTCTCCAACTAATGGTGACATTCCTGTGCCCATTCCATTCACTTGATAACATACGATATATACCAAAAACCAATATATTACTTACTAATTACTTCAAATATTTTTTATATAGTAACTAATATATATATATAAACGTACAAGAATTAAGTTTTACCTGTGGACGTAGTTGGTGGTGCTGTATTGGACTGTGGTTTAGCATTACGACGCTTTCTCAAGAAAATAGCTCCAAACGTTGATGAGATAACCGCAAACGCGGCCGCGAACGTAACGCCAAGAATGATTCCTATGTTGTTTTTCTTCTTCTTTCCTCCATTGTTTTTAGGCCCAGCTAAATCCCTCATATAGAAAGGTGTCAAATTTTTAAACGTAATAATATAACAAAGTTAAGACATCTAATTTATATATATTATTTACAATTACAAACAGAAAATTGTAATATAAATCTGCTAATTAAATGTTGTTATGAGATAAAAGATTATCCTGTTAAATGAGAATTGAACTAAATTTGTACTAATAACATTTAGAAAGAAAATATATACCTCTAACCGCGTTGTTTGCACGTGGTGTCGCTTCTCTTGGAACTTAGTTAATTACCATTGTACGAAATGAAAATAAAATTAATATCACTAAACATATTGACATATTAGAATTACGAACGTAAAAAGAGATTTGATCATTTTTAACTGAACTTAATTATATGCAAATAATTCAAAATATTAAAAGTAACTTTCATTTGAATAAAAAGAATAATATAACCAACCTTCCGAATCATCACCACTACTATTACTACTGTTTTGGTCTTTACCATCGTCCAGGCTGTTACTTATCGAATACAACTCCAAACCACTAAGTATCGGCGCCAAAACCGAATCACTAGTGGACTCGAATATTATTCTAGAATCCGACGTGGCCGTTACACCTTTTAAAACGACTTGAGTCACTTTACCAAAAACCGGCACGATAGGACCCTTTCCCATTTTAGTATCGTCCAAGAAAACGTTGAACGACCGTTTTTGGGACCGGGTTAGACTCTGAGGCTCAGAGAAGTAAAGAGCCAAGTAAACCGGTTTTCCGGGTGAAGGGATACTTAGACTGGTGAGTATTAATCCCTCTTTTGTGATTGCTTTTGACATAACAACCTCTGGTGGTTTGTTCGTTGCCCCGGTTATGTCTATTGATGGAGCTGAGGTTGTTAGATCCGTTAGGGTTGACTCGTCGTCGGAACTTAACGGGGACCATATCCTACCGTACGGGTCTAACGGGTAACTGAATTAAACAAGTTTTCAAGAAAGCAAGAATGGGAAAAATAATTAATAAACGTAAAACCTTTGTAGCAAAAATAATTTAAATAATTTAAATAATTTAAAAATAATTAAATATATATATATATATATACCTTATAATCTCTTTAGCACCATACGCCCCTCTTTCTAAGGTAATGAGACCTTCGTTGGGGCCAAGATCCTCGTACATGCCATCGTCCAAACCATAAACTTCAATGGAAGATACAAATGGGTTACCCGATGGAGACGTACGGATTAGGCATAAGCTAGTACTCTCATTCGCCGCCAAAAATATCACTTCTGTGTAATAGAATGTTTCCTCATTGTTTAGAGAAGACTCGGTGATTTCAATAGAGTCGCGGTGTTTCCCGTCGATAACCACGTCGAAAGACGGAGGCAAATACTTCCCATCGTAGTTCTCGTAGTAGAACTTGGCCCTCACGAGGGTTTTCTGGCCTTTTGTAGCCACGGGAATATTGGTGTAACAGTTTGTTTGACCGGTTGGGAAGTACCGGACCGTGTTGAATGGTTTTGTTTCGACGTCGGCGTTCTTTATGGACTGGCCGGTCGAGACAAAGCCTTTATCTCCGACCCATGTTATCTTGTTGGAGTCTACGTAGGATCCCGTTGATCCACAGTCAATGCTTATGATATCTAAAAGATATAAATAAACGATTAGTGTCTTAATTAAAGATAAATGAATTTTAATTAGTCAAATTAAGAAAAATATTAGGTGTTTAGAGAGTTATATTTTACATACTTTCTCCGAGTGAACCGATTATGGATGAGAAAGAAAAGAGAGTGATGAGAAGAAGAAGAGCCATCATTAACGAGTTAATCAGTTTACTTAAACATGGACATTCACGTAATATATAGATAAAAGTTTATATATATGCATACATTATGGTTGACTTGACTTTTATTGGTATATATTGCACAGCTCATATAAATATTTTGCAAACAATTAATGTTAGTTTGACCAAATGAATAGTTTAACAAAACCTGATAAAACCCATTCACACCGATCTTGAGGTTTTTGCCTTTTCACCTTTTTCACCATTAATTTTGGAATTTAGGAGCTAGTCCATTTATAATGTTTCGTGCCGCTATTATGCTCATAATAAACACATCATAATTTAAAACGTTAACACATTATTAATTATGTAACGTGGTAACATATTACACAACATATTTGATGGGTCCAAAGACATGTCTTTGCTTATGAAATTTAAATGCAGTTCTTAAAGATTTTACAATAGAAGTTCAAATTTTCCCAAATCTTTTCCTTAGTTTACATATATGCTTTTTGTAGTGAAACAACTCATAGAAATTCATTTTTCTTAAAACATTATTTAACGGCAAGTAGGCTTTCATAATAGATTGAAACAATATTTAACGGCAAGTAGACTTGATCAGTTCTGTCCAACTTAAATGGTTGACTTAGCATATAGTTGACATATAGAAGTCAACGAACGGCAAGTAGACTTTTAAAGTAAACGGCTAGGCTCATGTGCTTCCAATTTTTGTTTGAATTATAATGAAATATTCATTGTATATTAATATTAGTACTATATTATACATGTGAGTTAGTGTGTATATTTTAGTAAATCAATAAATATATTCAACTTAGTGGGAACAAAATGGTTGAAATATTTTTCATATTATTAGCCGAATTTCCCGCATCTCACCGTCAAATACTAATCATCGTTAGTTGTATTTGTACATTATTCAAAGTTTTTTTTTGTAATTAACCACTCCAATTCGTCAACGTCTATGGTCCCAAGCCACAACACACTCTCTTGACCCGTGGGCTCCACTTTCTTCTCAAGGTCGATCAATTACTTTTTGAGTTTAACTCTTCTTGTATTGTCGGTGTTATCGTCTAAGACCATAATTATCGGGTTACTTACCTACTTTTTAAGCCCATTTTTTTTAAAATAAAAAATAAAAAAAAATAAAATTTAAGGAACGATACTAAAAACCCTAATCTAAGAGTCGACTCTTCTCTCTCAAAAAGCACACGTTCTCTCTTTTCCGGCGATTACTTCTCGATCTGTCTTTGATTCGACGATTACTTCTCGTCGATCTGTTTCTTGACGAGCAGGAGACTGGTAACACCGGATTGTTGTCTTTCCTTAGCAGAGCCGCTGTTTCCGCCGCCTCCTCCTCCTCCTCCTCCTCAGCTCTTGTCTCTTCTCCACGATCAGGTCATCAGATTCTCTCTCTCCTGACGTTTTTGTAGAATTTCACAGAGGAAATATTTTGCTTTTTTCTTATATACATTCTTAGATCTATTGTTTTATGCGTTTTTTGCGAGTCTCTAATAGTGATTATATGTATTTGATCTTGCTAGATCTTTGATTTTTGTGATCTGTGACTATAAAAGCAAATATTGTATATGATTCTTATTGTAATTTTTGATTGATTGATAAATATTAAGCGTGATATTGATATTGTTTTATCACTAGATCTTTGATTTTTTTATGATGTTAAGCTTTTTTTGCTATGTGATATGTGTCTATTAAAGCAAATATTGTATATGATTTATATGATAAATTGTTACTAAATGATATTAAGCGTGACATTGAGATAGTTTTCTCACTAGATCTTTGATTTTTCTGATGTTAAGTTTTCATGGTTTTTAATTATTTTTTTTTAAGAACCATTTCACAATCCTACCTATAATCACCATTTTCTCTTACAAATTTCTAAATTACATCTTCCCCACCATTTATTAATAAAAAATCACTAAGGACTCAATTATGTTACTTATGGATAATTATGCTCTAAGACCCGCACAACTTTACTCTTATTAAATTGGGGCTATATACTCTATATATTAAACAATTTTTGCTTCATATTCCCATGTGGAAAAATCTCACAGTTTTATTTCAAAGAAAATTCAAATTATACTGAGAATATACATAAATATTATATATAATAGAAATATGAGGAAATAAAAAAAGTACACCCTTTCAATTATTCACGAAACTACACATAATTCAATATTTTTACATATTTAATATCTTTTCAAACTTTTAATTGATTAGCTATAAATTTTTTACCAAAACTAAAATCTTTTTATTTGGGTTTGCAATTAGTTTTTATAGTATAATATTAAATGAATAATATTGTATGAAAAGAGTTTATTTGAATTTAATTTTGAATATTTAGATGTAGTTTTGCAAAATAACTTTGAAATAACGTAATTTTGTGAAATCCAATTCAAAATGTGTAGTTTTGTTCTTGTCCCTATATATTATAGAAATATTAGCTAGCTCTAGAGGTGTTTAATCCAATTTTAGATTTTTTTAACAATATTCCCAGTTTATAACACATATAAGAAGCACATAAGAATTAATTCTACTACGATTGAATTTGGTTTCGGTTGCATTTGCTTTTCTTATAACTAATTTAAAAGTTTGTTTTTTATAAAAAAACTTATAAGATTTCATGAACGTGACAACTATTGTAAACGTTTTTGGCATCACGTGTTAATTAAGAACTCGATCGTTTATTCTCTTTTGAAATATACGAAGGATTGATACATGGGTGAATTGCTTACGGTATAAGAGTATCTCCAACCCTACTCCATTTAACTCTAAAATGGAGTAGATCTCCATTTTGGAGAAAAAATCATCTCCAACCCCACTCCATTTCCTATTCCAAAATGGAGAAAACAATTTTTCTATTCCATTTATGGAGAATTTTTAATCTCTACTCCATAATGGAGATGAAATATTTTAATTGCACAAATGTCTTTCAAAATTTATATTCATTTGTTTTGTTATTAATTAATGTTTTAAATCAAGTGTTTGTTATTAGTAAACTAAAACAATTATTTTTTTTGCAAATAAATATTTAACTAATTTTAAAATTTCAAAATACAATAATAACACAAAATAAACATAAAAACTTGATTTTTAAAATACAACAACAAGAAACCAAAACAAAGATTTAACAAAAAAAAATAAGTTAAAAGTTGATCACCGCTTGAGTTGGATCCACCCATAGAGGTCCAAGTAGCCGAGAACGAAGATATTCGATTTCAAGAGTTTCTTGCTCGATTTAGGAAAATAAAAGACAAAGAGACTCACTTCTCACTTCGAAATGCATTAATTGAACATTTGTGGGATAAATTCACTAATGAAAATAATTGAATAATATCTATGTTTTATTTTATGATGTAATGTAGTTTTAATTACATGGTTTTATTAAAATAATATTATAATTTCTATTAATTTTGTAGAAGATAAATAAATAAGTTTAATTTGTAAATTATAAAAGTTGGAGGCAATATTTGTAATTAATAAGAAAGTGAGAAAAATAATATACTTAGAATATTCTTTTATCGAGTAGAAAATGGAGAAATACATTGGAGTAAAATCCATCTCCATTTTGAAGATACTCCATTTTGGAGTAAAATATGGAGAAATACATTGGAGATGGTCTAACACTCCGACCCGTGATTACCAGGAACAACGTCGTATAATTATTATCATCGCCAAAAAAACCTTTTTAAAATATCATCAAAAATAGTTTTAAATCATCATATCCATCGCTAAACCTGTAAAAGTAATATCAAATCAATAACCATATAGCATAGACTAAATATGAGTAAATACAACACCTAAAGTGCTCAAGTATAACACACAATGGTCCTACGTGGCGTAAGTGTCCACAACACTGTCCGAAGACGCTTTATCAACCCCGGGACACGGGCAACGGATCGACTGTGTTGCCCGTCCCCAAACCACTTTGCTGCTGCAGTACCGACGCCCGTTTTGGGCTCGCAAAATTCACGAAGAAACAGGCGGCCGATCCAACAACTCGTCTCAATACCTTCGCTCGCCCACACATCACTCACAAAAAATATCTCCATATACATACATATATTTCTATATTTATACAAGCAAATATAAACAAATGCAAAATGAAAGAAGCAATGGGTTGAATCATCTAGACCCCTAAGTCCAATTCAATCAAAACTAACTAGACTCAATCAAAGAGACTTCACATTTAGTTGCTAGATTACATGTTAAAAGAGTTCATCACAATTACAGAATTTGTACGGAATAGCCTCACCTTTGATTTTGGACAGATTCGATGTGCTTTCTTTCTCCTATGGATTCGACATGTTTCAGGTCTTCAAATGACTTCTCCTCTTACACACTCTTAGTATTATGTATTGACTTCGGTCCTAGGAAGTATCAAAATAACGGACATCATTAAACCATTTAAACATCATAAAACTCCATAACTCACAAATCTGTAAAATGGAACAAAATCTAAAGGGTTCAGAGATGGAATCATAACTTTAGATTGGACCGTCCACTTCATGAGATATTTTCACAGAAGATATATGAAAATGTCCTAAAAGTAACTGCCAAGTTTCACTTCAATCGGATCTTTTTTGATCCGTCTGTGTGCAATTCTACTCGGTGTGGTTGCAGATCGGAACATATTTGATACCTCTCATCAATACATGCATAACTATCAATCTATAGATCCGAATGATGAATAGTTTTCTCTCAAACGTAGATAAAGAAGTTGGCTACTTACCCTGAAAGTTTAAGAACAACTGGAGAAGATTTGAATATCATTTCGTCTGTTCTACCAAGACGTATATGTGCAGTTTTCAAGGTGGTTAGAAGAAGCTCTCCTTGCGGTGGTGAAACGGTGGCTCCGACGGCTACGGGATGACGGAAATTGGCCAGAGCTTCGCCGTCGTTGATGTTTTGTGCCTCTTCTCACCTTTAATCCTTTATTTATATAAAGAACGAAACTAACCTTATGGTTTTAGGTTAATGGGCCTTTTTTCAAAACGAGCTTTCGCTTAGAAATGGACCGAAATTCGGATTGTTACCCATGGTCCAAAAGTATTGATAGATTTGAGCCGGTGAAGATTGTATTGTATGATGAGTTTATCTTGGCATGAGCTACTTATAGCACATGAAAATCTATTAGGATAGATATTTGAGGAATTCACAAAACTACACACTTTCAATCCTTCCTTCATAAAACTACATTTAATTTAATTTTTTCACATATTTACACCCTTTCAAAATTTTAAAAGCTTGATTTACCTTTTTAAAAATTACCAAAATTAAAATCTTTTCATTTGGGTTCACTAATTAGTGTTTAGGGTATAATATTAAGGGTGTAGGATTGTGTGACTACGGTTTATTTGGATTTAATTTTGAATGTTTAGATATAGTTTTGTGAAGTATTTTTGAAATGGTGTAGTTTTGTGAAATGTAATTCAAATGGTGTAGTTTTGTAATTCTCCCTAGATATTTTGTGTTTTCAACGAATATCCCCTATTAATTAATGTACGTATCCTTTTACCAATATTATTATTTTATTTTGTATTCAATCAATAGCTAAATTTATTAGAAAAAGAATAACCAAGTTTTTGAATCCTTGTTAATTTAAATGCATCATGCATGTTCACCTCGTTACATCTTTGCCATGCAAAACAAACAAAGTCGTTAGAACAAAAGTAAATATGTTGGATATAATTAGACCATCTCCAACAGAGAAACCCACAAAATTTTTTAACTATTCAGTGGAGTCCATGAACAGTTGGTTTAAAACAAAATAAAAAAATAAAAAATAAAAACGGACCAATCATGGATCGCCACGTATACATGAATAGTTAAGATCTAGATCTTAAATAAGAAATATAAGATTCAGATCTTAACTATTTAGGTGGGCTCCACATGCTAAGATCCCGTTAAGAAACACCATTGGACTTGCTCTTAGTAATTAATTATTGACACGGGTGTTGCAAAGTGGGTACCACACTAAAATATGTTAAAATCGGAAAGAAGAAAATTTGGGTTTGTCGAGTTAAACTAACTCTAAAAGCATAAACATTGCTAAAACCAAAATTGGGTTCTTAATAAAAAAAGTATTAATAAAATATGGTTAATAGACTTAAAAGTCAAATTAATAAAAAGTGGTATTATTGGTAGAACTTTTATGGGTTCTTAAAAAAAAATTACAAAAAAAATTTATATTTTATTTTTAAACATAACTTTTTATTAATCATAACAAACGCAAAAAACACAATTTGAAATTTAAACTTTATCTAAATTTTTGCCATATATTCTCGACAACATCAAAAATGAGTTACCTTTAATTATAAAATTATTAACAACACATAAGATTGTACAAGTAATCTGTATATGATCATATTAGAAAATATCAGAAATCATGGCCCTCACATATTGTAAGTCTGCAATTTCAATGATCCAAAACAAACACATCAGGAACAACATACACAAAGAGATTTCAATACTAATGCAAAATCATGAGAAGCCACATTGTAATTGTATGTTATGGAATCAATCTAAACGCAAAACGACAAGTTCTAATGTTGTAACACATAAACTATTAACATCAAAGTGTTATAAATCAACTTTGAAGTTACAGTAATAATGTGATTAAGCATCTAAAAGAGATCTAAATACACTTAAATCACAGTAATAATGTGATTAAAAAGCAAAAGGAGACATAAATACACTAGAAATCACAATAATAATATGATTAAGCATCACAATGAAACCTAAAATTCACTTGAAATCAAAGTATTATTGTGATGACGCATCAAAATTAGGCCTAAATCCACTTGTAATCAAAGTAATAATGTGATTAAGATTCAAAAAGGGATAAGAACATATCACCTCCTTCTTCAACACATTGAAACTGAAGAACCATGACTTACAAGCATCAAACTTCAAATTATATTTTAAACTCAACTTAAAACTCTATGTTATATCCTAATTCATAACAAAAACAAGCTTAATAGATTTCTATAGACCTATAATCGAACATTTTATACCTAAAATCAAATGAATCCTAAGCATCAAAATTTTCGGACATGCAAAAAATTTCAATCTCAAAACACAATGAAACTTAAACGATTCCTATAAACCTGAAATCGAACAATATAAACATAAAATCATCGATTACATACCCAAATTTTGAAGCAGCACACAAACCTCAAGAAATTTCTTCACGGCACAAGGAGAATCGGTTTTTCTCGTCGTCGATTCACAGATCCTTCTCAGACCCGGTCCCTACCGACCTTCTCGTCGTCGATTCACATCTTATAGCTTATTTCACCGGAGGAAGTCGTCGGAGAGAGAGGAAGAAAAATTTTCGCGTGATGGTTTCTCCGAAGAGAGAGAGGAAGAATTTTTTTTTTTTCAGAACCGGATATGAAAATAGAGTCAGAAGAGATGGGTTCTTGTGTTTAATTAATTTTTGAATTAAATTATTGGGCTTTTTCCCTTAAAACCCAACACAATAACCCCCATTAATCATGGTCTTTAATATTTTTTTCTTCAATGGAGTATTTGTTTACTCTTTTTCCGGAGAGCAAGATGATAGTGGAGAGAATATTAATGTTTGATCTATTTTTGTTCTTGCTTAGATTATAATCTATAGACGAAGTCGAAAATAGACTAGCTTTTAAAATAGATTTTAAAAGAGTGTTGTAATCTTTTTGATGAGATTTTTAAGAAGATAACTCAACTAGGCAGGGTTATTGTATATGTAAAACGTTTGTGTATTCGTGTCCTTTATCAAAGATTACATCAACATATATATATCAATACATATATATATCAATATTGCTTGACGGCTAAACCTAAACGTACTAACTTTCTAGACAAGTAAAACTCATTAACCATAATAACATATTCAAACGGGCTGGCCTAATACTCCCCCTCAAGTTGGTGCATGCAAACCGGTGATGCCCAACTTGAATGCTATATTATCAAATTGTGGTTTACCCAACGGTTTTGTCAAGATATCGGCCAATTGATCCGTTGTTCGAACGTGAACTGATGAGATCGTCTTGTCTTGTACGGCATCTCGAACAATATGGCAATCATTTTCGATGTGTTTTGTTCGCTCGTGATTAACGGGGTTTGCAGCCATATCAATTGCCCCCTTACTGTCACAAAAGAGCCGAGCTGGTTCGTTCTGTGGAGCACCAAGGTCGGTAAGTAAATTACGCAGCTGAATAACTTCATTAGTAGATTTGGACATAGCTCGATATTCCGCCTCGGCTGTCGATCGCGAAACCGTCTTTTGTTTCTTTGTTTTCCAAGACACAGGAGAACCTCCAAGGAAAGTAATATACGACGTCAACGAGCGCCGTGTGAGTGGACATGCAGAATAATCTGAATCGCAGTACGCTACAAGTTTAGAAACCGAATTAGCTCGAAGTAATATCCCTTGACCGGGACAGTTTTTTAAGAATCTCACAACACGAAGAGCAGCTTCCATATGATTTTCTCTTGGAGCTTGCATAAATTGAGACAAGACATGAACAACGTATGTAAGTTCCGGTCGAGTGATAAGTAGATAAATAAGCCTACCCATAAGCCTTCTATATCGCGCCAGATTAGTAAGAACGGGGCTAGTATTAAGACTCATACGGTGATTTTTCTCCATTGGTGTACTTGCATGTTTGGATTCAATCATGCCTACCTCGCTTATAATATCCAATGCATATTTTCGTTGAGAAAGAAGAATACCTTCGCTATTCCGAGCAACCTCAAGTCCAAGAAAATACTTGAGTTTCCCCAAGTCTTTCATGCGAAAACATTGTCCCAAATATTCTTTGAACTTAGTTAGAGAGGGAATATCATTCCCACATATCAAAAGATCATCAACATAAACCAACACTCGGATCTCCACACTTCCACGAATCAAGGTGAAAAGCGAGTAATCTGCGTAAGATTGTACAAAACCAAAAGATTTCAAGGCAGTAGAAAGTTTCGCGAACCAACAACGAGGAACCTGTTTGAGACCATAAAGAGATTTGTGCAATTTACACACTTTGTTTGGTTCCGATGCCCGAAATCCCACAGGAAGTTTCATATACACTTCTTCTTCGAGATCACCGTGAAGAAAGGCGTTATGAACATCCATTTGATATACTTCCCAATTCTTTGCAGCCGCCACAGAAAGCAAACATCTTACTGTCGTCATCTTAGCGACGGGGGCAAAGGTTTCAGCAAAATCTTCGCCTTCCACCTGGTGATTACCAAGAACAACAAGTCGCGCTTTATGACGTTCAATGCTTCCGTCAGCATTATACTTAAGCTTAAAAATCCATTGATTACCAAGTGCTATTTTCCCTTCTGGTAAATCAACAATGCTCCACGTTCCATTAATTTCCAACGCATCTACCTCAAGAATCACTGCATCATTCCAAACTTTATCTTGCATAGCTTCTTTGAAACTTTTTGGTTCAACTCCGGCCAATACAGCTGCAAGGTAGGCTTGATGTACCGGTGAAAACAAATCATCACATATAAAGTGTTGAAGGGAATAAGATGTGTTACCTGAAACCATTAAAGAAGACGATGATGGAGCGATGAGATCGTGATGGGTATTATCCGGAGTGGCAGCGCAAATTACATTATACAAGACATAGTCTTTGAGTTTAGGTGGATGTTTGTGCTCACGTTGACCTCTTCCTAAACTCTGTTCCGAGCTCGGTGGTGGAGCTAACGTTGACGTCGAGCTCTGTTCAACCACTTGGGTTGTTTCCATGTTCAGACTTGGTTCTGGGGTGAACACAACCGATTCAGTTTGTGTATTAGCGGGTGCAACCACACTTGAACCAATATTCTCCGCGTTAGCCATTTTTTCGATCGGTGTGGATATAACATGTTCAGACTCGGAGTCGGAGCTCCCCCTAGAATGTAACTCTTGTGTTAAGATCCAGTCTTCATCGACATCTGAATTACTCAAATCATGAGTGACATTAGATGAAGATGTTGCATCACGTGACTGAAATGGAAAGACATGTTCTTGAAATATTACATCTCGTGACACAAGAAACTCCTCCGTATCGAGATCAAAAACCTTCCATCCTTTCTTTCCAAACGGGTATCCAATGAAGATGCATTGTCGACTTCTCATGCCAAACTTATCTTTATCACGCGACTTAAGATGTGTATAACACGAAGAGCCAAAGACACGGAGATGATCGAAATGCGGCTTCTCACCGAAAAGAACTTCGTATGGTGTTTTTCCGAAAATCACCTTTGTTGGAGTGCGATTGATAACATGAGCTGCGGTGAGAACGACTTCACCCCAAAATCTAACCGGCAAGCTAGCTTGGAACAATAGTGATCTTGCAACGTTCAAGATGTGTCGATGCTTGCGTTCCACTCTACCATTTTGTTGTGGGGTCCCAACACACGAAGTCTGATGCACAATTCCTTTTTGCTTAAAGAACGATGTAAGACATGTAAATTCAGTCCCGTTATCACTACGCACCATTTTGATAGATTTTGAAAATTGTTTCTCCGTATAAGCACAAAAGTTTGTTAATACTTGTTTCACCTCAGATTTTTCGAGGAGAAGATGAATCCAGACGGATCGCGAGAAGTCGTCGACAATAGTAAGAAAGTAGACAACTCCACAAGAAGATGGAACTCGGTAAGGACCCCAAACATCGACATGTATTAAATCAAAACATTCCTTTGTTTTATTGAAACTATCGGGAAAATTTTCCCTGGTTTGCTTAGCCCGAAAACAAATGTCGCAAGGACTCGGACTAGCGGATTTCAAAACACTAAAAGGCAAAGCCAAAACAATTGAAAAATAAGGATGTCCCAAACGTTGATGCCACAGAGATTGATCCAAAATCGTATCCACTCTATTTGCACTAGCGGTTGCTACATCCGTAAGATAATAAACCCCATCACGTTCCTCACCGGCTCCAATCAGGGTCCTCGAGAAACGATCCTGTAAAACACACAAAGTATCGGTAAAGAGAGCAAAGCAATTCTTCAATTGTTTCAGGAGCTTTGAAACTGATATCAACGAACAATTGAGTTTAGGAACATATAAAACATTATAAAGTTTAATAGTGTCAGTGAGAGAAAACACTCCCATGCTCGTTGACATTGTCTTGCTTCCATCAGCAAAACCAACAGAGCATGGTGTGGTGTTACGGAGATCCGAGATCAACGAGAGATTCCCGGTCATATGATGAGAAGCTCCCGTGTCTATGATTATATCTCCGTAATTCTTACCTGAAAGTTTAGAATTGCCACTACTGGAAGTTCTCTCTTGTGCCATCATACTAATGGCTTTCCACTGATCTGCAGTAAACTCCGGGAAGACAGAGTTGTTAGAGCTGGTCGCATGAGCTGCACGAGCTAAGCCACGACCTGAAGCAGGTTGTAGAACCCCTCGACTCGATCCTTCTTTTCCCGAGCCTCTTCCCCCTACACGTGAGTTTCATTCTTGTCACCATTCCGGGTAGCCGTGAATCTGCCAACATAACGCTTTCTCGTGTCCTGATTTTCCGCAGTGTGAGCAAAGTAATAATGCTCTGTTTCCCGTGTTGGTGGAAGCAAGAGAGGTGTTCGGTATCAAACTCGGTTCTCGGCGAGATTCTGATTCTCTTCTAGTTACAAACCCAACAGCATCACCTTAAGTTTCTTTGTCCCTAGAAGATGTCAACCGTTGTTCTTCTCTCACTACTCTTGAATACGCTTTAGCTAGGTCTGGTGAAGGATCAGCGTTAATGAGAGAGGTGACTACATTGCCGAAGCGTGATTCATATAATCCCATGATGAACTGGTTCACCTTTTCTTCTTCTCTTTCTTGGGCAAAATTAACTCCAGCATCACAAGAACAAATCGACAATGGCTTGTAAGTATACAATTCATCCCACATCGATGCCATCTTGCCGTAGTAATCAATTACAGACTGACCTTCTTGTCGACACGATGCTAGCTGAGTCCTTAGATGATGTATACGAACCTTATTTCCTACCGAAAAACGTTTCTTCAGATTTTCCCAAAAATCATGTGCCTCCGTCACGAACGAAAGAGTAGATCGAACACGAGGAACAATCGATGTCCTCAACCAGCCAATAACCATGGAATTAACCGAAATCCATGACTCATATTCGGAGCTATCAGCTGCAGATTTCTTAATCGAACCAGTAACAAAACCAATCTTCTTTTTTGCTCGCAACGCATTGAGCATCTCTGAAGACCATTCATTATAATTCTCACCGGTGAGCATAACCGAAGTTATCACTGCTCCTGGATTATCAGATGAGAAAAGAGAATATGGCGTGATCTTCACTTCACCATGGTTCACAGGAATGATATCACCGCCAGACATCTTGATCAAAGACGCAGACTATTCAACAAATTTTAAAGATAACGAAAGCTTATAGGTTCAGGAATTTAGCTCTGATACCATGTAAAACGTTTGTGTATACGTGTCCTTTATCAAATATTACATCAACACTAGAAAGTTACCGCGGGATAAAAATTTAGGGAATAAAAGAAAAAATATTTATTGGTAAAAACAATGTATATTATAAAATGAGATAAAAAGAATTTGGATGTCATGTGATTCACGTTAAACGCGGAGTTTAATTTTAAGTTTATATATAAAATATATTGTATTTTGGTTTTTATAATGTTTTATTAACAAAAATTTATTATTACTATTTTAATATTTATCATCGAAAAAGATTATCATTGCTATTTCGATGTTGAATATTTACCCTTACGTATAATTTACTATTTATCATTGAAAAACAATAACTACATAGTTTTTGAAACCATGATATGACCCGTTTAACAATGAAAAATATGTCAATCCGGTCTCTATTTGTCATAAAACTCGGATTATTAAAAACTCAGATAAAACCACTGAACTTTCGGGAACATGTGGGTCAACCAATGGTTCAAGTCAATTTTGTGTTCAAGTTTTGCCATTTGACATGGACTTTGATGTTTAATACAATTTTACAAAATAATATTGATATTTATAAATGAACAATATGTTTTATCATTGTTTTGTGCGAGAATATAACATACAAATATTAGGAAAATTATAAAATTGTGTTTTTCATGGATTTTTAAAATCATATTTTGTAGGCTTTTTAAATATTTTAAACATATTTTCTATGAATGTTTAATCACTCTTTCATGTATAAAGTTATCCGAAAATTCTTTGCTCAAATTTTGGGAACCGGTGGTCCAACCGATGAATCGTAAATTATGTGTTCAAGTTTTGTCATTTGACATGAATTTTGGTGTTAAATACAATTTTACAAAATATTATTGTTATTTGTAAATGAAAATATGTTTTATCATTATTTTAAACATAATATGATAAAATATAACATATAAATATTAGGGAAATATATTTTTAATTATAAATTGTGTTTCTTATAGATTTTTTAATATTATATTTTTATATTTTAGGGGTTTTTCAACATTTTCTAAATATATTATTCATTTATTATGTTAGTTTAAGAGACTTTTGTGATAAATTTGGGCTTTCAATTTTTGGCTTTTTGTTTTGGGTTTCTATGAATTTCCAATAAAATTTTTAATGATATGGGCCAGAATTACTTATGTGATGACACGTAGGATTTTCACTCTTATTTTCTCTCTCCGTCATCTGTATTAATAATATAAGATATATATATATCAATATTGCTTGACGGCTAGACCTAAACGTACTAACTTTCTAGACAAGTAAAGCCCATTAACCATAATAACATATTCAAACGGGCTGGCCTAATAATACATTCTTTTTTTTTTATCGACACATAAACGTTGTGTAATTCGTGACTGTATAATCATAGAGTATAACGTGTTTTCTTTGTCAAAAAGAATATAACGTGTTTTTTTTTTTGTCAAAAATAATATTACGTGTTATTTTTTGTCAAAAATAATATAACGTGTTATTCCATGATAAATATCCAGTCTTGTTTGTTGCTAATTTGTCACCTATTATTTTGTTGTAATTAGTGACAATGTTTCCGTGCCAAAGCATAGTTGTAAGATACTTGAAAAAAAAACTAGTGACTCTATTTTTCTTTGTACTTTTATCATAAAATTTTAAACATGTCGAATCTAATAACTAGAAAACACTTATATAAACTTAGATTACCAAAATGTCTTAATTAACTAAGAAATAAAAACACAAAACATAAAAGAAACATATTAATCTTGTATCGGATCTTGTCTCTCAAAAGTAGATGGGTCAGTTTGGCTTTCAAAAACAATAATGGAAAGTACTTATGAAAAAGTAGTAATGGAATTTTTTGTCTTACACTAATACAATAAAACTTCTATAAATTAATAATGTTGAGACTATGAAAATTTATTAATTTATAATGAATTAATAATTATTAATTTATAGAGATAATTCTACAAAAAAGAAAAATTATTTTGTTGAATCTATTGTCGTTTTTAGTTTTTTTAATTTCTTTTATTTAAAGTTACAATAATTCTTTAAATTTTAGCGTTTACATATTTTATATTATGTTAATATTAGTATATATATATATATTTAATTTTGACACTTTACATAAACCATAAAAAATGACTTTTCATCGAAAAGACGTTTCGAAAACAACGATGTCTGATCAAATACACAAAGAATTATGACATTGTTATATAATGTCTGATCAAATACATGAAATTAAAATTATTAATTTATGCCATGAACGGACCATATTTTTACATATAAATATTATTACTATTTTCCTAACGAAATATAAGTTGTCGACAAAAAACAACCTAAGACCATCTTCAATGGTGTATCTTAGAGTCATGTGAGACCCACTAAATAGTTAAGATCTGAATCTTATATTTCTAATTTAAGATTTAGATTTTGCACTATACATGGGTTCCACTGCATACATGTCAATCCATTACTGATGTGTTTTTATTTTTTATTTTTTTTTAAACCAATTTTTCGTGAGATCTACTGAATAGTTAAAAGTTTTTATGGGTTTTTCTATTATTATATTAGAAGATGCTCTCATCCAACTAGTGTAGTAAACTTTTGTTTTTGGTCTTTAGCTTTGAGATGTGAGGAAGACTATGATTCTATACAACGTGGGCTAACAAATATGCTATGGGCTTCCACGAAACTAGGTTACTTATTTAATCTAATAAATCATCATTTAAACAATAATTATATATAAATCTCTAATTTCATTATTACAATCAATCAATACTTGCCAGCCATTTAAACAATATTAATATATTAGTTGCCGTGTCTTGTTAGGTTATATTTAAGAATAATGTCACAAAGAGCATTAGTGGGAACTTATAATTTTCCCAATCAATAAATTATAATATGTGTGTGTCATGTTCCATATGGTTATATAATTGAGTGGGTAAACATAATGTTGTCATTTATCTCAAAATCTTTTGCAAGCCCAAAAACATTTCTATAAATATATAAATACAAATATGCTCCAATCTTCTAAATATTTGGAAATTTTTTGAGCCATATAAATCAAAAGTCTATCTAAAAAGTAAAAGACAAAGATTTACTAAGACTAAAGATGTTAATCAGGACCACAAATTTAGTAAGATATTTATGTTTTATATTAGTGCTAAAAATTTCCCAAAAGCTTCCACCTGACCATGCAATATAAATAAATATAGTAATTTGAACAAGCAATATAAATAAATATAGTAATTTGAACAAGCAATATCAATAAATATAATTGATCCACAAGAAATTGATTTCGTATTCAAAAGTGAACGCAGCCCAACAAGACCTTTCACGAATTCAAGCGATTATTGTCGGAAATTTAAAATAACATTTCAAAACAATTTTACGAAAAAAACCCAATTGAAAATAGTTGACTTTGCTGCAAACCACCATTAAACTCCTGAAATAAAAATAGAAACGCACAAATTCCTAACATTTATAAAATAGATAAGAGGGATAATTACAAAATTACGCTATTTGAATTACATTTCACAGAACTACACTCTTTTAAAAATATTTCACAAAATTATACTTAAACACTAAAAATTAAATCCAAATAAACTATATCTACACAATCCTACCCCTTAATACTATACCCTAAACACTAATTAGCGAACCTAAATAATTTTTTTTTAATTTTGGCAATTTTTTAAAGGGTAAATCGATCTTTTTAAATTTGAAAGAGTGTAAATATGTGAAAAATTAAATTAGGTGTAGTTTTGTGAAGAAGGGGTTGAAAAAATGTAGTTTTGTGAATTCTTCTAGATATTATATAAGAAAAATGAGAAATTCCACAAAATAGCATGAAAAAATGTTTTTTTGGACAAAAATACCATAAACACAAAAATCTAATTTTAACATTTTATAACTTAATTTTTTTTATTTGGGTTCGCTATATACTGTTTAGGGTATAATATTAAAGGGGATAAAATTTAGTTTTGAGGGTTTCATGTTAATTTTGAAAGTTTTAACTTAATTTTAGTATTTTTGTCCAAAAAAACTTTTTAATTGTATTTAAAGAAAAAAAAAATTTGAAGGTATTTTTGTCAAAAAAAACTATTTTTCATGGTATTTTCGGAAATTGCCCAAAAAAAATCATGGACCGTATATATATAACATTTTCTGAACATTTAAACAATTTTCTCATCGATAAATGACAAAAAAACAGCTTTTTTCGTCAAACATTAACTGCGACGAGAACCATTTACGTTTTCTAATCACTTTCATCAAAACTCCGTATTTTTCCTTTTTTTAATAAAAATTACAAAAATTCGATTTATTCCTTTCTTTCCTTTTCTGTTGGGCTTAATTGATAGTATTAATTTTCTCTTCCATCTTTTTTTTTCTCCTTCTCTCTCGAGTTCTTGTTTTGGTAAGAGACTTGACAAAAGAATCAAACTTGCTGTTAAACCAGTCTGTATTCTTCGCTGGAATCTTCTCTCTTTTACGACTTCAGTATCCAAATATTTATTTTATTCAAAATAAAAATAAAACAAAAAATCCAAAATCTGAGTTTTTCAGTTTCTTGATCTATAGCCAATTCTTTGACTTATAATAAGCCTTTTCATGGGATCGTTACTTCTCTTGAATCTCTTGTCTTAAAAAGGTAATTTTTATTGTTCCCTTCTCTAAAAGTCTCCATCTTTGCTATAAAAAACCCTAGTTTCTCTCTCTCTCACATCTTGCTAAAATCTCACTGATTGGATTATTTTTCTTACCGATCTGTTCTGTTTCATGTCGGAATCTCAGGTTTTACTCAGTTTGGTCAAAATGGGTGTTGAAAAGTTCTTAACTTTGATCTTTATTTCAACGATCTCGTGTCTGTTCTGCATCTGCCATGGATTCACACCTCAAGACAATTACTTAATCAACTGTGGCTCACAATCCAATTCGACAGTCACGGGTCGTGTCTTCATGTCCGATAAGCTCTCCACGAGCTTACTCACATCTCCCAAAGAGATCCTCGCGACTCAAACCGGCTCCTCCTCCTCCGATATTTACCAGACGGCGAGAGTCTTCACCGGCGTCTCCGCCTACAAATTCTCCGTCGCGCGTGGCCGTCACTGGGTTCGTCTCCATTTCGAGCCTTTCGATTACCAAAGTTACCAAATGGGTTTGGCTAAATTCGCGGTTTCGTCGCAAACGCATGTTCTCTTGAGCGATTTCACAGTAGAGACTTCGAGAGTTGTTAAAGAGTACTCTTTGATTGTCTCCACGGATAATCTCGTCCTCACTTTCACTCCCTCGGGCGATTCTTTCGCGTTTGTGAATGCAATCGAGGTTATCTCCGTGCCCGAAACGCTGATCGCGTCTTCCCCTGCTCCTAAATTCGTTGGCGGTTCGGGAACGTTTCAGGAGAGTTTGTCTTCGCAAGCTTTCGAAACCGTTCATAGAGTTAACATGGGCGGTCCGCTCGTTACGCCTAACAACGATACACTCACTAGAACTTGGCAGCCCGACTCGAGGTTTCTCCTCGAGAAGAATCTAGCTAAGACTGCGTCTAAGATCGCGACGGTTAATTTTGTCGAAGGATATGCCACCGAAGAAACCGCGCCTAGGAATGTTTACGGTACTTGCACGGAGATGAACTCCGCGGATAATCCGAGTAGCAACTTCAATGTCACTTGGGAGTTCGAGGTCGACCCGGGTTTTCAATACTATTTCCGGTTTCATTTCTGCGATATCGTGAGCTTGTCTCTAAACCAGCTCTATTTCAATCTCTATGTCGACTCGATGCTAGCTGTTATGGATGTCGATCTTAGCATTTACGTGGATAATACATTGGCTGGTGCTTACTCTATGGATTTCGTCACGCAGGCGCCGAAAGGTACTAATAAAATCCGTGTTAGTATCGGTCCGTCGACCATTCACACGGATTATCCGAACGCTATTATGAACGGGTTGGAGATTATGAAGTTGAATAACTCTCGGGGTCAATTAAGCGCAGGGACGTTTGTGCCCGGCCCCGGTGGTGGTGGTTCGGGTACTAAGCAGAAGAGTGTTGGGTTGATTGTAGGTGCAACCGTTGGTCCTTTGCTCGCGTTAGTTTTGTTGGGAAGTTGCTTTGTGTTGTGTAAGAAGAGGAAACTCAAGCAAGACGGTCACTCCAAGACTTGGATGCCGTTTTCAATAAATGGGACTTCGATGGGAAGCAAAGGCTCTAATGGAACTACGCTTACGAGTATAAACACGAATGCTAATTACCGTATCCCCTTTGCAGCGGTTAAAGAAGCTACGAATAACTTTGACGAGAGCCGCAACATCGGTGTGGGAGGTTTCGGTAAAGTGTACAAAGGAGAGCTTAACGACGGCACGAGAGTTGCTGTGAAAAGAGGTAACCCGAAATCTCAGCAAGGGCTTGCAGAGTTTAGGACAGAGATCGAGATGTTGTCTCAGTTCCGTCACCGACATTTGGTTTCTCTGATAGGTTATTGCGACGAAAACAGCGAGATGATACTTATTTACGAGTATATGGAGAACGGAACTGTAAAGAGTCATCTTTACGGCTCTGGTCTTCCTAGCTTGACTTGGAAACAACGGATGGAGATCTGCATCGGCGCAGCTAGAGGATTGCATTACCTTCACACGGGCGACTCGAAACCCGTCATCCACAGAGACGTGAAATCCGCAAACATATTGCTCGACGAGAACTTCATGGCTAAAGTTGCAGACTTTGGGCTGTCTAAGACCGGACCCGAGCTGGATCAAACTCACGTGAGTACCGCCGTGAAAGGAAGCTTCGGGTATCTCGACCCGGAGTATTTCAGAAGGCAACAGCTCACTGAGAAATCCGATGTTTACTCCTTCGGTGTTGTTCTCTTCGAGGTTCTCTGTGCTAGACCGGTTATAGACCCGACACTTCCGAGAGAGATGGTGAATCTTGCGGAATGGGCGATGAAATGGCAAAAGAAAGGACAACTCGATCAGATCATCGACCAGTCTCTCCGCGGAAATATCAGGCCCGATTCGCTAAGGAAGTTTGCGGAAACGGGAGAGAAATGTTTGGCGGATTACGGAGTGGATAGACCATCTATGGGAGATGTGTTGTGGAATCTTGAATACGCTTTGCAGTTACAAGAAGCAGTCATGGCCGGAGAACCGGAAGATAATAGCACGAATATGATCGGAGAATTGCCGCCGCAGATCAACAATTTCAGTCAGGGAGAGACCAGTGTAATCCATCCGAACAACACCACGGGGCAGTTTGAGGAATCGAGCATTAACGATCTCTCTGGTGTTTCCATGAGTAAAGTGTTCTCGCAGCTTGTGAAATCCGAGGGAAGATAGAGGAGAGTTTAGGCAATGCAATGCCCAAAGAAAGTCGAAAGGTATGATCTTTTAACAGAAAGTAAGAAGCAAGCAAACATGTAACGCGGAATAAGCGTCGGGTCTTTGTCTGTTTCTAACTGTTCTTTTGTCGGGTTTTCGACAGTAATGATACTGAGTACTTGAGTTTGTATTTTATTGCAGATTTGAAGTTGTCTTATATTTATTTGTTCTTTCTTTTTTACTTAAGAATGTTTAACACTCTTGTTGTTGTTTCAATTGTATTTGTAAGTTTAGAAGTTAAAAACATAGTTTTCTTCATGTTCTTGTGATGGTTTGGTATTGATTTGGTCTGAGAAAATGTTTATTTCATCTTAATATTGTGATTTTGTAAAGAATTGGTCAAGATCCATTGGATTGTTTCTTTCTTTTACCTTCGGAATTGGTCATCTTTATGTTTTTTTTGGCTTGTATTTGACCATGTCTTGAAGGCTACAATTTGATTAATTATTTGTTTAGAGAATTCAAGCCAACACGTGGAAAAAACTATTTTAGGCATTTCCAAAAGCAACCTCAAAAGTCAAAAATTTAGTTTTCATGCATTACAAAACCGTTGCAAACCTCAAATTTGAAAGTTTCAATAGTGAAACCACAAATTTAATTATGGTAGACTATATAACGTAAAATGCATATTTCTTGGGGATGAAGATGTAAGAAAAATAACGTAAAATGCATGTTTCACACTCAGCTCAACCGAGTCCATGTCTTGATTCCTACTTGTCCTCGAGTCTTCAAAAGCAAGACACTCTTTAAGTTTGATGATAACTTGGGACATGTTTGGTCGTTTGGCCGAAGAAGGATTCGCGCATGACATAGCCACTTCAAGAGCTTTCCATATAGACCGTGGCTCGTAATTATCTTGAAGTTTAGGATATACTATTTGATTAGTATCTCCTTTCTTAATCACAAATTTCACCCATTACTCTTTGATTTGTAATCATCTCTAGTAGTAAGATCCCAAAACTATAGATATCACTCTTCTCGGACAACTCACTTGTTAAGTAATATCTGTTAAGATAAGAAGATGATATGTTATTCATAAGTATTTTTCAATTCTCTAACCACTTAAAAAGGAGAGAAAATCTAATTAAGACATGATATGGTAAGTTGATATACTTACTCAGGATCAAGATATCCCAATGTACCAGCAACTACTGTTGAAACTTGAGATTGGCCTCCACCAACTTGAAATGATCTCGATAGCCCAAAATCCGCAATTTTGGCTTTGAAATCGCCATCCAACAATATATTCGCACTTTTGACATCTCTGTGCACCATTGATGGCTTGCACCCAATATGTAAATATTCTAATCCCATGGCAGCCTCAATGGCTATCCGTAGTCGAGTACCCCATTTTAAAACAGAGCCACCGTGTTTTCCTACATCACAATTTGATGAGTATAAACTTTAGTAATAGTTATATACATTACTAAACTCCAATTTACTAACTTTGAGAGGAAATAAACTATAACTTTAAGTTATATGAGTATAAACTTAAAAGTTTAGTGTAAAACCAAAACCATAAATTTAAAAGTTATATATTTACCTGATAGTTGTTGATGTAAGTCTCCATTATACATGTATTCGTAGATGAGAGCAAATTGATCTTGTTCATCGCAATACCCAACAAGACTTACCAAATTTATGTGGTGAACCCTCAAAAGAAATTCAACCTTATCAATAATGTAAAAACAAATACACAAAAACAAGTTTAGTTCAATATATTTATTTCATTATTATCAAATATTACAATATATTACTAACTTCTCAAGAAATTTATACCTCTGCCTTGAATTCTTTATAACCTTGTGTCGATGTTTAGGATAGCAGTTTCACAGCTACTTGCTCTAAACTATTTAGATCACCAAGATAAACAATTCCAAATCCTCCTTTGCCTAGAGGTTTTTGCAAGTTTTTAGTCATTTCTAAAACTTCTGAATAAGTAAACCTTATTCGTTTTGTCTTGATCCATGGTTCAGATTTATTCCCTGCATTAAACATTTGCAAGTGTATAAAAGCTGAAAATAGGCGTGATATGTATATATATATATCGAGACAGAGATCTAAAGTCTTTTTGGAAATTATAATTTCTTATACTTGATGAGATTTTCTTTATCAAGACGAAGAGGAGAATCATCACGAGAGCTATAGAAGCAATGGAAGCAACCGTTGCAACAATTGTCACTAGAAATTTCTTCTTTGTCTTATCTATACATGTACTAGACATACAAAGATTTTTGTTTCCAATGACACTACAAAAAATAAGAGTTCATATAGTTAAGATATTATTGACCCATTTTTTTAAGGTTGGGATATGGTAAGTTATAGAGTAAAAATAATGTGAAAATCTTTCTTACTATAACTTTAGACATTCCCTTTCTCTATCGCGAAGAGCTTGGGGAACTGAACCGTTAAGATTGTTCCCGCTCAAGTTTCTGTTTGAAGTAGACGAAAAAATTCTTATTGTTGATTTTTGTGAACATAATTAGAAATAAACTGATCAACTCTATTACATGACTAGCAATGATTTCATAGAGCACCATTCCGTTCAAAGTGTTATTTGGCAAATCCCTAAGATGTCAAAAACATTAAACCATTATATTCTCAATGCACATATATATGTAAATATCGGCTTTAAGTAATGAACAATGATTGTACTTACAAACTTTCTAGATGAGTAAGATTCTGAAATTCAGATACTATGATCCTAGTCAAACCACTTAAGATAAATTTCTAGTCATCAAAAGTATATATCATAAGTTTATATTAAATATGTTATAATATATATTATAACTAGTATATCAAATAATCTTACAAGGAAGTTATTCTAGGTGCAGCTGAAATATCAGTGATGTTACAGTTAATCCATCCCACATAAATTGACTAGGGACGCATGGATCTCCTTGCCAACTGATTCTATTCAATCCATACGCCGATTTGATGTTCTTCATAGCAACCACTTAAGAATAATATTTGATGAACCATCAATGCAACAAATTACTACGAAAATGGAGTTATTTATATATTTTTGGTACCTTCATTTTCACTTGTCTCAGATTGAGGAAGCTGAAGAACAGAGTAAACTTCGAATGCATTAAGGAGAGGTGGAAGTGTCGATTTTCGAGTTTTTACCAGCTCCATGCGGCATATACCACCTTTACATTCCCTAGGAATTGTGGTAAGCATAGTTTGTATCTCAAGATATTTAGGACTAAAAGGTTGAGTATTAATAGTTTCAGTCGAATTCTCTAGTGTCATTGGCTTTTACGACTTGAATCTCAGCGAAATGTCTATACAAGTAAATTTGATCATCGAGATTCTCCAAGCTCCAATTTATCATTAACGACATGGTGGAATTTGTTGGTGTCGCGGCCACCTTAAGCGCGCCTTGTGGTGGATCATAGTGATTTTTGTTGGAGACATTTTCCGTTGTTGATATTTGTGTCCATTCTGTATCAAAATATGGAATCCATGTTCGATCATAAACATCCTTCGGGTACCTATCAGAACACATAATCTTTCTCTTAGTATTGGTAAAAGTCATTACACTCATATGTATCATATTGATGTAGCCTAACTATAGTCGGATAACCACGAATTATTTCTATCTTATTATATAAAACATGGATTCAAAAGTTAATAAATCACAAGATCGTGAAATGTGTCAATCAAGCTTTATATAATAAGGAATGTTATCTTCTACGTTTTGCAGCTTTTCTTACAATACTTTACTATTATTCAGTTTTTATCTAGTTTTTGTTTTTGATGATCAATAAAAGATAACAGAGCTTGACCAAGAAAAGTTAACGAACGGTTTTTTTATATTCATATGTCTCTGGCAGATTTATCAAGATTTTAACAAATAATCTTACAATTATTCTAACATTTTGAGTATTTTTAGAATCAATATACACTATTACTATCTTTTTTTACATCAATAAAATATTTTATCTTTTTTACATCAATGCAATATTACTATCTTATAAGCTTCTTCTTCTACTTACGGTAACAATGTAATATATAGATTAGTTATGGTTTAAAGTTGAATGCGTACCGAAGAAGAGTGGTTGAATTGCTAAGATACATACGAAAGTTAAGCTTGAGAGAACCAGAAGTAGCTATATAAGTATCATTCGCCAAGGGTCTTAGCTCCAAAGTTGATATCATTGGTGTAGTTGACCCCGTCTTAACAAGACAAATTTGCAAAGAGTTTGATCTTGGGATGTGAATGATCTCCTTACCTAAGCCAGACGGTTCCTTTTGCATATCTATTGTTATCCACTTATTAGGACCTATGTACATATCAAACTCCGGGCTAACATTAAGCCCGTCAAAGTTTCCATATAAAAACATAGCTCTAATAAGATAGTTTCCTCCTTTTGCGACCTTAATATCGTAGCATTTTCGTATTCCATCTGGAAAATACCGTAAGGTAGAGTAGGGTTTTAGGTTTTCCAATGCAAGGTTTTTCGGGATTATTCCGATCTTTCCAATTTGGATGAAATTTTCGTCTGATGAGTATTGTATTTCGTTCTCCGGTTCTATATAAGGAGACTCGCTTAAAGGTAGTCCACAGTCTAAATTGATAAAACCTGTCAAGAAATGAAACGTATGATATGAACACATGAAATAAAAAAAAGTGTTGGGTGATGCATGTGTATATAGAATAATGGTAACACTATAATAAGATTAGTCTAGTGAAAAATAAAAGTGAAATACTTTGCTTACTCTCTTGTGTTTGTGGTTTAACAAGATGAATGGTGGCAAAAGCTCCTAACCAAAACAAGGCCAACGAAGTTCCAAGAGGATTCTTCATATCACAGGGCACTAAAATTACTAAAGCAAGACCAACGAACGTAAGTATATGATAGGGTGAATTGGCATTTTCACTACAAGAATCTGCGCAAATTACCACGAAAAATTTACAACGATTTTAATCGTCGTAAATTTACGACGACATTACGACGATTTTTGTAATTGTCGTAAACTTTACAACGATTAAAATCGTCGTAAATTTACGACGATTTTACAACGATTTTCCGAATAAACACAAAATCGTTGTAAATTCGTCGTAAATTTACAACGATTTAACGACGTTTTGGTTTATAAGAATATTTCGTCGCTAAATCGTTGCTAATTTACAACGAATTTACAACTTCTGATTTTGGGACATTTTAACAACAATTTAAAGACATTTAATCTGGTAGTTGAAAACGTGTATTTACTGTTGCACCTAATTATTTACAACTTTCATTTTAGTCGTTAAATCGTTGTAAATCCCTTGTTAAATTATGAATTGTTGTAAATTAATAGTTAATTTCCTTGGTAAAAAGTTGGAAAATTTTAAAAAATCCTATAAATACCTCCTCATCTTTCACCTTAAATCACACCTTCAATTTTATATCTCTCTCACATACAAAAAAAAACTTTTTTTATAAAAAAAAAATGTCCGGAGGCGATATTTACGAAATCCGAAAATGGATGTACATACATCGAGGCGATGACGAATCGGTGACACGGGAGTTCCTCGACGGGGTTGAAGTATTCATGCAGCAAGCCACAAATCTACCTGTCACTATCGAAAGCGGTAAGATGTTTTGTCCTTGTATCAAATGCGACAATAGACGGTTCATTTTGGTTGAAAATGTTTAGAAGCATTTGTTAAATAGAGGATTTACACCACAATATTATATATGGTTTCAGCATGGAGAAGATTATTGTGGTAATGTTGCTAGTAGTAGTAATTATCATCAGGAATTTGTAGACTATGACCAGCATGTAGAAAATGAGTATGATTATTATAATTTTCATCATGATCATGGAAATGAACCAGATAGGATAAATGACATGGTTAGCGATGCATTTCGTCCTGAAGTTGCATCTGATGGAAATTTAGTTGAAGAACCTAATTTAGATGCTAAAAAATTCTACGACATGTTAAATGCGCAAATCAACCAATATATGATAATTGTAGAGAAGGGCACTCTAAATTGTCATTAGCTGCTAGAATGATGAATATTAAAACAGACCATAACTTATCTGAGGTTTGCATGGATGATTGGGCTTCATTGTTAAAATAATATCTACCCTCTGATAATTTAGCTGCTGAAACGTTTTATGAGGTTAAAAAATTGGTTATCAGTCTTGGTCTTCCGTATCAGTCAATTGATGTTTGTGTAGACAATTGTATGATATATTGGAAAGATGACGACATTCTTGAGGAATGTCGTTTTTGCAAAAAACCAAGATATAGGCCAGAAGGAGTAGGTCGGAAGAGGGTACCGTACCAGAAGATGTGGTATCTGCCTAAAACAGACAGGCTACAAAGGATGTATCACTCGGAGAGCACAACATCTTCGATGAGGTGGCATGCAGAACATACACAGAAGCTTGGAGAGGTGACCCACCCATCAGATGCGAAAGCATGGAAACACTTTAACTCGGTTTACCCCGATTTTGCTAGACGAAAAGGTAACGTCTACCTTGGTCTATGTACGGATGGATTTAGTCCATTTGGTATGCCAGGTAGGCAGTATTCTTTATGACCCGTCACCGTCACCCCTTATAACCTCCCACCAGAGATGTGTATGCAAAAGAAATTTTTATTTCTGAGTATTTTAGTCCCTGGACCTAAACATCCAAAAAGATCCCTTGATGTTTTTCTACAGCCTTTGGTGGAAGAGTTGAAGGAGTTATGGCACACTGGAGTAAGGACTTACGATTGTTCGAGGAAACGGAATTTTACAATGCGTGCAATGCTTTTATGGACGATTAGCGACTTTCCCGCTTATGAAATGTTGTCGGGCTGGACTACACACGAACGACTCTCTTGTCCTTACTGCATGCATCGTACTGACGCCTTCCAATTGAAGCATGGAAGGAAAACTAGCTGGTTCGATTGTCACCGTCAGTTTCTTAGTCTGCGCCACCCTTACCGGAAAAACAAACGAATGTTTAAAAATAACAAAGTTGTTCGTTATCCTCCACCGGTGTATTACACGGGCGAACAAGTTGAGGCGCATATGGATCATTATTGTGCGAATTACACAGTTCCCCAAGGAGGAAACTGGCATGTCCCGTCTAATCTGCCTGATGGTTATCTTACGGAACACAATTGGCATAAGAAAAACATTTTCTGGGAGCTTCCATACTAGAAAAATCATTTACTCCGACACAATCTTGACGTGATGCACATAGAGAAGAACTTTTTCGATAACATTATGAACACTCTTTTGAATGTGCAGGGAAAGACAAAAGACAATTTTAAATCACGTCTTGACTTGGCTGAGATATGTGCGAGATCCGAATTGCACATTGATAAAGACGGAAAAGCGCTAGTACCTATATTCAGATTATCGAGTGCAGCGAAGACGTCGTTGTTCCGGTGGGTGATCTCGAAGTTAAGTTTCCCGATGGTTTTGTTTCTAATCTTTCTCGGTGTGTAGATGGTAGTAAATTCACAGGTATGAAAAGTCACGATTGTCATGTGTTCATGCAACGACTGCTACCATTTGTCTTGGTCGAACTTGTTCCACAAAATGTGCACGAAGCAATTGCTGGTACGTAATGTTTAATTAATTAATAAAATATTTCATAACTGAATATATCGTAATACGTACGTTTGATTTAATTTATGTAGGTGTTGGGTTGTTCTTTCGTGATCTTTCCACAAGAACGCTGAACGATGAAGTAATAAGACAACTCGACGAGAACATTCCTCTCATTTTGTGCAATTTGGAGAAGATATTTCCCTATCATTTTTTGATGTTATGGAGCACCTACCAGTACATCTCCCACACGAAGCAGAACTAGGGGGCCCGTTCACTTCCGATGAATGTACCCTTTCGAACGATTTATGAAACATCTAAAAGGGAAGGCGAAGAATCTAGCTAAAGTCGAGGGTTCAATCGTTGCTGGTAGTATGACAGAGGAGACGTCTCACTTTACGTCGTACTACTTTGCACCAACCGTGAGGACACGTAAAAGAGCGCCAAGGAGATATGATGACGGAGACATTCAAACAACGTACTCGGTGGAAGGAGTACCTGACATATTTTGTCCCATTGGTCGGCTTAGCGGACGCATAAAAGAGGTTTGGTGGAGCAACGAGGATGAAATTCATTGTGCCCACACGTACATTGTATTTAATTGCGATATTGTTACTCCATGGGAAAGGTAAAATTAAATGTTTTTTAATACTCTTTCATTACAACACTCATAAAATATTGCTTACTTATGATATTTTCATATAGTATCTTCGTCGAACAAGTTCAAAAAGGGATTCCGGGGATATCTGAAGATGAGCTCGATTCCCCTAAAACTCAACACTTTGTGATGTGGTTGCAAAGACAGGTATATGAAAATATCGAATATGAAATTACATATCAACATAATATATTTAAACAAAATTAATTTTGCTTTCTGCAGATTGAGTACGAGGACGAATCTTATCCGGTGTGGTTCCACGAGATGCTACAACGTCCCCTTGCGAAGATTCGGACATCGCCAATGTATTTTACAAGAGGTTATGCTTTCCACGCGTACGAGTACGTCCGACATCGAACAAGTGTTAACTACGGTGTTTGTGTTAGAGGAGACATTGATTTCTACGGAATCATCCAAGAAATCATAGAAATAACGTTTCCGGGTTGCTCATGTTGAAGTGCGTACTCTTCAAGTGCGAGTGGTTTGATCCTACGATCGAAGAGGTGTACGAATCAACAAGTCTGGGATCGTTGATGTCAATAAGAATAGAAGATACAACAAGTTCGAGCCTTTCATACTTGCATCGCAAGCTGAGCAAGTAAGCTTCATTCCTTATCCGCGTCTTAAGTCCACATGAATACATTGGCTATCCGTCATCAAAATTGCCCCGAGAGGGTACATAGTCAGGGAAGAAGAATCAGCACTCCAGAATGACACGTCCGTCGATATTCTTTCGCCAGAACTAAACACGGACATGGTCTTACTCGTTGATCCAAATAATAGGGAAGCTGAAGAGGTGAATGAGGACGAAGAAGAAGTCGAAGAGACTGACGAATTTGATGAATCTGACTCCGAGGACGAACATGAGTCTGCTGATGACTCCGAGTAATAAATAAGTTGTTTGTTTAAATGTAAAATGAAAATTAAATATTTTAATTTTTTTTTTATAAAATAAATTAACAATCGTCGTAAATTCGTGGTAAATTTCTGACTTTTTTTGTATTTTACACAAATCGTGGTAAACTCGTTGTAAATTTACCACGAATTTACGACGATTCCCACAAAATCGATGGAAATTCGTGGTAATTTAACAACGAATTTACGACCAAACATGAAACTCTAAACGTCAAATCCTCAGGAGTTTTGTTTGTACGAGGTTGTCAACGTCAACGATTACCACGATTTTACAACGATTTAGAAAGTAATCGTCGTTAAATCGTGGTAAAATTACCACGATTTTACAACGGTTTTTTATATAAACCTCTAAACCCCAAACATTTTCAAAAGTATGTCTTATATTACGTACAAACACTCATTAAGACTTCTAAAGTTAATGAATAACTATACAAAACAATGTTAAAATTGCTTATCAATAAGTTTTGTTACATATTCTTAAAATTTATAAAGTTTAAGATAAAATGTACTATATATATTGTGCTTAATATGTATATATGTTCTAATTTTATCAAAACTTGTTTTTTGCAATCATACGACTTAGTATGATTTCATATGCATACAATACCATAATTATATTCAACATGAAGTCAAATGGCAGATGAATTTCAGCGAAATCCATTTAGTGTAATGAATCGTCGTAAATTCGTGGTAATTTCACAACGAATTTACGACGATTCCCACAAAATCGATGGAAATTCGTGGTAATTTAACAACGAATTTACGACCAAACATGAAACTTTAAACGTCAAATCTTCAGGAGTTTTGTTTGTACGAGGTTGTCAACGTCAACGATTACCACGATTTTACAACGATTTAAAAAGTAATCGTTGTAAAATCGTGGTAAATTTACCACAATTTTACGACGATTTTATTTTCATCATTCCCAAAACGCGGCAAACCAAAACGATCCAAAACGTTTGAATTTTTTTTTACAACGATTTTACGAGGAATCGTCGTAAATTTACGACAATTTTACGACGATTGCTTATACTATATATAGTCGACCACATTTTTTATTTTCTCTCATTCTCTCTAAATCTCTCTCTCTAAAATTTTCTCTCTCTAAAATTCTTAAACACTCTACAACTTTCACTCTCTTTCAACATCCCCAAAGGTAAATATATTTAATATATGTGTTTTAAAACCGGATTTTAAAATTAGTTTTAGGATTTGGAATTTAGTTTTAGGATTTGGAATTAGTTTTAGGCTCGGATTTTAGTTTTAGGATTCAGATTTTAGATTTATGTTCAGAACATATAATTAATTATTAAAATACTTAATGTTTAGTTTTTAAAATACTTAAAATTTATTATTTAACATAATTAATTATTAATCTTAGTTTTTAAAATACATAATTAATATTAAAATACTTAATGTTTAGTTTTTAAAATACTAATGTCATTAAAATACTTATATAATGTTTAGTTTTTAAAATACTTAATAATTTTTAAATACTTCATGTTTATTATTTAAATATTTAATGTTTTTTTGGCAGGTACTTATCCATGGCTCCTATGAGAGGAAAGACCTTACCTCCGGACTACATGCAGATGTTGGCGGAGAGGAGGGTTTCCCGGGAAGCTACGGGTTCCGTTGAGGCTTCAGCTTCCAGGTCATCGCCTGTCCACAGCGGGACGTCCGTCCAAGGCGAGCAGCTTCCTCCTCCTCATGTGCCGCCGCCGACGACGCAGATCCGTACAAGTCTGCGGACACTTACTGGTAAGTTAAAATTCATTTGTTAATTATTTTAATATTTTATATTTTTTGATTTTTTAATATATTAATAAATCAATTAATGTTTTTTTCAGGTTCAAGTACGACAACCAGGTCTCGCGTTATATCGCGGACATAATCAAATGATACTTCACCGAGTCGCATCCCAATTGGAGCAAGACACCCGGCCACTTCAAGAGAACGTGGTTCAAATGTTTCGCGGTAATGTTCTTATTTAATTTCAATTAAATTTATTTATTTAACTTTAAATTTTTTATTATATATTACTCTCGTAAACGTAACTTTGCTAATGTTATATATATAATTTCTCATATTTTGCAGCAAAAGTGACATTGGGATGTCTCGATCAACGAGACCGTGAGGACGGAGTTCAACAAGACGACGAAATTTCGTCTCGTCAACATGGTCGGAAGGATAAGTGGAGAGTCGTCGGCGACGCGGGGAAGCCAGTATATCTCTCGGTCGCGGTCTGGGACGGCTTGAAGAAATACTGAACGGACGGACACTATGCGACCGTAGCTGAGAAGTGTTCCACCTCCAGGAACGCGAAGCTACCTGACGGGACGCCGAAGCAGATGACTCACACGTCCGGACAAATCCCGTTCGCGGGTCGGGCGCACGAAATGGTAAGTCTTTCTTACTTACTCTTTCAATTTTTTTTTTATTTTCAAATTATTAATCTTATACTAATGCGCATGTTTTTATTATTTGTTTGTAGGTCAAGCAGTTGGGTCACAAACCGGACGTCAATGTGCACAAGAAAAAGACCGACGAGTTCGTTGACTCCCATTCCAAGCGGATATTCAACGACCTTGAAGCTCGGAAGACGGAGATCGAAGCTCAGCGATCTCAGAGATCCCCGGGAGGCACTCAATATCCTGACGAGCCGCTTACTACCGCCGAGCTCGATCAAATATATCGTGAGGTAAAATTTTACTCTAAAATTTTCTCTCAAAATTATTTTTTAAAACATTCATTTACTAATTGTTTAATTTTATAGGTTGCTCCTAAGAATAAAGGACGTGTTCTAGGCATGGGATCCATGCAGGACGTCCCACTTGCTCCTACCTCTTACCGATCTCAGGCTGACATGGAGGCTGAGATTCAGAACCTGCATGCGACTCAGGTGAAGAACATGGGGTTCTACAACAGCATGCTGACGGTGCTTTCTGCATCTAACCCGGAACTACTTCTGGCAATGCAGACACATCCCGACCGCCCGTTGGCTGATCAGGCTGGAACAAGCAACGTCGATCCCCAGAACGCGACGCAAGACTATTTCGGGATTGATTTCAACCTAGGCGACTAATTTTTTTTTTTTGTATTTTGAAATTGTAAAAAATATTTTATTAATATAAAATATAATTTTTTTTATATATAATTAGGGACGATTTTACGACGATTCATTAAATCTATATATCTTAAAATCGTCGTAAAATCGTCCCTACTTTGCGACGATTTTACGTCGAATATAAAAATTTTCAATTTATTATAATTAAAAATTTACAACCAAATATTCGTAGTAAAATCGTTGTAATGTTTACGACGATTTTACAACGAATATTTTGCCACGAATTTACGACGAATTTGGTTCGTCGTAAAATTTACCACGATTTTACGACGATTTGGTTTTTACTTCGATCGATTAACGACGAAATTGAAATCGTCGTTAAATCGTGGTAAACTGCGTTTTACCACGATTTTACAACGATTATGGTCGTTGTTAAAGTCGTGATTTCTTGAAGTGTTTGGACCATTTTTTGACAAATAATTAAAAACAACACCATTTACTATTTACAATTCCAAACCAGACCATATGACCCACACAGTTTCATTATTCACGTCAAGTGGAGATTACAAAAAGGGGTATATATTTCGCGTATATTACTGTCATGTTTTTTGGGTAATTTTCTTGGATCCACACCATAAAAAGAGTATATTTTGTGGGTAATTTTCTTAAATTTAATTTTAGCACATTTAATAATTACAGAAACCTTCCCCGATTCTCCGTCTTCTTCTTTTTCTTCTTCTTATTGTTCGACTTTCAACTGAGCATTAAATATTCATGACATGAATATATATCAAATATATACATATAGAAAACAAATTTATTATGTAGTGAGAAAACATTTAATGTTGTTTTCTCTCTCTTTTTTTTTCTCTTCTCTCTCCACTCACGTTTCTTCTTCATTTTCTTTTTTCTTTTCATTTTTTTTTTCTTTCTTTATTTCTCTCACTTCTCTATATTTCTTTGTTTCCCTCTCTTCACTTTTCTATCTATTCTTTTACACTTATCTCACATCTTATTAGACAAAAATCACAAATTCAATCAATAGCTAAATTTGTAAGGTTAGAGGGTGAATCGGAATATTGTACATCGTACAATATTATTTATATGTACAAACGAATAACTAGATAATATGATTGCACAACTGATTTATACACTTTGTACAGTGGATACTGAACTGTACAAACTATGTATATACACCTTAATGTTATTCGTATGTACTATCTAGTGGATAATTTGACTATCCACTGTAATGGACAACATGATTGTACAATTGATTTGTACATTTTGTACGGTGGATACTGAACTGTACAACTATGTATGTACACCTGAATGTTATTCGTTTGTACTATCCAGTGGATAATTTGACTATCCACTGTAATGGACAACATAACTGTACAATTGATTTGTACATATTGTACGGTGGATACTGAACTGTACAACTAAGTATGTACACCTGAATGTTATTCGTTTGTACTATCCAGTGAATAATTTGACTATCCACTGTAATAGACAACATGACTGTACAAATTGAATAACATTAAGGCGTATATACATAGTTTGTACAGTTCAGTAGTATCCACCGTACAGAGTGTACAAATCAGCTGTGCAATCTTATTATCTAGTTATTCGTCAGTTACCCACTAGTCTGGTCGCATTAAATTCTCTGCGACCACTCTCTCTCCGCATTAAATTATCTGCGACCACTCTCTCTCCGCATTAAATTCTCTGGATTTTTAAGTCACTTTTATATGTATATAAGCATATACATATATGGATTGTATATCACCAATCGATATACCCCCAATCGTCTTTTCTCAAATCCACTAACTATTCTATTACACATTATTATTTTTCCACTGTATCTCACAAAATCTGTATTAGAGTAGGTAGCCCCCACAAGCCTATTTGACAATAATAAATAGTAAATGGTCCTAAATTTAGGTATATTTATAAAAATGGTCTAAACAAACAATTATTCCTATATGATATATGGTGGTATACGAGCAACTAGCTTGGAATAATGTGTAGCAACGGACCAGGTCAAAAGTCAAAACCTTATTGAAAAAAATGTGTGATAATATAATAAGTGAGATAAACAAGTGAGCAATGTTGTCTTTTAGTGCAACTTCACTGTCGCATAATGATAAATATAATAGGCAAGTAGCGTGGAAGAAAGTCAATGCATGACGTACGAATGACTAGGTCGTATGTAATAATTAAGTATGTCGAAAAAATAAGTTTCATTACATAGTTTAGATTGGCTTAAATTCCCATTATGTTGTTCTCATTCCTGATTATATAATATAATTATATAAGCGACTTGCATGCTTAAATTTCTTTTTTGATTTAATAAAGAATGCTTATCCTTTTTTCTCGAAGAACTTGTCAATGCCAAAAATTATTGAGCTTTCGTACGTAGTCGCTGTTCACTACAAGAATCTGCGCATACAACAACGAAAATTTTACAACGATTTTGGTGAATTTACAACGATTGATGCAATCGTCGTAAAGTCGTCGTAAAGTTTACAACGATTTTGTTTGTCGTTATGTTACGACGATTTAACGACAATTTGCCGAAGATACACGTAATCGTCGTTTAATCGTCGTAAATTTACAACGATTTAACGACATCTTGGTTTAAAAGAAAATATCGTCGCTGAATCGTTGCTAATTTACAACGAGTTTACAACTTCTGATTTTGGGACATTTTAACAACGATTTGAAGACATTAATAATCTGGTAGGTGAAAACGTGTATTTACTGTTGCACCTAATTATTTACAACTTTCATTTTAGTCGTTCAATCGTTGTAAAATCGTTGTAAATCCCTTGTTAAATATGAATCGTTGTAAATTAGTAGTTAAATTTCCTTGGTAAAAAGTTGGGAAATTTTTAAAAATCTTATAAATACATCCTCATCTTTTACCACAAATCACACCACCAATTTTATCTCTCTCTCACATACGAAAAAAACTCTTTTTAAAAAAAAAAAAATGTCCGGAGGCGATATTTACGAAATCCGGAAGTGAATGTACATACATCGAGGCGATGACGGATCGGTGACACGAGAGTTCCTCGACGGGGTTGAAATATTCATGCAGCAAGCCACAAATCTACGATCACTATCGAAAGCGGTAAGATGTTTTGTCTTTGTACCAAATGCGACAATAGACGATTCATTTTGGTTGAAAATGTTTGGAAGCATTTGTTAAATAGAGGATTTACCCCCCAATATTTTATATGGTTTCAGCATGGGGAAGGTTATTGTGGTAATGTTGTTAGCAGTAGTAGTAATTATCATCAGGAATCTGTAGATCATGATCAACATGTAGAAAATGAGTATGATTATTATAATTTTCATCATGATCATGGAATTGAACCGGATAGGATAAATGACATGGTTAGCGATGCATTTCGTCCTGAAGTTAACACTGTTGCATTTTCATCTGATGGAAATTTAGTCGAAAAACCTAATTTAGATGCTAAAAGATTCTACAACATGTTAAATGCTGCAAATCAACCAATATATGATAATTGTAGAGAAGGGCACTCTAAATTATCATTAGCTGCTAGAATGATGAATATTAAAACAGACCATAACTTATCTGAGGAGTGCATGGATGATTGGGCTGCATTGTTAAAAGAATATTTACCCTCAGATAATTTAGCTGCTGAAACATTTTATGAGGTCCAAAAATTGGTTATCAGTCTTGGTATGCCGTATCAATCAATTAATGTTTGTGTAGACAATTGTATGATATATTGGAAAGCCGACGACATTCTTGAGGAATGTCATTTTTGCAAAAAGCCAAGGTACAGGCCAGAAGGAGTATGTCGGAAGAGGGTCCGTACGAGAAGTTGTGGAATCTGCCTATTACAGACATGCTTCAAAGGATGTATCAATCGGAGAGGACAACTTCTTCAATGAGGTGGCATGCAGAACATACACAACAACCTGGATAGGTGACCCACCCATCAGATGCGAAAGCGTGGAAACATTTTAACTCGGTATACCCCGATTTTGCTAGGCGAAAAGGTAACGTCTACCTTGGTCTATGTACATATGGATTTAGTCCATTTGGTATGTCAGGTAGGCAATATTAATTGTGGCCCGTCATCGTCATCGTCACCCCTTATAACCTCCCACCAGATATGTGTATGCAAAGAGAATTTTTATTTCTGAGTATATTAGTCCATGGACCTAAACATCCAAAAAGATCCCTTGATGTTTTTCTACAGCCTTTAGTGGAAGAGTTGAAGGAGTTATGGCACACTGGAGTAAAGACTTACGATTGTTCGAGGAAACGTAATTTTACAATGCGTGTAGTGCTCCTATGGACGATTAGTGACTTTCCCGTATATGGAATGTTGTCAGGCTAGACTACGCACAGACGACTCTCATGTCCTTACTGCATGCATCGTACTGACGCCTTTCAATTGAAGAATGGAAGGAAAACAACCTGGTTTAATTGCCACCGTCGATTTCTTAGTCTTCGGCACCCCTACCGGAAAAACAGACGAATGTTTAAGAAGAACCAACTGGTTCGTGGTCCTCTACCGGTGTATTTGACGGGCGAACAAGTTGAGGCGCATATGGATCATTACTTTGCGCATTACACTGTTCCCCGTGGAGGAAACTGACATGTCCCGCCTAATCTGCCTGATGGATATCTTACGGAACATAACTGGCATAAAAAAGCATCTTCTGGGTGCTTCCATACTGGAAAAATTATCTACACTGACACAATCTTGACGTGATGCACATAGAGAAGAACTTTTTGATAACATTATGAATACTCTTTTGAATGTGCAAGGGAAGACAAAAGACAATTCGAAATCATGTCTTGACTTGGCTGAGATTTGTGCAAGGAGTGAATTGCATATTGATAATGATGGAAAAGCGCCAATACCTATATTCAGATTATCGAGTGCAACGAAGGCATCGTTGTTCCAGTGGGTGGTCTCTGAAGTCAAGTTTCCTGATGGTTTTGTTTCTAATCTTTCTCGGTGTGTGGGTGGTAGTATTTTCACAGGTATGAAAAGTCATGATTGTCATGTGTTTATGCAACGGTTGCTACCATTTGTATTGGCGGAACTTGTTCCACAAAACGTGCACGAAGCAATTGCTGGTACGTAAATCTTAATTAATTAATATAGTATAAGTTTTCATTACTAAAATATATATGAAGTCATCAAGTTAACTTAAATTTTGTAGGTGTTGGGTTGTTCTTTCGGGATCTTTGCACAAGAACGCTAAACGAACATGTAATAACACAATTACATGAGAACATCCCACTTATTTTGTGCAATTTGGAGAAGATATTTCCCCCATATTTTTTTGATGTTATGGAGCACCTACCAGTACATCTCCCACATGAAGCGGAACTAGGGGGACCCGTTCAGTTCCGATGGATGTACCCGTTCGAAAGATTTATGAAACATATAAAGGGGAAGGCGATGAATCTTGCTAAAGTCGAGGGTTCAATTATTGCTGGTAGTATTACAGAGGAGACGTCGCACTTCACGTCGTACTATTTTGCACCTACTGTTAGGACACGTAAAAGAGCGCCAAGGATATTTGATGATGGAGGCATTCAAAAAGCGTACGCGGTGGATGGAGTGCCTGATATATTTTGTCCCATTGGTCGGCTTAGTGGACGCGTAAAAGAGATTTGGTGGAGTAACGAGGATGAAATCCATTGTTCCCACACGTACATTCTATTGAACTGCGATATTGTTACTCACTGGGAAAGGTAAATTTTTTGATATACTCTATGATTACTAGTAATCAAGTACATAAAAACACCACTTAATTATTATATTGTCATATAGTATGTTCGTCGAACAAGTTCGAGAAGGAATTCAGGGGATATCTGAAGAGGAGCTCGATTCCCGTAAAGCTCAACACTTTGTGATGTGGTTGCAAAGACATGTATATATAAATTATATATATATATATATATATATATATATGTTTTGACATTGCAGATTTTATCAACATTGATCACTACTGCAGATTGAGTACGAGGACGAGTCTTATCCGGTCTGGTTCCACGAGATGTTACAACGCCCCCTAGCAAAGATTACGACAACACCAATGTATTTTACAAGAGGTTATGCTTTCCACGCGTTCGAATACGGCCGACATCGAACAAGTGTTAATTACGGTGTTTGTGTTAGGGGTGACATTGATTTTTACGGAATCATCCAAGAAATCTTAGAGATAACGTTCCCCGGGTTGTTAATGTTGAAATGTGTACTATTCAAGTGCGAGTGGTTTGATCCTACGATCGGAAGAGGTGTTCGAATAAGCAACTCTGGGATCGTGGATGTCTATAAGAGTAGAAGATACAGCAAATTCGAGCCTTTCATACTTGCATCACAAGCCGAGCAAGTAAGTTTCATTCCTTATCCGCAAACTAAGTCGACGGGGATAAACTGGTTATCAGTCGTCAAAATTGCACCAAGAGGATACATAGTCAGGGAAGAGGAATCATCCCTACAGAATGATACACCAATCGATATTCCGTCGCCATAATTAAGCACGGACGCTGTCTTCCTCGATGATCCACATAATAGGAAAACTGAAGAGCTGAACGAAACCGAAGAGGAAGCCGAAGAAACAGACGAATTTGATGAAACTGACTCCGAGGACGAAGAGGAAAATGTTTCTAATGATGATTCCGAGTAGTTTATAAGTTTTTTTTAGTTAAAATAAAGCCATTTATTTTTTTTAATAAAAATCGCAAAAATCGTCGTAACTTGGTTGTAAGGTTACAAGGAATTTACGACGATTAGTGCTGAACCCCGTAAATTCGTTGGACCGTTACAACGAATTTACGACGATTTGCTAAATACGAGGTTTAACACTTTGTTTGATACGAGGTTTGACATTTGTTTATTACGAGGTTCCAAGAAAAATCGTCGTAAACTAGTTGTAACTTTCCAACGAATTTACGGGGTTCAGCATTAATCGTCGTAAATTCCTTGTATCCTTACAACGAAGTTACGACGATTTTTGCTAAACCCCTAAACCCTAACCGATTTAACTTAGTTAACGTACTATTAGGCCTCATAGAATGGAATATATACTTACAAATAAGTAAAAGAACCTCAAATAACTTTTTCCAAAAAAAATAAATACATTTTTCTAATTTTCTATACTTTAAGTTTGAATGTATTAAATGTTGTGTCATATGTATACAAGTTATCACATATGATTTTTTTTTCTTTCTTGTCAATCCAATGGTTTAATACAACGTTAGATACGAGTTTTACAATCTATATATTCCTAAGACATTATTTATGAAGTGATTTTTGTCAAAAGTCCTTGGTGTCAACACCACAATGACTTTCAGCAAATTAATTGTGACATAGCAGAAGAGATCTTTAACAACCAATGAAAAATGTGACATGGAAAAAACATTTATTAATAGAAAAACAATGAAAAAGGCTTTTAAATCCCAATAATTACATATCAATAAAAAATTTCAAAAATCATTTATGGAAAAACAAATGAAATAATAAATAATTTAGAATATAAATTCTAATTTTTTATAAAAAATATAGAGTACACCGAATATAGAAAATCCCTAAGACATTATTTATGAAGTGATTTTTGTCAAAAGTCCTAGTTGTCAACACCACAATGAGTTTCAGCAAATTAATTGTGACATGACAGAAAAGATCTTTAACAACCAATGAAAAATGTGACATGGAAAAAACATTTATTAATAGAAAAATAATGAAAAAGGCTTTTAAAGTCCAATAATTACATATCAATAAAAAATTTCAAAAATCAATTATGGAAAAACAAATGAAATAATAAATAATTTAGAATATAAATTCTAATTTTTTATAAAAAAATATAGAGTACACCAAATATAGAAAAATATTAAAAAATTATTGGTTAAAAAATTCAAAACGCATTAAATTTTTCAATCAAAAATTAAAAATTTAAAACAATAAACAAATGAAATAAAATACTCTTTAAAACCACAATTATTATGAAATAAATAGAACAATAAATCTCAGTATTAAATAGGAATGAACGTTAAACGTCACCACAACCCTATAAATATTTACCGCATATTAAGGGTGAACCGGATCTAGATATCCGGTATTTTTAAGATATCCGGATTCGCATGTGCCTAAATCCTTAAAAAATGACCCGAATTTAGATCCATTAGACGGATATTCGGTCAAGAAATACCCGTTGACTTCTGAAGGATATTCGAATCCTATTTTGTGAGTATTTTTATAAATATATTTTTACTAAAACTAAATGAAGTTGAAATAAAAAAAAAGTAAAACAAATTATAAATATTTTTATATCAAACCTTAAACATAATTATCCACCTTTACATAAAACTTTATTATTTTCAAAATTTATTCATCGCGCCATGTGCGAGAAATTACCTAGTTGAACATTAAATCATGTACAACCATAATTTTGATGTAATTTCATATAAAACTAAAAATCGTCGTAAATTAGTTGTAAAAGAACAACGCATATACGACGATTTGTACCGATTCGGTGTAAATTAGTTGTAAATTATTTACAACTAATTTACGACGACTACGAAACCATGTATAAACCATGTATGTCGCAATCATCAGGTGTTTTGTTTGTACGAGGTTGTACAATTTGTGTATCGTCGTATAATCGTCGTAACCTTACAACGACTAAACAACGATTATGTACAATTCGTTGTAAAATCGTCGTAAATTAATTTACAACTGATTTACGACGATTTTACGACGATCACTAACTATATATATGAGCCGAAAATTCTTTCTTCCTCGCTCATTTGTCACTAATCTCTCTCTCTCTAACATATTCTCTCTCTCTCTAGAAAAAGGTAATTTTATTTTTTAGTTTAGTTTTATTTATTTATATATATATATGCCTTGAATTTAAATTTAGACCCGGATTTAGAAATAGGATTGTAATTTAGATTTAGGATCGAATTTAGATTTATGATCGGATTTAGAATTCGGATCGAAATTAGATTTAGGAATGTTTATAACAAATTATTCTAAGTCATTTTTTTTTGTTTTTTTGCAGTTCATATATGGCACCTAGGCAGACGAAGAAAGTAGCCCCAGATTACATGCAGTTGATGGCAGAGAGGACCGGTTCTGGTTCGGTCTCCGGTTCAGCTTCCGGTTCGGCTTCAGCTTCGACATCCGGTACCGTCTCGGCATCTTCTTCACCGGCTATTGGGATTACTCAGACGACGCCTACCGCGACATCTCCACACATTCCGTTCATACCGCCTCCACCGATCCAGGCGCCTATACATGATCCTGACGGAGGTGTCCCTGAGGCCGGTCAGGGTGCAGGGCCGGTACATCCAGATTTGGATGTACCCGCCCATGTTCCTTATGCGAGTCTTCGGGTTGAAGACATTCTCTCTCAACCCGGACATGACAGTCTCCGCCGTCTTGATTCACACAAGAGTTCGAACACATATTGGTAAGAACTATATATAATTAAATATTTGAAATTGAATATTTTTATAAAATTTTATAATTAATAATACTATTTTTCGTTATATTTTTATAAAATCTTATAAACCTGATCAGGTTTAAGTATGACAATATTGTCGCACACTCTATCTCCGACATCTTCAAGGGGTATTTCACTGAGCCACATCCCAACTGGAGCAACACTCCAGAACACATCAAGAAGACTTGGTTCAAGTGTTTTGCGGTAAGTATTATATATTAATTAATTATATATATTTTGAATTAATTAATTTCGTACTAATTATAAAATTTGTTTGTTTTGGCAGCAAAAGTGGCATTGGGATATCTCAATCAACGACTCGGTCAAGACGGAGTTCAACAACCGCGCCAAGTTTCGCCTAGTCAACACGGTCTCTGATTGGAAGGAGAAATGGAGGGTTAACGGAGACGCCGCGAAGCCGATCTTCTTGTCGACCGCGGTTTGGGACGGTCTGAAGGCGTACTGGTCGGATGGCCACAACGCCGACGTAGCGACGAAGTGTTCCTCCTCCAGGAACACTAAGCTGCCAGATGGGATGACAAAACTGATTGGTTATACATCGGGTCAGATTTCCTTCGCAGGGCGAATGTTTAACATGATATGTTTTCATTTAATAGTTTTTAATTAATTTTATATTTATTTAAACATTGAAAATGTAAATTTATTTTTAGACCAAGGAATTGGGTGAGAAACCACCTGATAGCGCCGTGTTCGAGAAGACGCACAAGAAGAAGAATGGCGAGTTCGTGGATAGGAACTCCGAGCGGATTTTTACCGAGGTCGAAGCTCGGAAGACGGATATTGAGAGTCAGCGCTGTCAAAGATCCCCAGAGGCACTCAGCAACCTGGCGTCCCTCTATCCACCGCCGTGCTAGATCAAATCTTTACGCAGGTTAGTTTTTATTATGTTTTAAATATAACTTTAATATTTTTATCTTATTATTTTAAATTTTGAATTTTTAATATTTATTTCATTTTATAGGTAGCTCCAAAGAAGAAATGGCGGATTCTAGGGTTGAGATTTATCTTGGACGTCCCGTTGGTCGACCCTTCTTACCGATCTCCAGCTCAGATGGAGGCCGAGATGCAGAACCTTCGCGCACAACATGCTCAGTCCCAGAAGACTTTCGCGTATTACGACGGTCTTTTCTCGGTGCTTTCTGCCTCCAACCCTGAGCTTCAGCGTAGGGTGCAGACGGATCCCAACCGCCCTACCAATATTCAACAGAACACCGTTGATCCCGACAACGCAACGCGAAATTATTTTGGGGATGATATAGATTTCGATTTAGGGGCATCGGGTTCGGGTCAATAGTTGTTCAAGTTTCAACAGCTTTACAATTATTAATCCAATAACACATGATTTAAGTCGAATTTCAAAATCCATCAAAACCGTACAATAAAACCCCCACAAATATAGATTTAAGTTTCCCTCACTTTCATATTAGATGTAGTTTAAGGTTTTTACACATAGATTAAGAAATTTTTTGTTTTTTTTTGTTTTCTGTGTAAAAGCATCATTTAATTACTTATCTAAACATGATTTTAACCAATAGAAACACATCATTCATTATCTAAATCATTGAGAAACACAAAATATCAATTAATTCGACATTGATAAATGAAAACATCAACTAATTTGAAACAAAAAAAATTATCTAAAACAGCAATTATTATGAAACGGATGGAGTAATACCAAATTATTATTGATATATGATTTGTCGTGTAGAATGCAACAAAGAATAGTAACAACAATTACATAGGCGTGTACCAATATTTCTTGAGAAATTTACAAAATTATACGAGGAATTCACAAAAGTACACCTTTCAAACCCTTTTTACAAAACTATATTTATTTCGGTTTTTTCTATATTTACATCATTTTCAAAATATATATGGTTAATTTACAGTTTAAAATATTTTATTTGGGTACTAAATAGTGTTTAAGGTTGAATGTTAAAGTGGTAGATTTTTGTGGGTAGACTTTATATACTATCTAACAAGTCCACAATCAATGATCGATTCGTGAACTCCACCATATTTTACTTTTTTTATGACAATGTGTACAAAAAAACTAGACCCTAAGGTTGGTGTTAGTGACCCAACTCGAGGCGAAGCGCTCACATACTCGTAAGAAAACGAGAGATCGTCCAGCTCGAGTCAACTCACTACCCTTTCATTTCTTGTGCGGGAAATAGTTTTGATCTGAAAGTTATGGAAAAATACAAACATTGTTTCAAACTCTTTTAACATCGTGGAGAAGTCAGACCAATCAGAAGGAATCTGCAATATTGCCACCATATTTCACTTTTCTATAAACTACTTTTCTATGACATTGCATCATTGTCATTTAAAAACACTATTTAATGTTATTTTTTGTTTTGTATATATCATCCACGCTATGAGGAAGTTTTCTATTTAGTGGAGTTTACCTTCTCTTCGCTTTATTTATCCTTAATATAATTGTCTTTCCCAAACCATTGCAACTCTTGGATATATTCTTGAAATTATCATTACTCTTGCCTCTCATGTATGCTACTGCATCTTCTTCTTCGCCTCATATAAAGAGATACCATGTCTTCCTGAGCTTCCATAGTGGAGATGTTCGTAGAAAATTTCTAAGTCATTTACATTATCACTTTGAAAGCAAGGGCATCAAGACATTTAAAGACCATGAGATGGAAAGAGGAAAGACGATCGGGCCAGAACTCAAAGAAGCTATACGTGAATCAAGGATATATATCGTGGTGCTCTCAGAGAAGTATGCCTCTTCGAGTTGGTGCTTAGATGAGTTGGTGGAAATTATGAAATGCAAAGAAAAGGAACAAAGAGTGATGACTATTTTTTACGATGTTGATCCGTCTCATGTAAGAAATCAAAGTGGTGTTTTTGGAGCGGCCTTCATGGATACTTGTGTACGAAAATCTGTTGAAAAGAGGCAGAGATGGCGAAAAGCTTTGACTGATGTCGCAAACATCATAGGAGAACATTCTCTAAGTTGGTATGTAGTTTTTTCGTTCATTATCTTAGATACCTTTAATATTTATTAATCCATGTTTCAATGGTTAAGTTTCTCTACTTTAGGACAAACCAATAATATTTTGCTTATTTTTCTAGGAATGATGAGGCAAAGATGATCCAGAAAATTGTTGTAGATGTTTCGAACAAGTTGAATGTCTCACCATCTATGGATTTTGACATGTTGGTGGGACTTGAAGGTCACTTAGAAAAACTTGAAACTTTGTTATTTCCAATGTCCAAAGAAGTGAAGATAATTGGTATTTGGGGTCCAGCGGGAATTGGTAAGACTACTATTGCTAGAGCTTTATACAAACAACTTTCGGCCGATTTTAGGATTAGATGTTTTATGGAGAACATCAAAGGAAATTCTAATGGATTTAGGATTGATAACAATGATTCAAAGTTGAGATTGCAAAACCAACTTTTGTCTAAGATTTTGAACCAAAAGGATATAATTATTAGTCATCTAGGTGCAGTAGAAGAATGGCTACATGATCAAAAAGTTCTTTTAGTTCTTGATGATGTAGACGATATAAAGCAATTAGAGACCTTGGCTAACAAGCCTTGTTGGTTTGGTCATGGAAGTCGGATCATTGTTACAACGAAAGATAAAAGGATTTTGAAGGCACACGGAATCAAATATATTTACCGTGTGGGTTTTCCATCCAATGAAGAAGCTCTCGAGATCTTATGTCTACATGCTTTTAAACAAAGTTATCCACAAGAAGGTTTTAAAGAGCTTGCATGTAAAGTAGCAAAACTTTGTGGTAATCTTCCGTTGGGTCTATGTATTGTGGGCTCGTCTTTACATGGCGATAACATGAAAGAATGGGAGCTTCGATTACAAAGACTTGAAACAAGTCTTGATAGAGAAATTGAAAATGTATTAAGTGTGGGGTATGAAAAATTGTTAAAAAAAGATCAAGATCTCTTTCTTCATATTGCATGCATTTTCAACTATGAGAATGTTGATCACATGACAACCTTACTCACTGATAGTAACTTGAGCGTGGGAAACGGATTGACGAGCCTAGTGGAAAAATCTTTTGTGCATATATCCATCGATAGGCGGATAGTGATGCACTCTTTACTACAACAATTTGGAAGACAACTAGTTATTGAACAGTCCAATGAACCGGGTAGACGCCAATTTTTAGTAGAGGCCCAAGAGATTCGTGATGTACTAGAAAATGAAACAGTAAGTTGGTAAATATATATTATCTCGATATATTGCTCAATGAATCTTGTTTGTTTGGGTTACATTTTCATATGTCTTCTTTTAAAAATGTTTTAGGGTACCGGATTTGTCATAGGTATATCAGCTGATATGTCTGATATTAAGAAGTTGTCTATAAGTAAGGGAGCCTTTAAAGGAATGCGTAATCTTCGCTTTCTGAGGTTTTATACGAGTAAAAAAGGCATCTATCAACAAATTAGCTTGTTAGGAGACATAGAATATCTACCTTGTCTAAAGTTACTAGATTGGAATTATTACCCAAGTAAACATCTTCCTGAAATATTTCGACCAGAGTATCTCATCGAGCTCCGTATGAAATTCAGCAAGCTGGAGAAGCTCTGGCAAGGAATCCAGGTTGATATTTTATATTCTTAAAATGTCTTAATGATTATTTAAGCCTACATGTAATATTTTTAATTTTCCCTGTAGCCTCTTGTAAACATCAAGAAGATGGATTTCAGTTATTCCTTGAAACTGAAAGAGATCCCAAATCTTTCTGAAGCTCCTAATCTCGAGATAATGAGACTTGTATTTTGCAAAAGTTTGGTGGAGCTTCCGACCTCTATTATGAATCTACACAAACTGAAAAGGTTGATGATGAAGGGATGCAAAAAGCTAAAAGTTATCCCTACCAACATCAACTTAGCATCTCTTGAAGAAGTCAACATGAGTAATTGCTCACAGTTGAGAAGCTTTCCAGATATTTCTGAGAACATCAAACATCTCGATGTAAGGAACACACGGATTGAAGAAGTCCCTCCATCAATTGATAGGCATTGGTCTAGTCTTACATGGCTTCATATAGGTAGCAGAAACCTCAAGGGATTAAGTTATGTCCCGAAAAGTATAATAAAGCTCGACCTAAGAAATAGTAATATAGAGGCGCTTCCAGATTGCGTCATTGATCTTCCTTTCCTACAAAGTCTTATCATACAAAACTGTAGGAAACTGGTGTCACTAAGGGGTCTTCCCCGTTCGCTTTGGTGTCTTGATGCAACTGACTGTAGATCGCTAAAGAGTGTATTCCACACTTTTAATGATCCTTGTGCAAGTCTCAACTACCGCAATTGTGTGCAATTGGAAGATGAAGCAAGAAGAAGAATCATACAACAATGGAGTTACAATTATGTATGCTTACCGGGTAACAAAGTTCCTATGGACTCCACTAATAAAGCTAGAGGGAACTCCATAACTATCCCTATGGATTCAAATGGAGTGGGAACTTTCTCAACATCATCAAGGTTCAAGGCCTGCCTTTTGCTTTCGCCAATTAAAGGGTACCCAATTTTTGATATTACTTGTCGCCTACGAAACAAAAATGGTCTTCTTCTCAACGAAGTTGAGTACTGGATTTCGGGTTTGTCTCCTAAGTTTTTAACAGAACATCTGTTAATATTTTTTGGCGACTTGTTTGAAACAGACAAATGTCATGAATTAGACGCGACTACAAGTGAGATTCTATTTGAATTCAGTTGTAGGGACAATGATGACAAAATTATTGAATGCGGTGTACAAATCTTGAAGGACGAAGGTGAGAGCAGTAGTAGCAACAACGAAGAGAACAATTATGAAACTTATCTCCGTCACCATTTTCATGAGTTACTATGAGTCCTTAAGAAGAAAAAGAACAGTAGTTATCATATTTGGTTATGCTAAAGTCTATGTTGAGATATGTGATATTTAAAGTTTGTTTGCTATGTACGTATTGTTTCCATGTGGGTTTGGTTTGCTAACAATATTGATGGAGATTAAGAAGCATAAATTTGTTACCATCATTCAAGACCAACCATTGAAAACAATAGATACACGTGTTGTTTCACTAATTTGTCTTATTAGAAAGTTTGGTTTTGGCAAAAATAAATAAATGATGTTGAATGAATGATCTTTTTATCAGAGGGGATCCATCTATCACAAAAATAAATGATCTTTCTGCTCTAGCAGATGAGGGTTCTACTCTAGCCGCACCAATCACGGTCAAGGCTCCTTTAGAAACTATTGTAATAATCGATAATGCCAAGACTTCAACTTTAGAAACTCCTTTCCCTTGGAGTCTACCGAAGATGTCACAAAAACTACACCAATCCATGGAATTGTTAGTGCTCCTGAACTCGTGACTATGGACGTTATTCTGCCTGAACTTGTCTCCACAGAGCGCCAAACTTCATCTACTTATGCTATGCAACTGACTGAATTACCAAACTCAACTTCAGCTAAAAATAGTTCTTCTCTACCAAGTTCAACTTTCATTCCTACTGTTGTAGATAATGGTATAGTCCCTAGCATAAGTAAGGCCAGGTTAGATGAAATTGAGTTTGGAAATGTTCATGGAAGCAACAGATTTGCCTCCTGAAGTTATTGATCTGTTATCTACGGATGTTGCTATTGTTAACACCTATGAAGATATTGCTACTATTGTCATTGCTTCTAAAGTTACTCAAGAAAGTTCATCTTCTGATTTACCTCTTGAGGAAAATGTTGATTCACCCTCTTCTCATCAGTCCATGACAAGTGAGATACATGAAAGTTCATCTTCTGATTTACCTCTCCAGGAAAATGTTGATTCACCCTCTTCTCATCAGTCCATGACAAGTGAGATACAACAACGTGATTATGCCACTGATTCGCAATGGAGTCCTTTCAGGTTATGTTTCTTATGATGACTCGACTTATAGATCTCGAGGTGGTAGATATATCAAACTGTCTCAAAAGATTAAGGAAATGGAATGGACTACCACTGGGAAAGGGAAAGGAAGGCGTGGTCGTGGAGGTTATGGTGGTCATGGGGGTCATAACTAGTATTCGTGAAGCCTATTTTTCAATGCTTACCACAGTGAACTCTTGCTAATATTTCGCTTTAAAAGGATGTTTAATGTTAGCTTAAACTACTTTTCTATTCTCTATGTTTAAACTATAACTTTCAAAGTCATACTGCTTGTACTTTGTACAATTTCTTATGCAATTTCAATAGAATATCTTTTAACAAAAAAAAAAAAACTATGAAGAAGAGAGAAGCTCTAACCCGAACCGAACCCGAAAAAACCTGAACCGACGGGTATGGGTATTAGTTAATTACCTTATCGGGTCTTTGAGTCATGGACCCGCGGGTATCGGGTTAACCCGAACCGAACCCGATACCCGAACGGGTACCCGATAACCCATAGTTATATACGTTTATACATATTATATTTATTTATTTATATATAATATCAAACTAAATAGATTTATATCCAAATAATATTAAATTAATTACCGAAAATTAAATACATTTATTGTGAAAACTTGAAATTAAATTCATTTATACGTAAAACAATTGATATTTTGTTAATATATTTTATATTTTTTAATATATTTAATATTTTTATAAAATTTTCGGGTATTTGAGTAATATTTTCGGGTTTTTGGGTAATTTTTCGGCTATTTGGGTAATTTTTAGGGTATTTGGGTAAAAATACCCGATATTTTTGGGTACCGATTTTTCGGGTATTTACTGGTTCTTAAATTTGAAACCCGAACCCGGTAAAACCCGAAACGAACCCGAATCGAACCCGAACCGAATTCCTCCTGATTCGGATGGACATCTAAGTACATTAAGACATTCAAAAGAACAAGGGAAAATCTCGTTTATCAACCATCTATGGGAATGGGAGATGTGTTGTGGAATCTTGAATACGCTTTGCAGTTACAATGGCCGGAGAACCTGAAGATAATAGCACGAATATGATCGGAGAATTGCCTCACCAGATCAACAATTTTAGTCAGGGAGAGACCAGTGTTATCCATCCGAACAACACCGCAGGGCAGTTTGAGGAATCGAGCATTAACGATCTCTCTGGTATTTATATGAGTAAAGTGTTTTCGCAGCTTGTGAAATCCGAGGGAAGATAGAGGAGAGCTTGGGCAATGCAATGTCGCCAAAGAAAGGTATGATCTTTTAACAGAAAGTAAGAAGCAAGCAAACATGTAACGCGTGAAAAGTGTCGGGTCTTTGTCTGTTTTTAGCTGTTCTTTTGTCGGGTTTTCGACAGTAATAATACTGAGTACTTGAGTTTGTATTTTATTGCAGATTTGAAGTTGTCTTATATTTATTTGTTCTTTCTTTTTTACTTAAGAATGTTTAACACTCTTGTTGTTGTTTCAATTGTATTTGTAAGTTTAGAAGTTAAAAACATAGTTTTCTTCATGTTCTTGTGATGGTTTGGTTTTGATTTGGTCTGAGAAAATGTTTATTTCATCTTAATATTGTGATTTTGTAAAGAATTGGTCAAGTTCCATTGGATTGTTTCTATCTTTTACCTTCGGAATTGGTCATCTTTATGTTTTTTTGGCTTGTATTTGACCATGTCTTGAAGGCTACAATTTGATTAATTATTTGTTTAGAGAATTCAAGCCAACACGTGGAAAAAACTATTTTAGGCATTTCCAAAGGCAACCTCAAAATTCAAAAATTTAGTTTTCATGCATTACAAAACCGTTGCAAACCTCAAATTTGAAAGTTTCAATAGTGAAACCACAAATTCAATTATGGTAGACTATATTATTAGAGCCCAATGTTAAAACCCATTATAATGCACATTATGTTTAGGGTTTCCATAAATAAAATAGTATAAATATTGTTGTTATGATGATATTTAGTGTAACCTTGAGAGTTGCTAAAACAACTCTCCTCTTTTCTATGTTATCAGATTAATACAAGTTTATGTGTTTTTGGTGACAAATACAAACATCTTTTTCTTTAGTTTCTTTGTTTAAATAAAGCTTTAATAAGCTATTTAGTTTTATTCTTAGATTTCTATTTCAATAATTTATACAAATCCATTTCTTGGATTTGCTCACATGGTATCAGAGCTACAGTCGGTTTTGGCCCTCTTATTTCTTCACGCTGCTAATAAGTCAAATACAAAGAATTTTGCTACTAAATCTCATACGCATCACTTGCAAACGAAGAGAAACCTACACTTTTCCAACATCAGCTTCAACCAACTCTTTTGCTAGATCTACCAAAACTAGAGTGTCTTTCAAAGAAAGAAAAGCTTTTATCTTGAAGGTTTAGTCGATGGAAGTTTCAGATTCATCAAATGTTATAAAGAAGGTATCTAAACTCCAAAGTTACTCTCTTTATTCTCTTCTTTGGTGTTTGAGAAAGAGTTGGAGTTTGTGTCATTGTTAACTTATAATGGCGCAACTAATTAGAGCGAAGAAGTTTGATAGTAGTTCGTTGGTGTTTTTGATGGCTGGTTTAGATGTATAGGCTTAGGAGAATAATGGAACTAGATATAAATTAGCATGTTTGGGTTTGAAAAGGATATGTGGCTGCAAGTTTCTGTTTTGGTAAGTGCACACAAGGTGTTTGTGAAAATGTCAAAGAGAAGAAAAGTTTGTATAAATGCAGATTATCGATGGCTAATGGATGAGAAGTAGATACGAAGTAGGGTTTAAGTGATTGTAGTAAGAAAATCTTCTTGGTCAAAAGACAACATTAGAGAGTTAAACGGGTAAAGGAAAACCAAACTCTTAGTGAGACAAAGAGGTCAAATATACTTTTGATGGAGGTCGACTAAGCTTGCCAAGTATCAAGAAATACCTCTGAGTAAGCTAGCGATACTCTCCAAGTATATGCTTGAATAGATCTCACACTATTGTTTGTTCTCCTTGGTAAAGAGAGTCATCCGCCTACACCACATTGATCACACTTCCACTCATGTTCTTGCCAAAGTCATCTTCATTTTGCGGTTTCAAACTTCGCACCGTGTTTTCACCCGACGCAAAGTTTGCGGGGGAATATTAGAGCCCAATGTTAAAGCCCATTATAATGCACATTATGTTTAGGGTTTCCATAAGTAAAATAGTATAAATATTGTTGTTATGATGATATTTAGTGTAACCTTGAGAGTTGCTAAAACAACTATCCTCTTTTCTATGTTATCATATTAATACAAGTTTATGTGTTCTTGGTGACAAATACAAACATCTTTTCTCTTTAATTTCTTTGTTTAAATAAAGCTTTAATAAGCTATTTAGTTTTATTCTTAGATTTCTATTTCAATAATTTATACAAATCCATTTCTTGGATTTGCTCATATATATAACGTAAAATGCATATTTCTTGGGGATGAAGATGTAAGAAAAATACATATTTTTGAGATAAAACTTGGTTTGGTTACAATGAATTGATTTATGAGAACATATTAGTGTGAAAAGAAACAAAAGAATTACACTATACAGGAACAACACCAATGTTGCAATTTATATTTTAAAGAACAATAGTATAGAGTTTATACTATAAACCTATTAAAACCCACACCAATGACAAAGACTTTAAAAATGATAATTATTCTTGTCTATATTGATAAAATTACTATCACTCTTCAACATTAACCTTAATAGAGGAAGAACAAGACAAGCATTTCAATAAGATTCTCACTATGAAAGCTCTATGTGACGACGTCGTTTTACTCGTCCTCATACCGATCTTAGCCGCTTTCTTCTTTCCTCCAAAACATCCTCCTTTGTTTATTCGGACATCGACGTTGTTGCCATTTTTACATTCTCTTTCGTCTTTGTTTTCTTCTTCTCTTGAAAATGTATAACTCCTAAGGTACATTTGCCTACAAGAGATGCTATCCATTAACGTTGTACGATTTTGATTACCGCGACTAATTGATCTTATGAACTCTGCCTCAGCCACCGGCCATTTGTGGAGGTTGGCGTAAGTCTTACCCGTCGGGACACAAACAATGTTGTTTTTGATGTTTACACAATCCCTTATGCATTTGGAAGCCATGACCCAAGTCTATCTAATTTTTTTATTATGAAGTTTTAGTTTGGCTTAACTTAGGTATGTATAGTTGTTAAGGCTTTAATGATTGGAGTAATGATATTGAGAATTTTGTGGCAATAATTTCATTATATTAGGTAACTATTATAGTTGACTGAAAAACTAAGACTAACTATTATGTACGTTTATTTAGCAAAAACTCATGACAATTTTTCCCATGTTATTTAATAGATATAAACTTATAATACAAGATATAACAAAAGGAAAGATTTGACTGACCGAGAAAAAGAACATTTACAACAAATTTGACTGATTCTAAAATAACTTAATAAGCAAGTTCTAATTATTATTTTATTTTTTTTTTGACAATTCTGATTATTTGTTATTTACAAGTATACAAAGCACATTTTTCTATCAACGGTTAAAAAAACATACTAAAACAATAATTTTGATACCAGTTCTTCAATTTTTTTTGTATATGAATATTGGAAGTACAACAAAATCATCACAAGGTTTCACTTACATGGCAAGGGACAATAAAATTAATAAAACTATTTGACCATTCTTGTATCAAAGCATTACATATTATACATGCATAGGTTTGGTCCATGTCCCATTAGAGAAGATTGCATATATATTATCTTGCCCTCGGATTAACTTCGGTATCAAAAGTCACACTCACACTCAGCTCAACCGAGTCCATGTCTTGATTCCTACTTGTCCTCGAGTCTTCAAAAGCAAGACACTCTTTAAGTTTGATGATTACTTGGGACATGTTTGGTCGTTTGGCCGAAGAAGGATTCGCGCATGACATAGCCACTTCAAGAGCTTTCCATATAGACCGCGGCTCGTAATTATCTTGAAGTTTAGGATCTACTATTTGATTAGTATCTCCTTTCTTAATCACAAATTTCACCCATTCAACTATGTTAGTCTTTTCGCGTGTTTGATCAATTACTCTTTGATTTGTAATCATCTCTAGTAGTAAGATCCCAAAACTATAGATATCACTCTTCTCGGACAACTCACTTGTTAAGTAATATCCGTTAAGATAAGAAGATGATATGTTATTCATAAGTATTTTTCAATTCTCTAACCACTTAAAAAGGAGAGAAAATCTAATTAAGACATGATATGGTAAGTTGATATACTTACTCAGGATCAAGATATCCCAATGTACCAGCAACTACTGTTGAAACTTGAGATTGACCTCCGCCAACTTGAAATGATCTCGATAGCCCAAAATCCGCAATTTTGGCCTTAAAATCTTCATCCAACAATATATTCGCACTTTTGACATCTCTGTGCACCATTGATGGCTTGCACCCGATATGCAAATATTCCAATCCTAATGCAGCCTCAATGGCTATCCGTAGTCGAGTACCCCATTTTAAAACAGAGCCACCGTGTTTTCCTACATCACAATTTGACTATAATTGTAAGTTATATGAGTATAAACTTAAAATTTTAGTGTAAAACCAAAACCATAAATTTAAAAGTTTATATATTTACCTGATAGATGTTGATGTAAGTCTCCATTAGACATGTATTCGTAGATGAGAGCAAAGTGATCTTGTTCGTCGCAATACCCAACAAGACTTACCAAATTTATGTGGTGAACCCTCAAAAGAAGTTCAACCTTAATTATCAATAATGTAAAAACAAATACACAAAAACAAGTTTAGTTCATTATATTCATTTCATTATAATCAAATATATAATTACTAACTTCTCAAGAAATTTATACCTCTGCCTTGAATTCTTTATAACCTTGTGTCGATGTTTGGGATAGCAGTTTCACAGCTACTTGCTCTGAACCATTTAGATCACCAAGATAAACGATACCAAATCCTCCTTCGCCTAGAGGTTTTTGCAAATTTTTAGTCATTTCTAAAACTTCTGAATAAGTAAACCTTCTTCGTTTTGTCTTGATCCATGGTTCAGATTTATTCCCTGCATATTAAACATTTGCAAGTGTATAAGAGCTGAAAATAGGCTTGATATATATATTTCGAGAGAGAGAGAGATCTAAAGTCTTTTTGGAAATTATAATTTCTTATACTTGATGAGATTTTCTTTATCAAGATGAAGAGGAGAATCATCACGAGAGCTATAGAAGCAATGGAAGCAACCGTTGCAACAATTGTCACTGGAAATTTCTTCTTTGTCTTATCTATGCATGTACTAGACATACAAAGATTTTTGTTTCCAACGACACTACAAAAAAATAAGAGTTCATATATAGTTAAGATATTAATTGACCCATTTTTTAAGGTTAGGATATGGTTAGTTATAGAGTAAAAATAATGTGAAAATCTTTCTTACTATAACTTTAGACCTTCCCTTTCTCTATCGCGAAGAGCTTGAGGAACTGAACCGTTAAGATTGTTCCCGCTCAAATTTCTGTTTCAAGTAGACGAAAAAATTCTTATTGTTGCTTTTTGTGAACATATTTAGAAATGAACTGATCAGCTTTTATTACATGACTAGCAATGATTTCATAGAGGCTAGAAACTCTGGCACCATTCCGTTCAAAGTGTTATTTGACAGATCCCTGAGATGTCAAAAACATTAAAAACTCTCAACGCACATATATATATGTAAATGTCGGCTTTAAGTAATGAACAATATGATTGTACTTACAAACTTTCTAGATGAGTAAGATTCTGAAAATCAGATACTATGATCCCAGCCAAACCACTTGAAGATAAATTTCTAGTCATCAAAAGTATATATCATAAGTTTATATTAAATATGTTATAATATATATTATAACTAGCATATCAAATAATCTTACAAGGAAGTTATTCTAGGTGCAACTGAAATATCAGTGATGTTACAGTTTAATCCATCCCACATAAATTGGCTAGGGACGCATGGATCTCCTTGCCAACTGATTATACTCAATCCATAAGCCGATTTGATGTTCTTCATAGCAACCGCTTAAGAATAGTATTTGATGAAGCATCAATGCAACAAATTACTAAGAAAATGGAGTTATCTATATGTTGTTTGTACCTTCATTTTCACTTGTCTCTGATTGAGGAAGCTGAAGAACAGAGTAAACTTCGAAAGCATTAAGGAGAGGAGGAAGTGTCGATCTTCGAGTTTTTACCAGCTCCATGCGGCATATACCACCTTTGCATTCCCTAGGAATTGTGGTAAGCATAGTTTGTATCTCAAGATATTTAGGACTAAAAGGTTGAGTGTTAATAGTTTCTCCGTTCAATACACAGTCGAATTCTCTAGTGTCAATTGCTTTTACGACTTGAATCTCAGCGAAATGTCTATACAAGTAAATTTGATCATCGGGATTCTCCAAGCTCCAATTTATCATTAACGACGCGGTGGAATTTGTTGGTGTCGCGGCCACCTTAAGTGCGCCTTGTGGTGGATCATAGTGATTTTTGTTGGAGACATTTTTCGTTGTTGATATTTGTGTCCATTCTGTATCAAAATATGGAACCCATGCTCGATCATAAACATCCTTCGGGTACCTATAAGAACACATAATCTTTCTCTTAGTGTTGGTAAAAGTCATTACACTCATGTGTATCATATTGATTTAGCCTAGCTATAGTCGGATAACCACGAATTATTTCTATCTTATTATATAAATCATGGTTTCAAAAGTTAATAAATCATAAGATCGTGAAATGTGTCAATCAAGCTTTATATAATAAGGAATGTTATCTTTTACGTTTTGCAGCTTTTCTTACAACAGTCTACTATTATTCAGTTTTTATCTAGTTTTTGTTTTTGATGATCAATAAAAGATAACAGAGCTTGACCAAGAAAAGTTAACGAACGGTTTTTTTTATATTCATGTCTCTGGCAGATTTATCAATATTTTAACAAATAATCTTACCATTATTCTAACATTTTGAGTATTTTTAGAATCAATATACACTATTACTATCTTTTTTTACATCAAAAAAATATTTCTATCTTTTTTACATCAATGCAATATTACTATCTTATAAGCTTTTTCTTCTACATACGGTAACAATGTAATATATAGATTAATAGTAATGGTTTAAAGTTGAATGCGTACCGAAGAAGAGTGGTTGAATTGCTAAGATACATACGAAAGTTAAGCTTGAGAGAACCAGAAGTAGCTATATAAGTATCATTCGCCAAGGGTCTTAGCTCCAAAGTTGATATCATTGGTGTAGGTCTTAACAAGACAAATTTGCAAAGAGTTTGATCTTGGGATGTGAATGATCTCCTTACCTAAGCCAGATGGTACCTTTTGCATATCTATTGTTATCCACTTATTAGGACCTATGTACATATCAAACTCCGGGCTAACATTAAGCCCGTCAAAGTTTCCATATAAAAACATAGCTCTAATCAGATAAGTCCCTCCTTTTTCCACTTTCACATCGTAGCAGTTTCGTATTCCATCCGGAAAATACCTTAAGGTAGAGTAAGGTTTTAGGTTTTTCGATGCAAGGTTTTTCGGGATTATTCCGATCTTTCCACTTTGGATGAAATTTTCGTCTGATGAGTATTGTATTTCGTTCTCCGGTTCTATATGAGGAGACTCGCTTAAAGGTAGTCCACAGTCTAAACTGATAAAACCTATCAAGAAATGAAACGTATGATATGAACACATGAAATAGAAAAAGTGTTGGGTGATGCATGTGTGTATATAGAATAATTATGATAACACTATAATAAGATTAGGCTAGCGAAAAATAAAAGTGAAGTACTTTGCTTACCCTCCTGTGTTTGTGATTTAACAAGATGAATGGTGGCAAAAGCTCCTAACCAAAACAAGGCCAACGAAGTTCCAGGAGGATTCTTCATATCCCAAGGCACTAAAGCAAGACCAACGAACGTAAGTATATGATATATGGTGGTATACGAGCAACTAGCTTGGAATAATGTGTAGCAACGGACCAAGTCAAAAGTCAAAACCTTAGTGAAAAAAATGTGTGATAATAAAATAAGTCAGATAAACAAGTGAGCAATGTTGTCTTTTAGTGCAACTTCACTGTCGCATGATGATAATATATACACAAGTAGATAGGAGGAATGACTAGGTCGTGTGTAATAATTAAGTATGTCGAAAAAACAAGGTTCATTACATAGTTTTGATTGGCTTAATTTCCCATTATGTTGTTCTCATTCGTGAATCTTATATAATAAGATTGGATGTTTTTTTAAGAAGCTCTAATTTGTTGACAAGTGTTCTATTTATATTTTGACATGTGTCCATTCTTATTTTTTCAATAATGATCATTAAATTTAAATATATCTATTAACATATATTCATAATTATATATGAATAAATTATTTTTGTATTAAACAATTTTTGATGATTTTAACAAAAATAAGTATAATGAAATTTTGAAAACATTTGTTATTTTATACATTTAAAAGAATAAACATATAAAAATGAAAGTCAAAATAAAAATCTTATATAATAAAATAAATATTGGTTTATAGTTAAAAAGTTAGATATAATGTATCTATTTTGTTTAAAAATTACGTTGGACAAATTTTTAAATACACTTTCACTAAACCCCACATTATCATAATTTGTATATATTTTAAAAATAAATTATGTTGGACAAAAAATTTTGTGTTATGGCCTACAAAAGCTTAGTTACTTTTATCTATCTTTTTCTAATCAAATGAAAAAAGAAAAATTACGTATTTGTGTGATTAAAAAAGAAATAAATACATATTTATTTTTTATCTATTTACAAAAAAGGAAATTTGGTCCACAAAAATAATAATTCTCATTATAACAAAATTAAATTGTGGTCAAACAAAACTTTTATTCTTAAATTGAATTCATAATTGATTTTTATGACTCAATTGTGTAACCACCAAATTTAACATAAAATATGTGTTAAATACTTAAATGTGAGTAATTGTGATGTTATGCATTACATGGTGAAAACAAAGAGTTTTACATCCTTCTCTCTTATATAATAAGAAAACATCCAACATCTTTGACATATACAATTTTTTTCATCTTTTGTAAGTATCATTTTATGTTAAATGTGAGTAATGATAGTATTAGAGATTACATGGTGAACCAAAGACTCTTGCATCCAAAATATCCAACATCTTCTCTACACCATTCCTCACATATTTTCTATATTTGCTTCACATCTTTTCTCTTTTAATTCTCATGAGTATCCTTTTTTATTTTTAGGACAAGTTTTTTCATATTTTCATACATTTGAGTTTTTAAATAAATATTGCTTTATAATTATCAAACTTAGATATAATGCATCATTTTGATTTAAAACAATTTTTTTTTAACTTTTAGTGTGAAAGTTACAAGTGATAGTCTATTTAGTTGACATGTGTCTATTTTAGTTTTCATAATTATCTCTTATATTTTTTAAAACAAGATTTTTTTATAATTTTCATACACTTTGGTTTTTTTAAATAAATATTGGTTTATAGTTAAAAACTTAGATATAATGCATCTATTTTGTTTAAAATAAGTTGTATGACTCTAAACCAATATTCATTTAATAACTTAATTTTTATTTTGATATGTATCACTTATTTTCTATGTGTCATTTTATTTTCTTTTTGTTTGTTTGAGAGTACAACAATATAGAGTTCGATATTTTCGAGTGATGATAAATCATAACAATTATGTGATTGTATTTTGGAATTCGAAATGTCATGAAACCGTTAGACTAATGGAGTTTTCAGAATTAAGAAAATAATGTTAGACACCTCCGCAAACTCACATATTTTCCACATTATTTTCTTATTAAACGAATATTTTAAGTAGATAAAAAAAGAAGAAACAATTGTTAGTTGGTGTTGAAAATGTGGGAAGTGTTCTATGCCTTTTAAAAAACAAATACGTAGTCCGAAAAAAAAAATTATAAACAACTTATTAAACAAATTAAAAATCTCAACAAACATATAGTATTAATTTTAGTTAACTTTGTGGATGGATCTAATTACATAGTAAATAATGTTTTTTTATCTATAAATTTAACTAATTTCTACAAACAAACATTAAGAACAATTTTTTTTTAACTTTCGGTGTGAGAGTTACAAGTGATAGTCTATTTAGTTGACATGTATCTATTTTAGTTTTCATAATTATCTCTTATATTTTTTAAAACAAGATTTTTTCATAATTTTCATACACTTTGGTTTTATTAAATAAATATTGGTTTATAGTTAAAAACTTAGATTTAATGCATCTATTTTGTTTAAAATAATTTTTATGAGTCTAAACCAATATTCATTTAATAACTTATTTTTTATTTTGATATGTATCATTTATTTTCTATGTGTCATTTTATTTTCTTTTTGTTTGTTTGAGAGTACAACAATATAGAGTTGGATATTTTCGAGTGATAATAAATCATAACAATTATGTGATTGTATTTTGGAATTCGAAATGTCATGAAACCGTCAGACTAATGGAGTTTTCAGAATTAAGAAAATAATGTTAGACACATCCGCAAACTCACATATTTTCCAAATTATTTTCTTATTAAACGAATATTTTAGGTAGATAAAAAAAGAAGAAACAATTGTTAATTAGTTGGTGTTGAAAATGTGGGAAGTGTTCTATGCCTTTTAAAAAACAAATACGTAGTCCGAAAAAAAAAATTATAAACTACTTATTAAACAAATTAAAAATCTCAACAAACATATAGTATTAATTTTAGTTAACTTTGTGGATGGATCTAATTACATAGTAAATAATGTTTTTTAACTATAAATTTAACTAATTTCTACAAACAAACATTAAAAAACATTTTATATTAAATTTTCCCGTGAAACGCACGGGCCATAAAACTAGTATATAATATAAGAGCAAATCCAATGGTGTTTTTTAACGGGATCTTAGCATGTGGAGCCCACCTAAATAGTTAAGATCTGAATCTTATATTTCTTATTTAAGATCGAGATCTTAACTATTCATGCATACGTGGCGGCCCATGAGTGGTCCATTTTTATTTTTTATTTTTTTTATTTTGTTTTAAACCAACTGTTCATGGACCCCACTGAATAGTTAAGAAATTTTGTGGGTTTCTCTGTTGGAGATGGTCTAAGCGACTTGCATGCTTAAATTTCTTTTTTGATTTAATAAAGAATGCTTATCCTTCTTTCCCGAAGAACTTGTCAATGCCAAAAATTATTGAGCTTTTGTACGTAGGCGCTATTGTCACACACAGAGTTGACATAATTTGATTGGTTTGTAATATATATATTTTTTTTTGTTAAAGTGGTTTGTAATAAATAACATAAAAAGTGGTTTGTAATATATTAGTAAACTTTTAGAATTATATCCCTTCTTCCATCTACACAAAAAGGTTAAAAATGCAATCCATACAGCTTCGGGAAACACTAGTGTGAAGATATATAAATTAGTATTTTTTGTTGTATTATATGGAACTAGTTTAATATCTATATAAAACTTTTTTTCTGCAACATGTAAATCTTTTATACCGAAAAAATCTTCCTATTTCTTAGAAATGACAACGTGTTGACACATTTTTGTTTTTGTTTGGGACTTGTATTCAAAGAATAAAATATCATGGGTTGTATGTAGTATTGTAAAGAATCCTATATACAATGAGTGTTTGGAAGTTTTCCTATTATTGACACCTAATCATTTTATATCATTTGAATCATTCTATAACATAAAAAATATTTGATTTAAACATAATTTGTTAAATATTATTAGATTGCATTAAAAATATCAACACATGAATATTAATTAATTCTAAATTTTAAATGTTTATTCTCAATGTTTATTCTGAATATCAACAAGTGAAAAATATAATATCACATAATCCAAAATAGCACATAAAATAAAAGGTATACAAATCCTATAAAAATAGTAAAAACATGACAAGTAAAATAAAAAAAAAGAATGACAACAAAAAGTTATACAAACTATTTAAAGTATTGAATAAACATATACTAAAGAAAGTATCAGAACATTCATCTAGATGAGCAAAACAAATTTAGGAAAACAAACAAAATATACAAATTATTTAAGATATGTGAAAATATGCAAAAATATAGAATTGAGAAAGTAACAAATAATTGTACCATTATTTAGGTGAACAAGAACATAAATATTAAAATGAAAGAAATTACTAGAAATCAAACAAAATAATTTATAAAAAAACTATTAATATCTACAAACACATAGATTTCCAATCTAGAAAAGAAATCTGCGAGTATTGTAGGTTCCTCCTAGTTTTAATAATAAATCGCTATAATCTAAATCACCAAAAAATCACCGAAAAACAAAATCACATCAAATGTTTATTTCAATATACCTCTTTAAGTGCTGAAAATGAAACTTCTAAGTTCTAAGACCATCATTATCGGCATAAAAAAGTTGAACTCTTAGTCTGGACAGAAATAAGTAAGAATCGTCTCTTGTGCCTCTTACGCAAGAGGTGACTCTTGTACCAATCGCGGGCCCCACTGACTTGTGGTGGTGGCCCGTGATTGATCCCATTTTATTTTTATTTTTTATTTTTTAAATGGAAGAAAAACAAAACTTTAAAAACCTAAAAAACAGACTTTATCGATAAAGATGCTCTAACTGAGCCTAAAATCGATCTGGACTAATATTGGACCCAATCCAAGGTACACTCAATTTCATTTTAGTTAATATACTTTTTAAAAAACTCAAATTAATGGGTATATGTCCTTTGGACATATTTAAACATTAGAATAAAAAGTCAATAACCATTCAAAAGTCTCGACTCTCTCTTGAATTTCTGGACTACTTGGTTGCTATTAAAACCTGTAATATCCTAATCCTATAATTGATACTTGATAGGTTCTTTACATAATAAAGACAAGTTGAACAACTTTTGACCAAGGATACTAACAAATAACAATGTTTTGCCCACTAGAAACGTATTATATGGTATATGCATTTTCATTCTTCATTTAACTTTCTAGATTTGAGAAATAAGACATGCCTTCACGTTAATTTTAAGAGGATTGACTTGGTAGTCTTTTACTTGAAATTTTCAAAGGACTTTTGTACCCTTCGTTGGTTCTAAAAAAATTCATTTATAGTTTAGAACTTTCTTCATCTTGTTTTGATATTAAGAGAATATGGAGAGTTCTCATGGGATTATGTTGGTTGCACTTGTAGCAACTTTCGCTATACTTCACTTTGTTCAAGCTCAACAAGAAGGTATGTCACATTTTCATAAATATACTTCACTTTTTTCTTATAAATTTATTGTATCTTGAGTCTTGACTAAAGAAAAAGCACTTTTCAATCAAATGTATTTCTCCCAAATATTTTTGTGTCTTGATTACGATTAAGCATATGGATTGGATATCGGGGAATGCTAACTTTCAAACTCTTTATATTATCCATACTCCCTTCCGTTTTTTATTAATAGAGTTTTTAGGTTTCAAATTTGTTTCTAAATAATAGATTTTACATTTTCAATGCGTTTTCCCACAAACTGTAGATTCTGATTATAAATATGAATTACTCTTGGTTTATTTATCTAGGAAATGTGTTTTTACAAAAATCAAAACAATAAATACTTGATTTCTTAATATATCTGATACGTCTAAAAAATCTATTAAAAATGGAGGGAGTATTATCTTGATGGTTACGATTAAATTATTCGTTAAATTCGTGATTTATCTATACTACTAGGTGACTTCTCGCGCCATGCGCGACGAAATTTTTTTAAAAATAATATAGTTTTTTGTCGTGAATTAGACTACTCGTAATCATGTTAATTTTCAATATAGACTTGATCGAGGAACTACAACTATTATCTCGAGACTTTCGTATCATGGGCAATATTATAATTTTTTATAATTTAAACAATATTTTTTTCAAAATCTCGAAAATCTTTGTTATAGTATTTTCCCAAAATCTCGAAAATCTTTGTTATTAGTATATTTCCAAAATCTCGAAAATCTTAGTTAGAAGTACTCCACATAATATTTTTAACACTATATATGATAACTCCTAGATTATAGGAGAAATAAAAACAAATTTATATGGAAAGTTTCGAAAATAGAAAAAGTTAAAAATTAAATTATCATAATCTTTATGAAAAATATAATCTAGGAATTATACGATCCCATCAAATAAATGTATATCTTCTTATCTATATTATTATTTTTGAAGTAATAATTTGAACATATCCAAAAAATCACTCAATATTACACATTATGCCATTGAGTATAAAAGAAAATAATTTTGATAAATTAGGTAAAAAAATGATTCGGATGGTGTATTTTTGTAATTCCCCACAAATTTATATGGCCCGTGAATATGTCTTTACCTAATTCGGCTCAATAAACTAAATATTTGACAATAAATTTTGTTCGCAAAACTCCCTTAATTAACGTATAAAAATTTGGAAAATCATATCAAATATGATTTTTTCCTAACAAATATATGGATATTATTTTTAGTAAAAATTATTACGAAAATTGCTTTATTGTCTAATTAAAAGTTACATCATACTTTAAAATAACTTTGTATGTTAATTTTTTTTTGATAACTATAACTTTCTCGACCCATTTTGTAATCCATAAAACTTTCTCAGAAAAATTATTTTTCAAACCACGTTGTTAGATCCACAAAAATTTCTCGGCCCATTTCAAAAAGGATTCGGATGGTGTATTTTTGTAATTCCCCACAAATTTATATGGTCCGTGAATATGTCTTTACCTAATTCGGATCAATAAACTAAATATTTGACAATAAATTTTGTTCGCAAAACTCCCTTAATTAACGTATAATAATTTGGAAAATCATATCAAATATGATTTTTCCTAACAAATATATGGATATTATTTTTAGTAAAAATTATTACGAAAATTGCTTTATTGTCTAATTAAAAGTTACATCTTGATGTTATAAAAAAAAGTTACATCTTAAATTTTTTTTTGATAACTATAACTTTCTCGGCCCATTTTGTAATCTATAAAACTTTCTCGGCCCATTTCAAAGAGAAAATTTCAGAAAAAGATTTGTTATGCCATGTGTTATTCAATCATTGGTTTATTTTAAATTTTTATGACATGTCATCATTTTTTTGTTGAAACTAAATGTGGTGATGACACCTAAGCTTATTTGTGAAAATCACTTCACAAATAATGTCTTAGGGATTCCTAACAAATATATGGATATTATTTTTAGTAAAAATTATTACGAAAATTGCTTTATTGTCTAATTAAAAGTTACATCTTGATGTTATAAAAAAAAAAGTTACATCTTAAATTTTTTTTGATAACTATAACTTTCTCGGCCCATTTTGTAATCCATAAAACTTTTTCGGCCCATTTCAAAGAGAAAATTTCAGAAAAAGATTTGTTATGCCATATGTTATTCAATCATTGGTTTATTTTAAATTTTTATGACATGTCATCATTTTTTTGTTGAAACTAAATGTGGTGATGACACCTAAGCTTATTTGTGAAAATCACTTCACAAATAATGTCTTAGGGATTAATTGGGAATGACAAATTTTGAGAAACCCTTAAAAATTGTTCTTAATTACATGTAATGTCATTGTATAAAACATAGTGTAAGGTAATTTTAGATTTAAAAATATAAAATATTACTATTTAATAGGAACAAAAATAAAAAACGAAAAATAAATATAAATATCAAAAATATTTATATTTAATAGAATTAAATTTAAAAAACAAAATCAAATAAAACAAAATAAAAATAAATATCAAACTATTTAATAGGTAACATGATGAAAAATTCAAATATTATGAATATTTCAATTTTATGAAAATCTTACAATATTAAAAATATATTTACAGTTTTTAATAATTTTTTAAGTTCTAAGAAATTTTAATTATTTAAAAGTATTTTTTAAAAAAAAGTTAAATAAATTTTACTTGCGAATATAATTTAATATTTATATATAGGTATAATTGTAGATTTCAACATCTAAGTTTAGTAAATATCACGATATCCACATATTTTAATTTAATAACGGGTCACTAAAGATCAAAAATAAAATTTCAAATAACAAATCATAAATGTTATGAAATTAAATAAAATTCATTTTTTATATAATATATATGTGTAATTTTTCGACGGGTCGGAAAATATCATACATAATTTAAAGTATAACCATATTATATTCGTAATATCAAAATATACATAAACATGATTCCAAAATTTATATTCAGTATACATTAATAAACATTACACCCGTGCGGGACGCAAACCTAGTAGTTGATAAACCCGGAAATTAACATAAATGAAATGAATCAAATCCCAATGTAGCCTAGAAATTGTATCTACCGAACAATTGGGTAAAGAACAACATCAGTTAGAGGGTTAGTTGTAAAATATGAACACTTTACAAGACAAAATCAAAACATGTAAACTTTATGAGGGAATATATTAGGTCTCAAAAGTTGGAGTAACCTACACAAATTAAGAAAATGGAGAAACTTGATAGTTTATATTGTGTTTATATATGGGTATGTCAGTACTACTCTTTAAATCTTTTTTAGATATATATACTACCATCTGTTAAATTTTGATTTCTCGAATCCACATCATACTATCATATGGTAAAATTTTATTTTTCACTTCAACCGGTTAATTTTCTAAAATTAGAATATGAGTAAATTACCAAAGTAGAGCGCTTTACAAATATTACTCAAAAGTCACACCAAGTTTGAAGGAAACAAATGGATTAAACATGCCAAAAGAAGTGGAAATAGGGATTGCATGAAATTTTACATAATTCTTTAATTTGAGAAATAATGTTTTTATTTTATATTAGCAGGATTCATCAGTTTGGATTGTGGACTATCTCTGAATGAACTGTCACCGTATTCTGAGTCGGCAACCGGATTAATATACTCATCAGATTCAAGCTTTATCCATACTGGAAAAATTGCAAGGATTCAAAATACTCTCGAAGATGTATACCTAAAGCCTTATCGTACGGTTCGATACTTTCCAGAAGGAATACGCAATTGTTACAATATTTCGGTGAATAAAGGAACTAACTATTTGATCAGAGCTAGAGCTGTATATGGGAACTATGACAACCTCAATACTAATCCCAAGTTTGACTTGTACATAGGCCCTAATTACTGGGAAACAATTGACATTACAAAACGTGTAAATGGTACCAGGGTAGAGATCTCTCACATCCCAAAATCAAACATTTTGGACCTTTGTCTCGTCAAGACAGATTCGACGACACCATTTATATCTTCCATTGAATTAAGGCCACTACCAAATAATAGTTACATCACAACCGCTGGTTCTTTGAAGATGTTTGCGCGGTACTTTTTTACTAATTCATCTGAATTTGTTCTACGGTGAGTCTTCTCTAACTAAAATGATCTAAACCTTCTTTTTCCTTATTGATTTATTCCGATAAATCTAAAATTGTGGCAAATAATAGGTATCCAGAGGATGTCTATGATAGAATATGGAATCCATTCATTTATGACAAATGGAAGGAAATATCCACTAGTCTAACGGTGAACACTAATTCAAATAGTTTCCGTCTTCCTCAAAATGTTCTCAAAACCGCTGCACTATCCGCAAATGCGAGTGCACCACTGATAGATTACGAGTATCCCCCGGTAGCTAGTGATAAAGTTTACCTTTATCTTCACTTTGCAGAGGTTCAAGCTTTAAGGGCCAATGAGACTAGAGAGTTTGACATTTCTTTGAATGGAAAATCCATAAACAGCTCTTATAGGCCTCTATATCTAGAGTCGGAAACCATTCAAAATCCATCTCCCGTTATCTGCGAAGACCGAGAATGTGTCATAAAGTTATCCAAATCTAATAAGTCCACTCACCCACCACTTCTTAACGCCATCGAAGGTTTTGTGGTTGCTGATTTTCGACAGTCTGAAACAGATGATCATGATGGTACATAATTACTAAATATTATAACGCTTTTTCTATGAAAAAAACTAATTTATGGTTCAAATTTGTGACAGTAATGGGTATTAGAAACATCAAAGGTGAATATGGATTAAGTAGAATCTCATGGCAGGGTGATCCTTGTGTTCCTAGACTGTTTATGTGGGACGGTCTAAATTGCAGTGCCACGGATCCGTCTATACCACCAAGAATCACTTCCTTGTGAGATATTTTCAAACAAAACATTAGCTTTTCTAACCACATATATGTTGATTAGATTTGTTTTCATTTGGTATCAATTTTTGTAAACAGAAACTTGTCTTCAAGTGGGTTAACAGGATCTATATCAGCTGATATACATCATCTAACCAATCTAGAAATTATGTACGTATGATAAGTGTTGTCTTGAAGAAGAAACTTTCCTATTTGGGAATTTGAATGACTTGATTTCCTATAAACTATGTAGGGACCTATCAAACAACAAATTGGTGGGAGGAGTTCCTGAATTTCTAGCTAGCATGAAATCACTCTTGTTCATGTAAGAGTCACATGTTTTGTAGTACTATTACTATTAATAGGTATCATGTTCACCAATATATATGCATATTATTTCTTCTGTTATCATAGAGACTTGAGGAACAATGATCTAGATGGTTTAGTTCCACAAGCTCTTCGCGATAGAGAAAAAGAAGGACTGAAAATATTGTAAGCAAAAAACTCAATTTACTTATATATATGGTTTAACTCAAAATCCATGATCACTTTTGTACATTCATAATACTAAAAGGTCTCCTTTCTATTATTTAGTGTTAATGGAGTTGAGAGTATTGATCCATGTTTGTCTGGTTCATGTGACAAAAAGAAGAAATTTCCAGTGATCATTGTTGCACTTGTTGCTTCGGCGGTCGTGGTTATTCTAGTGGCACTAGCTCTCTTTTGTGTGTTTAGAAAGAAAAAGGCATCAAGTCATGTGAAAGGTACTTGCAAATTAACAAATAAACTATACATGTATTATAAAGTGTATTTCTCTTACATAATTTTGCACTCATAGCTATACCACAATCCCCAAGGACGCCACTGAGAAATGTTATATCGACCAGTATATCTGATACATCGATTGAATCGAAAAGGAAAAGGTTTACTTATTCGGAAGTTACGCAAATGACAAACAACTTCAAAAGAGCTCTTGGTGAAGGAGGATTTGGTATCGTATATCACGGTGAGCTAGATGGTTCACAACAAGTAGCTGTAAAACTACTATCCCAATCATCAGCACAAGGTTACAAGGAGTTCAAAGCAGAGGTTTGATATAAATTAATTTATGTAACAATTCTAAAAAAGTTAATCAATTTTTACGATTATAAACAGTTAATGTGATATGTTGCGTGTTTATTGTGACTTGGTGTCTAGGTCGAACTTCTTTTGAGGGTTCACCATATAAATTTGGTAAACCTTGTCGGTTATTGCGATGAACGCGATCACTTGGCCCTTATATATGAATACATGTCAAATGGAGACTTAAAACATCATTTATCAAGTAAGACATGGTTATAGCTTATAACATTTGGCATGTTGTGACAAAAAACATTTGGCATGTTAATAAGAAATTCTTATTGATTACAATTTTTTTTAGACAAGACTAATTTGATCAAACGTAGGAAAACATGGCGGATCTGTCTTGAGTTGGAACACTCGGCTACGAATAGTTGTCGATGCTGCATTAGGTTGGTGTTACAACTTATAACGCCTCTATGTTTTACTAAGCAAATAATTTTATTTAGTACTTTGAAATCTTGTTATACTCGAGATAATTGTCATGGTAATATTTTTGATTCGGAAATTATCTTGAAAAGGTTTTCATGTTCTTTTACAATCTTAGAAACGATTTAATCATAAAAAAACATATTTCTCATAAATTACATAGGATTGGAATATTTACATTTTGGATGCCGACCAGCAATGGTACAAAGAGATGTCAAAACTACCAATATATTGTTGGACGAGAAGTTCACAGCCAAAATTGCGGATTTTGGTCTTTCAAGATCTTTCCAACTTGGAGATGAAACTCAAGTTTCAACAGTTATTGCTGGTACTCCTGGATATCTTGATCCCGAGTAAGTCTTTTCAATCAATGAATATAAACTTCTCTTTATTATAACTGATGATACTATACTAACTTCTACACTAATCTTATATGTGACCTTTCTAACATCACAATATGATAAAGTTTGTGCCGCTATTCATTTTAAGTTAAAGTATATTATGTTTTTGCCTTACTAGATATTACAGAACGGGTCGGTTATCTGAGATGAGCGATGTCTATAGTTTTGGGATTGTATTATTAGAGATAATCACAAACCAACGTGTGATTGATCAAACCCGCGAAAAATCTCACATAACAGAATGGACGGCGTTTATGCTAAACAGAGGAGATATTACTAGAATCATGGATCCTAATCTTGACGGTGATTACAACTCTCGTTCAGTCTGGAGAGCTCTTGAGTTGGCTATGCTTTGTGCAAATCCTTCTTCGGAGAAACGACCAACTATGTCACAAGTTGTAATTGAACTTAAAGAATGCCTCAATTCCGAAAACTCGACGAAAAGTAAGAGTAAAGATGCAGATTCTCAAAATTCATTTGAGATGAGCATGAGCTTTGACAATAAGGTTATGCCCATCGCAAGGTAGTATATGGGGAAAAAACTTTGTTTGTGTCCATGATATACTTTTTCTTGTGGTAACTTTTTTTTTTGTTAGAGGAGTGCTTCAATTTACATTTCAAGACATTATAAATAATCATAGGAGAAATATATAACTCTTCTTCTTTATTTGAATTGTTGTTTGAAACTAAACTTGTGGAGTTACTTTGCACATCCGTGAACTTGCGTAATTCAAAGAAATAGAAATAATACAGTAAACTTCTATAAATTAATAATATCCGAACTGTATTATCCTACTTAAAAAGTATTAATTTATATTAATTGTTAATTTATAGAAAAACAAATAACACCAGAGTTAAGTAGGAAACTGATTATTTATTAATTTATTATAGAGATATTAGTATGCCGAGTATTAATTAACATAGGATATATTGTATTGAGTAATTTATTCCAGTAAAAGTAACCACGACAATAGTTTCTAACCCAATTTAAAATAAAATTATGAATAATATGACAATCTTATAGCAATCAATATCATATTTTCTAGTTACACTACGTTACTAAACCCAAACATTTTTCTAGTTTCACCACTGCAGTCAGGAGTGGTCGTGCTAGTTTTTAGTATAAAAGCCCCAAGTGCCCAATCTAATGGTATGTCTTTTTCTCCTGCTTTACTCGCAAACTCGATTCTGCATACAAAACAAACATAGAACTTTTAATCCAAACCCTAATTTAATTAATTTTATTTGTCCTGAAATTTATGGAGTAACATATTACCTTCCATCATCAAGAGCAAAACCAAGACTATCATGAAGCATTGATATAATATATGCTGACGAGAAGCAATACCCAACCAAATATTCTTCTTCTGTTGTTGGATACTTCTCTCTCAATTTTGACCATTCTTCTTTACAAAATCTCTTTCCTGATGGAACCATTTCTGCAAGCCAATCTTTTTCTTCCAACTCAAAGAACTAATGATCATAAACATAAAGACTACCGATGTTTTATAACAAATTATCGACAAACTCAACTAGAATTCTTTATATTTACTAAAATATATTGTTCATGGGATTTTTTATACCTTGGAGGTGTAGTAGAAGTTTGATGTAGCCAAAAACCTCCCTTGGAGATCAGGTGTGAATGTTGATCCAATAGAACAATGCTTATAAGCACATTTATCTATACACAAAAATACCAAAACCGCATTCATAAGAGACGGAGAAAAATTGACATTCATTACTAAAAAATTATTTGTAAAGCCATTAAGTAGACACAAAATATTTGAGGCTAATTAAAGAAAAGACGAGAAAACACATATAGCTACGAAAAATGATGCAAAAGCCATAGAAATATTCAGTTATACTGAGAAAGTGTATAGTTTGTGGCTATACGAACAAAATTTAGCGGTAACTAGATAACAATATTCAGTTATACCAATAATGATCTTACCATTTCCTTCTTGCAACATAGCGAATGTTGCGGATCTGCATTTTGTGAAATTACCAGAAGCTTGAAGTGACCCTGACAATGTGCTTTCTTTAGCTAAGAATCTAGATGAATCCTTGTGTGAGTTTTTGTCTATAATGTATCCTTTAGGAGTACAAGGGTCAGTAATTATTGCCTCCTTTGTAGAGTTTGCAGCTGCAAGGATTGAAAAACTATATGAGTTTCAAGGTGAAAATCTCATTATAATTGTTTAAATTTTAAAAAATGCAATTATTAGCTCTACACAGTCTACAAAATCTTTTAAGTTAAGTAATTTGGTAATTACTTTAAAGATTAACAAAAACCAACCTAGTTTGTGAAGTGATTCCCATAATCTGTCATGTGCTTCATTCTGCAAAGTGACAAAAAGTTAATAGCTTCTTTAACATTAACAAAAAAGAAATTCACAAAACTATGCCTTTTCAAATCCTTCTTCACAAAAGTACACATAATTTAAATTAATTCTAAGTTTACTCTCTTTCCAAATTTTAAATGGTTAAATTATTTTTGAAAAGTTTATCCAAACTAAAAAAATCATTTGAGTTCACTATTTAGTATTTAATGATAAAAGGGGTAGGTTTTGTGTTTAGGGTTTATTTGAGTTTATAATTTAATGTTTATATAAAGTTTGGGAAGTGTAAATTAAAATGGTGTAGTTTTGGAAGGTTTAGTTTTGTAATCCCCCTTAACAAAATGATATTTATTTTGGTGGAATGTTATATAATATTTTGCATGAAGTTTAAAGAAACTAGAGATCAGTACATAGAAGCAACGAATATGGATATAATCACAATAAACTTTCAAAAATGGATGCATAAAAGAAAACAAGTACTCAAAAATGTTATTGGTCGTCATAGAAGTTACCTGTCCAAGGTGGAGAAAACTGTGGCTGTAAATTTTGTAAGTAACATTGCCATAAGATATCGTACGCAAGAACTCAGGAGGCACAAACTCACTTGACACAAATGTCACCTAATAACAAAATGCACAAATTAACAACCATCATCAGTAGTAATTGGGGGTGTTGATCAATAAAAATAGTTAATAGGGAAAAGACTAAACTAACCTGAGCAGAAGCACCACCAAGTTCAACAAGCCCTGTTGTTTGCAAAGGATCACTTCCAAGTGAACCAAGTGCATAATTTGCAACAACCCAACCATATATTCCTTCATCAGATCCTGCAACGAAATAATCCAACATTCCTAATTTTTTATTATAGTCTAATAGTAATGTCTATACTATTTAGACGCATTTAACTATCAACTCAAAAGAAGCTATTAACATATATATAACAACATATTTTTAACAAAATAAAACATAAATCAATAATATCCATATTGCAATATTAAACCTAACTACTTGAACAATACTAAAATTTAGGTCAACTTGATGAACATATCAACCAAAGAAAGACTATACATTATTGACAAAATGCATAAATGTATCGAACTAACCATAATATTAAACAAAATCGCATTTGATCTATATAAAGAATTGATTCCGAAAACTAACCAGAGATAACCGATGCCCATTCGTCTCGGAACTTAAATCCAGAAGATCTAAGGACTCTTCTAGTAGCTTCTAGAATCTTCTCTTGAACGTTTACTTCAAGCAATCTCATCCCCGCGGTTGCCATTAATCTAATCTCACTCTTCTTCAACATTCCTTTAGGAACTCTCCCTTTTGCGAATTCTACGAGCTTCGTAACGGACACGCTAGCTCCGTCAGGGTTATCAGCATAAGCCGATAACCCTGGATTCAGCTTCAAGCTAGCGTAGTTATCCTCGCCAAAATCGAAAACCGGTTTCTTGGAATGAGTCCAGTACCTGAAAACATGAACTCGGGACCCGGAACTCCCAGCATCGATGACTACGCTGTACCTGAACGAACTTCTTTCATTGCGTCCGGAGAATATAATTGAATAGAGAACAAATAATAACCCTAACGTCATGAGCAAGGAAACAAGGGTTAGAAGGATTGTTGTGAGTGTTGACTTGGGTTTCAAGAAAGCGTATGTTTTCGACGACGGCGATGAAGCGTATTCTTCAGGTAGGATATGAACCTCGAGATGCTCCATCTCCGTTTTCATTTTTCTCAAATCTGAAACGTGTATAATTAAGGAGCAGTTATAGTTTGTATCAACGTTTTAAGTAACGAAAACTTAAAAGATAATCTTGAAAACGTAATTAAACGTAGTGTAACATGCAAACAAATAAAAAAGAACCAAAACGTAACCCAATATCAAATTCTTTTTTTTATTTTATTTGTGAATTCGTAACTTCTTCGTCTTAATTAACATATAGTCTCAGAGATCTAATCTAGTTACATCCTAATAAGGGCCACAATTATAAAAAGCCCTTGTGAGGACCAAAAAATCAAGATATACGTACATGGACGAGAAAATCATGATAAAAGAAAATGATAATGTGTCTGTGTTCAATTTGATCACTAGTAAAAAAATGGCATATACCCACGAAAAAACCCACGTTTCTATAATATACCAATCACGACAAAAGATATTGAATTTCGTTTCCGGATTTTGGAAATATTCAAATTCAAGCACCAGATTGAGAAATTAAATATTCTAAAAGAAAGAGTTATTAACTTACTTTGGTATTGGTCAACAATAATTCAACATATTGTACTATGATTTTGGTTCAAACTTATGATTATAATCAAATAAAATAGATTTAGTAAACATGTTTTTAACAGGAAATGTAATAATAAAACAATTTGACCAAAAATCAAACCATATGCAAAAATATTTTTTGTTATGGAAACCTCGTTATAATTACTCATTACATAACTTGGTAAATGTATTAAATTATATATATATATATATATTGGTTATATAACATTGGTTTTGAATCTCATTTTTCTAGTAGGTTTTGTTATCTTGTGTGACTGAAGGACTTTGTTACCTCTTCTACAAACATATATTCAAATGACAACTAAAAAGTTTTCATCTCTTTTAATACTTTCGTTTATGGTTTTTGCTCATGCCCATGATTTCAGCCTCTTCAGGTTAATACATACATATTTGATGGTTTTACTTTTACATATTATATTGTCACTATATAGCTCTAACACAAAGTAAACACATTCAATTTTTCATCCAAATTTTCTCTTAGAGCACCATTATAGGGGGCTCCAGGTGGGTTTTTCACCTGTGGGCCCCCACAAAAAAAAATTAAATCCCCTATTAAACCTCTCCCCTAGGAGCTGGCTTTTCACTATTTCGCGGGCCCCACTGACACGTGGCGGCCCGCGATTGGTCAATTTAATTAATTTTTTTTTTTTTTAATTTTCGAAAAATAAAAAAAAAAAAAAAAATTTAAAGCCTTTGAAAGGCTTTTGGTATAAAGATGCTCTTAAAAAGTTTGTGCTTAGACCATGATTCTTAAACTTGTTTTTTAATTTTTTGTGGGGCCCAAGAGGTTAAGCACCCGTTAAGACCCAATAATTATAAAAAGGAGTGACTATGATTTATTTATTTATTTATGATTTATTTTTTTGTGGGGCCCAAGAGGTTAAGCACCCCGTCAAGACCTACAAGTGGCTATGATTTATTTATTTATTATTTTTCCCCTTTGATTGTTAAAAAACCAACGATGTTTACCGGTAGAGACACCAAACGCATGAGAGGATCTTAAACTAAAATAAAATTCAAAAATAAATAATACAATTGGTTAGACACTAACCAATGGAGATGCTGACCAAACCACGAGTTTATTAGCAAACTATGAGATATTTAATTTGTCAATAAAATGTTTTTCTTTTTGTTTGCATTTAGGAGATTTTTAAGTTGAAAAGTCAAATATAATCCACTTTTGTCGTTTGGACATTCATATAGTCGCGTGAATATTTATGTAGTCACATCAACATTCATGTATAAAGTATTTTAACGAGACAACGAATATTCATATAGTCGTGTGAAAGTATCTAAAAATTTGAAATTAAACCGCGTATTTTTTTTGAATATTATGAATATTCATGATTATGTATGAATATACGTGTGAACAATCATAGTAAAATTAAGTAATTCATGAAAAAATTGAAATATAAAAATATGTGAGCACGCAGTATTTAATAACCGTTGAAAAGTATATCGGTCACAAGAAAATATTGCGAGAACATCTTTTTTTTTGGTAATTAAACGGGGATGATCTCCCCTTTTATTAAAATATGAAACAAAAAACTACATGACCACCACAGTTTGGGACTCATGCCCGATACTCTCCTCTCGCAACATTGAGCTAAAGACATTTGGGCATGACTCTAACATATGAAAGCCAAAAGGTAAAACAAAAGCATGATTCGCTAAACTATCGGCAAGCCGGTTGGCTTCCCTATGGATGTGCGATACACGGACTATCCAGTCCTTTGATAAAAAGCCATAGCATAGACGTGCTAGGAATGACAGCGGATGGCATTCACTTATCCCTGTCGTTAGAAACCCCACTACAACCTCCGAATCAATCTCCAACTCTAGACATCGCACTCGCTTTTCCCATGCAATGTAAAGACCATAGTATACTCCCCAAAGCTCGGCCAGAGGAGCCGAACACTTGCCTATGTTCAGGGAAAAACCCCCACACCAAGTCCCATTCTCATCTCTCATTACTCCCCCTGCACTGCTAGGCCCGGTTACCTCTCGACGCACCATCCGTATTCGGTTTAACCCATCCCGTTGGAGGACAAGACCACACAACCGATCTATTCACCCGTGCCGCCGACCTTGTTACCACCACCCGTGCCGCCGACCTTGTTATGCGCCGTGCTTATATGCACATTCACATCCGCCGCTACCTCCTTTATAAATCTCACTTTATCTCGACACACCCCCAAATTGCCAAAGATATTACCACATCTCCATTTCCATGCCCACCAAACTCCCATGGCAAATAGAGTTGCCCACTTGCTCTCCTCCACACTACTACCAGAACCAAGATTGACACACAACCACTCAAGCACATTTTGATTAAAAAACACTTGTTGCTTGTTTCTAGGAACTGTCCGCAGCCAAATACCTTTCATTGCTTCACAATCTCTTAGTACATGACTTATTGTCTCATACCCACTCTTGCATATTTGACAAACACCCGTGTCACTAAGATGACGCCTGCGTCTCTCCATATTTGTCATGATCGCCTGATTCCCTACTAGCCATAGAAAGCACCTGACTCTCTCAGGCGCCACCACTCTCCAGATTTTGTCAAAGAATCCTTTCATACACTGACGTGGTGACGCTTCTCGGGTAATCAAGGCATAGGCAGACTTTACCGTAAATTTTCCATCTTGTCTTCCTCCCCACGATAATCTGTCCACCGCACATGTTACCGTATCCACTACCCTCGCTGCAAGCTCGAGGCCTATTTCCTTACTTGTGTAAGGCGTGATTCTTGATAAATCCCAGCCTGACCCGTTCTTCCATAAAGTAGCAACCGATACGTTTTCTTCACTCTCCGGGAGATCACTTGTTACTACCTCAGCTAGTGGTTCCTTCAAGAGCCATCTATCTTTCCAAAACCGTGTGCTTGTCCCATCACCAACCACCCAGCTAACCCCAGCCATAACTCCCACTTTCAGCCCTACGGCAATGCTTCTCCATGTTGAAGACCATGTACCTTTTCCCACCATCCAAGACATGTCTTGAATAGGCCCAACTTTATATTTCTTTCTTAAAACTCTTGCCCATAGACTTGTCTGGTCATTTAGTAGTCTCCATCCTAGCTTAGCCAATAAAGCTATGTTCATTTCTTTGGATCTTCGTATCCCCAGCCCTCCTTCTTCCTTAGATAGACAAACCTTTTTCCAAGAAATAAGGTGTTGTTTCTTCTTCTCCGTAGTGCTGCCCCATATAAAATCTCTTGATATCTTGTCTAGGCTTTGAAGAGTCGTGGCTGGAAGCGCTATCACACTCATGGTATGAACCGGTATTGAGGACAACACAACTTTAGTGAGTGTAACCCTTCCTGCGAAGCTAAGACATCCCCCTTTCCACCCAGCTAGTCTTGAAGAAGCCTTTTCTAGCATATCTCTTGAAGGTCTCTTTATTCATTCTCTTTTGTAAGATCGGCATCCCGAGATACTTCCCCAACTCCCGGGTGGACTTAATGCCACTCTCTGCCGTGATTAAACTCTCCAAGCCTCGGCTTACATTGGTTGAGAAAAATATTTTTGACTTATCCAAGCTTACTTTCTGACCTGATGCTAGGCAAAACTTCTCCAAGACCCGACGAATATGCTTAATCTGGGACACAGAGGCTTCAGCAAATAATATTAGGTCATCCGCGAAACAAATATGTGAGATTTTAGGCCCTCCTCGTGAGATGCTTATAGGCTTCCACTCTTTACGTTCAACCGAACTCTCGATTAGGTGACATAAACGTTCTAGGCACAATACAAAGAGATACGGGGACAAAGGATCACCTTGTCGGAGTCCCCGCGCTGGCTTAAACGATTCAGTCTTTTCCCCGTTCCACGAACATTCATTGATGGTGCTCTCACACATTGCATTATCCAATTCACCCATTGTTCGAAAAACCTGCTACACCAAGCGTTTCCTCCAAAAAATCCCACCTTATCCGATCATAAGCTTTCTCTAAGTCAAGCTTTAACAACATCCATCCCCTACCTCCTTTTTTCCTCCTCATTGAGTGGACAACTTCTTGCACAATCACTATATTATCCACACTCAGCCTTCCTGGGATGAAACTTGCTTGTGCAGGGCCTATTAACACGGGTATTAGGCGCTTCATTCTATTAACCATCATTTTCGTAATGGTTTTGAAGAGAACATTGCACAAACTTATCGGACGAAACTGGGTAATTATCTCCGGCTTATTCACTTTTGCTATTAGTACCACTAAAGCATCATTCAGCCCCTCCGGTAAGATACCCGACTCAAAGAACTCCAGAATGAATTGACTCACCGATGGACCCACAATGTCCCAACAATGTTGATAAAAGATTGGCTGAAAACCATCGGGGCCAGGCGCCTTTAGTTTCCCCATCCCCTTAATTGCCTCCTCAATCTCTCCTCCTCCTCCAAATGGTTTGTCTAGGTGATTGATGTCCTCATTCGATAACTGTGGAAAACCTTCTTGCGGCAGACCACTCACCTGCTGTGGAACGTCATCCAAAGAATACAAATTCTTATAGTAGTTCACAACCATCTTTTCCAACTCAGAGGTCTCAGAAATCCAAGCTCCTCCATCATCTTTTAAACTTTCTATTTTGTTTCTTCGACGTCGAATGATAGTAGAAGTGTGGAAATACCGAGTGTTCCTATCTCCTAAGGCAACCCATTTTTCCCTCGACTTCTGGAGCCACAACATCTCTTCTTGTTCTAGAACCACTTCAAACTCCCTTGCCAAGGAAGCTTCTTCCTCAAGTAAAGCATCCGAGTTTGAATATTCAAGCAGGTCTTGGACCCGTTTTAACTTCTCAGCTAATTTATCTTTACGTATTTGCACGTTCCCAAACACTTCTTTGTTCCATTTTTTTAGGTGCATACGTAATTCATTAAGCGCCTCCTGAGTATCTAAGTCTCTCTTCCAAGAAGAAGCAACCAACGCCTTAAATTTTGGGTGTTGTAGCCACGCTGCTTCAAACCGGAAAGGGCGTCTCCTAGGATCTCCTTTGTTCACTGGACAGAGTTGGAGATAGAGTGGAGCATGGTCAGAAGCAAAGAAAGGTAGATGAGTTACCGTCGCTTCATGCCATTTTAAACGAGCTTGCCCACAACACACTACTCTATCCAGTCTCTTAGCGACAAAATTTCTCTCCATTGTACCTCTTTTCCAGGTGAAACGGTTCCCTTTAAACCCCATATCTATTAGTGAAAGATCATTCATCCAATCCCCAAACGCATGTGAGTCTTGAGATAACAGGCCATTCCCACCAGTGCGCTCATCTAACCTTGTTATAGTGTTGAAATCACCCCCTATGAACAAAGGTTCATGTATGCTCTGAGCCACTAGCTTCAGCTCATTCCACAACCCACTTCTTCTCGTGACCGACGGAGCTGCATAGACCACAATCAGATGCAGGCTTTCTAACTCTTTAGTCACCCTAGCATGAATGAACTGATTTGAGCTACCTTCAATCACCACATCACCAACCTCGTCTCTCCATAGGATCCATAAGCCCCCGCTTTGACCCTCCGCATCAATCATAAACGAGTTCGTAAAGCCCAGCCCTCGACAGATTTTCTTTGCTCTATCCCCACCTGCATGTGTTTCAAATAGTGCTAGGATGTCGACGTCAAACTTTTTCAAGATGTACCGGATCGATCTTCTGAAATTAGGTTTATTCGCCCCCCGACAGTTCCATAGTAAACAATTCATAATTACTATCTTCAGTGCGTGGTAAACTACCGGGGAGTACCATTATGCGTCTCCCCCTTTTCCTTCCATCACCGACATCACCGACGGCTGAAGCTGTGTTGCCAGCTCCTCCATGTGATTCGATCCTTCCCTCGTATCACTCTCGGCCGTTGGTCCTTTACTTCGCGATTGAACCTCGATCCGATTCTCATCGGTTCCAACTTGCAAGAAAGCTCCATCTTCTCTTCCTTCAGACCCTTTCTCAACTCTCAATCTTTTTCCCGAGGAAGAAAGCTCGATGACATCCCGATTTGTTCCAAAAATTAAGCCTTTAACGGGCCTGTGATCTCTGAGTCTTAGAGGCCCATTACCGCCCCCATTCTTCAACGGCCCAGTCCTTTTCTCTTTAGGCCCATCACGAATTGAAACCCTACCCTTTACTCCCAAACCCGACAATACGCTCTTGGGCTTCTGATTACCAAATTCAAAACACAAATCACTATATTGATAAATTAGTCCACAAAAATGTACTTATTTCTCAAAAAAAATTCTTCTCAAAATAGCATGAAGTATAAAAACAGTATTAAATCTCATATCTAAAATGGGCCGATTTAGGGCTTCTTAAAAGCCCACAATTATAAAAAAGCAGTACTAAAGCACAAAGCAGTCACCACTCACCAGACAACAACAACAACACAACTCAAAGAGAGAGAGAGAAACCATTTGCCTAAAGAGAGAAAGAGAGAGAGATGAGACTATTCGATCCATGGCCAGTGTTCTTCAAGAGGGAATGGAAGCGTTGCTGGCCGTTCATCACCGGTTTTGCCGTAACCGGTGTGCTCATCACCAAGTTAACCGCCGGTCTCACCGGTATATCTCATCGGATCTAACCGATCTTCTCTTCGTTGATTTAGATCGGGACTTTTCTCTATATATTTCTTGTATTTTTTTTGTTAATTTTGATTGCGGAGAACCCTAATTTTGGGAAATTGTGATGATTTGCAGAGGAAGATGCGAAGAACTCAAAGTTCGTTCAGCAACACAGGAGGTATAACACAACAAAAACTCGCCTTTTTGATTTTTATTTATTGTTAATTTTGTTGATTTGATCTTAGAGTATATATCAACAATGTATGTAACCGAATTAACCTTTACCGTTTTTAGGGTTATGTTAATAGATCTATATTCGTATAAAAGTGTAATTGCATATCAAATTTATCCCAAATTAATATTAGGGCAATTATCATGAATAACACTAAATAAAGTTTTTTTAACACAATTAGCACACATTTTCGAAAGTTTTATAAATACCATTAAAATGTTTTTCTCATAAATACCACAACTTATTAATTTTCAAAATTACACCCAAAATCTTTAAAAAACTATACCCTACCCTTCAAAACTATACCCTAAACACGATATAGCAAACCTAAATGAAAAAATTAAAATCTAAAAGTGTTAAAACTCGTTTTTGTATTTGTGGTATTTTTGTAAACTACTACTTTTTTATGATATTTTTGTTATAAAAAACTTTGAAATTTTATTTTCAAAACAAAAACTTATTTTGGTGGTATTCTAAGGAATTTCTATTAAAATTACTACCCGCAAAATCAGACATTTATCATTTATGCCTACCTGTTTTGTAGTTTGATTTCCTTGATCTTTTTCGCGTTTGGTTTGTGCAATTGTTGTATGTATTTTGCTATTGTTTGCTTTTGTCTCTGCTTGCAATTGCAACCCTAAACCTTATGGATTTGGACTTGTTTTGTGTTTCAGGTGATTTTACATAAGTGAAATGTAGAAAGCTAAGAGCCTTGTGGATGCTTCTTCAGCTTTGGGATTTGGTTCAATAACATGAGTTTCTTGTTTCTTTTCTAAAAACAATAATAATCTGAATTTATATACTCTGGATTCCCTTTTTTCGCCATTTTTCTCCCGAGTTTTGCAATTCTTTATATGAAAACTCAGCAATGCAACACTGCTCTCTGCTCACTGTGTCTTTTTTTCTCCATGTTTGAATAAATGGATTTTGTTCCATTAATTCTTGCAAATGCGCTTCTAAATAAGGTCATGTCTGAGTCTTAAGGTAGTCACTTTAGGTGGTGGCTTAATTAGCTTTAGATTTTGACTTTGATGATCGATAACGTTTGCGATATTGTTTGTAAGTAGCTATGAAGAAACTAGCCACAAGGTAGACTATAAGACATATTTGTGAGTGCGGATTTTTCGAGCTAGTAATGTTTATAAGCCTAAGGATAAGCAGCTTTGCCAAAGTTGTTTACCTCATTCCACTTATGAAAACCAGCTAGAAGGTAACGTTTTTAATTGCTTGTAATCTTTATTTTTCACTACGAACAAAAATGACCGTAGAAAGTAGAAACTACTATATGAAACAAACCACCTGCACCCGAAAAGTAGACTTCACACCTTGTAGTGCATTCACGTTTGCTTTTGATTGGAAATCAAGTTTTAGTTCTTGGGGACGCCGAGTCTTTGCCTGAAGTCTTCTTCCATAAGAGGAAGACCTTCACGGAGCTTCACCTTCGGTTCCCATCCCAACACTTCTTTAGCCTTTGTGATGTCCGGCTTTCTCTGTCTTGGATCATCCGGTGTGTTCTCTACCATATTTATCTCTATGCTCGGGTTTATCATCTGCAACCCACAAACCAGAGCTATATCATAACCATGCACACCCGAATCTTAAAGAAATACTCATACCCATCGAGAAACTAGACTCTTACCTCCTTCACTGTCTCAGCCAGTTCCACCATCGTAAACTCACCTGAGAAAGCAGAGATTCAGACACAAAGAATAAGTTGGGGACTAGTTGGTTTTTGTTTGGTGTAATGGAGGAATGTTACGGGGTTTACCTGGGTTACCGATGTTGATTGGGCCAGTGTCATCTCCTTCCATAAGGCGCATTAGTCCATCGACCATGTCAGAAACATAACAGAAGCTACGGGTCTGTGTCCCGGGTTTCTGAACTGTCAAAGCCTCTCCACTATACATTCATGGGCAAGAACACAACACACATATAAATAATCAATTGCATTATTGCTAGAAGAAGAGAAAATGACGTTTGATGAATTGAGTTAAAAGAGCTCACCGAAGTGCTTGAGCAATGAAGTTGCTGACGACACGTCCATCATCTATGTTCATCCGTGGACCATAAGTGTTGAAGATTCTAGCAATACGGATTTCTATATAGAACAAACAAGCACAAAGTAAAGATTAAAAAGCTGAAATTACATGTAAAAATTTGAAAAGCGAAAGCCTGGGAAAATATAAAACTGACCAATTCCATGCTGCCTGTGGTAATCAAACATTAAAGTCTCAGCTACACGCTTGCCTTCATCATAACAGCTCCTAACCCCTTTTATAGAAGCAAACCAACATATAAGACCGTGAATTGTCAAATATATATATCAGATATAAATTAAATAGGCCATGGAGTGTATGAGCCTACCAATTGGGTTAACGTTTCCCCAATAGCTCTCGGGTTGGGGATGGATGAGAGGATCTCCATACACCTCCGAAGTTGAGGTAAGCAAAATCCTGTTTCAGAAGAAAGAGTTTATTTAGTGAGAGAAGCGAGTAAAGATCAATAGAAGTAAGAGGAGATTAAGTCCCAAACCTTGCGCCAACACGCTTGGCAAGTCCTAACATGTTGAGTGTGCCGATTACATTAGTCTTGATGGTCTTGACGGGGTTGTACTTGTAGAAAATGGGAGAGGCAGGACACGCAAGATGGTATATCTGATCAACCTCGATCAACAGCGGCTCCGTGACATCTGCTTAAACCAAATAGAAATGAGGACAATGTTAATCTTCTTGAGATAAGATAACAGAGTGCTAGAAAGCATCAAACACACAGAAGCTGTATTCTGGTTTTATTTATCAGAAACAAAGCCAGAGAGTGTCAAAGAACATACCATGACGGATAAGTTCAAATCTCGGATGACCAATCCATTTCTTGAGGTTATCCTTTGAACCGGTGAAATAGTTATCAGCAACAACCACCTGCGTGAAAAAAGATATAAAAACATCACAATAATAGTTAACCAAATCAGTCATTATATATATATATATAGGATGATTAAAGCAATTTCGATATGAACCTCGTTCTTTTCGTTTTCCATAAGCTTATCGACAAGGTGAGAGCCAATGAATCCAGCTCCTCCTGAGATCAAGATCCTCATATTTGACTATACAAATGAAAAAAAAAAAAGTAACCACTCACTCAACATATCTTACTAAGACCAAAATAAAATAAAAAAAGTAGAGCTCCCTAACAAACAAAGCTCTCTCACAGAGCACACACTGTAGCAAACAAAACACAAAAATTCAAAAACAAGAATCCTACAGGTTCAATCTCAATGATCCTTGTGACCAAATTCAAATATCTCTTAACATTGAGATCCGTTTCATTCTACACAATGATCAATTCACAAACCAAATAACAACATGGATCAGAAAACGTGATTCCGATTTCAAATGAGTTTAAAACGAGATAACAATTGGGTATCGTCAGATATCGAAACAGAATCTCGAATTCACTTGTGAAGAAGACTTTCATCAAAATTGAATACGAAAAAAAAATCGACCTGGAAAAACTTGGAATTACGGAGAGGGGAAGGAGAAGGAGGAGGCTTTGGGCTGCTTTGTTTGTCATTTGTAGCCATTTTTTCTGAGATCCCAACAACAAATGCGATTTCAGAACAAAAACGAATCAATCAAACGTAACATGTAAAAATAAGAAATCGATTAGAGAGAGAGAGAAAGAGAATGGATCGAGAGGAAGAAGTACGAGATCCGTCTTTCGAAATCGATGAAACAAAGCAAAGTGCTGAGAGAACCCTAAAACCAAAATTGTTATATTTGTTGTGATCTGAAAGAGTGGAAACGATCTCGTATATACTTACTTACTTATATATAAGTCACAATCACAAAGTGTCACGGAACTTCTTCTTCTTGTATTTTTGAATATTATTATCGATTAAGGATCCGAATGGCATTTCGATTTAGGTATACCAATAAATAACATCATGACAAAACTATAAAAATTAGAAAAATTCACAAAAATACGTCCTTTTTTCTTTTCCTTTACAAAACTCTACCTAATTCAATTTTTTCACATATTTACATCCTTTCAAAATTTTAAATGCTTGATTTACCATTTAAAAAATGACAATTCTCAAGTATAGCACTAAATAAAGTTTTTTTAACACAATTAGCACATATTTTCGAAAGGTTTACAAATACCATTAAAAAGTGTTTTCTCATAATACCACAACTAATTAATTTTCAAAATTACACTCAAAACCTTCAAAAAACTATACCCTAACCCTTCAAAACTATAACTTAAGCACTATATAGCGAACCCAAATGAAAAAATTAAAATCTAAAAGTGTTAAAACTCGTTTTTGTATTTGTGGTATTTTTGTAAACTACTACTTTTTGATGGTATTTTTGATATAAAAAACATTTTAATGGTATTTTTGTTATAAAAAACATTTTAATGGTATTTTCAAAACAAAAACTTATTTTGGTGGTATTCTAAAGAATTTCTTTTTAAAAAATTATCAAAATTAAAATCTTTTTCATTTGGGTTCGTTAATTATTGTTTAGGGTATAGTATTAATGGGTAGGATTGTGTGGGTAGGGTTTATTTGGATTTAATTTTTAGTGTTTAGGTGTAGTTTTGTGAAATGTAATTCAAATGGTATACTTTTGTGAAATGTAATTCAGATGGTGTAGTTTTGTAATTCTCCCTTGTATTTATTCTAAATCGGAGTAGAAATCTAACTATCAAATTTTGGCAAAAGATTATTAATTTGTTTGAATGAGATTTGAAGAAGCTAAAAACCCCTTCACAAAGATATAAGAGAATCGATCTTCTTTGTAACCAAATATTCGAATACAAATCTTGTAGAATGATATAAATAATGAAAAGATATGATTTTATTGATAACAATACTTTAAAATCGATTACAAGGTATTTATATGTGATTAAGAACAAGAAAGTACAGAGTTTTAGGTCTAGAAAACGTAAAAGAAGAAGAGAGCTCTAAAATTAGGGTTCAGCCTCCTTTTAGACTATCTCCAATGTATTTTCCTATCTCTATCTCTAAAATAGAGAAACTTTATAATAGAGGTGCATTTTCCTCTATTCTTCTCCAATGTATTTCTCTATCTCTATCTCTATAAAAGAATATCTTATAAAAGATTCTATTTACATTTTACTATAACACCTTTTATTTATAAAATTTGCAAATTAACCCAATTAAATTTAATTTTCGCAAGATATTCATAAAATTATTATATTATTTAAGTTTAAAACTTTATTATAAAAAATAGTACATTACCCAATACAAAAAATATTATAGCTTATTTAACTATCACCGCTAGAGTATTTTTCCTATAAATGATCGATTATGTCTTATTATAAAACTTTATATGATTTATCTTTTATAAATAATAATTTCAATTTTGAGTTAATATTTATAATTTATTTGTAATTATAATAACAATATTTAAATGATATTTTGAAAATTAAAACAATTTTGATTTTAAAACATAAAAGAAAATGACAATTTTATATATTTTAGTTATAATTAATATAAAAGAGAAAGTAAAGGACTAGTATGCAATTAAAAAGTATGTCTCTATTTATAGAGGAAAATATAACATTCCTCTATATATAGAGGGAAAAATAGCAATCTCTATTTTAGATGAAGAAATAGAGATGAGTTGGAGCAAATGTTGCTCTATAATAGAGATTAAAGACAAATATAGAGGTGGGTTGGAGATGCTCTATTCTTCTCCTTCAGGTCGGGTTGGGTCGCTCCGATATTTCCGCCCCAACTCGTCCGAGATCTCCTCAATCGTCCGGAAATGAAGGGAGGCAGTTAGGGCGATACTGTGATTACTCATTTCTCTTGATAGGCTTTGCTTTTTTAGTAATTGGGCCGAGTTGGACCTGTCCAATTCTATGTACCAACAAGATTTCAAATAACTTTGAAGTGCCAAGAGAGCAAGACAGACGTATATAGTGCATAGAAAGAGTAGGGCCACAAACATTTCGAGCAATAACTAATGTGTAGTTTCTTTTCACTATAGGATCAACATTAATTGCATTGCACAAGTACGTAAACCATTCTAATATGCAAGTATCGCAAATCCTATGTCCATGTTTCATCCCCAAGTTCTCATGGTTGACTTTATGTCCATGTTTTTGTAGGAGAAATCATATTATATATATATATATATATATATATATATATATTCAAACCCTGAATTAAGTATATTTAAATTAAAACAAAAAACAAAATAGCTATGAAAAATAATAAAAATAAACCCTAAACACTAAATAGTTTTGACAACGGGTTTGAAATTTAGGATTTAGGCAGGCCCGGCCCATTAGTATTGGAGGCCTTAGGGCAAAAAAAAATTAGACCCTCCATTATATTTTTATAGGCTTAAATCTATGAGAAATAATAATATTTGGGCCCTAATATCTAAAAAAAAATTAAATAAAGACCCTTTTTCTTTAAAGAATATTCAAAATTTGGCTTGGGCCCCTGGGCCTGCGCACCTATGCCCACCCCTAGTGGGCCGGGCCTGGATTTAGGAAAAGAATTTACTATATAAGATTTAAGGTATAGGGTTTTAAAGTTTATTGTTTAGGGTTTAGTGTTTAGGGTTTATTTTAATTTTTTCATATCTTTATATATATATATATATATATATATACATTTAAACATATTTAATTCATAATTTTTTGATATAAATTTAATTCATAACTATTTGTCATGTTTTAATCGGTTAAGTGAACCCAAATATTGTTTCCTTTTTAATTTTTATTTTCTTCTTAATTGTAAAATAAGCCCCTTTGATTTAATTAAAATATCTCTAGTTGATATCTTAGTTCACCTTTAACGAATTTTGCTCTATCACGCCTAAATAATACGAAAAATTACGTATAGAGATGGTCAAATAATAATTCACTAGATTTTTACTATTGCGTCCGCACATGAATAATATTTACAAAATATTAATTTTTTTTGTTAGTGCATGTTGAATACATTTTTAATCATATATATGTATGTTATAGTATTAAAAATAATTTTTTATAATATATTTTGACCCGTCTCAAAATTGTGCAGGACGTCACGCAAATGTATCTAAAATTATTAAAAAATTTAATTTTTTTAAAATTTTTTTGGATGGTTTTGGTTTTTTATTTACATCATCAATTTGAATATTCTAAAAAATACTTTTAAATAATGAAAATTTTAAATAATGAAAATACTTTTAAATAATGAAAATATATTATTAATATTGTACGATGGATTATCATAAAATGGAAATACTTATAATATTTTATATTTTTAATATATTACCTATTTATTTTTATTTTCGTTTTTTTAATTGTAATCCTATTAATTAGAAATATTTTTTATAATTATATTTTTTTATTTTTATCATTTCGTTTTTTAATCCTATTAAATAGGAATTTTTTTTATTTTTTTAATCAAAAACTACATTATACTAAAATTTATACAATAACAGTATATGTTAGAAGAAAATTTTAAGGTTTCTCAAAATTTGTCGTATAGATTCTAACTAGATCGAGATAAAATTTGTCGTATAGATTCTAACTAGGTCGAGATATGAACTTATTTTATACGATGAGTGAACAATTCATCTCTTCTTTCCAAATTATTAGTGTAGTGATTATCTAAATTAGCCATATTCATGATTCCATATCATTATACAAAAATGTACATCTTGAAGAAGATTAATTATGATAAACTCATAAAAGGACCATGGGTACGCCAAGATTCTAACAGGGTTTCTTTTTTATAATTAACTAGGGGCTTGTTTTTACAATTAAGAAAAATAAAAAAGGGTATTTATATGCTAATTTCACAGAAAACCTAATCAGTAGTATATTTTATTAAGCTCCGAATTACGAAACAAGAAGAACCAACGCAACCGAAACGTCTTGTCTCAAACCTGGTTTGTTCTTGAAAAGTTGCTAAATATTACCCTAAACTCACCCTAGTTTCCAAGAGCTTCAACACTCACATCTTATACAAATAGCTATACTGCACGCGATCTCTACTCAAAACCTAAACAAACCTTAACCAATGCCCTAGAGAAGAATATTAACTAGTCTACCTGAAATACATTGTTGGTAAGCATACCTTCTTCATATTCTCCTCATGTGAAAACAAAGTTTATGAGACCATACTAATAACTATATATTTATGTATTTATCACGCAAGCAACACAGTCACATATCATGTAAATCCAGCTAGTGTGGCTGTTTCTTACCTTATGAAAGCTTAAAAGGGTCTGCTCTCGGGATCTACAAATCCAGCTAGTAGTGCCCCAAAGAGCCAAAGCATGAGCACAAACACTATTGCTGTTCGCAGAACTTGGTTACATACATTCAGGCTCGGGTCGTCCTCGTAGGCTAAATCAGGTGTAGTATGGGCATCGGAATTCCAAGGGCTGACGTCTAGCTTCTCAGTCTCTCTCGAGCTTTCTCTCCTGATTCTTGTGTGTGTTTGTGGTCCTGGTGGATCTTGTTCGATGAGATTTGAGCATCTTTTGCAGTTACAATCGCTGCCAAGGTATGAAGGAAGTGTTTGGAGATATTCAGAGAGGACTCGATGGAAAGCTTCCCCTTCAATTCTCAGCTTCTTGCGTGTAGTTGGTCTGAGAATCTTTGAGATAGTAAGATATGTTTAGGCAAGCAATATGAAACATTTATAGATCCAAGAAAACCGAAACTAGAAGTTAGTTCAGGTAGATTCTTTACTTGGATGAAAGTCTGGGAAATGACTCGGACAACAGGAGGGAGGTGAATGATGAATAGACAGCCGAGACGGTTGGGGAAGTGATCTTGAAGAATGGAAGAACAGGATCTCATCATCTGCATGGGAATCCTCAGAGGAGACAATCCTTCACAATCCACCAATACTGTAAGTTCCGAGTTCTCGGGGTTTAGAAGATTCAAAACGCCGTGCTCTACCTGCGATACTGTAAACAAGACGCTTGATTAACACGTTACTGTAGCAAAAACAATAGTGGAAGCAAATGCAATAGAGTGATTAAGAACGTACTGATCGCCTGAGAAAAACGAGGTCTTTCATCAGATGGCAACTTTAGGAACGCAAGCCCCAAGCGGACAATGAGGCAAGGTCGTTGGTTCCTGTCATATCCATGCCAAAAGACTAAACTTGACCATGACTCAAGTTCTTCCTCGGATAGGATTCTGTAAGTCTCCCTCCACTGGATTGTCTTTTTTATTGAATTTAGCAATGATGTGAAGTCTCCATTTGACACTCTATAGAATCTATGAAGCTCATCTTCGTTGAGCCTACATTAAAACGACACTTGGAAGTTATGGTCTACTCTAGCCCAAAAAGTTAAAACACTGAAAGTTAAAACTCAAAGAAAGGAGCACTACTTCATACAACACCAAAAAGTTGAAATACCTGTCTGGCAGGCTAAGTCTCTGATTTTCCAATTCTTCGTATAGTTGTTTAATCCAATCTTGTGAAGGTAAAGGACGTGGAGCCTCATCTTCAATTCTGCATTACAGAAAAAGTTAAGATCTGTAGCAAGATAGACCTATACAGATATTACTCAAAGTAAGCATTTCAGATTCAAGTTGTAACAGTCTCACAAATTTGTACAATATTACAAATACAGGTAAGACTTTGACATCACAGACCTTATATCTGTTGGAGAAAAAGATGTCGGTCGCTCGGCATTTGATTCTGAAGATGCGTCTGTACTGCTTGGTGCTTCTTGCTTTAACTCTGACTGGTCTGTGAGAGCCTCTGCAATCGTGAGGACCAATAATGGTCGAGACAGCATCTGCTCAAAAGTATTGTAAATAACATCCAGTTAAAGAGTAGATATAATCAGCATGCTTTAACAAGATAGAAACTGAGAAAAAATGAAAATAGCACAAATACTTAAATCTTTGGACCTCAAGGATCAAATGTTTCAAACTTCTTATTGGTGTTTCTTTTTCTTTCACACCAAAACCGATGCAGAGATAGTGAGATACTATGTCTTCCTATAGGTAATCAAAACAAGAACAAGCGGAAAAAGAGCATAGTGCCATAGGAACATAGTAGCAAACCTGCATAGCCTTGATCAACTCCTTGAAGGGAGCCCATCTCTGAATCCACTTAAGAGGAGGATAACAAAGGCATTGCAACGCCTGAATGGTGTTCCACAAATGAGGACATTTCGCCTTCGAAACCCTCCTAACGACTTCCAAAACAGCGATTTTGAGCAGAAACACGGCCGCATCACTCACGGTGCCACTGCCAAATCTACCATTATTACCAAACGAAACATGCTTACAAATTGTCTGCTGAACAGATCTTGGGATAGAAGCTACTAAGCTTCTCTTAGGAAACTCTTTCCCTGAAGAAACAGCTGCCATCATAGAGCTTCTATTACTAGCAGAACGTTGCAATGAGTCTCCCATTAAAAACAAGTTTCAGGAACTTAAGATGAGAAAACACGCCACGTCACTCCAATAACTCAAAACCAGATCACACCAATTCCATGTCGAACAACAAATATCTGCAAACATATATGCAATTAAAATTTTCGCTAATCTATCAGAATTTAGAGGAAACCAACAATAATAATCGATAATCCTCCTAATAAACTACAAGAATCAAAGCGAAACAATGAAATCAGAGAGTTATATTAAGATATAAAGAACACGAACCATGAAATCGTCTGTATAATCGGAAAAAAGCTCTGTAGATTCTTCATCAACCTCGAATCAATCGATGGAACACAGATCGGTTGTACAATATGAGAACGCGATTTTAGAACCCTATTTTAGAACGTAACCGGCGTACTGATCGGAGATTCGAATTTATCGGAGGCGAAGCGCGATTCCGTATTCTCACTAATATCAAACCCAAAGAGACGAAAGAAACTTCGAAACAAAATATAAAGGAAACGAGAGCGAGTTTATCACGAACAACAAGGTGTGGGACACGTGTACCGTCCCAACTACATGATAGTGATTGATGGTAAATCAACGGTCCAGAAACGACAACGTCACGTGCCTTTTAAATTATGTGGGCCATAGACGATGCAAACATCACGCTGTTTTGTTATTAACCTTAAAAAAGCGGAACTGTACGTAGTTTCTCACGTAAATCTGAGAACGGCACGGAGTGTAAGCGTCTAAAGAAGAAAGTTGACACAACAATATACAAATATATGCAGAACAAAAGCTTTTAACAAACCAAAATACCAAATCTTCTTCTGCAGAAAACATATGAATAGTATAGATTTTAATGTTCAATAACAACACTTTTTTCCGACCAAACACTTCATTCACGTTTGTGGAACGCGATAAAGAAGCAAAATGTGTGTATTACAAGTAGTGTTTGGATAGTTTTTCAAAGGGATTTCGGTAATGGTAAATGAACTTTGAACTCCATTGAAGTTGAAGTGTGAAAAGTGTTTGATCACAACATTTCTTGAGACTTTCTGATACAGCGGCTCACTTTCTTCTTGAACTCGTCTCTCTTCTCTCTCCATTCTTTCTGTAAAACAAGAGAAGAAAATGGTTAACAAGCATGTAAAGTCAAAAAGAAGCAGTGAAAATCTCATGAGAACATAGATTATCAATAAGAAAAACACTCACAGCAGCTTCGACGTTTGCTGGAGATTCATCGTTGGGACCGGAGAGCATTGAGATGATACTCAACATGATACTCTCAACCTGAAAACTCAGCATTGATTTTTCTACTCATCAGATTTTAAGAGAAACCAACCTTTTCGTCTTAAGAAAGTAGGAAACTGCTGAGATATGCATATGCAAAACATTAATATCCGATTAGTTTTGTCGAAACATACAGTGTGAACAGGCGTCCAGCGCTCGCTTGCAAGCTCATAACCACTTGGATCATCACCCGGAGGATGTAGAATAGATATGCAAACACGACCATCAGGATACACTACAGACCAATAAGAGAATCATTCCACAAAAACATTAGAGCTATAAACAAGAGAAAGAAATAAAGCATTTTACACAAACTCTCTCTTGTTCAAACATCACAACATCATCGACAAGAGATGTTCGAGAGCAAGAGAGATTCACTAACCGTTAGGATGCCAAATATCGGAAGTAAACCGCACGGTGGGAGGGCTATTAGGGTAGTTTTGAGGGAAAGACATGATGGCATTGAAGAATCCTCCTTCACTGCAATTAGCAAGTTCAACATAACTTATGCTTCAATCACTTTGTCATAGAGAAAAGTCTTGAGTAAACTCAATACAAAAAGGAAAGACAAAGAGCTTAAAATAATGATAACATCTCCACAATAACACTCTATAAATCTAATGTAATCCAAACTCCAGAAACATGAATCTGAAACTATCAATCTCAGAAACGAGCCAATAAACCGATCCTAAAATCGCCATTATTCCCAGCTCAGAAACACAAACATGAATCATTGAATCCAGAACATAGAATAATAGCCAAGATCTCTACAGAAACTCACAAATCTAATGGATTCAAGTAAAAGGAAACGTACTAGAGAGTATCGGGAGGTCCGATAATGGTAACGTTCCATTCGAATATATTCTTCTCATCAACAAGACCAGCAGAGAATCCATCGACAGGATGTTTACAGAGATCTGAGAAAAATCACAAAGCAAATCCATAACTAGACGAAATCGAATTCAATAAACAGAGAACACGGAGCTTTCGTGGAGGAGAAAACAGATTTGGTTACCTTTGAGCTGTTTCTGAAGAAGAAGACAAGCTTGCGACGCCATGGCGGATGAATAAGAAAGCTAGATAAGAACTTTCAGTGATCTGAGAGAGAGAGAGAGGACGAAGAAGAAGAGAGTAGAGAGAGAGAGAGCAATTGAAATGAGCTTTATATTTGATAAGAAGGTTCAAAAGATGGAACTGGGGAATTTTATTTTCTATGGGTATCGATGTTCATCAAAGGAAACACATGGGAGTGGGGGGATCTGCTACGGACGCGCCTAGTCTATTATAGTACACCAACCAATGATATTGCCGTGTTTCTGGTTCACAAGCAAATAAATCACATTCTACTAGTTTCCATAAACAGAGTTTACAAAAACAGTTCTTCTTTATTTTGTTTATTTTTTGCATTACACTAAATGTGGAAAGATGTGTCAAAATGCTTTTACCCAGTAGCCCAATAAAAACTTAATAGAGTACTAGATGTCATATACATGCGACATTTAGGGGGGTTAATTTGTTATAGTTTTTAGAGAATTCACAAAACTACACCCTTTCAACCCCCTTCTTCATAAAACTACATTTAATTTAATTTTTTCACATTTTTTTTTTCAAAATTTTAAAAGTTTGATTTACTCTTTTAAAAATTATCAAAATTAAAATCTTTTCATTTGGGTTCGTTAAATAGTGTTTAGAGTATAATATTAAAGAAGTAGAATTATGTGGGTATGATTTATTTGGATTTAGTTTTGAGTGTTTTCGTGTAGTTTTGAAAAATGACTTTGAGATGACATAGTTTTGTAAAACGTAATTCAAAAGATATAGTTTTGTAATTGTCTCTTTTATAGAATAATATTTGGTTTTAAAGATACATAATATTTCTACATCAATTTGGATTATATATTGCAACTGATATATTGATGGTTTCTTGTTTCATAGATTACATGCGTATACTAAAATTTTTGTTTTTTTTCTTTTTTTTTCTTTTTTTTCAATGTTTTTTTTCTTATAATGACAAACATATAAAATTTCTTTATTTTTAGTCATATAATTTATTTTATACGAAAGTGCATGTCATTATATCATAAAACACATTGAATTATACAAATTGCAGATATTTGCGATATGTGTAAATATTATGTTTTAAATATTATACGGGTCATTCTTGTGTTCATATGATTAGAGATGTTTAATTTTGTTGTTTTATGTGAAGTGGATTTTTATATAAAGTAAAATAAAAATACTACATAATCTAAGAATGATCTGTGTTATTATATTCGATTTTTAGATATTATTATTCGACTTTTAGATATTATTATTCTATTTTTATAGATGTTATTATGTTTTTGGTTTCTTTTTATTTTGAAATTAAACATATTTCTTTGTTTGCCGTATTTATTTTTAAACTTCTCGATATACAAAATTTTTAAAATATTAAGTTACGGTTTTTTAATCTATTATTATTCAAATATTTTTGTTTACTATTGTCATGTGGAAATTAAAAATATTTATTTTCTTTGTTTTTAAACATTATCATTTTTTCTAAACGATTCAAAAATATGTTAAATTGAGTAGTAACATTATAAATACAATTTTTTGGTTTTCTTTGCAAAAATGTTTTCTTTGTAATCTTATTATATAAAAGTGAGCGTGTTTAATTATAACTCACCAGATCGTGACACGTGTCATAATTAATTTAGATCGCAACATTTGTCATTATTAAAATAAGGAATCTTCTTAAAAAATAGAAAAAAAGATGAATGAAAACAAATAATTTTAGGAAAAATGTTAATAATTTTAGGAAAAATGTTAATAATTTAAAAAAAAAGAAAAAAGTAACATTTAGGTAAAAAAGACAAAACAAAAAATAAGAAAAATAGAAAGGAAAACAAAAAAATGAAACAAGTAATCAAACGAAAAATGTTCATTATATCTATATATACATATCTAGAATCATTAAATTTCATTGTGCCATCTGTTTGTTCTATTTACTATTATTATTATTTTTTTAAACTCAAACAGAGAAAAATATGAGTTCTATAGTTTCTAAAAGCCAACAATCTTACTTCACACTAAATCAATTATATAAAAGTGAGCGCGTTTAACGTGAACTCGACACGTAGGCAAATTATAACTCACCAGATTGTAACACGTGTCACAATTAATTTAGATTGCGATTTGTAGTTATTTAAATAAGGAATCTTCTTAAAAAAATAGAAAAAAGAAGAATGAAAACACCTTAAAATGAAAATCTTATAAATTAAACACTTATAAATTAAAAAAAAATAACATTAATTATCAAATAATTAGAAATAAAATAAAAAATCTGAAATATACAAAAATAAAATAACCAAAAATAACATAGAAAAAAAAATATAAGAATATTTTAAGAAATAATCAATAAAAATAGAAATAAGAAAAAAATAAAAAAGTAAAATTACTTGAGAAAATAAAGAAAATCTTTATGATAATTTATTTGTTATCATCATGAATCCACTATCTAATTATTAATTTAAAATCACTTCTAAATTAAAAAAAAATAACATTAATTATCAAATAACTAGAAATAAAATACATTAATCCGAAATATAGAAAAATAAAATAACCAAAAATCAGGAAAATAACATAGAAAAAGAAAAATTTAAGAATATTTTAAGAAATAATCAATAAAAAATAGAAATAAGAAAAAATAAAAACGTAAAATTACTTGAGAAAATAAAGAAAATCTTTATGATAACTTATTTGTTATCATCATGGATCCACTATCTAATTATTAATTTAAAATAAATGTTTTTTCATGTAAATAACAAAAGCAATGTAATAAAATAAAAAATGTGTTATTTTTATTTCTTAATAGACGAAAAAAGTAAAAATCACTTATTTACAATTACCATATATTGTTGTGTGTCTTTTATATTTATTTGTTATAAAATAACGGGTATAATATTAGTTTCCGTTTAAATCTAACTATAACTATACAAATTTACTAACAATATTAATATATAATTATAAAATGTTTTTATTTAATTTGTCTGCGTATTACGAGGGATTTCATCTAGTAATAAAGATAATTTTGAGATCAAAATTGTGTTAATTTTAGTAAAGTGTTATTAATTTATGGAACAATTATAAAACTGCACATTTTGAATTCACTACAAGAAATAAGGCAAATAGCAACGCCATATTTCGTCGCTAAATCGTCGCTATTGACCAATAGCGACGATTTAGCGACGAGAATATTTTCGTCGCTATACGCTCGTCACTATTCAAAATTTGTCGCTAAATCGTCGCTATTTTTGAATCGTCGCTAATTTAGCGACGCTGTATAATCGTCGCTATTTAGGTGTCGTCGCTAATTCGTCGCTAAATTAGCGACGAATTAGCGACAATATATAAAAAATAAATTTCAAATTTAAAGATTTTGCGAAAACAAATCGTTGCTAATTCGTCGCTAGCGACGAATTAGCAACGATTTTTAAAAAAAAAACAAATATAAAAACCAAATTTAAAAAAAAAACAGTTATAAAAAAATTAAAAAAACAATTATAAATATATTAAAAAATACAAAATATTTTAAAAATACAATAAATTAAAACTAAACATCGGGATTAGCGGGATCAGCGGGATCATCGGGATCGACGACGTAATCATCAATCCCGATATCACGTCCAAGGTCTTGAGTTGCCGCTGCCGCTACATCTGGAGGGATCACTGGTGGCTGGGTCGGTTGGACTCCCCGCCGCGCATCAACCTCGCGAGGTTTGGACTTTCCATCGCGATGATGGAGAAGAAGTCCGTGATGTTCTGATAGCAGACTTCTTGTTCCGCGAGCTGCTCCCTCAACCGAACATTCTCTTCGGCGTGATCTTGGGCAGTGGGACGAGGCTGCGAAGAAGAAGCAGCGGGAAACGTCTCAATCGAACCGACTCCAAAAGTGCGGTTCTTCTTCGTCTTCGGGGCCACATATATAGACAAATTTAAAATCGTTAGATAATATAATAAATATTATTTTGAATTAAATTAAATTATTTTAAATTATTACTTCATAGTAGATCTGATCGCACTCGGTGACCGACAGCTGTCCCGAGGAGTTGACCGAACTACCATCGGCCGACGTCGAACCTGACTAACCCGCTCGGCGAGTCTAGCCTCATATGCGTTCACGATCTTTTCAGATCGTGAACTCACATAGGTCCCGTCCTTCCTCTTCTGTACCTTCTTCAAAATTTCCACAATGGGCGGAAGCTCGCCCATCTCCTCGCGCTATTGAAAATTATAATTAAATTATATATATATTTTTAAATTTTATATTATTTTAAAAAGTAATTAAATTTTAAATATATATTTAATACCTTCTGTATACGCCGTCCGGCGTAAGAAGTCGGTCCTGAGGTGTGGACATATGGACCGGTCTCGTCGATCGGTGTGAGTCAGGACTTGGAGCATCTACCCGCAACTTGAACCGAATGCGGGTTCGTCCAATAGTCGCAAAGGCCCTTCCACACCTCCCCATCCATTGCTATGGGTTTCGCATCATCTCTCTTCTTCAGCCACTTAGTCTTCCATTTGTTGATGATCCCAGTGAGCCGATGCACGGCTTTCTCCTCGAAACCCTTGCGGACTTTAAACATGTCTTCCTTCCGCCAATGCCATTTTTGCTATTTGAGTTTTTTAAAATATTAAAATAAATTTTAAATAATAAAAAAATAAATTTTGTAATAATTATTACATTTTATATAATTTATATGTTATTTTATTACAATAAATATTTATATTAACTTTTTATAATGTTTAATTTTTAAAATTTAAATAATTAAAAATTTTACTTACCGCAAAAGATTCGAACAAGATGTCCTTTATATAAGGAGGCGTCTGCGACCAGTTGACGTGCGGCTACACGAAAAAATGTCTTCATCACATCCGAGACACTCCTACTAACCTTGTTATCGCAAAACCTACGAAAAATAAATTTATCGTTAGCAATTATTATAATCGAAAATCAATTAATTAAATTGCATAAAATAATATAAAAATATTAATTACTTACCAAAATGTCCCATCAAGCCGTCCGGAATGGAGCAACGGTAGGTACTGGTGGCCCTCCTGCCGAAGAAAGTCGAGGATCCGCTGCATGTGCGGTCCAAGATGCTGAGGTGGTGGTAAATCGACGGGGGGATCGACTGGAGGATCGGGAATAGGCTCTTCTATTGGGTTTTGTTGGGGTGGGTTTTGTTGGGGTGAGTTTTGTTGGGGTGAGTTTGAATTAGAGGTGGAACCAGATCGGTTCCTTATGAAATTATAATAATGAGGAGGTTGGTTATTTTGAGACATGTTTTTGGATTTGGGTTTTGGTTTTTTTTAGAGAGATAAAATTTTTAGAGAGAGAGAGAGAATGAGATTGTGTGAAAAATGAGAAAACTCGTCGGGTATATATAGGATTTTGTGTCGTCGCCATTTCGTCGCTTCTTTTGATTCAAACCTTTTGGTTTCCCACCCGCGGCAAACGAAAAAAAAACGACAATTTAGCGACGAATCCATATAGCGACGATTTAGCAACGAATCCTTACTATTTCGTTGCTATATGTTAACGTGACACGAAGCGACTTACATCGTATTTAAGAAGTACATGCATGTCTGAATTCGTTGCTATTTCGTCGCTATTTATATTTAGCGACGATTTAGCAACGAATCGTTGCCAAATCGTCGCTAATTCGTAGCTATATGTTAACGTGACACGAAACGACATTCATCGTATTTCCAAGTACAAGAATGTAAGGAGGTTTAAAATTAGCAACGAAATAGCAACGATTCGTTGCTAAATCGTCGCTAAATATAAATAGCGACGAAATAGCAACGATTCATCGCTAAATCGTCGCTAATGCTAAACCCTTATTTTAGGGTTTGGAACCCTAAATTCGGTTTGTATCATTTTTTACCACTTTTTCGCCAAAACGAGTTTATAACATTGATCCTAAGAAGTCACAAACTCAATATATGACAAAAAACTTATAAACTAGTTTATTATGAACTTTATAGTATAAACTCTTATAAGTTATGGTTTACTTAGCTTAAATGTGTTAAGTATAATTTTGTAATCTATAATTTTTATTGTTTTATACAAATATATTACTAGTTTTGTACACTTTTTTAGTCAAGCAAAACTCATATAAATCGATATTAAATGGTGTTTTAGGGGTTTAAAGTTCGAAGGCTTGCAACGACTTAGCAACGAATTGGCAAGGAATCATGCTTAGCAACGAAATAGCGACGATTTGGCAACGATAAGTCATTATATTTAGCGACGATTTAACAACGATCTTGAACCCCTAAATCTGTAATCCATCGAAAAATAGATTTTTTTTATTAATCGTTGCTAAATCGTCGCTATATTAGCGACGAATTAACAACGAAATTAGGTTAGCGTTTCTAAATCCTCGCTAATTAGCGACGATTTAGCAACGACAATTACCAATCCTTGCTATTTCTTTGCAAATTTAAATATTATTTATAAAAAAATAATTACAAAAACACACACAATTATTACAAATAACACACACACAAATTATTACAAAAACACACAAATTATTACAAAAACACACAAATATTACAAATATTACAAAAACACACACAAATATTACAACTAACACATGTACACAATTATATTACAATAACACAAAGAAAATTATTCATTATTATCGGAATCAACAGATTCGACTTCGTTACTTTCATCGAATTCATCTGCACCTCCGTCGTCTTCATCATCCACCATATCTTCAACAACTTGATTATCGGGGTCGACAAGGAATACATCTTCCGTTGATTGATTTGTTGGAATGATTGTCCCACCAATGACATCTTGTTGCATAGGAACTTCATCGTTACCCATAATTAAACCTCTTGGAACTATTCGGACTATTGCACTCCATGCTATACCGCTAGTCTTAACCTGAGGATAAGGAATGAAAGTAACTTGCTCAGCTTGCGATCCAAGGATAAAAGGTTCAAACTTCCGATATCGTCGTGACTGGTTGACGTCGATCACACCAAATTTGTTGTACCGAACACCACGACCGAGTGTTGGATCAAACCAATCACATTTGAAGAGGGTTGTTCGTAAATTGACTAATCCCGGATACTGCACTTCAATAATATCCGTTAGAAGACCATAAAAAACTGAATCACCCGACACAGTTACCCCATAATTCGCGGTTGCTCGACGTTGACCATGACTTAAGGTGTGGAACACGTAATCACGAGTGAAATACATAGGAGAAGTTGTGATCTTTCCGAGCAGTCCTTGTATTAACTCGCGAAACCACACTGGATACGTTGTGTCACCATATGCGATCTGCGTTTTCAACCAAGCTGCAAAATCCTGTTCTTTAAGAGCGGTTACTTCGTCTTTTGAAAGTCCTGGATAAACCTCATCCACTTGCTCCTCAAACATTCTAAAACAGCGCAGGAAACTGAATCAAAATTAAATATTTATTTTGTTTATGCATGATGGGTTTGCGAATGAATAGTTGCATGCACATACCTTTCAAAAGGTCGGGCATATTCACAATTAAGGAGGATGTAAGTATGTGCGCTTTGCCGATGTTTATCACTTTCCCACCAAACTTCTTTTATTTTTCCGCCTGCTCTTCCGATTGGAGAAAATATATCAGGTACCCCTTCCATTCCAAACACTACGCCAACACCTCCATCATCGTAGCGTCGTGTTGTTGTTCTACGTGTTCTTACATTGGAACCGAAATAATATGAGGCGAAATGAGACGTCTCTTCAGTTAAAGATCCAACAACAATAGATCCTTCAACCCTTGCAAGGTTTTTCTCCTTTCCTTTCAAATGTCCCATAAATCGTTCGAAAGGATACATCCACCGAAACCGCACGGAGCCCTCCTAATTCTGCCTCGTGAGGAAGATGTATTGGAAGGTGTTCCATAACATCGAAAAAGGATGGAGGGAAAATCTTCTCCAAGTTGCACAACACAATCGGGATCTTGTCACGTAACTGTTCAATGACCTCTTCTGTAAGCGTACGGGTGCATAGATCTCGGAAAAATGCACCGATCTCTGAAAAATTATAAACATTATATTAATTTAATTATATATATACTTAATCAAAATTAAAATATAAACATTTTAGGGTTCAATGATACCTGCTATTGCTGTGTGTGCGGGTCAGGTAAAAGCTCATCAAAAGCAAAAGGTAAAAGTCTTTGCATAAACACATGACAGTCGTGACTTTTCATACCTGGAAACTTTTGACCATTCTCAACACATGCAGATAACTTTGAAACATATCCGTCGGGAAACTTGACATCTGAAGTGACCCAGTTGAATAACGCGTTTTTCGCTTCAGGTTTCAATCTGTAGATTGGGACCGGAGCCTTACCATCGTTCGTGATATGCATCCAGTCTTGTCTTCAATTTGTCTTTAGTTCTCCCCCATACATTCAACAATGTGTTTATAATATTATCAAAAAAGTTTTTTTCAATGTGCATAACGTCGAGGTTATGTCTCAACAAGTGATTTTTCCTGTACGGGAGTTTCCAAAAAATGTTTTTCTTGTGCCAGTTATGGCTTTCTCCGTATCCATCGGGTAAATTAGAAACATGCCAATTACCACCCCGTCTACATGTTTTTTGCGCCCCATAATTATCCAACTCCTCCAATAACTCTGCCCCCGTCGGATAAAGTAGGGGTGAATGTTTAACGACCTGATTCTTCTTAAATAACCTTCTGTTCTTTCGGTAAGGATGATTGATTGGAAGGAAACATTGGTGACAATCAAACCAAATTGTTTTCCTTCCATGTGGGAGTTGAAACGCATCAGTCCGATGACGGCAATATGGACAAGACAATCGTCCATGCGTTGTCCAACCTGCTAACATGCCATAAGCAGGAAAGTCACTAATAGTCCACATGAGCACTGCACGCATCGTAAAATTTCTCTTGCATGAGATATCATACGTACGAACCCCGGTGGACCATAGCTCTTTTAACTCATGTATCAAAGGTTGCGAGAAAAACATCAAGAGCTCTCTTTGGGTGCTTCGGACTCGGTACTAAAATGCTTAAGAAAAAAATTCTCTTTGCATGCACATATTGGGAGGTAGATTATACGGAGTTAGTATAACTGGCCACAAAGAGTACTGTCTACCAGACATACCGAATGGACTAAATCCGTCAGTGCATAAACCAAGGTATACATTACGAACCTCTCTAGCGAAATCGAGTATACCGTGTTGAAGTGCTTCCAAGTCTTTGCATCGACGGATGAGTGACTTCCCCATCTTCAACGAGTGTTCTGCATGCCATCTCATCGAATCGATGTCCTCTCGATTGATACAATCTTTTGAGTCGTACGTGATGGGTAAGTACCACATCCGTTGATACGGGACTTTACTCCCCTTCCCTTGGACCTTATATCTCGGTTGACGACAAAAACGACATTCAAGCAGCTCATCATCATCTTCCCAATAAATCATACAATTGTTAACACAAATATCAATCATTTCAGAAGGCAATCCAAGACTAAAAACCAACTTTTGTATTTCGTAATACGACTCAGCAGCTTGATATCTTGTATATTTTGCATGTTTTTACATTGATTTATGCATTAGAACTAACACATTTAAGTTGCATTTAGTGTCATATAGGTTGCATTTGTGCTTGTTCATATGTTTTCAGGTTCAAGATGCCAAAATGACGAAAATGCGAGAAATAAGAGCTTAAAGTGGCAAAAACGACCATATCGGTCACTTGTACCGATTAGCTGTGGTCGAGACGCGAAGAAAAGGCGACGAAGAGGAAAAGAAGGTCATATCGACCTATGGTATCGACCAACAACTGGTCGATATTGGGAGGAAATTCATACCGACCTATGGTATCGATAGAGTTTGGTCGATATCGAAGACAGACGAAAAGCTTCAGAAATACACTCGTCCAAGACGTTCCCACCGTTGGATCTTTATGAAATTTTACCACAAGATAGCCACGCATGTTAGCTTTCATTTGGAGGTGTTTGAGATGCTTTCAACGGTTAGATCTAAAGTTATTCCAGTTTTACTGACGACGGGTCAATCTGCTGCGAAATACCGATTTGTCGTATCGACCAGAAATCTGGTCGATATCGACCAAGTGTATCGACCAGATTCTGGTCGATATTGGCTGCGAAAAAACAAAAGAAAAAAGGCCCAAAACGTTTTCTGAAGGCCCAAGACGTTTTCTGAAGGCCCACGACGTTTTTCATCTGATTTTTAGGTTTAGAATGGTGGTTTTTGAGAGATATGAATGGATCTTTTTGACAACACTTATTCTTGCACTTTGGTTCTTGTTTTTGAGATTGGAGATTGTTTGTTCTTGCTTTTCTCTGGGATTTTGGATGCTTTGAGTTTTCTTCATTGATAAACAGAGTTTCTTCTACCCTTAATCTCTTGATTTATTTTATGCTTTTCTTAACTATGATTGCTTTGATTTTCATTATGTTTAGTGAGTAGTTTCTCTTAGGCAATTAGGTTGGGGAAAAGGGTGAATCAATATTAGGATTGTTAAATGTTTTGATCTCAAACTTTACAAAACTTTAATCTAGTGTAACGTTCTTAATGCTTTAGTTGAATTGGCCATTCAATTGATAGAAACCAGGAAGCTTCACCTTTGGGAAAAGTGTGGGGATTCCTGAACAATTACCCTAAAATTAAACCTAGCTTAACCGAGGAATCTGTGTTAATAAGTTTAGTGGTTGAATTGAATTGAGCTTAATGTTTTCTAAAATTTAAACTATCCAAGGCATTGTTTTAGTTTAACTAATAGGAAAATGATCATTACCACGGGAGTGGATTGATCTAATCAAACGTTTTCAAAACCTTAAAGTTATTTTTGTTAAAAGACATTTAGAAATCTGAAAGTTGATCACCCGTTAAAGTACCCTGACCTGGTTGTTTTGCTTTAAATTGAATCTTAAAAACTTGTTAAATTAGTCTTTCGTTTTCTCGTTAATTCATCATCGGTTACAAAAACAAAACAATTCTCTTAATTTGCTTAAACTGGGTGTAGTTTCTCATAAGGTTTAATACATTAGTTGCTCCTGATTCGGATTGACACCTTAAATACTACATTAAGGCATTCGAAATAATGAGAGTGAAAAATCTCGTTTATCACAGCTACATTACCCTCAGGCAGATATTCTTTCAGTAACTCCGCCCATGAGTCCATACAAAACTCACTCAAATTATTATCAGATTTTATATTCATCATCCTAGATGCTAATGATAGTTTTGACAATCCAACTTTACATCCCTCGTAAATTGGTTTATTCGCAGCGTCTAACATATCATAAAATCGTTTAGCATCTAGGTTAGGTTTCTCAACTACATTTTCGGAGAAATACTCCCTCGTATCATGAAATGCATCAGCAACCATTTCATGATATCTATTATCATCTACATGCACATAACCACCGGCCTGATCATGATCATAGTTACTATCAAAATGATGCGGTAAATTAGCAGGTCCGTTACTAACATGATCACTAACAGGAAACGTATAACTACGATCTCCAACTTCAGTATTATTAGAGTTATACCCTTCCCCATGTTGAAACCAAACAAAATACTTCGGCATAAAACCTCTATTAAAAAGATGTTTCCATACGGTTTCAACAAACACGTATTTAGTGTTAACGCACTTCTTACATGGACAATACATTTTACCGGTATCTTGCGTATTATGCATGTTTCCGGCCTACTGCATGAATACTTGAAGTCCCTCCGTAAATTCGTCTGTAATTACCCCCGATCGATCTTTATGTCGATACATCCAAGACCGTAACTCGTATATATTGTTATTACCGTGAGACATATTGAAATTTTTAGAGTGTTTATATTTTTATAGAGTGAATGTTTTTGTATTGTGTTGTGGTGTGATTTTTTGAAGAGTGTAGATGGGTTTATATAGTCTCATTCTAAAATTTTTGCAACCATTTAGCAAGAAAAATTAGCAACGAATTAGCAAGAAAATAAAATTAGCAACGATTTAGCAACGTTTTTGAAAACGTGCTTACCTACTTAGCGACCCTCCTCGCTAATTCGTCGCTAATTAGCAAGGATATATATTCGTTGCTAAATCGTCGCTAATTAGCGACGATTTAGCGACGCAAAACTCATTCGTCGCCAAAATCGTCGCTAAATCGTCGCTAATTTTGCGACGAAATAATACCTCGCTAAATAGCGACGATTTAGCGACGACAAGATTCTCCGTTGCTATTTCGTCGCCGATTCGTTGCTATTTCGTTGCTATTTCGTTGCTATATTTATTCGTCGCTATTTCCTTGCTAAATTTCGTTGCTAAAAGCTCAGTTTCTTGTAGTGATTGTATTTCATAAAACTACACTATTTCAAAGTCACTTTTCAAAATTACACCAAAATTCTCAAAATTAAATCTAAATAAATCATATTCACACAATCCTACCCTTTTAATATTATATCCTAGACATTAATTAACAAACCAAATAAAACGATTTTAATTTTGGTAACTTTTTAAAGAATAAATCAACTATTTAAATTTTGAAACGGTGTAAATATGTAAAAATATTGAATTAAATGTATTTTTGTGAAGAAAGCGTAAATTGGTTAACGAATGGTATTCATATAACTCCTATTTCATTTTTTATCTTAAACCTTGACATAAGTCTAAATTTCAATCATCTCAGAAGGCTCGACTAAAAAAAACGTTGACATCTTGCATTCACACCTCCGTTTGACCGTCGCTCGGGGGATGTAGTTGTAGAAGGTCACTAAGAACATCTCCAAAACGGAACCTCAAATTTGAGGTTTCATCAACTTCAAATTTGAGGTTTTATGTGTATCTCTCCAAAATAAAAACCTCAAACTTAATTTTACATATTGTTTATAAGTTCCTACTATTTTTCACAATTAAGTAAATCTCTTAACTTTTGTAGATAATATAAGATAGGGAGAATCACAAAACTACACCATTTGAATTACATTTCACAAAACTACACCATTTCTAAATTACTTCACAAAACTACACCTAAACACTCAAAATTAAATCCAAATAAACCCTACCCACGCAATCCTACCCCCTTAATACTGATAGCTTGCATATTTCACATGTTTTACCCTATTTTATGCATTAGAATTAACTCATTTAGGATGCATTTTGTATCATATAGGTTGCATTTGGGTTTGTTTCGTGTATTTCAGGTTTCAGAGCGTTAAAGCGGCAAAAGACGAAGAATTCAAGCCAAAAAGGAGCGAAAACAGTTGTATCGGCTTGTTGTAGCGGACTGCTGTAGTCGATACAGAGAGACTTTTGCCAGGACACTTGTACCGACATGTTGTATCGGTTACAAGTGGTAGATAGAGGGAACGGAACTTGAAGACTCGTACCAACATGTTGTATCGGTCACAAGTGGCCGATACGAAGGACACGAGAATTGGAGGTGGATATCGACCAGTCGTACCGGCTTGACCTGGTCGATACAGAAGAAACGAAGCCCAAGGAAGGGTACCGATGAGCGCGTATCGACCAGTCTGTACCGGTTTCACTTGACCGGTACAGGCTGCGAAAATTAAAGGAAATTCGGTTTTAGTATTTTAAAAAGGAAAACAATTCCTAAACCAAATTGGTTTTCCTTTATTTCTTTGGTTCAAGACTATATTAGGGTTTTGTTTTATGTTTTGACAGGATTCTAGTTTTTGTTTTTGTTTTCCATCGCTTCTTTAGTTTTTGAGAACTTTAGAGATTTCTGGGTGATTCCTTCTTTGGCCACCTTTGTAATCTTCATCATCATCAATAAGAGTTTTCTTGAACCTTTATTCTCTTTGCTTTTGTTTATGTTTATGCTTTCTTTAAATTTAATTGTTTTGAAATTCAACATGTTTAGTGAGTAGATTCAAATAGACAATTGGGTTAGGGGAAAAAGGGGTTGATTGAATTTAGGATTGATGATTGTCTAGAACTTAATAGATTATAAAATTTTTGTCTTAGGTAACAAACTTAAAGCCTTAATCGAGTTGGTCATTGGATTATTGAACCTAGGAAACTTTATGAATTGAGAGATTATAAAGGTTCCTGAACAATTACCTTAGAACTAAGCCTAACTTAACCGAGAGATCTGTGTTAATAAGCTTGGTGGTTAAAATTGATTTGTTCTTAAAGTTTCTCGATAATTAAACTATCCAAGACATTGTTTTAGTTTAATTATTGGGGAAAGGATCATTGCCACGAGAGTGGATTGATCTAAAATCGTTTTCAAAACCTTAAAGTTATTTTCGTAAAAAGACAATTTAAAATCTGAAAGTTTAATCACCCTTTGAAATACCTTAACCTGATTGTTTAGCTTTTTATTAACCTTTTAAAACTCTTAATTTGCGTTTCAGTTTTGTTTACTATTCGGTTACAAAAACTCTAAACAAACAACCTTTTTATTAAGCTTAAACTGAGTTTGTTTCTTATAAATTCAAGTACATTGTTTGCTCCTGATTTGGTTTGACATCTTAAGTACTACATTAATACATTCGATTGAACGAGGGTAAAAACTCGTCTATCAAATTGGCGCCATTGCCGATTAAGGAATTTGAACAATTATTAGAATTTTGAAATTACTTGGGATTAAGTTTCAGTTCTTGTTACTAATTTCTTTTCTTTTCTTGTGGTTTTCGTTTTATTAGGTGTATGCAAAGAAGAAGTCACCGACAAAGTGACAGCTTGCTTTTCTTCGCATACATCAAAGCACACGAAAGAGCTATCTCAAGAGAAAGAAGATCCAGCCATCACTCCGACTCATCTACATCAGAAACTTCGGATTCATATTCAGATTTCGAGATGGGTGATGCAAACAACGCACCCAACATCACACGCACTATTGGAGCAGAAGATGTGCCTTCTAACATCACCAACAGTAGTGGTATCATGCCACCAGCCATCGCCAATAACAACTTCGAGATCAAGTCTAGTCTCATCAACATGGTGTCAAGCAACAAGTTCTATGGTCTGTCTAGTGAAGATCCCATTGACCATTTTCATCAATTTGACATGTTATGCGACACGGTGAAGATCAATGGTGTCAATGAGGACATGTTTAAGTTGCGCTTGTTCCCTTTCTCACTAGGGGACAAAACACACATATGGCAGAAGAACCTTGTCAAAAATACCATACAGACTTGGGACGCTTGCAAGAAGGCTTTTCTAACAAAGTTCTTCTCGGTTGTGCGGACATCAAAGCTAAGAAACGAGATCTCGGCTTTCGCTCAAAAAGACCAAGAAACATTCAGCGAAGCTTGGGAAAGATTCAAGAGTTACACGGTGAGATGTCCACACCACGGTTTCTCGGGAGAAAGCTTACTTAGCACGTTCTACCGAGGGCTCAAGCCGAAGTTCATAATGTTTCTCGATTCAGCTAGCCAAGGAAATTTCCTTCGGAAGACAGAAGCGGATGGACAACTTTTGGTGGAGAACTATGCACTAAGCGATAGCAACTACGGCGAAGAATATGATCGCACCATCCGAAGCTCTGGGAATGATGAGCAATTCAAGAGAGAGATAAAGGCGGTGAATGAGAAGCTCGATAAGCTACTCATGTCTCAACAAGTGGGGATTAACTTCGTTGGAAGTGGAGATGAGCAACTGCCTCCAATAGAGGGAACTCAGGAGGAGATAAACTACGTGGGAAATCAAAACGGTTGGCGTTTCAACAACTACTCTCAACACCCAAACCTCTCCTACCGCAGCAACAACGTAGCTAACCCTCAGGATCAGGTCTATCCTCAAGCACAACAAGGAGGTTACCAAGGTAAACCTCAATACAACCAAGGAGGATATGCACCGAGACCACCACTTAATCCACCATCGGGTTACAACCATCCTCCCGCTGCTCAAGGAGTAGTTTCATCACCAGCTCCCCAAGGTGATCAAACCACTCAACTCTTGAAACAAATCCTCGAGGGTCAAAACCGTAGTATCATGGAGTTCAACACTTTTAAGAAAGAAATTCATGCAAAGGTCGACAACACTTGTGAAAATATTGAATTAGGTGTAGTTTTGTGAAGAGAGGGTTGAAAAAGTGTAGTTTTGTGAATTTCTCTATAAGATATACCTCAAATAATTATTAAAGCAATAAATAATTACGAAATTAATATTTTATTTTAATTTAAAGTCTTTCTTTTAGTTTAATATGTGAAAATTAAGTATATTTACAAAATATAATTTTTTATATACTAAAATGATGAAATTGAAAAGTTAATAAAGATATTTGTGAAATATTATTAATTGTAAGGACGAAATGCAAAAGAAAGAAGAAATCTCAAATTTGAGGTTTTAAATAGTGAAACCTCACAAAACCTCAAATTTTGAGGTTTTAATGTTTCTTTTTGAGGACAAAAAACCTCAAAGGTTTTAATGTTTCTTTTTTAGGACAAAAAACCTCAAATCTGAAGCTTTAAGATTTCTTTTGGAAATGCTCTAAGTAGTGCTCTTCTCATTTCGCTCTAATTCCTTTTAATTTATTTTTACTTTTTATTTACATGGTTAAAATTTATCTTTCCTCCCTTTAATAAAAAAAATGATATTTCAAAAAATGGAGAGAGTAGTCTTTAACCATTGATAAACCTTTAATGTAACCTAATAATATATAACCTAGCTGAAAACCTCTCGCTAGTAATTGGACATATGAAAGTGGTATTAACTTTAATCAATTGTGTTAAGACAGGTAGAGAACAAGACATTAATGGACCCCACTCGCCGCAAGCTTATATGCTGATGATTCGGTGTAGCCTGTGGTTCCTTTTTCTTCTTCATAATTTGTTGGTTGCTTAAATGAAGATAGTTTAATACTCGTTAAATACATTGTATTTAAAATCAGTTTGAGTAACAAATACCTTAATTAAGGTATTTGTTACTCAAACTGATTTTAAATACAATGTATTTAACGAGTACACCATGTTGCTCTAGTGCTTGAACAAAATAAATAATGAACGTTAAAACAGATAAATTTTTATTATATTGTCCAAAACATAATGCAATAAACTCAACTAAAATAACTAAAACCTCTCTCTAATCATAAAAAGTCAACTAAGGAGTGAGTGTGTGTGTGTGAGAGAGAGAGAGAGATGAAGAACAAAACTGAGGAGGAGGAGGAGGAGGGTGCAACTATCAAAGTTTCTTCCCTGACTTGCATAGATCTCTCAGACTCTGACCTTCACAAATCCTCTGTTCTTCTCAAGCAGGTCTATCTTTATTCATTTGTCTTAAAAAAATATGATCATTATTACAACTTGTGTTAAAAAAAACAGCTTTGTGGGTTATTATTCTTTGTTCTAGGCATGTTTGGATTGTGGATTTTTCTATGTAATAAACCATGGTTTAAGTGAGGAGTTAAAGGAAGAGGCTTTTGATCAGAGCAAGAAGTTCTTTGCTCTACCTTTAGAAGAGAAGATGAAAGTCTTGAGAAACAAAAAGAACCGAGGCTATTCACCTATCCTTGATCAAATCTTAGATCCTGAGAATCAAGTCAACGGTTTAATTAGTTTATCAACTTTTGACTTTTCTTGACTTTAAAAACAAAATTTGTTGTTGTTGTTGTTGTTGTTGATTAGTCTTTGTTTGTAATGGGTTTTAGGAGACTACAAAGAGTCTTTCTTCATTGGAATAGAAGGTCCTAAAGATGATCCCCATGGTGATGATAAGCCATTCTATAGCCCAAACACTTGGCCTAATCCTGGTTGGTTTCTATATTGAAATCTTTTGTTTGTTAGGCTTTCTTGCTTTCTTTTGAGTAAAACTTGGATGTTTCCTTTATTGTTAAAAATAAAGTTTGATGTTTCTGATAGATATTTTGCCCGGGTGGCGGGAGACCATGGAGAAATATCACCAAGAAGCATTGTAAGTCTCATGTTTTACTATCATTTTAATTAAGTAGTTATTTCTCTTCTTTAGATTATCTTGAAATCATTACTAAGCAAGATTTAAAATTATTGACACTCATAAGCCCATGTTTAAATTTAGAAATATTTTTTTTTTAATTCCACCAAAAAAGGTTTGAGGCCAAAAATATACAAGTTTTTTATTTACCTAATTACCATTAAAACGTGTTTTTGCCAAAAATAACACGAAAACAAGAAACATCTTTAGATTAACACTTGTTTAGGGTTTAGTTTAATGGAATAAAATTTGGTTTTTAAGGTCTAGAGTCTATTTGGTAATTTATGTTTGTGTTGTTTTTGGCAAAAAGAAACTTTTTAGTGCTATTTAAGACCTTGTGATAAAATTTCGGCCTAAAAACTTAAAAAGTTAGTTCGGATAATTGCCTTTAAGTTAATATTTATTTGTTTTATAACTTAAAATGAATTAGCCTTCCTTTGTCTCTTATATTTGGAGAATTGAGGTACTCCTATTAGGAGAGTTATTCAAAATGTATGATGAAGCCAATCTATATTTTCAGGAGAGTTTGTAAGTCTATCGCGAGAATCTTGGCACGAGCGTTCGAATTGGATGCAAATTACTTTGATAAGCCCGAAATGCTAGGAAATCCAATTGCAGTTATGCGGTTGCTACACTATGAAGGTGATAGATGTATTATTGATTGCATAATATGTCAGTGAATGTACTAACCACGAATATTTTGTATTCGTTCTTTTGCCTTCTAGGAAAGTCTGATCCTTCGAAAGGAATATATGCATGTGGAGCACATAGTGACTATGGAATGTTGACTCTTTTAGCTACAGATGGTGTGATGGGCCTCCAGGTACTGGATAGTTTTTGCTATGTATAATAGTTACAATATTTTATGAATTAGGTTTAGTTTTATGAGAAATTGTTAATGTCGAAGAGTAGATATGCAAAGACAAAGATGTGAAGCCTCGGAAATGGGAATATGTACCATCAATCAAAGGGTATAATGAAACTTTTTGGGTTTTGGGGTACATGATCCATTTTAACACTAACTCATATTTTATATATGGTTTGTTTATTATCCTCAACAGAGCATACATTGTGAATCTTGGTGACTTGTTGGAGCGTTGGAGCAACGGTTTGTTTAAGTAATTTCTTTTTTTTTTCTGTGACTCTTCCTAATGAATCTTTTTAGTCTTTGCATGTACGTAATATCTTCTAGCTGCAATTTTCTCACATGATTTCTTCCGTATAGATCCACATTGCATCGGGTACTTGGGAATGGTCAGGACCGATATTCTGTAAGTTTTTTTACTTATACGCATTTCCCTTTTAGGGTTGTCTATTAAGAATATAAAGTGAGAAATATCCCACATTAGAAGTTGAGAGGGGGCTTAAGCGATATATAAGGGATACGGGTTAATCCACTCATTATCAATTGGTTTTGAGTCGAATCCATAATTCTAAATATATAGAACATGTAATATGAGTATTGAAATAGAGTAAGAAGTCTTTCAATATAATGCAACACAAGTTTGGTTAGACCATTTGGGTAGATAAGTTCATCATCCAAAAATTTCACTAGTTATGGTAAGTGTCAATTTCATGATCAAAATATTGACTACTTTTTGTGACGATCTTTAGAACTTTTAGGTTCTCATTATTGTCTATAACATTTTTTAAAAAAATAGGTTAGTTATATGTTGAACATGTTGAGAAATGAGTTAAACAAGTATTTATTTTCGTCGCAGATTCCATTCTTCGTGGAACCTAGCCACGACTGTATAATAGAATGTCTTCCTACATGTTGGTCCGAAAGCAACATTTCCAAGTAAGGCTTTAATTTCAACTTCTTTATCTTGTTACATTAAGAGACCTTGGACCTCTAGCAATATTTTCTTAAAATATGTTAATGATTGTGTTAATTAAATAGATATCCATCGATCAAATGTTCGACATACCTCACCCAACGTTACAAAGAATCGCATGTGGATTTGAGCATCTACAAAAAAAACCAACCAAAGTGAAGTTTATGGTTCAAGCTCTACCTCACATTAAATGCTTTGGTTTTCAAGTTGTGTTGTTGCATATTCAAAGGTTAATACATATCTCATGGTGAGGATTAATAAAGACCATTTGCATAATCAAGAGCCACTATAGAACACATAATATGGAAGATTAATTTCGAGAGAATATGAAAATGGATTGGAGATTTCATTTTATATTAGACAATTTATATTATTGTAACACTATAGGCATCAAATTTGTTCTCTCTACGAACATATTATGCATGTTTTCAATGATAGTCAGAAATTACATTTTTCTTATCATCTAGTTTTTAATGAAAAAGAAATTGAATTATACTCCTCCGTTTTTTATTGTTTGATTTTATAGGTTTTTCACACAAATTAAGAAAATACATAAATGACTACTAATAAATACATTTTTAACAATTTTCAATACTTTTAGACCAATAGTGTTTCAAAACTCTCATTGAAAACTACAATTCACAAAATATCAATATCAATACATTGATATTTGAGAAAATCAAACATTTAAAAACAAATTTTTTTTCTAAAACATCAAACATAAGAGAATGGAGGGTGTAGTAAATTGGTGTGTGTGTGTGAGCGTCTACAAGAAACTAGTATTAAACATAAATTTGACAGTACATAACCCCACGCGCGCTTATAAAATTGGATCTCAAGATCCGACGGCTGTGGATATCCCGAAAATCTAGGCGTGAATTGACTTGAGAAAGCAGATCTAGACCGTCGGTGCACAAGCTGGTGGGATCCACAACTTACACCTGTCATGCACTTACTATATTACGCTGATTCGATTCTCGGTGAATAATTCACCATTCCACAAAATCTTTTTATGAATGAATCTAATGTTAATATAGTATTACTATTTTAAAACAAAATATTAATATTTAGCTTCATCAATTTGGTAAGATCATCTCCAAAAAAACCTCAAAACTTTAAATATAAAGTTTTTGTTCTCCAAAAAAACCCTCAAAACCTCAATTTTTGAGGTTCTATCTTTTTTTGCATTTTCATCCCTATAATTCGTAATATTTTTACAAATATTTTTATTAACTTTTTAATTTCATCATTTTAGTACATAAAAAATTATATTTTGTAAATATAAACTTAATTTTCACATGTTAAACTAAAAGAAAGATTCTCAATTAAAATAAAAAATATTAATTTAGTAATTATTTATTGGTTTAATAATTATTTGTGGTATGTTTTATATAATCTAAAAAATTAAGAGAGTTATTTAATTATAAAAAATAGTAGAACTTAAATGCAATATGTAAAATTAAGTTTGAGGTTTTTATTTTGGAGAGAAACACATGAAAACTCAAATTTGAAGTTGATGAACTCTTTGGAGATGCTCTAAATATATGAATCAAAACTCATTGAAAATGAAAAAGAAACATTTTATAACTTGTAAAAGGAACATGGGGTTAACCAAAAAAACGAATTCAATACAAATTTACATGTGATGTGATTTTCTTCCCTTGTCTTTTTTAAGACTCAAGTAGAATAACATTATGATATAAACACACATAAATGAAAACTTAAAATAATCCTGTAATGAAGACCTAATTGAAGGCGAAAGATTTATGAGACAACAATAAAAACAAAAAATAAAAATCATACCAAAAGAATACAACAAAATGCTATACACCAACACCACGACAAGGCCAATAAACCATGTACCCTTTTAACCGCGGCAGAAGTAACAATCTCACGCGGTGGCGATACAAGTCGAGACGGCTCCTCATCGGAGCTCTTCGGCGACAATGAAATCTCATGCGGAGGAGTCGTGTTAGAAGTAGCAGGACTCACGCGTTGACCCGGTTTCGGAAACAGCTCCTTAGGCAAAAGCACTTTGGATACTCCGAAAACCGAAACCGGGTTCTGATCAAACGCCGTTTGAGTCACAACGGCCAAAACCACACCGGAATTGATCGTCACGATCGACCCGTTAACCCGAGAAATGTTGAGAGTATACGACCCGGCTCCCATTACCTCCGTGGCTAATGTCGGTTGAACCGGATTGGTTATCGATTCTAACGAACCGAGCGTGTAATACGAATGTAGCACGTGGAATTTGAGCACGACGGCTTTTTGTTCCGCCGCCAAAGACTGGAGATTAACGTTTTCAGGTAAATCGGAGAAAGCGGAATCTGTGGGGACGAAAACCGTGACTCCTGCGCCGCGCTCGTAGCTTTCGAATTCTGTTATGACTCCGGAAGCTACGAGGAGGGAGAGAGCGACGTTGAAGTTGTGTCCGTTGATTAAGATCTCCGTGAGGTTTGTTCCCGGAGGTGGAGAAGGAGGAGGAGAAGAGAGAGAAGAGGTTCCTGATGTCGGCGGAGGAGTGAGTGTCTCCGATGCGGTGATATCGATTCCGACGGGGACAAGGAGAGAGTCTACGGAGAGGACTGTTATGTTGGGAGGTTTTGTTTCGATGAGATTTAAAACGGTGACGTATTTAGACGAGTTTGGAGATCCGATCGTGACGGATCCTGAAACCGGGTCACGTGTTACGTTAACGGATCCGGATCCGGAGAATGCGCGGCCGGAAGCTTCGTATAAGGTTGTTACAGTGGAGCCTGAAGGAGTAACGCGGCGGAGATCGGAATCGGAGAGGAATTGAAGGAGGACATTGAAGCGGAGGAGATCCGCGAGCGAGGAAGGAGGTAGGCGGCGCGTGAGATCCACGGAGGAGGAGGAGAAGCGTGAATTGGGAACGGCGAGGAGTGTGAGGGAGTTTCTGCCGGAGAGTTCCGCGGCGATGCCGGAGGAGACGAGGAGGTTTGAGAAGGACGATAGGTTGGGAAATGAGGAAAGGACGGAGGTGACGTTGATGGCGGAGGCGGTGGTGGAGAGGAGGAGTAAATAGACGAATGTGTGAGGGGCAAAATGGGAAATGGAGAATAAATTCGCCATTATTTTAGAGGTTAGGACATGAGAGTGGTAAAGATGAGAAACAGAGGAGGAAAGTGGATAGAGAGAGAGTGAAGTGTTTGGTGGGAGAAATTAATAATATCTTTTGGGAATTAATTATATCATCACGCGCGGTTGTTTTAGGAGCTGAAACGCACGCGCGGTTAACGAGATGACAAAAACAAGATGTCATGGTGTCAGAGAGAGTGAGAGATGCTTATGCAAACACTTCTACTACTAGTCATCTTGTGATTAGATTTTGGTGTGAAGATATTAAATTTCGAGATTAAAAATAAATAAATATATATACTATTTGGGTGGTGCCCACGTGGGGCATAGTTTAATAATATTGTCACTAAAGTTCTTTTATTCGCATGTGAGTTTAGTTTTTAATGCAATGAATCTATTGTTATAAAAAAAATGAAATTCTCCAATGACGTAAGGCCCATCAGGCCGTTAAAGAAGATCGCTAGGGTTTTGATAAGAAAGAAGGAGGCGAAGAAGAAGAAGAAGAAGAAGAAGAAGAAGAAGGAAGAAAAGGGTTTGGAGGGTAAAAATGGACGCGAGTATGATGGCAGGGCTAGAAGGTCTTGCAGAAGAAGACAAACTCAAAATGGCTTCCATGATTGATCAGCTTCAGCTTCGCGATAGGTTCCCTCTTCTTTGCTTTCCTTTACATAACCATTTGGGAATGTCACTAAAAAAGTTCAGTCTTTTTTTGGTTCTATTGATTTGATATTGTATATGAGTTTCATTGGTTAAAATTTGAAGTAATGGTAAAAATTTATCTAATATAGGCTCAAACTGTTTACTTCTCAACAACTCTTTTCAGGTAAAACCTTCTTTTTTATGTTTTGTCGAAACTAAGAAAGCTTCATATTGTTTGAAATCCACATCTAGCTTTAAATGTATAGCTTGTTGTTTGTATGACATTGAAGCTGAGAGTAAAAATAAAAAGATCTTCTAAAAACCATTGTAACCAATTATTGCTTCATATGGACGTTAAGGGACCAACAAAGCTCTGCATTGTCTATAATCAATCCATATATAACTTGTTTTGTCTTGAGACTTGAGTTTATAAATCTGTGTTTTTTCAGAGTTTACTATTATGAGTTCTTGGCCTTAACTTTTTTTTGTTTCTTGCGGTTCTGTTTTGTGGGAAACTTGCAGCTTGAGGATGTACAATTCGCTGGTGGAGAGGTGTTTTGTGGACTGTGTTGATACCTTTACGCGGAAAACTCTGCAGAAACAAGAGGAGACATGTGTTATGAGGTGCGCCGAGAAGTTCCTTAAGCATACTATGCGTGTTGGTATGCGCTTTGCCGAGCTCAATCAGAACGCACCAACTCAGGACTAAAGAGTCTTTAGTCTATATTTTATTTTTTTCTCTGGGTTTATGAGCTTGAATCTAAAAATAAAGGTTGTTGTTTAGTGGTTAAGATAACACTTGACACTAATGTACTGTGAAATTATTTTTCTAAATCCGATTTTGACATTGAAAATGCTTTAAGTATACATTACTGTTAAACAAAAACCCTACCTGAAGTTTTACGGTCATCATCTGATTAGTCATAAGTTTGAATCATTTTAATTTGATTTTTTTTTCAAAATAATAATAAAGCTTTTTCACACCCTTTCTTGAAAGAATGAAATAAACCCCTTTTCGTAAAGAGAAATTAACAAAACTACATCATTGCATCTCTTTTTCACAAAATTTTATCTAATTTAATATTTTTCAAAAATTACAGTTTTTCAAAATTTCAAAAGTTTGATTTACCGTTTAAAAAATTACCAAAACTATTTTTTTTCTTCATTTGGATTCGCTAATTAGTGTTTAAGGATTGTGTGAGTACGGTTTATTTGGATTTAATTTTTGAGTGGTTAGGTGTAATTTTGATAATTGACTTTAAAATGACTAATTTTGTAAAATATAATTAAAACGAGTTAGTTTTGTAATTCCCCGTCTTTAAAACCAAAATGTCATAAAATGGGCCCAAACACAAACAGGCTTCATAAATACAAAACTCAGCTCAAGAAAACCAGAGCACGTGTGACCTGTTAAAACAGAAGACACGCCAGTTTCGTTTTTTACGAGTCAAGAGGTTACAATTCTCTACTCTTTTATTGCCCTAAGCTCTGATTCAGTCAAAAGTCTCACAAATCTGATTCTTATCAAAATCACAGACTCGTTTATCGACCTCCACACCGTTCCGTTCTCATCTGGTAAATTAACCGTAGATTACATTGCTCTGTGATGTCTAACGGCGTAGATCAGACGCAACCACCGCCGGGTTTCACGGCTAAAACGGAGGAATCTAGCTCGAAGAAGCGTTCGTCTCCGGTGGATAACTGGCTGCCTCCTGATTGGACAGCGCAAGAGAAGATTCGTACCTCTGGCACTAAAGCTGGTTCCGTGGATAAGGTTTTTTAAATCTTGTTTTTTTTTTAATTCTTATAAATTCTAAATCTTGGTCGCAAATTCAATTTGTTTCGACTAATGTTTATGAAATTAGAACTTTGGTTTAAACTATTTGAAATTTTGGCTGTATAATGAACAATATTGCTACAAAGAAATTGGGTTTGTTTTGTTTAGTTTAAGATTAATCATTAATGGAGGTGAAATTAGTGTTTTCTTAGAACAATGTGCCTATAAATACAATACTGTGATTGTTGATATGTCATGTTTTGTAATGTAGTTTTACTACGAACCAGTCACGGGACGTAAGTTCCGGTCCAAGAACGAAGTGTTGTACTACTTGGAACACGGAACGCCTAAGAAGAAAGGCGCCAAGAAAGCAGAAAACGGCGACACACAACAATCTGAAGTTAGTCCTACACATTTCAATCTTTGTACTTTGTGTGTGCGTCTTCTTACAAAAGCTGTTTTATTTTCAAATCTTTGTAGCAATCTGAAGGACGAGGAAGCAACAAGCGGGAGACCAGACCCGATGTAAAGGCTAAAGAGCCGCCGCTAAAGCCGTTGGAGTTTGATTTTCTGAATGTTCCGGAGAAGGTTGTTTGGACCGAGGCAACTGGTTCTGAAGAAAGTTGGTTGCCTTTCATTGGAGACTACAAGATTCAAGAATCTGTCAGCCAAGATTGGGACAGAGCGTTCACTCTCATAACCGCCAAGATTGGGACAGAGCGTTCACTCTCATGACTCGCATCAAATGTAATAACATAAGGCACTAGAGAATCATATCTATTTACTGATCTTAGGTTCGATTTAACGTTTAGTTGTCTATCGGGGTGCAGGACTGGTTAATTTAGTAGTTAGTATCTCAGGTGATAGTTTAAGTAACGGTTATAGTTTGGATTGTAACATTCCTTTTTAGCAAATTTCTTAGAGAATTACTTTACAGTTTGTTGTGTTTTGAGACATCCATCCTTGAGCAACTAAGTTATTAGATCCGACTTCCGAGGTTTGATGTGTGAAGTTAGACGAGGCATGTTACTTCTCTTTTATGTTCTCTCTTCTACGGATATAATACGAGGGCGGTCAACAATGATGTAAGAAGTTTGAATTGGAGGTGATTTTACTCAGGAAAGTCGCAGTTTAAGAAGTAGAGTCTCATGGCCTCTTGATCCACCTTGAGAATCATGGCGTAGTTACTTACTATGAACTTATTTAGAGGATATCACTAAGAATATACTTTCCCAACTCTAAAATATCTGTCTCAAATGTCTGTCACTTTAAATAGTTTCATGTTTTATTTTTGGGCAATTTGTTTCATCTACCGTAATTGAAAATTGGGTTCGTTAAATCTACCGTAATTGACAATTTGGGTCTTGATTTCGAATTTCAATGGTAGTTGTGGTACGGTGGATGACAATGTTAACCCTTACTAGAGATGAGGCGACCTCAGGTTTGTATCAGGGAAAGTGTACTTATGCGCAGAGTTGGCATGACTTGCATTTAAGGGAAATTTAATATTCTCGCTAAAAACATATTTTTATTAAAATGAATTAAATTATATATCACATCATATCCATATCCACTACGTACATCGTAGACATTTATATAAATACTTTACTTCGTTACATAACCTATCGTTTTGATTTTAATCGATGGACATAATACTTTAAAACACCTAAGTTTTTATGGTAAATGTTATTAACAAGGCACCATGGACAAGAGTTTTGTAGTGGACAATATTAAGCCATAAACCAATTGAATCATTGACCAATTGTTTACGTCCACGGAAAAAGATATCCAAAAAAATGTGTCCACAGAAAAGATTGTCAACATGAGTATTATAAAATATAGGTTAAAATAAAATGTGTACACACAAAAGATTGTCCACATAAAGAGTTGTCCAAACAAAAACTTATAATAATATAATTGTTTTCGAATTAATTGTTGTCCACAAGAATGGAGCGTCGAATACGAATTAAATGTGTCCACAGAAAAGATTGTCCGCATGAGTATTATAAAATATACGTTAAAATAAAATGTGTCCACACAAAAGATTGTCCACATAAAAAGTTGTCCAAACAAAAACTTATAATAATATAATTGTTTTCGAATTAATTGTTGTCCACAAGAATGGAGCGTCGAATACGAATTAATTGTGTCCACAAAAAGAAGATGTCTATCGTGTAACACGTGTGTTTTTAGATAATGTTGTTCACCGAATAGACGTCCACATAATATAATTGTCTACTAAATAATGTTTGTCCACATAAAAGAGTGTCCACATAAAGGGGATCCCGAATAAAAAAAAAGGTTCATAGGGGTGGATAAAATAAAATGTGAAAGATAAAGAGGAAGGGTGATGGACAACTTTGGCAAGTAGATAGTAAATTTATAGGGGTGGATAAAACATGACGTATTTATTAAGGGTATAATTTAAAATGTTTATGTAAATAAAAAGCTACAACATTTACTGACATGTTTACATAGGAAAGACAAATGGAAGAAGTTACGGTAAGGGGATATGCGTCATTACGCTCGTCCAAATCGATTTCAAATCGATTAAATGTACATTGTGATACATTTAACGAGCCCATTTAAAAATTACGGTAGATTGAACAATTTTCTTTTTATTTTTCTTATTTTGGGACCACCCCTCGAGTAATAGGTTATGAAAGAAATAAAACTATTTAGACCGTGTCTATGAATATGAGTCATATAAGATTATTTGTGTAAATTAAATGTTATAATAATTGATTGAGATGATCAGAGCTGGTTATGGAGGTTGTGGCCAATGGGATAACATGCCAACTACATCCATTCATTTAACTTTTAGACTATTCAATAATTCTCCTCACTTAACCGCTATAAACAACTTTAAGTTTATCGGAAGGGGATCTCAATTTCATTATCTTCATTTCTCTTATTTAGTTATTTATTAAAAATGCTTATTGTAATACAACTTATATTTAAAAGCATCAAATATATGTCTTAGTATACACATTCTATCTCGTTTAGAATGATATTTAAAGATGAACTAAAAGACAAAAAATCACAAAATTCATAAATTTTGTAAATATTTCTATATAAAGACTATTTATTTTATAAGTAAAACAATTAGAGGGAAGACAACAAAAATTCCAAAACACAAAATATACTCTTAAAATTAAAGACCGGGGTTTTGTTCTGCAAATGCAATATACCAGATATAAAGCGAAAAATTTGTCTTGGCTTAAGTTTAATACCATCGTATGTAGAGTATATGATAATAATAATGATGATATTGAAGATTCAAACTTTTGTGATGTATTGGATACAGAGATCACGCGATTTGCCATAAATGATACTTTAGACTCCCAATATTGATTTGAATTCAAATTTGGCAACTTCTACAGTCAAAAATTTTATTACCTTGTGCATTCAATTCGAGGTAACACAAGAACTAGTACTTTCACTTTTCTCCGACTTTGTCTGAAACTCGGAACTTGAAGATGAAAAAGTTAAAAAAGAACTTGATTAAAGAGAAGGCAAACAAATCTGAAAAATCAAGAAAATAATCTTTCCAAGAACATAATAAATTTTACATTACGAGAAGTTAATCGAATTACAAGAAGAAAAACAAATAAAAGAGATATTCAAAATGGTTCTGAATTTATATATTTACACTTTGTTGAATCAACAAAAACAAGAAAAGAATTGAACTGTTTTTTCACCTAAACTCACTGATGATTCCTTCATTGATGCGAACTCTGTTTAATTTCTATCAGAAAAATCTTCTGATCAAAGAACTTGATCGATTCATAACCCTAGTTTCACCTTCTGTATCCAAATCTACAATAGAAGAAGAAGAAGACGAACCACGATTTGGTCTAACCCTCCTCATGAACGAAACCATTCCACGAACAGCTCGTCTCAATCTACCTCCTCCGTTTCTCGAACCGTTTCTGTTAATCTCATCAGGAGTCTCATTCCCTCTCCTAACCCATGAGATTCTTCTCGGTCCTTCGTTACTTACATGCCCACCACCGTCCATCTCCGTCAACACCACCGGCAATATCCTCTCCCCTTCTCTCATCGCCGCGTTAAACCTTCCCACGGCGAATCCTCCTCCTGGAAGTCTCCATATCGTCATCCCAACGGCGTTTTCTTCCTCTTCGCTTCTCCGTTGGATCGGATCCGAAGGCAATTCGAATCTGCAGACAGGGCACGAGTTCCGTATCGAAAGCCAAGGCACGATGCAATCGCCGTGGAAAATGTGTTTACAAGGCATCTCGCGACCTTCGATTCCGGCCTCGAAAACCTCCGTGCACACGGCGCAGTTCGCCTCCGCCTTCGTGTGACAATCGGAGATCTCGACTCTAGGTAACGACTCGATCGCTGATTTAGACGCCGGTGGATTCCCAGATCTGCCGATTCCTGTAGCCGATGCTTCGATCTGGCTTAGCTGCTCAAGCAACCTCTCGAATCCAGATCCCATCAAGATCTCGGATACAGAATCAGGAAGAGGTCTTAGACCCGAACCTGATCCATCGTCGTAATAGAACTCGTAAGCGCGTCGATCTCTCGTAATCTCTTCTCCTTCTTCGTTTTCGGCTCTCTCTCCGCCGGCGGCTCCTCCTCCGTGTAAAACGATAACGGGATTGAACGACGTGTGACGACCAGATCTTCGCCGTCTGATAACAGATCTACGGCTATCGTCCGCCGATCTAACTTCCTGTGACGGCGGAGGTGACGGTGCGTCCGCGGCAGAAGAATCTAAGATCTCTTCGATGAAACCGCCGTCGCAATAGGGACACAAGACGCCGGCGTTTGCGTCTTGGTCAGACCAATCGCTGATGAAACGCGTGCAGCTGTAGCACCAATACGACGTCGTCGGATCAGTCGTCGCCGGCGTAATAGCCGGAGATATTGTCGCCGACATAGAAGGCATCATAGCTTTAAACTTGTGTGGTGGAGAAAGGATCTGAAAGCGAAGCAGAAAAGGAATCGCTGACTGGAAAAGTAATAATGAGGAGAATAAGGAAAGAGAAAAAAATGTTTTGTTTATAGGTGAGTGTTAACGGCGTTAGATTAAACGGTAATGACACGTGGCACTGTGTAAATGGGAGATTGTTGACGGAGTCATTAACGGGGCTTCTGGAGTTAAAAGAGAGCGTCATTGGCGTGTACGAGATATTTGACCACCAAAACTGGTGTAAAACGCTGAAGGCTTCGAAGAAGTTTCAAAAAATCACCGTGGGACCCACGAAAGACTCTTTCTCTATTCTTCTTGGAGAGTCATCAAACGTCATCGTTTAGGTGTAAGTATGCTGCTTGACAAAAAAGGTGTAAGACCATGTTTATCAAAGGTGCTTATGTATAGTGTTTGTGTATTTTTTGTGTATTTTTTTTGTGTATTTGAGTATTAAATTAAATCAAAACATGTACTATTCATAAGAACTCTACAAAAAGGGGAGCTTAAAATGCTTAATTAAGCACTTTTCATTATAGGTGCTTATGAATAGTACATGTTTTGATTTAATTTAATACTCAAATACACAAAAATACACAAAAAAATACACAAGCACTCTACATAAGAACCCTTGATAAACATGATTTAATTTATAAGTATGCTTGACGAGTACTAATTACTAGGGTGGCCAAAATATTTGAGATATCCGATTCGATCCGTTATCCGCTTTGATTCGATTCAAAAAATCCGGATATCCGTTACGTTTTAAAACAAAGCAAATATTAAAATATGGTATCCGTAAGAAACAAAGCAAATAACAAATATCAAATTTTTTAAAATCGGATATCCGATCTGATCCGTATAATAATACGTACATAACACATTAGTATATATATTTATATGGCGTATACATAAAATAAAAAATATAAATATATATCGATAAAATCTCATATTAGAAATGGATTTTAAAAAATTGCTGGCTCATTATTATTCTTACTATGGAGAGAATATAATAATTAATATAATATTATTGTAGGTTGAGTTTGAAAAAAAAATCCTCTTCTATAAAATTTGATCGGTTGTTTTTTGGTTGATCTTCAAAATGAACACTTTAATATTTTTGAGATTTGTTTGCTCGTTACGGATTTATTAGTAGTTGCGTATTATGTTATAATTTATCATGATTTTATAATTGTTAGATTAAAACTTATTTTAAAAACATATGTATGAATTATTTTGTTATTTTGAACGGATCGGAGCGGATATTTGCGGATATCTAACAAATGACGGATATCCGAAATCTCGGATATCCGAATATGTTCGGATCGGAGCGGATCAAAAAATCAAATATTCGAATTGGGCGGAGCGGATCGCGAATACTGCAAATATGCATAGTATTTGCTCCGTGCCCACCCCTACTAATTATCGGGCCTAGCGCCTAGCAAAAAACAGAAGATTAATCGGGAAGTAATTTTTGAATATATTTATATTTTTATATATTTTCACTTTATATTAAATTTTTATTATCATTTATATTGTTATTAAGCTCTAAAACTAATAACTTATTAATTTTGTTCTAAAATTTAAATATAAGTGATCAAATTAGTCAGAAAATAATCAAAAATTAATTGGATTTTGCGAAATTTTATAGAATTAGACAGCGATCAAAATTGTTAACTTTTGCGAATAAGTAAATACTGCACACCTCTGTGTTAACTTTTGTTATAAACTAAAATTGCTTATTGACCAACCAAGACTATGACAACTAGGGGTGACCAAAAAAATCCGGACCCGAAAAACCGAACCAGACCTGAAAATAAGGAACCAAACCCGAATCGAACTCGGTCAAATATCCGAATGGATTTTACATTTCAATACCCGAAAACCCGAATCCGAATGAACCCAAACCCTAAACCCGAATGAATACCCGAACTACACGAAATTTAATTAAATATATAAATATATTAGTGATTTTATATATGTGGTAACTTATATATCCAAAATTATAACATTTTCTTATATTTCGAATAGTTTTGTATAATTTGAGTACTTTTAAATACTTATTGTATAATTTTAAATATCATTTATTCGTATTATCCTAATAAATTATGTATTTTTGAATATTTTAAAATATTTAATTTTTATAATTTTGGAGTTTTTAAAATAATTACGGGTACCCAAACCCGAACCAAACCCAAAAGAAGTGTCCCAAACCCGAACCGAACCCGAAAAAAATAGAGAAATACCCGAACGGGTCCTATAATCTTTTACCCGAAAATCCGAAACCCGAATAGACCCGACCCTGAACGGGTACCCGAACGCCCACCCCTAGTTGACAACCATAAATCTAAAAACTTATTACACTTCTTGACACATTTCACAAAGAATTATCAGTGTATAGTTTTGTGCATATACTATAAAAACAAATAATTTTTTATTCTATTTTTGACTAATAATATCTCTAATTATTAAAATAACATTTGTTTAAGATTATGCATAAAAATGCAAAACAACATTTTTTATGAAACAAAAATGGAAACTTCAAAATGACTATTTTCTAAAGTTGGAAAGAGTCTAATGTTAGCTATTAGCCAGCTTAAAAACGTTACAAATATACATTTATGTCACATTTTTTAGTAAGTGAGTCATCTATTCATCAATCTTGGCTCAACTAATGATACTAAACATTGTGGATGAACATGCAAAATGCTTTCAAATGATTTCTATATGAGTAGAAGTCAAAGAAAAATAGATATCAAGTAGGTACAATAAACATATCACTTAGATCCTTATCTAAAAAACACGATAATGTAAAAGTAATGTACAAGAAAGGACGATATGCACTAAAGCTAGCCTTAAGTATCAATATGTTCACAACAAAAGAGTTTTGATTGGTTATTGTTAAGTAGAACTAAATAATAACTCAAATCATCTATTATGCATGTGAGCATGTCTAACAAGAATTTAAATTTGTTCCATATTGTAGTGTTAAACTTTAGGCTATCAAAAACTTGGTTAGTAGGTTACTTAACAATATCACTCAATAATGAATTGAAAGAAATTAACAGAAGAAAAGAGCTTGGCTAATGGCCACTCCACAAAACGTAGATTGTATTTGTTGGTAAATTTGATAATTTATCCAGTTCAAAAGAAAACCAGTGTGAAAAGTCAATTCCATTATATCTAGAACTAGGTCGGGGGCCGTGCGTTGCACGGGAACTAATATAATTAGTTTTTCATTTGGGCTATCATCTTCAGCGACGTCTTATTTGCTTTTGCTGTTTAATCTGGCAAGATCCATCACATTTATCATATTACTTTTTCATATAGTATTTGTTTAAAGAGAAAGAAACATATATTGTCAGTAAACGAAAATTACATTTAGTTTTTATGAAAATAATTTAAGTCGTTGTAGGTTGCCCCGCTTTCCATCTCATCTTAAATTTTTTTAACTATTGATGCATTTTCTTCTTTATAAATGCGACTTGATGCGGTTGATTCCAGTTGGAGTCTCCCTGAGGGTAATCATAATAACATTTTAATATTTATGCAATAATTTTGAAAATTAAAAAAGATCATATATTATGATTTACCTTCATAGAGTTTTGGGTTTATGCTTGTAACCAAAATGAACTCTCTTTGTAATTTATTCATACATAATTTGTTCTGTATTTTTTCAGAAATTCTTTGATGCAATATGCATTAAAGTAATATCGTAGAATGTGTTGTTCTGTATGTTTTTCAAAAATTCTTTGATGCAATATGTATTGAATATTATATAAGATTATGATATAGTATATTTAGTTACGTCTTTGATGCAATATGTAGAATATAGAAACCCAAAAAAGACATATTAATTAGAGTGATTTACACAATGGGACATTTTTTAATATTTGCATATCAAAATAAGACACTTTTGTGATATAAAGCACTTTTTACACCTTATATTTTTTTAAATACAATTTTACCCTTTTTGTACACAAGTACACAAAACTTTGGATACACAACGCTTTGTACAAAAAGATGTGGACATAAATTTTGTACAAATTCGTAAATGGATTTTAATTTATTCTAAAATATATTATTTCAATAATTGTTTTGTTTATCAAATTTCTACTTACATAAGTAATTTGTATTTGGTATTTACACTCCATATTAAAGTATGTTTTTGAAATATTCTTAATAATTGTGAATGAAACATGTTGACATTAATAAGTGAAAACATGAAAACTACATGTACATCAAAACATATAAATATTTTAAATTCATTATTAAAACTTATTTATTCATTTTTGAACATGAACCATCATATAATATTAACTACAAAATTTATTTAAACTTGAACGCGAATCATCATAAAGTTTGTCTATGATATATAAATTCATTATAATAAAATTTAAACTCGTCCATTCTATTTTAAACATTTGTACAATTCTATGTGAACATATATAAAAAAATTAGATATTGACCAGTTGTCCACAAATGTTGATCCATTTGTAAATAAAATATATAAAAGTGAATATCAAAATATAGATATTAAAATTTTATAAAACAACATACGAAAATAAATTAATTCATGTTACCTTAGAAAATTAAAATTAGAATGCAAAATAGAAAAATGAGAAAGAAGATGATTGTGAAATTTATGTAGTGTCTCTATGTCAAAAAAGTGATATAAAGTGAAATTTGTGTTTTAAAAAATGTGTCATGATGTAATTTTCTATTAATTATATTATGTATTATAAAAAGTAAAACAAAACCAGAATAAATTCTTTTGTATTTAAATGCCTAATTAATGATTCTAATCCTTTGCAAGCCTCATACTTACAATTTGCGTCCTTCGGGTTTAAAATCTTTATCGTGTGGTCCTATCGTTATACACTCATCTCTGCATATATGAACAAGTGCTTCCATTGCTTCATATATCTGCAAATATATCCTCTCTTCGTTGCGTTTTATTATCCTATCTTTTCTCATCTGCATTTATGTTTACACACATAATCAAGATTAAAGATATGGTAATGAGGTGTTTTGTGAATGTAGTAATTACTTACATTTTCTTCGATAACTACAGAGTCTCTAAGCTCCTTCTCTAGAAAGGGATGGCTTTTCTTCATAGCGATCCATGCTTCTGTAGAATAAAGCTCCTTAAAGTGTTTCATAATCATACGGTGAGATATGACGCTAAGCCGAGGGAAATCACACAACAACGCGAGCTGGAAAACATCAATAACGTTCTCGGTGTTAAGCAAACCATGCTCTAGATGTCATTCACAAAGCCGTTTCAACTGAGGAACCACGTATGAGTGGGACATAAGTAGCAAATGCATTATAAACTCATTCATATCTTCCTTCTCATAACTACAAGCGTGGACGGGATCATTGTGTCTCATAACTAAAGAGAATCCTGACCATTGTTCCTCTTCAGTAACAAGCGTGGACGCTTGTGTCTCAGCTCTGCTCTCCTCTCTCATAGATTTTTCTGACAAGAAAGAGAATCCGGTACATAGTAAGGAGAAGAAGACAGAACCAGTTGCTACAATGTCACCTTCACCAAGCTGCTCCTACACCGAGATGATTAGTGAAGAAGAACCAGTGGCTAATACTACAATGGTGCCTGCAAGCTCCTTCGCCATTTTAAACAATGATCTACAGAAGGAGAAGCAGCAAACGGATGTGGAGAGAGAGAGACTCTTAAAGCCGAAATGAAAAAGGCAGATATCATGATAAACTTTCTTCACGGGCACCTTAAAACGTTGTCCGAGGAAAACAATGAGCTAAGGAAGAACAACAAAGAACTCTAATTCTCTTAGCTTATGGGAGTCTCACGAGATCTTTGACATGTCCTATGATTTGCAACTTTCGTGTAAATAACAATATGATGAAGCAAAAGCTTACCTTTGCACCAACAACCTTTATTAGAAAATAGTTCATTTGATTATTGTAAACTGCTACAACAGAAACAACTCAAGGGAAACAAAACAACAGAAACAAATAAAGTTATTAAAAGAAACAAACAAATTTAAATAGTACTTCTACCTCCAAATCTGCTTCTCCAAGAGAAAAACCAGATTATAAAATGTCAAAGGAAATAAAAACAAAAGAACAAAGAAAGGGCGCCTAGAGAGCGATCTCTACCTCACTATATGCTCATCCAAGACACCAATTGTCACCGTGGTACCAGCTTCTTCCTGGAATATATACCAAACCACAACTTTTATAAATAAAAAAACAGAACAACAATAACATTGGTATGAATTCTAAAAGAAAAAATACTAATAATATCATGGTTTTGAACAGAACAAGAGCACAAAACAAAACAACCTATGATCAAGACAGACCAAACACTCAAGCAATTCATAGATCTCTAAATAAAATGTTAAAAAGAAGAAGCTTTAATGATTCTTTAGTCTTCACCGACATACCTTGAAAAGATTTTAATAAATCTTGGTCCGTTTCAGACAATTTCGAAAAGCGAAATAGTTAAATCTCGTACAGATTAATGTCATCTTTGCTTACAAATCTCTACAATTTTGCAGAAACAAACAAAACCCACAAAAAATCACAAATAATCAAAAGCTCTCAGAGAATTTGGGGGTTCTATCCAAATCAGTAAACAATTCATCGAATTTATAAATTTCAACACATAAACAGAGAGCATCAATAGAAAAGGAGATAGAAGGCGCAGAAGAGAGATAGAGAGAAGGAGAAGGTTTACTCAGAAGAGAAAGAGAAGGAGAAGGTTTACTCAGAAGAGAGAGAGGGAGATAAACGGCGCAGGAGAGAGAAGAGAGAGACGGCGCATGCTTGTAGGGTTTTGAGTTTTATTTCGCCACATGTCGCCATGAGAGAGTGACAAATGTCAGCACAAGAATCAAAGTTAAGAAAAACTTTGTGTCGTATTATATAAGATGTATTTTTAATTTACTTTTAGTTGACAACAAAAAGAAAGAACCGTTGTTTCGACAAAAAAACAGAAAGAACCGTTGGTAAATTTGACCCAACCGTGACGCTCTTCCGTATATTAGACTATTTTCATTAATTCGTCCCTGACTTTGTTGCCACTCTACACCGTCAGATTGATCATCACATGCTTCTACAGATATCTAAAACCACGAATCCAACGGCTCAGAGATCGGACTCCGTTACAGTACCGTACACACTCATCACCTAATCTTTCTCCTCTTTTGTCTCTCCAGCTGGCTTTGCACACTTTCTCTCTTGGACCCACAAATACAACTTTGTAAGTAAATAATAAAAGACCAAAAAAACCCCACGAAGAAAACTCCCTTTGCCCTTTCCGAACGACGTGGCTCATCAGCCTCATCTTACGTTTCTACTTTTGATAATTTTTTAAATCACCTACAGCGTGACACACATGACGTGGTTTAAGTTCATTGGCTGAAATTATACACGTGTTAAATAATACAATCGTTAGTCGGTCAGAGATATTTATCAGAAGATCGAAAATATATATCTAACTCGTCCACGTAGGCACTAACCCAATGCTGATCTGGAATAAAATATTGCGCTTTTTTTTCCTTTCATCTTTTGCTTTTCTTTTCCATTGTATTAAAAAACAATTGCTCATCTTCACAAACAAAACTAATCCACAAATTTTCAACCTTGCTCTCTCCGAACTATCTGATCCCACAGGCTTTCAATCTCTAACATAATTTTGAGAAATAAGACCATCTCTTAGAACCATTGGACACTTCTTAAGCAGTATTTTAATCAATTTAGTGTTTAAGAAATTTTGGTAAAATTGTTAATTTTTTTACCTCCAATGGTTAAGAATCTCGTGATTCTTAAAAGAAAAATATAATTTTTTACATTTCAATTTCTCAGATGTTGAACAGATTTTCTCTTATCTCCAGATTTAAACTCAACCATGTAACGATGATAATCTCCTTTCATCTTCAAGTAAAACACCTTTGATTCGCTAGCCGTCGCCAAAGGAATCAGATGCGTATCGAGAAGCTTGAGAATCCCATAGCATATCGATGATAGCTCAGATTCAACTTTAGATCTTTAATCCTTGACGAGCGACACGTGTTCATCGTTCTTCCTGCTCTCTTCCTTTAACTCGATCGAGGAAACGATCCTCCACGCCGCGCGAAGAGATCCGATCACGTTCATATACGCGACGGAGAGAAGGTTCCTCTCTTCCACGGTGAGATCGAAAGCTGGTGTTGCTCCAGTTACGAGATATGTCTCGATTTTTATCTTTGTTCATCGTGACCGTCGCCATCAGAGAGGTCTCGATTTTGGAAGAAAAGGGAAAAAACAAAAACCCTGCTAAATTTTTTTTTTTCGGGTTAGCCAATAATCGGTCGACACATGGCGCTTCTTAACTAAATTTGAAATATCTTAATTAAGAAACGTTTCTTGGTTTATTTTCTTGAATTAAACATTTTTTATTTATTTTTTAGTTTAAGAACCACATAAGAACCGGCGGTTAAGATGCATTAATGGAGCTGAGAGAACGAAAAAAAAATGGGGGAGAAAGCAAGGATACGCTACAAAGATGTTGCCGGCGACGGAGATAGAGTTGCTGAATGGGAGATGGGTTTACCTAGCGACGAAGATTTGGCACCCCTTTCTTACTCTCTGATCGCGACGGCTTACGATCGGCGATGTGAATCTCGCATCGGAGACGATGCTCTCGTCGCTGCGGTGCTGATCTTCCAGTCCCAAAAAAACTGGTCAGGTCAAGCAGTCTCGGATCGGATCGGATCCGAAGAACCAGAAAACATCAAACGACGGTGGCGTCGAGGATTTAGATCTCTCTTTAGTTTTGGTTTATCTCCTTTTAAGTGTATACAATTGCAAAAGAGTCGGTAATACTATAGTTAGTTTATCCATTGTAGAGTCACCGTATGTTTTTGTTTTTGCTACGTAAACTACCACATCTTGCGGGTAGATTGTTTGTTATTAGTTATAATTTTCTTGACCCTTTGCATCGTTAAATGCCTTGATCTTATTTGATCATTGTTACAGGGTTTTTTTTGGCTTTTGTTACTTTGCCACTTCTTCACATCCACTCAATATAAGTTATCTTTTGTTCCAGTCGAAGTCGACAATAAATTTGTATAGGAGACATACAAACATTTCAGGTCGAAGCTAAACCATTCAGGAGCACAACGCGTATTTGAAGACTTTTGATAAAGTTTCATAATTTTCTAGTTTGTGAGGTATGTCTCTTTCTTCGCATTGTTGTTAACTCTTGATTTTCTTGAGATGGCGTTAGACACAATCTTCATTATTTTTGTTGGGTGTTGATACAACTTGAAGATCTTGGAATCAACTTGATGGAGCTTGAAGAGGAAGAATAAAGCATAAGAAGAAGTTTGGCTAGTTTGTTAAGTGTGATAAAGACACTAAACAAGAGAGAGGGTCTTATATCTCTATGAAGTAAAAAAGGTCACATGGTAAGTCACGTGACAATAGCTCCTATGATAAAAGCCTAAATAAGAAGATAAATCTCTGTTTGACCAAAAAAAAAAAAAGAAGATAATCTCTCTATCTAAAAGGAGGCTTCTAGAGCTCCTGGAGTTGCCACCTCAACATTTTAAGTGCCCGTATGATTGCCACTTAATTCCTTCTAACGGATCAGGCCCATTTGCTTTGTATTATGCTTTATCATATCTAATAAGCCCACCTAATAACCTAGAACGAGTAATGTTGGCACCATCTTCTTCGTTGCAATTTCAACGACGGCCGCTTCGTCTTCAACTCCGCGACGATCTTTAATTATAAGCGTTTTCCATTGATTTGCGCTAACCAATCGCTCCACCTTCCTCATAACTCCCATCTCCTCCTCTATAAAAAGTACTCACCGAAACTGCTAACAAAACCACATGAATCCGCAAAAAAATCAAGCTTCCACTACACACCAAAATGGCTCTCCATCGTTCCTTCTCTTCCATCGAGGGTGACTTCTGCAGAGAACCGGTCGTCGCCAGGCTTCTTCATTCGTGGGAGGCGCGGAACTTTCGACGCGGTAACGCCCTCATGGGACTCGAGCTTCTGTTAATCGATCTTAAGGTTAGGTTGTCTTCTTATCCCACTCCTATGGGTTACAGTGTTATTATACCATTCTTCTGTACCCGAATATTTCCTTAATTATGCGGCCCCGACTTTGTGATCAAATATTAGTTTTGTCGCATGCTTTGGAAATCTTTCATTATTAATGGTATTTTTGAAAAACAAAGTTCTCATATTAGTTACTTTTGTGGACTTTTTGGTGATATACTTATGTTTGGTAACCTTTCAAGTTGGTAATTTCAAAGCTTACAAAATAGTGGCAATTTCAATCTTTTAGCATATTGTTACAAAAACAAGGTTTTCCCAGGTTGGTTACTTTTGTAGAATTTTGGTAAAATACTAACGTTTTCTAATTTTTCGCGTAGGTGATTACGAAATTTCAGTTATTTTAATGCATCTTTGTTATGTTAATCAATTTAGTGGCCACGCGCTTAAACTTTTTATGTTTGCTTAAAAAAAACATTCACATTTTTGTCATGTGTTTTAGGGGGCGACGATGCAAGGCTTCGTCGCAGCGTCCCGCATCTTCCAAAGTTTTATAATAGGAGCTGTTTGGAGCCCCTGAGAGCCTCCAACTCAGCAAAAAAAAGGGTCTAAAACGTTGACAAGTAAGCTTTGATGAATATCTTCGTGCTAATAAACATTTTAACCTTCAGAATTCTTAATTATTGCTTATGTTCTTTCTTCTTCCTCAAACGGATAATAATTTTCAAGATCTCATAAAGTCGTGAACTGATTATAATTTAGTTCCTCTTTCCCTTCTCACAGATCTAATAACGTGAAAAAACGAAACGATGCCTATCTTGATACCTATATAAATTAGCGAACAAATTTCTGGGAAAGGTAGTGTACGTGATATTACGAAATGCAGAGCAAAAACACGAGATTGTGCCGTAAAATCATAGCATAAGCATCTAGATCCTCCTTCAAGAAAGGGATCCTTTTAGAGTAGAGGTACGAGCTTTTTATCCACAAAGCGCCTCATCTTATTATAAAATTTCACTTTCTTAATCGATTTGAGTGATTTTAAATTTCAGGAATAGGGATTAATTAGCGTTTTAAACTTAGATTTGGAGTAAATTAAATCACAGTTTATGATATAGAATATGTGCATGCTGGTAGTTGATTCGTTTATTGGCGCTACGGAATCGGTCATCCGAAACTCGTGGGTCGTTCAATAGGGTGTTTGTTTTGACCATATTGCGTAAAGCAAAGGAAAAGGAAAGATATTGTTGCGGTGGTGGTGGTGGAGCTTACTATGAGGGTGGATACAGTGGAGTTTTTTGAGGTAGTTGTGCTGGTTTCGGAAGCTTCCTAGGTGGACAAAGTGATGGCGAAGGTGGTGGCTACGGTGGAAAACTTTGTAGTGGTTGGTCTTTGGATTAAATTGAGATTATAACCACTCTCCTTTGGATTTTCTGTGTTTGTTTTTTTCCTTCCGTTTCATGGCTTCTTTTATGATCTAAAGAGTGTTGAGTTGAATTCTTTTTTCAGGATGAGCCTGGGAAGCAAGTGAGCAAACACATGTAGCGTTTAAGGTATGTTGACTTAGCCGAGAATGGGTAAAAATTAGTTTATAATGTGCTGAATATGTCATCAAATCTCTAAGAGTTAAAATTCTTAATCTTTTTTTTTTTTTTTGGTTATGAGAAGCGAGCAAGTTGTTCATGTCAGTTTTCGCCTATTTGGATTCCAACTTTCAAAGCATTCACATGTTTTGTTTGTGATTTAAGATGTATGTAACTTCAAAAGATTGGCCGAGGCGAGTGAGGAGTTGTAACAATAAGTAGAATGAGGGCAATGATGAAAGATCCGAATTCATATGTGTTCAGTTTTCTAGCAAAATACGGCTTAAAGTTCATAATCATAATGACTAAAGGAAGGTTCCCAAAAATAGGAGTTAGGTGGAGAGGAGTATTAGAAAAAGGTATAACATCAATTCTCATGTATATGGATTGGTGTGGCAAAGACCAGTTTGGATCCATTAGAAAATTATAATTGAAAAAATTATATCTACTTTTTTGAAGAGACAAAACTAACACTATTATAAAAATAATTTGAAAATCAATATGTTGTTTCAACAAAAATATATAAAAATATCCATCTATTAGACAAGTATTTGATATGAAGGTAAACAGTACATCAACAGTAAACATAAACCAAAATCATTATAAGATTGCAATCATGTCGAATTTTTTGTCCAAGTGATCCATGAAGGAAAAAAGAGATATAAAGAGGGACAAATAGAGAGAAATATATAGAGGGACAAATAGAGAGAAATATATAGAGGGAGACAAAGAAATGGTATCTAACACTTTTGGTTTTGTTTTTTTGTTTTTTGTCAAAAACATTTTTTTTTTTTGTCAAAAACACTTTTGGTTTTGTAACTTTTAAGTTATTTGATTATTTTTAACTATTTTATAAGAAAAGTTTCAAAAACTTTAGAATAGAAAAATAAATGCAGTTTCTTAGATGATTTTTTTGGTTGTATTAAGACAAAAAACTTTTTTTTAAACCCCATAGATTTATTTTCATACACAAGTTTTTCCATAAAAATAGTTTTATGATATAATACTAAAGAGATATGATTGTGTGGGTATGATTTATTGAATTTAATTTTGAGTGTTAGACGTAGTTTTGTAAAATGCAATTCAAAAGATATAGTTTTGTTATTGTCCCTAAAAAGAGTTTTCATATGAATATATTTATCAAACATGAAAACATTAACCATTATTAATGAAGACATATAGGAAATTAGAATGTAATTTAATTTTCTTAAAATTTCAAAAAGTTATAAATTATATTTGAAAACTACAACAAAATATAATAAAATGCATGCCCGCGCGTAGCGCGGGCCAAATCCCTAGTCTTCTTGATGATCGATGCTTCTTCTTCGTCAATAAGACGGCGACGTCTTCACGGAGAGAGAAAGAGAGCTTAGAGAGAGACGGTGGTTTTCCTTCTCGGGTTAAGCTTGGGGTTAAGCTTGGGGTTATTTTCTCTTCTTTCTTATCTTCTTCCTTGTAAGCAAAACGGTTTGTTGTTTTGCGGTGAGAGATCCTTGTGTAAAACCCGCCGGAGGTTCTTTCCGGTGTATCTATGGAACTTGGGGACCGGAGCGGCGAGGACGAGGCTTTCGGTCCTAACCGGATGTAGCGGGTGGTTAATACCGTGAACCGGGTTAATTGCTTGTGTCGTAGTTAGTGATTCGCCAAAATTGGTCGGTTAAGAGAACTCGATCTTGGTCGATTTCTCAACAAGTGGTATCAGAGCCAGGTTCTGGCGATTCACGGATCTTACGATTGCGACGGCGACGGTGTGAGCTCAAGAAGATTCAGTGATTGTTATTTGATGGAACATGGTCGCGGAGAAGAAGCCATTACGGGATGCGACGGAGCAGTTTTTTAATCAAATAAAATCAAAGAAGAAGAAGTCCTTGTTGGGCATTGACAAGCTTAATGGTCTCACGGCAAGAGAAGTCACCACGAGGGCAAAAGAAGAAAGCAAGATGCAGTTTCATGGAGGTTATCGGATCTTGATTTATCGCAAAGCTGAAGAAAGTTTATGTTGAAGTAACTTGCCTAAGATCGATTCTAAGAGACGGTTTCTTCAAAGGGTAATTATAAGTAAGTATGAGGAAGGTTATATATCTTCATCACTTGTGAGTTATGGTGGTCGTAGCTTCGCGAATAAATGGAACAAGATAGATTCTTGGTGAAGATAGTTTCAGATTTATGAAATTATGAGACAATAAGGTAGTGTTGTCTCTGGGTATGGTAGAAGAAGCTGCGTCTTTGCGAGTTCGGATAAGGAAACTTGCAGGGATCAAGTTTGTGTCAAGCACAAATGATGAGACTACAAGACAGAGCAAGAACACTTGAGTAATGAGGTGGTGTTTTGCGTTTATGCAACTGGTTCTTTGAGGTTGGTGTGAGGTGGAGGATCTCACAGTTAAGAGATGGATTCTGATTAAGAAGGGTAAAAGTCTAAGGTGTTTTGATTCAGGCTTTATGAAATCAGAATGGACTTATCAACCTTAAGACTTAAATCTCAAAGAGATTTCTGTCTTTTTCCGCTGCGATCACAAGGTTAAGTTTGTGATGTTCTTGTTGATGTGTGTGGTTACTCTTGATATGCGATTCTCAAGGATTTGGAAAGTGTGGTGGAACACTGGGGCTGTTTAATGATTTTGCAATGGAGACAACCAAAGTTGTACTGGGTTCAAGTTGTTTTCTTTGGTTCAGTCTATGTTTGAAAGTTCAAAATCAGTTGGTGTTCAAGTTTTTTTGCTGAAGATAAACTGTAGGTAACACACTAGAAGCTAAGAACTAGGGGACGCCTTAGGAGTTGGGTTAATGTGTGTTGGTGGAGGTTTATGCATCAGTTTAGCTTTCAGAATTCAGAGAAGTGGAAACCGCATAAGAGTATGAAACAAGGGAATGGTAATAACAAGACTAAGAGGTTGAAGTTACTAGTCGTCAAAGGTTAGAATCAGATTCTACGAAATCTGATTTGGTTGCATGATAGTTGTAGTGATTATGGTAAAGTGGATTATCATGAAATGTGTGAGGCACATGGGACTTGATCAAGGTTTAGCTGGAGCTCTCAAAGGTCAAAAGAAGGGATTCAATGCTATGGTTTAAAAGCATGAATCATGATCAACTGATGGTAGAATCAGTGGTGAAGAAACCAAAAAAAGAAAGAATGTGGTTTCGGTTTTTCATTTGGCTCTGGTTCTTTGAGTCAAACGAATGGAAGCCTGGCTTGTTATATGGAAACGGTAACATATGATTACACGGTCTGATACACTAAGGGCTCATAAAACGTAAGATCTTGTCAGATAACTTCATGGACTACAAGTTCTAGCCAAGGAAAACAAATGGATCTATGAGTAAAGTCAAGATGTCAAGAGATATAACATGTGCAATCATTCAAAGCTAGAATGGTTGCAAACGATCAAAGCTGTTTTAATTTGATGAGAAGAAATCAAATTAAGAGCTTCAAAGGAAGCAAGGTTGTCTTGGAGGGTCTTCTAAGATTAAAGACTAGTAATATGGCTACGTGTGAAGTAAGGAGCTATGATTACACGGTCTGATACACAAGGCCATATGATAGGACCAAAGGATGGGTGAAAAGTTGTTTAACTCAAAGAGGTGGAGCTAAGTATCGAGAAACTCTTGGAGTTTATGAAGAACAGAATTTCGAGGTGAAGCTTGAAGGAGTCAAATTCTAGCTAGTCTTTGTCCCTCCGTGAGCTTCTTTACGGGACGAAGAAAAGATTGCTAGCTCACAAGTGGGAGAGTTATAGGATACATCTTACTGTTTTGGAATATGAATCATGGATGGTAAGTGTATTAAGAAGGCATATAAACCAAGACATGTTTTTTTAGATGTCAACAAGTTCAAGCAAAGGTTGATTTCTCGTCAAAAGGAAATTAAAGTGAAGCTGAGGTGCTTGAGGATGGTTGTGACATCGGGTGATTAGTTGTTGGTTTTATAAAGGTCTTTTAAAGACAAAGCTTGAGATGAACATTGTAATGGTGTTTAGTGTTCTCTTGGGAGAGAAACTGAAAGTGACTTGCTGCAAGTTTTGCAAAGAAGAGTTACAATGTTGGTGTGCTTGGAGAGTGAGGAAAGCTCATTTCGTCTCGAGACTTAAAGCAACTGAAGGATATCCGTAACTGGATGTAAATGCAGAGACATGAAGTTGCATTAAGAAGAAAGAACAAGTATAGTCTACTTGTATCTTTGGTGCATCACAAGAAAGAGAATCTTCTCAGGAAGACAAGGAATCAGATTGGTTGTCAGGAACCAGAAGGAAGTCTGATTGGTGTTGAGTTGTTGTGATGCATACATCAATTTTTTGGTGTATTCTCATACAGGTGAATGTGTGAGAGGGTGGAGTTTCAGCAAGCAAGATATGATTAGTGAATATTTCAATAATTCTTCAAGTGTGGAAGGATCAGTTTCGGTGGCACGTCGAAGAGAAGCTGAGAGATATTGAGATGATCATGGTGAAATATGTGGTTAATGGCATGTAGATGTTATGCTTAAGAGAAACTTGCACATGTGTTTTGTAAAGCACAAAGTTTCAGCTAAGGGTGATACACCAAGGGCCTAAGGTGATATCAAGGAGAGCTGTTACAAGAGAAGTCCCATGTATCTCATTGCTGAGAGACAGATTTGAAAAGTTTGGTAGCTTGATGGTGTGTTTTATCATCGGTGACGATGATACAAAGAAGATCTCAAGTCTAAAGGGTTTAAACAGATTGGTTCTTCCTAGCCAGGTGGAGCTAGGCGGCGTGTTCTGTTTGGAGATAACAGCGGTGCAAAGTGATGCTTAAAGTTCAAACAAGAAGCTGTAAGTTCAATCTCAGGTTTGTGAAATGGTACTAATTTTTGTGCTTGAGATTGTTTTGCAGGAAGAATCAAGACTGCTTCATGTCAAGAAGTAAGGATGGTTCTGGTTTCAACAATTGATTCAAAGGAAGTTTTGGTTCAAGGCTCAGTGCACATGAGTGAATCAAAAGGATATCAAAGGGAATCACATTGTTGAGAGAAAGGTTCAGTCACTGAAACAGGTTCATGATTGTGACAGAGATCATGGAGGAAAATTGTGTGATTGACGTGCTTATAAGCGGTGTAGCTTATTAAGTGTTTGTTGCATTAACATGTTTAAAGATTACTTGTTAATGGTGTTTGCTGAGATGTGTAGTCTCAGGTTCTATGATATGACGAAGACAAGAAGATCAATGGGGTTGAGCTTAACACGTTGATGTGTTTGGAGCTGGTTTTACAACTAAAAGACAAAGGCACATGAATTTTTTGTTAACTTGAAAAGTTGTGTGACGTTCACATATGAATCTTAACTAATTCGTTGTCTTAGGTTGCATTGATGGTTTAGTATGATTGAGGTTTTAAATCTACTAATGAGTCTTGTTGGTGTGTGTGTAAGTTCTTACTTATGCAGGTTATCAAGGATCAAGTGCCAATGTTAGAGCCAAGGTTAAACGGGGTTTTAAAAGGCAGCTCACGAGAAAGTTATCAAGCTTGTATCAAGGTGGAGATTGTTGGGTGTTGATACAACTTGAAGATCTTGGAATCAACTTGATGGAGCTTGAAGAAGAAGAATAAAGCATAAGAAGAAGTTTGGCTAGTTTGTTAAGTGTGATAAAGACACTAAACAAGAGAGAGGGTCTTATATCTCTATGAAGTAAAAAAGGTCACATGGTAAGTCACGTGACAATAGCTTCTATGATAAAAGCCTAAATAAGAAGATAAATCTCTGTTTGACAAAAAAAAAAAAAAAAAAGAAGATAAATCTTCTTGATGATCGATGCTTCTTCTTCGTCAATAAGACGGCGACGTCTTCACGGAGAGAGAAAGAGAGCTTAGAGAGAGAGACGGTGGTTTTCCTTTCTCGGGTTAAGCTTGGTGTTATTTTCTCTTCTTTCTTATCTTCTTCCTTGTAAGCAAAACGGTTTGTTGTTTTGCGGTGAGAGATCCTTGTGTAAAACCCGTCGGAGGTTCTTTCCGGTGTATCTATGGAACTTGGGGACCAGAGCGGCGAGGACGAGGCTTTCGGTCCTAACCGGATGTGGCGGGTGGTTAATACCGTGAACCGGGTTAATTGCTTGTGTCGTAGTTAGTGATTCGCCAAAATCGGTCGGTTAAGAGAACTCGATCGTGGTCGATTTCTCAACAGATTTTTTTTCTTTGAAAAATATGATGATTTTAGAATAGAAAAGTACATAGATTTCTTAATATCTACACAAGTGATTCATCAACTGCTTTGTCCCAAGAACCAGCTTTCGTGAAGGTAAGACTTTTTAACCTTATGTTTTCACTGGCATATATGTTAAAGTAAACAGAGACTAATCCCTAATTTATTTCACAAACTCCTCCAGAGAATCGTTCGTATAGCCTCCACTTCCAACGGAAGCTCTAAGTTCCTCCTTCAAACTTTCAGCCCTCTTCCTCATCTCCTCTCCTTCTTCGCTCACCATTAACCTCTTCACAGCTCTCTCGACCGCTCCTCTGTCTAGATCACCCTCCACTTGAATCCCAATTCTCCATACGCACTCCAAGTACCTCGCATTCACCTTCTGATCACATGAAAACGGCTTGCATATCATCGGAACTCCTTCACTGATGCTCTCTATCGTTGAGTTCCATCCACAATGGCTCCAAAACCCTCCTACTGCAGGATGAGCAAGTACTTCCTTCTGCGGAGCCCATTTCACAATGTAGCCTCGAGTAGAAACCATTTTTTCAAACTCCTTAGGCAAGTGTTCGATCCATTCCGAACCACGTACTGACCCTGGCCGAATAACCCACAAGAAGCTTTGTTTGCTACTATCCAACCCCGAAGTGGTTTCTATCATCTCGTTGACTTCCATGGAACCTAAACTTCCCAAGCTTATGAATATCACTGAGTTTCGAGTTTGTTTGTTCAACCATTCAATACAGTTCTTGTTCTCTTCGAGCAGACTCGTTGGAGCTGAGGCCACCATGTGAAGAGGACCTATGGGATACACTGGAATCTCTAGTTTTTTCCGCAACCACGACAGGGACGAGCTCTCTAGACAGCTCGCCGTGTTGATTATCACCGATGAAGCTGTTCGCGTGTTAACAGAATCCCTAAACAGCTCCATTATGCATTGTAATGATGCCCAATGCGAAACCGGAAAGTCTTTGTATCGCAAGGGATGAAACTCAGGCACTAGCTCTTCGTGTTGTTCTTTCGATTCTGCAAAAAAGGTCAAGAACCACATTGTTATAAATCATAGACAATAGCGAAAAAACCTGAAACAGAGAATTATTAAGTGGAGTACCATTGAAGGGTGCTAGAAGATTGCTTGCATAGAGTCTTTCGAATACAGAGCGACAAGCAAAAGCCGTGGCACTTGTGGTGCTGAAAACAAAGCTTGGAAGATTATACTCTTTGACTGCAGCTTCAACAAAGCACACAAACTCGTCGTAGATGACACAAGCGATGTGGTTACTATGTTGCAACAACAACTGGCTCATACATTCCTTGAAGCTTACCTGACACTCTTTGTTAAGCTTATGCTGAAGCCGTATGGGACCGAGGCTCTTGAAATCAGATGCATGTAAGGTTTCTGGGATGGTGACAAACTGAAAATCGGTAAAGTCATGTGAAGGTGTTAAGTAGTTGAACTTGGTTTGAGCAACAGTGATTGAGAAACTCTTCAAGTGCTTTCCCGAGTTGAATCATTGGAGATATGTGTCCTTGTGCTGGAACTGGAACCAACACAATCATCCTCCTCGTCGACTTCTCCTCCATTGTTTCACATAAAACTTGATTCAATCAGAGATCAAAGAGTAATTATTGGAGAAGGAAGAGGAGTAAGTAGATAATGTGAGAGAAAGAAAAAACAAAATGTTAAGTTGGAAAGAAGAAGTAGAAGAAGTCATGTGCCCCACGCTAACTTTATGTTTAGATTACAATAAGTTACATAGGACCAAAACTTTGTTGTCAGAGCTAAGGCGTGGTTTCAGGATCTGAAGATAAGGTTGAGATTATAATTAAGCAGAAGTGTACTTGTACTTATGGATGCAAAATTACCACCAACTTTTCTTGCATTTCATGATCTGCAAAACAGCAAAAGTATTAAAAAGTGGTTTTACCGCAAATCCAAGGTTAGTTTATAAAGTTAGGTACCTTCCATGTCAATCAAGAACTTCTTGGCATTGAGTTAATTAAAAGTAAATCTCTAAATAAAAGGAAGACTTCTAGTGATCAGCATTCAACATAAAGAAGAAAGTGAAGCTAATTACAAGTAAATCCAAAGTGTTTATGTTTGTTATGCCTCACATAAGTTCTGGTGGTTTAGGCCACATTGGTTAGGTTCTGTTTTGAGATTTAAATAATACATAAAAATGTTTAGGAAGGTTTTACTTGTACCCTCCATGTATAATTGCATTTTCTTTTTAAAAGTGGCAAAAATGCATAGTTCTTCAGAAGCTTTACATTGTGTTAGAGTAGAGAACACTTACAATGATCACTAATGATAAAAGATGTTCAACATTTTTACTTTGTCTTCAAGTACTTCACAAACTCATCCAATGCACTATATGAAGAGCCTCCACTTCTCACAGAGGATTTGATCTTCTCTTTTAAAACAAGTGCTCTCTCCCTCATGCCTTCACATTCTTGACTCACAAGCAACCTAATCACAACACTCTCTACCCCTCCTCTTAACACTTCACCTTCTATCTGAATCCCAATTCTCCACACACTTTCGATATACTTTGCGTTTAGCTTCTGTTCGCCGGTAAAAGGCCTGCAGATAATTGGGACTCCTTCCACAATGCTCTCGAGCGTCGAGTTCCATCCACAATGGCTCCGAAACCTCCCACCGTAGGGTGTGCAAGTAGTTCTATCTGCGGCGCCCATTTCACAATGCATCCTTTCTTTAAGACCATCTTACCGACTTCCTTTGGCAACGACTTAATACCGTTAGAGCCTTTGCGAATGACCCATAAGAAGGGTTGGTTGCTATTACACAACCCATAAGCCATCTCCAAAACTTCATTGGTTTCAATCTTAGCTTTGATTCCCAAGCTTATGTATAGTACTGACCTCGGTTTTTGCTTTTTTAGCCACTCAATGCAACTTTTGTCCTCTTCTAGTAAACTAGACGGCGCTGAAGCTATAATGTGAAGAGGGCCTAATGGGTACACTGGAATACTAAATTCTTGTTGCAACCATGACAGATAAGAGCTCTCTAGACAGCGTATCGTGTTGATGATAACGCTGGAATCTGTTCTTTTGTTAAATACTTCCCTACAAATCTCCAAAACAGCTCCAATGGCCCCATACCAAAAGTTGGTAGGTCTTTGTATCTTAATGGATGTAAAATTTCCACCACCTTGTCTTGCACTTCAGGATCTAAAAACATTCGAAAATAATCCTCTTTTGAGTAAAAGGATAGTTTGTGGAACGGTTAATAAGCTAGTTTAGTATACCTTCCATGTCGATCAAGAACTTCCCGGCATTGAGTTTGCTTAAAACAGAGCAACAAACATGGTTTATAGCACTCGCGGTGCTGAATATGACACTAGAGAGATTGAACTCTCTAGTTGCAGCTTCAAAGAAGTACATGAGCTCGTGGTAGATGATACATGCTATATCATTGCCTTGTTGTAGCAACAACTGTGCTATACATTCCTTGAAGCTTGCCTCGCTGGTCTTGTTTAGTTTCAAAATAAACTCGATTGGTCCAAGGCTTTCGAGTTGAGACACTGGTAAGGTCTCTGGTATGGTGAGAAATTGAAAGTCCGGGAAGTGCTGAGAAGAGCTTACTTGGTTGAATTCTCCTTGAACAATTGTAACTAAGAAGCCTTTGGAGGTAAGGGCTTGACCTAGTTGAATCATTGGAGTTATGTGTCCTTGTAATAGAAGTGGAACTAACACTATCCTTCTCTTCTCTTCTGTTTTCTCCATTGCTTAAACTCTTTCTCATATGTCAGTGCACAACATCTCTAAATAACGATCCATCTTATTATTTTTAATAACCATTAGCATTGGACTAGACAATATTCAAGATGAGACCATATGTTATACAATTAAATGTTACTCAAATAGGTTGTTTTTAAATATTCTAAGTCTTTGTCTCATATCAGTTTGACTAACATGGTTATAAGCTGTAAAAATAAGGTTTGGTATATCTTTCACTCATGCCTTTATGGTTGGTATTATCACCATCTAATTGATAGCATTAGTGCTATATCTGAGAGCAATTGAATTTGCATATTCAACGAGTGTGATTGTGCTAATGTTGGTTTCTAAAAAGATAAAGAGTAATTCACAAAACTACACACTTTCATCATTCTTTTACAAAAATCTACCTAATTCAATTTTTTCTCATAATTACACATTTTCAAAATTTTAAAAGCTTAGATTTACTCTTTAAAACTTCACCAAAATTAAAAAAAATTATTTCGGTTCGCTAATTAGTATTTAGGGTACTAGGTGCGGAACGCGGGGCAAAGTTTATTATCCTTAATAATATAATTATACTCATATATAATAAAAAAATATTATTTCATATTTTAAACTAATCTTAGAAAATAATAAATATTGTATAACGAATACAATTTAGTTTAATAATAAATATATATTTATTTAACTATAAATATAAATCTATGTTTACGACAAATTATTCAAACTTTATATATATCACCATATTCATATATATATATAGACAAATACCACAATGAAAAGATATAAAAGTATTAAAGAATGTGATAGTCGTTGGAATTTTCTGAAAATAATTAGAAGAACTTGAAACGTTATAACATATTTTATTTCATAAAATATTTTTTATCATCGTATAAAATAAAACATAATCTATTTTAAAAAGTATGATATTTTTTGTATTAAGGTAATTAAGTTAGACACGCAAATATAACGAAAAGATAGACACATGATAAAAATATTTCATAGATTTAGATCGACACAAAACGAAATAAAATTGTAAAAGTAATTTTTTAAAAACAAACCAATATTAATATTTTTGACTACAATATTTAATCGATAAGAAAACAACAACATTTTTATAAACAAAAGCTAAATAGTATATCCGAAATTATCTATGAAAAATAAAATAAAATCGAAGACAAAGTTATTCAAAAAATAAGGGTACAAACGCAAAATAAATAAAATATAAGGACATAAACGCAAAAAATGTGTATGTCGATGATTAGGTGACCTATGTAAAATATATATCCCAATAATGGGCCTAATAATATATTTAAAATTCGTATTGTCGATTTTTACAATACGTAGATGCTAGATAGACTAAAAATATATTTTATATGGATTATTTTAATAGTTTAGATAGATTAGTAAAATATATTAAAATTGGATGAGAAAATTAGTTCAAACTATAAGGATTAAAATGCAAAAAATAAAAAATATCATAAAAGCTCTCTTGTCGCGACACGTATGCGTTTTGTCTTCTCTTTTAATAGTATAGATAGTGATTAAGTGGGTAGGATTGTTTGGGTAGGTATAATTTGGATTTAATTTTTAGTATTTATGTGTAGTTTTGTGAAAAATTTTTTAAAACATTTAGTTTTGTGAAATGCAATTAAAACTGTATAGTATTGTAATTCTCCTAAAGAAAAATAATAATTAGGACAAAATAACATCATAAGCTTTTTTTAATACCAATAAAAAGTGTTTTGGGCATAAATATTTTACATGTTAAATTAGCTTAAAACCATTAAAATTATATTATAAACTTTCAAAACTAAACTCTACCTCCTTAAATATTATACATTCAACACTAATGACCCCAAAAAGAAAATTTAAATGCTGAAGTGTTAAAACTTGATTTTTGTGTTTATGGTATATTTTAGTTCAAAAACTTTTAAATGGTACTTCAAAAAAACTTATGATATTTTTGGGAGAATTATAAAACTACGCTTTTGAATTGTATTTCACAAATAAAGTCATTTTAAATTCAAATAAATACTACCCAAATAATCATATCCCTTTAATATTATAACCTAAAGACTAATTAGCGAATCCAAATGAAAATATTTTAATTTTGGTAATTTTGTAAAAAGTAAAACAACCTTTTTAAAATTTTGATACAGTGTAATTATAGTAAAATTTTGAATTAGGTAGAGTTTTATAAAGGAAATGATGTAGTTTTGTGCATTCACGATAAAAACATATTTAGTTTCATGCTATTCTAAGAAATTTTTCTTTAACGAATTATATCCATTTCAAATTTGTTTTAGATGTACATACAATAAAACCTCTATATATTAATAATTTTGGGACTAAAAAATTTATTAATTTAGAGTGATATTTATTTACACTATAAATTAATAATTATTAATTTAAAGTAAATTAACTATTTATTAATTTATAGTGATAATTTTATAAAAATGTAACATTTTACTAAAGTTGAGATGTCATAAAAGTGTGTCTTACGAGTTTCGTAAGTATATTTTTATATATTTCAAAACATAATTTAAATCCTACGAAAAAATATTGTTTGGGGTTTCATAAACCCATAAAATTTTGTATAAAAGTTCATTTAACACTAGTAAATACTTATTTTATGTAAAACAAAGTTTTCATATACTACTTATAATTAAAATGTTATGAAAATTTGTGTCATTTACGTATTTGTAAAATTTAATGTGCACGTAATCTTAAGAAAACAAACAATTATAATAATCATATTTTACTAAGTTGTCATAATTATATATTATATGCATAAAAATACAATAATTAATTTATGATATTATTGGGACCATATTTTTACACAGGAGTCTCAAAAAAATTATTATCTTATTAATTTATCGAAATTGATCATTTTTATATTGACCCGACTTGAGACACGTATATTATTATTATATAGTGGTTATTGATTTATATAAGTTCTACTGTATTTTTCAAATTTTAAACGATCAACTTATTTTAACATGAGTGATTCCTTTAAATATCATGAAATTGTTTTTTTGGACAAAAAACCTTACAAGTTTTTTTTCTCTCAAATACCATTAAAAAAATTTGGACTAAAATACCATAAACACAAAAATTCATTTTTTGTTATAATAATCATAATATGATAGATATATAACGTGAAGGTATTGTTATACACTACAAGAAAAACGGCAAATAGCAACGCCAATTTTCGTCGCTAAATCGTCGCTATTAGCCAATAGCGACGATTTAGCGACGAGAATATTTTTGTCGCTATACGCTCGTCGCTATTCAAAATTCGTCGCTAAATCGTCGCCATTTTAGAATCGTCGCTATTTCGTCGCCAATGTAGCGACGCCGCATAATCGTCGCTAATGATATTTCGTCGCTAATTCGTCGCTAATTTAGCGACGAATTAGCGACGTTGGTCGTAAAATATTAGCGACGAATTAGCGACGATATATAAAAAATAAATTTCCAATATAAAGATTTTGCGAAAACAATCCTTGCTAATTCGTTGCTAATTTAGCGACGAATTAGCAACGATGTGTTAAAAAGTCGTTGCTAATTCGTCGCTAAATTAGCAACGAATTAGCAAGGATGGTTTGACAAGTCCTTGCTAATTCGTCGCTAATTTAGCGACGAATTAGCAACGATTTAAAAAAAAAATTAAAAAAAAACAAATTTAAAAAAAAACAATTATAAAAAATAAAAAAAAACAATTATAAAAATATTAAAAAAATACAAAATATTTTAAAAATACAATAAATTAAAACTAAACAGCGGGATCGGCGGGATCATCGGATCGACGACGTAATCATCAATCCCGATATCACGTCCAAGGTCTTGAGCTGCCGCCGCTACATCGGAGGGATCACCGGTGGCCGAGTTGGTTGGACTCCCCGTCGCTGCATCAACCTCGCGAGGTTTGGACTTTCCATCGCGATGATGGAGAAGAAGTCCGTGATGTTCGATAGCGGACTTCTTGTTCCGCGAGCTGCTCCCTCAACCGAACATTCTCTTCGGCGTGATCATGGGCGGTGGGACGAGGCTGCGAAGAAGAAGCGGCGGGAACCGTCTCAATCGAACCGACTCCAAAAGTGCGGTTCTTCTTCGTCTTCGGGGCCACCTATATAGACAATTTAAAATCGTTAGATATTAATATAATAAATATTATTTTGAATTAAATTAAATTATTTAAAATTATTACCTCATAGTAGATCGGTCGCACTCGGTGACCGACAACCGTCCCGAGGAGGAGTTGACCGAACTACCATCGGTCGACGTCGAACCCGACTAACCCGCTCGGCGACTCTAGCCTCATATGCGTTCACGATCTTTTCGGATCGTGAACTCACATAGGTCTCGTCCTTCCTCTTCGGACCTTCTTCAAAACTTCTACAATGGGCGGAAGCGTCCTTCGGCCGCCCGGAATGGAGCAACGGTAGGTGCGGTGGCTCTCCTGCCGAAGAAAAAGTCGAGGATCCGCTGCATGTGCGGTCCAAGATGCTGAGGTGGTGGTAAAGGGTCTTGTTGGGGATGGGTTTTCATTGGGAATAGGCTCTTGACTTGGGTTTTGTTGGGGTGGGTCTTGTTGGGGTGGGTTTTCTTGGGGTGGGTTTTGTTGGGATGGGTTTGAAGTAGAGGTGGAACCGGATCGGTTCCTTATGAAATTATAGTAATGAGGGGGTTGGTTATTTTGAGACATGTTTTTGAAGTTGGGTTTTGGAGTTGGGTTTTTTTAGAGAGATAAAATATTTGAGAGAGAGAGAGAATGAGATTGTGGGAAAAAAAGAGAAGTGTCGTCGGGTATATATAGGATTTTGTGTCGTCGCTAATTCGTCGCCATTTCGTCGCCTCTTTCGGTTCAAACCTTTTGGTTTCCCACCCGCGGCAAACGAAAAAAAGGCGACGATTTAGCGACGATACAATATAGCGACGATTTAGCAACGTGATTCGTTGCTACTTAATCGTCGCTATATGGTAACGTGACATGTCGAAGCGACTTACATCGTATTTAATAAGTACATTTAGCATGAATCGTTGCCAATTCGTTGCTATTTCGTCGCTATTGACATTTAGCGACGATTTAGCAACGAATCGTTGCCAATTCGTTGCTAATTCGTAGCTATATGTTAACATGACATGAAACGACATTCATCGTATTTCGAAGTACGAGAATGTAAGGAGGTTTAAAATTAGCGACGAAATAGCAACGATTCGTTGCTAAATCGTCGCTAAATGTCAATAGCGACGAAATAGCAACGATTCGTTGTTAAATCGTCGCTAATGCTAAACCCTTATTTTAGGGTTTGGAACCCTAAATTCGGTTTGTATCGTTTTTTTACCACTTTTTCGTCAAAACGAGTTTATAACATTGATCATATGAAGTCACAAACTCAATATATGACAAAAAAACTTGTAAACTAGTTTATTATGAACTTTATAATATAAACTCTTATAAGTTATGGTTTACTTAGCTTAAATGTGATAAGTATAATTTTGTAATCTATAATTTTTATTGTTTTATACAAATATATTACTAGTTTTGTACACTTTTTTAGTTAAGCAAAACTCGTATAAATCGATATTAAGTGGTGTTTTAGGGGTTTAAAGTTCGAAGGCTTGCAACGACTTAACAACGAATTGGCAAGGAATCATGGTTAGCAACGAAATGGCGACGATTTGGCAACGATATGTCATTAAGTTTAGCGACGATTTTTTCAATGTGCATAACGTCGAGGTTATGTCTCAACAAGTGATTTTTCCAGTACGGGAGTTCCCAAAAAATGCTTTTCTTGTGCCAGTTATGGCTTTCTCCGTATCCATCGGGTAAATTAGAAACATGCCAATTACCACCCGTCTACATGTTTTTTGCGCCCCATAATTATCCAACTCCTCCAATAACTCGCCCCCGTCGGATAAAGTAGGGGTGGATGTTTAACGACTCGATTCTTCTTAAATAACCTTCTGTTCTTTCGATATGGATGATTGATTGGAAGGAAACGTCGGTGACAATCAAACCAACTTGTTTTCCTTCCATGTGGGAGTTGAAACGCATCAGTCCGATGACGACAATATGGACAAGACAATCGTCCATGCGTTGTCCAACTTGCTAACATGCCATAAGCGGGAAAAGTCACTAATAGTCCACATGAGCACTTGCACGCATCGTAAAATTTCTCTTGCGTGAGATATCATACGTACGAACCCCGGTGGACCATAGCTCTTTTAACTCATGTATCAAAGGTTGCGAGAAAAACATCAAGAGCTCTCTTTGGGTGCTTCGGACACGGTACTAAAATGCTTAAGAAAAGAAATTCTCTGTGCATGCACATATTGGGAGGTAGATTATACGGAGTTAGTATAAGCGGCCACAAAGAGTACTGTCTACCGGACATACCGAATGGACTAAATCCGTCGGTGCATAAACCAAGGTATACATTACGAACCTCTCTCGCGAAATCGAGTATACCGTGTTGAAGTGCTTCCAAGCCTTTGCATCGACGGATGAGTGACTTCCCCATCTTCAACGAGTGTTCTGCATGCCATCTCATCGAATCAGATGTCCTCTCTGATTGATACAATCTTTTGAGTCTGTCGTGATGGGTAAGTACCACATCCGTTGATACGGGACTTTACTCCCCTTCCCTTGGACCTTATATCTCGGTTGACGACAAAAACGACATTCAAGCAATTCATCATCATCTTTCCAATAAATCATACAATTGTTAACACAAATATCAATCATTTCAGAAGGCAATCCAAGACTAAAAACCAACTTTTGTATTTCGTAATACGACTCGGCGGCTACATTACCCTCGGGCGGATATTCTTTCGGTAACTCCGTCCATGAGTCCATGCAAAACTCACTCAAATTATTATCAGATTTTATATTCATCATCCTAGATGCTAATGATAGTTTTGACAATCCAACTTTACATCCCTCGTAAATTGGTTTATTCGCGAGCGTCTAACATATCATAAAATCGTTTAGCATCTAGGTTAGGTTCCTCAACTACATTTTCGGATAAATACTCCCTCGTATCATGAAATGCATCGGCAACCATTTCATGATATCTATTATCATCTACATGCACAGAACCACCGCCACGATCAAAATCATAGTTACTATCAAAATGAGGCGGTAAATTAGCGAGGTTCGTTACTAACATGATCACTAACGGGAAACGTATAACTACTATCTCCAACTTCGGTATTATAATTAGAGTTATACCCTTCCCCATGTTGAAACCAAACAAAATACTGCGGCATAAAACCTCTATTAAAAAGATGTTTCCATACGGTTTCAACAAACACGTATTTAGTGTTAACGCACTTCTTACATGGACAATACATTTTACCGGTATCTTGCGTATTCGCATGTTTCCGGCCTGCTGCATGAATGCTTGAAGTCCCTCCGTAAATTCGTCCGTAACTACCCCCGATCGATCTTTATGCCGATACATCCAAGACCGTAACTCGTATATATTGTTATTACCGTGAGACATATTGAAATTTTTAGAGTGTTTATATTTTTATAGAGTTATTGATTTTGTATTGTGTTGTGGTGTGATTTTTTGAAGAGTGTAGATGGGTTTATATAGATGGAAAATTAGCAACGAATTAGCAAGGAAATCAAATTAGCAACGATTTAGCAACGTTTTTGAAAACGTGCTTACCTACTTAGCGACCCTCCTCGCTAATTCGTCGCTAATTAGCAAGGATATATATTCGTCGCTAAAAATCGTCGCTAAATCGTAGCCAATTAGCAAGGATATATATTCGTCGCTAAATCGTCGCTACTTAGCGACGATTTAGCGACGCGGCTCTAATTCGTCGCCAAAATCGTCGCTAAATCGTAGCTAATTTAGCGAGGAAAACATACCTCGCTAAATAGCGACGATTTAGCGACGACATTATTCTCCGTTGCTATTTCGTCGCCAATTCGTTGCTATTTCGTTGCTATATTTATTCGTCGCTATTTCCTTGCTAAATTTCGTTGCTAAAAGCCCGAGTTTCTTGTAGTGATATAAGTATATTATAAAAGTAATATATATATATATATATATATATATATATATATATGTGAATGATTAATAGCGTAATTAATATTAGTGAAGTGTGAGAAAAAAAAGCTTTTATAATAGACGTACTATTAGAGAGAAGTGTCATATATGTTGTAGTGTTGTATGTTTTACGGCGAGTAACACATCTATATATACTACAAATTTAGACAAATATTACTGTGAATCATAAATGACATGGGGTCCATTTATATTTCTTCACGTAAACTTACGACTTTTGTAACACTCCCCCTTGGAGACCATTGTCATTTACGTTTTTTTTTTTTTTTTGCGATCTACCTTTTGGTTGCCTCGTTAAAAACCTTTCTAGGAAAACCCGTTGGGAAAAACCATGGTAGGATAAAAGAGTACAACGATAGGAAGCTCTCCCTCGAAAGATTTAGAACAACCTTTTAGAGGTCTCGTTGATTACGCATTCCAATGTTATGGACATGCTTCCTGAATGTTGATGTGGGCAGTGACTTCGTAAACAGATCTGCAGAGTTGTCACATGACCGAATCATATTTTACTTCAATTTCTTTATTCTTCTCAAGTTCTTGGGTGTATGAAAAGAATTTCGGTGGGATATGTTTGGTTCTGTCGCTTTTGATATATCCCTCTTTCGTTTGAGCGACGCATGCAGCATTATCTTCATATAAGATGGTCGGTTCTGGATTGTCTTTGATTCCGCTGCTGGATTTGATGTGTTGACTTATTGATCTCAACCATACACATTCTCTGCTCGCTTCATGGAGTGCAATGATTTCAGCATGGTTAGAGGATGTGGCTACAAGTGTTTGTTTTTGAGATCGCCATGATATGGCGGTGTCTCCAATAGTGAAAACGTACCTGTCGCGACCGAGATTTGTGAGGGTCGGATAAATATCCAGCATCGCAAAACCAACCATTTGACCGTTTGAATTTTTAGGATAAAACAATCCTAAATCAATCGTCCCTTGAATATAGCGGAAGACATGTTTGATGCCATTCCAATGTCTTTGCGTGGGAGATGAACTAAATCTTGCCAAAAGATTGATGGCAAATGATATGTCAGGTCGAGTACAATTTGCAAGGTACATAAGAGCTCCAATAGCACTCATATATGGTACTTCAGGACCAAGTATCTTTTCATTTTCATCAGGTGGTCGGAATGGATCATTCTCGACATTAAGTGATCTAACAACCATAGGAGTACTGAGTGAAGTAGCTTTATCCATATTAAACCGTTTTAACACCCTCTTGGCGTAAGTGGATTGATGAACAAATATACCCTTTTCAGAATGCTCAATTTGTAATCCAAGGCAAAATTTTGTTTGTCCGAGATCTTTCATCTCAAATTCTCCTTTTAAATAATTTGCCGCTTTCTGAATTTCTCCTTCAGTTCCAATAACATTTAGATCATCAACATACACCGCGATTATCACAAATCCGGACGATGTCTTCTTGATGAAAACACATGGGCATATAGGACTATTTATATATCCTTCTTTACTTAGATGCTCACTGAGACGATTATACCACATACGTCCAGATTGTTTTAACCCATATAATGATCTTTGCAACTTTATTGCACATAACTCTTTTGGTTTGGATTTCAATGTTTCTGGCATTTTAAACCCATCAGGGATTCTCATATAGATATCAGTATCTAATGATCCATAGAGATATGCCGTAACGACATCCATGAGTCGCATCTCTAGATTTTCATAAGCCGCTAAACTCATCAAAAATCTAAATGTGATTGCATCCATTACGGGAAATATGTTTCCTCGTAATCAATTCCTGGTCTTTGAGAAAACCCTTGAGCCACTAAACGAGCTTTGAATCTCATTATCTCATTTTTCTCGTTTCTCTTACGAACGAAAACCCATTTGTGTCCAACTGGTTTAACGTCTTTAGGGATAAGTACGATAGGTCCGAAAACCTCTCGTTTATTAAGCGAATCAAGTTCTACTTGTATCTCCTCTTTCCATTTAAACCAGTTATGGGTCATCGTTTTCTGATACATAAATTGGTTATGGGTCATCGTTTTCTTCGTTTATTTCTTTTGACACGAAGTACGAGAAAATATCATTAATATCAGAGATTTTGTTTCGATTCCATATCCTTTTGGTATGAATGTAGTTTATCGAAATCTCATGATTTTCATCGGGCTCGGGTTGTTCAACACCATGCTCATTTTCTTCCACGATATTAGTTATATTAGGAGAATTTTGTATTTCAACTTCTTTTCGTTTTCTAGGATTTTTATCCTTGGAACCCACAGGTCTGCCACGCTTCAAGCGTGTTTTGGATTCACGAGTATCATCCGCTTTATCACGTTCTTGTGGCATTGCAAGGTGAGCGGGGGCATTTGCAGCTGATATATGTGATTTAGTTACCGTCTTAGTATCTGCAAATGCATCAGGAAGTTGATTTGCAATACTTTGCAAATGCATAATTCGTCGAACTTCTAGTTCTGACTGCTTTGTAGGAGGATCAAGGTGTAACAAGGATGGTACACACCACTTTATATCCTTTCCTCTTTGTTTGTTTTCTCCCCCTAGAATAGGGAACTCTTTCTCGTCAAAGTGACAATCAGCAAAACGTGCAGTAAAGACATCACCAGTTTGTGGTTCTAGGAACCGAATAATTGATGGTGAATCACAACCAACATATATACCTAATCTCCTTTGTGGTCCCATCTTTGTACGTTGTGGTGGTGCTATAGGCACATATACCGTACAACCAAAAATCTTTAGATGAGAAATATTTGGTTCTCTACCAAATGCTAACTTTAGTGGGGAGAATTTATGGTACGCACTTGGCCTAATCCGAATAAGTGTTTCTGCATGCAAAATAGCATGTCCCCATACAGAAGGTGGGAGTTTAGATCTCATAATCAATGGCCTTGCAATTAGTTGCAGACGTTTAATTAGTGATTCAGCCAAACCATTTTGTGTATGCACATGTGCTACTGGATGTTCAACATCGATTCCAGTTACCATACAATAGTCATAAAACGCTTGGGATGTGAATTCTCCAGCGTTATCTAATCTAACTCCTTTTATTGGATTATCCGGAAACTGAGCTCTTAGTTTGATAATCTGAGTTAGAAATCTCGCAAATGCAACATTGCGAGATGATAATAGACAAACATGTGACCATCTACTTGACGCGTCAATCATTACCATAAAATAATAGAATGGTCCACATGGTGGATGTATAGGTCCACAAATATCGCCTTGAACCCGTTCAAGGAACTTTGGTAACTCTTTATCGATTTTACTAGGTGATGGTCTTATAATCAATTTTCCTAAAGAACATCCAGTACATGTCCTTTTATTCCCCTGAGAAATCTCTTGGATTTTCAGTGAATGACCATGTGAGGTTTCTATGATCTTCCTCATCATAGATGTGCCCGGATGACCAAGGCGGTCATGCCATAAAGTGAAATCATCATGATTTCTTTTGATCACAAGGTGTGATTCTACCGTATTGATATACGTATGATGCAAACCGAAGGGAGTTTTGGTAACTTTTCTAGGACATGTATTTTTCCCGATTTTTTGGAAGTTATATACATGTATTTCTTTCCATCTTCGTTGCGGATTGGGTATCAAATCCCTGAAGATATATATCCTTAAAACTCAACAAATTCCTTTTTGAATTTGGAGAAAACAATGCATTATTAACCGAGAACATTGTTCCATTAGGTAATGCAAAATTAGTTTTACCAGTCCCTCAATCAAGTCGTAGGACCTGATATTGTATTGACAATAACTTTTGTCGATTTTAAATTTGAGAAATATTTTTTATGTTTAAGGATAGTGTGCGTTGTTCCACTATACGGTATACAAATATCTCTATCATCTTCCTTAGATATTGTTCCATTCGCATTGTAATCCATTTCTGAGAAATATCAAAATCAATGAATAAGCTTATGAAAAAGTAATTTATAAAAGTAAATACCATTCAATATTATACATGATAGTACAATTTTACATATTATACATATTTATGCATCACACAATATGTTACATAATTATACATTATTTTAAATAGTTCACACAAACATTCATTATTTATGGCACATGCATCATAGTTCAAGAGTCACATCCTCAGTTTTCGGTGACGGTGGCCTCGTCAAGGTCATTAACAAAGTCAGAGGCATCGAGGTGTGTGGTATCCTCAGAGTGCTCTGCGAGGTTCACCTCCTTGCCTTTCGTGGATTCTTTGTACAGAGCACAAAGGTGCGCAGGAGTGCGACATACTTTGAACCAATGTCCCTTAGTACCGCAACGGAAGCAAGTGTTCTCATGTTTCATGGAGGTGCTTCCTTGGACCTCTTTCCCCTTTGGAGATTGCTCTGAACGAATCCATTGCAATGATTTTCTCTGGGGGTTAAAGTTTCTCCCACGTCCGCGATAGTTTTGGCGGCCATGACCCCGAAAGGATTTGTTTTCCCTTATCGGTTTTTTAACGTCCAATGCATTCACTTCAGGAAATGCTTTGGACCCCGAAGGTCGAGTCATATGATTCTTAATGAGAAGTTCATTGTTCTTCTCGGCTATTAGGAGAGCCACAATCAAGTCTGAAAACTTGGTGTACCCACGCATCTTATACTGTTGTTGTAGGGTAATGTGATTCTTATGAAATGTGGTATATGTTTTCTCCAACATGTGGGATTCAGTTATTGTTTCACCACAATATCTCAACTTAACCACAATTCCTAAAACAGCGGAATTGTAATTCATGAATTTATCAAAGTCTTGAAACCTCAGACTTTGCCACTCATCCCGAGCAAGCGGGAGGGTTATGTCCTTTTGGTGATCAAATCGATCCTTTAAACTCTTCCAGAGTTCTTTAGGATCTCTCATATGAGCATAGTCATAAATGATGCTCTCATCAAGGTGTCTCCTGAGGAAGATCACCGATTTTGCCTTTTCTTGGGCCGTTGAAGTATTCATCTCTTTAATGGTTTCTGACAACCCAAGAGATTCAAGGTGCAATTCAACGTTAGTGGTCCACGATATAAAATTTGCACCAGTGATTTCTAGAGCCGGAAACTGGAGTTTCTCGATGTTTGCCATTTTTATATCTAAAACATAATAATAAATTTTATTAGAATAATTTTAAGACGACGTGTTTACATTAATAATAAAAGCGATTACAAAGAAAAACAAAGCACAGAAAATTAAAACTATATTTAAGACATATTGTTCATGAGTAGAATCTCCGATAATAATTCCGTAAATACAAGCAATGATTATCAAAAACATAATGATTAACAATAATCAAAACATTTTTAAGAACTTTTAAAATATTTTTAGAAAGAGATTTTGGAGAAAATGAAATGTGTGAATGGAAAATATATTGAAAAGTGAGTGTATTTATAGATCGAAAATACTGTTCATAGCCGTTGTAAAAGTGAAAAAATTCGAAAAAAATTTCTTTGTGACCGTTAGTATTAATAATACATAATAAAAATTATTTTTAATATTTTGCAATCAATTAAATATATTATGTAAATTTTAATTTATGTATTAGTGAATAAATGTATCATTTATAATAACCTTAAATTTATTTTAAGAAGGAAGTAATAAAAGATTATATATCACATTAGTATATATTAAGACAATAAATAAATTATGGTGATAAAAAGTCATCCATAAAATTTGTAAATTAAATTAAAAATAAATTATGGTGCGTTTAAACAACCATTGAAATATAACAATAAATAAATTATGGTGTGTTTAAACAACCATAAAAATATAACAATAAATAAATTATGGTGCGTTTAAACAACCATTAAAATATAACAATAAATAAATTATGGTGTGTTTAAACAACCATAAAAATATAACAATAAATAAATTATGGTGCGTTTAAACAACCATATAAATATAGCAATAAATAAATTATGGTGCGTTTAAGCAACCATCAAAATATAATAATAAATAAATATGGTGCATTTAAACAACCATAAAAATATAACGATAAATAAATATCGATGCGGTAATCCGCGTACGAATAAATTATGGTGCTTAAAGCAACCATGTCATAAATAATAAAATACTGTAGAGACGATCGTCTTGATAACGTGTTATAATAATCATAATATGATAGATATATAACGTGAAGGTATTGTTATATAAGTATATTATAAAAGTATATATATATATATATATATATATATATATATATATATATATATATATATATATATATATATATATGTGAATGATAAATAGCATAATTAATATTAGTGAAGTGTGAGAAAAAAAGCTTTTATAATAGACGTACTATTAGAGAGAAGTGTCATATATGTTGTAGTGTTGTATGTTTTACAGCGAGTAACACATCTATATATACTACAAATTTAGACAAATATTATTGTGAATCATAAATGACATGGGGTCCATTTATATTTCTTCACGTAAACTTACGACTTTTGTAACATTTTTAACATTTTAAAACTTAAAATTTGTCATTCCAGGACCTTTTTACAAAAAAGTTTTATTTATATATTTTTAGGATCATAGCTAGACTCATAGCCAATACCAAATACCATCTTTACCCACCTTTTGTCAAAATAAACAAATTTTAATGATAATCAAGGAAATTTAAAATTATGAAGTTATTTTTGTACTAAAAACTTTTTTCATAGTATTTTGGTATTTTTGAGAATTGTACATTTAAAAATAATCTAAAATAAAAATTTTCATTTGAGTTCCTTGTTTAGTGTTTGAGGTTTAGTTTTGAAGAGTATAGAGTTTAATGTTCAGGATTTATTTAGGTTTAATATTTAGCATATTTTCCTATTTTAGTGTATTTATAAAAACAGATTTTTATATAGATATGACTTCGTTAATTAGAATTAAAAATGGACTTTTGTGATTCCCTTTTTAAAGAGATAAAAAAATTATTACGGAACTTGAATACATGAAACCAGAACAAATGTCATTGTTTACAAGCTGAAGCTAAATACAATTCAACCCAATGAGTAAACATTGTTTCCAAAAGCTTGTTATGCTCAATTCCTGTGAACATCTTTTGATGGATTATGCAACTTATTCAAACACAAACAATTCAAATAGCTTTGTTCTCCCCTCCTTACGTGTAGTCCCCTTTATCAATCGCTCGAAGCCGATCTGGAATCATTACCTTTGGTTCTCTTTTAAGAATCGACGCGAGTCCATCAAACTCGGCATAGCCTCTTCTTCGATCCGCAACTCATATAATTTCACATTAAGCAATTCAAGCGTCCTTAGCCTATCAAAACCTTCGGCTCCTATGCTCATCTCCGAGCAATCACAATATTTCATTTTCAGATGTTCAAGCATAGGCAATCTTTGGAAAGCAGGCATTGGATCTTCCTCGAAAAATGTTTCCCAAATTGTCAGAGACTCAAGACAGGGAAATATGACGTCCATATCTCGAACTGGTAACTTAATTGCATTTACCTTTAATTTCAGGACACGAAGTTTTGTCTGTTTATTGAAGGAAGCCAAGTCCACAGTACGGGTCGGCATGACTGCGTAATCGTCGTGTGCTTGTGTATTTTTTGTGTATTTTTGTGTGTATTTGAGTATTAAATTAAATCAAAACATGTATTATTAATAAGCACCTATAATGAAAAGTGCTTAATTAAGCATTTTAAGCTCCCCTTTTTGTAGAGTTCTTATTAATAATACATGTTTTAATTTAATTTAATACTCAAATACACAAAAAATACACAAAAAAATACACAAGCACTCTACATAAGCACCTTCGATAAACATGCTCTTATAAGCTGTAAAAATAAGGATTGGTATTATTATTCTATATAATTATGTTTGGGTATAGGTTTAGTCATTCGGTTACAGAATAGTATATATTATGTTTGGGTATATTATTATGTTTGTATATATACTGTATTTTGTACATGATATTAAATTAATGAGAATACAGTTTTTCTACTCGTAGGTATATATTTCATTCATGCCTTTATGGTTGGTATTATCACCATCTGATTGATAGCATTAGTGCTATATCTGAGAGCAATTGAATTTGCATATTCACCGAGTGTGATTTTGCTAATGTTGGTTTCTAAAAAGAGAATTTAAATTAGCTTAAAACAAAATAACTTTAAAATTATATCATTAAAAATAAACTTTCAAAACTAAACATTTTAAATTAGCCTAAAACCTTTGAATTATATCATAAACTTTCAAAACTAAACTCTACCTCCTTGAATATTATATTTATACAACAATAATGAACCCAAATAAAAAAAATTAAATTCTAAAGTGTTAAAACTTGATTTTTTTATGGTATTTTTTAGTTCAAAAACCTTTTTAATGGTAAACAAACTAAATAAATAAATTTAGTTTAAATATTTAACAAACTAAATTAATAATTATTAATTTATAGCGTAAATAAATATCACTCTAAATAAATAAATTTTTGTAGTTCCAAAATTATTAATATATTTTTATAAAAAGGTAATATTTTTTACTAAAGTTGAAATGTTATAAAAGTGTGTCTTACGAGTTTCGTAAGTATATTTTTAAATATTTCAAACACAATTTAAATCCTACAAAAAATAGGGAGAATTACAAAACTATAACCATTTGAATTACATTTCACAAAATTACACCATTTCAAAAATACTTCACAAAACTACACCTAAACACTCAAAATTAAATCCAAATAAACTCTACCCACACAATCCTACCCCCTTAATACTATACCCTAAAAACTAATTAGCGAACCCAAATGAAAAGATTTTAATTTTAGTAATTTTTAAAAGGGTAAACCAAACTTTTAAAATTTTGAAAGAGTGTAAATATGTGAAAAAAATAAATTAGGTGTAGTTTTGTGAAGGAAGGGTTGAAAGGGTGTAGTTTTGTGAATTCCTCAAAAAAATATTGTTTGGGGTTTCATAAACCCATAAAATTTGGTATAAAAGTTCATTTAACATTAGTAAATACTTATTTTATGTAAAACAAAGTTTTCATATAATACTTATAATTAAAACGTTATGAAAATTTGTGTCTTTACGTATTTGTAAAATTTAACGTGTACGTAATCTTAAGAAAACAAACAATTATAATAATCATATTTTACTAAGGTTTCATAGTTATATATTATATGCATAAAAGTACAATTATTAATTTGTTATATTATTGGAACCATATTTTTACATAGGAGTCTCTAAAATTATTATCTTATTAATTTATCGAAATTGATCATTTTTTACATTGGTCCGACTTGAGACCGACATATTTTATTATTTTATGGTTGTTATTAATTTATAGAGTATTAATTTATAGAGGTTCTACTGTATTTTTCAAAATAAACGATTAAATTATTTTTAACAAGACTGATTCCTTTGAATATCATGAAATTTTTTTTTTGGACAAAACAATCTTACAAGTTTTTTTTTCTCTCAAATACCTTTAAAAAAAATTTGGACTAAAATACCATATACACAAAAATTCAGTTTTAACTTTTTAAAACCTAAAGTTTGTAATTTGAGTTTGCTATATAGTGTTTAGGGTATAATATTGAGAAACCCTTCTAAAAAAAATTAAGTTGAAGCCAAATTTAGTTATGGGACTTTTAACTCATAGCCAATACCAAATACCATCTTTAAAAGAATTAGATGGACCCATAGCCAACACCAAATACCATCTTTGCCCACTTTTTGAGACGAACATGAGTATCCAAGATATAGAATTTAGTTTTGAGGGTTTATGTTTAATTTTTAAGGTTTTAAACTAATTTAAAGTTTATTGTAGTTTTGCCAAAAAAACAAATTTTAATGATAATCAAGGAAATAAAATTATGAAGTTATTTTTGTCCTAAAAACTTTTTTTCATGGTATTTTGGTGTTTTTGAGAATTGTACATTTAAAAATTATCTAAATTAATTTTTTTCATTTGAGTTAGATGATTAGTGTTTGAGGTTTAGTTTTGAAGAGAATAGAGTTTACTGTTTAGGATTTATTTAGGTTTAATATTTAGTATATTTTAGTGTATTTATAAAAATAGATTTTTTAAATGGATATGACTTCGTAAATTTATACTATTAATTAGAAATGACAAATTTTGAGAAACCCTTAAAATTTTGAGAAATTCACAAAACTACACCCTTTCAACCATCCTTTCACAAAACTACACCTAATTCAATATTTTCACATATTTACACCCTTTCAAAATTTTAAAAGCTTGATTTACCATTTAAAAAATTACCAAAATTAAAATATTTTCATTTGGGTTCGCTAATTAGTGTTTAGGGTATAGTATTAAGGGGTAGGATTGTATGTGTATGGTTTATTTGAATTTAATTTTGGGAGAATTATAAAACTACACCATTTGAATTACATTTCACAAAATTACACCATTTTCAAAATACTTCACAAAACTACACCTAAACACTCAAAAATTAAATTCAAATAAACCATACCCAAACAATCCTACCCCTTAATACTATACCCTAAACACTAATTAGCGAACCCAAATGAAAAGATTTTAATTTTGGTAATTTTTAAAAGTGTAAATTAAGCTTTTAAAATTTTGAAAGGGTGTAAACTTGTGAAAATATTGAATTAGGTGTAGTATTGTGAAGGGAGGGTTGAAGGGGTGTAGTTTTGTGAATTTCTCTTTAATTTTTAGTGTTTATGTGTAGTTTTGTGAAGTATTTTGGAAAAGGTGTAGTTTTGTGAAATGTAATTCAAATGATGTAGTTTTGTGATTCTCCCTAAAATTTTCTTTTAATTACATGTAATACTATTGTATAAATTTTAATATAAGGTAATTTTAGATTAAAAAAATCATATTTATTAGGATTAAAGAAAAACGAAAATAAAAAAGATAAATATTAAAAACTATTCATAATTAATAGAATTAAAATTAAAAATAAAAAAGTACCAATGATGAAAAAATTAAAATATTATAAATATTTCAATTTTATAATAAACCATCGTACAATGTTAATAATATATTTAAAGTTTTAAAAAATATTAAATTATAGAAATTTTTAACTCTTTAAAAGTATTTTTTCTAGAATATTCGAACCAGCGATGTAAATAGAAAACCAAAACTATAAAAATCTTTAAAAAATTTCAAAATTTTAATACTTTTAGATACCTTTGCGAGACGTCATGCGTAATTTTGCGACGGGTCAAAATATATTATACATAATTTATGATATACTAAAAAAAATATTTTTAATATTAGAATACATATATATGATTAAAAAAGGGATAATCACAAAACTACACCATTTCCAAAATACTTCACAAAACTACACCTAAACACTCAAAATTAAATCCAAATAAATCCTACCCACACAATTCTACCCCCTTAATACTATACCCTAAACACTAATTAGCGAACCCAAATCAAAATATTTTAATTTTGGTAATTTTTAAAAGGGTAAATCAAGCTTTTAAAATTTTGAAAGATGTAAATATGTGAAAAAATTAAATTAGGTGTATTGTTGTGTAGGAGGGTTGAAAGAACGTAGTTTTGTGAATTCCTTATTAAGCATTTATTATTCAACATTCATCGATTAAAAAATCATTTCAAATTATATCAAATTAATATTTTATAAATATTACGGGTAAGAATCTACTTAGAATTAAAAATGGACTTTTGTAATTCCCCTTTTAAGAGATAAAAAATTATTACGAAACTTGAATACATGAAACCAGAAAAAAATGTCATTGTTTACAAGTTGAAGCTGAATACAATCCAACCCAATGAGTAAACATTGTTTCCAAAAGCTTGTTATGCTCAATTCCTGTGAACATCTTTTTGATGGATTATGCAACTTATTCAAACACAAACAATTTAAATAGCTTTGTTCTCCCCTCCTTGCGTGTAGTCGGGTCCCCTTTATCAATCGCTCGAAGCCGATCCGGAATCATTACCTTTGATTCTCCAATAAGATTCGACGCGAGTCCATCAAACTCGGCATAGCCTCTTCTTCGATCCGCAACTCATATAATTTCACATTAAGCAATTCAAGCTTCCTTAGCCTATCAAAACCTTCGGCTTCTATGCTCATCTCCGAGCAATTACAATAGTTCATTTCCCAGAACTTCAAGCATAGGCAATCTTTGGAAAACGAGGCATTGGATCTTCCTCGAAAACTATTCCCGTAAATGTCAGAGACTCAAGACAGGGAAAGATGACGTCCATATCTCGAACTGGTAACTTAATTGCCTTTACATTTAATTTCAGGACACAAAGTTTTGTCTGTTTATTGAAGGAAGCCAAGTCCACAGTACGGGCCGGCATGACTGCGTAATCGTCGTTTATTTCCAAGTCTCGAAGATTAATGAATACCTCTCTTTTAAGTTTGGCCCAGCTGTAGGAAGAGATATACCTCAAGGTTTGAAGTTTAATTGCATTTCCTATCAGTAATTCTCCGTTAAAGGCTCCCATGAGATGTCTTAGTGATGTGAGCTTGCTTAGATCGGTCCTTCCTTTGACTTGGGTGTATGATAAATGTAGAGTTTGGAGACAATGTAAGTTGGATATTAATGAAGTTGACATGTCTTGCAAATCTGCAACCTTGAGGTACCTTAAGTTGCTTAATTCCCCCATCTCATTCAAGTATAGTGTTGTTCCCCAAAAATTGAAACATATTCCATTCGAGATAAAGTACTCGGAGTAGCTTCAGTTTCAAAGAAATAGTTTTAACGAAACCCTTTATCGTTCCTTCTTCGTGCCGAAATATGAAGATGGATCGCATCCGGTTATCAATAGGTCTATCGCGAAAATGATCGCTCATAAGATGGTGAATCGCTTCCCTTCTGCAAGTAGTAGAAGGATGATTCTCATTGTAAACATGTACAAAGTTCAGCTCTTTTGCTTTCTTGATCGCCATGTCTCTTAGAAGATCATGAATTCTACAAGACTCCACTTTTCCTCTATTTATATATCCAGCTTGTACTAAACTTCTGTCTATCAGCTCTTCGATACGATCTCGAGCCACGTCTTCCATGAGCATCTCTTCATCCTCTTGTATAAATCCTTCTGCTACAAGTAAGTGTATCAACTCCTCTATGTCGATCTCATAGTCCTCAGGGAAGATACTAAGGTAAAGAAAGCAAAGTTTCAACTCATATTGCATGTCCTTGAAACTTAAATCAAACACAGTGGAGATGTGAATGGAGTCATCCTTTAGGCGTCGCCAAAAACTAGCATAAACATCATTCCATTGGTTTGGTCTTTTCCTAGACATGAGCCCAACAAGTACGACTACAGCAAGGGGTAAACCATTGCATTTTTTAACCATCTCTCTTCCGATTCTCTCCAATTCTTGATCGACTTTTACGATATCCCTAAATGCTTTTTGCTCAAATAACTTCCAACTTTCTTCAAATGTCAAGAACCTTAACTTATGGGCATAAACCTTAAGGTCTATGCCTTCAGCTACAGCTTGGGATACGCGTTGTGATGATGACTCGCTTCCTTCATGATTTCTGGTAAAGCTCTCTTCAAACTCTCCCACGCTTCTCTCTCCCAAATATCATCTATAACTATGAAATATTTTTTCCCTTCTAAAAGAGCACGAATGTAAGCTTCCAACTCCTCCTCTGCAAAATTCTTGATCTTCTCCATCTCTACCTGCGAAGCCACCTTCAAAGATCTAATGATTCTTACAAGTATATCTCTTGTGTTATACTCGTGAGAAACATATGTCCATGCGCGGTATTCGAATCTTTCCTTCACATCCTCCGAGTTGTAAAGCTTTCTCGCAAGAGCAGTCTTTCCGAGACCTCCCATGCCGAATATGGAGATAATATGTCTCTTGTTCTCTCTAACGTCAAGAATCTTTTCCAAAAGAATCTTAGCATCATCTTCGAAGCCGATTACTATCTCTTCTGTATCAATAGATTGCGCACGCCGGAGTTGTCTCACCTTCAAACGTGAAGCGCTCTCTCCTGCTCGAGGCTCACTTAAATTTCGTATACCGTACGTCTCCCGCTTGCGAGTAACATCATCTATTCTATTCCTTAGGATTTTAATATTATCAACTATGATGTACGCATCTTTCTTCTTGCCTATTATGTTGGCCAATCTCTTTATGCCTCGCCTTTGTGATCTTTTATGGGCTTTAAGCTTGTAAGTGTCCAAAATATCTTCGACGTCGTAAGCTATGTCTATAACAAGTTTTTTCCACCCTTTTAAACTCTCATCTTCTCTTTCTTGGTCTTCTGCATCTTTGAGATAACCTTGGATGCACGTTAGCTCCGTTTTCAACAACTCTAGATCGTCTTTGACTCCTCTCAGCATATGTGCCTCTTCAATGAGATAGTTTCCTATCGTTCCCACCACAAAACCTGCGATCGCATCGACCATCTTCACAGAACTGATTAAGCTTGAAAAAATTTCACAATATGAAGAATATTTGAGATATGCTTTGTTTGGTTGAAAACCTTCTAAATATTGGATGCCTTTCAGATTTTGTGGATGTCAGTTTACGATATTTGATCAATTATTTGGCTTCTTGATATTATTTGGCAGTATGCTATAATGGTAGCTGTTCTCTCTTAACTTTGATATAGACATGACATGCTGTCATTTGTCAACGTCAACAATTGATAATTTTTAAAATTTGTTTAATCTTTGTGGAAGTTTAAAGTTTTCCAAATATTGATATTGAATTTTCTTTGTGGAAGACTTGACTTTATGAATGTTTATTTTTGATATTTGATGAGATTTTTGCCCGCCTCCTAAGATTGAGTAGGTAATGTTTTATAGAAAAACTTCAAACAAATAAAATTACGAGAAAGAAAGACTTTCCAAAATCTCAGCATAACTCAGCAACACAAGCAAAGGGACTAGGCATTAAGCAATTATTTGAAAACCAAAAGGGTAGAAAAACTTGGAAAAGGGATTGAACAAATCCTTGAAGAGAAAAATGGCAAAGCCAATAAAGCCGGTTAACACAATGAACTTACTTCTCCATTACCTTAATACCTCTCACCAAACCTGAAGAACAGAGCGCCAGTTCCGTTGTTGTGATCTACGGCATACTCTGCTCGTACCAGACCCAGTTTCACACCCATACCGTACGATGAACCTTGTCCCATTCTCCTGTACACCGCTGTTGGGTTTCCTTTAACATCCTTGGAGCTTCCTAAATCGTTTCCGTGCTCAGCAAATGCGTAAACATGCGTGTTTTTCACAGGTATTCTTATCTCAGCACCGAGCTGGAAACAATTAAACAAAATCAGACAACAAGATTATTTATTCGGACTTGGAAGAAAGAGTGTTTGCTTTTGATCGTTAGTTGTTTACCTCGAGAATGTTTCTAGCTGCACCGAGCTCACCCATGTTGTAGCCACGGACAGAGTAAGGACCACCAAGGACAAATGCATCATAGCTTGGAAGGTCGCCAACGCAGCCACCGTAATGACCATGGAGGACAAGAACTGGTGGCGGTGGCTTACCAGCGCCTTCTTCTACTTGCTGCAGCTGAATGAATCTTGTCAGGGTAAGTTGGTGACGGTTGAAGAACGGGAATTTGCTCCCAATACCTAGCCCTTGATCCACCTGTGGTAAATGCAAATACAGAGTGTAAAGCTTATAGAGTATAGACATGATTATAATTTTTATTTACATGTTATCATTGGGTAAACAAACCTGGAAGACATTCCTCTCTCCAACAACAGCACCATTAACGAACTTGGTATTGTCACGGGTGATGTTGGCTTGTAGAAAGGCCATTCTATCAATACCTGTACCACTCAGAGTTGTTGAAGATTGCTTGCATAGAGTCTTTCGAATACAGAGCGGCAAGCAAAAGCCGTGGCACTTGTGGTGCTGAAAACAAAGCTTGGAAGATTATACTCTTTGACTGCAGCTTCAACAAAGCACACGAACTCGTCGTAGATGACACAAGCGATTTCGTTACTATGTTGCAACAACAACTGGCTCATACAGTCCTTGAAGCTTACCTGACACTCTTTGTTAAGCTTATGCTGAAGCCGTATGGGACCGAGGCTCTTGAAATCGATGCATGTAAGGTTTCGGGATGGTGACAAACTGAAAATCGGTGAAGTCATGTGAAGGTGTGAAGTAATTGAACTTGGTTTGAGCAACAGTGATTGAGAAACCCTTCAAGTAAAGTGCTTTCCCGAGTTGCATCATTGGAGATATGTGTCCTTGTGCTGGAACTGGAACCAACACAATCCTCCTCGTCGACTTCTCCTCCATTGTTTCACATAAAACTTGATTCAATCAGAGATCAAAGAGTAATTATTGGAGAAGGAAGAGGAGTAAGTAGATACGTGAGAGAAAGAAAAAACAAAATGTTAAGTTGGAAAGAAGAAGTAGAAGAAGTCATGTGCCCCACGCTAACTTTATGTTTAGATTACAATAAGTTACATAGGACCAAAACTTTGTTGTCAGAGCTAAGGCGTTGTTTCAGGATCTGAAGATAAGGTTGAGATTATAATTAAGCAGAAGTGTACTTGTACTTATGGATGCAAAATTACCACCAACTTTTCTTGCATTTCATGATCTGCAAAACAGCAAAAGTATTAAAAAGTGGTTTTACCGCAAATCCAAGGTTAGTTTATAAAGTTAGGTACCTTCCATGTCAATCAAGAACTTCTTGGCATTGAGTTAATTAAAAGTAAATCTCTAAATAAAAGGAAGACTTCTAGTGATCAGCATTCAACATAAAGAAGAAAGTGAAGCTAATTACAAGTAAATCCAAAGTGTTTATGTTTGTTATGCCTCACATAAGTTCTGGTGGTTTAGGCCACATTGGTTAGGTTCTGTTTTGAGATTTAAATAATACATAAAAATGTTTAGGAAGGTTTTACTTGTACCCTCCATGTATAATTGCATTTTCTTTTTAAAAGTGGCAAAAATGCATAGTTCTTCAGAAGCTTTACATTGTGTTAGAGTAGAGAACACTTACAATGATCACTAATGATAAAAGATGTTCAACATTTTTACTTTGTCTTCAAGTACTTCACAAACTCATCCAATGCACTATATGAAGAGCCTCCACTTCTCACAGAGGATTTGATCTTCTCTTTTAAAACAAGTGCTCTCTCCCTCATGCCTTCACATTCTTGACTCACAAGCAACCTAATCACAACACTCTCTACCCCTCCTCTTAACACTTCACCTTCTATCTGAATCCCAATTCTCCACACACTTTCGATATACTTTGCGTTTAGCTTCTCGTTCGCGGTAAAAGGCCTGCAGATAATTGGGACTCCTTCCACAATGCTCTCTCGAGCGTCGAGTTCCATCCACAATGGCTCCAGAAACCTCCCACCGTAGGGTGTGCAAGTAGTTCTATCTGCGGCGCCCATTTCACAATGCATCCTTTCTCTAAGACCATCTTACCGACTTCCTTTGGCAACGACTTAATACCGTTAGAGCCTTTGCGAATGACCCATAAGAAGGGTTGGTTGCTATTACACAACCCATAAGCCATCTCCAAAACTTCATTGGTTTCAATCTTAGCTTTGATTCCCAAGCTTATGTATAGTACTGACCTCGGTTTTTGCTTGTTTAGCCACTCAATGCAACTCTTGTCCTCTTCTAGTAAACTAGACGGCGTTGAAGCTATAACGTGAAGAGGGCCTAATGGGTACACTGGAATACTAAATTCTTGATGCAGCCATGACAGAGAAGAGCTCTCTAGACAGCGTATCGTGTTGATGATAATGCCGGAAGCTGTTCTTTTGTTAAATACTTCCCTACAAATCTCCAAAAACAGCTCCATTGGCCCCATACCAAAAGTTGGTAGGTCTTTGTATCTTAATGGATGTAAAATTTCCACCACCTTGTCTTGCACTTCAGGATCTAAAAACATTCGAAAATAATCCTCTTTTGAGTAAAAGGATAGTTTGTGGAACGGTTAATAAGCTAGTTTAGTATACCTTCCATGTCGATCAAGAACTTCCCGCATTGAGTTTGCTTAAAACAGAGCAACAAACATGGTTTATAGCACTCGCGGTGCTGAATATGACACTAGAGAGATTGAACTCTCTAGTTGCAGCTTCAAAGAAGTACATGAGCTCGTGGTAGATGATACATGCTATATCATTGCCTTGTTGTAGCAACAACTGTGCTATACATTCCTTGAAGCTTGCCTCGCTGGTCTTGTTTAGTTTCAAAATAAACTCGATTGGTCCAAGGCTTTCGAGTTGAGACACTGGTAAGGTCTCTGGTATGGTGAGAAATTGAAAGTCCGGGAAGTGCTGAGAAGAGCTTACTTGGTTGAATTCTCCTTGAACAATTGTAACTAAGAAGCCTTTGGAGGTAAGGGCTTGACCTAGTTGAATCATTGGAGTTATGTGTCCTTGTAATAGAAGTGGAACTAACACTATCCTTCTCTTCTCTTCTGTTTTCTCCATTGCTTAAACTCTTTCTCATATGTCAGTGCACAACATCTCTAAATAACGATCCATCTTATTATTTTTAATAACCATTAGCATTGGACTAGACAATATTCAAGATGAGACCATATGTTATACAATTAAATGTTACTCAAATAGGTTGTTTTTAAATATTCTAAGTCTTTGTCTCATATCAGTTTGACTAACATGGTTATAAGCTGTAAAAATAAGGTTTGGTATATCTTTCACTCATGCCTTTATGGTTGGTATTATCACCATCTAATTAATAGCATTAGTGCTATATCTGAGAGCAATTGAATTTGCATATTCAACGAGTGTGATTGTGCTAATGTTGGTTTCTAAAAAGAGAAAGAGTAATTCACAAAACTACACACTTTCATCATTCTTTTACAAAAATCTACCTAATTCAAATTTTTCTCGTAATTACACCTTTTCAAAATTTTAAAAGCTTAGATTTACTCTTTAAAACTTCACCAAAATTAAAAAAAAATTATTTCGGTTCGCTAATTAGTATTTAGGGTACTAGGTGCGGAACGCGGGGCAAAGTTTATTATCCTTAATAATATAATTATACTCATATATAATAAAAAAATATTATTTCATGTTTTAAACTAATCTTAGAAAATAATAAATATTGTATAACGAATACAATTTAGTTTAATAATAAATATATATTTATTTAACTATAAATATAAATCTATGTTTACGACAAATTATCCAAACTTTATATATATCACCATATTCATATATATATATATAGACAAATACCACAATGAAAAGATATAAAAGTATTAAAGAATGTGATAGTCGTTGGAATTTTCTGAAAATAATTAGAAGAACTTGAAACGTTATAACATATTTTATTTCATAAAATATTTTTATCATCGTATAAAATAAAACATAATCTATTTTAAAAAGTATGATATTTTTTGTATTAAGGTAATTAAGTTAGACACGCAAATATAACGAAAAGATAGACACATGATAAAAATATTTCATAGATTTAGATCGACACACAAAACGAAATAAAATTGTAAAAGTAATTTTTTAAAAACAAACCAATATTAATATTTTTGACTACAATATTTAATCGATAAGAAAACAACAACATTTTTATAAACAAAAGCTAAATAGTATATCCGAAATTATCTATGAAAAATAAAATAAAATCGAAGACAAAGTTATTCAAAAAATAAGGGTACAAACGCAAAATAAATAAAATATAAGGACATAAACGCAAAAATGTGTATGTCGATGATTGGGTGACCTATGTAAAATATATATCCCAATAATGGGCCTAATAATATATTTAAAATTCGTATTGTCGATTTTTACAATACGTAGATGCTAGATAGACTAAAAATATATTTTATATGGATTCTTTTAATAGTTTAGATAGATTAGTAAAATATATTAAAATTGGATGAGAAAATTAGTTCAAACTATAAGGATTAAAACGCAAAAAATAAAAAATATCATATTGTTGAAGGTCTTCATCATTCAGGGCCAAATTTAAGAAACCAAATTCTATTCGTTTCTTTCCTAGAACATCACTGGCCATAGATTTCCAACAGTGTTCCCATAACCGATTTGGGTCTGCGACTTCGCAATAGATTAACAATGTGACAAACACCTGACGGAGTATGAACGGATGCGCCCATATGTCCGCCTCATCCATCGCTTCTCTCTATAATAATTTAGTTGGTGTATTAATATGGAATTTTCCCTTAAATTTTTTGCAATAATAATGAACAAACAATAATGTCTTGACATATTTTTTTTCTTAAGGCCCATAAGTACCAAACAGATTTAGAGCCCAGCCCATCAACAATACGAATGAATTTACCCAGGTCGAACTTTGTAAGTTCCATCAATAACCCAATCTTCATGGCTTTACCACCATCACCGTGACCCTCTCGCTTCCTTCGTCGGTTACGATTATGCAATTGAACTCCACACACCTTTAAACTTGTGGTTAACTGCAACGACGATTGAGAATCCTAACTGATGAATCGACTTAATTAGGCTAACGGACAGTCTCCATTGATGATTATAAAAGAGGGCTTTCATGGTTCATCCGTAAGAAAGTTCTTACTTGTAGGAAACAGAGATCTCTCACACACCGATGACATCCTCAGCAATGCGAATCTTGAAATCATGACAATTACAGACATCAGAAGATACCTTGCTACGCAACCGCCACAGGTGATACACCATCTACACCTATTTCTTACCCATCATAATTTTTAAACTACAAAATTTATGCGCTCACACATTTGATTTTACATCCCGCAGACGATAAACTTCACTTGCGTGGCAACCATCGATGACGTCGTTCCTCTTCCATTATGGAACTCCACCGTCGCTCATGCCGGTTAAACGAGTTGGAGCACTCGTCGGTCGTACTAATGTCGACTATAAGAACCCATTGTTTCGGGCCTCGCCGGTTGGTTAAACCGAAGGCTTCGTCCGATCCAGCCCGGCTTGATATCTTAAAAAATTGCCATTCTTACGACCAAATATTTCATAAGACTAACATGATCTGTATGTATGTGAAATAAAACATCTAAGCAGCAAAAAATTGACACATGATAGTAACGGTCGCAATTCGAGTTCGCCTTGCGCGATGTTACCGGCGCAGCTACCTTTGTCGTTTTCAAAGCGGTTGAGAACAAATTCGCTGCTCAGGCCGCGGACAATAATCCCCCGAGTTTTATGTGAGTATTCTTCGCATTCCTTTTGGTAGCAAAGAAAATCGAAACTAACTTAGAAACCTTCACTAGGCTGTTTACGACGATGACGGAGCACACCTTGTGGAGATGTACCGGTCCGTTTACTCTACTCAATTGGTTGTACCTATACATTCACCATCAAACTCACTCCTTACAATTTCATTTCAAGATATCAACCAACGCCATGTTCTCGCATTCACGGTGCTATCACGGATGTCAAGTTCGAGTGGTCACCATAACCATCTCTCAACAAAACCACCAAATAAAATAAACATTTGTTTCATTTATCGTGCTTGCTGCTTTTTGATTATGGTGTTTCTTTATACCTGAAGTTAAAAACGGGGACTATCAAAAAAGTGATGATTGTGTTCTATCAGTGGAAGTCTTCTACAATAGCATCCTCTATTGCAAAAGGTCTTTACTAACACATGTTTGTCGTCTCCAAATCATATATTTAGGTGTTTCTTACAAACAAATAGACATAATTATAATGATAAAGTAATAGACATATTCACTTAGACATAATTATAATTATAAAGTAACATACAAAAACCGCATAAACTATCTATACTAATAATAAAAGGAGTTTGAGACTCCTAGGGGTGTCCACGTGGGCAAAATTTTTTTTAACCTGAGCCTGCCACGTGGCAATCATTAGTGGTCACAAAGCTAAGCAAAATATCAAATAACAGACTCATGAGCACCACAAAATTTTAACGCCAAAAACTCCAATGTTGCATATGTATTATCCTGAAACAAAAAATAGAACTTTAAACAAAATGAACATCAAATTAATACTCATAAGCACCACAAAGTTATAACACCAGAAACTCCATTGTTGCATATATATTATCCTGAAACAAAAATTAGAGCTTGAAACAAAACAAACATCAAATGAATCAAATTTTCTAGAGATTTCTTATCAAAGTCTGTAACTTTAACAAAACCCAATAAGAAAAATCGATCATTTATTCAATTAAACCAAAAATCCCAAAGCAATACGAAACAAAAAATTAAAGAGAATATTTACCTAACGATGCCATAAGCAAATTTGCCAATAGCCATGATCGGAGGCTTATACTTACCTGTAAAACATAGAGGCTCTCCTAATCCTTTGTAACTTAACCGAAATGGCGGACACTAAAACCAAAAATTTCAAAAGTTACAATCTTTTAAATTTAAGTATCAAATTGTTATATATGCAAATAACATTCACCTGGTATACATAACCGCAAATTATAGCCGAGGCGAGCAATAGCATTGCGCGGTTGTTTCTTGCTATCAAAGATGTCCATACTATACCAAAAACACCGATCACGAGCGATGTGATTGCAGCGGCTAAGGTACCTCCTTGGCTTAAAACCCGTGAAAAAAAAACTGTAAGTTTGGGAATCGAAACAAAACATAAAAGTTTAAAGTGTTTTTATAGCATTTGATAATTTACTTTCTCTTCCAACCATATAAACCACCGATTCCTTTTGTTCTTATCAGCTCCGGTATCAAAATCATAAACATCATTGCTGCCATAAGAAAATGTAGTGCATTTCAATAAATACCACTTTTTGAGTTTTTAGGCCTAGAATAACATCACAAGTTTTAAGCTAAAAATACCACAAGTATTTTAATTAGTGTAAAAGTTTTAAACTTAAATCCTAAACTTTCAAAACTAAACCATAACCCCTTCAACTCAAACCTAAACGCTAAATAACTAAACCAAAACACAAAAATTTAAATAGAAATCCTCAAAATTTGTTTTTCATACTTGTGGTAATTTTAGCCTAACAATTTCCGATGGTATTTTTGGCTCAAAACCTTTAAAAAATGGTATTTGAAGGAATGAATAAAAAGTGTATGGAAAGAGTAATTACATGAAAGATAAGTATCAATCACTCACCTTAGGTTAAGCCAAGTAATGGTAAGTATCGACGAAACCATCAAAGCAACATAACGTCTAACTATGAATAAACCCGTCTCCAAATAAGCCTACCACCGTAAAAATAGTATAAAAATTGATTCCTTAGAAGTATCTTAAATTATTACTCAAAAATAGTAAGATGTTTCCGAAGATATTATACTGTATAAACCTACCACCGTGGGCCGTGGCTGAGAGTCACCGGAATATTCTCAATCCCTGGCATATGAGGAGACGGTGCCGCCGCCGCGGAAGCAATACTTGATATTTTATCACTGATATATGTGAAATATTTAAAACCCATCATTAGTGGTCACTGGTCACAAAGCTAAGCAAAATATCAAATTACAGACTCATAAGCACCACAAAGTTATAACACCAAAAACTCCATTGTTGCATATGTATTATCTTCTTCGTTCCCCAATTTCAATTTAACAAAAAACATGTTTTCATAAAACCAAAACCATACCCTTCCTCTTTTGAGAGTCACTTTCCTCGCTGAAGCAAGAAAGTAAACAATAAAACGATTCACGCATAAAAATCAAGCACACCATTGTAATAATCATTCAAACGAAAGCACGGCATAAGTTTCTCAATATAGAGTAATAACAATACAAAATACAGTTAAATCAATTAAATAACCTCTCCATATAAACCAGTAGATTCATACAATGTATCTTTTCCTGCAAAAAGAAGTCCTTACAAAATTCCAGAAAAAAACACTTAATCACACACAAATTCTCATAGATATTAGAAACAAGATTAGAATTTGAAAAACCTGGGTAAAAAGCGGAAGGATCGTGAGGAAACTTAGCGATGACTTCGATTTCTTGGATCTTATCAGCTAGATCTAAAGAATCATACGACGATGATGATTTGCCCCAAATATTGAACGACATAGAGAATAGGAGATCGAGGCCAGGCCCATTAACCAAATTAACATGTGCCCATTAACCAAATTAACATGTCATACACTAATATAAATCCACTAACAAAGCCCATCACACTATCTGCCTTCGTTTTCCATCATAACCTGCAAGATGAATCAGCGAGCTTTAATTGCTCGCTTCTCCGACCGTTCACTTGCCACTCTAATCTCTCCGTAGCGTCTATCCCAGGTTATTATTTGATATCCTCTTACATTGACTAAGAATCTGAAAAGTAAAATGAATATTTTTACGAGAAGTTTGTGTACCTCTAAAATATTTGTGTTATCCTAAGAAAAAAAAAAGAAATAGAATAATACAAAATAAATATAAAAGAATATTAGAAGACTAAACGAACAAAAAAAATGTAAAAAACGAGTAAACCACGTCGAAAATAAATGAGATAGTTTTTTTAGTTTCTCACTAATATAACAATGATAATCTATAATATTATTTTTAATATAAATTTTTTTTTATTATTGAAAAAATGAAATGAGTGTATAAATACATTTGAATTTTGGGAAAAATTCATATTAATACACCAACTAAATTATTATTAATTTTTTAATACACCAAACTTTTTAATTGCCCAGAATAATACACAAACTATTTTATCTGTTCATTTTAAACCACAAACTACTTTACTTTCTTATTTTAAATCACAACCTCAAATCATCTATCCATTTAAACAAATCACCGTTAGGTGACTGTCGATTAACCGTTACATATTTTTTTGAAACAAAATTTTTTTTCTATTTTAATAAAAATATACTTTAAAATTATGTAAAAGATCCAACAAAATTTATAAAATTTGAAAATATACTAGAGGTTCACAATAAAAATTTAAAAATAAAAAGGAAAATGTTTTCACAAATTAAATTTAAAAATTGTTATTTTCCTATCTTTTAATTGTTTATGCTTTTAAATTGTGAAAACATTAGTTTTTGACACTTTTATTTTCGTTACTATTTTTAATATATTTTTAATTTTTCTATTTTTTAACATGATTTTAAAGTATTTCTTTATTAAAATAACAAAATTTAGCTATTTAAAAAAAAATAAACTAACGGTCAAGCGACGGTCAACTAACGATGATTTGGTAAAATGGATAGATGATTTCGGTATGTGATTTAAAATAAGTGAGTAAAATAGTTCGTTATTAAAAATGAACAAATTAAATAGTTGTCAAAAAAAAAATAGTTGTTGTATTATTCTGGGCAATCAAAAAGCTGGTGTATTAAAAACCTTATAATAATGAGAAATTCACAAAACTATACCATTTCAATCCTCCCTTCACAAAACTACGCCTAATTCAATATTTTCACATATTTACCCTTTTAAAAATTACCAAAATGCGAATATTTTCATTTGGGTTGGCTAATTAGTGTTTAGTGTATAATATTAAGGGGTAAGATTGTGTGGGTATGGTTTATTTAGATTTAATTTTGAGTGTTTATGTATAGTTTTGTGAAGTAATTTTGAAATGGTGTAGTTTTGTGAAATGTAATTCAAATGATGTAGTTTTGTAATTCTCCCTATAATAATTTAGTTGGTGTATTAATATGAAATTTTACCTTAAATTTTTCCAATAATAATGAACAAACAATAATGTCGACGTATTCTTTTTCCTAAGGCCCATAAGTACCGAACAAATTTAGAAGCCCGTTAACAATACTAAATTTACCCAGGTCGAACTTTGTAAGTTCCATCAATAACCCACTCTTCATGGCTTTACCACCATCATCGTGACCCTCTCGCTTCCTTCACTGGTTACGATTCTGCAATTGAACTCCACACACCTGTAAACTTGTGGTTAACTGCAACGACGATTGAGAATCCTAACTGATGAATCGACTTAATTAATCCAACAAACAGTCTCCATTGATGATTATAAAAGAGGGCTTTCATGGTTCATCCGTAAGAAAGTTCTTACTTGTAGGAAACAGAGATCTCTCACACACCGATGACATCTTCAGCAATGCGAACTCTTGAAATCATGAAAATTACAGACATCAGAAGATACCTTGCTACGCAACCGCCACAGGTGATACACCATTTACACCTATTTCTTACCCATCATAATTTTTAAATTACAAAATTTATGAGCTCACACATTTGATTTTACTTCCCGCAGACGATAAACTTCACTTGCGTGGCAACCATCGATGACGTCGTTCCTCTTCCATTATGGAACTCCACCGTCGCTCATGCCTGGTTAAACGAGTTGGAGTCCTCGCCGGTCTGCACTAATGTCGACTATAAGAACCCATTATTTCTGGGACTCGCCAGGTTGGTTAAACCGAAGGCTTCGTCCGATCCCGCCCGGCTTGATATCTAAAAAAATTGACATTCTGACGACCAAATATTTCATAAGACTAACATGATCCGTGTGTATGTCAAATGAAACATCTAAGCAGCAAAAAATTGACACATGATTGTAACAGGTCGCAATTCAAGTTCGCCTTGCGCGATGTTACCGGCGCAGCTTCCTTTGTCGTTTTCAAAGCGGTTGAGAACAAATTCGCTGCTCAGGCCGCAGACAATAATCCCCCCGAGTTTTATGTGAGTACTCTTCACATTCCTTTTGGTAGCAAAGAAAATCAGAAACTAACTTAGAAACCTTCACTAAGCTTTTTACAATGATGACGGAGCACACTGTGGAGATGTACCGGTCCGTTTACTCTACTCAATTGGTTGTACCTATACATTCACCATCAAACTCACTCCTTACAATTTCATTTCAAGATATCAACCAACGCCATGTTCTCGCATTCACGGTGCTATCACGGATGTCAAGTTCGAGTAGTCACCATAACCATCTCTTAACAAAACCACCAAATAAAATAAACATTTGTTTCATTTATCGTGCTTGCTGCTTTTTGATTATGGTGTTTCTTTATATATGAGGTTAAAAACATGGACTATCTAAAAAAGTGATTATGGTGTTTTATCATCGGAAGTCTTCTACAATAGCATCCTCTATTGCAAAAGGTCTTTACTAACACATGTTTGTCGTCTCCAAATCATATGTTTAGGTGTTTCTTACAAACAAATAGACATAATTATAATTATAAAGTAATAGACATATTTACTTAGACATAATTATAATTATATAGTAACATACAAGAAGACCCACCCCAAGAAAGCCGGTTAACACAATGAACTTACTTCTCCATTACCTTAATACCTCTCACCAAACCTGAAGAACAGAGCGCCAGTTCCGTTGTTGTGATCTACGGCATACTCTGCTCGTACCAGACCCAGTTTCACACCCATACCGTACGATGAACCTTGTCCCATTCTCCTGTACACCGCTGTTGGGTTTCCTTTAACATCCTTGGAGCTTCCTAAATCGTTTCCGTGCTCAGCAAATGCGTAAACATGCGTGTTTTTCACAGGTATTCTTATCTCAGCACCGAGCTAGAAACAATGAAACAAATCAGACAACAAGATTATTTATTCGGACTTGGAAGAAAGAGTGTTTGCTTTTGATCGTTTGTTGTTTACCTCGAGAATGTTTCTAGCTGCACCAAGCTCGCCCATGTTGTAGCCACGGACAGAGTAAGGACCACCAAGGACAAATGCATCATAGCTTGGAAGGTCGCCAACGCAGCCACCGTAATGACCATGGAGGACAAGAACTGGTGGCGGTGGCTTACCAGCGCCTTCTTCTACTTGCTGCAGCTGAATGAATCTTGTCAGGGTAAGTTGGTGACGGTTGAAGAACGGGAATTTGCTCCCAATACCTAGCCCTTGATCCACCTGTGGTAAATGCAAATACGAGTGTAAAGCTTATAGAGTATAGACATGATTATAATTTTTATTTACATGTTATCATTGGGTAAACAAACCTGGAAGACATTCCTCTCTCCAACAACAGCACCATTAACGAACTTGGTATTGTCACGGGTGATGTTGGCTTGTAGAAAGGCCATTCTATCAATACCTGTACCACTCAGAGTTGTTGAAGATTGCTTGCATAGAGTCTTTCGAATACAGAGCGGCAAGCAAAAGCCGTGGCACTTGTGGTGCTGAAAACAAAGCTTGGAAGATTATACTCTTTGACTGCAGCTTCAACAAAGCACACGAACTCGTCGTAGATGACACAAGCGATTTCGTTACTATGTTGCAACAACAACTGGCTCATACAGTCCTTGAAGCTTACCTGACACTCTTTGTTAAGCTTATGCTGAAGCCGTATGGGACCGAGGCTCTTGAAATCAGATGCATGTAAGGTTTCTGGGATGGTGACAAACTGAAAATCGGTGAAGTCATGTGAAGGTGTGAAGTAATTGAACTTGGTTTGAGCAACAGTGATTGAGAAACCCTTCAAGTAAAGTGCTTTCCCGAGTTGCATCATTGGAGATATGTGTCCTTGTGCTGGAACTGGAACCAACACAATCCTCCTCGTCGACTTCTCCTCCATTGTTTCACATAAAACTTGATTCAATCAGAGATCAAAGAGTAATTATTGGAGAAGGAAGAGGAGTAAGTAGATACGTGAGAGAAAGAAAAACAAAATGTTAAGTTGGAAAGAAGAAGTAGAAGAAGTCATGTGCCCCACGCTAACTTTATGTTTAGATTACAATAAGTTACATAGGACCAAAACTTTGTTGTCGAGCTAAGGCGTTGTTTCAGGATCTGAAGATAAGGTTGAGATTATAATTAAGCAGAAGTGTACTTGTACTTATGGATGCAAAATTACCACCAACTTTTCTTGCATTTCATGATCTGCAAAACAGAAAAGTATTAAAAAGTGGTTTTACCGCAAATCCAAGGTTAGTTTATAAAGTTAGGTACCTTCCATGTCAATCAAGAACTTCTTGGCATTGAGTTAATTAAAAGTAAATCTCTAAATAAAAGGAAGACTTCTAGTGATCAGCATTCAACATAAAGAAGAAAGTGAAGCTAATTACAAGTAAATCCAAAGTGTTTATGTTTGTTATGCCTCACATAAGTTCTGGTGGTTTAGGCCACATTGGTTAGGTTCTGTTTTGAGATTTAAATAATACATAAAAATGTTTAGGAAGGTTTTACTTGTACCCTCCATGTATAATTGCATTTTCTTTTTAAAAGTGGCAAAAATGCATAGTTCTTCGAAGCTTTACATTGTGTTAGAGTAGAGAACACTTACAATGATCACTAATGATAAAAGATGTTCAACATTTTTACTTTGTCTTCAAGTACTTCACAAACTCATCCAATGCACTATATGAAGAGCCTCCACTTCTCACAGAGGATTTGATCTTCTCTTTTAAAACAAGTGCTCTCTCCCTCATGCCTTCACATTCTTGACTCACAAGCAACCTAATCACAACACTCTCTACCCCTCCTCTTAACACTTCACCTTCTATTTGAATCCCAATTCTCCACACACTTTCGATATACTTTGCGTTTAGCTTCTGTTCGCCGGTAAAAGGCCTGCAGATAATTGGGACTCCTTCCACAATGCTCTCGAGCGTCGAGTTCCATCCACAATGGCTCCAGAAACCTCCCACCTGTAGGGTGTGCAAGTAGTTCTATCTGCGGCGCCCATTTCACAATGCATCCTTTCTCTAAGACCATCTTACCGACTTCCTTTGGCAACGACTTAATACCGTTAGAGCCTTTGCGAATGACCCATAAGAAGGGTTGGTTGCTATTACACAACCCATAAGCCATCTCCAAAACTTCATTGGTTTCAATCTTAGCTTTGATTCCCAAGCTTATGTATAGTACTGACCTCGGTTTTTGCTTGTTTAGCCACTCAATGCAACTCTTGTCCTCTTCTAGTAAACTAGACGGCGTTGAAGCTATAACGTGAAGAGGGCCTAATGGGTACACTGGAATACTAAATTCTTGATGCAGCCATGACAGAGAAGAGCTCTCTAGACAGCGTATCGTGTTGATGATAATGCCGGAAGCTGTTCTTTTGTTAAATACTTCCCTACAAATCTCCAAAAACAGCTCCATTGGCCCCATACCAAAAGTTGGTAGGTCTTTGTATCTTAATGGATGTAAAATTTCCACCACCTTGTCTTGCACTTCAGGATCTAAAAACATTCGAAAATAATCCTCTTTTGAGTAAAAGGATAGTTTGTGGAACGGTTAATAAGCTAGTTTAGTATACCTTCCATGTCGATCAAGAACTTCCCGGCATTGAGTTTGCTTAAAACAGAGCAACAAACATGGTTTATAGCACTCGCGGTGCTGAATATGACACTAGAGAGATTGAACTCTCTAGTTGCAGCTTCAAAGAAGTACATGAGCTCGTGGTAGATGATACATGCTATATCATTGCCTTGTTGTAGCAACAACTGTGCTATACATTCCTTGAAGCTTGCCTCGCTGGTCTTGTTTAGTTTCAAAATAAACTCGATTGGTCCAAGGCTTTCGAGTTGAGACACTGGTAAGGTCTCTGGTATGGTGAGAAATTGAAAGTCCGGGAAGTGCTGAGAAGAGCTTACTTGGTTGAATTCTCCTTGAACAGTTGTAACTAAGAAGCCTTTGAAGGTAAGGGCTTGACCTAGTTGAATCATTGGAGTTATGTGTCCTTGTAATAGAAGTGGAACTAACACTATCCTTCTCTTCTCTTCTGTTTTCTCCATTGCTTAAACTCTTTCTCATATGTCAGTGCACAACATCTCTAAATAACGATCCATCTTATTATTTTTAATAACCATTAGCATTGGACTAGACAATATTCAAGATGAGACCATATGTTATACAATTAAATGTTACTCAAATAGGTTGTTTTTAAATATTCTAAGTCTTTGTCTCATATCAGTTTGACTAACATGGTTATAAGCTGTAAAAATAAGGTTTGGTATATCTTTCACTCATGCCTTTATGGTTGGTATTATCACCATCTAATTAATAGCATTAGTGCTATATCTGAGAGCAATTGAATTTGCATATTCAACGAGTGTGATTGTGCTAATGTTGGTTTCTAAAAAGAGAAAGAGTAATTCACAAAACTACACACTTTCATCATTCTTTTACAAAAATCTACCTAATTCAAATTTTTCTCGTAATTACACCTTTTCAAAATTTTAAAAGCTTAGATTTACTCTTTAAAACTTCACCAAAATTAAAAAAAAATTATTTCGGTTCGCTAATTAGTATTTAGGGTACTAGGTGCGGAACGCGGGGCAAAGTTTATTATCCTTAATAATATAATTATACTCATATATAATAAAAAAATATTATTTCATGTTTTAAACTAATCTTAGAAAATAATAAATATTGTATAACGAATACAATTTAGTTTAATAATAAATATATATTTATTTAACTATAAATATAAATCTATGTTTACGACAAATTATCCAAACTTTATATATATCACCATATTCATATATATATATATAGACAAATACCACAATGAAAAGATATAAAAGTATTAAAGAATGTGATAGTCGTTGGAATTTTCTGAAAATAATTAGAAGAACTTGAAACGTTATAACATATTTTATTTCATAAAATATTTTTATCATCGTATAAAATTAAGGTAATTAAGTTAGACACGCAAATATTTTTAACGTATAAAATAAAAAAAGATTTTAGACACGCAAATGATAACGAAAAGATAGACACATGATAAAAATATTTCATAGATTTAGATCGACACAAAACGAAATAAAATTGTAAAAGTAATTTTTTAAAAACAAACCAATATTAATATTTTTGACTACAATATTTAATCGATAAGAAAACAACAACATTTTTATAAACAAAAGCTAAATAGTATATCCGAAATTATCTATGAAAAATAAAATAAAATCGAAGACAAAGTTATTCAAAAAATAAGGGTACAAACGCAAAATAAATAAAATATAAGGACATAAACGCAAAAATGTGTATGTCGATGATTGGGTGACCTATGTAAAATATATATCCCAATAATGGGCCTAATAATATATTTAAAATTCGTATTGTCGATTTTTACAATACGTAGATGCTAGATAGACTAAAAATATATTTTATATGGATTCTTTTAATAGTTTAGATAGATTAGTAAAATATATTAAAATTGGATGAGAAAATTAGTTCAAACTATAAGGATTAAAACGCAAAAAATAAAAAATATCATAAAAGCTCTCTTGTCGCGACACGTAGGCGTTTTGTCTTCTCTTTTAATAGTATAGATAGTGATTAAGTGGGTAGGATTGTTTGGGTAGGTATACTTTGGATTTAATTTTTAGTATTTATGTGTAGTTTTGTGAAAAAAATTTTAAAAGATTTAGTTTTGTGAAATGCAATTAAAATTGTATAGTATTGTAATTCTCCTAAAGAAAAATAATAATTAGGACAAAATAACATCATAAGCTTTTTTTAATACCAATAAAAAGTGTTTTGGGCATAAATATTTTACATGTTAAATTAGCTTAAAACCTTTAAAATTATATTATAAACTTTCAAAACTAAACTCTACCTCCTTAAATATTATACATTCAACACTAATGACCCCAAAAAGAAAATTTAAATGCTGAAGTGTTAAAACTTGATTTTTGTGTTTATGGTATATTTTAGTTCAAAAACTTTTAAATGGTACTTCAAAAAAACTTATGATATTTTTGGGAGAATTATAAAACTACGCTTTTGAATTGTATTTCACAAATAAAGTCATTTTAAATTCAAATAAATACTACCCAAATAATCATATCCCTTTAATATTATAACCTAGAGACTAATTAGCGAATCCAAATGAAAAGATTTTAATTTTGGTAATTTTGTAAAAAGTAAAACAACCTTTTTAAAATTTTGATACAATGTAATTATAGTAAAATTTTGAATTAGGTAGAGTTTTATAAAGGAAATGATGTAGTTTTGTGCATTCACGATAAAAACATATTTAGTTTCATGCTATTCTAAGAAATTTTTCTTTAACGAATTATATCCATTTCAAATTTGTTTTAGATGTACATACAATAAAACCTCTATATATTAATAATTTTGGGACTAAAAAATTTATTAATTTAAAGTAAATTAACTATTTATTAATTTATAGTGATAATTTTATAAAAATGTAACATTTTACTAAAGTTGAGATGTCATAAAAGTGTGTCTTACGAGTTTCGTAAGTATATTTTTATATATTTCAAAACATAATTTAAATCCTACGAAAAAATATTGTTTGGGGTTTCATAAACCCATAAAATTTTGTATAAAAGTTCATTTAACACTAGTAAATACTTATTTTATGTAAAACAAAGTTTTCATATACTACTTATAATTAAAATGTTATGAAAATTTGTGTCATTTACGTATTTGTAAAATTTAATGTGCACGTAATCTTAAGAAAACAAACAATTATAATAATCATATTTTACTAAGTTGTCATAATTATATATTATATGCATAAAAATACAATAATTAATTTATGATATTATTGGGACCATATTTTTACACAGGAGTCTCAAAAAAATTATTATCTTATTAATTTATCGAAATTGATCATTTTTATATTGACCCGACTTGAGACACGTATATTATTATTATATAGTGGTTATTGATTTATATAAGTTCTACTGTATTTTTCAAATTTTAAACGATTAACTTATTTTAACATGAGTGATTCCTTTAAATATCATGAAATTGTTTTTTTGGACAAAAAACCTTACAAGTTTTTTTTCTCTCAAATACCATTAAAAAAATTTGGACTAAAATACCATAAACACAAAAATTCATTTTTTGTTATAATAATCATAATATGATAGATATATAACGTGAAGGTATTGTTATACACTACAAGAAAAACGGCAAATAGCAACGCCAATTTTCGTCGCTATACGCTCGTCGCTATTCAAAATTCGTCGCTAAATCGTCGCCATTTTAGAATCGTCGCTATTTCGTCGCCAATGTAGCGACGCCGCATAATCGTCGCTAATGATATTTCGTCGCTAATTCGTCGCTAATTTAGCGACGAATTAGCGACGTTGGTCGTAAAATATTAGCGACGAATTAGCGACGATATATAAAAAATAAATTTCCAATATAAAGATTTTGCGAAAACAATCCTTGCTAATTCGTTGCTAATTTAGCGACGAATTAGCAACGATGTGTTAAAAAGTCGTTGCTAATTCGTCGCTAAATTAGCAACGAATTAGCAAGGATGGTTTGACAAGTCCTTGCTAATTCGTCGCTAATTTAGCGACGAATTAGCAACGATTTAAAAAAAAAAATTAAAAAAAAACAAATTTAAAAAAAAACAATTATAAAAAAATAAAAAAAAACAATTATAAAAATATTAAAAAAATACAAAATATTTTAAAAATACAATAAATTAAAACTAAACGGCGGGATCGGCGGGATCATCCGGATCGATGACGTAATCATCAATCCCGATATCACGTCCAAGGTCTTGAGCTGCCGCCGCTACATCGGAGGGATCACCGGTGGCCGAGTTGGTTGGACTCCCCGTCGCCGCATCAACCTCGCGAGGTTTGGACTTTCCATCGCGATGATGGAGAAGAAGTCCGTGATGTTCGATAGCGGACTTCTTGTGCCGCGAGTCGCTCCCTCAACCGAACATTCTCTTCGGCGTGATCATGGGCGGTGGGACGAGGCTGCGAAGAAGAAGCGGCGGGAACCGTCTCAATCGAACCGACTCCAAAAGTGCGGTTCTTCTTCGTCTTCGGGGCCACCTATATAGACAATTTAAAATCGTTAGATATTAATATAATAAATATTATTTTGAATTAAATTAAATTATTTAAAATTATTACCTCATAGTAGATACGGTCGCACTCGGTGACCGACAGCTGTCCCGAGGAGTTGACCGAACTACCATCGGTCGACGTCGAACCCTGACTAACCCGCTCGGCGACTCTAGCCTCATATGCGTTCACGATCTTTTCAGATCGTGAACTCACATAGGTATCGTCCTTCCTCTTCTGGACCTTCTTCAAAACTTCTACAATGGGCGGAAGCTGTCCCTTCTGGCCGCCCGGAATGGAGCAACGGTAGGTACTGGTGGCTCTCCTGCCGAAGAAAGTCGAGGATCCGCTGCATGTGCGGTCCAAGATGCTGAGGTGGTGGTAAATCGACGGGGGGATCAGCTGGAGCATCGGGAATAGGCTCTTGACTTGGGTTTTGTTGGGGTGGGTCTTGTTGGGGTGGGTTTTCTTGGGGTGGGTTTTGTTGGGATGGGTTTGAAGTAGAGGTGGAACCGGATCGGTTCCTTATGAAATTATAGTAATGAGGGGGTTGGTTATTTTGAGACATGTTTTTGAAGTTGGGTTTTGGAGTTGGGTTTTTTTAGAGAGATAAAATATTTGAGAGAGAGAGAGAATGAGATTGTGGGAAAAAAAGAGAAGTGTCGTCGGGTATATATAGGATTTTGTGTCGTCGCTAATTCGTCGCCATTTCGTCGCCTCTTTCGGTTCAAACCTTTTGGTTTCCCACCCGCGGCAAACGAAAAAAGGCGACGATTTAGCAACGATTCGTTGCTAAATCGTCGCTATATGGTAACGTGACACGAAGCGACTTACATCGTATTTAATAAGTACATGCATGTCAGAATTCGTTGCTATTTCGTCGCTATTGACATTTAGCGACGATTTAGCAACGAATCGTTGCCAATTCGTTGCTAATTCGTAGCTATATGTTAACATGACATGAAACGACATTCATCGTATTTCGAAGTACGAGAATGTAAGGAGGTTTAAAATTAGCGACGAAATAGCAACGATTCGTTGCTAAATCGTCGCTAAATGTCAATAGCGACGAAATAGCAACGATTCGTTGTTAAATCGTCGCTAATGCTAAACCCTTATTTTAGGGTTTGGAACCCTAAATTCGGTTTGTATCGTTTTTTTACCACTTTTTCGTCAAAACGAGTTTATAACATTGATCATATGAAGTCACAAACTCAATATATGACAAAAAAACTTGTAAACTAGTTTATTATGAACTTTATAATATAAACTCTTATAAGTTATGGTTTACTTAGCTTAAATGTGATAAGTATAATTTTGTAATCTATAATTTTTATTGTTTTATACAAATATATTACTAGTTTTGTACACTTTTTTAGTTAAGCAAAACTCGTATAAATCGATATTAAGTGGTGTTTTAGGGGTTTAAAGTTCGAAGGCTTGCAACGACTTAGCAACGAATTGGCAAGGAATCATGGTTAGCAACGAAATGGCGACGATTTGGCAACGATATGTCATTAAGTTTAGCGACGATTTTTTCAATGTGCATAACGTCGAGGTTATGTCTCAACAAGTGATTTTTCCGGTACGGGAGTTCCCAAAAAATGCTTTTCTTGTGCCGTTATGGCTTTCTCCGTATCCATCGGGTAAATTAGAAACATGCCAATTACCACCCGTCTACATGTTTTTTGCGCCCCATAATTATCCAACTCCTCCAATAACTCGCCCCCGTCGGATAAAGTAGGGGTGGATGTTTAACGACTCGATTCTTCTTAAATAACCTTCTGTTCTTTCGATATGGATGATTGATTGGAAGGAAACGTCGGTGACAATCAAACCAACTTGTTTTCCTTCCATGTGGGAGTTGAAACGCATCAGTCCGATGACGACAATATGGACAAGACAATCGTCCATGCGTTGTCCAACCTGCTAACATGCCATAAGCAGGAAAGTCACTAATAGTCCACATGAGCACCGCACGCATCGTAAAATTTCTCTTGCGTGAGATATCATACGTACGAACCCCAGTGGACCATAGCTCTTTTAACTCATGTATCAAAGGTTGCAGAAAAACATCAAGAGCTCTCTTTGGGTGCTTCGGACCTGGTACTAAAATGCTTAAGAAAAGAAATTCTCGTGCATGCACATATTGGGAGGTAGATTATACGGAGTTAGTATAACGGCCACAAAGAGTACTGTCTACCGGACATATCGAATGGACTAAATCCGTCGGTGCATAAACCAAGGTATACATTACGAACCTCTCTCGCGAAATCGAGTATACCGTGTTGAAGTGCTTCCAAGCCTTTGCATCGACGGATGAGTGACTTCCCCATCTTCAACCGAGTGTTCTGCATGCCATCTCATCGAATCGGATGTCCTCTCTGATTGATACAATCTTTTGAGTCTGTCCGTGATGGGTAAGTACCACATCCGTTGATACGGGACTTTACTCCCCTTCCCTTGGACCTTATATCTCGGTTGACGACAAAAACGACATTCAAGCAATTCATCATCATCTTTCCAATAAATCATACAATTGTTAACACAAATATCAATCATTTCGAAGGCAATCCAAGACTAAAAACCAACTTTTGTATTTCGTAATACGACTCGGCAGCCTACATTACCCTCGGGCAGATATTCTTTCAAGTAACTCCGTCCATGAGTCCATGCAAAACTCACTCAAATTATTATCGATTTTATATTCATCATCCTAGATGCTAATGATAGTTTTGACAATCCAACTTTACATCCCTCGTAAATTGGTTTATTCGCAGCGTCTAACATATCATAAAATCGTTTAGCATCTAGGTTAGGTTCCTCAACTACATTTTCGGATAAATACTCCCTCGTATCATGAAATGCATCGGCAACCATTTCATGATATCTATTATCATCTACATGCACGAACCACCGCCCCGATCAAAATCATAGTTACTATCAAAATGAGGCGGTAAATTAGCAGCGGTTCGTTACTAACATGATCACTAACAGGAAACGTATAACTACTATCTCCAACTTCAGTATTATAATTAGAGTTATACCCTTCCCCATGTTGAAACCAAACAAAATACTGCGGCATAAAACCTCTATTAAAAAGATGTTTCCATACGGTTTCAACAAACACGTATTTAGTGTTAACGCACTTCTTACATGGACAATACATTTTACCGGTATCTTGCGTATTCTGCATGTTTCCGGCCTGCTGCATGAATGCTTGAAGTCCCTCCGTAAATTCGTCTGTAACTACCCCCGATCGATCTTTATGCCGATACATCCAAGACCGTAACTCGTATATATTGTTATTACCGTGAGACATATTGAAATTTTTAGAGTGTTTATATTTTTATAGAGTTATTGATTTTGTATTGTGTTGTGGTGTGATTTTTTGAAGAGTGTAGATGGGTTTATATAGATGGAAAATTAGCAACGAATTAGCAAGGAAATCAAATTAGCAACGATTTAGCAACGTTTTTGAAAACGTGCTTACCTACTTAGCGACCCTCCTCGCTAATTCGTCGCTAATTAGCAAGGATATATATTCGTCGCTAAAAATCGTCGCTAAATCGTAGCCAATTAGCAAGGATATATATTCGTCGCTAAATCGTCGCTACTTAGCGACGATTTAGCGACGCGGCTCTAATTCGTCGCCAAAATCGTCGCTAAATCGTAGCTAATTTAGCGAGGAAAACATACCTCGCTAAATAGCGACGATTTAGCGACGACATTATTCTCCGTTGCTATTTCGTCGCCAATTCGTTGCTATTTCGTTGCTATATTTATTCGTCGCTATTTCCTTGCTAAATTTCGTTGCTAAAAGCCCAATTTCTTGTAGTGATATAAGTATATTATAAAAGTAATATATATATATATATATATATATATGTGAATGATAAATAGCGTAATTAATATTAGTGAAGTGTGAGAAAAAAAGCTTTTATAATAGACGTACTATTAGAGAGAAGTGTCATATATGTTGTAGTGTTGTATGTTTTACAGCGAGTAACACATCTATATATACTACAAATTTAGACAAATATTACTGTGAATCATAAATGACATGGGGTCCATTTATATTTCTTCACGTAAACTTACGACTTTTGTAACACTCCCCCTTGGAGACCATTGTCATTTACGTTTTTTTTTTTTTTTTGCGATCTACCTTTTGGTTGCCTCGTTAAAAACCTTTCTAGGAAAACCCGTTGGGAAAAACCATGGTAGGATAAAAGAGTACAACGATAGGAAGCTCTCCCTCGAAAGATTTAGAACAACCTTTTAGAGGTCTCGTTGATTACGCATTCCAATGTTATGGACATGCTTCCTGAATGTTGATGTGGGCAGTGACTTCGTAAACAGATCTGCAGAGTTGTCACATGACCGAATCATATTTTACTTCAATTTCTTTATTCTTCTCAAGTTCTTGGGTGTATGAAAAGAATTTCGGTGGGATATGTTTGGTTCTGTCGCTTTTGATATATCCCTCTTTCGTTTGAGCGACGCATGCAGCATTATCTTCATATAAGATGGTCGGTTCTGGATTGTCTTTGATTCCGCTGCTGGATTTGATGTGTTGACTTATTGATCTCAACCATACACATTCTCTCGCTCGCTTCATGGAGTGCAATGATTTCAGCATGGTTAGAGGATGTGGCTACAAGTGTTTGTTTTTGAGATCGCCATGATATGGCGGTGTCTCCAATAGTGAAAACGTACCTCGTCTGCGACCGAGATTTGTGAGGGTCGGATAAATATCCAGCATCCGCAAAACCAACCATTTGACCGTTTGAATTTTTAGGATAAAACAATCCTAAATCAATCGTCCCTTGAATATAGCGGAAGACATGTTTGATGCCATTCCAATGTCTTTGCGTGGGAGATGAACTAAATCTTGCCAAAAGATTGATGGCAAATGATATGTCGTGTCGAGTACAATTTGCAAGGTACATAAGAGCTCCAATAGCACTCATATATGGTACTTCAGGACCAAGTATCTTTTCATTTTCATCAGGTGGTCGGAATGGATCATTCTCGACATTAAGTGATCTAACAACCATAGGAGTACCGAGTGAAGTAGCTTTATCCATATTAAACCGTTTTAACACCCTCTTGGCGTAAGTGGATTGATGAACAAATATACCCTTTTCAGAATGCTCAATTTGTAATCCAAGGCAAAATTTTGTTTGTCCGAGATCTTTCATCTCAAATTCTCCTTTTAAATAATTTGCCGCTTTCGAATTTCTCCTTCGGTCCAATAACATTTAGATCATCAACATACACCGCGATTATCACAAATCCGGACGATGTCTTCTTGATGAAAACACATGGGCATATAGGACTATTTATATATCCTTCTTTACTTAGATGCTCACTGAGACGATTATACCACATACGTCCGATTGTTTTAACCCATATAATGATCTTTGCAACTTTATTGCACATAACTCTTTTGGTTTGGATTTCAATGTTTCTGGCATTTTAAACCCATCAGGGATTCTCATATAGATATCAGTATCTAATGATCCATAGAGATATGCCGTAACGACATCCATGAGTCGCATCTCTAGATTTTCATAAGCCGCTAAACTCATCAAAAATCTAAATGTGATTGCATCCATTACGGGAAATATGTTTCCTCGTAATCAATTTCTGGTCTTTGAGAAAACCCTTGAGCCACTAAACGAGCTTTGAATCTCATTATCTCATTTTTCTCGTTTCTCTTACGAACGAAAACCCATTTGTGTCCAACTGGTTTAACGTCTTTAGGGATAAGTACGATAGGTCCGAAAACCTCTCGTTTATTAAGCGAATCAAGTTCTACTTGTATCTCCTCTTTCCATTTAAACCAATCATGTCTCTTTTGACATTCTGATACATAAATTGGTTATGGGTCATCGTTTTCTTCGTTTATTTCTTTTGACACGAAGTACGAGAAAATATCATTAATATCAGAGATTTTGTTTCGATTCCATATCCTTTTGGTATGAATGTAGTTTATCGAAATCTCATGATTTTCATCGGGCTCGGGTTGTTCAACACCATGCTCATTTTCTTCCACGATATTAGTTATATTAGGAGAATTTTGTATTTCAACTTCTTTTCGTTTTCTAGGATTTTTATCCTTGGAACCCACAGGTCTGCCACGCTTCAAGCGTGTTTTGGATTCACGAGTATCATCCGCTTTATCACGTTCTTGTGGCATTGCAAGGTGAGCGGGGGCATTTGCAGCTGATATATGTGATTTAGTTACCGTCTTAGTATCTGCAAATGCATCAGGAAGCTGATTTGCAATACTTTGCAAATGCATAATTCGTCGAACTTCTAGTTCTGACTGCTTTGTAGGAGGATCAAGGTGTAACAAGGATGGTACACACCACTTTATATCCTTTCCTCTTTGTTTGTTTTCTCCCCCTAGAATAGGGAACTCTTTCTCGTCAAAGTGACAATCAGCAAAACGTGCGTAAAGACATCACCAGTTTGTGGTTCTAGGAACCGAATAATTGATGGTGAATCACAACCAACATATATACCTAATCTCCTTTGTGGTCCCATCTTTGTACGTTGTGGTGGTGCTATAGGCACATATACCGTACAACCAAAAATCTTTAGATGAGAAATATTTGGTTCTCTACCAAATGCTAACTTTAGTGGGGAGAATTTATGGTACGCACTTGGCCTAATCCGAATAAGTGTTTCGCATGCAAAATAGCATGTCCCCATACGAAGGTGGGAGTTTAGATCTCATAATCAATGGCCTTGCAATTAGTTGCGTACGTTTAATTAGTGATTCAGCCAAACCATTTTGTGTATGCACATGTGCTACCGGATGTTCAACATCGATTCCGGTTACCATACAATAGTCATAAAACGCTTGGGATGTGAATTCTCCAGGCGTTATCTAATCTAACTCCTTTTATTGGATTATCCGGAAACTGAGCTCTTAGTTTGATAATCTGAGTTAGAAATCTCGCAAATGCAACATTGCGAGATGATAATAGACAAACATGTGACCATCTACTTGACGCGTCAATCATTACCATAAAATAATAGAATGGTCCACATGGTGGATGTATAGGTCCACAAATATCGCCTTGAACCCGTTCAAGGAACTTTGGTAACTCTTTATCGATTTTACTAGGTGATGGTCTTATAATCAATTTTCCTAAAGAACATCCAGTACATGTCCTTTTATTCCCCTGAGAAATCTCTTGGATTTTCAGTGAATGACCATGTGAGGTTTCTATGATCTTCCTCATCATAGATGTGCCCGGATGACCAAGGCGGTCATGCCATAAAGTGAAATCATCATGATTTCTTTTGATCACAAGGTGTGATTCTACCGTATTGATATACGTATGATGCAAACCAGAAGGGAGTTTTGGTAACTTTTCTAGGACATGTATTTTTCCCGATTTTTTGGAAGTTATATACATGTATTTCTTTCCATCTTCAGTTGCGGATTGGGTATCAAATCCCTGAAGATATATATCCTTAAAACTCAACAAATTCCTTTTTGAATTTGGAGAAAACAATGCATTATTAACCGAGAACATTGTTCCATTAGGTAATGCAAAATTAGTTTTACCAGTCCCCTCAATCAAGTCTGTAGGACCTGATATTGTATTGACAATAACTTTTGTCGATTTTAAATTTGAGAAATATTTTTTATGTTTAAGGATAGTGTGCGTTGTTCCACTATCTGGTATACAAATATCTCTATCATCTTCCTTAGATATTGTTCCATTCGCATTGTAATCCATTTCTGAGAAATATCAAAATCAATGAATAAGCTTATGAAAAAGTAATTTATAAAAGTAAATACCATTCAATATTATACATGATAGTACAATTTTACATATTATACATATTTATGCATCACACAATATGTTACATAATTATACATTATTTTAAATAGTTCACACAAACATTCATTATTTATGGCACATGCATCATAGTTCAAGAGTCACATCCTCGTTTTCGGTGACGGTGGCCTCGTCAAGGTCATTAACAAAGTCGAGGCATCGAGGTGTGTGGTATCCTCGAGTGCTCGCGAGGTTCACCTCCTTGCCTTTCGTGGATTCTTTGTACAGAGCACAAAGGTGCGCAGGAGTGCGACATACTTTGAACCAATGTCCCTTAGTACCGCAACGGAAGCAAGTGTTCTCATGTTTCATGGAGGTGCTTCCTTGGACCTCTTTCCCCTTTGGAGATTGCTCTGAACGAATCCATTGCAATGATTTTCTCTGGGGGTTAAAGTTTCTCCCACGTCCGCGATAGTTTTGGCGGCCATGACCCCGAAAGGATTTGTTTTCCCTTATCGGTTTTTTAACGTCCAATGCATTCACTTCAGAAATGCTTTGGACCCCGAAGGTCGAGTCATATGATTCTTAATGAGAAGTTCATTGTTCTTCTCGGCTATTAGGAGAGCCACAATCAAGTCTGAAAACTTGGTGTACCCACGCATCTTATACTGTTGTTGTAGGGTAATGTGATTCTTATGAAATGTGGTATATGTTTTCTCCAACATGTGGGATTCAGTTATTGTTTCACCACAATATCTCAACTTAACCACAATTCCTAAAACAGCGGAATTGTAATTCATGAATTTATCAAAGTCTTGAAACCTCGTACTTTGCCACTCATCCCGAGCAAGCGGGAGGGTTATGTCCTTTTGGTGATCAAATCGATCCTTTAAACTCTTCCAGAGTTCTTTAGGATCTCTCATATGAGCATAGTCATAAATGATGCTCTCATCAAGGTGTCTCCTGAGGAAGATCACCGATTTTGCCTTTTCTTGGGCCGTTGAAGTATTCATCTCTTTAATGGTTTCTGACAACCCAAGAGATTCAAGGTGCAATTCAACGTTAGTGGTCCACGATATAAAATTTGCACCGGTGATTTCTAGAGCCGGAACCGGAGTTTCTCGATGTTTGCCATTTTTATATCTAAAACATAATAATAAATTTTATTAGAATAATTTTAAGACGACGTGTTTACATTAATAATAAAAGCGATTACAAAGAAAAACAAAGCACAGAAAATTAAAACTATATTTAAGACATATTGTTCATGAGTAGAATCTCCGATAATAATTCCGTAAATACAAGCAATGATTATCAAAAACATAATGATTAACAATAATCAAAACATTTTTAAGAACTTTTAAAATATTTTTAGAAAGAGATTTTGGAGAAAATGAAATGTGTGAATGGAAAATATATTGAAAAGTGAGTGTATTTATAGATCGAAAATACTGTTCATAGCCGTTGTAAAAGTGAAAAAATTCGAAAAAAATTTCTTTGTGACCGTTAGTATTAATAATACATAATAAAAATTATTTTTAATATTTTGCAATCAATTAAATATATTATGTAAATTTTAATTTATGTATTAGTGAATAAATGTATCATTTATAATAACCTTAAATTTATTTTAAGAAGGAAGTAATAAAAGATTATATATCACATTAGTATATATTAAGACAATAAATAAATTATGGTGATAAAAAGTCATCCATAAAATTTGTAAATTAAATTAAAAATAAATTATGGTGCGTTTAAACAACCATTGAAATATAACAATAAATAAATTATGGTGTGTTTAAACAACCATAAAAATATAACAATAAATAAATTATGGTGCGTTTAAACAACCATTAAAATATAACAATAAATAAATTATGGTGTGTTTAAACAACCATAAAAATATAACAATAAATAAATTATGGTGCGTTTAAACAACCATATAAATATAGCAATAAATAAATTATGGTGCGTTTAAGCAACCATCAAAATATAATAATAAATAAATATGGTGCATTTAAACAACCATAAAAATATAACGATAAATAAATATCGATGCGGTAATCCGCGTACGAATAAATTATGGTGCTTAAAGCAACCATGTCATAAATAATAAAATACTGTAGAGACGATCGTGCTGATAACGTGTTATAATAATCATAATATGATAGATATATAACGTGAAGGTATTGTTATATAAGTATATTATAAAAGTAATATATATATATATATATATATATATATATGTGAATGATAAATAGCATAATTAATATTAGTGAAGTGTGAGAAAAAAAGCTTTTATAATAGACGTACTATTAGAGAGAAGTGTCATATATGTTGTAGTGTTGTATGTTTTACAGCGAGTAACACATCTATATATACTACAAATTTAGACAAATATTATTGTGAATCATAAATGACATGGGGTCCATTTATATTTCTTCACGTAAACTTACGACTTTTGTAACATTTTTAACATTTTAAAACTTAAAATTTGTCATTCCAGGACCTTTTTACAAAAAAGTTTTATTTATATATTTTTAGGATCATAGCTAGACTCATAGCCAATACCAAATACCATCTTTACCCACCTTTTGTCAAAATAAACAAATTTTAATGATAATCAAGGAAATTTAAAATTATGAAGTTATTTTTGTACTAAAAACTTTTTTCATAGTATTTTGGTATTTTTGAGAATTGTACATTTAAAAATAATCTAAAATAAAAATTTTCATTTGAGTTCCTTGTTTAGTGTTTGAGGTTTAGTTTTGAAGAGTATAGAGTTTAATGTTCAGGATTTATTTAGGTTTAATATTTAGCATATTTTCCTATTTTAGTGTATTTATAAAAACAGATTTTTATATAGATATGACTTCGTTAATTAGAATTAAAAATGGACTTTTGTGATTCCCTTTTTAAAGAGATAAAAAAATTATTACGGAACTTGAATACATGAAACCAGAACAAATGTCATTGTTTACAAGCTGAAGCTAAATACAATTCAACCCAATGAGTAAACATTGTTTCCAAAAGCTTGTTATGCTCAATTCCTGTGAACATCTTTTGATGGATTATGCAACTTATTCAAACACAAACAATTCAAATAGCTTTGTTCTCCCCTCCTTACGTGTAGTCCCCTTTATCAATCGCTCGAAGCCGATCTGGAATCATTACCTTTGGTTCTCTTTTAAGAATCAGACGCAGGTCCATCAAACTCGGCATAGCCTCTTCTTCGATCCGCAACTCATATAATTTCACATTAAGCAATTCAAGCGTCCTTAGCCTATCAAAACCTTCGGCTCCTATGCTCATCTCCGAGCAATCACAATATTTCATTTTCAGATGTTCAAGCATAGGCAATCTTTGGAAAGCAGGCATTGGATCTTCCTCGAAAAATGTTTCCCAAATTGTCAGAGACTCAAGACAGGGAAATATGACGTCCATATCTCGAACTGGTAACTTAATTGCATTTACCTTTAATTTCAGGACACGAAGTTTTGTCTGTTTATTGAAGGAAGCCAAGTCCACAGTACGGGTCGGCATGATGCGTAATCGTCGTGTGCTTGTGTATTTTTTGTGTATTTTTGTGTGTATTTGAGTATTAAATTAAATCAAAACATGTATTATTAATAAGCACCTATAATGAAAAGTGCTTAATTAAGCATTTTAAGCTCCCCTTTTTGTAGAGTTCTTATTAATAATACATGTTTTAATTTAATTTAATACTCAAATACACAAAAAATACACAAAAAATACACAAGCACTCTACATAAGCACCTTCGATAAACATGCTCTTATAAGCTGTAAAAATAAGGATTGGTATTATTATTCTATATAATTATGTTTGGGTATAGGTTTAGTCATTCGGTTACAAAATAGTATATATTATGTTTGGGTATATTATTATGTTTGTATATATACTGTATTTTGTACATGATATTAAATTAATGAGAATACAATTTTTCTACTCGTAGGTATATATTTCATTCATGCCTTTATGGTTGGTATTATCACCATCTGATTGATAGCATTAGTGCTATATCTGAGAGCAATTGAATTTGCATATTCACCGAGTGTGATTTTGCTAATGTTGGTTTCTAAAAAGAGAAATAATAATTCGGACAAAATAACATCATAAGCTTTTTTTAATACCATTAAAAAGTGTTTTGGACATAAATATTTTACATTTTAAATTAGCTTAAAACCTTTAAAATTATATCATAAACTTTCAAAACTAAACTCTACCTCCTTGAATATTATATTTATACCTTCAACAATAATGAACCCAAATAAAAAAAATTAAATTCTAAAGTGTTAAAACTTGATTTTTTTTATGGTATTTTTTAGTTCAAAAACCTTTTTAATGGTAAACAAACTAAATAAATAAATTTAGTTTAAATATTTAACAAACTAAATTAATAATTATTAATTTATAGCGTAAATAAATATCACTCTAAATAAATAAATTTTTGTAGTTCCAAAATTATTAATATATTTTTATAAAAAGGTAATATTTTTTACTAAAGTTGAAATGTTATAAAAGTGTGTCTTACGAGTTTCGTAAGTATATTTTTAAATATTTCAAACACAATTTAAATCCTACAAAAAATAGGGAGAATTACAAAACTATAACCAATTGAATTACATTTCACAAAATTACACCATTTCAAAAATACTTCACAAAACTACACCTAAACACTCAAAATTAAATCCAAATAAACTCTACCCACACAATCCTACCCCCTTAATACTATACCCTAAAAACTAATTAGCGAACCCAAATGAAAAGATTTTAATTTTAGTAATTTTTAAAAGGGTAAACCAAACTTTTAAAATTTTGAAAGAGTGTAAATATGTGAAAAAAATAAATTAGGTGTAGTTTTGTGAAGGAATGGTTGAAAGGGTGTAGTTTTGTGAATTCCTCAAAAAAATATTGTTTGGGGTTTCATAAACCCATAAAATTTGGTATAAAAGTTCATTTAACATTAGTAAATACTTATTTTATGTAAAACAAAGTTTTCATATAATACTTATAATTAAAACGTTATGAAAATTTGTGTCTTTACGTATTTGTAAAATTTAACGTGTACGTAATCTTAAGAAAACAAACAATTATAATAATCATATTTTACTAAGGTTTCATAGTTATATATTATATGCATAAAAGTACAATTATTAATTTGTTATATTATTGGAACCATATTTTTACATAGGAGTCTCTAAAATTATTATCTTATTAATTTATCGAAATTGATCATTTTTTACATTGGTCCGACTTGAGACCGACATATTTTATTATTTTATGGTTGTTATTAATTTATAGAGTATTAATTTATAGAGGTTCTACTGTATTTTTCAAAATAAACGATTAAATTATTTTTAACAAGACTGATTCCTTTGAATATCATGAAATTTTTTTTTTGGACAAAACAATCTTACAAGTTTTTTTTCTCTCAAATACCTTTAAAAAAATTTGGACTAAAATACCATATACACAAAAATTCAGTTTTAACTTTTTAAAACCTAAAGTTTGTAATTTGAGTTTGCTATATAGTGTTTAGGGTATAATATTGAGAAACCCTTCTAAAAAAAATTAAGTTGAAGCCAAATTTAGTTATGGGACTTTTAACTCATAGCCAATACCAAATACCATCTTTAAAAGAATTAGATGGACCCATAGCCAACACCAAATACCATCTTTGCCCACTTTTTGAGACGAACATGAGTATCCAAGATATAGAATTTAGTTTTGAGGGTTTATGTTTAATTTTTAAGGTTTTAAACTAATTTAAAGTTTATTGTAGTTTTGCCAAAAAAACAAATTTTAATGATAATCAAGGAAATAAAATTATGAAGTTATTTTTGTCCTAAAAACTTTTTTTCATGGTATTTTGGTGTTTTTGAGAATTGTACATTTAAAAATTATCTAAATTAATTTTTTTCATTTGAGTTAGATGATTAGTGTTTGAGGTTTAGTTTTGAAGAGAATAGAGTTTACTGTTTAGGATTTATTTAGGTTTAATATTTAGTATATTTTAGTGTATTTATAAAAATAGATTTTTTAAATGGATATGACTTCGTAAATTTATACTATTAATTAGAAATGACAAATTTTGAGAAACCCTTAAAATTTTGAGAAATTCACAAAACTACACCCTTTCAACCATCCTTTCACAAAACTACACCTAATTCAATATTTTCACATATTTACACCCTTTCAAAATTTTAAAAGCTTGATTTACCATTTAAAAAATTACCAAAATTAAAATATTTTCATTTGGGTTCGCTAATTAGTGTTTAGGGTATAGTATTAAGGGGTAGGATTGTATGTGTATGGTTTATTTGAATTTAATTTTGGGAGAATTATAAAACTACACCATTTGAATTACATTTCACAAAATTACACCATTTTCAAAATACTTCACAAAACTACACCTAAACACTCAAAAATTAAATTCAAATAAACCATACCCAAACAATCCTACCCCCTTAATACTATACCCTAAACACTAATTAGCGAACCCAAATGAAAAGATTTTAATTTTGGTAATTTTTAAAAGTGTAAATTAAGCTTTTAAAATTTTGAAAGGGTGTAAACTTGTGAAAATATTGAATTAGGTGTAGTATTGTGAAGGGAGGGTTGAAGGGGTGTAGTTTTGTGAATTTCTCTTTAATTTTTAGTGTTTATGTGTAGTTTTGTGAAGTATTTTGGAAAAGGTGTAGTTTTGTGAAATGTAATTCAAATGATGTAGTTTTGTGATTCTCCCTAAAATTTTCTTTTAATTACATGTAATACTATTGTATAAATTTTAATATAAGGTAATTTTAGATTAAAAAAATCATATTTATTAGGATTAAAGAAAAACGAAAATAAAAAAGATAAATATTAAAAACTATTCATAATTAATAGAATTAAAATTAAAAATAAAAAAGTACCAATGATGAAAAAATTAAAATATTATAAATATTTCAATTTTATAATAAACCATCGTACAATGTTAATAATATATTTAAAGTTTTAAAAAATATTAAATTATAGAAATTTTTAACTCTTTAAAAGTATTTTTTCTAGAATATTCGAACCAGCGATGTAAATAGAAAACCAAAACTATAAAAATCTTTAAAAAATTTCAAAATTTTAATACTTTTAGATACCTTTGCGAGACGTCATGCGTAATTTTGCGACGGGTCAAAATATATTATACATAATTTATGATATACTAAAAAAAATATTTTTAATATTAGAATACATATATATGATTAAAAAAGGGATAATCACAAAACTACACCATTTCCAAAATACTTCACAAAACTACACCTAAACACTCAAAATTAAATCCAAATAAATCCTACCCACACAATTCTACCCCCTTAATACTATACCCTAAACACTAATTAGCGAACCCAAATCAAAATATTTTAATTTTGGTAATTTTTAAAAGGGTAAATCAAGCTTTTAAAATTTTGAAAGATGTAAATATGTGAAAAAATTAAATTAGGTGTATTGTTGTGTAGGAGGGTTGAAAGAACGTAGTTTTGTGAATTCCTTATTAAGCATTTATTATTCAACATTCATCGATTAAAAAATCATTTCAAATTATATCAAATTAATATTTTATAAATATTACGGGTAAGAATCTACTTAGAATTAAAAATGGACTTTTGTAATTCCCCTTTTAAGAGATAAAAAATTATTACGAAACTTGAATACATGAAACCAGAAAAAATGTCATTGTTTACAAGTTGAAGCTGAATACAATCCAACCCAATGAGTAAACATTGTTTCCAAAAGCTTGTTATGCTCAATTCCTGTGAACATCTTTTGATGGATTATGCAACTTATTCAAACACAAACAATTTAAATAGCTTTGTTCTCCCCTCCTTGCGTGTAGTCAGTCCCCTTTATCAATCGCTCGAAGCCGATCTGGAATCATTACCTTTGATTCTCCAATAAGATTCAGACGCAGGTCCATCAAACTCGGCATAGCCTCTTCTTCGATCCGCAACTCATATAATTTCACATTAAGCAATTCAAGCTTCCTTAGCCTATCAAAACCTTCGGCTTCTATGCTCATCTCCGAGCAATTACAATAGTTCATTTCCAGAACTTCAAGCATAGGCAATCTTTGGAAAACAGGCATTGGATCTTCCTCGAAAACTATTCCCGTAAATGTCAGAGACTCAAGACAGGGAAAGATGACGTCCATATCTCGAACTGGTAACTTAATTGCCTTTACATTTAATTTCAGGACACAAAGTTTTGTCTGTTTATTGAAGGAAGCCAAGTCCACAGTACGGGCCGGCATGACTGCGTAATCGTCGTTTATTTCCAAGTCTCGAAGATTAATGAATACCTCTCTTTTAAGTTTGGCCCAGCTGTAGGAAGAGATATACCTCAAGGTTTGAAGTTTAATTGCATTTCCTATCAGTAATTCTCCGTTAAAGGCTCCCATGAGATGTCTTAGTGATGTGAGCTTGCTTAGATCGGTCCTTCCTTTGACTTGGGTGTATGATAAATGTAGAGTCTGGAGACAATGTAAGTTGGATATTAATGAAGTTGACATGTCTTGCAAATCTGCAACCTTGAGGTACCTTAAGTTGCTTAATTCCCCCATCTCATTCAAGTATAGTGTTGTTCCCAAAAATTGAAACATATTCCATTCGAGATAAAGTACTCGGAGTAGCTTCAGTTTCAAAGAAATAGTTTTAACGAAACCCTTTATCGTTCCTTCTTCGTGCCGAAATATGAAGATGGATCGCATCCGGTTATCAATAGGTCTATCGCGAAAATGATCGCTCATAAGATGGTGAATCGCTTCCCTTCTGCAAGTAGTAGAAGGATGATTCTCATTGTAAACATGTACAAAGTTCAGCTCTTTTGCTTTCTTGATCGCCATGTCTCTTAGAAGATCATGAATTCTACAAGACTCCACTTTTCCTCTATTTATATATCCAGCTTGTACTAAACTTCTGTCTATCAGCTCTTCGATACGATCTCGAGCCACGTCTTCCATGAGCATCTCTTCATCCTCTTGTATAAATCCTTCTGCTACAAGTAAGTGTATCAACTCCTCTATGTCGATCTCATAGTCCTCAGGGAAGATACTAAGGTAAAGAAAGCAAAGTTTCAACTCATATTGCATGTCCTTGAAACTTAAATCAAACACAGTGGAGATGTGAATGGAGTCATCCTTTAGGCGTCGCCAAAAACTAGCATAAACATCATTCCATTGGTTTGGTCTTTTCCTAGACATGAGCCCAGCAAGTACGACTACAGCAAGGGGTAAACCATTGCATTTTTTAACCATCTCTCTTCCGATTCTCTCCAATTCTTGATCGACTTTTACGATATCCCTAAATGCTTTTTGCTCAAATAACTTCCAACTTTCTTCAAATGTCAAGAACCTTAACTTATGGGCATAAACCTTAAGGTCTATGCCTTCAGCTACAGCTTGGATACGCGTTGTGATGATGACTCTGCTTCCTTCATGATTTCCTGGTAAAGCTCTCTTCAAACTCTCCCACGCTTCTCTCTCCCAAATATCATCTATAACTATGAAATATTTTTTCCCTTCTAAAAGAGCACGAATGTAAGCTTCCAACTCCTCCTCTGCAAAATTCTTGATCTTCTCCATCTCTTCCTGCGAAACCACCTTCAAAGATCTAATGATTCTCACAAGTATATCTCTTGTGTTATACTCTTGGGAAACATATGTCCATGCGCGGTATTCGAATCTTTCCTTCACATCCTCCGAGTTGTAAAGCTTTCTCGCAAGAGCAGTCTTTCCGAGACCTCCCATGCCGAATATGGAGATAATATGTCTCTTGTTCTCTCTAACGTCAAGAATCTTTTCCAAAAGAATCTTTGCATCATCTTCGAAGCCGATTACTATCTCTTCTGTATCAATAGATTGCGCACGCCGGAGTTGTCTCACCTTCAAACGTGAAGCGCTCTCTCCCGCTCGAGGCTCACTTAAATTTCGTATACCATAAGTATCCCGCTTGCGAGTAACATCATCTATTTTATTCTTAAGGATTTTAATATTATCAACTATGTTGTACGCATCTTTCTTCTTGCCTATTATGTTGGCCAATCTCTTTATGCCTAGCCTTTGTGATCTTTTATGGGCTTTAAGCTTATAAGTGTCCAAAACATCTTCGACGTCGTAAGCTATGTCTATAACAAGTTGTTTCCACCTTTTTAAACTCTCATCTTCTCTTTCTTGGTCTTCTGCATCTTTGAGATAACCTTGGATGCACGTTAGCTCTGTTTTCAACAACTCTAGATCGTCTTTGACTCCCCTCAGCATATGTGCCTCTTCAATGAGATAGTTTCCTATCGTTCCCACCACAAAACCTGTGATCGCATCCACCATCTTCACAGAACCGATTCAGCTTGAAAAATATCAAAAAATATGAAGAAAGACTTAAGATATGCTTTTTTGTTGTTGTAAACCTTCTAAATGCTATGCCTTTGAGATTTTGTCGTATTTGATCAATTATTTTGCTTCTTAATATGTTTTGGCAGTATGCTATGGTTGTAGACTTGTCGTTGTTTAGTGTTTTTTTTTAAATATGATATGATGTCATTTGTCATAATCAACAACTATTGATAATTAAAAAAGATTGTTTAATTTTTGTGGAAGTTTCAACTTTTCAAAATATTCTATTGGTATTGAAACGCGCAAAAACCCATAAAAACCGGTCATTAACTTTTGTTTATGGTACAATATTAAATGGGTAGAATTGTGTGGGTAGAGTTTATTTGAATATAATTTTGAGTGTTTAAGTGTAGTTTTGTGAAATAATTTTAAAATAATGTAGTTTTGTGAAATGTAATTCAAAAAGTGTAGTTTTGTAAATCTCCCAAATTTTAAACGGGGAATTACAAAACTACATTATTTGAATTGCATTTTATAATTAACTACACCGTTTCAAAGTTATTTTTCAAACATACACCTAAATACTGAAAATTAAATTCAAATAAACTCTATCTACACGATCCTACCCCTTAAATAGTAATTAGCTAATGTAAATATTGAAAATATTGAAAAATATTGAATTAAGTAGAGTTTTGTGAAGGAATAGGGGAAATAAAGTAGTTTTGTGAATTCCTCAATTTTAAATGGTTAAATTAACTTCTAAAATTTTATCAAAATTAAAAGTTCATTTAGGTTTACTAAAAAGTGTTAAAGGGAGTAAGATTTTAGTTTATTTAAATTAAAATTTCGTGTTTAGATGTATTTTTGTGAATTAACTTTGAAATGGTGTAGGTTTGTAAAATGCAATTTAAAAAGTGTATTTTTGTTATTTCCCCATGTTTTTACACATTTCAAAATTTTAAATGTTTAAATTACATTCTAAAAATTTATCAAAATTAAAAATTTCATGTAGGTTTACTAATTAGTGTTTACAGTTTAGTGTTAAAGGGGATAAAATTTTATGGTTAGGGATTTACTTGGATTTAATTTTGGGGGAATTACAAAACTTTCGCAAAACTACACCATTTAAATTGTATTTCACAAAACTACACTCTTTCAAAGACACTTTACAAAACTACACCTAAAACTAAACATTAAATTCAAAAAACTATATCCACAAAACTCTAACCCTTAATCACTAAAACCCTAGACACTAATTATTAAATCCAAATGAACGTTTTAATTTTGATAAATTTTAAAGGTTAAATTGATCTCTTAAAATTTGAAAATGTATAGATATGTAAAGAATTTGAATTAGGTGTAGTTTTGTAAAAAAAGGTGTGAAATGATGTAGTTTTGTGAATTAACTTTGAAAAGGTGTAGGTTTATGAAATGCAATTTAAAAATTTACTTTTGTAATTTCTCATGTTTTTTTCTTTCCTTTTTTATTAGTTTTTCTTCCTCGTGATATTTTTCGTTGTTTAATTATATCTTCATGTTTATTCTTTTGTTATATAAACTAGGATAAAACCCGCGCGTTACGCGGGATAAAACCCGCGCGTTACGCGGGATATATTTCAATATTTTATAGTAATTTCAAAAAACATTTATATTTTGTTTATGACGGTTTGTGGTTTATCTTGTAAAATATTTTATTATTGTAATAGGTATTTGTTTTAATATTAGATATAAACAATCCATTTTATTTTACCAAATTAATGAACATAAAATTGTTTATACGTAACTTTTGAATGAATATTTTAGTTTAATAAAAAACTATTAGGATATTAATATGTGATGAAATCTAATTTTACAAACTTTTTTAATATACATAGAAGTAAAGATTGTTGTGTATATTATTTAGAGAAATTCATAAAACTACACCCTTTCAACCCTTACTTCACAAAACTACTCCTAATTTAATGTTTTCACATATTTACACCCTTTCAAAATTTTAAAAGCTTGATTTACTCTTTTAAAAATTACCAAAATTAAAATTTTTTCATTTGGGTTCGCTAATTAGTGTTTAGGGTATAGTATTAAGGGGGTAGGATTGTGTGGGTATGGTTAATTTGAATTTAATTTTGAATGTTTAGGTGTAGTTTTGTGAAGTATTTTGGAAATGGTGTAGTTTTGTGAAATGTAATTCAAATGGTGTAGTTTTATAATTCTCCCTATTATTTATTTACTATTAATCATTTATTTTTGTCCACAATACCTTTATTTATGTTGTACGTGGAACATGTGTTTTTGTTTATTTTGTATGCCGGTTATGTTTTCGGTTGATATTTTAAGTGATTATTAATATTTGGTTTAAGAAGATTATTGATAACAATCTACGTATTTATATGTGTAGTCATGGAGTATTTGAATTTTACATTTATAATGTTTAAACTTTATTTATCTATATATATATATGTAAGTTTAAATTTTGTATATATTTTTTATTGCATATATATAATGTAAATGTTTCATTTTATTATTAAATGGTTTTATGTATTTAATAGTTTTTATTTTTATTAATAAATGAATTTTATCAAATTTTTGATTTTATTTTTGTATTTAATATTGTTGATGATGTGTCACTCATATGGAGAGAGTTCTTCTTCTTTTATATTATAGATTATTGTACATCAACTATTGTTATATTTGTAATGACTTTTAAAACATGGGAGAATCACAAAACTACACCTTTTGAATTACATTTCACAAAACTACACCATTTTCAAAATTACTTCACAAAACTACACCTAAACACTCAAAATTAAATCCAAATAAATCTTACTCATACAATCCTACTCCCTTAATACTAGAGAAATTCACAAAACTACACCATTTCAACCTCTCTTCACAAAACTACACCTAATTCAATATTTTCACAAATTTACACCTTTTCAAAATTTTAAAAGCTTGATTTACCCTTTTAAAAATTATCAAAATAAAATCTTTTCATTTGGGTTCGCTAATTAGTGTTTAGGGTATAGTATTAAGGGGTTAGGATTATGTGGGTAGAATTTATTTGGATTTAATTTTGAGTGTTTAGGTGTAGTTTTGTGAAGTAATTTTGAAATGGTGTAGTTTTGTGAAATGTAATTCAAATGGTGTAGTTTTGTAATTCACCCTTAATATTATACCCTAAACACTAATTAGCGAACCCAAATGAAAAGATTTTAATTTTGGTAATTTTTTAAATGGTAAATCAAGCTTTTAAAATTTTGAAATGGTGTAAATTTGTGAAAATATTGAATTAGGTGTAATTTTGTGAAGGAGGGGTTGAAAGGGTGTAGTTTTGTGAATTCCTCTAATTTTTTTATTTAATAAATTAGAGTTAGTTTTAAAGTGTAGTTTTTGTCCTGAAATAATCTATTCGAAATCATATCACTATTGATATGATTGAGTAACTACAACTATTATCTCGAGACTTTCATATCATGAATAATACAAACGAAATTTGAATTTGAAAACTATAAAATTTCATCTGTTTCTTCACAAAACTCTACTCAAATTAATATTTTTCTATATTTACATCATTTCAAAATTTTAAATGATGATTTACCCTTTAAAAAATTACCAAAATCAAAATATTTTTATTTTGGTTCACTAATTAGTGTTTATGGTATAATATTAATATTAAATGGGTGATATTATGTGGTTAGGATTTATTTGGATTTAATTTTGATTGCTTAAGTGTAATTTTGAAAATTGACTTTAAAATGGTGTAGTTTTGAAAAATGCAATTCAAATTTTGTAATGTTGTAATTCTCCCTTTATATTTCTATATAACGCTCTATTTTCAATTTTATAATTCAATTTTATTCAGTTTTTTGTATCGATTCAGATTCCATAAATAATTAAAAATAATCAAAGTACATATTTTATCAAAAATCCGGATTTGTTTCAATAATAAAATAATATTCTTTTAACAAAAAATATTTATAAAAGTATTCAAAATAGGGTCCGGATATCCTTCAACATTCAACGGATATTCGCTGACCGAATATTCGGGGTAACGAATATGAATTCGGGTAATTTTTTATGGATCTGTGCAGATGCAGATCCGGATATCCTAAAAAAACAGATATTAGGATCTGGTTTACCCATAATATATGTGATATATATTTATAAGGTTGTGACAATGTTTAACCATTATTCCTATTTAATATTGTAATTTATTATTCTATTTCTTTCATAATAAATATCATTTTCAAGAGTTTTTTATTCCATCTATTTATTGTTTTTATTTTTTGCTGGAAAAATTTAATATTTTTTGATTTTTTTAACCAATTAAATTTTATTTTATTTTTATATTGGTTGTACTCAATATTGTTTTATAAAAAATTTAAATTTTTATTGTAATTTATGAAACATTGTTATTGGGTTTGCACATATCTCTTATTATTGGGCCTTAAAAGCCTTTTTACGTTTTAAATATTTTTGTCAATGTTTTTGTTATGTTGTCTATTCGATCGGTTGTTATTGATTATTCATTCCACGTCATTATTAGTTGAAATTCATTTTGGTGTTGACACGTAAGTTTTTTAACCAAAATCACTTGACAAATAATGTCCGAACTATATTATATATTTTTTGTGTTTTAACCCAAAAAAAATATTATATACCGTATATATTTCCTATCAATTTTCATAGTTATATAAGTGTTTCTTATTTAAATCACATAAAACATAAATATTTATATATATATGTATAATATTCGTTAAGGAGAATTACAAAACTGCACCATTTGAATTACATTTCACAAAACTACACTATTTCAAAAATACTTCACAAAACTACACATAAACACTCAAAATTAAATCTAAATAAACCTTACCCAAATAATCTTATCCCTTAATATTATACCCTAAACACTAATTAGCGAACCCAAATGAAAAAAAAATTAATTTTTATAATTTTTAAAAGGTTAAATCAAATTTTTAAAATTTTGAAAGGGTGTAAATATGTGAAAAAATTAAATTAGGTATAGTTTTGTGAAAGAGGGTTGAAATGGTGTAGTTTTGTAAATTCGTCTATTCATTACGTGGTTCAACAAGTCGTTGACCCAATAACCTCGAAGACAATCCAGCTAGTGCTTCGGCTCGAATTTTAAAACATTGTTTGTAGCCGTTTTCTCTTAAATATGATATCTTGTCATTTGTCATAATTAACAACTATCGATAATTACAAAGATTGTTTAATATTTGTTGACGTTTCAACTTTTCCAAATATTCGGTTGGTACTGTTTTTTTTTTTGTGTGGAAGACTTGACTTTATGAATGTTTATCTTTGAGCTTTGATGAGATTTTTGCCGCCTCCTAAGATTTAGTAGGCATTGGGTACTTACTATGCTCGCAGGTTAACTTTTAAGATATTCCGGACGCATCATTATTTATAAGTATAGAAAAACTTCAAACAAATAAAATGACGAGAAAGAAAGAACTTCCAAAATCTCAGCATAACTCAGCAACACAAGCAAAGGGACTAGGCATTAAGCAATTATTTGAAAACCAAAAGGGTAGAAAACTTGGAAAAGGGATTGAACAAATCCTTGAAGAGAAAAATGGCAAAGCCAATAAAGCCGGTTAACACAATGAACTTACTTCTCCATTACCTTAATACCTCTCACCAAACCCGAAGAACATAGCGCCGGTTCCGTTGTTGTGATCTACGGCATACTCTGCTCGTACCAGACCCAGTTTCACACCCATACCGTACGATGAACCTTGTCCCATTCTCCGTACACCGCTGTTGGGTTTCCTTTAACATCCTTGGAGCTTCCTAAATCGTTTCCGTGCTCGGCAAAGGCGTAAACATGCGTGTTTTTCACAGGTATTCTTATCTCGGCACCAAGCTGCAACCAATGAAACAAATCGGTCAACAAGATTATTTATTCGGACTTGGGAAAAACAATATGTTCTTTTTGTTTGTTGTTTACCTCGAGAATGTTTCTAGCTGCACCGAGCTCGCCCATGTTGTAGCCACGGACAGAGTAAGGACCACCAAGGACAAATGCATCATAGCTTGGAAGGTCGCCAACGCAGCCACCGTAATGACCATGGAGGACTAGAACCGGTGGCGGTGGCTTACCGGCGCCTTCTTCTACTTGCTGCAGCTGAATGAATCTTGTCGGGGTAAGTTGGTGACGGTTGAAGAACGGGAATTTGCTTCCAATACCTAGCCCTTGATCCACCTGTGGTAAAATGCAAATACAGAGTGTAAAGCTTAGAGTATAGACATGATTATAATTTTATTTACATGTTATCATTAGGTAAGCAAACCTGGAAGACATTCCTCTCTCCAACAACAAGCACCATTAACGAACTTGGTATTGTCACGGGTGATGTTGGCTTGTAGAAAGGCCATTCTATCAATACCTGTACCACTCGAGTTGTTGGAGGTCCATCGACGATTCCACCGCTAGGTAGTAGTCTCTCGACCATATGCAGCAATGTGACTGCTTTCATCTCGGGTCGTTATCTCTTCCATCACAAGCCCATATGTAAACTTACTCGACGGGTGAAGTTCTGCATGACAATTATATGTTTAATTTAAGAGTTGGTACGACAATAAAAGGTGACTATAGCGCTGAGTATTGGCAAGCTTACCTCGGTTATATTAGCTTTAAGACCAGCTCGATCAACCCAAATTGGTGGCACTTCCTCAACACCGGGTCCTCCGGTGAATACCGGACTAAGTTTACGGCTGTTGAAGCGACTTGTTTTGAATGTACGGTTACGTGGATTGTAAACACCATCCAGATATGGATGTAAATACTCAAGCTTGAACGAGAGATCATCCTACATACGAAGCGGATGGATGGACTTAAAAACTCGTTGATTGTTGAGTTGAGCGAGCCGGCGATAAATCAAATATATAGGCTGAACAAATGTACCCGAGGATTCAAGAAGTTGCTAGTGGTTACTTGAACCCATGAGAGACCTATTAAGACCCCGCAGGTTTCGATGTTCAAAAGTAACAGAACCACCTGGCTGGAACGAAGCCCGAAAGCATATAACAACAAGAGAGCAAAATCAATTGAAATTCCAAAATTATAAAATATGTATATATTCCGGTAAAGAAGGATTCATACAAGTGTCGGAGCTCCTCCACGGCGGGAACAATACTCCATTCAAGATCGACTTCGGCGGACTTCGTTCTAGCTCTTTCGTTTAATCTCAACGATGATGCCGCCTTCGTTTTTCTCATCTGGGCGTGGATTAACTTCAATGTTAGAGAACAGCCCCAATGAGTTTATGTTCCTCAGAGCTTGTTTCCCAGCTTCTATGTTGAAAACATACCCTTGTCGAAGCTGTCAACAAAATACTCACTTTAACCAAAACTTACGGTGATTAGAGAGATAAACGATAAAATATTTCTTAATTTTCAAATCAAATCCAGAAAAAGATATGAACTTTCATTTGAGCCAAATTATTCTTTAATTTTCAAATTGAAGCCAAAAAATATCCTTTGATGGACATGCTCTAATTAGGGTTTATGATATAGGGTTAAATGTTTAGGGTTTTAGGGTTTAGAGTTAAAGTGTATAAAGTTTATGATATATTCATATATAGATGATAAATGTAATTTTTTTAGATAATATACGTCTATTTTACAGATAATATACGTCTATTGAAGATAATATACGTATATTTTCAATTGGATAATGAACATTTGTTGACTCAATAAATAGTTTTCAATAAATGAGTATTTTTATTATACAGAGATAAATGGTAAAACTGAGAATAACAAAAAACCCTTGTCATTTTGGCAAATTTATACTTGTTTTGTTATTTTCGCAAATTAACCCCTCACTTTACAATATTCACCTAATTCACCTTTATAAAAATAGATTTTTAAAATGGATATGACTTCGTAGATTAAAATTAAAAATGGACTTCTTTAACAAAAAAAATAAAATTAAAAATGGACTTTTTGTAATTCCCCTTTTAAAGCGGGTCAAAAGCTATTATACCCCTGAAACAAAAATTATAATCTTGCATACCCTTATTGAGTCTTCATACCCTTTGACTTTCGTTGACCAAAAACATAAAACACTAAATATTTTCAAATCTAAACCCTAAACTAATCACAAGTGTCTTGGATTTGGAATTGTGAACCCAAATGGAAACCCTAAACTACTAAACCTTTAAATTCAACAAAAAAAATATTTTAAAATCGTTTTTATATCATATTTTGACGATTTTGTTAAAAATATTTTATTTTTATTTTTTTTGTTTTAAAATATTTTTATCAAATTCTTAAAATTAAATAAAAAATAATCACGTTTTCAGTTTATAAAATTGATTTATTTTGAAATTTATAAAAATCAAAACAAAAATCAGAATTATCAAAGGGTATAATAACTCTTGACTTTTAGTCAAAGGGTATTATAGCATTTGATTCTTTTAAAGCGATGACAAAGATGTTATAAAAAAAAAAAAAAAAAGCGATGACAAAATTATTACTGAACTTGAATACATGAAACCAGAAAAAATGTCATTGTTTACAAGCTGAAGATGAATACAATCCATTAATCCAACCCAAAGAGTAAACATTGTTTCCAAAACATCTTTTGATGGATTATGCAACTTATTCAAACACAAACAATTTAAATAGCTTTGTTCTTCCCTCCTTGCGTGTAGTCCCCTTTATCAATCGCTCGAAGCCGATCCGGAATCATTACCTTTGGTTCTCCATCAAGCATCGGACACGAGTCCATCAAACTCGGCATAGCCTCTTCTTCGATCCGCAACTCATCAATTTCTACCGTAATCAATAGAAGCTCCCTTAGCCTATCAAAACCTTCGGCTCCTATGCTCATCACCGAGCAAATACAATATTTCATTTTCAGATTTTCAAGCATAGGCAATCTTTGGAAAGTAGGCATTGGATCTTCCTCGAAAACTGTTCCCGTAAATGTCAGAGACTCAAGACAGGGAAAGATGACGTACATATCTCGAACTGGTAACTTAATTGCATATACCTTTAATTTCAGGACACGAAGTTTTGTCTGTTTATTGAAGGAAGCCAAGTCCACAGTACGGTCCGGCATGACTGCGTTATTGTCATTTATTTCCAAGGCTCGAAGATTAATAAATACCTCTCTTTTAAGAGTGGTCCAGCTGTAGGAAGAGATATACCTCAAGGTTTGAAGTTTAATTGTGTCTCCTATCGTAATTCTCCGTTAAAGCTTCCCATGAGATGTCTTAGTGATGTGAGCTTGCGTAGATCAATCCTTTCTTTGGGGTAGGCGGATGATAAATGTAGAGTCTGAAGACAATGTAAGTTGGATCTTAATGAAGTTGACATGTTTTGCATATTTGCAACCTTGAGGTACCTTAAGTTGCTTAACTCCCCCATCTCATTCCATAATAGTGTTGTTCCCGGATATTCAAACATATTCCCTTCGAGATAAAGTACTCGGAGTAGCTTCAGTTTCAAAGAAATAGTATTAACGAAACCCTTTATCGTTTCACGTTTGTGCCGAAATGTGAAGATGGATCGCATCCGGTTATCAATAGGTCTGTGGCGAAAATGATCGCTCATAAGATGGTGAATCGCTTCCCTTCTGCAAGTAGTAGAAGGATGATTCTCATTGTAAACATGTACAAAGTTCAGCTCTTTTGCTTTATTGATCGCCATGTCTCTTAGAAGATCATGAATTCTACAAGACTTCACTTTTCCTCTCTTTATTTTTCCAGCTTGTACTAAACTTCTGTCTATCAGCTCTTCGATATGATATCGAGCCACGTCTTCCATGAGCATCTCTTCATCCTCTTGTATAAATCCTTCTGCTACAAGTAAGCGTATCAACTCCTCTATGTCGATCTCATAGTCCTCAGGGAAGATACTAAGGTAAAGAAAGCAAAGTTTCAACTCATATTGCATGTCCTTGAAACTTAAATCAAACACAGTGGAGATGTGAATGGAGTCATCCTTTAGGCGTCGCCAAAAGCTGACACAAACATCATTCCATTGGTTTGGTCTTTTCCTAGACATGAGCCCAACAAGTACGACTACAGCAAGGGGTAAACCATTGCATTTTTTAACCATCTCTCTTCGGATTCTCTCCAATTCTTGATCGACTTTTTCGATATCCTTAAATGCTTTTTGCTCAAATAACTTCCAACTTTCTTCAAATGTCAAAAACCTTAACTTATGGGCATAAACCCTAAGGTCTATGCCTTCAGCTACAGCTTGGATACGCGTTGTGATGATGACTCTGCTTCCTTCATGATTTCCCGGTAAAGCTCTCTTCAAACTCTCCCACGCTTCTCTCTCCCAAATATCATCTATAACTATGAAATATTTTTTCCCTTCTAAAAGAGCACGAATGTAAGCTTCCAACTCCTCCTCTGCAAAATTCTTGATCTTCTCCATCTCTTCCTGCGAAACCACCTTCAAAGATCTAATGATTCTCACAAGTATATCTCTTGTGTTATACTCTTGGGAAACATATGTCCATGCGCGGTATTCGAATCTTTCCTTCACATCCTCCGAGTTGTAAAGCTTTCTCGCAAGAGCAGTCTTTCCGAGACCTCCCATGCCGAATATGGAGATAATATGTCTCTTGTTCTCTCTAACGTCAAGAATCTTTTCCAAAAGAATCTTTGCATCATCTTCGAAGCCGATTACTATCTCTTCTGTATCAATAGATTGCGCACGCCGGAGTTGTCTCACCTTCAAACGTGAAGCGCTCTCTCCCGCTCGAGGCTCACTTAAATTTCGTATACCATAAGTATCCCGCTTGCGAGTAACATCATCTATTTTATTCTTAAGGATTTTAATATTATCAACTATGTTGTACGCATCTTTCTTCTTGCCTATTATGTTGGCCAATCTCTTTATGCCTAGCCTTTGTGATCTTTTATGGGCTTTAAGCTTATAAGTGTCCAAAACATCTTCGACGTCGTAAGCTATGTCTATAACAAGTTGTTTCCACCTTTTTAAACTCTCATCTTCTCTTTCTTGGTCTTCTGCATCTTTGAGATAACCTTGGATGCACGTTAGCTCCGTTTTCAACAACTCTAGATCGTCTTTGACTCCTCTCAGCATATGTGCCTCTTCAATGAGATAGTTTCCTATCGTTCCCACCACAAAACCTGCGATCGCATCGACCATCTTCACAGAATCGATTAAGCTTGAAAAAATTTCACAATATGAAGAATATTTGAGATATGCTTTGTTTGGTTGAAAACCTTCTAAATATTGGATGCCTTTCAGATTTTGTGGATGTCAGTTTACGATATTTGATCAATTATTTGGCTTCTTGATATTATTTGGCAGTATGCTATAATGGTAGCTGTTCTCTCTTAACTTTGATATAGACATGACATGCTGTCATTTGTCAACGTCAACAATTGATAATTTTTAAAATTTGTTTAATCTTTGTGGAAGTTTAAAGTTTTCCAAATATTGATATTGAATTTTCTTTGTGGAAGACTTGACTTTATGAATGTTTATTTTTGATATTTGATGAGATTTTTGCCCGCCTCCTAAGATTGAGTAGGTAATGTTTTATAGAAAAACTTCAAACAAATAAAATTACGAGAAAGAAAGACTTTCCAAAATCTCAGCATAACTCAGCAACACAAGCAAAGGGACTAGGCATTAAGCAATTATTTGAAAACCAAAAGGGTAGAAAACTTGGAAAAGGGATTGAACAAATCCTTGAAGAGAAAAATGGCAAAGCCAATAAAGCCGGTTAACACAATGAACTTACTTCTCCATTACCTTAATACCTCTCACCAAACCCGAAGAACGGAGCGCCGTTCCGTTGTTGTGATCTACGGCATACTCGCTCGTACCGGACCCGTTTCACACCCATACCGTACGATGAACCTTGTCCCATTCTCCGTACACCGCTGTTGGGTTTCCTTTAACATCCTTGGAGCTTCCTAAATCGTTTCCGTGCTCAGCAAATGCGTAAACATGCGTGTTTTTCACAGGTATTCTTATCTCGAAGACCGAGCCGGAAACAATTAAACAAAATCGACAACAAGATTATTTATTCGGACTTGGAAGAAAGAGTGTTTGCTTTTGATCGTTAGTTGTTTACCTCGAGAATGTTTCTAGCTGCACCGAGCTCACCCATGTTGTAGCCACGGACAGAGTAAGGACCACCAAGGACAAATGCATCATAGCTTGGAAGGTCGCCAACGCAGCCACCGTAATGACCATGGAGGACAAGAACTGGTGGCGGTGGCTTACCGGCGCCTTCTTCTACTTGCTGCAGCTGAATGAATCTTGTCAGGGTAAGTTGGTGACGGTTGAAGAACGGGAATTTGCTCCCAATACCTAGCCCTTGATCCACCTGTGGTAAATGCAAATACAGAGTGTAAAGCTTATAGAGTATAGACATGATTATAATTTTTATTTACATGTTATCATTGGGTAAACAAACCTGGAAGACATTCCTCTCTCCAACAACAAGCACCATTAACGAACTTGGTATTGTCACGGGTGATGTTGGCTTGTAGAAAGGCCATTCTATCAATACCTGTACCACTCAGAGTTGTTGAAGATTGCTTGCATAGAGTCTTTCGAATACAGAGCGGCAAGCAAAAGCCGTGGCACTTGTGGTGCTGAAAACAAAGCTTGGAAGATTATACTCTTTGACTTGCAGCTTCAACAAAGCACACGAACTCGTCGTAGATGACACAAGCGATTTCGTTACTATGTTGCAACAACAACTGGCTCATACGGTCCTTGAAGCTTACCCGACACTCTTTGTTAAGCTTATGCTGAAGCCGTATGGGACCGAGGCTCTTGAAATCGATGCATGTAAGGTTTCGGGATGGTGACAAACTGAAAATCGGTGAAGTCATGTGAAGGTGTGAAGTAATTGAACTTGGTTTGAGCAACAGTGATTGAGAAACCCTTCAAGTAAAGTGCTTTCCCGAGTTGCATCATTGGAGATATGTGTCCTTGTGCTGGAACTGGAACCAACACAATCCTCCTCGTCGACTTCTCCTCCATTGTTTCACATAAAACTTGATTCAATCAGAGATCAAAGAGTAATTATTGGAGAAGGAAGAGGAGTAAGTAGATACGTGAGAGAAAGAAAAAACAAAATGTTAAGTTGGAAAGAAGAAGTAGAAGAAGTCATGTGCCCCACGCTAACTTTATGTTTAGATTACAATAAGTTACATAGGACCAAAACTTTGTTGTCAGAGCTAAGGCGTTGTTTCAGGATCTGAAGATAAGGTTGAGATTATAATTAAGCAGAAGTGTACTTGTACTTATGGATGCAAAATTACCACCAACTTTTCTTGCATTTCATGATCTGCAAAACAGCAAAAGTATTAAAAAGTGGTTTTACCGCAAATCCAAGGTTAGTTTATAAAGTTAGGTACCTTCCATGTCAATCAAGAACTTCTTGGCATTGAGTTAATTAAAAGTAAATCTCTAAATAAAAGGAAGACTTCTAGTGATCAGCATTCAACATAAAGAAGAAAGTGAAGCTAATTACAAGTAAATCCAAAGTGTTTATGTTTGTTATGCCTCACATAAGTTCTGGTGGTTTAGGCCACATTGGTTAGGTTCTGTTTTGAGATTTAAATAATACATAAAAATGTTTAGGAAGGTTTTACTTGTACCCTCCATGTATAATTGCATTTTCTTTTTAAAAGTGGCAAAAATGCATAGTTCTTCAGAAGCTTTACATTGTGTTAGAGTAGAGAACACTTACAATGATCACTAATGATAAAAGATGTTCAACATTTTTACTTTGTCTTCAAGTACTTCACAAACTCATCCAATGCACTATATGAAGAGCCTCCACTTCTCACAGAGGATTTGATCTTCTCTTTTAAAACAAGTGCTCTCTCCCTCATGCCTTCACATTCTTGACTCACAAGCAACCTAATCACAACACTCTCTACCCCTCCTCTTAACACTTCACCTTCTATCTGAATCCCAATTCTCCACACACTTTCGATATACTTTGCGTTTAGCTTCTGTTCGCCGGTAAAAGGCCTGCAGATAATTGGGACTCCTTCCACAATGCTCTCGAGCGTCGAGTTCCATCCACAATGGCTCCGAAACCTCCCACCGTAGGGTGTGCAAGTAGTTCTATCTGCGGCGCCCATTTCACAATGCATCCTTTCTCTAAGACCATCTTACCGACTTCCTTTGGCAACGACTTAATACCGTTAGAGCCTTTGCGAATGACCCATAAGAAGGGTTGGTTGCTATTACACAACCCATAAGCCATCTCCAAAACTTCATTGGTTTCAATCTTAGCTTTGATTCCCAAGCTTATGTATAGTACTGACCTCGGTTTTTGCTTGTTTAGCCACTCAATGCAACTCTTGTCCTCTTCTAGTAAACTAGACGGCGTTGAAGCTATAACGTGAAGAGGGCCTAATGGGTACACTGGAATACTAAATTCTTGATGCAGCCATGACAGAGAAGAGCTCTCTAGACAGCGTATCGTGTTGATGATAATGCCGGAAGCTGTTCTTTTGTTAAATACTTCCCTACAAATCTCCAAAAACAGCTCCATTGGCCCCATACCAAAAGTTGGTAGGTCTTTGTATCTTAATGGATGTAAAATTTCCACCACCTTGTCTTGCACTTCAGGATCTAAAAACATTCGAAAATAATCCTCTTTTGAGTAAAAGGATAGTTTGTGGAACGGTTAATAAGCTAGTTTAGTATACCTTCCATGTCGATCAAGAACTTCCCGCATTGAGTTTGCTTAAAACAGAGCAACAAACATGGTTTATAGCACTCGCGGTGCTGAATATGACACTAGAGAGATTGAACTCTCTAGTTGCAGCTTCAAAGAAGTACATGAGCTCGTGGTAGATGATACATGCTATATCATTGCCTTGTTGTAGCAACAACTGTGCTATACATTCCTTGAAGCTTGCCTCGCCGGTCTTGTTTAGTTTCAAAATAAACTCGATTGGTCCAAGGCTTTCGAGTTGAGACACCGGTAAGGTCTCGGTATGGTGAGAAATTGAAAGTCCGGGAAGTGCTGAGAAGAGCTTACTTGGTTGAATTCTCCTTGAACAATTGTAACTAAGAAGCCTTTGGAGGTAAGGGCTTGACCTAGTTGAATCATTGGAGTTATGTGTCCTTGTAATAGAAGTGGAACTAACACTATCCTTCTCTTCTCTTCTGTTTTCTCCATTGCTTAAACTCTTTCTCATATGTCAGTGCACAACATCTCTAAATAACGATCCATCTTATTATTTTTAATAACCATTAGCATTGGACTAGACAATATTCAAGATGAGACCATATGTTATACAATTAAATGTTACTCAAATAGGTTGTTTTTAAATATTCTAAGTCTTTGTCTCATATCAGTTTGACTAACATGGTTATAAGCTGTAAAAATAAGGTTTGGTATATCTTTCACTCATGCCTTTATGGTTGGTATTATCACCATCTAATTAATAGCATTAGTGCTATATCTGAGAGCAATTGAATTTGCATATTCAACGAGTGTGATTGTGCTAATGTTGGTTTCTAAAAAGAGAAAGAGTAATTCACAAAACTACACACTTTCATCATTCTTTTACAAAAATCTACCTAATTCAAATTTTTCTCGTAATTACACCTTTTCAAAATTTTAAAAGATTAGATTTACTCTTTAAAACTTCACCAAAATTAAAAAAAAATTATTTCGGTTCGCTAATTAGTATTTAGGGTACTAGGTGCGGAACGCGGGGCAAAGTTTATTATCCTTAATAATATAATTATACTCATATATAATAAAAAAATATTATTTCATGTTTTAAACTAATCTTAGAAAATAATAAATATTGTATAACGAATACAATTTAGTTTAATAATAAATATATATTTATTTAACTATAAATATAAATCTATGTTTACGACAAATTATCCAAACTTTATATATATCACCATATTCATATATATATATATAGACAAATACCACAATGAAAAGATATAAAAGTATTAAAGAATGTGATAGTCGTTGGAATTTTCTGAAAATAATTAGAAGAACTTGAAACGTTATAACATATTTTATTTCATAAAATATTTTTATCATCGTATAAAATAAAACATAATCTATTTTAAAAAGTATGATATTTTTTGTATTAAGGTAATTAAGTTAGACACGCAAATATAACGAAAAGATAGACACATGATAAAAATATTTCATAGATTTAGATCGACACAAAACGAAATAAAATTGTAAAAGTAATTTTTTAAAAACAAACCAATATTAATATTTTTGACTACAATATTTAATCGATAAGAAAACAACAACATTTTTATAAACAAAAGCTAAATAGTATATCCGAAATTATCTATGAAAAATAAAATAAAATCGAAGACAAAGTTATTCAAAAAATAAGGGTACAAACGCAAAATAAATAAAATATAAGGACATAAACGCAAAAATGTGTATGTCGATGATTGGGTGACCTATGTAAAATATATATCCCAATAATGGGCCTAATAATATATTTAAAATTCGTATTGTCGATTTTTACAATACGTAGATGCTAGATAGACTAAAAATATATTTTATATGGATTCTTTTAATAGTTTAGATAGATTAGTAAAATATATTAAAATTGGATGAGAAAATTAGTTCAAACTATAAGGATTAAAACGCAAAAAATAAAAAATATCATATTGTTGAAGGTCTTCATCATTCAGGGCCAAATTTAAGAAACCAAATTCTATTCGTTTCTTTCCTAGAACATCACTGGCCATAGATTTCCAACAGTGTTCCCATAACCGATTTGGGTCTGCGACTTCGCAATAGATTAACAATGTGACAAACACCTGACGGAGTATGAACGGATGCGCCCATATGTCCGCCTCATCCATCGCTTCTCTCTATAATAATTTAGTTGGTGTATTAATATGGAATTTTCCCTTAAATTTTTTGCAATAATAATGAACAAACAATAATGTCTTGACATATTTTTTTTCTTAAGGCCCATAAGTACCAAACAGATTTAGAAGCCCATCAACAATACTGAATTTACCCAGGTCGAACTTTGTAAGTTCCATCAATAACCCAATCTTCATGGCTTTACCACCATCACCGTGACCCTCTCGCTTCCTTCGTCGGTTACGATTATGCAATTGAACTCCACACACCTTTAAACTTGTGGTTAACTGCAACGACGATTGAGAATCCTAACTGATGAATCGACTTAATTAGGCTAACGGACAGTCTCCATTGATGATTATAAAAGAGGGCTTTCATGGTTCATCCGTAAGAAAGTTCTTACTTGTAGGAAACAGAGATCTCTCACACACCGATGACATCCTCAGCAATGCGAATCTTGAAATCATGACAATTACAGACATCAGAAGATACCTTGCTACGCAACCGCCACAGGTGATACACCATCTACACCTATTTCTTACCCATCATAATTTTTAAACTACAAAATTTATGCGCTCACACATTTGATTTTACATCCCGCAGACGATAAACTTCACTTGCGTGGCAACCATCGATGACGTCGTTCCTCTTCCATTATGGAACTCCACCGTCGCTCATGCCTGGTTAAACGAGTTGGAGCACTCGTCGGTCTGTACTAATGTCGACTATAAGAACCCATTGTTTCTGGGCCTCGCCAGGTTGGTTAAACCGAAGGCTTCGTCCGATCCAGCCCGGCTTGATATCTTAAAAAATTGCCATTCTTACGACCAAATATTTCATAAGACTAACATGATCTGTATGTATGTGAAATAAAACATCTAAGCAGCAAAAAATTGACACATGATAGTAACAGGTCGCAATTCGAGTTCGCCTTGCGCGATGTTACCGGCGCAGCTACCTTTGTCGTTTTCAAAGCGGTTGAGAACAAATTCGCTGCTCAGGCCGCAGACAATAATCCCCCGAGTTTTATGTGAGTATTCTTCGCATTCCTTTTGGTAGCAAAGAAAATCAGAAACTAACTTAGAAACCTTCACTAGGCTGTTTACGACGATGACGGAGCACACTGTGGAGATGTACCGGTCCGTTTACTCTACTCAATTGGTTGTACCTATACATTCACCATCAAACTCACTCCTTACAATTTCATTTCAAGATATCAACCAACGCCATGTTCTCGCATTCACGGTGCTATCACGGATGTCAAGTTCGAGTGGTCACCATAACCATCTCTCAACAAAACCACCAAATAAAATAAACATTTGTTTCATTTATCGTGCTTGCTGCTTTTTGATTATGGTGTTTCTTTATACCTGAAGTTAAAAACAGGGACTATCAAAAAAGTGATGATTGTGTTCTATCAGTGGAAGTCTTCTACAATAGCATCCTCTATTGCAAAAGGTCTTTACTAACACATGTTTGTCGTCTCCAAATCATATATTTAGGTGTTTCTTACAAACAAATAGACATAATTATAATGATAAAGTAATAGACATATTCACTTAGACATAATTATAATTATAAAGTAACATACAAAAACCGCATAAACTATCTATACTAATAATAAAAGGAGTTTGAGACTCCTAGGGGTGTCCACGTGGGCAAAATTTTTTTTAACCTGAGCCTGCCACGTGGCAATCATTAGTGGTCACAAAGCTAAGCAAAATATCAAATAACAGACTCATGAGCACCACAAAATTTTAACGCCAAAAACTCCAATGTTGCATATGTATTATCCTGAAACAAAAAATAGAACTTTAAACAAAATGAACATCAAATTAATACTCATAAGCACCACAAAGTTATAACACCAGAAACTCCATTGTTGCATATATATTATCCTGAAACAAAAATTAGAGCTTGAAACAAAACAAACATCAAATGAATCAAATTTTCTAGAGATTTCTTATCAAAGTCTGTAACTTTAACAAAACCCAATAAGAAAAATCGATCATTTATTCAATTAAACCAAAAATCCCAAAGCAATACGAAACAAAAAATTAAAGAGAATATTTACCTAACGATGCCATAAGCAAATTTGCCAATAGCCATGATCGGAGGCTTATACTTACCTGTAAAACATAGAGGCTCTCCTAATCCTTTGTAACTTAACCGAAATGGCGGACACTAAAACCAAAAATTTCAAAAGTTACAATCTTTTAAATTTAAGTATCAAATTGTTATATATGCAAATAACATTCACCTGGTATACATAACCGCAAATTATAGCCGAGGCGAGCAATAGCATTGCGCGGTTGTTTCTTGCTATCAAAGATGTCCATACTATACCAAAAACACCGATCACGAGCGATGTGATTGCAGCGGCTAAGGTACCTCCTTGGCTTAAAACCCGTGAAAAAAAAACTGTAAGTTTGGGAATCGAAACAAAACATAAAAGTTTAAAGTGTTTTTATAGCATTTGATAATTTACTTTCTCTTCCAACCATATAAACCACCGATTCCTTTTGTTCTTATCAGCTCCGGTATCAAAATCATAAACATCATTGCTGCCATAAGAAAATGTAGTGCATTTCAATAAATACCACTTTTTGAGTTTTTAGGCCTAGAATAACATCACAAGTTTTAAGCTAAAAATACCACAAGTATTTTAATTAGTGTAAAAGTTTTAAACTTAAATCCTAAACTTTCAAAACTAAACCATAACCCCTTCAACTCAAACCTAAACGCTAAATAACTAAACCAAAACACAAAAATTTAAATAGAAATCCTCAAAATTTGTTTTTCATACTTGTGGTAATTTTAGCCTAACAATTTCCGATGGTATTTTTGGCTCAAAACCTTTAAAAAATGGTATTTGAAGGAATGAATAAAAAGTGTATGGAAAGAGTAATTACATGAAAGATAAGTATCAATCACTCACCTTAGGTTAAGCCAAGTAATGGTAAGTATCGACGAAACCATCAAAGCAACATAACGTCTAACTATGAATAAACCCGTCTCCAAATAAGCCTACCACCGTAAAAATAGTATAAAAATTGATTCCTTAGAAGTATCTTAAATTATTACTCAAAAATAGTAAGATGTTTCCGAAGATATTATACTGTATAAACCTACCACCGTGGGCCGTGGCTGAGAGTCACCGGAATATTCTCAATCCCTGGCATATGAGGAGACGGTGCCGCCGCGGAAGCAATACTTGATATTTTATCACTGATATATGTGAAATATTTAAAACCCATCATTAGTGGTCACTGGTCACAAAGCTAAGCAAAATATCAAATTACAGACTCATAAGCACCACAAAGTTATAACACCAAAAACTCCATTGTTGCATATGTATTATCTTCTTCGTTCCCCAATTTCAATTTAACAAAAAACATGTTTTCATAAAACCAAAACCATACCCTTCCTCTTTTGAGAGTCACTTTCCTCGCTGAAGCAAGAAAGTAAACAATAAAACGATTCACGCATAAAAATCAAGCACACCATTGTAATAATCATTCAAACGAAAGCACGGCATAAGTTTCTCAATATAGAGTAATAACAATACAAAATACAGTTAAATCAATTAAATAACCTCTCCATATAAACCAGTAGATTCATACAATGTATCTTTTCCTGCAAAAAGAAGTCCTTACAAAATTCCAGAAAAAAACACTTAATCACACACAAATTCTCATAGATATTAGAAACAAGATTAGAATTTGAAAAACCTGGGTAAAAAGCGGAAGGATCGTGAGGAAACTTAGCGATGACTTCGATTTCTTGGATCTTATCAGCTAGATCTAAAGAATCATACGACGATGATGATTTGCCCCAAATATTGAACGACATAGAGAATAGGAGATCGAGGCCAGGCCCATTAACCAAATTAACATGTGCCCATTAACCAAATTAACATGTCATACACTAATATAAATCCACTAACAAAGCCCATCACACTATCTCGCCTTCGTTTTCCATCATAACCTGCAAGATGAATCAGCGAGCTTTAATTGCTCGCTTCTCCGACCGTTCACTTGCCACTCTAATCTCTCCGTAGCGTCTATCCCAGGTTATTATTTGATATCCTCTTACATTGACTAAGAATCTGAAAAGTAAAATGAATATTTTTACGAGAAGTTTGTGTACCTCTAAAATATTTGTGTTATCCTAAGAAAAAAAAAAGAAATAGAATAATACAAAATAAATATAAAAGAATATTAGAAGACTAAACGAACAAAAAAAATGTAAAAAACGAGTAAACCACGTCGAAAATAAATGAGATAGTTTTTTTAGTTTCTCACTAATATAACAATGATAATCTATAATATTATTTTTAATATAAATTTTTTTTTATTATTGAAAAAATGAAATGAGTGTATAAATACATTTGAATTTTGGGAAAAATTCATATTAATACACCAACTAAATTATTATTAATTTTTTAATACACCAAACTTTTTAATTGCCCAGAATAATACACAAACTATTTTATCTGTTCATTTTAAACCACAAACTACTTTACTTTCTTATTTTAAATCACAACCTCAAATCATCTATCCATTTAAACAAATCACCGTTAGGTGACTGTCAGTTAACCGTTACATATTTTTTTGAAACAAAATTTTTTTTTCTATTTTAATAAAAATATACTTTAAAATTATGTAAAAGATCCAACAAAATTTATAAAATTTGAAAATATACTAGAGGTTCACAATAAAAATTTAAAAATAAAAAGGAAAATGTTTTCACAAATTAAATTTAAAAATTGTTATTTTCCTATCTTTTAATTGTTTATGCTTTTAAATTGTGAAAACATTAGTTTTTGACACTTTTATTTTCGTTACTATTTTTAATATATTTTTAATTTTTCTATTTTTTAACATGATTTTAAAGTATTTCTTTATTAAAATAACAAAATTTAGCTATTTAAAAAAAAATAAACTAACGGTCAACTGACGGTCAACTAACGATGATTTGGTAAAATGGATAGATGATTTCAGTATGTGATTTAAAATAAGTGAGTAAAATAGTTCGTTATTAAAAATGAACAAATTAAATAGTTGTCAAAAAAAAAATAGTTGTTGTATTATTCTGGGCAATCAAAAAGCTGGTGTATTAAAAACCTTATAATAATGAGAAATTCACAAAACTATACCATTTCAATCCTCCCTTCACAAAACTACGCCTAATTCAATATTTTCACATATTTACCCTTTTAAAAATTACCAAAATGCGAATATTTTCATTTGGGTTGGCTAATTAGTGTTTAGTGTATAATATTAAGGGGGTAAGATTGTGTGGGTATGGTTTATTTAGATTTAATTTTGAGTGTTTATGTATAGTTTTGTGAAGTAATTTTGAAATGGTGTAGTTTTGTGAAATGTAATTCAAATGATGTAGTTTTGTAATTCTCCCTATAATAATTTAGTTGGTGTATTAATATGAAATTTTACCTTAAATTTTTCCAATAATAATGAACAAACAATAATGTCGACGTATTCTTTTTCCTAAGGCCCATAAGTACCGAACAAATTTAGAAGCCCGTTAACAATACTAAATTTACCCAGGTCGAACTTTGTAAGTTCCATCAATAACCCACTCTTCATGGCTTTACCACCATCATCGTGACCCTCTCGCTTCCTTCACTGGTTACGATTCTGCAATTGAACTCCACACACCTGTAAACTTGTGGTTAACCGCAACGACGATTGAGAATCCTAAGCGATGAATCGACTTAATTAATCCAACAAACAGTCTCCATTGATGATTATAAAAGAGGGCTTTCATGGTTCATCCGTAAGAAAGTTCTTACTTGTAGGAAACAGAGAGATCTCTCACACACCGATGACATCTTCAGCAATGCGAACTCTTGAAATCATGAAAATTACAGACATCAGAAGATACCTTGCTACGCAACCGCCACAGTGATACACCATTTACACCTATTTCTTACCCATCATAATTTTTAAATTACAAAATTTATGAGCTCACACATTTGATTTTACTTCCCGCAGACGATAAACTTCACTTGCGTGGCAACCATCGATGACGTCGTTCCTCTTCCATTATGGAACTCCACCGTCGCTCATGCCTGGTTAAACGAGTTGGAGTCCTCGCCGGTCTGCACTAATGTCGACTATAAGAACCCATTATTTCTGGGACTCGCCAGGTTGGTTAAACCGAAGGCTTCGTCCGATCCCGCCCGGCTTGATATCTAAAAAAATTGACATTCTGACGACCAAATATTTCATAAGACTAACATGATCCGTGTGTATGTCAAATGAAACATCTAAGCAGCAAAAAATTGACACATGATTGTAACAGTCGCAATTCAAGTTCGCCTTGCGCGATGTTACCGGCGCAGCTTCCTTTGTCGTTTTCAAAGCGGTTGAGAACAAATTCGCTGCTCAGGCCGCAGACAATAATCCCCCCGAGTTTTATGTGAGTACTCTTCACATTCCTTTTGGTAGCAAAGAAAATCAGAAACTAACTTAGAAACCTTCACTAAGCTTTTTACAATGATGACGGAGCACACTGTGGAGATGTACCGGTCCGTTTACTCTACTCAATTGGTTGTACCTATACATTCACCATCAAACTCACTCCTTACAATTTCATTTCAAGATATCAACCAACGCCATGTTCTCGCATTCACGGTGCTATCACGGATGTCAAGTTCGAGTAGTCACCATAACCATCTCTTAACAAAACCACCAAATAAAATAAACATTTGTTTCATTTATCGTGCTTGCTGCTTTTTGATTATGGTGTTTCTTTATATATGAGGTTAAAAACATGGACTATCTAAAAAAGTGATTATGGTGTTTTATCATCGGAAGTCTTCTACAATAGCATCCTCTATTGCAAAAGGTCTTTACTAACACATGTTTGTCGTCTCCAAATCATATGTTTAGGTGTTTCTTACAAACAAATAGACATAATTATAATTATAAAGTAATAGACATATTTACTTAGACATAATTATAATTATATAGTAACATACAAGAAGACCCACCCCAAGAAAGCCGGTTAACACAATGAACTTACTTCTCCATTACCTTAATACCTCTCACCAAACCTGAAGAACAGAGCGCCGGTTCGTTGTTGTGATCTACGGCATACTCGCTCGTACCGGACCCGTTTCACACCCATACCGTACGATGAACCTTGTCCCATTCTCCCGTACACCGCTGTTGGGTTTCCTTTAACATCCTTGGAGCTTCCTAAATCGTTTCCGTGCTCAGCAAATGCGTAAACATGCGTGTTTTTCACAGGTATTCTTATCTCGGACCGAGCTAGAAACAATGAAACAAATCGACAACAAGATTATTTATTCGGACTTGGAAGAAAGAGTGTTTGCTTTTGATCGTTTGTTGTTTACCTCGAGAATGTTTCTAGCTGCACCAAGCTCGCCCATGTTGTAGCCACGGACAGAGTAAGGACCACCAAGGACAAATGCATCATAGCTTGGAAGGTCGCCAACGCAGCCACCGTAATGACCATGGAGGACAAGAACTGGTGGCGGTGGCTTACCGGCGCCTTCTTCTACTTGCTTTGCAGCTGAATGAATCTTGTCAGGGTAAGTTGGTGACGGTTGAAGAACGGGAATTTGCTCCCAATACCTAGCCCTTGATCCACCTGTGGTAAATGCAAATACAGAGTGTAAAGCTTATAGAGTATAGACATGATTATAATTTTTATTTACATGTTATCATTGGGTAAACAAACCTGGAAGACATTCCTCTCTCCAACAACAAGCACCATTAACGAACTTGGTATTGTCACGGGTGATGTTGGCTTGTAGAAAGGCCATTCTATCAATACCTGTACCACTCAGAGTTGTTGAAGATTGCTTGCATAGAGTCTTTCGAATACAGAGCGGCAAGCAAAAGCCGTGGCACTTGTGGTGCTGAAAACAAAGCTTGGAAGATTATACTCTTTGACTGCAGCTTCAACAAAGCACACGAACTCGTCGTAGATGACACAAGCGATTTCGTTACTATGTTGCAACAACAACTGGCTCATACAGTCCTTGAAGCTTACCTGACACTCTTTGTTAAGCTTATGCTGAAGCCGTATGGGACCGAGGCTCTTGAAATCAGATGCATGTAAGGTTTCTGGGATGGTGACAAACTGAAAATCGGTGAAGTCATGTGAAGGTGTGAAGTAATTGAACTTGGTTTGAGCAACAGTGATTGAGAAACCCTTCAAGTAAAGTGCTTTCCCGAGTTGCATCATTGGAGATATGTGTCCTTGTGCCGGAACCGGAACCAACACAATCCTCCTCGTCGACTTCTCCTCCATTGTTTCACATAAAACTTGATTCAATCAGAGATCAAAGAGTAATTATTGGAGAAGGAAGAGGAGTAAGTAGATACGTGAGAGAAAGAAAAACAAAATGTTAAGTTGGAAAGAAGAAGTAGAAGAAGTCATGTGCCCCACGCTAACTTTATGTTTAGATTACAATAAGTTACATAGGACCAAAACTTTGTTGTCGAGCTAAGGCGTTGTTTCAGGATCTGAAGATAAGGTTGAGATTATAATTAAGCAGAAGTGTACTTGTACTTATGGATGCAAAATTACCACCAACTTTTCTTGCATTTCATGATCTGCAAAACAAAGCAAAAGTATTAAAAAGTGGTTTTACCGCAAATCCAAGGTTAGTTTATAAAGTTAGGTACCTTCCATGTCAATCAAGAACTTCTTGGCATTGAGTTAATTAAAAGTAAATCTCTAAATAAAAGGAAGACTTCTAGTGATCAGCATTCAACATAAAGAAGAAAGTGAAGCTAATTACAAGTAAATCCAAAGTGTTTATGTTTGTTATGCCTCACATAAGTTCTGGTGGTTTAGGCCACATTGGTTAGGTTCTGTTTTGAGATTTAAATAATACATAAAAATGTTTAGGAAGGTTTTACTTGTACCCTCCATGTATAATTGCATTTTCTTTTTAAAAGTGGCAAAAATGCATAGTTCTTCAGAAGCTTTACATTGTGTTAGAGTAGAGAACACTTACAATGATCACTAATGATAAAAGATGTTCAACATTTTTACTTTGTCTTCAAGTACTTCACAAACTCATCCAATGCACTATATGAAGAGCCTCCACTTCTCACAGAGGATTTGATCTTCTCTTTTAAAACAAGTGCTCTCTCCCTCATGCCTTCACATTCTTGACTCACAAGCAACCTAATCACAACACTCTCTACCCCTCCTCTTAACACTTCACCTTCTATTTGAATCCCAATTCTCCACACACTTTCGATATACTTTGCGTTTAGCTTCTGTTCGCCGGTAAAAGGCCTGCAGATAATTGGGACTCCTTCCACAATGCTCTCGAGCGTCGAGTTCCATCCACAATGGCTCCAGAAACCTCCCACTGTAGGGTGTGCAAGTAGTTCTATCTGCGGCGCCCATTTCACAATGCATCCTTTCTCTAAGACCATCTTACCGACTTCCTTTGGCAACGACTTAATACCGTTAGAGCCTTTGCGAATGACCCATAAGAAGGGTTGGTTGCTATTACACAACCCATAAGCCATCTCCAAAACTTCATTGGTTTCAATCTTAGCTTTGATTCCCAAGCTTATGTATAGTACTGACCTCGGTTTTTGCTTGTTTAGCCACTCAATGCAACTCTTGTCCTCTTCTAGTAAACTAGACGGCGTTGAAGCTATAACGTGAAGAGGGCCTAATGGGTACACTGGAATACTAAATTCTTGATGCAGCCATGACAGAGAAGAGCTCTCTAGACAGCGTATCGTGTTGATGATAATGCCGGAAGCTGTTCTTTTGTTAAATACTTCCCTACAAATCTCCAAAAACAGCTCCATTGGCCCCATACCAAAAGTTGGTAGGTCTTTGTATCTTAATGGATGTAAAATTTCCACCACCTTGTCTTGCACTTCAGGATCTAAAAACATTCGAAAATAATCCTCTTTTGAGTAAAAGGATAGTTTGTGGAACGGTTAATAAGCTAGTTTAGTATACCTTCCATGTCGATCAAGAACTTCCCGGCATTGAGTTTGCTTAAAACAGAGCAACAAACATGGTTTATAGCACTCGCGGTGCTGAATATATGACACTAGAGAGATTGAACTCTCTAGTTGCAGCTTCAAAGAAGTACATGAGCTCGTGGTAGATGATACATGCTATATCATTGCCTTGTTGTAGCAACAACTGTGCTATACATTCCTTGAAGCTTGCCTCGCTGGTCTTGTTTAGTTTCAAAATAAACTCGATTGGTCCAAGGCTTTCGAGTTGAGACACTGGTAAGGTCTCTGGTATGGTGAGAAATTGAAAGTCCGGGAAGTGCTGAGAAGAGCTTACTTGGTTGAATTCTCCTTGAACAGTTGTAACTAAGAAGCCTTTGAAGGTAAGGGCTTGACCTAGTTGAATCATTGGAGTTATGTGTCCTTGTAATAGAAGTGGAACTAACACTATCCTTCTCTTCTCTTCTGTTTTCTCCATTGCTTAAACTCTTTCTCATATGTCAGTGCACAACATCTCTAAATAACGATCCATCTTATTATTTTTAATAACCATTAGCATTGGACTAGACAATATTCAAGATGAGACCATATGTTATACAATTAAATGTTACTCAAATAGGTTGTTTTTAAATATTCTAAGTCTTTGTCTCATATCAGTTTGACTAACATGGTTATAAGCTGTAAAAATAAGGTTTGGTATATCTTTCACTCATGCCTTTATGGTTGGTATTATCACCATCTAATTAATAGCATTAGTGCTATATCTGAGAGCAATTGAATTTGCATATTCAACGAGTGTGATTGTGCTAATGTTGGTTTCTAAAAAAGAGAAAGAGTAATTCACAAAACTACACACTTTCATCATTCTTTTACAAAAATCTACCTAATTCAAAATTTTTCTCGTAATTACACCTTTTCAAAATTTTAAAAGCTTAGATTTACTCTTTAAAACTTCACCAAAATTAAAAAAAAATTATTTCGGTTCGCTAATTAGTATTTAGGGTACTAGGTGCGGAACGCGGGGCAAAGTTTATTATCCTTAATAATATAATTATACTCATATATAATAAAAAAATATTATTTCATGTTTTAAACTAATCTTAGAAAATAATAAATATTGTATAACGAATACAATTTAGTTTAATAATAAATATATATTTATTTAACTATAAATATAAATCTATGTTTACGACAAATTATCCAAACTTTATATATATCACCATATTCATATATATATATATAGACAAATACCACAATGAAAAGATATAAAAGTATTAAAGAATGTGATAGTCGTTGGAATTTTCTGAAAATAATTAGAAGAACTTGAAACGTTATAACATATTTTATTTCATAAAATATTTTTATCATCGTATAAAATAAAACATAATCTATTTTAAAAAGTATGATATTTTTTGTATTAAGGTAATTAAGTTAGACACGCAAATATAACGAAAAGATAGACACATGATAAAAATATTTCATAGATTTAGATCGACACAAAACGAAATAAAATTGTAAAAGTAATTTTTTAAAAACAAACCAATATTAATATTTTTGACTACAATATTTAATCGATAAGAAAACAACAACATTTTTATAAACAAAAGCTAAATAGTATATCCGAAATTATCTATGAAAAATAAAATAAAATCGAAGACAAAGTTATTCAAAAAATAAGGGTACAAACGCAAAATAAATAAAATATAAGGACATAAACGCAAAAATGTGTATGTCGATGATTGGGTGACCTATGTAAAATATATATCCCAATAATGGGCCTAATAATATATTTAAAATTCGTATTGTCGATTTTTACAATACGTAGATGCTAGATAGACTAAAAATATATTTTATATGGATTCTTTTAATAGTTTAGATAGATTAGTAAAATATATTAAAATTGGATGAGAAAATTAGTTCAAACTATAAGGATTAAAACGCAAAAAATAAAAAATATCATAAAAGCTCTCTTTGTCGCGACACGTAGGCGTTTTTGTCTTCTCTTTTAATAGTATAGATAGTGATTAAGTGGGTAGGATTGTTTGGGTAGGTATACTTTGGATTTAATTTTTAGTATTTATGTGTAGTTTTGTGAAAAAAATTTTAAAAGATTTAGTTTTGTGAAATGCAATTAAAATTGTATAGTATTGTAATTCTCCTAAAGAAAAATAATAATTAGGACAAAATAACATCATAAGCTTTTTTTAATACCAATAAAAAGTGTTTTGGGCATAAATATTTTACATGTTAAATTAGCTTAAAACCTTTAAAATTATATTATAAACTTTCAAAACTAAACTCTACCTCCTTAAATATTATACATTCAACACTAATGACCCCAAAAAGAAAATTTAAATGCTGAAGTGTTAAAACTTGATTTTTGTGTTTATGGTATATTTTAGTTCAAAAACTTTTAAATGGTACTTCAAAAAAACTTATGATATTTTTGGGAGAATTATAAAACTACGCTTTTGAATTGTATTTCACAAATAAAGTCATTTTAAATTCAAATAAATACTACCCAAATAATCATATCCCTTTAATATTATAACCTAGAGACTAATTAGCGAATCCAAATGAAAAAGATTTTAATTTTGGTAATTTTGTAAAAAGTAAAACAACCTTTTTAAAATTTTGATACAATGTAATTATAGTAAAATTTTGAATTAGGTAGAGTTTTATAAAGGAAATGATGTAGTTTTGTGCATTCACGATAAAAACATATTTAGTTTCATGCTATTCTAAGAAATTTTTCTTTAACGAATTATATCCATTTCAAATTTGTTTTAGATGTACATACAATAAAACCTCTATATATTAATAATTTTGGGACTAAAAAATTTATTAATTTAAAGTAAATTAACTATTTATTAATTTATAGTGATAATTTTATAAAAATGTAACATTTTACTAAAGTTGAGATGTCATAAAAGTGTGTCTTACGAGTTTCGTAAGTATATTTTTATATATTTCAAAACATAATTTAAATCCTACGAAAAAATATTGTTTGGGGTTTCATAAACCCATAAAATTTTGTATAAAAGTTCATTTAACACTAGTAAATACTTATTTTATGTAAAACAAAGTTTTCATATACTACTTATAATTAAAATGTTATGAAAATTTGTGTCATTTACGTATTTGTAAAATTTAATGTGCACGTAATCTTAAGAAAACAAACAATTATAATAATCATATTTTACTAAGTTGTCATAATTATATATTATATTAATAAGATAATAATTTATCGAAATTGATCATTTTTATATTGACCCGACTTGAGACACGTATATTATTATTATATAGTGGTTATTGATTTATATAAGTTCTACTGTATTTTTCAAATTTTAAACGATTAACTTATTTTAACATGAGTGATTCCTTTAAATATCATGAAATTGTTTTTTTGGACAAAAAACCTTACAAGTTTTTTTTTCTCTCAAATACCATTAAAAAAATTTGGACTAAAATACCATAAACACAAAAATTCATTTTTTGTTATAATAATCATAATATGATAGATATATAACGTGAAGGTATTGTTATACACTACAAGAAAAACGGCAAATAGCAACGCCAATTTTCGTCGCTATACGCTCGTCGCTATTCAAAATTCGTCGCTAAATCGTCGCCATTTTAGAATCGTCGCTATTTCGTCGCCAATGTAGCGACGCCGCATAATCGTCGCTAATGATATTTCGTCGCTAATTCGTCGCTAATTTAGCGACGAATTAGCGACGTTGGTCGTAAAATATTAGCGACGAATTAGCGACGATATATAAAAAATAAATTTCCAATATAAAGATTTTGCGAAAACAATCCTTGCTAATTCGTTGCTAATTTAGCGACGAATTAGCAACGATGTGTTAAAAAGTCGTTGCTAATTCGTCGCTAAATTAGCAACGAATTAGCAAAGGATGGTTTGACAAGTCCTTGCTAATTCGTCGCTAATTTAGCGACGAATTAGCAACGATTTAAAAAAAAAAAATTAAAAAAAAACAAATTTAAAAAAAAACAATTATAAAAAAATAAAAAAAAACAATTATAAAAATATTAAAAAAATACAAAATATTTTAAAAATACAATAAATTAAAACTAAACGGCGGGATCGGCGGGATCATCGGATCGATGACGTAATCATCAATCCCGATATCACGTCCAAGGTCTTGAGCTGCCGCTGCCGCTACATCGGAGGGATCACCGGTGGCCGAGTTGGTTGGACTCCCCGTGCGCATCAACCTCGCGAGGTTTGGACTTTCCATCGCGATGATGGAGAAGAAGTCCGTGATGTTCGATAGCGGACTTCTTGTGCCGCGAGTGCTCCCTCAACCGAACATTCTCTTCGGCGTGATCATGGGCGGTGGGACGAGGCTGCGAAGAAGAAGCGGCGGGAACCGTCTCAATCGAACCGACTCCAAAAGTGCGGTTCTTCTTCGTCTTCGGGGCCACCTATATAGACAATTTAAAATCGTTAGATATTAATATAATAAATATTATTTTGAATTAAATTAAATTATTTAAAATTATTACCTCATAGTAGATACGGTCGCACTCGGTGACCGACACGGTCTCGAGAGTTGACCCGAACTACCATCGGTCGACGTCGAACCCCGACTAACCCGCTCGGCGACTCTAGCCCTCATATGCGTTCACGATCTTTTCGGATCGTGAACTCACATAGGGTATCGTCCTTCCTCTTCCGGACCTTCTTCAAAACTTCTACAATGGGCGGAAGCTGTCCCTTCGGCCGCCCGGAATGGAGCAACGGTAGGTGCCGGTGGCTCTCTCCGCCGAAGAAAGTCGAGGATCCGCCGCATGTGCGGTCCAAGATGCCGAGGTGGTGGTAAATCGACGGGGGATCGGCTGGAGCATCGGGAATAGGCTCTTGACTTGGGTTTTGTTGGGGTGGGTCTTGTTGGGGTGGGTTTTCTTGGGGTGGGTTTTGTTGGGATGGGTTTGAAGTAGAGGTGGAACCGGATCGGTTCCTTATGAAATTATAGTAATGAGGGGGTTGGTTATTTTGAGACATGTTTTTGAAGTTGGGTTTTGGAGTTGGGTTTTTTAGAGAGATAAAATATTTGAGAGAGAGAGAGAATGAGATTGTGGGAAAAAAAGAGAAGTGTCGTCGGGTATATATAGGATTTTGTGTCGTCGCTAATTCGTCGCCATTTCGTCGCCTCTTTCGGTTCAAACCTTTTGGTTTCCCACCCGCGGCAAACGAAAAAAAGGCGACGATTTAGCAACGATTCGTTGCTAAATCGTCGCTATATGGTAACGTGACACGAAGCGACTTACATCGTATTTAATAAGTACATGCATGTCAGAATTCGTTGCTATTTCGTCGCTATTGACATTTAGCGACGATTTAGCAACGAATCGTTGCCAATTCGTTGCTAATTCGTAGCTATATGTTAACATGACATGAAACGACATTCATCGTATTTCGAAGTACGAGAATGTAAGGAGGTTTAAAATTAGCGACGAAATAGCAACGATTCGTTGCTAAATCGTCGCTAAATGTCAATAGCGACGAAATAGCAACGATTCGTTGTTAAATCGTCGCTAATGCTAAACCCTTATTTTAGGGTTTGGAACCCTAAATTCGGTTTGTATCGTTTTTTTACCACTTTTTCGTCAAAACGAGTTTATAACATTGATCATATGAAGTCACAAACTCAATATATGACAAAAAAACTTGTAAACTAGTTTATTATGAACTTTATAATATAAACTCTTATAAGTTATGGTTTACTTAGCTTAAATGTGATAAGTATAATTTTGTAATCTATAATTTTTATTGTTTTATACAAATATATTACTAGTTTTGTACACTTTTTTAGTTAAGCAAAACTCGTATAAATCGATATTAAGTGGTGTTTTAGGGGTTTAAAGTTCGAAGGCTTGCAACGACTTAGCAACGAATTGGCAAGGAATCATGGTTAGCAACGAAATGGCGACGATTTGGCAACGATATGTCATTAAGTTTAGCGACGATTTTTTCAATGTGCATAACGTCGAGGTTATGTCTCAACAAGTGATTTTTCCAGTACGGGAGTTCCCAAAAAATGCTTTTCTTGTGCCAGTTATGGCTTTCTCCGTATCCATCGGGTAAATTAGAAACATGCCAATTACCACCCGTCTACATGTTTTTTGCGCCCCATAATTATCCAACTCCTCCAATAACTCTGCCCCCGTCGGATAAAGTAGGGGTGGATGTTTAACGACTCGATTCTTCTTAAATAACCTTCTGTTCTTTCGATATGGATGATTGATTGGAAGGAAACGTCGGTGACAATCAAACCAACTTGTTTTCCTTCCATGTGGGAGTTGAAACGCATCAGTCCGATGACGACAATATGGACAAGACAATCGTCCATGCGTTGTCCAACCTGCTAACATGCCATAAGCGGGGGAAAGTCACTAATAGTCCACATGAGCACCGCACGCATCGTAAAATTTCTCTTGCGTGAGATATCATACGTACGAACCCCGGTGGACCATAGCTCTTTTAACTCATGTATCAAAGGTTGCAGAAAAACATCAAGAGCTCTCTTTGGGTGCTTCGGACTGGTACTAAAATGCTTAAGAAAAGAAATTCTCTGTGCATGCACATATTGGGAGGTAGATTATACGGAGTTAGTATAACGGCCACAAAGAGTCTTGTCTACCGGACATATCGAATGGACTAAATCCGTCGGTGCATAAACCAAGGTATACATTACGAACCTCTCTCGCGAAATCGAGTATACCGTGTTGAAGTGCTTCCAAGCCTTTGCATCGACGGATGAGTGACTTCCCCATCTTCAACCGAGTGTTCTGCATGCCATCTCATCGAATCGGATGTCCTCTCGATTGATACAATCTTTTGAGTCTGTCGTGATGGGTAAGTACCACATCCGTTGATACGGGACTTTACTCCCCTTCCCTTGGACCTTATATCTCGGTTGACGACAAAAACGACATTCAAGCAATTCATCATCATCTTTCCAATAAATCATACAATTGTTAACACAAATATCAATCATTTCGAAGGCAATCCAAGACTAAAAACCAACTTTTGTATTTCGTAATACGACTCGGCGGCTACATTACCCTCAGGCAGATATTCTTTCAGTAACTCCGTCCATGAGTCCATGCAAAACTCACTCAAATTATTATCAGATTTTATATTCATCATCCTAGATGCTAATGATAGTTTTGACAATCCAACTTTACATCCCTCGTAAATTGGTTTATTCGCAGCGTCTAACATATCATAAAATCGTTTAGCATCTAGGTTAGGTTCCTCAACTACATTTTCGGATAAATACTCCCTCGTATCATGAAATGCATCAGCAACCATTTCATGATATCTATTATCATCTACATGCACAGAACCACCGCCCTGATCAAAATCATAGTTACTATCAAAATGAGGCGGTAAATTAGCAGGTTCGTTACTAACATGATCACTAACAGGAAACGTATAACTACTATCTCCAACTTCAGTATTATAATTAGAGTTATACCCTTCCCCATGTTGAAACCAAACAAAATACTGCGGCATAAAACCTCTATTAAAAAGATGTTTCCATACGGTTTCAACAAACACGTATTTAGTGTTAACGCACTTCTTACATGGACAATACATTTTACCGGTATCTTGCGTATTCTGCATGTTTCCGGCCTGCTGCATGAATGCTTGAAGTCCCTCCGTAAATTCGTCTGTAACTACCCCCGATCGATCTTTATGCCGATACATCCAAGACCGTAACTCGTATATATTGTTATTACCGTGAGACATATTGAAATTTTTAGAGTGTTTATATTTTTATAGAGTTATTGATTTTGTATTGTGTTGTGGTGTGATTTTTTGAAGAGTGTAGATGGGTTTATATAGATGGAAAATTAGCAACGAATTAGCAAGGAAATCAAATTAGCAACGATTTAGCAACGTTTTTGAAAACGTGCTTACCTACTTAGCGACCCTCCTCGCTAATTCGTCGCTAATTAGCAAGGATATATATTCGTCGCTAAAAATCGTCGCTAAATCGTAGCCAATTAGCAAGGATATATATTCGTCGCTAAATCGTCGCTACTTAGCGACGATTTAGCGACGCGGCTCTAATTCGTCGCCAAAATCGTCGCTAAATCGTAGCTAATTTAGCGAGGAAAACATACCTCGCTAAATAGCGACGATTTAGCGACGACATTATTCTCCGTTGCTATTTCGTCGCCAATTCGTTGCTATTTCGTTGCTATATTTATTCGTCGCTATTTCCTTGCTAAATTTCGTTGCTAAAAGCCCAATTTCTTGTAGTGATATAAGTATATTATAAAAGTAATATATATATATATATATATATATATATATATATATATATATATATATATATGTGAATGATAAATAGCGTAATTAATATTAGTGAAGTGTGAGAAAAAAAGCTTTTATAATAGACGTACTATTAGAGAGAAGTGTCATATATGTTGTAGTGTTGTATGTTTTACAGCGAGTAACACATCTATATATACTACAAATTTAGACAAATATTACTTGTGAATCATAAATGACATGGGGTCCATTTATATTTCTTCACGTAAACTTACGACTTTTGTAACACTCCCCCTTGGAGACCATTGTCATTTACGTTTTTTTTTTTTTTTTTTGCGATCTACCTTTTGGTTGCCTCGTTAAAAACCTTTCTAGGAAAACCCGTTGGGAAAAACCATGGTAGGATAAAAGAGTACAACGATAGGAAGCTCTCCCTCGAAAGATTTAGAACAACCTTTTAGAGGTCTCGTTGATTACGCATTCCAATGTTATGGACATGCTTCCTGAATGTTGATGTGGGCAGTGACTTCGTAAACAGATCTGCAGAGTTGTCACATGACCGAATCATATTTTACTTCAATTTCTTTATTCTTCTCAAGTTCTTGGGTGTATGAAAAGAATTTCGGTGGGATATGTTTGGTTCTGTCGCTTTTGATATATCCCTCTTTCGTTTGAGCGACGCATGCAGCATTATCTTCATATAAGATGGTCGGTTCTGGATTGTCTTTGATTCCGCTGCTGGATTTGATGTGTTGACTTATTGATCTCAACCATACACATTCTCTGCTCGCTTCATGGAGTGCAATGATTTCAGCATGGTTAGAGGATGTGGCTACAAGTGTTTGTTTTTGAGATCGCCATGATATGGCGGTGTCTCCAATAGTGAAAACGTACCCTGTCTGCGACCGAGATTTGTGAGGGTCGGATAAATATCCAGCATCTGCAAAACCAACCATTTGACCGTTTGAATTTTTAGGATAAAACAATCCTAAATCAATCGTCCCTTGAATATAGCGGAAGACATGTTTGATGCCATTCCAATGTCTTTGCGTGGGAGATGAACTAAATCTTGCCAAAAGATTGATGGCAAATGATATGTCAGGTCGAGTACAATTTGCAAGGTACATAAGAGCTCCAATAGCACTCATATATGGTACTTCAGGACCAAGTATCTTTTCATTTTCATCAGGTGGTCGGAATGGATCATTCTCGACATTAAGTGATCTAACAACCATAGGAGTACGAGTGAAGTAGCTTTATCCATATTAAACCGTTTTAACACCCTCTTGGCGTAAGTGGATTGATGAACAAATATACCCTTTTCAGAATGCTCAATTTGTAATCCAAGGCAAAATTTTGTTTGTCCGAGATCTTTCATCTCAAATTCTCCTTTTAAATAATTTGCCGCTTTCGAATTTCTCCTTCGGTTCCAATAACATTTAGATCATCAACATACACCGCGATTATCACAAATCCGGACGATGTCTTCTTGATGAAAACACATGGGCATATAGGACTATTTATATATCCTTCTTTACTTAGATGCTCACTGAGACGATTATACCACATACGTCCAGATTGTTTTAACCCATATAATGATCTTTGCAACTTTATTGCACATAACTCTTTTGGTTTGGATTTCAATGTTTCTGGCATTTTAAACCCATCAGGGATTCTCATATAGATATCAGTATCTAATGATCCATAGAGATATGCCGTAACGACATCCATGAGTCGCATCTCTAGATTTTCATAAGCCGCTAAACTCATCAAAAATCTAAATGTGATTGCATCCATTACGGGAAATATGTTTCCTCGTAATCAATTTCTGGTCTTTGAGAAAACCCTTGAGCCACTAAACGAGCTTTGAATCTCATTATCTCATTTTTCTCGTTTCTCTTACGAACGAAAACCCATTTGTGTCCAACTGGTTTAACGTCTTTAGGGATAAGTACGATAGGTCCGAAAACCTCTCGTTTATTAAGCGAATCAAGTTCTACTTGTATCTCCTCTTTCCATTTAAACCAATCATGTCTCTTTTGACATTCTGATACATAAATTGGTTATGGGTCATCGTTTTCTTCGTTTATTTCTTTTGACACGAAGTACGAGAAAATATCATTAATATCAGAGATTTTGTTTCGATTCCATATCCTTTTGGTATGAATGTAGTTTATCGAAATCTCATGATTTTCATCGGGCTCGGGTTGTTCAACACCATGCTCATTTTCTTCCACGATATTAGTTATATTAGGAGAATTTTGTATTTCAACTTCTTTTCGTTTTCTAGGATTTTTATCCTTGGAACCCACAGGTCTGCCACGCTTCAAGCGTGTTTTGGATTCACGAGTATCATCCGCTTTATCACGTTCTTGTGGCATTGCAAGGTGAGCGGGGGCATTTGCAGCTGATATATGTGATTTAGTTACCGTCTTAGTATCCGCAAATGCATCAGGAAGCTGATTTGCAATACTTTGCAAATGCATAATTCGTCGAACTTCTAGTTCTGACTGCTTTGTAGGAGGATCAAGGTGTAACAAGGATGGTACACACCACTTTATATCCTTTCCTCTTTGTTTGTTTTCTCCCCCTAGAATAGGGAACTCTTTCTCGTCAAAGTGACAATCAGCAAAACGTGCGATAAAGACATCACCGGTTTGTGGTTCTAGGAACCGAATAATTGATGGTGAATCACAACCAACATATATACCTAATCTCCTTTGTGGTCCCATCTTTGTACGTTGTGGTGGTGCTATAGGCACATATACCGTACAACCAAAAATCTTTAGATGAGAAATATTTGGTTCTCTACCAAATGCTAACTTTAGTGGGGAGAATTTATGGTACGCACTTGGCCTAATCCGAATAAGTGTTTCTGCATGCAAAATAGCATGTCCCCATACAGAAGGTGGGAGTTTAGATCTCATAATCAATGGCCTTGCAATTAGTTGCAGACGTTTAATTAGTGATTCAGCCAAACCATTTTGTGTATGCACATGTGCTACTGGATGTTCAACATCGATTCCAGTTACCATACAATAGTCATAAAACGCTTGGGATGTGAATTCTCCGGCGTTATCTAATCTAACTCCTTTTATTGGATTATCCGGAACCGAGCTCTTAGTTTGATAATCGAGTTAGAAATCTCGCAAATGCAACATTGCGAGATGATAATAGACAAACATGTGACCATCTACTTGACGCGTCAATCATTACCATAAAATAATAGAATGGTCCACATGGTGGATGTATAGGTCCACAAATATCGCCTTGAACCCGTTCAAGGAACTTTGGTAACTCTTTATCGATTTTACTAGGTGATGGTCTTATAATCAATTTTCCTAAAGAACATCCAGTACATGTCCTTTTATTCCCCTGAGAAATCTCTTGGATTTTCAGTGAATGACCATGTGAGGTTTCTATGATCTTCCTCATCATAGATGTGCCCGGATGACCAAGGCGGTCATGCCATAAAGTGAAATCATCATGATTTCTTTTGATCACAAGGTGTGATTCTACCGTATTGATATACGTATGATGCAAACCAGAAGGGAGTTTTGGTAACTTTTCTAGGACATGTATTTTTCCCGATTTTTTGGAAGTTATATACATGTATTTCTTTCCATCTTCAGTTGCGGATTGGGTATCAAATCCCTGAAGATATATATCCTTAAAACTCAACAAATTCCTTTTTGAATTTGGAGAAAACAATGCATTATTAACCGAGAACATTGTTCCATTAGGTAATGCAAAATTAGTTTTACCGGTCCCTCAATCAAGTCGTAGGACTGATATTGTATTGACAATAACTTTTGTCGATTTTAAATTTGAGAAATATTTTTTATGTTTAAGGATAGTGTGCGTTGTTCCACTATCGGTATACAAATATCTCTATCATCTTCCTTAGATATTGTTCCATTCGCATTGTAATCCATTTCTGAGAAATATCAAAATCAATGAATAAGCTTATGAAAAAGTAATTTATAAAAGTAAATACCATTCAATATTATACATGATAGTACAATTTTACATATTATACATATTTATGCATCACACAATATGTTACATAATTATACATTATTTTAAATAGTTCACACAAACATTCATTATTTATGGCACATGCATCATAGTTCAAGAGTCACATCCTCAGTTTTCGGTGACGGTGGCCTCGTCAAGGTCATTAACAAAGTCGAGGCATCGAGGTGTGTGGTATCCTCAGAGTGCTCTGCGAGGTTCACCTCCTTGCCTTTCGTGGATTCTTTGTACAGAGCACAAAGGTGCGCAGGAGTGCGACATACTTTGAACCAATGTCCCTTAGTACCGCAACGGAAGCAAGTGTTCTCATGTTTCATGGAGGTGCTTCCTTGGACCTCTTTCCCCTTTGGAGATTGCTCTGAACGAATCCATTGCAATGATTTTCTCTGGGGGTTAAAGTTTCTCCCACGTCCGCGATAGTTTTGGCGGCCATGACCCCGAAAGGATTTGTTTTCCCTTATCGGTTTTTTAACGTCCAATGCATTCACTTCGGGAAATGCTTTGGACCCCGAAGGTCGAGTCATATGATTCTTAATGAGAAGTTCATTGTTCTTCTCGGCTATTAGGAGAGCCACAATCAAGTCTGAAAACTTGGTGTACCCACGCATCTTATACTTGTTGTTGTAGGGTAATGTGATTCTTATGAAATGTGGTATATGTTTTCTCCAACATGTGGGATTCAGTTATTGTTTCACCACAATATCTCAACTTAACCACAATTCCTAAAACAGCGGAATTGTAATTCATGAATTTATCAAAGTCTTGAAACCTCAGACTTTGCCACTCATCCCGAGCAAGCGGGAGGGTTATGTCCTTTTGGTGATCAAATCGATCCTTTAAACTCTTCCAGAGTTCTTTAGGATCTCTCATATGAGCATAGTCATAAATGATGCTCTCATCAAGGTGTCTCCTGAGGAAGATCACCGATTTTGCCTTTTCTTGGGCCGTTGAAGTATTCATCTCTTTAATGGTTTCTGACAACCCAAGAGATTCAAGGTGCAATTCAACGTTAGTGGTCCACGATATAAAATTTGCACCGGTGATTTCTAGAGCGGAAACCGGAGTTTCTCGATGTTTGCCATTTTTATATCTAAAACATAATAATAAATTTTATTAGAATAATTTTAAGACGACGTGTTTACATTAATAATAAAAGCGATTACAAAGAAAAACAAAGCACAGAAAATTAAAACTATATTTAAGACATATTGTTCATGAGTAGAATCTCCGATAATAATTCCGTAAATACAAGCAATGATTATCAAAAACATAATGATTAACAATAATCAAAACATTTTTAAGAACTTTTAAAATATTTTTAGAAAGAGATTTTGGAGAAAATGAAATGTGTGAATGGAAAATATATTGAAAAGTGAGTGTATTTATAGATCGAAAATACTGTTCATAGCCGTTGTAAAAGTGAAAAAATTCGAAAAAAATTTCTTTGTGACCGTTAGTATTAATAATACATAATAAAAATTATTTTTAATATTTTGCAATCAATTAAATATATTATGTAAATTTTAATTTATGTATTAGTGAATAAATGTATCATTTATAATAACCTTAAATTTATTTTAAGAAGGAAGTAATAAAAGATTATATATCACATTAGTATATATTAAGACAATAAATAAATTATGGTGATAAAAAGTCATCCATAAAATTTGTAAATTAAATTAAAAATAAATTATGGTGCGTTTAAACAACCATTGAAATATAACAATAAATAAATTATGGTGTGTTTAAACAACCATAAAAATATAACAATAAATAAATTATGGTGCGTTTAAACAACCATTAAAATATAACAATAAATAAATTATGGTGTGTTTAAACAACCATAAAAATATAACAATAAATAAATTATGGTGCGTTTAAACAACCATATAAATATAGCAATAAATAAATTATGGTGCGTTTAAGCAACCATCAAAATATAATAATAAATAAATATGGTGCATTTAAACAACCATAAAAATATAACGATAAATAAATATCGATGCGGTAATCCGCGTACGAATAAATTATGGTGCTTAAAGCAACCATGTCATAAATAATAAAATACTGTAGAGACGATCGTGCTGATAACGTGTTATAATAATCATAATATGATAGATATATAACGTGAAGGTATTGTTATATAAGTATATTATAAAAGTAATATATATATATATATATATATATATATATGTGAATGATAAATAGCATAATTAATATTAGTGAAGTGTGAGAAAAAAAGCTTTTATAATAGACGTACTATTAGAGAGAAGTGTCATATATGTTGTAGTGTTGTATGTTTTACAGCGAGTAACACATCTATATATACTACAAATTTAGACAAATATTATTGTGAATCATAAATGACATGGGGTCCATTTATATTTCTTCACGTAAACTTACGACTTTTGTAACATTTTTAACATTTTAAAACTTAAAATTTGTCATTCCAGGACCTTTTTACAAAAAAGTTTTATTTATATATTTTTAGGATCATAGCTAGACTCATAGCCAATACCAAATACCATCTTTACCCACCTTTTGTCAAAATAAACAAATTTTAATGATAATCAAGGAAATTTAAAATTATGAAGTTATTTTTGTACTAAAAACTTTTTTCATAGTATTTTGGTATTTTTGAGAATTGTACATTTAAAAATAATCTAAAATAAAAATTTTCATTTGAGTTCCTTGTTTAGTGTTTGAGGTTTAGTTTTGAAGAGTATAGAGTTTAATGTTCAGGATTTATTTAGGTTTAATATTTAGCATATTTTCCTATTTTAGTGTATTTATAAAAACAGATTTTTATATAGATATGACTTCGTTAATTAGAATTAAAAATGGACTTTTGTGATTCCCTTTTTAAAGAGATAAAAAAATTATTACGGAACTTGAATACATGAAACCAGAACAAATGTCATTGTTTACAAGCTGAAGCTAAATACAATTCAACCCAATGAGTAAACATTGTTTCCAAAAGCTTGTTATGCTCAATTCCTGTGAACATCTTTTGATGGATTATGCAACTTATTCAAACACAAACAATTCAAATAGCTTTGTTCTCCCCTCCTTACGTGTAGTCCCCTTTATCAATCGCTCGAAGCCGATCTGGAATCATTACCTTTGGTTCTCTTTTAAGAATCAGACGCAGGTCCATCAAACTCGGCATAGCCTCTTCTTCGATCCGCAACTCATATAATTTCACATTAAGCAATTCAAGCGTCCTTAGCCTATCAAAACCTTCGGCTCCTATGCTCATCTCCGAGCAATCACAATATTTCATTTTCAGATGTTCAAGCATAGGCAATCTTTGGAAAGCGAGCATTGGATCTTCCTCGAAAAATGTTTCCCAAATTGTCGAGACTCAAGACGGGGAAATATGACGTCCATATCTCGAACTGGTAACTTAATTGCATTTACCTTTAATTTCAGGACACGAAGTTTTGTCTGTTTATTGAAGGAAGCCAAGTCCACAGTACGGGTCGGCATGACTGCGTAATCGTCGTGTGCTTGTGTATTTTTTGTGTATTTTTGTGTGTATTTGAGTATTAAATTAAATCAAAACATGTATTATTAATAAGCACCTATAATGAAAAGTGCTTAATTAAGCATTTTAAGCTCCCCTTTTTGTAGAGTTCTTATTAATAATACATGTTTTAATTTAATTTAATACTCAAATACACAAAAAATACACAAAAAATACACAAGCACTCTACATAAGCACCTTCGATAAACATGCTCTTATAAGCTGTAAAAATAAGGATTGGTATTATTATTCTATATAATTATGTTTGGGTATAGGTTTAGTCATTCGGTTACAAAATAGTATATATTATGTTTGGGTATATTATTATGTTTGTATATATACTGTATTTTGTACATGATATTAAATTAATGAGAATACAATTTTTCTACTCGTAGGTATATATTTCATTCATGCCTTTATGGTTGGTATTATCACCATCTGATTGATAGCATTAGTGCTATATCTGAGAGCAATTGAATTTGCATATTCACCGAGTGTGATTTTGCTAATGTTGGTTTCTAAAAAGAGAAATAATAATTCGGACAAAATAACATCATAAGCTTTTTTTAATACCATTAAAAAGTGTTTTGGACATAAATATTTTACATTTTAAATTAGCTTAAAACCTTTAAAATTATATCATAAACTTTCAAAACTAAACTCTACCTCCTTGAATATTATATTTATACCTTCAACAATAATGAACCCAAATAAAAAAAATTAAATTCTAAAGTGTTAAAACTTGATTTTTTTTATGGTATTTTTTAGTTCAAAAACCTTTTTAATGGTAAACAAACTAAATAAATAAATTTAGTTTAAATATTTAACAAACTAAATTAATAATTATTAATTTATAGCGTAAATAAATATCACTCTAAATAAATAAATTTTTGTAGTTCCAAAATTATTAATATATTTTTATAAAAAGGTAATATTTTTTACTAAAGTTGAAATGTTATAAAAGTGTGTCTTACGAGTTTCGTAAGTATATTTTTAAATATTTCAAACACAATTTAAATCCTACAAAAAATAGGGAGAATTACAAAACTATAACCAATTGAATTACATTTCACAAAATTACACCATTTCAAAAATACTTCACAAAACTACACCTAAACACTCAAAATTAAATCCAAATAAACTCTACCCACACAATCCTACCCCCTTAATACTATACCCTAAAAACTAATTAGCGAACCCAAATGAAAAGATTTTAATTTTAGTAATTTTTAAAAGGGTAAACCAAACTTTTAAAATTTTGAAAGAGTGTAAATATGTGAAAAAAATAAATTAGGTGTAGTTTTGTGAAGGAATGGTTGAAAGGGTGTAGTTTTGTGAATTCCTCAAAAAAATATTGTTTGGGGTTTCATAAACCCATAAAATTTGGTATAAAAGTTCATTTAACATTAGTAAATACTTATTTTATGTAAAACAAAGTTTTCATATAATACTTATAATTAAAACGTTATGAAAATTTGTGTCTTTACGTATTTGTAAAATTTAACGTGTACGTAATCTTAAGAAAACAAACAATTATAATAATCATATTTTACTAAGGTTTCATAGTTATATATTATATGCATAAAAGTACAATTATTAATTTGTTATATTATTGGAACCATATTTTTACATAGGAGTCTCTAAAATTATTATCTTATTAATTTATCGAAATTGATCATTTTTTACATTGGTCCGACTTGAGACCGACATATTTTATTATTTTATGGTTGTTATTAATTTATAGAGTATTAATTTATAGAGGTTCTACTGTATTTTTCAAAATAAACGATTAAATTATTTTTAACAAGACTGATTCCTTTGAATATCATGAAATTTTTTTTTTGGACAAAACAATCTTACAAGTTTTTTTTCTCTCAAATACCTTTAAAAAAATTTGGACTAAAATACCATATACACAAAAATTCAGTTTTAACTTTTTAAAACCTAAAGTTTGTAATTTGAGTTTGCTATATAGTGTTTAGGGTATAATATTGAGAAACCCTTCTAAAAAAAATTAAGTTGAAGCCAAATTTAGTTATGGGACTTTTAACTCATAGCCAATACCAAATACCATCTTTAAAAGAATTAGATGGACCCATAGCCAACACCAAATACCATCTTTGCCCACTTTTTGAGACGAACATGAGTATCCAAGATATAGAATTTAGTTTTGAGGGTTTATGTTTAATTTTTAAGGTTTTAAACTAATTTAAAGTTTATTGTAGTTTTGCCAAAAAAACAAATTTTAATGATAATCAAGGAAATAAAATTATGAAGTTATTTTTGTCCTAAAAACTTTTTTTCATGGTATTTTGGTGTTTTTGAGAATTGTACATTTAAAAATTATCTAAATTAATTTTTTTCATTTGAGTTAGATGATTAGTGTTTGAGGTTTAGTTTTGAAGAGAATAGAGTTTACTGTTTAGGATTTATTTAGGTTTAATATTTAGTATATTTTAGTGTATTTATAAAAATAGATTTTTTAAATGGATATGACTTCGTAAATTTATACTATTAATTAGAAATGACAAATTTTGAGAAACCCTTAAAATTTTGAGAAATTCACAAAACTACACCCTTTCAACCATCCTTTCACAAAACTACACCTAATTCAATATTTTCACATATTTACACCCTTTCAAAATTTTAAAAGCTTGATTTACCATTTAAAAAATTACCAAAATTAAAATATTTTCATTTGGGTTCGCTAATTAGTGTTTAGGGTATAGTATTAAGGGGTAGGATTGTATGTGTATGGTTTATTTGAATTTAATTTTGGGAGAATTATAAAACTACACCATTTGAATTACATTTCACAAAATTACACCATTTTCAAAATACTTCACAAAACTACACCTAAACACTCAAAAATTAAATTCAAATAAACCATACCCAAACAATCCTACCCCCTTAATACTATACCCTAAACACTAATTAGCGAACCCAAATGAAAAGATTTTAATTTTGGTAATTTTTAAAAGTGTAAATTAAGCTTTTAAAATTTTGAAAGGGTGTAAACTTGTGAAAATATTGAATTAGGTGTAGTATTGTGAAGGGAGGGTTGAAGGGGTGTAGTTTTGTGAATTTCTCTTTAATTTTTAGTGTTTATGTGTAGTTTTGTGAAGTATTTTGGAAAAGGTGTAGTTTTGTGAAATGTAATTCAAATGATGTAGTTTTGTGATTCTCCCTAAAATTTTCTTTTAATTACATGTAATACTATTGTATAAATTTTAATATAAGGTAATTTTAGATTAAAAAAATCATATTTATTAGGATTAAAGAAAAACGAAAATAAAAAAGATAAATATTAAAAACTATTCATAATTAATAGAATTAAAATTAAAAATAAAAAAGTACCAATGATGAAAAAATTAAAATATTATAAATATTTCAATTTTATAATAAACCATCGTACAATGTTAATAATATATTTAAAGTTTTAAAAAATATTAAATTATAGAAATTTTTAACTCTTTAAAAGTATTTTTTCTAGAATATTCGAACCAGCGATGTAAATAGAAAACCAAAACTATAAAAATCTTTAAAAAATTTCAAAATTTTAATACTTTTAGATACCTTTGCGAGACGTCATGCGTAATTTTGCGACGGGTCAAAATATATTATACATAATTTATGATATACTAAAAAAAATATTTTTAATATTAGAATACATATATATGATTAAAAAAGGGATAATCACAAAACTACACCATTTCCAAAATACTTCACAAAACTACACCTAAACACTCAAAATTAAATCCAAATAAATCCTACCCACACAATTCTACCCCCTTAATACTATACCCTAAACACTAATTAGCGAACCCAAATCAAAATATTTTAATTTTGGTAATTTTTAAAAGGGTAAATCAAGCTTTTAAAATTTTGAAAGATGTAAATATGTGAAAAAATTAAATTAGGTGTATTGTTGTGTAGGAGGGTTGAAAGAACGTAGTTTTGTGAATTCCTTATTAAGCATTTATTATTCAACATTCATCGATTAAAAAATCATTTCAAATTATATCAAATTAATATTTTATAAATATTACGGGTAAGAATCTACTTAGAATTAAAAATGGACTTTTGTAATTCCCCTTTTAAGAGATAAAAAATTATTACGAAACTTGAATACATGAAACCAGAAAAAATGTCATTGTTTACAAGTTGAAGCTGAATACAATCCAACCCAATGAGTAAACATTGTTTCCAAAAGCTTGTTATGCTCAATTCCTGTGAACATCTTTTGATGGATTATGCAACTTATTCAAACACAAACAATTTAAATAGCTTTGTTCTCCCCTCCTTGCGTGTAGTCAGTCCCCTTTATCAATCGCTCGAAGCCGATCTGGAATCATTACCTTTGATTCTCCAATAAGATTCAGACGCAGGTCCATCAAACTCGGCATAGCCTCTTCTTCGATCCGCAACTCATATAATTTCACATTAAGCAATTCAAGCTTCCTTAGCCTATCAAAACCTTCGGCTTCTATGCTCATCTCCGAGCAATTACAATAGTTCATTTCCAGAACTTCAAGCATAGGCAATCTTTGGAAAACAGGCATTGGATCTTCCTCGAAAACTATTCCCGTAAATGTCAGAGACTCAAGACAGGGAAAGATGACGTCCATATCTCGAACTGGTAACTTAATTGCCTTTACATTTAATTTCAGGACACAAAGTTTTGTCTGTTTATTGAAGGAAGCCAAGTCCACAGTACGGGCCGGCATGACTGCGTAATCGTCGTTTATTTCCAAGTCTCGAAGATTAATGAATACCTCTCTTTTAAGTTTGGCCCAGCTGTAGGAAGAGATATACCTCAAGGTTTGAAGTTTAATTGCATTTCCTATCGGTAATTCTCCGTTAAAGGCTCCCATGAGATGTCTTAGTGATGTGAGCTTGCTTAGATCGGTCCTTCCTTTGACTTGGGTGTATGATAAATGTAGAGTCTGGAGACAATGTAAGTTGGATATTAATGAAGTTGACATGTCTTGCAAATCTGCAACCTTGAGGTACCTTAAGTTGCTTAATTCCCCCATCTCATTCAAGTATAGTGTTGTTCCCAAAAATTGAAACATATTCCATTCGAGATAAAGTACTCGGAGTAGCTTCAGTTTCAAAGAAATAGTTTTAACGAAACCCTTTATCGTTCCTTCTTCGTGCCGAAATATGAAGATGGATCGCATCCGGTTATCAATAGGTCTATCGCGAAAATGATCGCTCATAAGATGGTGAATCGCTTCCCTTCTGCAAGTAGTAGAAGGATGATTCTCATTGTAAACATGTACAAAGTTCAGCTCTTTTGCTTTCTTGATCGCCATGTCTCTTAGAAGATCATGAATTCTACAAGACTCCACTTTTCCTCTATTTATATATCCAGCTTGTACTAAACTTCTGTCTATCAGCTCTTCGATACGATCTCGAGCCACGTCTTCCATGAGCATCTCTTCATCCTCTTGTATAAATCCTTCTGCTACAAGTAAGTGTATCAACTCCTCTATGTCGATCTCATAGTCCTCAGGGAAGATACTAAGGTAAAGAAAGCAAAGTTTCAACTCATATTGCATGTCCTTGAAACTTAAATCAAACACGGTGGAGATGTGAATGGAGTCATCCTTTAGGCGTCGCCAAAAACTAGCATAAACATCATTCCATTGGTTTGGTCTTTTCCTAGACATGAGCCCAGCAAGTACGACTACGGCAAGGGGTAAACCATTGCATTTTTTAACCATCTCTCTTCCGATTCTCTCCAATTCTTGATCGACTTTTACGATATCCCTAAATGCTTTTTGCTCAAATAACTTCCAACTTTCTTCAAATGTCAAGAACCTTAACTTATGGGCATAAACCTTAAGGTCTATGCCTTCAGCTACAGACTTGGATACGCGTTGTGATGATGACTCTGCTTCCTTCATGATTTCCTGGTAAAGCTCTCTTCAAACTCTCCCACGCTTCTCTCTCCCAAATATCATCTATAACTATGAAATATTTTTTCCTTCTAAAAGAGCACGAATGTAAGCTTCCAACTCCTCCTCTGCAAAATTCTTGATCTTCTCCATCTCTTCTGCGAAACCACCTTCAAAGATCTAATGATTCTCACAAGTATATCTCTTGTGTTATACTCTTGGGAAACATATGTCCATGCGCGGTATTCGAATCTTTCCTTCACATCCTCCGAGTTGTAAAGCTTTCTCGCAAGAGCAGTCTTTCCGAGACCTCCCATGCCGAATATGGAGATAATATGTCTCTTGTTCTCTCTAACGTCAAGAATCTTTTCCAAAAGAATCTTTGCATCATCTTCGAAGCCGATTACTATCTCTTCTGTATCAATAGATTGCGCACGCCGGAGTTGTCTCACCTTCAAACGTGAAGCGCTCTCTCCCGCTCGAGGCTCACTTAAATTTCGTATACCATAAGTATCCCGCTTGCGAGTAACATCATCTATTTTATTCTTAAGGATTTTAATATTATCAACTATGTTGTACGCATCTTTCTTCTTGCCTATTATGTTGGCCAATCTCTTTATGCCTAGCCTTTGTGATCTTTTATGGGCTTTAAGCTTATAAGTGTCCAAAACATCTTCGACGTCGTAAGCTATGTCTATAACAAGTTGTTTCCACCTTTTTAAACTCTCATCTTCTCTTTCTTGGTCTTCTGCATCTTTGAGATAACCTTGGATGCACGTTAGCTCTGTTTTCAACAACTCTAGATCGTCTTTGACTCCCCTCAGCATATGTGCCTCTTCAATGAGATAGTTTCCTATCGTTCCCACCACAAAACCTGTGATCGCATCCACCATCTTCACAGAACCGATTCAGCTTGAAAAATATCAAAAAATATGAAGAAAGACTTAAGATATGCTTTTTTGTTGTTGTAAACCTTCTAAATGCTATGCCTTTGAGATTTTGTCGTATTTGATCAATTATTTTGCTTCTTAATATGTTTTGGCAGTATGCTATGGTTGTAGACTTGTCGTTGTTTAGTGTTTTTTTTTAAATATGATATGATGTCATTTGTCATAATCAACAACTATTGATAATTAAAAAAGATTGTTTAATTTTTGTGGAAGTTTCAACTTTTCAAAATATTCTATTGGTATTGAAACGCGCAAAAACCCATAAAAACCGGTCATTAACTTTTGTTTATGGTACAATATTAAATGGGTAGAATTGTGTGGGTAGAGTTTATTTGAATATAATTTTGAGTGTTTAAGTGTAGTTTTGTGAAATAATTTTAAAATAATGTAGTTTTGTGAAATGTAATTCAAAAAGTGTAGTTTTGTAAATCTCCCAAATTTTAAACAGGAATTACAAAACTACATTATTTGAATTGCATTTTATAATTAACTACACCGTTTCAAAGTTATTTTTCAAACATACACCTAAATACTGAAAATTAAATTCAAATAAACTCTATCTACACGATCCTACCCCTTAAATAGTAATTAGCTAATGTAAATATTGAAAATATTGAAAAATATTGAATTAAGTAGAGTTTTGTGAAGGAATAGGGGAAATAAAGTAGTTTTGTGAATTCCTCAATTTTAAATGGTTAAATTAACTTCTAAAATTTTATCAAAATTAAAAGTTCATTTAGGTTTACTAAAAAGTGTTAAAGGGAGTAAGATTTTAGTTTATTTAAATTAAAATTTCGTGTTTAGATGTATTTTTGTGAATTAACTTTGAAATGGTGTAGGTTTGTAAAATGCAATTTAAAAAGTGTATTTTTGTTATTTCCCCATGTTTTTACACATTTCAAAATTTTAAATGTTTAAATTACATTCTAAAAATTTATCAAAATTAAAAATTTCATGTAGGTTTACTAATTAGTGTTTACAGTTTAGTGTTAAAGGGGATAAAATTTTATGGTTAGGGATTTACTTGGATTTAATTTTGGGGGAATTACAAAACTTTCGCAAAACTACACCATTTAAATTGTATTTCACAAAACTACACTCTTTCAAAGACACTTTACAAAACTACACCTAAAACTAAACATTAAATTCAAAAAACTATATCCACAAAACTCTAACCCTTAATCACTAAAACCCTAGACACTAATTATTAAATCCAAATGAACGTTTTAATTTTGATAAATTTTAAAGGTTAAATTGATCTCTTAAAATTTGAAAATGTATAGATATGTAAAGAATTTGAATTAGGTGTAGTTTTGTAAAAAAAGGTGTGAAATGATGTAGTTTTGTGAATTAACTTTGAAAAGGTGTAGGTTTATGAAATGCAATTTAAAAATTTACTTTTGTAATTTCTCATGTTTTTTTCTTTCCTTTTTTATTAGTTTTTCTTCCTCGTGATATTTTTCGTTGTTTAATTATATCTTCATGTTTATTCTTTTGTTATATAAACTAGGATAAAACCCGCGCGTTACGCGGGATAAAACCCGCGCGTTACGCGGGATATATTTCAATATTTTATAGTAATTTCAAAAAACATTTATATTTTGTTTATGACGGTTTGTGGTTTATCTTGTAAAATATTTTATTATTGTAATAGGTATTTGTTTTAATATTAGATATAAACAATCCATTTTATTTTACCAAATTAATGAACATAAAATTGTTTATACGTAACTTTTGAATGAATATTTTAGTTTAATAAAAAACTATTAGGATATTAATATGTGATGAAATCTAATTTTACAAACTTTTTTAATATACATAGAAGTAAAGATTGTTGTGTATATTATTTAGAGAAATTCATAAAACTACACCCTTTCAACCCTTACTTCACAAAACTACTCCTAATTTAATGTTTTCACATATTTACACCCTTTCAAAATTTTAAAAGCTTGATTTACTCTTTTAAAAATTACCAAAATTAAAATTTTTTCATTTGGGTTCGCTAATTAGTGTTTAGGGTATAGTATTAAGGGGGTAGGATTGTGTGGGTATGGTTAATTTGAATTTAATTTTGAATGTTTAGGTGTAGTTTTGTGAAGTATTTTGGAAATGGTGTAGTTTTGTGAAATGTAATTCAAATGGTGTAGTTTTATAATTCTCCCTATTATTTATTTACTATTAATCATTTATTTTTGTCCACAATACCTTTATTTATGTTGTACGTGGAACATGTGTTTTTGTTTATTTTGTATGCCGGTTATGTTTTCGGTTGATATTTTAAGTGATTATTAATATTTGGTTTAAGAAGATTATTGATAACAATCTACGTATTTATATGTGTAGTCATGGAGTATTTGAATTTTACATTTATAATGTTTAAACTTTATTTATCTATATATATATATGTAAGTTTAAATTTTGTATATATTTTTTATTGCATATATATAATGTAAATGTTTCATTTTATTATTAAATGGTTTTATGTATTTAATAGTTTTTATTTTTATTAATAAATGAATTTTATCAAATTTTTGATTTTATTTTTGTATTTAATATTGTTGATGATGTGTCACTCATATGGAGAGAGTTCTTCTTCTTTTATATTATAGATTATTGTACATCAACTATTGTTATATTTGTAATGACTTTTAAAACATGGGAGAATCACAAAACTACACCTTTTGAATTACATTTCACAAAACTACACCATTTTCAAAATTACTTCACAAAACTACACCTAAACACTCAAAATTAAATCCAAATAAATCTTACTCATACAATCCTACTCCCTTAATACTAGAGAAATTCACAAAACTACACCATTTCAACCTCTCTTCACAAAACTACACCTAATTCAATATTTTCACAAATTTACACCTTTTCAAAATTTTAAAAGCTTGATTTACCCTTTTAAAAATTATCAAAATAAAATCTTTTCATTTGGGTTCGCTAATTAGTGTTTAGGGTATAGTATTAAGGGGTTAGGATTATGTGGGTAGAATTTATTTGGATTTAATTTTGAGTGTTTAGGTGTAGTTTTGTGAAGTAATTTTGAAATGGTGTAGTTTTGTGAAATGTAATTCAAATGGTGTAGTTTTGTAATTCACCCTTAATATTATACCCTAAACACTAATTAGCGAACCCAAATGAAAAGATTTTAATTTTGGTAATTTTTTAAATGGTAAATCAAGCTTTTAAAATTTTGAAATGGTGTAAATTTGTGAAAATATTGAATTAGGTGTAATTTTGTGAAGGAGGGGTTGAAAGGGTGTAGTTTTGTGAATTCCTCTAATTTTTTTATTTAATAAATTAGAGTTAGTTTTAAAGTGTAGTTTTTGTCCTGAAATAATCTATTCGAAATCATATCACTATTGATATGATTGAGTAACTACAACTATTATCTCGAGACTTTCATATCATGAATAATACAAACGAAATTTGAATTTGAAAACTATAAAATTTCATCTGTTTCTTCACAAAACTCTACTCAAATTAATATTTTTCTATATTTACATCATTTCAAAATTTTAAATGATGATTTACCCTTTAAAAAATTACCAAAATCAAAATATTTTTATTTTGGTTCACTAATTAGTGTTTATGGTATAATATTAATATTAAATGGGTGATATTATGTGGTTAGGATTTATTTGGATTTAATTTTGATTGCTTAAGTGTAATTTTGAAAATTGACTTTAAAATGGTGTAGTTTTGAAAAATGCAATTCAAATTTTGTAATGTTGTAATTCTCCCTTTATATTTCTATATAACGCTCTATTTTCAATTTTATAATTCAATTTTATTCAGTTTTTTGTATCGATTCAGATTCCATAAATAATTAAAAATAATCAAAGTACATATTTTATCAAAAATCCGGATTTGTTTCAATAATAAAATAATATTCTTTTAACAAAAAATATTTATAAAAGTATTCAAAATAGGGTCCGGATATCCTTCAACATTCAACGGATATTCGCTGACCGAATATTCGGGGTAACGAATATGAATTCGGGTAATTTTTTATGGATCTTGTGCAGATGCAGATCCGGATATCCTAAAAAAAACAGATATTAGGATCTGGTTTACCCATAATATATGTGATATATATTTATAAGGTTGTGACAATGTTTAACCATTATTCCTATTTAATATTGTAATTTATTATTCTATTTCTTTCATAATAAATATCATTTTCAAGAGTTTTTTATTCCATCTATTTATTGTTTTTATTTTTTGCTGGAAAAATTTAATATTTTTTGATTTTTTTAACCAATTAAATTTTATTTTATTTTTATATTGGTTGTACTCAATATTGTTTTATAAAAAATTTAAATTTTTATTGTAATTTATGAAACATTGTTATTGGGTTTGCACATATCTCTTATTATTGGGCCTTAAAAGCCTTTTTACGTTTTAAATATTTTTGTCAATGTTTTTGTTATGTTGTCTATTCGATCGGTTGTTATTGATTATTCATTCCACGTCATTATTAGTTGAAATTCATTTTGGTGTTGACACGTAAGTTTTTTAACCAAAATCACTTGACAAATAATGTCTGAACTATATTATATATTTTTTGTGTTTTAACCCAAAAAAAATATTATATACCGTATATATTTCCTATCAATTTTCATAGTTATATAAGTGTTTCTTATTTAAATCACATAAAACATAAATATTTATATATATATGTATAATATTCGTTAAGGAGAATTACAAAACTGCACCATTTGAATTACATTTCACAAAACTACACTATTTCAAAAATACTTCACAAAACTACACATAAACACTCAAAATTAAATCTAAATAAACCTTACCCAAATAATCTTATCCCTTAATATTATACCCTAAACACTAATTAGCGAACCCAAATGAAAAAAATTAATTTTTATAATTTTTAAAAGGTTAAATCAAATTTTTAAAATTTTGAAAGGGTGTAAATATGTGAAAAAATTAAATTAGGTATAGTTTTGTGAAAGAGGGTTGAAATGGTGTAGTTTTGTAAATTCGTCTATTCATTACGTGGTTCAACACCCGTTGACCCAATAACCTCGAAGACAATCCAGCTAGTGCTTCGGCTCGAATTTTAAAACATTGTTTGTAGCCGTTTTCTCTTAAATATGATATGCTTGTCATTTGTCATAATTAACAACTATCGATAATTACAAAGATTGTTTAATATTTGTTGACGTTTCAACTTTTCCAAATATTCGGTTGGTACTTTTTTTTTTTGTGTGGAAGACTTGACTTTATGAATGTTTATCTTTGAGCTTTGATGAGATTTTTGCCGCCTCCTAAGATTTAGTAGGCATTGGGTACTTACTATGCTCTGCAGTTAACTTTTAAGATATTCCGGACGCATCATTATTTATAAGTATAGAAAAACTTCAAACAAATAAAATGACGAGAAAGAAAGAACTTCCAAAATCTCAGCATAACTCAGCAACACAAGCAAAGGGACTAGGCATTAAGCAATTATTTGAAAACCAAAAGGGTAGAAAACTTGGAAAAGGGATTGAACAAATCCTTGAAGAGAAAAATGGCAAAGCCAATAAAGCCGGTTAACACAATGAACTTACTTCTCCATTACCTTAATACCTCTCACCAAACCTGAAGAACATAGCGCCAGTTCCGTTGTTGTGATCTACGGCATACTCTGCTCGTACCAGACCCAGTTTCACACCCATACCGTACGATGAACCTTGTCCCATTCTCCTGTACACCGCTGTTGGGTTTCCTTTAACATCCTTGGAGCTTCCTAAATCGTTTCCGTGCTCAGCAAAGGCGTAAACATGCGTGTTTTTCACAGGTATTCTTATCTCAGCACCAAGCTGCAACCAATGAAACAAATCAGTCAACAAGATTATTTATTCGGACTTGGGAAAAACAATATGTTCTTTTTGTTTGTTGTTTACCTCGAGAATGTTTCTAGGCTGCACCCGAGCTCGCCCATGTTGTAGCCACGGACAGAGTAAGGACCACCAAGGACAAATGCATCATAGCTTGGAAGGTCGCCAACGCAGCCACCGTAATGACCATGGAGGACTAGAACCGGTGGCGGTGGCTTACCGGCGCCTTCTTCTACTTGCTGCACGCTGAATGAATCTTGTCGGGGTAAGTTGGTGACGGTTGAAGAACGGGAATTTGCTTCCAATACCTAGCCCTTGATCCACCTGTGGTAAAATGCAAATACAGAGTGTAAAGCTTAGAGTATAGACATGATTATAATTTTATTTACATGTTATCATTAGGTAAGCAAACCTGGAAAGACATTCCTCTCTCCAACAACAGCACCATTAACGAACTTGGTATTGTCACGGGTGATGTTGGCTTGTAGAAAGGCCATTCTATCAATACCTGTACCACTCGAGTTGTTGGAGGTCCATCGCCACCGATTCCACCGCTAGGTAGTAGTCTCGACCATATGCAGCAATGTGACTGCTTTCATCTCGGGTCGTTATCTCTTCCATCACAAGCCCATATGTAAACTTACTCGACGGGTGAAGTTCTGCATGACAATTATATGTTTAATTTAAGAGTTGGTACGACAATAAAAGGTGACTATAGCGCTGAGTATTGGCAAGCTTACCTCGGTTATATTAGCTTTAAGACCAGCTCGATCAACCCAAATTGGTGGCACTTCCTCAACACCGGGTCCTCCGGTGAATACCGGGCTAAGTTTACGGCTGTTGAAGCAGCTTGTTTTGAATGTACGGTTACGTGGATTGTAAACACCATCCAGATATGGATGTAAATACTCAAGCTTGAACGAGAGATCATCCTACATACGAAAGCGATGGATGGACTTAAAAAAAGTTGATTGTTGAGTTGAGCGAGCCGGCGATAAATCAAATATATAGGCTGAACAAATGTACCCGAGGATTCAAGAAGTTGCTAGTGGTTACTGAACCCATGAGAGACCTATTAAGACCCGCAGGTTTCGATGTTCAAAAGTAACAGAACCACCTGGCTGGAACGAAGCCCGAAAGCATATAACAACAAGAGAGCAAAATCAATTGAAATTCCAAAATTATAAAATATGTATATATTCCAGTAAAGAAGGATTCATACAAGTGTCGGAGCTCCTCCACGGCGGGGAACAATACTCCATTCAAGATCGACTTCGGCGGACTTCGTTCTAGCTCTTTCAGTTTAATCTCAACGATGATGCCGCCTTCGTTTTTCTCATCTGGGCGTGGATTAACTTCAATGTTAGAGAACAGCCCCAATGAGTTTATGTTCCTCGAGCTTGTTTCCCGGCTTCTATGTTGAAAACATACCCTTGTCGAAGTCAACAAAATACTCACTTTAACCAAAACTTACGGTGATTAGAGAGATAAACGATAAAATATTTCTTAATTTTCAAATCAAATCCAGAAAAAGATATGAACTTTCATTTGAGCCAAATTATTCTTTAATTTTCAAATTGAAGCCAAAAAATATCCTTTGATGGACATGCTCTAATTAGGGTTTATGATATAGGGTTAAATGTTTAGGGTTTTAGGGTTTAGAGTTAAAGTGTATAAAGTTTATGATATATTCATATATAGATGATAAATGTAATTTTTTTAGATAATATACGTCTATTTTACAGATAATATACGTCTATTGAAGATAATATACGTATATTTTCAATTGGATAATGAACATTTGTTGACTCAATAAATAGTTTTCAATAAATGAGTATTTTTATTATACAGAGATAAATGGTAAAACTGAGAATAACAAAAAACCCTTGTCATTTTGGCAAATTTATACTTGTTTTGTTATTTTCGCAAATTAACCCCTCACTTTACAATATTCACCTAATTCACCTTTATAAAAATAGATTTTTAAAATGGATATGACTTCGTAGATTAAAATTAAAAATGGACTTCTTTAACAAAAAAAATAAAATTAAAAATGGACTTTTTGTAATTCCCCTTTTAAAGCGGGTCAAAAGCTATTATACCCCTGAAACAAAAATTATAATCTTGCATACCCTTATTGAGTCTTCATACCCTTTGACTTTCGTTGACCAAAAACATAAAACACTAAATATTTTCAAATCTAAACCCTAAACTAATCACAAGTGTCTTGGATTTGGAATTGTGAACCCAAATGGAAACCCTAAACTACTAAACCTTTAAATTCAACAAAAAAAATATTTTAAAATCGTTTTTATATCATATTTTGACGATTTTGTTAAAAATATTTTATTTTTATTTTTTTTGTTTTAAAATATTTTTATCAAATTCTTAAAATTAAATAAAAAATAATCACGTTTTCAGTTTATAAAATTGATTTATTTTGAAATTTATAAAAATCAAAACAAAAATCAGAATTATCAAAGGGTATAATAACTCTCGACTTTTAGTCAAAGGGTATTATAGCATTTGATTCTTTTAAAGCGATGACAAAGATGTTATAAAAAAAAAAAAAAAAAGCGATGACAAAATTATTACTGAACTTGAATACATGAAACCAGAAAAAATGTCATTGTTTACAAGCTGAAGATGAATACAATCCATTAATCCAACCCAAAGAGTAAACATTGTTTCCAAAACATCTTTTGATGGATTATGCAACTTATTCAAACACAAACAATTTAAATAGCTTTGTTCTTCCCTCCTTGCGTGTAGTCCCCTTTATCAATCGCTCGAAGCCGATCTGGAATCATTACCTTTGGTTCTCCATCAAGCATCAGACACAGGTCCATCAAACTCGGCATAGCCTCTTCTTCGATCCGCAACTCATCAATTTCTACTGTAATCAATAGAAGCTCCCTTAGCCTATCAAAACCTTCGGCTCCTATGCTCATCACCGAGCAAATACAATATTTCATTTTCAGATTTTCAAGCATAGGCAATCTTTGGAAAGTAGGCATTGGATCTTCCTCGAAAACTGTTCCCGTAAATGTCAGAGACTCAAGACAGGGAAAGATGACGTACATATCTCGAACTGGTAACTTAATTGCATATACCTTTAATTTCAGGACACGAAGTTTTGTCTGTTTATTGAAGGAAGCCAAGTCCACAGTACGGTCCGGCATGACTGCGTTATTGTCATTTATTTCCAAGGCTCGAAGATTAATAAATACCTCTCTTTTAAGAGTGGTCCAGCTGTAGGAAGAGATATACCTCAAGGTTTGAAGTTTAATTGTGTCTCCTATCAGTAATTCTCCGTTAAAGCTTCCCATGAGATGTCTTAGTGATGTGAGCTTGCGTAGATCAATCCTTTCTTTGGGGTAGGCGGATGATAAATGTAGAGTCTGAAGACAATGTAAGTTGGATCTTAATGAAGTTGACATGTTTTGCATATTTGCAACCTTGAGGTACCTTAAGTTGCTTAACTCCCCCATCTCATTCCATAATAGTGTTGTTCCCGGATATTCAAACATATTCCCTTCGAGATAAAGTACTCGGAGTAGCTTCAGTTTCAAAGAAATAGTATTAACGAAACCCTTTATCGTTTCACGTTTGTGCCGAAATGTGAAGATGGATCGCATCCGGTTATCAATAGGTCTGTGGCGAAAATGATCGCTCATAAGATGGTGAATCGCTTCCCTTCTGCAAGTAGTAGAAGGATGATTCTCATTGTAAACATGTACAAAGTTCAGCTCTTTTGCTTTATTGATCGCCATGTCTCTTAGAAGATCATGAATTCTACAAGACTTCACTTTTCCTCTCTTTATTTTTCCAGCTTGTACTAAACTTCTGTCTATCGCCTCTTCGATATGATATCGAGCCACGTCTTCCATGAGCATCTCTTCATCCTCTTGTATAAATCCTTCTGCTACAAGTAAGCGTATCAACTCCTCTATGTCGATCTCATAGTCCTCAGGGAAGATACTAAGGTAAAGAAAGCAAAGTTTCAACTCATATTGCATGTCCTTGAAACTTAAATCAAACACAGTGGAGATGTGAATGGAGTCATCCTTTAGGCGTCGCCAAAAACTAGCATAAACATCATTCCATTGGTTTGGTCTTTTCCTAGACATGAGCCCAGCAAGTACGACTACGGCAAGGGGTAAACCATTGCATTTTTTAACCATCTCTCTTCCGATTCTCTCCAATTCTTGATCGACTTTTACGATATCCCTAAATGCTTTTTGCTCAAATAACTTCCAACTTTCTTCAAATGTCAAGAACCTTAACTTATGGGCATAAACCTTAAGGTCTATGCCTTCAGCTACTGACTTGGATACGCGTTGTGATGATGACTCTGCTTCCTTCATGATTTCCTGGTAAAGCTCTCTTCAAACTCTCCCACGCTTCTCTCTCCCAAATATCATCTATAACTATGAAATATTTTTTCCCTTCTAAAAGAGCACGAATGTAAGCTTCCAACTCCTCCTCTGCAAAATTCTTGATCTTCTCCATCTCTTCCTGCGAAACCACCTTCAAAGATCTAATGATTCTCACAAGTATATCTCTTGTGTTATACTCTTGGGAAACATATGTCCATGCGCGGTATTCGAATCTTTCCTTCACATCCTCCGAGTTGTAAAGCTTTCTCGCAAGAGCAGTCTTTCCGAGACCTCCCATGCCGAATATGGAGATAATATGTCTCTTGTTCTCTCTAACGTCAAGAATCTTTTCCAAAAGAATCTTTGCATCATCTTCGAAGCCGATTACTATCTCTTCGTATCAATAGATTGCGCACGCCGGAGTTGTCTCACCTTCAAACGTGAAGCGCTCTCTCCCGCTCGAGGCTCACTTAAATTTCGTATACCATAAGTATCCCGCTTGCGAGTAACATCATCTATTTTATTCTTAAGGATTTTAATATTATCAACTATGTTGTACGCATCTTTCTTCTTGCCTATTATGTTGGCCAATCTCTTTATGCCTAGCCTTTGTGATCTTTTATGGGCTTTAAGCTTATAAGTGTCCAAAACATCTTCGACGTCGTAAGCTATGTCTATAACAAGTTGTTTCCACCTTTTTAAACTCTCATCTTCTCTTTCTTGGTCTTCTGCATCTTTGAGATAACCTTGGATGCACGTTAGCTCCGTTTTTCAACAACTCTAGATCGTCTTTGACTCCCCTCAGCATATGTGCCTCTTCAATGAGATAGTTTCCTATCGTTCCCACCACAAAACCTGTGATCGCATCCACCATCTTCACAGAACCGATTCAGCTTGAAAAATATCAAAAAATATGAAGAAAGACTTAAGATATGCTTTTTTGTTGTTGTAAACCTTCTAAATGCTATGCCTTTGAGATTTTGTCGTATTTGATCAATTATTTTGCTTCTTAATATGTTTTGGCAGTATGCTATGGTTGTAGACTTGTCGTTGTTTAGTGTTTTTTTTTAAATATGATATGATGTCATTTGTCATAATCAACAACTATTGATAATTAAAAAAGATTGTTTAATTTTTGTGGAAGTTTCAACTTTTCAAAATATTCTATTGGTATTGAAACGCGCAAAAACCCATAAAAACCGGTCATTAACTTTTGTTTATGGTACAATATTAAATGGGTAGAATTGTGTGGGTAGAGTTTATTTGAATATAATTTTGAGTGTTTAAGTGTAGTTTTGTGAAATAATTTTAAAATAATGTAGTTTTGTGAAATGTAATTCAAAAAGTGTAGTTTTGTAAATCTCCCAAATTTTAAACAGGGAATTACAAAACTACATTATTTGAATTGCATTTTATAATTAACTACACCGTTTCAAAGTTATTTTTCAAACATACACCTAAATACTGAAAATTAAATTCAAATAAACTCTATCTACACGATCCTACCCCTTAAATAGTAATTAGCTAATGTAAATATTGAAAATATTGAAAAATATTGAATTAAGTAGAGTTTTGTGAAGGAATAGGGGAAATAAAGTAGTTTTGTGAATTCCTCAATTTTAAATGGTTAAATTAACTTCTAAAATTTTATCAAAATTAAAAGTTCATTTAGGTTTACTAAAAAGTGTTAAAGGGAGTAAGATTTTAGTTTATTTAAATTAAAATTTCGTGTTTAGATGTATTTTTGTGAATTAACTTTGAAATGGTGTAGGTTTGTAAAATGCAATTTAAAAAGTGTATTTTTGTTATTTCCCCATGTTTTTACACATTTCAAAATTTTAAATGTTTAAATTACATTCTAAAAATTTATCAAAATTAAAAATTTCATGTAGGTTTACTAATTAGTGTTTACAGTTTAGTGTTAAAGGGGATAAAATTTTATGGTTAGGGATTTACTTGGATTTAATTTTGGGGGAATTACAAAACTTTCGCAAAACTACACCATTTAAATTGTATTTCACAAAACTACACTCTTTCAAAGACACTTTACAAAACTACACCTAAAACTAAACATTAAATTCAAAAAACTATATCCACAAAACTCTAACCCTTAATCACTAAAACCCTAGACACTAATTATTAAATCCAAATGAACGTTTTAATTTTGATAAATTTTAAAGGTTAAATTGATCTCTTAAAATTTGAAAATGTATAGATATGTAAAGAATTTGAATTAGGTGTAGTTTTGTAAAAAAAGGTGTGAAATGATGTAGTTTTGTGAATTAACTTTGAAAAGGTGTAGGTTTATGAAATGCAATTTAAAAATTTACTTTTGTAATTTCTCATGTTTTTTTCTTTCCTTTTTTATTAGTTTTTCTTCCTCGTGATATTTTTCGTTGTTTAATTATATCTTCATGTTTATTCTTTTGTTATATAAACTAGGATAAAACCCGCGCGTTACGCGGGATATATTTCAATATTTTATAGTAATTTCAAAAAACATTTATATTTTGTTTATGACGGTTTGTGGTTTATCTTGTAAAATATTTTATTATTGTAATAGGTATTTGTTTTAATATTAGATATAAACAATCCATTTTATTTTACCAAATTAATGAACATAAAATTGTTTATACGTAACTTTTGAATGAATATTTTAGTTTAATAAAAAACTATTAGGATATTAATATGTGATGAAATCTAATTTTACAAACTTTTTTAATATACATAGAAGTAAAGATTGTTGTGTATATTATTTAGAGAAATTCATAAAACTACACCCTTTCAACCCTTACTTCACAAAACTACTCCTAATTTAATGTTTTCACATATTTACACCCTTTCAAAATTTTAAAAGCTTGATTTACTCTTTTAAAAATTACCAAAATTAAATTTTTTTCATTTGGGTTCGCTAATTAGTGTTTAGGGTATAGTATTAAGGGGGTAGGATTGTGTGGGTATGGTTAATTTGAATTTAATTTTGAATGTTTAGGTGTAGTTTTGTGAAGTATTTTGGAAATGGTGTAGTTTTGTGAAATGTAATTCAAATGGTGTAGTTTTATAATTCTCCCTATTATTTATTTACTATTAATCATTTATTTTTGTCCACAATACCTTTATTTATGTTGTACGTGGAACATGTGTTTTTGTTTATTTTGTATGCCTGGTTATGTTTTCGGTTGATATTTTAAGTGATTATTAATATTTGGTTTAAGAAGATTATTGATAACAATCTACGTATTTATATGTGTAGTCATGGAGTATTTGAATTTTACATTTATAATGTTTAAACTTTATTTATCTATATATATATATGTAAGTTTAAATTTTGTATATATTTTTTATTGCATATATATAATGTAAATGTTTCATTTTATTATTAAATGGTTTTATGTATTTAATAGTTTTTATTTTTATTAATAAATGAATTTTATCAAATTTTTGATTTTATTTTTGTATTTAATATTGTTGATGATGTGTCACTCATATGGAGAGAGTTCTTCTTCTTTTATATTATAGATTATTGTACATCAACTATTGTTATATTTGTAATGACTTTTAAAACATGGGAGAATCACAAAACTACACCTTTTGAATTACATTTCACAAAACTACACCATTTTCAAAATTACTTCACAAAACTACACCTAAACACTCAAAATTAAATCCAAATAAATCTTACTCATACAATCCTACTCCCTTAATACTAGAGAAATTCACAAAACTACACCATTTCAACCTCTCTTCACAAAACTACACCTAATTCAATATTTTCACAAATTTACACCTTTTCAAAATTTTAAAAGCTTGATTTACCCTTTTAAAAATTATCAAAATAAAATCTTTTCATTTGGGTTCGCTAATTAGTGTTTAGGGTATAGTATTAAGGGGTTAGGATTATGTGGGTAGAATTTATTTGGATTTAATTTTGAGTGTTTAGGTGTAGTTTTGTGAAGTAATTTTGAAATGGTGTAGTTTTGTGAAATGTAATTCAAATGGTGTAGTTTTGTAATTCACCCTTAATATTATACCCTAAACACTAATTAGCGAACCCAAATGAAAAGATTTTAATTTTGGTAATTTTTTAAATGGTAAATCAAGCTTTTAAAATTTTGAAATGGTGTAAATTTGTGAAAATATTGAATTAGGTGTAATTTTGTGAAGGAGGGGTTGAAAGGGTGTAGTTTTGTGAATTCCTCTAATTTTTTTATTTAATAAATTAGAGTTAGTTTTAAAGTGTAGTTTTTGTCCTGAAATAATCTATTTGAAATCATATCACTATTGATATGATTGAGTAACTACAACTATTATCTCGAGACTTTCATATCATGAATAATACAAACGAAATTTGAATTTGAAAACTATAAAATTTCATCTGTTTCTTCACAAAACTCTACTCAAATTAATATTTTTCTATATTTACATCATTTCAAAATTTTAAATGATGATTTACCCTTTAAAAAATTACCAAAATCAAAATATTTTTATTTTGGTTCACTAATTAGTGTTTATGGTATAATATTAATATTAAATGGGTGATATTATGTGGTTAGGATTTATTTGGATTTAATTTTGATTGCTTAAGTGTAATTTTGAAAATTGACTTTAAAATGGTGTAGTTTTGAAAAATGCAATTCAAATTTTGTAATGTTGTAATTCTCCCTTTATATTTCTATATAACGCTCTATTTTCAATTTTATAATTCAATTTTATTCAGCTTTTTGTATCGATTCGTATTCCATAAATAATTAAAAATAATCAAAGTACATATTTTATCAAAAATCCGGATTTGTTTCAATAATAAAATAATATTCTTTTAACAAAAAATATTTATAAAAGTATTCAAAATAGGGTCCGGATATCCTTCAACATTCAACGGATATTCGCTGACCGAATATTCGGGGTAACGAATATGAATTCGGGTAATTTTTTATGGATCGTGCGGATGCGGATCCGGATATCCTAAAAAAACAGATATTAGGATCTGATTTACCCATAATATATGTGATATATATTTATAAGGTTGTGACAATGTTTAACCATTATTCCTATTTAATATTGTAATTTATTATTCTATTTCTTTCATAATAAATATCATTTTCAAGAGTTTTTTATTCCATCTATTTATTGTTTTTATTTTTTGCTGGAAAAATTTAATATTTTTTGATTTTTTTAACCAATTAAATTTTATTTTATTTTTATATTGGTTGTACTCAATATTGTTTTATAAAAAATTTAAATTTTTATTGTAATTTATGAAACATTGTTATTGGGTTTGCACATATCTCTTATTATTGGCCTTAAAAGCCTTTTTACGTTTTAAATATTTTTGTCAATGTTTTTGTTATGTTGTCTATTCGATCGGTTGTTATTGATTATTCATTCCACGTCATTATTAGTTGAAATTCATTTTGGTGTTGACACGTAAGTTTTTTAACCAAAATCACTTGACAAATAATGTCCGAACTATATTATATATTTTTTGTGTTTTAACCCAAAAAAAATATTATATACCGTATATATTTCCTATCAATTTTCATAGTTATATAAGTGTTTCTTATTTAAATCACATAAAACATAAATATTTATATATATATGTATAATATTCGTTAAGGAGAATTACAAAACTGCACCATTTGAATTACATTTCACAAAACTACACTATTTCAAAAATACTTCACAAAACTACACATAAACACTCAAAATTAAATCTAAATAAACCTTACCCAAATAATCTTATCCCTTAATATTATACCCTAAACACTAATTAGCGAACCCAAATGAAAAAAAATTAATTTTTATAATTTTTAAAAGGTTAAATCAAATTTTTAAAATTTTGAAAGGGTGTAAATATGTGAAAAAATTAAATTAGGTATAGTTTTGTGAAAGAGGGTTGAAATGGTGTAGTTTTGTAAATTCGTCTATTCATTACGTGGTTCAACAGCCGTTGACCCAATAACCTCGAAGACAATCCAGCTAGTGCTTCGGCTCGAATTTTAAAACATTGTTTGTAGCTGTTTTCTCTTAAATATGATATGCTGTCATTTGTCATAATTAACAACTATCGATAATTACAAAGATTGTTTAATATTTGTTGACGTTTCAACTTTTCCAAATATTCGGTTGGTACTGTTTTTTTTTTTGTGTGGAAGACTTGACTTTATGAATGTTTATCTTTGAGCTTTGATGAGATTTTTGCCGCCTCCTAAGATTTAGTAGGCATTGGGTACTTACTATGCTCTGCAGGTTAACTTTTAAGATATTCCGGACGCATCATTATTTATAAGTATAGAAAAACTTCAAACAAATAAAATGACGAGAAAGAAAGAACTTCCAAAATCTCAGCATAACTCAGCAACACAAGCAAAGGGACTAGGCATTAAGCAATTATTTGAAAACCAAAAGGGTAGAAAACTTGGAAAAGGGATTGAACAAATCCTTGAAGAGAAAAATGGCAAAGCCAATAAAGCCGGTTAACACAATGAACTTACTTCTCCATTACCTTAATACCTCTCACCAAACCTGAAGAACATAGCGCCAGTTCCGTTGTTGTGATCTACGGCATACTCTTGCTCGTACCAGACCCAGTTTCACACCCATACCGTACGATGAACCTTGTCCCATTCTCCTGTACACCGCTGTTGGGTTTCCTTTAACATCCTTGGAGCTTCCTAAATCGTTTCCGTGCTCAGCAAAGGCGTAAACATGCGTGTTTTTCACAGGTATTCTTATCTCAGCACCAAGCTGCAACCAATGAAACAAATCAGTCAACAAGATTATTTATTCGGACTTGGGAAAAACAATATGTTCTTTTTGTTTGTTGTTTACCTCGAGAATGTTTCTAGCTGCACCGAGCTCGCCCATGTTGTAGCCACGGACAGAGTAAGGACCACCAAGGACAAATGCATCATAGCTTGGAAGGTCGCCAACGCAGCCACCGTAATGACCATGGAGGACTAGAACCGGTGGCGGTGGCTTACCAGCGCCTTCTTCTACTTGCTGCAGCTGAATGAATCTTGTCAGGGTAAGTTGGTGACGGTTGAAGAACGGGAATTTGCTTCCAATACCTAGCCCTTGATCCACCTGTGGTAAAATGCAAATACAGAGTGTAAAGCTTAGAGTATAGACATGATTATAATTTTATTTACATGTTATCATTAGGTAAGCAAACCTGGAAGACATTCCTCTCTCCAACAACAGCACCATTAACGAACTTGGTATTGTCACGGGTGATGTTGGCTTGTAGAAAGGCCATTCTATCAATACCTGTACCACTCAGAGTTGTTGGAGGTCCATCAGCACTGATTCCACCGCTAGGTAGTAGTCTCTGACCATATGCAGCAATGTGACTGCTTTCATCTCGGGTCGTTATCTCTTCCATCACAAGCCCATATGTAAACTTACTCTGACGGGTGAAGTTCTGCATGACAATTATATGTTTAATTTAAGAGTTGGTACGACAATAAAAGGTGACTATAGCGCTGAGTATTGGCAAGCTTACCTCAGTTATATTAGCTTTAAGACCAGCTCGATCAACCCAAATTGGTGGCACTTCCTCAACACCGGGTCCTCCAGTGAATACTGGGCTAAGTTTACGGCTGTTGAAGCAGCTTGTTTTGAATGTACGGTTACGTGGATTGTAAACACCATCCAGATATGGATGTAAATACTCAAGCTTGAACGAGAGATCATCCTACATACAGAAGCAGATGGATGGACTTAAAAAAACTGTTGACTGTTGAGTTGAGCGAGCCAGCGATAAATCAAATATATAGGCTGAACAAATGTACCTGAGGATTCAAGAAGTTGCTAGTGGTTACTGAACCCATGAGAGACCTATTAAGACCCTGCAGGTTTCGATGTTCAAAAGTAACAGAACCACCTGGCTGGAACGAAGCCTGAAAGCATATAACAACAAGAGAGCAAAATCAATTGAAATTCCAAAATTATAAAATATGTATATATTCCAGTAAAGAAGGATTCATACAAGTGTCGGAGCTCCTCCACGGCCGGGAACAATACTCCATTCAGTACTGACTTCAGCGGACTTCTGTTCTAGCTCTTTCAGTTTAATCTCAACGATGATGCCGCCTTCGTTTTTCTCATCTGGGCGTGGATTAACTTCAATGTTAGAGAACAGCCCCAATGAGTTTATGTTCCTCAGAGCTTGTTTCCCAGCTTCTATGTTGAAAACATACCCTTGTCGAAGCTGTCAACAAAATACTCACTTTAACCAAAACTTACACAACAAATGAGATATATCAATAACATGTTAACACTAGACTATAAATCAACGCATCAAAACCATTTACATCCATTAGATATTAAAAGCAAGTTTAAACTAAAAAAGTCTGTCAATTTTTCCCTTCATGATCTATCTACGAGGACAACAAAGTTACTACCAGAATCATATTCACATCATAATCAACTAATGACAAATCTTACATAACTTTAGTCACATACCTGCTTAGGCAACTCCCTGCGCACAACAGGAACTTGCGTGTTACCTTCAACAACATTACCAAGCTTGTCTTGAAACTGGATAACAACCTGAGTGATGTCTCCTTCCACAACTTCACACACAACCTCTTTAGTGTTCAAGTTCCCAAAGTTCACAACCTGTGCACAAGCATACCCTTCGTCCTGATACCATTTCTGAACACGGTCTCTTATCCTCTGCAACAGCCTCGCACTGACTTTACCTTGATCCCTAAGCATCTGCATAACCTCTCCGTACACAGGCGCGGGCAACAAACACGGCCTCGCCCTATCGATTCTCCGCTTGTAATCCTTCTCAAGGCTCCTGTAATACTCTAACTTCTCTTTATCAGTCATGTCTGCGTCCATCTCGATCGCCTTCGACTGAACCATCAGCCCTACGTTGATGCAACGGAACCTATCTGCGGATTGCCACGTGCTCTCCGCGAAGGAGATTGTGATCCCTAAAGTTCCATCAGGTTTAGTCTTCCCTTCTAAATCGACTTTTTCGAACATTCCACAAGTAGCTAAAGTCTCTAGCTCCTTCTGAAGCTGAGCTTTCGTGTAGACGCCGCCCGGTCTTATCGATACCATCTCGAAGAAGGAATCTTCGGTGCCTATGGTGGTTTGTCTCCGCCGGTCAAAGAAGATTATATCGGAGACTTTATACTTCTTGAAACCGCTTAGCTTGTTCAATTGAACAACGATGTTCGCAGGCAAACCGTGTGAATCCCAATCCGGTGACTGTTCTTCATCAGCAACAGCTGCCGCCGGAGAAAACAATTTCCCCCAAAATCCACCGTCGCTTCCATCTCCTCCTCCTCCACCGCCGCCGCCTCCACCGAATCCGCCGAAATTACCATCTCCTCCTCCTCCTCCTCCGCTAAGAATTGAAGGAAGATTCGAGATTCGGAATAGGAAGAAGGAAGCAGCGGAGGAGACTGAGGCTACAGCGAGAGGCTTTGCCAAGCCTTTAAGGAGAAGATCCTTCGAAGAGGACTCCGTATCTCGTGTTGCAGGTAAGTTATTGCTGCATTTTATAGATGAGACGCGAGGAGACGGTGTGGAGATGTGTGGAAGACGAGAAGAGGAGGAAGGAGGAGGAGGGAACTTCCGGCGAGATGAGATAGAGGTATGAACGGTACAGGCAGTCGCCGCCGGGATAAGCTGCCCGTTAACGGAGAAGGCGGCCATGGGCGGAGAAGTATAAGAGGGAAGATAAGGTTTTTACACAGTGGGAAGAAGAAAACGAAGATTTCGGCTTCGGCGGAAAGCTGCTTGTGTGTATTTTGCCTATTTGGGGTTTTATGCAAAAGGAGAATTTTTCATTACAGTGTGTTCCGTTTTATTGTTTTATAAGAATACTGCGTGCCGTTTTTATGAGTTGCAAACGGCATGCGTGTCTTGTGAAGATGTTGTAAATGACAAGCTTGTACACGTGTGAGACATTTTACTTTGGGTTTTTTGTGTTATTAGTGTTTATGAATCGAAAGAAATCATGTAAGGATTTTGTGAAAGAGAAAAAGTATAAAGAAGAGACTATAATAGTGATTTTACAAGTGAAATGCATCTTTTGTATAACAAAAAACCTTCAACAAATGTTATGGTATATAAATTCCAAATTTATACACGCAAACTATTGATTTTTGTGATTCTGTTCGAAAAGTTTTTGAGATTTTATTTTGTAAATAATATTGTATTTTATGTAGGCTTGTTTTTTGTATTTAGCATTCATTGAAGTTATATATATGAGTTTTTTGGAGTGTCTAAAACTATTAAGTTTGAATTCAACTAAATTTCAAGAATGCTCTTTTCCTTTCTCACATAGTGGCAAACATTGTTGGTCAATCATAAAAGTCTTGCTTGAGTTCTTTGAGGATTGTCTTTTGTACTTTCTACTTCTCATTTTTTTTCTCTTTAACAAGTTCTATAAATGTGAGTCCTATTATTAAGCTCAAAACATCAATTTCTCATGCAAAGACTTTGTCTTCTTTCTCAAAGTTTTCTCCAAATTAGTGGTCATGGCTATTTTTAAGCATTTTCTCTTATGGTTTGTCCAAGAACCACGGAGAACAAAAAACTCGCGGTCATGTTTGGATTTAACGTTGTATATGTATCTTATGTTGTTATCTGATGATCAAAGTACCAAAACAGAAATCTATAAGACTTTTGTTTTGTTTTGTTTTTCGCAAATGTCGCATCAACTTGACCCGGTCGCTGAGCTCGAAAGCTTAAAAACACATGTTGATCATCCTAGAAGTCCCAACTTTTCATCACTTGGCCACCGTCACCAATGTAAGTTCCAAAATATCGAATCTTGTTTGCTTCTTGGACGCGGAATCTTGGATCAAAACATGTTTTCTTTTCGTACATTTTCAGCTGGTGAAGGGTCAAGATTGTCACCTAATGGTTCACCAAGAAAAGAAAATGATCTTCAAGGAGATCATTCTCACCACAAGAAATCATTGTTCTCGAAAATGAAAGATAAGGCAAAAAAGCTACAACACAGTCTCAGCAACAAGAAGAGACATGATGAAGATGGTGATGCACCGGTCTCACCTCTTGGAAGATTTGAAGATCATGAAGTTAGAGAAACAAGAGGTTATACGACAATGTCACCACGCGAAAAGTCCAAAGACCATAAAGTCAGAGAAGAAAGAGAAGAGGAAGAAGAAGAAGCTCCTGAATATCTTGGAGCACCAAGTAAACCAAAGGCTACATAACAAACCCATTTTCTTCTTGTAGATTTGCTTACGACTTATATAACATATATAGTGTGATATTTTTGCAGTGTATGAATCAAAGAAAGCACCTGAAGAGCTGAAAGAGACCGCGAGGCAGCATCCCCGGGAAAATGTTGTGATCACTGAGACAAATCTCTTGTCTGTTCTCCCATCCAAACACGGCGCTGAAAAAGAACGAAAAGATTGTAAAACTGAGAATCCAGTGATCTCTGAGAAGAATGTTTTGTCTGATGTCAAGAAAGAGTGCACAAAACAAGAACCTATTAGTCCAAGCAAGACGGTAACAGAAGCTGTTACAGAGAAGCTAGCACCTGCTTATGCTAAAGTCTCAGACGCTACGCACGCTATAACTAAGAAGATTCAAGATATGGCTTTTACAGAATCAACAGAGCCAGAAGCAGAAGCAGAGGTGAATGATGTTTCAGAAATCAACACTGCAGGAACTAACCAGCATGATGGCTTCAATACAAGGGTACTTGTAACTTCTTTATATGCGTATACCTCTATATCTGTGTCTGCACTTGTTAATGTTTCACTCAATCATGTGATTAGGTATGGGACAAAGGTGTATCAATGAAGGAATACATAATCCAGAAGTTCGAACCTGGAGAAGACGATAAAGCACTTTCTCGAGTCATATCAGAAGCTATTAGTCCGCGAAAATCTGCTTCACAAGCTCATACAAACTCAGCAGAGAAAAGAACTCCCCTGTTAGCCAACACAAATAAAAGTGAGTTTCTTTATTAGTACTCAACTAAATACATATTGATTTGACAATATGGTGACAAACATGAAACTGTAAGTTTGTTCTGATGCAGTTGTTGAGGAAGAGAATCATGGGAAGATACTTCAACCAAACTAAAGAACATAGATGTTTTATTTAATCTCTTGTATCGCGTACGAAACCTCTATGTAAGAAAGAGACTTTCTATTTCAAGCCTACTCTTCATCTACTAGCTATTATAGCATAACCATGATTCATATTGTCTATTGTTACAAGAGATTAAAGACTCTTACACATCTTTTAGACTCAGTAATATACAATCTGATGAGATAAAAAAAGATTTTGATTCCTTCTTTCTTGTAGTTGACTTGCATGTAATAATAAGAAAATTATCTTTCATCTCAAAAATAATATATTTTGAATATTGAATTCATCCAGGTGAAATAATGAAATTGCATTTAATGATTAAATGAAAATCTTCATTCAAGATTATGTAAGCCACTAGTATGATTATATACCATTTTTAAGATATTAGTTACCATTAAAGAAAACAAGAATGGACTGTCTGGTACAACAGTTGACCTTCTCCTTGAAAGAAAGTGCTCTGCAACTCACTGCCCACAACATACAAATCACCAGAGAGAGATTGTCTTGACAAAGTTGAAACAGACACAACAATGTCATTCAGACATTCACAAAATTGGTTCAGACAATAGTGTAAAAGGCTGTCTTGGAAAATGGGAGCAGCATTAAGATCAATGTATGCGAACAGCAAGTACGAAGAAGTCCGAGAAGAATGGGAGGAAGATTATAGCCCACAGAGGTTTTCTTACAAAGCTCTTTACAAAGCAACAAAAGGGTTCAAAGAGACCGAGTTGCTCGGTACAGAGTCTAATGGAACAGTCTACAGAGGAAAGCTTTCGTCCAATTCACAGATCGCTGTAAAGAGAGTTTCTTTGGATGTAGAGCAAGACACAAAGCACCTAGTTTCTCAGATTGTTGGTATTGGGAAGTTAAGGCACAAGAACCTTGTGCAGCTCTTAGGATACTGCAGAAGAAAAGGCGAATTGCTATTGGTCTATGATTACATGCCTTATGGAAACCTCGACGATTTCTTGTTCAATGAAGAAAAGCCTAAGCTTAGTTGGTCACAAAGGTTTCACATCATCAAAGGAGTAGCTTCAGCTCTTTTATATTTGCACGAGCAGATCGTTCTCCACAGAGACGTAAAAGCCGCAAACGTACTCTTGGATGAGGATTTAAACGGACGTCTAGACTTCGGTCTGGCTATGTTCGGCACAAACAGGAATCCAATGCTTGGAAGCGTAGGCTATGTCGCTCCCGAGCTTATTATCACGGGGATGCCAACAACAAAAGCCGATGTTTATTCATTTGGTGCTTTGCTACTTGAGTTTGCTTGTGGGAGAATGTTCATAGAGTATCCCGGAAAGCCTGAAGAGTTCGACTTAATCAGTTGGGTGTGTCATTGCTCGAAGAGAGGGAACTTGGTTGGTGCCAGAGATGTGAGATTGGAAGGAGATTACGTGAGCAATGAGATAGAAATGGTACTTAAGCTTGGGCTACTATGTGCACAGTACAATCCAGAGGACAGGCCTAGCATGTACCAAGTGGTGAGCTATCTTCAAGGTAATGATGTTTTGCCTGAGATGCCTCCAGATACACATGGGCTTAGTATTCCCACACCGTACCATGAAGTTCTGGCTTAGTTAGCTCCATGTCTAGCGTCGGGAAGATTGGAGAAGTCCATTTCCATCAAGAACCTACAAGAAAATATGTACAACCAATCCATCAGCCAAGTTACTAAAAATATCATTGAGAAAAATGCTACAATTTAGTTCATATCGATGCTACAAGAAAATATGTATGACATGTCTTCATATTGACGCATTTTAGTTCTTGTAAGGCTCTCTCCAAGCACTTGATTTCTACAATAACGGTCTTTGCTAAATGTTGATTTGTAATATGAATGGATGATGATATATCTAACAATGGTTTGCTTAGTGATGATCTTTGTGTCTTCTTCAACACTCTCTTTCTCTCCTTTGTTGCATCTCACTCTAACACAATTCCCTCATTAACGGACATATATCAGTAGACGCTTAATATATCACATCATGAAACGTGAGATCAGAAAATATGAACACACAAGGTTCCATTCAGACAATTTTCAGTCTACATACCAAATGTCGCCGAGGATGTCACTTGCGTCGTTTCTCCTTCTGTTTGTTGCAAGAACATGTGTTGAAACCTTTATTTTAAGGACATGTGATGAATTTTAGTAGATTATTATGCATATATAGTCTACCTTTATGTTTTCGGATGATATCTCATGGACGCCTTTGAGAAGAATGTGGTCTCCGGAAACGTTTGGTGAATGGAAATAACTAGAGACGGTGAGAGTGACCGGTATGTTCTCCTGAACAGGATGGAAGAAAATCGTCAAGTACAAATCTAAAAGAGCCAAATTTTTTGGTTTATTTGTTTGATGGTTCTAGTGAATTCCATATTTGTGTGTACTTACACAACACAATGTGTGAAAGAATGAGATCTCCAACGGAGAAATAGGTAACTGAAAGTGGAGAGCGAGGAAGAAAGCGATGATCATCAATTAAAATGTTTTGTTTCCATGTACGAGTAAGAGATGTTCATAGACTTTGAAGAGAGAACAAGCCGGACTAAAACAGTGAAATAATCTACATGGTCTTGCATAGTTACTTTTCACCAGCCAAGACTCAAAAAAGAAGAAAAGACAGTGAAACCGAAGCTACGAATCCTTGAAGAGTAAACAAGCCAAAAGAAACACACTATACCTTTTAGTTTAAGTAGAACAACATGCTCGTTTCGTGTCTCCAGATGTGTCGCCAACGTTAATCGTAGTTCCATGTCCAGGAATCGCGGAATTAGCTTCTGCTGCTTCTTGCGCAGCCAATGCCTTTTTGCTAACAATATGGTAAATCTCCGCTAAGATTGTCTGAAAGGCTTTCTCGACGTTTGTTGCTTCAAGAGCAGATGTCTCCAAGAAAGAAAGCCCTTCCTTCTCGGCCAAACTCTGACCATCTTCCTCAGCAACGGATCTCAAGTGGTTCAGATCGGATTTGTTCCCAGCCATCATTATCACTATGTTGGAATCTGCGTGGTCTCTGAGTTCTTTCAGCCACCTCAAGACACTCTCAAATGTCTGTCTCTTGGTGATGTCGTAAACAAGAAGCGCACCCACTGCGCCTCTGTAGTAAGCGCTGGTGATTGCCCTGTACCTCTCTTGGCCTGCAGTATCCCAAATCTGGGCCTTGATCGTCTTTCCTTCTACCTATAAATCAATAATACAAATCACAGAGATTCACAGTAACAGCAGAGTAAAATCTCAAATAGCGACTAGGAGTTGTATCATTGTATGTCGTAAGCTAAATGTACTTATACTACTTGAAGCCATTATTTATGTCAAAACATTTCTATGAGATTGTAATAGCAAAATATTCTCAAAAAGAGAAGAATATTTGAGAGTCTATATATATATATATACCTGAGTGGTTCTGGTGGCGAATTCGACACCGATGGTTGATTTAGAATCCAAGCAGAACTGATTCTTTGTGAATCTAGAAAGTATATTGGATTTGCCAACACCAGAATCGCCGATCAACACTATCTTGAACAGATAATCGTATTCCTGATCCACTCTATTCCCCATCCTCTCTCTCTCGGATATCAACCCTACACATTCACAACAACAAGAAGAAACATAACTGAATCAGAACCTTACATCGTTGGATAAAAAAAAACCCCATACAGATCTCAATAAAATTGAAACAAGTAACAGAAGAACGTAAACGAGAATGTACGGACGTACCGTCGTCTCTCCTTTAGGTAGGATAGATGAAATCTGAATTTATTCCAGATCTGCGTCAAGGACGAAACTTGTAATTGTAAGGGTTTTTCGTTTCTCTTTGTTTTCCGCAAATTTATAAATTGTTTGTTCTCAAATTCTTAATGGTGGAATTTGGTTTTATTTTTTTTTAAATGGTTGAAATTGGAAAATTATGACGAAATGTGTAGTTTGTTGGGGTTTTGTTTCTTTCCCACGTAGGCATTGAGGGGAAACGACGCCATGTTTCAGTAAAGGACAAAAAAGAGTAATAAGAGTAAGAGCATATTCTTTACAAGGGTTTTATTATTTGTAGGTATGAAAATTAGCCCACATTTATTTAATCAGGATCCGTTTTAACCTATCTATGATAGTCTGTAAAATCAACCAAATGTCAAGATAATCTAATACCGCGAAGCGAAATTACAAACCCAAGGTATCCCGATCGACGACGCCCGAGATGACAAGCATGTTCGAAGTCCACATTCACCTCAAAACGCCGATATGAAAATAAGAAAAAGAAGAGCAAAAGAAATATCCGCAATATAAGGAATTTTTTTTTTTCATTATTGCCTAGTGTCTACATAGTTTTCTCCCAACTGAAAGCGACGAGATTCGAACCCCGGTTTATGGGATTAGATGCAAATGTGACTACCATTGGGCCACTTGCTCATCCGCAAGAAGATTTATTTAAATTTTTAAAAATAAATCTTTAAAAAATTTAGACAATTTTTCATTTAGGATAATTATAGTATATGGACTCAGAAGAAGTCAATATTAGGTCCGAAAAAACTGTTACTGTTACGCATACTATTTACCATGGAACAGACGGTTTTACCCTTGTCGTCATGTTTTATGTTGATTTTCAAAATCAAAATTTCGACACACAACCGACACAACTGTTCTGAGATATATCCGGCGGATGATTTTATTTTAGTGGTTTCGTGTAGCATTATTTTCTCTCTCTTATTAAGCCGATAATGGTGTAACTTCTAAAGAAAAAATCCTAAGATTTGTATTTTTCTCCATTATTTCTTCGGAGTCTGGTTCTTCGGAGTTTCCATTAAGTTCTTCCTCTTTATTCTCTGCAATAACTGTCAACTAAAGAAAATTCAAGTTCTGTGATTTTAAATTGAAGACGACGAGCAAACGACAACCAATTGCAAACGGTATGTTCGGCGAGATAATCCTTTTAAAGTTGTATATTTTGGGTTTTCTTTTCCCTTTCATATTAGATTCACTATTCATTGCCCACGCACTGACAAGATTTGTTGATTATCGATGCTCTGTTTTCGGATGAACCCTAATTGATATTTGGGGGTTTTGTTGTTTTTGTGTGAAGATGATTTTTGCTGTCTTTGGGGACTATGATTTGATTGTTTGTGTGTATTTTATTATCAATTTCAAATCTTTTTATGTATATGGTAGTAGTTAATGAGTAGTACACATCGTCCTAATTCGTAATTTTGGATTTAGCAAAAATTGGTCTCTTTAATTAACAATCATGGTCATCTGATAACTCCATTACAACTTACCGTGTTGATTATCTTCTAACTGTGTTGTTATCTTCTAATTGTGTTGTTATCCGATGTTTCTTTAATCTGTATTTTTGATTATGCAGATGTCTGATCCAGAACTTCCTAATAGGATTATAGCATTTGGTGAAGAATTGCTTGGGGATAGGATTAATGTCTATAACAAGTACGAAAGCCTGCGATTGATAATGGACTCGCTTGACCCTTTTGAAAGGGACTATATAAAAAATTCTCCACTTGCAATGCTCTTAGAGATACACAACAAACCTGCCTGGTCAACCAGCTTTGCGTTATTCCTCTTAGCTCGCATGTTGAGTGTTGAAAAGAAGCACGAGCTTTGGTTTATTTACGGTGGGACGTCGGTCAGATTTTCATTGAGAGAGTTTAAGATAGTCACTGGCCTTCCTTGCGGTAAAATCCCAGATGTTCCTAAGAAGAAGAGGAAGGATACGGCTGGCAAAGAAGTCCCATATTATGGCACACTGTTTGGCCTAGAAGAAGGTGTTATCGTTGATCGAGTTATCGACATTCTCTCCAAGAGGACTGTACCTGACCCGCAGCTAAGACTAAGGTATGCTTGCCTTGCACTCGTTGATGGGTTTCTACTTCCAACATCTCATTATCCTAAGATCATCAAAGACCACGCTGAGATGGCTAAGGACATTGATGCTTTTGTCTCTTATCCATGGGGAAGGTTGTCGTTTGATTTGATTATGACGTCCATCAAAGAAAGGAATGTTAGACAGTTAGCCACAACAGTTGTTATCGTTCACGGTTTTTTGTATGCCCTACAACTTGTATTGATTGAAGCCGTTCCGGCAATTCAAGAAGGTGCTCTTCCGGTTAACAATGATCCAGTTGACATTGATGAAGAGGCAGACCAAGCTCCCCCAGCTAAACAAACTGTTCAATTTAAGCTGGCTCAGGCAAGGGAGCTCGACGCTGCTTGCGAGGTATGTGATGTTTATGTGTTGGTGTCTGTGTTATCAGTTACGACTTAACTTACACGGTATCTTACATGTTACAGGTTAAAGTTATATCAATCATACGTCCAGAGGTTGAGTATGATCCCCAGGATGAAGACCTCACATGGCTTGAAGATGAAGAAGACCCTCTTGTTGAGAATATGGTTGGGTTGATTGGAGAAGGTTTTGAATTTGATAATTCCATGTTCAAAGGCGGGATCATACCATCTGAGATTGGTCAGGAAACAACTCTGTCTAAGAGAGGAACCAAAGCACGGGTTTTGCGAACAAGGAAAGACAAGCAGCCGACTAAAAAACCGGAAACACCGACTCGTAGAAGTACAACAAGAGGGGTTAAAATTTGCCCCCAGCCTGTTAGGCGAAGCCCGAGGCAGCCGTCGAGTCATACTGAGTCACCCCAGTTTGTCGATGTGAATGTCATGTCATCAATGATTGATCGCAAATTTGCTGATTCAGAGAAACGTATTATTGGAGGGATCACTAAATGGATTTCGGAACATGTTGTGTTTGCGGAGGATCTGCCAAATGTACCAAGGGATAAAGAGGTTTCGGTTCGTGGTGTAAATCCGGGAATGGGTATTCAGAGGTCTGTTAGTGTTACACGTAACCCCACAAAAATCGACAGAGGCAAACAGAAGGCCGTAGTAGGCGATTCGTCGACGATATTGATTCTAATGTTGGAGTGTTTGGAGAGGTTACCTGATAACTTTTATATATCTTGTAATTGTTTTCTTATCACATCAGATATACGTTACTCTGTATCTCATTGTAGGATGTTGGTGTTGCTGGGCCTTCGAAACTAGCCGCAAGTGTAGATCATGTTGAAGTTAGCATTGATGCGCTGGTGTGAATTTCGTTTGTTTAGTAGTTACAGTTTACGGGTTAATTTATCCTGTAACCTTTTGTTTGTGTGTATTTTTCATGTAGGCTGGTGCTGATCCGTTGAAGCATGCAACAAATCCAGATTTACACTCGGTTGGCATTGACAAAGGTAATGAATAACTAATATCCATAATGTCCGCTAAAGTGTTTCTTATCTGATTATTGATAAGCTATGTAGGGAAGTGTTGGGGGTTCTGTCAATCATGGGGCCAACAAAGAGTATTTTGTACATCGCGGCTATGAACCGCAGGTTTGTACTTTATTACATGTGCATGTGGATTAAAATTTTATGTCAAGTTTGGTTGTACCATGATAAATATCTCATTCGTACTGTTATGTTTTAGATGTCTGGTGAGCATGTTTCGGTCAATAATGCCCATACAAAGAAATTTTCAGAGGTAAGTGTTAGATTGTATATATTTGGGGAAATACCCAGTAACTTAATAGTGTGGTGACAATTTTTGATAATTGGCTTTCTGAATATTCAGGAAGAAAAGCAGTCATCTCCAACTCAGGATCAAAATAAAGATTATGATGTAGATCGGCACCACACCACCACAGAGGTTTTATTTGTTAACTGTTTAAACTCAACATTTTTTTATGCTAATTGTTGCTTATTCTGTTAGCTAAAATTTTAATTTGTTTTCTAGGAGATCGGTGACCACTCGCCTTGCAATGTTGTGCCTGACATTTCTCTAAACCAACAATCTCATGTATCCTTTTATGTGATGCTACCTTTTTTATTCAAAAACAAGTAGATATTGTTCTTGATATCATTACTGTTAGCCGCTAAGATGAATTTCTTATTTGATATCATTGCAGAATACAAGTAAGGCCAAAGAGACTCTCGATGATACTGCTGGAATTACTGACAATGACACTCTAATGCAAGATGCTCCTACTCCGGTGGATGCCGATAAGGTATGCATCAGCTACATGGTATCTAAGATGTTATCCCTTAACATTAATGGTAACTTATCCAAATTAAGATATAAATATACAGTAGTAGTTTATAAGATGCTCCTATCACACTTGACGTTAAAAAGGTATGCATCATTACATGGTAACGATATTGTTATCTTTTAACGTAAAGAAACTTGTTTTTGAAGTTGTGCATGGTAGAATTACTCTTAATCGTTAATCGTAAATGATGCTATATGATTTTCGATTTATTTGGATTATGATTTGTGCATTACTCTAAGAAGGTTAAAGAGACTCTAAATGATCTTGTTGGAAATACTGGTACCGACACAAGCATCGAAGACTCTTTTACTCCAGTCAACACTCACAAGGTAGTTCTCAAATACATGATAAGTAATGTTTTAATTGTTTCATTATTTGAACAACTAATCAAGTTTTCTTAAATGTTGTACTAGAGGAAAGTGCAAGGACAATTGGACGAAGCTTCCGCTATACGAGCTCAACCATTGGCTATGGTATTAATATATGCTATAGAGAATTTGATAGTATTTGGTGGGCTTACTTGTTTAATTATATGTCAGGTATCTGTTGGAAAGGTCGTTGACCTACCGATAGATAAAAATGTGTTATTGGCTGCGAGGAGGAGCAAACGTGCTAGAATGATGTCTTCACAAATTGATAGTCGATTTGTGTGCGATAAACAAACCAAGCGTCTGGTTGGTCACCCTTCCCCTACGCAATCTAAAGCTGAGGTTGAGAATAGGTTCGAGGACTCAATGGAGAAGCTAAAAACGAGAAGGTTACTATTTGCTTCATTAGTAATTGTTTGATGTTGTTTGCTTATTTCCATAGACATTTACTTTCATTTATGCTTGTTTTATGCGTTATGCAGCAAAATATCATTGGGTGATGGTGTGTTTTTGTCGAATAAAGACGTTTTATCGCTGCTTGAGAGGAAAAAACCAATAAGCACTAAGGTAATTGTATCTTCTAACTTTCATTGTAGCTGTTGCACAGCATATCGACGTAATTCATATCTGGTAAATTAATCGATATCTTGTAACTTTTTATGTTACCGCTAATAATAATCAGGTGTTAGACGCTTTGATGAAGTTTAGTCGTTTTCTCCTACGGACCGCTGATGTTGATGGCATGAAGCTTAGGGTTGACGTTTTGGATTCTCATTTTATAGCACAGCTATCGCGTGTGCATCCTAAATTTGTCAAAGATGCTAATCCCGACTTGTTCGTATTTCCAACTGCGTTAATAGATTCTATTGCTGGTCGCGGAGTTGATTCTGATCGTGTGGAGCTATTTACCGAGGTTGACTGCATTTATGCCCCTTTCAACTTTGATCGCAAGCATTGGGTTGCTCTATGCATAGATTTGCGGGAGGCCTCTATCTTGGTCCTTGACACTAATGTCCAAGGTCACAGCGATTCCCAGATCGAATCCGAGCTTAAACATATTGCGGCAATGCTACCCTATCTGCTCAAAGCGGCCCGTCCTAATATTGCTCTGCCACCTCACATAGCCGGTAAGCCATTTCGTATCCAAAGGAAACTTGGTTTATGCCAAGTCACCAATCCGGCGGATTCTGGATTGTGTACGATATTTATGATTCATGCGCATGCTACTGGTGGCTTTGAGGAATGTCGGACGTTCTTTTTATACGACATTCCCTATCAACTGAAGAAGCTCGTATGTGGATTGATTCAATTTGGACAGAGTTGAACTCAGATGTGTTTGTTTTAATACTTTTATCATCTACTTTTTAATTAGCAGATACGGTTAAACTATTTAAAAATATATCTTTGCTTTTTTATTATTAGTATCTTTCAAGTCACTTCAGATTTACTGTTAGCTGATACTATTTTTGTTAGCTGATAATATCATTTATCTGCTAATATATGCTAATATATATGTTATCCGTTAACAATTGTGTAATATCTGCTAATATATGTACTTTTTGAAGTGGGTATCCTGATACATTGTGTTTAAGGGTATATTGTGTTTTACGTCAAATAGTCGAACCATCAGTTTTGTGACGTCATAACAAAGTTATGGTACTTTCATAATATCATGTTACATTAAAGATATCTCACACACGCACATATTGTTATCTGATAATAGTTTTGTTATCTTGATATTATGAGAATATCGTGTTTGGATATGGGCAAATATATTTGCATCATATATTGCATCAAATATCTTACATTGTATCATAGATTGCATCATTTATTGCATCAAATATCTTACATTGCATCATAGATTTGCATCATATATCTTACATTGCATCATAGATTTGCATCATATATCTTACATTCCCATTTTTTTCATTCATCATATATCTTACATAGCAACATATATCTTACATCATATCATTATTAAGGCATGATTTATGTTCTTTAATGTACAACCAAAAATAGAACCATAAATTGCCTTTTACCGTCACGCAAAATGTCTCCTTCTCCCCTCTGCCTTTTCAAGTTGTCAATATTCCTATCAGATGTCAATTATATAGCATTAGTTTCAGTTGTTCACTAACAGTTAAGGTTTATGTTATCCAACATACACAGCGATAAGATTTTTGTTATCCAGCTTAATGCTTGGCCGGTTTGATAATATAACATTTTGATTCCTTAAAATGTTCAGATTACCATCACAGGCCCATGGCAAGTGGCCTTGTTGTGACCTAAGCTCCTGCACCGTGTGCACCTCTTTCTGTTTGTCCTCTATAATAACATGCAACTTCATTGACGTCAGTTATCCAAAACATCATTACATATGTTAGCAGCTATTTATATTTGTACCTTAAACTCTCCTCTCGATGGTATCCTTCTTTTCCTTGGACGTCCCGATGGTCTCCTAACGTATGGTGGTGCCAGTTTACCTCCTCCCATATCATTCGGCGATGGTGCAAGCTTATCCATGTCCGGGACCGGCATGATTAACCCTTGGTAAGACAACCTCAAGTAAGGTGTTGTATGGTGTACATCAACCAAAGTATCCACTTTCAAGCCCTCTCTGATTGCAGCAGCTATAGCATGGGTGCATGGTATTGTCATCACCTGGAATTCGCGGCAGCTGCAAGCTCGTTCCCAGAGATGAACAGCGAAAGACGCTTCGGTATCATCACGGACCTCATAAATCCCGTCTCCGATTTTTGACACATGATATCCCGAACCTTTCTCGTAGTTTTCTATCACCATTTCTTGAACTTTTGGAGGCAGTATGTTGTCATCACCCTCGGCTGCTTCCCTCCGCAATGCAAACCAGGTAACGAGTGTTGTTCGGAGTGTCTCTAAGATTGAAATTATCGGGTAGTCTCTTGCCATTGTTAGAACGTTGTTGATCGACTCAGCGATGTTGCTTGTCATGACGTTGTACCTATTTCCAACAAAATGAGATCTAGTCCAATGCTCGAAACCGATACCCTCAAGGTATTCTGCACAACTTGCGTTTTTCTCGCGGATTTGTGCGAAAACTCGGTTGAAATCACTTATCCTGTATGCCCGAGCCGCCACAGATACCAATCCGCTTAGCATAGAGTCTTTGAAGATTGATACAATGTTCCTCTGGAGGTGCACAATGAAAGCTGCGTGTGAAGCCATTGGATATACCTGCCAAAAGAATGTAACTCGGGTTAGCAGATTGTACCACCTAGAACCGAAACTTGTGTAATATCTGCTAATATATATGTTATCCGATAACAATTTAATATGTTACTATGTCTTAAAGTATAAAGTTTGTACCTTTTTGATTGCTTGGTATATTGAAGAGTGCCTATCTGATACAAATACCAGATCATACGAGTCTGGTACCACCTCCGAAAGTTTGCTTAAGAACCATGTCCATGATTCGTCGTTCTCGCTATTGATTATTCCAAATCCAATTGGGAAGATTTGGAAATTTGCGTCTTGTGTGCTAGCTGCAACAAGGCAGCCCCCATATCTCCCACGCAAATGTGTTCCGTCTATAACAACCACCTTCCTCATTGTCTCATAACCTTGGATGGATGCTCCCAAGGCTATGAAAAGATATTTGAATCGTTCGACCCCATTCAACTCCACATCCGTCTCGATGTAAGTAAGCGAGTTTGGATTTGTCTCTTTTAGCTTTTTGAAATAAGGCTGAATGAGTGAAAAACTTCCTCTTGTTGAACCCATCGCGTTGTCCATAGCAATTTCCCTCGCCCTCCAAGCTTTCCAATATGAAACGTTCAAACTAAATTCTTGCCGCAACATCCTCCGCAATTCATTTGGTCTTGGACCTCTTCCACATCCAATGTACTTAGCCCTCATCAATTTGCCTATTACCCCGGTTGATGCTTGTTTATGGAAATCTCCACGAGCATCGACGCTACATGTGTGTTGTAATGTCATGCTTCTTATCTCGTAACATTCGCTATTATCCATCTTGGATGTGTAAACCCTCCATGGACATGTGTTGCTGACACATACTACTAGAATCATTGTTGGCTTGGACTTCGCATATATGAAATGAAACTTTCTACGAATTGCGTGAATCGCTAACTTGGTAGCACAATCGTCTTTGTTCTTGAACACCCGTCCGAGGAATAGATCGTCACCTTCGTAGTCGGCATCATATATTGCTCGTGGAGAGTTTCTGCATGTGTTTAAGATTCAAGTAAGAACCATGTCGTGTATACGATCACCCAATATGTACAACATGTATTAATTGTTAACTATTTATAAACGGATAACATGTTGAGTTACCAATCTACTTTTGTATATTTACAGCTAAAATCATAACATTTAAAACTACTATTTTTATTAAAGGGTTAACAATACTCAAAACAGTTTGATAAATCAAATATTAGCAGATATTAACAGTTTATGAATTAATAAATAAATCATATATTAGCAGGTAACTATTATGTTATCAAGAGCTACCTTCTTCAGCAGGTTCATCCACGTATGGCGGGGCATCTCTATCGTACAACACAGTTGGAACAGGCTTGTAGGTTGATAAAAAGCATGGTGATTTTGCAGGTGCCTGTGATGGACATCCAACCTTTACTTTAGGGAGTGAATCTCTTTCCTCCAAAGCCATTGACTCGCCTAAATATTGTCGTATCTGTGGAGGAATATCAATTGGACCGTCCGGATCTGAGGTTGATGATGAAGCGCAGTACAAATTACGTTCTTGTTCTGTTAGACAACAAGATTCAATAGTCTTGTTAGAAACCATTTGAATAATCCGATCTTGTTAGATTTTATTACACTACTTACCTGCTATCAGTTTCCTCACACGCTCATGGGAGGAATTAGAGTGACCATCACTGTCAAACGGTCTCGACTCATTTGCGCTACGCACACCGTAAGATGAATTGTCCGAGCTGCTCAGATTATAATACACCGGTGTTGGTTGAAGAGTAACCGGTAAGATGTCTGTTATCTTAGAAGCAACCCCTAGTGTCAGCTGCAATGCACCATTGATATCGTTGGTATCGTCACTGATCTCATTAAAAGTCAAAGTCCTGGTTATTGGATGCATTCTGTCTACATCCATATCACGGGTCCCTTCACGTTCATCAGCTGTTGAGGATGACAACATTTCCTTCCACCGGGCCAATATTTCCTTCTTATCGCGGTTTTCGTGCGATGTATTGTTCAAGTATTCCATTGAAGAACTATATTCTCCATGAAATAGCTTCGGAGGTGTTTCATACAGCCGACCCTTGCCCCTTTCAATGACTTTATCCGTTTCATTCACACACATCAACATTTCTTCCACCGCCTTCAACATCCCGGTGAGGCGTCCATGGTTATCTAATGATTTAGATTCTATGTCAGGTGTGGGGAGTGTTGCAACAGGTAGTATCTCGTTACCGATAACAATACTGTTAGCGTTACAAGTTTTGTAAGCGCTAACATTATTGTTATCAGTCATTGAATCTCCGACCTCTTCTACTCCTCTGTTATTTCCGTACAGCCATGCCTCCACAACGGACCTTCTTTTCTGTTGGCTACTTGGGCTTGCAACGTTGCTTTCAATGTGTTGTTTTCCCTTTTCATCCCTTGTGTGTTTGCGTCCTTTATCTCCACCTTCTAGTTGTCTTTTACTTCCTTCTGCCACAGGACTCACACCTCCACGCTTTCCTATACTCTCTTCTTCCACATCTCTTATAACAACACCACCTTGATTTCCCATTCGTACTGAGAGGTTTGTCAAATATCTCTGTCTGCTAGACCACCTCTTATCCGCTATCGCCATAGCAGCTAATATACTGTTAGATTTCAGAACCTTGACGCATAGAGTTATATCCTGTAAATCCGCGTGTACAGCCATAAATAAACTCATCCCTTCGTCGTCCACGATGTATGTTGGGCTTACTGTTCTCCAATCAGGACCGATGACCCAAGCTGGCCATTTGTATGACGCCTCCACGCGATCACCGCTTGTAGCTTGTAAGTAGCCTTTATTGATCTACTAGCTTCCCACAAAGGTGGTTGTCTCCTTCAAGAAGACGTGTGCAAAGTCGAATCGGAAGTCACCACGTGATCAAAACAACCATCACTGTCTTGTACCCAACGCCCCTTTGATACTATTATCATTGTAGGCATTGCGGGATCGTGGAAAATTATCATCTAACAAAGTTGGTTATCGATGCTATATGAACAATAACACGTAATGTCCAAGTTTAACCGACTTATTGAAAGATACAATAAATAAGTTTGATCCATACCTGTTAACAAACTTCAGTAATTAAATGATGCCAATGATTTGTGTATTAAAGTTGTTCTTTGTTCTTTGTGTTTAATGGTGTTTTTAATCTCGATACCGTTAATGGTAACCAAGATGATATCCTATTATATACTAACAACACATATATTCGATAAGTAACATATTAATATTAGGTAATAATTATCCTAGAGGTAGCTTTTGTCAGCCGATAAGCTTTTGGTTAGAGCGAGAAGATCTTCTAAGCGTCCCGCCCATATCCCCGTATTTAATGCTCCAGGTTGGCAAAAATCCTCTGTATATTTTCTCTGCCACTTGCTCTGCAAGTACAGTGATCATGTCGGAAGCCGCCGTTTTTTGAACTCGAGCAGGAAGGGTAGAATCGTCCTTCCACGTCTTGAGGTTTGTGGCAGAGCTAAAAGAAATGTGAATTAGGCCCATTACCTAATTTACACTTCTTTGGAGTCCACAAATTTAATTGATCCTTCCATTTATTCTCTCCGGAATTTTAAGTATATAAAATAGAATATTGAACCCTATCTTGTAAGAGGGACATTTTTTACTTAAAAAAACCAAGACAAACTCAAAACCCTAATTTTTGAGGTTTGTTCTTATTCTTAACCGAATCAAAGACGGTGTTGTCATCTTTACCTGCACATGGGCAAAATATAATTTATCAACCTGTTCCAAAAAAAAAAAAATGCTAACTAATCAACAATCACCACCTAAGAGCATCTCCAAAAGAAACCTCATAACCTCAAATATGAGGTTTTTTGTTCTCCAAAAGAAACCTTAAAACCTCAAATTTGAGGTTCCATCTTTCTTTTGCACTTTCATCCCTCCAATTAATAATATTTCACAAATATCTTTATTAACTTTTTAATTTCATCATTTTAGTACATAAAAAATTATATTTTGTAAATATAAACTTAATTTTCACATGTTAAACTAAAAGAAAGACTTTAAATTAAAATAAAAAATATTAATTTAGTAATTATTTATTGGTTTAATAATTATTTGAGGTGTATTTTATATTATCTACAAAAATTAAGAGATTTATTTAATTGTAAAAAATAGTAAGGACTTAAATGCAATATGTAAAATTAAATTTGAGATTTTTCTTTTGGAGAGAAACACATGAAACCTCAAATTTGAGGTTGATGAAACCTCAAATTTGAGTTACTTTTTGGAGACAACAGGATTTTAATACGCTGCCGTTTTACAAATTCCACTACCGTCGTTTTAGTGTGTGTTTTTATGTCAATGTGATGCCAAAGACGAGAGACAATTCCAAGTTCACAAATTTTCAGCCCCGAGTCCGAGAGATGGTATCAATCCGCGCCTTTGCGCGAAAACTCCCAACTTTCGCTTCGATCTTCTTCCAAAACCTGACTCGAAACCCCACAGTACATCGAATTTCATTCCCAATTATAAAACCCAACACTCTAAACCTCGTCCCGCGCAAACCCTTCACCGTGTTCTTCTCTCAGTTCCACGACGGGAGACCAAGAGGTCCTCTCTGGAGAGGGAAGAAGCTAATCGGTAAAGAAGCTCTTTTCGTGATTCTTGGTCTCAAGAGATTGAAAGAAGACGAAGAGAAACTCTACAAGTTTATAAAGACCCATGTTTTCAGATTGTTGAAGCTTGACATGTTAGCTGTTATCGGCGAGCTTGAAAGACAAGAAGAGACTGCGTTAGCTATCAAGGTGATCTCTCTTCCTCTTCGTATACTTCGATAGCGATTTTCTTTGTTAGGTGCTGAGTTTTGTGGAAGTGCTCATGAACTGTTCGATGAAATGCCTGAAAGAGCTTACATGAAGTTTTGTTTGTTTGCTTGTTACACCTTGTTTTAGGGCATATCCCTTGTGGTCCTGTCTTTCCAAAGCTTGAGTCTTTTGTAGCTTTTCAAGCCTTCTTTAAGGCCATAACCATTGTGTTGAACTTATATAGATGTTCGAGGTGATACAGAAGCAAGAATGGTACCAGCCTGATGTGTTTATGTACAAGGACCTTATAGTGTCTCTAGCAAAGAGTAAAAAAATGGACGAAGCCATGTCTTTGTGGGAGAAGATGAAGAAAGAAAGCCTATTTCCGGATTCTCAGACGTATACGGAGGTTATCAGAGGATTTCTTAGAGACGGGTGTCCAGCTGATGCAATGAATGTGTACGAAGACATGTTGAATTCGCCGGATCCGCCTGAGGAGTTGCCGTTTAGGGTTCTTTTGAAAGGGCTTCTTCCTCATCCGCTTCTTAGAAACAAAGTGAAGAAGGACTTTGAAGAGTTGTTCCCGGAGAAGCATGCTTATGATCCTCCTGAAGAGATATTTGGTAGATGTTAAGAGGTGTGTATGCACAAACATTCTACTCTTAAAACTCATGGTTTCCTAAATTGTTCTCGGAATGTACGTTTTTTTTACTTACGAGATGTTGGTCTTTTGAAACTTTTCAAAGTAGTTAAATCAAATCTGATTATAATAGACCAGTCCGAGTCTTACACCATTTCGTGAGATTAACATGAATCATATAAGCTTCGAAAAACAGAGTTGAGTTTATGTAAATTAACATCAAGCTCTCATAATGATCTGAAACAGTCACACAAAGGTCTTCGACTTGCTTAAGCTCGGAGATTGGCAATCCTTCAATTACGACATTTCTAATACTATTATTCTCCAAAATTGTAATAGAATATAAGAAACGGATCAGACAGTTTCTCTGGAACCAAACATATCTCACCGTTATAAAATGTCTCCTTGACCTCAATGTAAGACACAGCCCTAGAAAAACAAACTAAACCTAATTGGTTTTAGAAATTTTTCTTTATATTTTATGTTTTTTGATTATTCTAAAAGAAAAAAAAAGGACCGAGCAGGATTTAAAGTCAACAAAATAATAAGTTGTCAATACAAGCGCACAAATAAAAAACACTGCAACTAGTAGTTGAGGTTTTCTTGTTTTAAAATAAGCAATAATAAAAAAAGAAAGATGCATTATATAACTCAGTACTCCTCCTCCTGTTGATAGTCACCTTCTTCTTCCTCCTCGTACTCGCCTTCTTCATCTGCAGTTGCGTCTTGGTATTGCTGGTACTCCGAAACAAGATCGTTCATGTTGCTCTCTGCTTCCGTGAACTCCATCTCGTCCATACCCTCGCCAGTGTACCAATGCAAGAAAGCCTTCCTCCTAAACATAGCTGTGAACTGCTCGCTCACACGCCTAAACATCTCTTGTATCGATGTTGAGTTACCGATGAAAGTGGAAGCCATCTTCAAACCAGTAGGTGGGATGTCACAGACCGTTGACTTCACATTGTTTGGGATCCACTCGACAAAGTATGAAGAGTTTTTGTTCTGCACGTTAAGCATCTGCTCGTCCACTTCCTTTGTGCTCATCTTTCCACGGAACATGGCAGAGGCCGTGAGGTAACGTCCGTGCCTCGGATCAGCAGCACACATCATGTTCTTGGAGTCCCACATTTGTTGTGTGAGTTCAGGGACTGTTAGGGAACGGTATTGCTGAGAGCCTCTTGAGGTGAGAGGAGCGAAACCAACCATGAAGAAGTGAAGACGTGGGAACGGGATAAGGTTCACAGCAAGCTTACGGAGGTCGGAGTTTAGCTGGCCAGGGAATCTCAGACAGCATGTGACACCAGACATTGTGGCAGATATCAAATGGTTCAAGTCACCAACTGCAAAAAAAAAGAGAATGAAAAAGTATGTGAGAATCCACAATACATAGCCATATTCAAACTTACACAAGATCACAGAAGGTATAACTTATAACATAAAGCAGACGACAGTGCAGAGTTTCATAATCACAAAGCAGTAGCTAATCACGGTCTCGTATACAACCCTTCTATCATGTATACAAGATTGATGGAGCCAACCATGGAACAAAACACAGTATGCATTTAGGAAAGCACAAACAACATAGTCATGTTCAACAACTAGACAAAGCCAAAAAAAAAACATAGACCACAAGAACACCGATAAACCGACCATGAATCTTGGAAAGACTTAAAGCTGGGAGCTTTCATGTATATAAGATCAATGCAAAAGCCAGGGAACAAAACACAGGAAGCATATAGGCAAGAACAAACAATTCACAATACGACACAACTTCGATAAAGAATAAATTAAGGCACCTCACAGTAAATGGAGAGAAATCAACAGATCTAAACATTCAATACCACAAACAAACAAACAAACGGACCATAGAGAGTCTTAGAAGGGGACTTACAGCTAGGAGTTGTGAGTTTCAGAGTCCTGAAGCAAATATCATAAAGGGCTTCATTGTCAAGAACCATACACTCATCTGCATTCTCAACAAGCTGATGAACAGACAACGTTGCGTTATAAGGCTCAACGACAGTGTCAGAAACCTTAGGCGAAGGGAACACAGAGAAGGTAAGCATCATACGATCAGGATACTCTTCACGTATCTTCGAAATCAAAAGCGTTCCCATACCAGAACCAGTTCCTCCTCCCAATGAATGACAAACCTGAAACCCTACAAATCAAAAAAAAAATCTCACACTTTCAAAACAAACCAATACACTTCAAAACTTCGAAAAAATCGAAACAGATCTATGAAGACTCTATAATACCTTGAAGACAATCACAATTCTCAGCTTCTTTACGAACAACGTCGAGAACAGAATCGATAAGCTCTGCTCCTTCAGTGTAATGTCCCTTGGCCCAGTTGTTACCAGCACCAGACTGACCAAATACGAAGTTATCAGGACGGAAAGTCTGACCGTACGGTCCAGATCTGAGACTATCCATAGTTCCTGGCTCCAGATCCATCAGAACAGCGCGAGGAACGAATCTTCCGCAGCTAGCTTCGTTGAAATACACGTTTATACGCTCTAGTTGCAGATCTGAGTCTCCGGTGTAACGGCCGGTTGGATCTATTCCGTGCTCGGCGCAAACCACTTCCCAGAACTTGGCTCCGATCTGGTTACCGCATTGACCAGCCTGGATGTGAAGGATCTCTCGCATTTTCTGGAAGATTTAAGTGGAAAAGAGAAGAAACCTGAAGTGAGATTCTCGAGAAACGAAGCGGATCTTAGAGCATGTGCATTGGTGTTTCTTAAAGAGATCTTAGCAGGTGGGACCCGTTAAATAGTTAAGATCTGGATCTTATATTTCCTATTTAAGATCCGGATCTTAACTATTTAGTGGGCCCTTTGGATACGTGGCGAACTATGATTGATGCGTTTTTAATTATTTTATTTTTGTTTTATTTTAAATTAACTGTTTATGGGTCCCAGTGAATAGTTAAGAAATTTTGAGGATTTCTCTGTTGGACATGGTCTTAGGGTTTTCAGAAAATGAGGAAGGAGAGAGTATGTAAAGAAGATGATGGGGCATTATAAAGGAGAGGTAACAACCGTATTTTTTATTTACTTTTTTATTAATATTGCTCTGTGTTTTATTTTTGTTTTCGAAATTCAAAAAGGGTCCGTTTCTTTGATTAGTGAGATTCAAATTTCGAATTTCGAATATTGTTAATTTATTTATTTTATTTTTTTGTGGGGGAGAAAAGTCAGATAAAAATAAATACATATGATAACAAAGTTGAGAACAAAATATATAATATGTAAAGATTATCCTAAAAAATAATTCGTTTTCCTGACATCTATTTTCATGAAAACCAACATATCGTAAATACAACATAATCACCGACAAATAAAACCCCACCAGCATTACCATGAAAAAAAGGTAATTCTGGTGAGAGACAATCACAAAACTACAACATTTGAATTATATTTCATAAAACTTCGTCATTTTCAAAATACTTTACAAAACTACACTTAAACACTCAAAATTAAATTCAAATAAATCATACCCACACAATTAGACCCCTTAATATTATACCCTAAACACTAATTAGCGAACCCAAATGAAAAGATTTTAATTTTGGTAATTTTTAAAAGGGTAAATCAAGCTTTTAAAATTTTGAAAAGGTGTAAATATCTGAAAAAATTAAATTAGGTGTAGTTTTGTGAAAGATGGGTTGAAAGGGTGTAGTTTTGTGAATTCCTCTTCTTGTGAATACCGTTAAAAAAAAAAAAGTAACACAATTAGCACAGATTTTCGAAAGTTTTACAAATATCATTAATTAAAAATTTTCTCATAAATAGCACAAATCTTAAATTTTCAAAATTACATCCAAAACCTTCAAAAAACTATACCATATCCTTCAAAATTATACCCTAAATATTATATCGCGAACTCAAATGAAAAAATAAAATCTAAAAGTGTTAAAACTCGTTTTTTGTATTTGTGGTATTTTTGTAAACTATTATTTTTTATGGTATTTCTATTATAAAAAATATTTTAATGATATTTTGTTATAAAAAACTTTAAAATGATATTTTTAAAATAAAAACTTATTTTGACCGTATTTTAAGGAAGTTCTCAAAAAAAAAAACCACCAGACTAAGAATAATAATTTAAGAAAAACACTTTAAATATAGAAAATAACTTTTAGGTCCACATGCCCATTATATGCCAATGAGAGTATGAGACGCTGGAGAATTGAAGTATAAAGAATACTTATTTATGGGACAGCCACATCACGTAACTGTTTTCTCAACCGAAACAAAGATCCAAACTTCCACCAATAAAATCGTGAGCATATTCAAGTTTTTTCATAAATTGCTTTTAAAGCTTTAAGCCTATTCCTGCAAGCATCTTAAACAAATTCATCAAATTTCTTCCATTTTATATTTGACAATTGACATTTTATATGAAAGTATAATTTTTTAAAAGCTTAACATAAGAAAAATCAAAGATCTAGTGAGAAAACTATCTCAATGTCACGCTTAATATCATTTAGTAACAATTTATCATATGAATCATATACAATATTGCTTTAATAGACACAAATCACATAGCAAAACCATGAAAGCTTAACATAAGAAAAATCAAAGATCTAGTGATAAAACAATATCAATGTCACGCTTAATATTTATCAATCAATCAAAAATTACAATAAGAATCATATACAATATTTGCTTTTAAAGTCACATATCACAAAAATCAAAGATCTAGCAAGATTTAATACATATAATCACTATAAGAGACTCCAAAAAACGCATAAAACGATAGATCTAAGAATGTATATAAGAAAAAAACAAAGTGTTTTCTCTGTGAAATTCTACAAAAACGTCAGAAGAGAGAGAATCTGATGACCTGATCGTGGAGAAGAGACAAAAACTAAGGAGGAAGAGGCGGCGGCGACAACGACGGCGGAAGTAGCGGCTCCGCTAAGGAAAGACAACAATCCGGTGTTACCAGACTTTTGCTCGTCAAGAAACAGATCGACGAGAAGTAATCGCCGGATCAAAGACAGATCGACGAAAAGTAATCGCCGGAAAAGAGAGAAAGTGTGCTTTTTGAGAGACAAGAGTCGATTCTAAGATTAAGGTTTTTAGTGTCGTTCCTTAACCTTTTTTTTTTTTTTTTAAATGGCCTTAAAAAATGGGTAAGTAACCCGATAATTATGGTCTAAGAGCATCATTATAGAGAGTTCTTAGAGGGATTTTTAACTCATGGACCCCACAAAAAAATTAAAAACCAACTCCAAAAACTCTTACCTAAGAGACAACTCTTATATAAATCGCGAACCCCACTGACATGTGGCGGCCCGCGATTGGTCTGATTATTATTATTTATTTTATTTTATTTTTTAAAGAAAAATTAAGAAATTTTGTTTTTGAGAAACTTTTAAGAGCATGTTTATCAAAAGAGTTTAATTGTAGAATGCTTGTATATTTTTTGATGCTTAAAAATAAAAAATTAGTACAATTATGTATTGTGTGTATTTGTACAAAATGGGAGATTAAAATGGATAAGCACTCTACAAAAAGAGAACTTAAAATGCTTCATTAAACATTTTTCATTATAGGGTGTTTATTAATAATACATGTTTTGATTTAATTTAATACTCAAATACACAAAAAATACGCAAGCACTCTAGATAAACACTTTTGATAAACATGGTCTAAGGGCTTTAGAGATAACGATGGTCTAAGTTAGTATATATAAGAGATATATGTCATTCCGTTCAAATTTAATTGGTTTTAATTTAGAAAATTTTAATATTGACATGATATCAAAACCTAGACACACGTCCCTCCGTTGAATCTAATTGATCCAATCCATGGAAAAGACCCGATGAATTTGACCCAAATTTATTCGAGATTGAGTAATTATCGAAATTAACAGCTAGATAAATTGTTAGAATTATGGGCTTCCAACTTAAAACCAATTGGCGATAAGTGGATTGGCCCATACCCTTTATATATTCACTACAAGAAAAACGGCAAATAGCAACGCCGTTTTTCGTCTCTAAATCGTCGCTATTGGCAAATAGCGACGATTTAGCGACGAGAATATTTTCGTCGCTATACGCTCGTCGCTATTCAAAATTCGTCGCTAAATCGTCGCCATTTTTAAATCGTCGCTATTTCGTCGCCAATGTTTCGTCGCTAATTCGTCGCTACATTAGCGACGAATTAGCGACGTTTGTCGTAAAATATTAGCGACGAATTAGCGACGTTGGTCGTAAAATATTAGCGACGAATTAGCGACGTTGGTCGTATAATATTAGCGACGAATAAGCGACGGTATAAAAAATAAATTTCCAAATTAAATATTTTGCGAAAACAAATCCTTGCTAATTCGTTGCTAAATTAGCGACGAATTAGCAACGATTATAAAACACATCGTTGCTAATTCGTCGCTAATTTAGCAACGAATTAGCAAGGATGGCTTGACAGTCCTTGCTAATTCGTCGCTATAATAGCGACGAATTAGCGACGATTTAAAAAAAAAAATTAAAAAAAAACAAATTTAAAAAAAACAAATTTAAAAAAAAACAATTATAAAAATATTAAAAAAATACAAAATATTTTAAAAATACAATAAATTAAAACTAAACAGCGGGATCGGCGGGATCATCGGGATCGACGACGTAATCATCAATCCCGATATCACGTCCGAGGTCTTGAGCTGCCGCCGCCGCTACATCCGGAGGGATCACCGGTGGCCGAGTTGGTTGGACTCCCCGCTCGCCGCATCAACCTCGCGAGGTTTGGACTTTCCATCGCGATGATGGAGAAGAAGTCCGTGATGTTCGATAGCGGACTTCTTGTGCCGCGAGCCGCTCCCTCAACCGAACATTCTCTTCGGCGTGATCTTGGGCGGTGGGACGAGGCTGCGAAGAAGAAGCGGCGGAACCGTCTCAATCGAACCGACTCCAAAAGTGCGGTTCTTCTTCGTCTTCGGGGCCACCTATATAGACAATTTAAAATCGTTAGATATTAATAAAATAAATATTATTTTGAATTAAATTAAATTATTTAAAATTATTACCTCATAGTAGATCTTGTCGCACTCGGTGACCGACAACGTCCCGAGGAGTTGACCGAACTACCTTCGGTCGACGTCGAACCCTGACTAAGCCGCTCGGCGACTCTAGCCTCATATGCGTTCACGATCTTTTCGGATCGTGAACTCACATAGGTCCCGTCCTTCCTCTTCCGGACCTTCTTCAAAACTTCTACAATGGGCGGAAGTTCGCCCATCTCCTCGCGCTATTGAAAATTATATTAATTAAATTATATATTTTAAAATTTTATATTATTTGAAAAAATAAAGAAATTTTAAATATATATTAATTAATACCATCTTTATACGCCGTTCGGCGTAAGAAGTCGGTCCCGATGTGTGGACATACGGACCGGTCTCGTCGATCGGTGTGAGTCGGGACTTGGAGCGACTACCCGCAACTTGAACCGAATGCGGGTTCGTCCAATAGTCGCAAAGGCCCTTCCACACCGCCCCATCCATTGCTATGGGTTTCGCCTCGTCTCCCTTCTTCACCACTTCGTCTTCCATTTGTTGATAATCCCAGTAAGACGATGCATGGCTTTCTCCTCGAAACCCTTGCGGACTTCAAACATGTCTTCCTCCCGCCAATGCCATTTTTGCTATTTGAGTTTTTTAAAATATTAAAATAAATTTTAAATAATAAAAAAATAAATTTTGTAATAATTATTACATTTTATATAATATATAAGTATTATTACAATAAATATTTATATATTAACTTTTTATAATGTTTAATTTTTTAAATTTAAATAATTAAAAATTTTACTTACCGCAAAAGATTCGAACCGTATGTCCCTTATATAAGGAGGGGTCCGCGACCGCCTGACGTGCGGCTCCACGAAATACGTCTTCATCACATCCGAGACACTCCTACTAACCTTGTTATCGCAAAACCTACGAAAAATAAATTTATCGTTAGCAATTATTATATTTGAAAATCAATTAATTAAATAATATAAAAATCAATTAATTAAAATAAATCAATTAATTAAATAATATAAAAATCAATTAATTATTAAAATCAATTAAATAATTACCAAAATGTCCCTTGTGGCCGCTTGGAGTGGAGCAACGGTAGGTACCGGTGGCTCTCCCGGCGAAGAAAGTCGAGGATCCGCCGCATGTGCGGTCCAAGATGCTGAGGTGGTGGTAAATCGACGGGGGGATCAGTGGAGCATCGGGAATAGGATCTTGACTCGGGTTTTGTTGGGGTGGGTCTTGTTGGGGTGGGTTTTGTTGGGAAGGGTTTTGTTGGGATGGGTTTGAAGTAGAGGTGGAACCGGATCGGTTCCTTATGAAATTATAGTAATGAGGGGGTTGGTTATTTTGAGACATGTTTTTGAAGTTGGGTTTTGGAATTGGGTTTATTTAGATAGAATGAGATTGTTTAGAGAGAGAGAGAGAATGAGAATGTGTGAAATGAGGGAAAAACTCGTCGGGTATATATAGTATTTTTTGTCGTCGCTAATTCGTCGCTAATATAGCGACGAATTAGCGACGATTCGTCGCCATTTCGTCGCTTCTTTTGGTTCAAACCTTTTGGTTTCCCACCCGCGGCAAACGAAAACAAGGCGACGATTTAGCGACATGGATGATTGATTGGAAGGAAACGTCGGTGACAATCAAACCAACTTGTTTTCCTTCCATGTGGGAGTTGAAACGCATCAGTCCGATGACGACAATATGGACAAGACAATCGTCCATGCGTTGTCCAACCTGCTAACATACCATAAGCAGGAAAGTCACTAATAGTCCACATGAGCACTGCACGCATCGTAAAATTTCTCTTGCGTGAGATATCATACGTACGAACCCCAGTGGACCATAGCTCTTTTAACTCATGTATCAAAGGTTGCGAGAAAAACATCAAGAGCTCTCTTTGGGTGCTTCGGACTGGTACTAAAATGCTTAAGAAAAGAAATTCTCTTTGCATGCACATATTGGGAGGTAGATTATACGGAGTTAGTATAAGCGGCCACAAAGAGTACTGTCTACCGACATACCGAATGGACTAAATCCGTCGGTGCATAAACCAAGGTATACATTACGAACCTCTCTCGCGAAATCGAGTATACCGTGTTGAAGTGCTTCCAAGCCTTTGCATCTGACGGATGAGTGACTTCCCCATCTTCAACCGAGTGTTCGCATGCCATCTCATCGAATCGATGTCCTCTCCGATTGATACAATCTTTTGAGTCCGTCGTGATGGGTAAGTACCACATCCGTTGATACGGGACTTTACTCCCCTTCCCTTGGACCTTATATCTCGGTTGACGACAAAAACGACATTCAAGCAATTCATCATCATCTTTCCAATAAATCATACAATTGTTAACACAAATATCAATCATTTCAGAAGGCAATCCAAGACTAAAAACCAACTTTTGTATTTCGTAATACGACTCAAAGAGCCTACATTACCCTCGTGCAGATATTCTTTCAGTAACTCCGCCCATGAGTCCATGCAAAACTCACTCAAATTATTATCGATTTTATATTCATCATCCTAGATGCTAATGATAGTTTTGACAATCCAACTTTACATCCCTCGTAAATTGGTTTATTCGCAGCGTCTAACATATCATAAAATCGTTTAGCATCTAGGTTAGGTTCCTCAACTACATTTTCGGATAAATACTCCCTCGTATCATGAAATGCATCAGCAACCATTTCATGATATCTATTATCATCTACATGCACAGAACCACCGCCCTGATCATGATCATAGTTACTATCAAAATGAGGCGGTAAATTAGCAGGTTCGTTACTAACATGATCACTAACAGGAAACGTATAACTACTATCTCCAACTTCAGTATTATAATTAGAGTTATACCCTTCCCCATGTTGAAACCAAACAAAATACTGCGGCATAAAACCTCTATTAAAAAGATGTTTCCATACGGTTTCAACAAACACGTATTTAGTGTTAACGCACTTCTTACAAGGACAATACATTTTACCGGTATCTTGCGTATTCGCATGTTTCGGCCCGCTGCATGAATGCTTGAAGTCCCTCCGTAAATTCGTCCGTAACTACCCCCGATCGATCTTTATGCCGATACATCCAAGACCGTAACTCGTATATATTGTTATTACCGTGAGACATATTGAAATTTTTAGAGTGTTTATATTTTTATAGAGTTATTGATTTTGTATTGTGTTGTGGTGTGATTTTTTGAAGAGTGTAGATGGGTTTATATAGATGGAAAATTAGCAACGAATTAGCAAGGAAATCAAATTAGCAACGATTTAGCAACGTTTTTGAAAACGTGCTTACCTACTTAGCGACCCTCCTCGCTAATTCGTCGCTAATTAGCAAGGATATATATTCGTCGCTAAAAATCGTCGCTAAATCGTAGCCAATTAGCAAGGATATATATTCGTCGCTAAATCGTCGCTAAGTAGCGACGATTTAGCGACGCGGCTCTAATTCGTCGCCAAAATCGTCGCTAAATCGTAGCCAATTTAGCGAGGAAAACATACCTCGCTAAATAGCGACGATTTAGCGACGACATTATTCTCCGTTGCTATTTCGTCGCCAATTCGTTGCTATTTCGTTGCTATATTTATTCGTCGCTATTTTCTTGCTAAATTTCGTTGCTAAAAGCCCAGTTTCTTGTAGTGATTAGTGTTTGTCCCTATGAGTTTCCGATGTGGGACATTTGTCCCTAATACGCCCTCTCGAGATAATGGGTCTCGTTAACCATTAATCTCGGATAGTTTGGGCAAGAGAGGCGGACCAGTCGGGTCAGGCCTGTGATCGGATCGGGCTCTGATACCATGTTAGAATTATGAGCTTCCAACTTAAAACCAATTGGCTTTAAGTTGGAAGCCCATAATTCTAACATGGTATCAGAGCCAGGTTCGATCACTTCACCTTGAGATCAATCATTAGTGTGAGAAAATTGGTGGTGTTACAGAAGTCACTTGCGAAACACTGTCGCCACCAATTTTCTCTCTCTCTCTCTCTCTTTCTCTCTCTCTCTCTCTCTCTCTCTCTCTCTCTCTCTCTCTCTCTCTCTCTCTCTCTCTCTCTCTCTCTCTCTCTCTCTCTCTCTCTCTCTCTCTCTCTCTCTCTCTCTCTCTCTCTCTCTCTTCGCCGTCGCAAGACTGAAACCCATCTCCGCCGAGTTTATCTTCCCGGGGCTTTCTTTTCTTCTATCAATTATCTCTTCGATCTTCTGATTCGTCTTATCCTTCTTCTTCCATTTTAACCCTTCTTCGTCTTACAAGCTCGTAAGGTAGTTTTTTCGTGTATAGACATGGCTCTTCCGCTTGGGAAGCTTACCATCCTCGTCGGTGCAGGTCTTGTTGGGTCGGTGCTTGCTAAAGAAGGAGGTTTACTAGATGTATCGAGTTTTGTCTCGGGTGCTTTTAAGGTTGTATTTAGACAACTGAAACAAGAAGAACCAGCTAAATCAAGTAGCAAACCACACAATGATACACTTCTGGCTCAGGTTAGTAGTCTAAGGCATGAATTGCAGATGCTGAGTTCAAACAGATCTATCACTATTGTTACGCCAGCGGGATCAGGAGGTAGAAAGTATGGTTTGATCATTATTATTGGAGTGATAGGCTACGTATATGTATAGTGGAAGGGATGGAAACTACCAGATTTTATGTTTGCAACAAGACGCAGCTTATCAGATGCATGTAATAATGTTGGAACCCAGATTGATGGTTTTTATTCATCTCTCTCGGGTACAAAACGGGAGTTAAGTTCAAAAATTGACAAACACAAGTAATCTATTTTTTAGTTTCTTTATAATAAAGCTCTATGAGCTATTTCTATTTCATGTTTTAGTATTTTCAATAAACTCTTTTAGAGCACAAATCCACTAGTATGGATTATCTTTCATGGTATCAGAGCACACAAGATCTATTGGGACTATTGGGTTTTGAAGTCACCACCTTCTAACTCAAAAGCTCTGCCACTTATCTCTTCCGCTGCAAGAAACAACAAAGGACGAAGCTGCAAAACTTTCATATCACATACTTGACTTTTCAAGCCATGTGTGTTTGTCCCAACAAGTAATTGCACCCAGAGAGACCACATACCTATCTTCATGGTGGCTGGTTTTGATAAAGAGAAGGTTATAGCTGGAAGTTCATGGCTTTGTTGTCTGCATACAATATGTTCGATGAAATGCCAAAGAGAGGAACAACTTGGTAATATCTGCCTCGTGATATTAATCAAACATCTAAAGAGTAATATTGGACTTACATGGATCATAAAGAAGCGTAAAAGATCAGTTTCTGGTTCATGGCTTGTTGTTGATCAAGGACTATGGAACAATAATCATCAATGGAAAAAGATAAAAGTAAAGCAAGCTTCCTCGTCACCAAATCAATGGTATGTGTCTTTGTTTGGTTTGAGACATAACAGAGAATAGAAGTTGGTTGGTATAGTTTTAGGCATAGAAATTAGAAGGTAGACTCGAATAGATTTGGGTTTGATAAGGATAGTTTATGGCTGCAAGGTTTATGATTTTTTGGGTGCACACCACGTGTTCGACAGAATGTTTATAAGGAAAGAGAATGCTTATGGTTTTGAGATTAAGAACTTAAGATTGAAGAATATCTTTTGGTGTAGAAGATGGCTTATTTTCATTATGGGACAACTTAGGGGAGTTAAGCGAGGTAAAGAAATCCGGACTCTTCGTGAGATGAATAGGCTACAAAGATAGACCTGAAAAGATCTCACACTAATGATTGATCTCAAGGTGAAGTGATGTTATTAACTACTTCGAAAGGTCTTGCTTCGAGTTTGTTTCACTTTCTCGAGCCATTGCACTTATGTTTCCAAACTTAGCTTCGTCGTGTTCACCTTACGCTAAGTTTGCGGGGGAGTATCAAAGCCCATTACCAAAGCCCAAAGAAAGTGTCAAGAATCTATGCATTTAGGGTTTGTGAAAGCAAATAGCTTTAGTATAAGTAGCAATGTTATATGAGCTTTGTATCTAACTTTGGAGAGTTGCAAAACTCTCCCCTTTCATCTTATAATATAACATTTCAAAACACTTTGATTCTTGGTGACAAACACAAGTAATCTATTTTTTAGTTTCTTTATAATAAAGCTCTATGAGCTATTTCTATTTCATGTTTTAGTATTTTCAATAAGCTCTTTTTGAGCACAAATCCACTAGTATGGATTATCTTTCATAAATCATTATCTTGAAGAATCGTGTGAGAAATATCTCATATAAAAAAAACAAGAGAAAGCTTAAGTGATATATATATATTGTTGTGGAGGTAAAACGGTTAAGTAAATAGTTTGGAATTTGGGTGAAGTTTATTTCGGTACTTAAACGTTAATCTTTGGTTCAGAAAGATAGATAAACGGTGATAGTTGTTTTTCTCTGTAGATTTTTTCTCTAAAATGCTGATCATTTCCTCTGAACAGGAGATCCTCTATTTATAGTGAGAATTCTTGCTCTTTGGCGGGGTTTTCTTGGCGCGCGTTCGTCGTGCTAGGTCCGTACTGTCAAACAGGTTTCTCTAGCGGAAAATACGCTGGAGTGTTTTCCGACATAAGTCTCGGCTACGTGACCTACGAGTCCGTATTGTTCGACGCCGCGAACCCGTATTGTCGGTCTTGTTGTCGCCTTCTGTTAATGGGCCTAAATCTTGATGGACCGTGACGATACTTTTGTCTTCGGTCCGACCGACCTAATTTGTGGGCTTCTTAAATGGATCGGACCTTGTTGGATCTAGACCCACCCATAATATATATACGAATCAATCTATTGCCGATACGTATTGGGTTGAAAATTTATAATCCTAACACTAAAACTCATATTTCCCCAAAATTAACAAAAGCTCATGATTCGATATTAAACTATTTACTTAAAAATCCACTTTTTCGTCATTTAATATAAAGCAACCCTAAATTTATTTTTTTTCTTTTTATATTTTATATTTTATTGCTTCTTTTAATTCAATTTACCATGTATTAACTAAAAAAGACAGCGATATTAAATAAATAAATGTGGTTTTTCGATCGTTGATGGAGTCAATCTTGACCGTTAGTCAAAATTGGACACAAATTTCACAAGTTCAAAGTTTAATCTAAAAAAGTTGGAGGATTTAGTCGAAAAACTTGAAGGACTTCGTTATAGGATTACTCAAATAAAAAAAAACAATAATTTTATGAGAAATTCACAAAACTACATATTTACTTCTTTTCCTTTATAAAACTCTATCTAATTAAATTTTTTCACATATTTATTGTGTTTCAAAATTTTAAAAGCTTGATTTTACCCTTTAAAAAATTATCAAAATTAAAATATTTTCATTTAAGTTCGTTAATTAGTGTTTATGGTATATATTAACTAGATGAAATCCCGCGTAATACGCGGACAAATTACATAAAAACATTTTATAATTATATATTAATAATTTTATTAAATTTGTATAGTTATAGTTAGATTTAAACAGAAACTAATATTATACCCGTTATTTTATTAACAAATAATATAAAAGATACACAACAACATATCAGGTAATAGTAAATAATTGATTTTTACTTTTTCCAACAATTAAGAAATGAAATAACACATTTTTGTTTTATTACATTTCTTTTGTTATTACATGAAAAAAATTATTTTAAATTAATAATTAGATAGTAGATCCATGAAGATAACAAATAAGTTATCATAGAGATTTTATTTATTTTTCAAGTAATTTTACGTTTTTATTTTTTCTTATTTCTAATTATTTTGTTTTTATTGATTATTTTTAAAAATATTGTTAAATTTTTATTTTTCTATATTATTTTCCTTATTTGTGATTATTTTATTTTTAATTATTTGATAATTAATGTTAAGTTTTTTAGTTTTGATTATTTTCCTTATTTCTGTTTTTTCTCAATATTGTTAAGTTTCCATTTTATAAAATGTATAGGTATCAAATTTAATACACATGTCACGATCTCAACTAACCATTACAAATGTTACGATCTGATGAGTTATAATTTTGCATACGTGTCGAGCTCACGTTAAACGCGCTCACTTTTATATAATAAGATTCCCGGTTGACGCGGATCCTCGCGTAATCACGACGAATGATTATTTTTTTTAATATGTTTCCTTTTTTATATACAAAACGAATTAGAGTAATGTGTTTTAGTTGCCTTTTTTATATACTAAACTAATTAGAGATTGATTTGTTTCTTTTTTTCTCCTTTCTAAAAATAATGAGTTTCATTTGATTAAATTTCATTTTTTAAGGTTTTTTCCTTCTTTTTTTCTTTTTTTAAAATTATTTAAATTTTCCATTTTTCATTTTTTAAATTTTCCATTTTTCCTTCTTCTTTTATTCCTTTTTTAAGAAGATTACTTATTTTAAAAATGACAAATGTCACGATCTAAATTAAATGTGACACGTGTCACGATCTGGTGAGTTATAATTTTACGCGCTATCTTTTATATATAAAAAAATAATGAGTTTCATTTTATTAAATTTCATTTTTTAAGGTTTTTTCTTTTTTTTTCTTTTTTTAAAATTATTTAAATTTTCCTTTTTTCATTTTTTAAATTTTCCATTTTTCCTTCTTCTTTTATTCATTTTTTTAAGAAGATTACTTATTTTAAAAGTGACAAATGTCACGATCTAAATTAAATGTGACACGTGTCACGATCTGGTGAGTTATAATTTTACGCGTTCTCTTTTATATAATAAGATGGGATAAGATTGTATGGATATAGTTTAATTGAATTTAATTTTTAGTGTTTATGTATAGTTTTGTGAAATTAGTTTATAATTCAAATCGTATAGTTTTGTAATTCTCCCTCATTTTATTCATATAAAAGTTAAATAAAGGGAGAATCACAAAACTATACCTTTTGAATTACATTTCACAAAACTACACCATTTCCAAAATACTTCACAAAACTATATCTAAACACTCAAAATTAAATCCAAATAAACTCTACACAAACAATTCTACCCCCTTAATATTATACCCTAAACACTAATTAGCGAACTCAAATGAAAATATTTTAATTTTGATAATTTTTTAAAGGTTAAATCAAGCTTTTAAAATTTTGAAAGGGTGTAAATATGTAAAAATATTAAATTAGGAGTAGTTTTGTGAAGAAGGAGTTGAAAATGTGTAGATTTGTGAATTCCTCTTACATAAATCGTATAAAAAAAAGAATGCAACAACGCAATGTGACAATGACAGATATGCCCCCAAAAGGATATCGTTCGCAATCATTTAACCTTAGTCCGTGATTTCTTCTTTGACCAAAATTCTGGAGAATTTGTCTTTCTTTCGTTTTAGCTTCCTCCTTCATAAAAATAGAGAATCTTCAATACAAAACCCAAATCGTCGTCTTCAAGCTTCCACTTTCGATTTTCTCTCAATCACCAGATTCCGATACACCTGATTCCAGCTTTCAGGCTTCCATAGCTTTTTCTGAATTCGTTGCTTCAGGTACTCTCTATAATCCTTTCTATTGTTACTATTAGATTCGTAAAATTTCTGGAGTTAGCATTCTATGAGGTGAAAATTTGGTTTTAGATATTTTGATATCGTAAGGAGATTTGATTTTCCCTTTTTCTGATTCTAGAGCTGTTTATTCATCGTTGATGGAAATATTATAGTGAATTATGATTGTTTTTTTTTGTATTTTTGAGAAGTTTTATAGTGCTTTGTGCTGCTAGTAACTTGATTAGAGAGCTTCTGTTTCTTATTGTATGATTAAGCCAAGCTTACAATCTATGCCTTCCACATTAAACCCTATTTTGAGCTCAACATTTGGTTCTGAAAATGCAGAGAAACCCTTTCACCAACATAAAGAGCTTTGTTTCTTCGTCGTCGCTGATGATTCTTTTTAAGGAAACAAAAGTCTGATAGTTAAGATATCCTCTACTATATACATCCTATAAGGATGGAACCAGATGAGCAAACGAAGGAGAGCTTATCTCGCAACGAATCCTTTGAGAAACTATCGTACAATCTACGGCCTCTATCACACTCGGGTCCTATTAGTGATCTCGGTACTCTTAAAATCCAAGAGAGAGCTTTGTGTAGGAAAGGGACAAGGTCTTCTTCTTTTGATTATGGAGGCTATAGAGTTAATGCTATGGGAGTGCTTGAAGAATACCTCGTTGATACGTCTAAGTTGTCGTGTAAAGACCAATTTGCTCATGGAATGTATAGCCAGCTTTGCCGTGGAGAATACAAAGGCGAAGATGTTGCTCTGAAGATGACCAAAGCGCCTGATAACAGCGAAGACAGATTCTTGGGAGCTCGTCTTGAGAAACAGTTTAAAAAAGAAGCGACTCTTTTGTCTCGGCTAAGCCATCCGAATATTATTAAGGTGATTTTTTGTTATGTTATATTATGCAAGTTAGAACATGTATGAATGATGTTTTTGGTATGCTTACTTTGAAAACTTAGCAATGGTTTGTTTGACTTTTCTTCTCTTTTCGATGACAGTTCGTAGGAATAAATACTGGAAATTGTATTATCACAGAGTATTTAGCTCAAGGGTCTTTAAGATCATACTTGCAGAAGCTCGAGCAGAAGTCTCTTCCTTTGCAACAACTAATCAAGTTTGGTCTAGATATTGCCAGAGGAATGGAATATATTCACTCAAGAGATATAGTTCATCGGGATCTTAAGCCAGAAAACGTGTTGATCGACAAAGACTTTAATCTGAAGATAGCAGACTTTGGCATAGCGTGCGAGGAAGAGTATTGCGATACTTTGGGAGCCGAAACAGGAACTTATAGGTGGATGGCACCTGAAATGCTAAAACGGAGACCGCACGGAAGAAAGTCGGATGTGTATAGTTTTGGACTTCTTCTATGGGAAATGCTTGTTGGGACAGTCCCATATGAGGACATGACTCCTGTCCAAGTTGCTTTCGCAGTCATAAACAAGGTAAAACTACTTTCGCATATCCTATTTATTTTACGATTGTGTTCTTAATCTGTCAAATTTTTCTTAGATTTTGTGTTATATTTGTTCAGAACATTAGGCCGGTAATACCAAAAGATTGTCCGGCGAGCATGAAAGAGCTTATTGAGCAATGTTGGTCATTGCAAGCAGACAAGAGACCAGAGTTTTGGCAGATTGTGAAAGTATTGGAACATTTCGAGGATTCTATGAAAAACGAAGGAAAACTCGATCTTATGCCGAACCAAATATGCCCGGAACTAAAGAAAGGTGCTAAATACTGGATCCAGAGACTCGGATGGTCAGTCCACAACCACAGCGGCAACAACACAACCAACACCGTAGGCTCATCAGCTCTGCCTAAGCCTAGATTCGCTTGAGAGAGAGAGACTATGCGCGAGTCTCATTATGTCTATAAACAATAAAAGAATCAGTGGCTATGGTTTTTGTTAGTCCAATGTCTCTCATTTACATTGTAAACTCCACTCTAGAGTTTTTTTTCTTCGGTTTTAACTTAGCTTTTGCGAAAGCCATTCAAGTGTAAAGACAAAAGCAAAGAGACATAACCAGTCATGTCCATAATCTATTACACATAAGTAAACACCAAGAACATAGAAGGACAATAACATAAACTCAGACACCAGTAGATCCAAAACCACCATCACCACGAACAGTAGAATCCAAATCTTCAACCTCCACAACTTGAGGAGTCGCAATCTTCTCGATAATCAGCTGCGCGATTCGATCGCCGAGCTTCACATCGAAATCAACATCAGAGTAATTGAACAGAATCACACCAACAGGTCCTCTGTAATCCGCGTCAATCACTCCCGCTCCGACGTCGATGGAGTGTTTCCAAGCGAGTCCAGATCTCGGAGCGATCCTCGCGTAAGTTCCTTCGGGTACAGCGATGCTTAGATCCGTTGGGATAAGGGCTTTGCCTCTCGCGGGAACTTTGGAATCGACGGCGCTCGAGAGATCGTATCCAGCTGAGAGAGGAGAGCCTCTCGTAGGCAAAACCGCCTTCTCCGAGAGTTTCTTCACTTTGAAGAACGGTTCGGATTCGCCGTGGACTCCGTTTGTGTTGTCGAGCTTTTGGAGTTTTGGCGATGGCTCTTTGATTTCTTCGGGGATGTTGCTTTTCGTGTCGACGCAGGACATTTTGAGAATCGGAAATCGAGTTGTTGATAAGCGCGTGTTGGCTGAGTTGTTTGAGTTGCAGAGAAACCCTAATTTGGATTGAGGAAGATTTGTTGTTGTGAAGAAGAGGCGTCGTAGTTCCGTCATTAAATTGTAGAGATATTCCTCTTGTGAGTGAGTGGCGCCAAAATTTCCCTCCACTTATTAAACAAAGGTTTTTGTGAAATTTGATGGCGCCTGAATTTATTTATTACTTGGCAAATTAGTCTGATTTTTAATAGAGTTAATTAGTGTTTGAATACATTTTAAAAGATAATTTGCAAATTATGTGATTTTGATCTAGTAATTAAATTTTGGGTAATTTTGTTTGATTTCGTATTTAAAATGACAAATTTACCCTTATTCACAGAACTTATTCACATAAAATCATTCACATAGATCATTCACGGGACGTCAGTCACGATTCACCATTAACATGGATTATTCACGAATACTATTCGTCATTCACATGTATTATTTATCATTCACATAGACAATTCATCATTCACAATGATCATTCACTCAAAATCATTCACATAATACTATTCACAGACAATCATTCATGAGATTTGACAATTTCGAAGTTAAAGGTAAAATTGTAATTTAACACACGAAAATCACTTTTTAGCAAATTAAAATAAAAATCACCCAATTAGCAAATTTATGTCTGAAAATATACCTCATTTGCCAATTTTCTTTTTTTTTTAATATTTAATTTTCATCTTTTTCTCAGATTCAGTTTGGGTTACTATCAAGTTTTAACTAATTCATAACAAAAACAAATTAACATATTGCAAACATAGTGAGCGTACACACATGCGAAAAGGTTTAATCCTTTATTCCATTCACTGGTTATATCCTTACGAGATCTATATATTATATATATAGAAATTTGGAGCTGTGTTGTAGATGTGGAGATGCCTTGGTGACGTAAGCAGAGCTTGTCTGAACGACAGGACTTAAGGCACAGGACAGGCCTCAATGTTCCAAATCTCTTTGGCATACTGAGCTATTGTTCGGTCACTGCTAAACTTTCCCGATCCGGCCGTGCTCAATATCGACATCTTAAGCCACCTCTTCTGGTCCCTGTCAGAAAACATTTTCCCAACATTGAAGAACTTGAGTATTCATTACAAATCAGGAAACAAAAATAGCTTGTGAATGGTTAAGTTGGGGGGTTTAAGAGATGGACTTACTTGTAAGCTTCATCAACTTTGGCTTGAGCATCCATGTAGCTTGCGAAGTCATGCCCAACGAGGAAGTAATCACCACGTCCATAACCTGTATTACCTTCAAGAGAATCGAGGAGCGGACCGTAATCATATGTCCCGAAAACTCCACTTTTGGCATACTGCTTCGCCTCTTCAAAACGAGGATCTGGCTTGAACTGATTGGTTTTCGCAAGGACACAAAAAAATTAATCAAAGAAATAAAAAAGCATGATGATTTCATTTTGAAGAAATTGTAAAGGGAAGAAAGGGAGAGAGTGGCATACAAGACCGTCTTCTCTTTCTTTACGAAGTTGAGGGACCTGGTCGGCCGTTGCACCAAAGAGAAAGAAGTTTTCTTCGCCAACTTCCTCTCTTATCTCAACGTTAGCCCCATCAAGAGTTCCTATGATAAGGCAACCGTTAAGAGCGAATTTCATATTGCTGGTACCACTTGCCTCCATGCCTGCTGTGCTTATGTGTTGAGATAACTCGCTTCCGGGTATAAGCACCTCTGCCACGGTGACATTGTAATTTGGAACAAATACCACCTGGAGACGCAAATCCGTAAAACAATTATTAAACATTTTAACTCAATAGTCAGAAAGAAATGGATAAACTGTAATCCATTTCATTCAAACCTAAGACACAATAAGTTTGATATCGACAATGGCAGATCAACAACAATATCAGGCAAGCAATAACTACCAACCAATCATGCATGTTACATGTAAGAAGACACTTCGAGCAGTCTTACCTTTAGGTATTCGTTGACTTCTGGGTCGCTGTTAACAACGTCGCCCACATCATTCACTAGCTTCACTATCCGTTTTGCATTTGTGTAGGTTGCAAAAGCTTTACCCCCAATCATGACAGTACGAGGAGTGGTTTTCTTTCTTTCCTCAGGCTTCATCTCCTGTAACATTCAGTTGCAGAAAACGATGTCAAACTAAGCCTAATATTTGATTTTTCTATGGTTAAGGCATAATATTCTGCCAATTAAGTGTAAGCTTTGGCTAGAACCAACATATATAAAACTCAGACATTTCTATTTGGGAAAAATATTCCAAAGGAAAGGGAGTATCCTGAAATATCTTAAACTTTAACAGACGATAGAAAACCATACCTTTAGTTTCTTGAATCTGTATATAACCCCAAGAATATTCATAAGCTGCCGCTTGTATTCGTGGATACGCTTAACTTGTATGTCAAATAAGCTGTTGGTATCAATACTCACACCAGTCACACGCTCTATATACTGAGCCAAACGTTGCTTATTGGCCGCCTTGGCAGAAGACCACTCAGTTTGGAGTTCTTCATTGTCCGCAAACTAGCAGAAGAACAAATTATAATCAGAAAGACAATATTAAACCCCCACTGCAGATTTGGTTCACAAATAAAAAACGTCAGACCTGCCGAAGACCAGTAAGTAGGTCAAGATCAGTGACCCATTTGTCAGTCTTCAACCACTTAGTGATTATATCACTGAGCTCAGGGCTGCAGAAACGAAGCCACCTTCGAGGTGTGATGCCATTGGTCTTGTTTTGAAACTTGTTTGGCCAAATAGAGACATAGTCTGCAAATAACTCAGCCTTTAAGATATCACTGTGCAGCTGAGCGACGCCATTCACCTGCAAAAAGACCCCATCACGAATACTTTAAACAAAAAGAAGACAAAATGGCTTTTGCAACTTGTGATCTAAATTGCTCAAACTTGAAAGAGGGGCCACTAACCGTGTGAGAAGACACAACACATAAGTTAGCCATTCTCACAACTGGCTTCTTCGGATTGTTATCTAAGATGCTCAAACTTGAAAGCTTATCCTCGAGATCTACACGTGTGTTGCGAATGGTTTGCACAAACTGCAGAAAGATATATATCCTATTATTATAACAGACAACAGTGATAAACCTTCAAAATAATTAGCAATATACCCTCTTATCAATTTCTTCTATGATCTCCATATGACGAGGAAGAAGCTTCCACATCAAAGATTGTGACCATTTCTCCAAGGCTTCCGGAAGGACAGTGTGATTAGTGTACGCAACAGTCCTGTAAAGTTTTCAAGTAAATCTCAGCAGAATAGAGGGAAAAATTCTCGGCAAGGATAAGTGATTATTGCATAAATGTAGTACTTTGATGTCACATCCCAAGCTTCATCCCATCCAAGTTCATTTTCATCCATTAGCAATCGCATGAGTTCAGGGATTGCAAGAGTTGGGTGTGTGTCGTTCATTTGAACCGCAACTTTACTTGGAAACTCTGACCATTTCCGACTGCCTTCACCGGTGCCCCTTTCTTTAAATCTTGATATAATATCCTGTAACATAATGAAGAGGACATTTTAACATAATGAATCTATTGCAAGAAACTGTGTTAGTGAATTTGTGTTTTTTAGATTAGTGGCATTAATTTGAAACCTCCACCAGCCATCAGAGAGTATTAAGTCGATCCAAAAGATTATGGCTAAAAATCGGAAGGTAATGAAGGAACCTGAAGTGAGGCACTGCAGAGAAAGAACTGTTGTTTCAACCGTAAGAGCTTCCCACTCTCAGTAGCATCACCTGGATATAACACAGTGCAAATCTGCAAACAAATACATTAATAACTACAGAGGAAAAAACGTCATAAGCAACAACAAAAAGTGGAGTTATGTGGAGATGACAAGATATAAACCTGTCGAGCACGAGAATGTAGCTGCGCAGCCAATTCATATTCTCCTTCGTTGAACTGAAAAAGGTCAAGATCCTCCGCTCTAGCTTTAGATTCCCAGAGTCGGAGACTGATTGTATTCTTCGTTTTATATCCTGGGATTGGCACGTCATATGCAAGAGCTTGTACAACATCACCGCCTACCCACTTCCGCCTGCGAAATGGTCAATTTGTTCATTAAAATAAAAAGACAGAAAACACATAGCAAAACTCATTAGTGTGTTGTATACACAAAATGTTTAGTCATATAAGTAAATACTTACGATCCATCCGGATTTATCTCCACATTGCCGAAAAATCTGACAGGGAATACTACATCATGCCTGACAATTTCCCACGGGCTGTACTTCTGCAAGTTCCCATGAAAATCAGACGAGTTACATTCTCAGGAAACAATGTATTTACAACCACAGCAACATTGATAAATCATCACCTCGAGCCAGTCCTCTGCAACCTCTTCCTGACCTTTCTTAGTGATTAGTTGCTTAAACAGACCATGTCTGTACCTCAACCCATAACCCCAAGCAGGCAAATTCAGCGTAGCCATCGAATCCAAGAAGCACGACGCCAGTCTCCCCAAACCTCCATTCCCAAGAGCTGCATCTTTCTCCTACAGTGTCACGCCACGATCACAAGAAACCAGTAAGAATTTGCAAGTGTCTCAAAGCCTTCAAAGAGATAAGTAACTCCACAAAAAAAGGTACCTGCTCGGCTATCTCCTCAAGCTCGTAACCAAGCTTACGCAACGCATCGGCATAGGGACCTTGAAGGTCTAGATTCCCAATGGCGTTAGTCAAAGCGCGGCCTTGGAGATACTCCATTGACAAGTAGTAAGTTTGTTTCGGATCGACTTTGTCAAAATGAAGATAAGTCTCATTCCACAGCTGCAAAAGAAAAACCAATACACAAAATCCACCTTCAATATCAATCACAAAAAGACACACATATAATAAACATATAATCGGGAAAGTGGTCTAGTGGCAGTCATAAGTCCACGTGAGGCAGGTAGTACCAACCCACCCGGAATCGATTCCCCGCGCTTAATATGTTTGGCTAATCGGCCGGCAGTTTGTGGCCCAAATATTGATAAAAAAAAAAATATATAATCCAAGCCGCTACATAGCAAATTGGAATCAAACACACGAATCTACTTCACAAGCAAATCTTAAGGGGAAAGTTCGAGAAAATCGGTGATTATATATAGACCTGAATGAGACGATCGCGAAGACTCTCAGCAGTGGCGTAGAGAGCTTGCTCAGGGCCGAATTTCAAAGGAGAGAAATGAGGACTGTACTTGGAGTGGTACATTATGTTACCGGCGATCTCCGTAGCTTCATTGGCCTCCGGATTCGCCTTCGCCGGAAAATCAATCGCAGCTTTTCCGTTGGAATTCGCCATCGATAACTCGAGAGAGCTTCTAAGTGGAGTTAGACTATGAAGAAGGAAGAGTTTATACTAAAAAAAAGAGGGGTGAGATATTTGATGAAGATAAATGACATAAACGTAAGTTTCGTTGCTTTTTTAAAAATATTTGTTTCTCTGGGAGATTTTTTTATTTTCTTGGTTTCGATAAAAGGATCTTAAGGATTGAAAGTGTGCGGTTCACAAGGTAAGTGTGGAGAGGGAGATAGAAGATCTTTTTGTATTATACTCAAAAATATCTAATACTAGTGTCTATTTGTTTTTTTTTGGCAATTTCCGAAAATACGATGAAAATTAGTTTTTTGGACAAAAATATCATCACAAGTTTTTTCCTTAAATACCATAAAAAAACTTTTGGACAAAAATACCATAAACTTAAAATTAAATTAAAATCTTCAAAATTAATATGAAACCCTCAAAACTAAACCTTACCCCTTCAATACTATACATAAACATTATATAGTAAACCCAAATGAAAAAAATTAAGTTTTAAAATGTTAAAATTAGATTTTTGTGTTTATGGTATTTTTGTCAAAAAAACATTTTAATGGTATTTGAGAAAAAAAAACTTATAATTCCAAAAAATATTTTTAATGCTATTTTGAAGAAGGGAAAATTATAAAACTACGTCATTTGAATTACATTTCACAAAACTACATCATTTCAAAATTACTTCACAAAACTACACCTAAACACTCAAAATTAAATCCAAATAAACCCTACCGACACAATTTTACCCCCTTAATACTATACCCTAAACACTAATTAGCGAACTCAAATGAAAAAATTTTAATTTTGGTAATTTTTTAAAGGATAAATCAAGCTTTTAAAATTTTGAAAGGGTGTAGTTTTGTGAAAATATTGAATTAGGTGTAGTTTTGTGAAGGAGTGGTTGAAAGGGTGTAGTTTTGTGAATTCCTCTTTGATGAATTTCTCTTTGTTTTTTAGTTTCTCACACCCTTACAAAATTTATTTTCCTATAAAGAATAGAAAATTTTACAAAACTACGTTTTTTCATATTGTTTTTAACAAAATTGTATGTAATTTAATTTATTTTAATTTTTACATTCAAACTTTTTGAATGGTTTTGATTATGTTGAGAACTGGTGAGGCCTATGTCCAACTCCTAATTAATATGATATTGTCCGTTTTGGGCTCATGTCTCGAACCCTCACGGTTTTTCTTATTGGGCTCCTTCCCAAAAGGCCTCATATTAATTAGAGTTGGACTCTCCTTATATATTAGACATTATTCGTCTAAACTTCCAATGTGGGACTGAGTTTGTTATCCCAATATTCTCCCCCTCAAACTAAGGACCACATATCCTTAGCTTCTCCTCTCGAAACTTGACACATATCTCGTACCGTCTTAATCTTGAGGTAATCTAGAGGGTTCTTCCCACATCAAACCACCCAACTTCTCTAGGTCCGTTTTTTTAACCTAGTCTCTGATACCATGTTGAGAACTGGTGAGGCCTATGTCCAACTCCTAATTAATATGATATTGTCCGCTTTGGGCTCATGTCTCGAACCCTCACGGTTTTTCTTATTGGGCTCCTTCCCAAAAGGCCTCATATTAATTAGAGTTGGATTCTCCTTATATATTAGACATTACTCGTCTAAACTTCCAATGTTGGACTTAGTTTGTTATCCCAACAGATTATGTTTTAAAATTATCCAATTAAAAGTTTTGTTTTGGATTAACTATTATTATGGTTTGGTGTTAAAATGAATGTTTGTATTTAGAGGTTATTTGAATCTAATATTTAGTATGTAGGTATAGTTACAAAAATAGATTTTTAACATATATATTTTTATGAACTGTAATTATAAAAATGTATTTTTGTAATGAATATCATTTGGGGGCATGAAATTTTATTTCTAACAGAATAAATATTGATAATGAATGGAGAGGGAGATAGAAGATCTTTTTGTATCATTTGGATTACTTTTTTGTGTTTAGTTTTAAAGAAATAAAAATATAATATAGTGTTGTGCTTTATGGTTTAGTTTAAAAGTTTTAAACTATTTAGGATTTATGAATGTTTTTTTATTACAAATATTATCAGTGGTAATTTTAGTGTAACAAAATTGTAATAGTAGGAGGAAGTGGCCTTGGTCTAGTGGCAGTCATAAGTCCACAGGAGGCAGGTAGCACCACCCTACCCGGGATCGATTCCCCGCGCCTACGATAGTGTAAGTTTAGCTAATGGACCGACCATTTGTGGTCCAATTGTTGACAAAAAAAAAAAAATTGTAATAGTAGTATTTTTGACTACTAAAATAAGATCATCATACTTTGGGAGTTACACAAAGAAATGAAACAAAATTGTTACAGAAATATCTTTGCCTAAAAAATTAAACTTATCATATATTTGGGAGTTACCCAGAAAAAGGGAAACTCGAGAGTTTAGTCTTCAACCTTTTTATTTTTGGTTGAAGAGAAAAGATGGAATTAAAACTAAAAAGGGAGGCAATTTTGGGAAAAATTGCAAAAAAAACCCTAAAGTTTTGAGAAATCGACAGAAAAAACCTAAAGAAAAACGCGTTGTATAAAAAAACCTAAAGTTTCATTTTCATCATTTTAAAACATTAAGTTTCATTTTAAGCAAATTAACCCCTAATCGTTAACGGTGTTAAAATATTAACATATTTCGACACTCCGTTTCATTTATCAGTTAAAATGATTTTTTATTTGTTTTTATATGAAAATACAAATTAAATTAGAAAGATAAACATTTGTTGTACTAAAATAATGTTATTATTAATATAAAAAATATTTTCTCTTAATCATGTTGGCGACTTTATCCCTAACCGTCGTTGGATCTACGTTTCCAATCACCGCCAATTTATCCAGCGACGGTTAGAGATAAAGTCACATACATGATTAAAAGAAATGAATAGAAGGAAGAATTCTTTTATATTAATAATAACATTATTTTAGTAAAACAATTGTTTTTCTTTTTAATTTAATTTGTATTTTCATATAAAAACAATTAAAAAATCATATTAACTGATAAATGAAACGGAGAGTATCGAAATCTATTAATATTTTAACATCGTTAACGATTAGGGGTTAATTTGCTTAAAATGAAACTTAATGTTTTAAAATGATGAAAATGAAACTTTAGATTTTTTTATACAACATATTTTTTTCAGGTTTTTTCTGTCGATTTGTCAAAACTTTAGGTTTTTTTTTGCAATTTTTCCGGCAATTTTGTGTAAAAGCCTACGTAATAATAGCATAATAGAGGGACTAAAGACAAAATTAATTGCAAAGTTGAGGTACACACGTGTCTATCATACAATGAAGTTAAAGAAAGTGCGCGCACTTCAATCACGGATCTACTCACTTCACTTTCTCTCTACTTCCGTGCCTACCACAATTTAATATTCCATCCGTTTTTTATTATAGGATTTTCTAATTTTTCAAATATAATAAACAAACGTATAAAAATATATTATTTTTTGTGATTTACAATTTCCAACAACTCTAAACCAATAATGTTTAGTTATTTCTTGAATTCTATAATTTATCATTAAAAACTGTATATAAAAAGTGAAAAAATTATTTTTTTTAAACCAAATATTTTCAACAAAAATCTTATATTAAAATACGGAGGGAGTATTATTTTTGTAGATGTTCTCATCTACAATAAACCATTAGAGATATGCACAAAATATTAGAGAAGCTTTGGTTTTGTAGAAAACCTTTTAACAAAAAAAAAAAACAACAACTTTGGTTTTGTATACTAAAGTATAAAATGGATCAATACCCTTTTGATAGGAAACTCCAAGTGGCTGAATAATTTGGGCCCAACGGCTAAACGTAGTCAAACTGATGCTACTAAAGCCCGTTTTGTGACAATGACAAACAATCATAGAACCAATGGGACATGGAAAACACAAGAAATAAAATTCAACAATCAGCACAAAAAAAGTATAGGAAATAACAGAATATCTCAACAATATTGTTATGTATATACTTTAGAATATCCATTAGCATTCCTAGAATATAGCTACTCTAACGTCTCATCTCTTCTATAAATATTGCTGTAACTATTATGGTTAATCATTAATAAACAACGCTTCCATATGGTATCAGAGCTCTAACATCCTAGGGCTATTTTTCTTTTTTTCTCTAAGCGTAAGGCTTCTATTTTTTTAAAGCGTAAGGCTTCCATCAATGACAGAACATCAGGTTCTCACAGTCAATCCTCAGGATCCAAAAAATCCTCTTCTCACGGTGAATATGGTTAGTGTCACCAAACTCTCCTCGTTGAATTATCTCACATGGAGCACACAGGTCAAAGCCCTCCTTAAAGGATATGATCTTCTCAAATTCATTGATGGCACATCACCACCGTCTGCCACAATTCAAGCAAACAACGAGGAGGTTCCAAACCCTAAGCTCATCCATTGGGTCCGTCAAGATTCACTAATCTACAGCTCGTTGATTGGTGCTATTGATACTCCGCTGCAACCCTTAATAACTACATCACAAACCTCAGTTGATGCTTGGAACACACTCGCAGCCACCTATGCAAAACCAACAAGGGGACACATTAAACAATTAAAGAACCAGCTGAAGCAATGTGCTAAAGGAACAAACTCTATCGATGAGTATATGCGGATAGTGAAAACGAAGGCTGATGCTCTGGCCCTTCTTGGCAGTACTGTTGATCATGAAGATCTCACTGATAGGGTGCTTGATGGTCTCCCCGAAGACTATCGTTCAGTCATTGATGGAGTGCACAATCGTGACACACCAATCAGTTTTGCGGAACTACATGAGAAACTATTAAACAGAGAAAATGCACTGGCAACAGCGGTTCAATCCTCGACTCTTCCTGTAATAGCGCACTATGTCCAGAACAAATCTCACAACTTTAAGTCCTCAAACAACCAACCTGAAGCATCTAACAACAACAACAACCATCGCTCATACAACAACAATGCATCAAGTTATAGAGGATCAAAACCGTACCTTGGAAAGTGTCAGGCGTGTGGTACAAAAGGACATAGTGCTCAGAGATGTCCCATGTTTCGTCTTGTTAATCAATCAAGTGGTTCTTCTCAGCCTCCAAATGGATCTCAATGGAATCCAAAAGCATTTAATGCTATGATGCGGCCACCAGAAACACCCTCTTGGCTCATGGATTCTGGAGCGTCTCATCACATAACGTCGGATCTAGCTAATCTCTCTCTTCATTCTCCTTACATAGGTAATGAAGAAGTTATGGTTGGAGATGGAGGAAACCTGCCAATAACTCACACGGGTTTATCCTCTCTTCCTCTCTCAACTAGATCTCTTTCACTGAAAAATGTTTTATGTGTTCCACAAATTAAAAAAAATCTACTCTCAGTCAAAAGATTATGTGATGATAACTCTGTCTCTGTGGAATTCTTTCCATCTAAATTTCAGGTGAAGGAACTAACCTCGGGGGTACCAGTGGTGACAGGAAAGGCCAATGATGGCGGGTATGAGTGGCCATCTCGAGATGATTCCAAATGTTTTGCTTTTTCAACAATAAAGTGTTCATTGCCCATATGGCACTCTAGGCTTGGACACCCTTCTCTTCCTATTTTAAAAAATGTTGTTTCTTCTTTTTCACTTCCAGTTTCAAATAAAATTTCTCCATCACCTTGCAATTCATGTGCTATAAACAAAAGTCACAAACTTCCTTTTTCTTCGACTTCGATTACATCTTCTGCGCCTCTTGACATACTTTTTTCAGATGTGTGGACTTCTCCAATTGTTTCAATAGATGGGTACAAGTATTACTTGATTCTTGTTGATCATTATACTCACTACATATGGCTCTTCCCACTCAAGCGCAAATCGGAAGTCAAAGAAGTATTCATTCGATTCAAAGAACTTGTTGAAAACAGATTCAAAAAGAGGATCATCACTCTTTACTCAGACAATGGCGGCGAATACATTGCAATGGCGGATTTTCTTTCAAAAAATGGGATTTCTCATCTCACTACACCACCACATACCCCGAACACAATGGGTTCTCTGAACGCAGACATCGACATCTCGTTGAAACAGGTCTAGCCTTACTATCTCATGCCTCGGTTCCACAAACTTATTGGACTTATGCTATAGCTACGGCAGCCTATCTCATTAATCGGCTCCCAACACCAACACTAAAGCACTCATCACCGTATCTGAAACTATTTGGAGAGAATCCAAATTATACAAAGTTACGGATATTTGGGTGTTTGTGTTATCCATGGTTGAGACCCTACTCTCACCACAAGTTAGATTCGAGATCTCGACCTTGTGTTTTTCTCGGCTACTCACTTACCCAAAGTGCTTTTCTTTGTCTTGACCCAGCCACCAAAAGAATCTTTGTCTCTCGTCATGTTGAATTTTTTGAATCGACATTTCCTTTCCAAACACTAGCTAAACACAACTCCTCTTCGCTGATTTTTCCTTCTAGCCCAAATTGGTGTCCACCTGTTCGGGATCTATCGGATCAGTCGCTCATACCCGCATCCGCTTTACAACCCTCGAGTTTGGATCCCTCACCACCGGAAGCTACAGTCTCGCCATTGACAACATCATCAATCGTAGAGACAACATTGCAACAAGTTGGGCCTAATTTAGAAACTGAGCCATCAACTAATGTTAGTGGGCCTAATATTACTGAGGCCCAACAAGGAGAAAGTCCAATACAAAGAGAGTCAACAAACAATAATGCATCGATATCTTTTTTAGAGGAGATTTCTTCTTCGCCGCCGATGAGTGCAAATACTCATCCTATGGTTACAAGAGCTAAAAACAATATTTTTAAACCATCCCGGAAATTTGCTCTTCATGTCTCTGTATCTCAGGCTGAAACGGAGCCAACAACCATAAAGCAAGCACTTAAAGATCCTCGGTGGCGTGACTCATGTGGTGAAGAAATTGATGCTCACATTCGTCATCAAACGTGGTCTCTTATACCACCACATCCATCATACAACCTGATTGGTACCAAGTGGTTATTTCGCATCAAACGATTATCAAGTGGAGAAATTGAGAGGCTAAAATCGCGATTGGTGGCAAAAGGATTTAATCAAAGACCAGGGCTTGATTTTCAAGAGACGTTCAGTCCGGTTATCAAACCTGCTACGATTCGGTTAGTTATTGGTGAAGCAGCCTCAAATGGATGGGTTCTTAGGCAACTTGATGTTAATCATGCGTTTCTACAAGGAAAACTAAATGAAGATGTTTATATGGCTCAGCCAACCGGATTTGTTGATCAAGATCGGCCAGACTATGTGTGCAAACTTAACAAAGCTATTTATGGCTTAAAACAAGCACCACGAGCTTGGTACATGGAACTCAGCAAATTCCTTCTTGATTCAGGTTTTATCAACTCGCAGTCAGATGCATCTCTATTCATTTGCAATATTGGAGAAATCTCTATATATATTCTCATATATGTAGATGATATTATCATCACGGGAAATAGTGAGAAAATGATTGAGAAGTTCATTGCGCTTCTGGCCAAGAGATTTTCATTAAAAGATCTTGAAAACTTGAGTTACTTCCTTGGTATTGAGGTAACAAGATCTTCTAATGGTATACTACTTACTCAACAGAAATACATCACTGATTTGCTTGCCAAGACTGACATGTTGACAGCGAATCCGGTCACCACTCCAATGGCTACAAACACTGAACTGAAATTGACCTCAGGTACAACGTTGGATGATGGCAAAGAATATCGTACACTAGTTGGAAGTTTGCAGTATCTTCAACTAACTAGACCAGATGTGGCGTTTGCGGTCAACAAGCTTTCCCAATTCATGCACAAACCCACAGACTTGCATTGGCAAGCAGCTAAGAGAGTATTGCGCTACTTATCGGGTACAAGAAATCAAGGTATCTTCCTTCGCAGTAAGAACTCTCCAAGACTTCATGCGTACTCTGACTCCGACTGGGCGGGAAACAAAGATGATTATACATCCACCGGAGCATATATTGTATATCTTGGGTCACATCCTATTTCTTGGGCTTCCAAAAAGCAACGTACGGTGGCGAGATCAACGACGGAAGCTGAATATAGAGCTGTTGCAGATACAGCATGTGAACTTCAATGGGTTAGTTATCTCATGAAGGAATTGGGCATCTCTTCATCCACTCAACCTGTGATTTATTGTGACAATATGGGTGCAACTTTGTTAAGTGCTAACCCGGTATTTCACTCGCGAATGAAACATGTCGCCTTGAACTACCATTTCATTCGTCAACTTGTTCAATCAGGAGTTCTGCGAGTTACTCATGTTTCAACACAAGATCAGTTAGCAGATGCTCTTACAAAACCATTGTCTCGACCAAGGCTTCAGTTATTGAGTGACAAGATTGGCCTCTCTAAAGGTGGCTCATCTTGAGGGGGCATATAGGAAATAACAGAATATCTCAACAATATTGTTATGTATATACTTTAGAATATCCATTAGCATTCCTAGAATATAGCTACTCTAACGTCTCATCTCTTCTATAAATATTGCTGTAACTATTATGGTTAATCATTAATAAACAACGCTTCCATAAAAAGAAGCTATAGATGCACCATTATTTGTTGGAATAAATCTCTAATAAAATTATATGATTCAATGCGCAAATATGTGCATGATTTATTGAGTTTGTAAGTGTAGCAACCAAGCTTGTAAATTGAGTTTGAGTTTGTAAATTGAAAGGGAATCTCAATACATACCAAGCTATGTATTGAGTTTGCAAGTGTAACAAACCCAAAACTACTTAACCTTAGGCAACATTTACTTGACATAGTTACTCTTATACTTATTTAAGAACGATGAGTTTGTTTCGTAGATGATTAAACGTCTCCATTCATGTCTTCTTTACGATTTGCGACGAACATATTTTGGGGAAATAAAGTTCTATTGTTTACGGGAATTACAAAAGTACACTATTTCATTTTCAAAACTACATCTTCAAAATTAAAATCAAATAAATCATATCCAAATAATCTTACCCATTTAATAATATACTTTGAACACTAACTAGCGAACCTAAATAAAAATATTTTAATTTTGATAATTTTTTGAAAGATAAATCAACCTTTTAAATTTTTTGAATTGTGTAAATATGTAAAAATATTAAATTAAGTATAGTTTTATGAACGAAAAATCGAAATTGCGTAGTTTTGTGAATTCCTCTATTGTTTATATTAATCTTTTTGATCAACTTATCAATTGTTTTTAATGTAATGTTGTTTTTGTGAAGTATCAAATTTAATTTAATCATATAGTTAATATAATGTCATTTCACTCATTTGAGTGACAAGAAAGTAAATTAAAAATCAACTGTCACAGTCACTGTATCTGGAACAAACACGTGCGAGATTCCAATCTTCACCAGTAAATGAGAACATCTACAATAAACCATACAATAAACCATATGTATATGTCGACAAAAAGAAAAAGGTCTTATACTAAACATTAATATTGTATTATTATTATAAAAAGACTGTCTTGTCTTTGGGACTTATTAATGTTTTTTTGAAGAACACATCTCATCTCTTGGGAACTTGCCATAGCTCCCAAATCTCTATGATACTCGTGTTGTCCACTTTGAAATTTCGTTATATATATTTATTAAAACACCTACTTATTTGTGCATATCTACTTATATTTATAGTTCTTTTGCATATATCTATTTAAACATTTTTGTTGTACGATTTTTATCTAGTCTTTATTTTGCTAAAACTCATGTGTTTCATTTAAAAAGAATAACTAAATTAATTTTTATAACGAGTTTTTTAGGTTTTTAAGAAATAACTTAAATGATATTAAGCAAACGACTTTGTTTTCTTTTTACCTCTTTATCTTTTCCTTTTTCTTCTTATTCACGTATTCACATATTCACATAGAACAAACCAAATATATGCTTTTAATTTTATTTTAGAGTTATAACATTTTATTTTTAAGTGATTTTTTTCTAATTCTACAAAATTTTGTGGAGTTGAAAATGTTTTACGAAGTTTTAATGTAGTGTTCCTTTTTATGTTAGTGTTGTTTTGTAATAATACAAAATGACATATTTAATTTATTAAATGTGAGTAGGACATATGTAAATGTCGGACCGGCATTGAGATTAACTTGTTTTTCTTGTACTATTAGATAATTACAAGCACTAATATAACCTTTTAATTACGAGACAAAAACATTTCAAAAGTGAAATGAAATAGAAAAGGTTGACTTTGACCTATTGATTTAGAAAGGAATCCAAAGAGTTGACACTAGACAGAATCTGTCAAATACTGAATACCTCCTAGAAATTGTGGTTTTTACATAATTAATTAATTCTTAAATACATAATTGTGGTCTACTAATCTTTCTCAACAGAAGACTATAATTTCCATATATAACAAATCAACCGAGAGTGATGTTTTCTTTTTATCAAGATTTCATAAATTGAGCGAAAATTGAAATATGTTTTTTTTTACTATTAGCATAATTAAGACTACAGTTCCGTATATAACAATTTAAACGAGAGTGATGTTTTCTATTTTCAAAATATATAATTTTACCAACGACGGGTTGACTCAGTCGGTTAAGCGCAGTCGTTGGTGATGTTGTGCTCCTGAGTTCGAACCGCGTTGGGAGCGATGATTTACGCCATTAATTGGTATTATCAAAAGCTGGTCGCGGGCCTAGGAGAATTATGGGTTTCGGCCCAGAACCTCTTGGTTTAACAAAAATAAAAAAATATATCATTTTAGTATGTAATGGAAGGATACCACTGTTTTATTTAGTTGCACACAAAACTTACAAAAACTTAAACGTGTTAAGAGGAAGGTTGAAAACTAAAATTGTCACTAAGATTAAACTTTGCACAAATACACCAAAAAAATAAATTCGAAAAATGTTTTAAACCCATAAATAATACAAAAACCGAACATGTTATATTTAATTTCACGAGCATATTTATATTACATTGGTTTTATGTATACGTCATAACAAAGTACTCTAGTCTTGTCATTACATGCTGATATACATTATGACGGAAGAAAACATGAAAAGGGGTTTAAGGAAATGGAATTTCCATATTTACCCCTACATAGTCCATAGACTCAGTGAGATCCTCTGTAAGTGAAAGTGGCGTCACCCACAAATCAACTTCACTCACTCTCTCTCTCTCTTAACTCACCGCCGCAGCTATTAACCAATGGCCCACACCAAGCCAACCAATCGCCGCCGTTCCTCCTCCTCCTCCTTGTGCCACCGTCACCCTTCCGCTAAACCTACCACCAGCGGTTTCTGCGCCTCTTGCCTCCGTGAGCGCCTCGTCACCATAGAGGCTCAGTCCTCCTCTTCTTCTTCTTCCCTAACCGCCATTCAAACCCCTGAGCTCCGCCGTATTCGATCCTACTCCGTTCGAAACGCGTCTATTTCCGAGCAGCCGCGACGGAGATCGTGCGACGCTAGGTCAAGCACGAGCTCTCTCCACGACCTGTTCGCCGATGATGACGATGAACAGCTCGATAGCTCGATTCGTAAACCTGTAGTCCCTGATTTGAAAGAGGAAGAAGAAGAAGATTACTATATCAAAGGCTTCGATAAAGGTAAGCAGAGGAAGATCGTTGAAGAAGAAATCGACAATGTAGTAGAAGACGGAGAGCACAAGACGATGAAGGAGTTTATAGATCTAGACTGTTTAAACCAAATCAATAAGTACAACAATGGCAAAGACTTCGCTTCGGTTTTGAGCAGGAAGCTTAAGATGTTCTCACTGAATCATCATCATCAGAAGAACAACAAGCGAAACGACAATTCGAGATTCGAAATCGGCCGTAGATCTTGCGATGTAGATCCGAGATTGTCTCTGGAAGGAGGCAGGGACTCGTTCGAGAAACCTACAGCGTCGTGGGACGGATGCTTGATCGAGAAAACGTATCACAAGATGACTCCATTGTCTACTGTGAAGGAAGATGCTAAAACCTTCCCGGAGGCGAAGCCGAGTGACGAGGAAGAAGAGGAGAAGGAGGAGGAGGAGGAGGAGGAGAAGAGTCCAGGTGGCACAGTTCAGACGAGGAGCTATTACTCGGAATCTCGTGGTGGAAGAAGAAGCTTCGATAGATCGGTTTCGATCAAAGGACAAGTTGATGAATTGAAAGCTAAGGTATCATCTGAATCTGTTGGTTTGTTTTATGGGTCAAAGCTATTGGTTACAGAGAAGGAGCTTAGGGATTCGAACTGGTATTCGATCAAAAATCAGAAGCCGGAGAGCGTAGAGTTAGGTTTTAAAGGAAAGATTTGTGTAGATGTTAGTGAGAAGAAGGAGAATAGTGTAGAGTTAAAGAAATCTAGAAAGAAATGGCCTAAAGGATGGAACATTTGGGGTTTGATACAGAGGAGAACCGAGGCAAAGAACGAAAGCAAAACGGAGTCGAGTTTGAAACTCGAAGGAAATGCGATCGAAGGTTCTTTGGCTGAGTCTTTGTTAAAGCTTAGGAGAGTAACTAACGGTGGAACTAACGGTGGTGTTAGTGAGAAGCTTATGAAAAGCTACAGCGTAAGCGCGAGAAAGTCATGTGATGGTGTGTTTAGTGGTGCTAACATTGGTAATGGCTTTGAAGGTGGAAGAAGCTCGTGTGACGGTTTGTTTCATGGATCTATTAACAGTGTTGACGCTAAGAGAAGCTCGCGCGATGGATTGGTTAATGGAATTCAGAGAAACGCAAATGTCGGTGGCACGTACGCCCGATAAAACAGTTTGTTTTAGATTCTTGGCTAGCAAATTGAGGAAGAGTATGCTTTAATGAAATTAGTTTGATCTGACATTTTGTGTTAACTCAAGAATACTTTGTTGTAATTAGCATCTGATGTATTTGTTACATTGGTCTATATATCAAGTTTTATACTTTCTTGTTTCGACTATGCAAAAATCATTCTTCTTTCAGACTTCATCTTCTTCTTGTGCTCAGTGCCTGGCTAATTACATAGAGATGTTTGCATTTCTGAAGAACATATCCTCTTAGCCTGTCACCAATATAGTGAGCTGTATGAAACTGAAGCTGGTCTAGTTCCGGTTCCGTCGTAATAATAGCACATCATGTATACAACTTTTCTGATTGTTTGCTTATACAAATACAACACTATTTGTACTATATGTCGTCTACATACTTCCGGACTTACCCGAACAACAATCACACCAGTGTGAACTTACACCGGGTTTTTAATTGAGACCAAACCCAGCAGGGAACAATGGATCATACGAATTAGCATGAGCGTTCAGCGGCAAATGATCCACACGTTTGAACCAGCTCACTGGTAATTTTCCCTCGAAGTCATAATCTCCGAAAATAACGTCAGCTATACCTTGTGCTTCTGTTCCAGGCAACCAAGCAGCAACCAGAGCCTCGATGTTTTCAAGAACTGTCGGCTCTAAAACCACAGGCCGTCCTGAGATCAAGATAGCCAAAGTCGGGATTTTCTTGGCGACTGCAGTGACAATGTTGCTACCATTAAATGGTATTACGAGTTCCGAGTTATCCCCTATCGTCTCTGCATATGGTGATTCCCCCACTGCAACAATGGCGTAAGAGAATCTTTCACTCGAGGCTAAGGTTTCCTTTGATGGAGTTTTCTCGTAGATTACTTCGGTTTCGTCTCCAACTGCTGCTTTTATGGCGTCCAAAAGCGTTGTGCCTACATTTCAGACAAAGATGGATACATACCCATTAACTTTTCGACGACATTTCTACCATCTAGACTACTAGAGTCTCTTTCTAAACAATATATCAGTCGCTTTATTTACCGATTGTGATCCTGCCACTTAGACCGAACCATGTCTTTGTCCATCCTCCACACTGGTATCCAAGATCATCTGCGTGTGTTCCGGTAACTAGAATTCTCTTGGCGTTGCGGTCTAGCGGCATAAACAGTTTATCAGCACTTTTGCATTTCTTTAGCAGAACTAACGACTTTCTAACTGCTTCACGTGCCAGTTCTCTATGTTTCTGCGAGCATGGAAACATAGTCAATCATGCTCCCATACAAAATATGTACTCGGGTATGAGAGACTTCACCTTGCAACCGACAGTTCCCAACAAAGATCGGTCTGCAAGAGGATGTTCAAAGAGACCAGCTACAAACTTCACTCTGAGTATTCTTTCAACAGCATCATTGACCCGAGTCATCATAATTCCCCCAGTCTCCACCAGATATGTCATGTCATCGATGAACAGTTTGTAACTGAAGGGTACCATCACCTGCAATTACATTGATTATATAAACTACACTCCTTCAATCATCTGAATTATGAAAATCAGTGGCTAAGCTGAGATATTTCGGGTTACCATGTCAATGCCAGCATTAACAGCAATTTTAATGCAGTTGCGGTAGTTTGATCCTTGAGGCTCACTAAGCCGGTCCAAACCTTCCCAGTCCGAAACTACAAAACCCTGGTAACATAAACAAGGAAACTACCTCAATACACCTCATAGCTTATTTGGATTTTTCATAAAGTTTCAGTTCAGACAAATTCGACACCAACCTTGAAACCGAGTTTTTCCTTGAGAACTTCTGTTAGGAGGAAATAATCGGCATGGAGTCTACTTCCGTTCCAGCTTGAGTAAGACGCCATAACTGTGGAGACTCCCTGCGCAAGGCAATTCAGATATGGGGGGATATGTATCTTCTCCAACTCTTTAAATGACGCGATGGTGTTCCCCTCGTTTATGCCCTTGTCGGTACCACCATCTCCAACAAAGTGCTTGGCGCACGCGACAATATTATTGCTATCACCCAGTAAACATACAATGAAAGTATATCAATAAACCTATTAAAGACCCCAAATAATCCATAGTGAAATGATTTACGAGATACCTTCCTGCAACAAAAGGGTAACCGTTTAGGTGTTCTTCAGGTGGCTCGCCTTGTAAGCCCGAGACAAGCGAAGTCATCTCACAAACAATTTTAGGATCTTCACTGTAACATTCATAGGATCGTCCCCATCTCGGATCTCTCAAGACCTATCAAAAAGAACAACTTTTCATTCAGTATGAGAAAAACACATCAAGTTCAATATCCTTGTAAAAGGGAAACTTACGGCCACACAGGGAGCAAAGGCCCAGTGAGCGCCGCTCGCCTTTACTTCAAGTGCTGTTGCAGCTCCAATTCTTTTCACCAGTTCTGCGTCTCTATCAAGTTATTCAAGAAACTAAGAGTGTTATGACATTCAAAAGCAACACCGGACATAGCATAGCGGCAAGAGGTGCATCAATCTTGAACACAATCGGATTCTCATCACAAGCTAATTGAAACAAAAATCAGAATTTCAAAACTAGATCTAAATCACAAGTTTCATCAGAGAAGACATAAGCAGAAGAAATCAATCAAGACCAAGTATAAGCAAAAGCGCCAAAAAACGAAGGAGAATGGTAATGTAGGAGAACCTGGTGGCTCCAAGACCTATGTTATGGGGGAAGACGGTGGCGCCGTAGACGTTGTTGTTGCCGTGAACCGCGTCTATGCCGTAGAAAATCGGGATTCCCAAACGCGACGCTAACGCTGATCGTTGGAATCCGTCGATCATATCAGCCCAATCAGACGACTTGGCGTTTTCGAACGGCGCGCTTCCTCCGGAGTTAAGTATACTGCCTTTGTAACCACAAAACCCATAAACGCTAAAATTGCAAAACGCGATTTTTCGAATTTTGATTCACCAAAGTAAGCTTTGTGTGTACCTATGAAGAAATCTGTGACGGCGGATGGAGAAGCGACGGTGCGTTCGATCTGAGTCATCTGGCCGATCTTCTCCGGCAAAGTCATGCGAGAGAGAAGGTCCTTCACACGCGCCTCCACCGGCGCGTCTGGGTTTTGGTAAACGCATGGCGAGTCCGTTCCTACCATTTTCTTTGTTACTCTACTTCTTCAGGCAATAGACATGGCACGACAATGCTTATTTAATACGCGCAAATGAATTTGTAAACATTTGATTAGCTATTAGTTCAAAAAAAAAAAAAAAAAAAAAAAAAAAAAAACATTTGATTAGCTAACACTTTTTGGAAGCCACCTCAACTTCTGTTTATTTCTTAATTAGTATTTGCTTAAATTGCTTTTTATATGCTACAGTTTTTGTTGAAGTAGTTAAAGATCTTATTGTTTACCGTTGAAATAAAGAGTAGAAAACCAATAACTATTACATTCACATCGTCCACACACAGACTATATCAAGTTAAATCACTCATTATATAAAACAACATCACACATTCACACACACACACTCACTCAGAGCATCAATCAAGAACCAGGTTTCAAGTCTTGCCGGTTTTGTAGTCGAGACCGAAACCAAGAGCAAACAACGGGTCATACGAATCAGCATCACCTTTTATCGGCAACTGGTCAACGCTTTTGAACCAGCTCATCGGTAACTTCCCCTCGAAGTCATAATCTCCGAAAATAACATCAGCCATTCCTTGCCCTTCGCTACCAGGCAGCCACGCAGCGACCAAAGCTTCCACCTTTTCGATAACCTGTGGCTCAAGAACCAGAGGCCGTCCTGAGAACAAGATCACTAGTGTTGGGATTTTCTCTGCAACCGCGGTTGCAATGTCGTTACCGTTTAAAGGTATTGTTAGTTCCGAGTTATCTCCCATTGTCTCTGCATATGGTTCCTCCCCTACCGCAACAATAGCGTATGAGAAGCCTTTACACGAAGCTAACGTTTCCTCCGAAGGAATCTTCTCGTAGATAACTTCAGTTTCTTCTCCAACTGTTGCTTTAATCGCGTCCAAAAGCGTTGTGCCTGCATTTTCCAAACAAATGCAGCATACAATATAAGTTCCGATTTAGAGTTTTCGACAAAAATATAGTAGTAGTAGTAGTTTATGTGATTTGAGTCGCATTTATTACCGATTGTGATTCGCCCGCTTAGACCAAACCATGCCTTTGTCCATCCCCCACACTGATATCCAAGATCGTCTGCGTGCGTTCCAGTGACTAATATCCTCTTCGCCTTGCGATCTAGTGGCAGAAACGGTTTATCAACGTTCTTGCCGTTCTTTAGCATAACTAGAGACTTTCTAACCGCTTCACGCGCTACTTCTCTATGTTCCTGAAATCATTAAAAAACAAGGTTCAACCATGTTTAGAATTTAGCTCTCTGGTTTGATGACATTATGTACAAGAAACCTCACCTTGCAACCAACAGTAGGCAACAAAGACCGGTCTGTGAGGGGATGTTCGAAAAGACCCGCGACAAACTTCACTCTCAGTATTCTCTCAACAGCGTCATCGATCCGAGCCATTGTTACTTCCCCTGACTCCACTAGATCTTTGAGATCCTTTATGAACCGTTCGTACTTGAAAGGGACCATGATCTGCAACAACATTATATTAATAATCTCCTCCTTCATTAATCTGAAAACAAACAAAAACCACCAACTATATTTGTGTAGACTCTACCATGTCGACTCCAGCATTGATTGAAATTTTGACACAGTTTCGGTAGTTTGAACCGAATGGCTCGCTAAGGCGTTCCAAAGCTTCCCAGTCCGAAATGACAAATCCCTGGTAACAAAAGCACAGAAAACATAGGTCAATGTATATATACATACTAGCTTGTAACAGAGTTTACATATTCGATCAAAGTTTTAGGCGGTACCTTGAAACCGAGTTTCTGTTTTAGAATTTCTGTTAGGAGGAAATAGTCAGAGTGGAGTTTACTTCCATTCCAGCTAGAGTAAGACGCCATAACGGTAGAGACTCCCTGAGCAAGACAATTCAGGTATGGAGCAAGATGTATCCTCTCCAATTCTTCGTATGAAACAATAGTGTTCCCTTCGTTTATGCCCTTGTCGGTACCACCATCTCCAACAAAGTGCTTGGCACACGCGACCACATTGTTCCTGTCACGGACAAATCCGTGAGAAATGACAAAAGGCTTATTAAGGAGAAGAGATTAAAGGCTATACCTTCCTGCAATAAAAGGGTAACCATTAGGGTGTTCTTTTGGTGGTTGGCCTTGTAAGCCGGAGACAAGCGAAGTCATCTCACAAACAATCTTTGGATCTTCACTGTAACATTCATAGGATCGCCCCCATCTCGGATCTCTCAAAGCCTATCATAAAGAACAAAACAAAACACAATGTTTCTTTTATTTGAAACTTAGAAATGAAAGATGCAAAAGAAGACATATATATTCTCAAGAAAGCCCTAAAGGATATCCCACAAAAGGTCTTGAATTAACACAAAAACATCGACATGGAAAGGTCTTTTAGTAAAGAAGTTGCTTCTACGAGTAATACAATAACGAATGAATCGGTCTTGGAGTAACCACCCTAGTGGAATTAGTTATCTCATCCAATATTTTTTAACAATCAATTTGTAAAAATTTGGCATCTATTAATGAACTTACGGCTACACATGGAGCAAACGCCCAGTGAGCGCCACTAGCTCTAACTTCAAGTGCGGTTGCAGCCCCAATCTTTCTGACCAAATCCGCGTCTCTATCGAATACAACAAGTACTAACAATGTTATCACATTTAACAAACTACTTCTTTAACTACTATTAAGTTTACATTCAAATCTAATTAGAGCAACACTAAATACACAAACCTAGTAAGATTTCATGTTCGAAGCCTTATAAGATTTATAATTACATTTCAAATAGCACAAAACACTCTCACTCTTCTACCAACTTTTGTAGTATGCTTTTAAGTGAAAGAGAAAGGCTTAGATAATAAACAAACCTGGTGGCTCCAAGGCCAATGTTATGGGGAAAGATAGTGGCTTCATAAACATTGTTGTTGCCGTGAACCGCGTCAATGCCGTAGATTATCGGTATCCCCAAACGCGTAGCTAACGCTGCGTTTTGGTAACCGTCGATCATATCCGCCCAATCCGACGACAACGCATCCTCGAACGGCCAACTTCCTCCGCCGTTAAGTACACTACCTGTCACATCATCATGCAAAAATTCAAACTAAATGTTAAGGGTTGACTTTGGGAAGCTAACAAAAGTAATGTTCGTTGACCACAAAAAAAAACATAAGAGAGTGTGGTTTGTTTAAGTACCGATGAAACAATCTGTAATGACGGCATGAGTAGTGACGATTCTTTCGATCTGAGTCATTTGTCCGATCTTCTCTGTTAGAGTCATCCGAGATAGAAGGTCTTTTACACGCGCCTCCACTGGCGCGTCTGGGTTTTTGTAAACGCATAACTCTTCTTTTCCTTCCATATTGTTCTAACCTCTTTTTTTTTTTGTTTTGTTATCCTTCTATTACAAGTTTACCACTTTATTAACTTAAACAATACTATATGGGTTCCCTATATATATATAGTTTGACATATTAAATTGTATTCGGTAAGTTATTATTGTTTTTGGCTTCGGTCATATTTTTTTGTTTAAATTGAACTGTTCTTAAAAAAGTGTGAACACTCATGTAACGCACGTTATAATAAATCTAAAATACAATAGTCATCTAATTAAGCTTTTAAATTAAAACATTAAGGACATGAACGTACGTGCGGAGTTTAACATATTATTAAATTTATATATTTAAAATCATTTAGTGAAAAATATATATTGAAAATTCATAACTTGAATTATAAGTATATAGTCTCTTGTTTTATAGAGTACATTAAATAAAATATATACAGTGTGCGGATTAACACATAAATTATGGGGTAACCCGGTATTGATTCGAGTATAAGAAATATTTGAAATTTTTTACTGAACTATATTTAACATAAAATTCAAAACTATATTTATGTATATTTTAATATTATGAATATAATTTAGTTATATTTTATCAATTATTTATGTCATTTTTTGACCTGTTGCAAATTATAATTATATATAAATTGAATTCGATTTAATCTCATAACAATTATCGTTCCTTTCAAATTCGCTTTGTGATTTTTTTAACGACACATATGGAAAATTAAAATTAAAACGCGGGCTAGGCGGGCGCCTAGGCGGTGCCTATACGCTACGCGGGGGCCAGGCGTACCGTATTCAAACTATACGGAGGTTTATGCGGTTGCTTAAAATACGGTCGTTTTATGCCGTTTATGCGGATATTATACGGTCTACGCGGACGTTTATGCGGATTTAGGCGGATTCTAGGCGGCTATTATAACAAAAAACATTAAAAAAATAATATATTCATATATTAATTTATAAATTATTAATTTTCATATTAAAGTACTTATTTTGTTCAATAAATCTTACAAATTTAAGACATTTATAAATAACAAAATACATATTTATTATTTTTACATAAATTTGTATGTATTTTTTCATTAATATCATTTTGTGTTTTAAAACCTATATTCACATACAAAACTATATAAAAATTTAACATTTAAAACTCCAATTTTACTTTCTTTACTCACAAAATCTATATATTTAGGTAAAACATATTATATATAATTTTAAACTCTTAAAATTGTCCATCCGCGTAAATCCGCGTAAGACCGATTAGGCGTCCGCGTATACGGCTAGGCGCTAGGCCCTCACTCACCGCCTAGCAAGCGCCTAGCGCGTTTTAGAACACTGACTATATATGAATTTAAAAATAAAGTAAGTTTAGATTGTTGTAGATATTATTCTTTGAATAATTCAAGTTCTTTTATTTCGATATGAAAAATGTTATCAAATTTTATTTTATTTGCTAAAATTTTAATTGATATTTATTTTGAAATTTAAATCAGTTGTTATCGAATATATTTCACGAATATTATTGTTTTCAAATTTTGTTCTATATAAAATTTTGAAATTTTAAATCGTTTTTTTTTATTTTTCTATATTCGTTTTTGTAGAATATTTTCGAATTTAAACTTAAATATTAGTGAAAATTAAATTTTGAATGATTTTTGTTACCAAAATTTTCATTACAAACTTAATTATGAATTTTTTTGGGTCTTTGTAATGGGTTTAAAATTGTAATTTGGAAAGACAATGATAAACTTATGTTATTTTAAAAAAATGTAATGGCATTACATTGTAATAAAAAAAAATTTGAAACGTTTTAAAAAAAATGATTTTCAAGTTAATATATAAGATATATTCGTAACACGCCAAAGCCTTATTGGCATTTATACGTATTACAATCTTATCGCTATATTGCCTAATCATATATTAAAGTAAACTAGTATTTTTTTTTAAGTTTCGGTTAGTGTTTTTGACTTTTTCCTTAACACGAAAAGAACTATTCTTAAACCACAACACGATACCATTGAATTATCCTTAAGACACGTTATTGATAAAACTAACTAAAAGCATTAGTCAGCTTTATTAATTAAAACATTAATTTAATTCATAACACGGAAACACATTACCGCTATAGGGCTCTTATCCATGCCTAATCAGATGGTTGACCTATTATTTGTTAAACCGGTTTTGATTTCTACGGGACAATATATGAAATTAAATTTATGATTTATACACAATATGATCATATGATATTAAAACAATGTTTGATGAGTTTCGTTGATGTATTTATTAACGAGAAGTTCATAAAACTACATTTTTCAACTCTTTATTCACAAAATTACACATAATTCAATATTTTTACGTATTTACATTTTTTCAAAATTTTAAATGGTTGATTTATTTTTAAAAAAATTATCAAAATTATTTTTTTTATTTGATTTCGGTAATTAGTGTTTATGGTATATTAATAAAGGGATAGTTTTGAAAAGTGAACTATGAAATGATATAGTTTATGAAACGCAATTCATGAAGTTTTGTTATTGTCCTTTTACTAATTTGTATTAGCTTTCAATTTTTTATTATCTTTCATCGAATAGGCATACTCGTGGTCTCATGGACCATGCTTCTTCATTAGCTATGTTTTACCAACTACCACACAATAATAGTTGTTTAAGACCGAATGCTGTCGACTTTAACTATCTTGGCCTTTTCGAAACCACAAATTATTATCAATTTTATATCAGTAAACTATTACGTTTCCAATGTTTTTGGATTTTCATTTTTGTACAGATTGATTTTACCGTCTTAACAATTGTTTAAGACCGATATATAGCCAACCCACAAATTTATTCTTTAATGAGGAATTCACAAAACTACACCCTTTCAACCCCTCCTTCACAAAACTACTCATAATTTATTTTTTTCACATATTTACACCCTTTCAAAATTTTAAAAGCTTGATTTACTCTTTTAAAAATTACCTAAATTAAAATATTTTCATTTGGGTTCGCTAATTAGTGTTTAGGGTATAGTATTAAGGGGGTAGGATTGTGTGGGTATGATTTATTTGGATTTAATTTTGAGTGTTTAGGTGTAGTTTTGTGAAGTATTTTGGAAATGGTGTAATTTTGTGAAATGTAATTCAAATGGTGTAGTTTTATAATTCTCCCTTCTTTAATTTGAATAACCCAAATCGGTTCTCAATTATTCAGTGAAACCTGACACTTTTTTTATTGTCACTATGCATATTGATTAGGTCAATGCTTTTATCTTTGATCTATATGTCATTTTTGTTAATTATATTCACCATGAAAATAGTGCTGCTAAGTGTATTCACCATTATGAATTCTCAGTTTTCTTATAAGTTTGTAAAATAATAAATGTTGGGAAAATCACAAAACTACACCATTTGAATTACATTTCACAAAATTACACAATTTCAAAATTATTTCACAAAACTACACATAAATACTCAAAATTAAATCCAAATATACTCTACTCACACAATCATACCCCCTTAATACTATACCCTAAACATTAATTAGCGAACCCAAATAAAAAGATTTTAATTTTGGTTAATTTTTAAAGGTAAATCAAGCTTTTAAAATTTTGAAAGAGTGTAAATATGTGAAAATATTGAATTATGTGTAGTTTTGTGAATGGAAGGTTAAAAGGGTGTAGTTTTGTAAATTTCTCATAAATGTTTTAACGAAGGTAAATATCATTCAGAGATTTTTTTGTGGGAAGACAAATAATATTATAATTTTCTTTTTTTGGGTGCATAACATAAAGAAAATTAGAACCATGTTATAAATTTTTTAACAAAAACATAAAGAAAATTATGTTATTTATTTTTGGAAAAAATAGAAAAAGAGAGTACACTCAAATGAGTAATGGTTATTTGGGCCTATTTTGGATCCAAGAAACATTTTAATCATGGCCCCACAAAATATTCTCCCAATTAATTCACGTGTCTTTCGTCCCCGTGCGTTTTCAATACGCCGTGTCACACTTGATTACTCGTTTCGCCGATATCCTTCTTGCGTTAAAAACCCATCGTTCACCGTTAGATCGTACGATCGAATTTTGTCTCTCTACACAATCCAACGGTCACTATTCGAAGTCACATTTCCCAGCGAACCTCGTCTACAATATGAAATTGAAATGTGTTGGTAAAAGCTTCTTCGATTTTCCCCCAAATTTCTAGGGTTTCTAAAATATGACAATCGCTTTCGAATCTCATCGACCAGGGATTCAAATTCAAGATAGCTTCAGATTCGCGACTTGTTGCAGCAACAATAGTCTATTGTATTCGCAAGCTTCGACCTTCTTTCACCATCGTTGTAGGGTTTTTCGCCGGAATCCTAACCGCTTCGTCACCAATTCGATTCACCTTCCTCTACAGAAGAAACAAGTCACAGTGTTGAGAAATCGTAAAGGGTTTAACTTTTGGGATGGGTTTTCGAGTAATAAGACAAGGATTGTTGTGAATTGTCAAGAAGATGATGATGAGAAGCCGAGTTCTAGTGAGAGTGTCGATGGCGAAAGAAGTCAAGATTCTCCTGAGAGCTCGAGCTCGAAGCGGAGAAGAGAGAAGCAAAAGAAAGATGAGGTTTGGTGGTCAAAAGGTAAAAAATGGCAGTGGCAGCCGATAATTCAAGCTCAGGGTATCGGAGTTTTGCTGTTACAGTTAGGTGTTGTTATGTTTGTTATGCGGTTGCTTCGACCCGGTATACCTTTACCTGGATCAGAGCCTAGGACTCAGACGACGTTTGTGAGTGTGCCATATAGTGAGTTCTTGAGTAAAGTTAATGATAACCAGGTTCAGAAAGTGGAGGTTGATGGGGTTCAAGTTTTGTTTAAGCTTAAAGACGATGGGAAATGGCAAGAGAGTGATGCTAGTAAGATCTCTGAGTCATCTGAATCGCTGCTAAGAACCGTTGCTCCTACGAAAAGGGTTGTGTATTCCACCACAAGGCCTGCTGACATCAAAACGCCGTACGAGAAGATGCTTGGGAACAATGTGGAGTTCGGATCGCCGGATAAACGTTCTGGTGGCTTCTTCAACTCTGGATTTGTAAGGCTCCGCTACGCAATAACTTAGCTACTAATGGTGTTTTAGTTATGAAATAAATTCTGTTCTTTTTCGAAAGACTGGTTCATTTTTGTTTGTTTGTTTATTGCAGATAGTTCTTTTCTACATAGCAGTGCTTGCAGGGCTTCTTCAACGATTCCCTCTAAGCTTCTCCATGGTTTGCATCACTATTATACTTTAAATGTGGTTACTAAAGGTTTTCAATTCCCTGAAAATTTTGGGGTGTACACAGAGTTCTAGCAGCCAGCTTAGGACCCGAAAGTCTGGTGGTTCTGATGGGGGGAAAGCCTCTGGTGGAGGTGAAACAATCACTTTTGCAGATGTTGCAGGTGTTGATGAAGCAAAGGAAGAGCTAGAAGAAATTGTGGTAGGTTTATCAGTCCGTATAGACGCCATGTATGATTGATTGACAGATATTTTGTTACAGCTTTATTCTCAATATAGTAATTGCTATACATGGATCGATCTTTGCAGGAATTTCTTAGGAATCCTGACAGGTATGTCCGTCTAGGTGCACGTCCTCCTCGCGGTGTTCTATTGGTGAGATGAATCATTTGATTTCACTTTGATAATTCTTTGTGTGATTTTAATGGCTATTGTTTGGTTGTAAGACTTCTTTCTACTGAAGTTTAATGCCTTTCATTTCCTTTCTTTTGTAGGTTGGTCTTCCTGGAACAGGGAAAACACTTCTTGCAAAGGCTGTTGCTGGGGAAGCTGATGTCCCCTTCATAAGCTGCTCCGCAAGTGAGTTTGTCGAGCTATATGTTGGTATGGGTGCCTCACGTGTAAGGGACCTGTTTGCCCGGGCCAAGAAAGAAGCTCCTTCCATTATATTTATTGATGAGGTAGAATACATAGTCTATTTCGGTTACCTCTAGTACCTTCTACCTCTGGACATCTTTAAACAAGATGTATGTTTTCTTTCATGTTCCAGATAGATGCTGTTGCCAAAAGCCGTGATGGCAAATTCAGAATAGCTAGCAATGATGAAAGGGAGCAAACTTTGAATCAGCTACTCACTGTAAGTTTGTAGTCATGGACTTTTCTGCTCAAGTATCATTCGTGTTTTTTTTTCTTATGTCCCATTTACATGTTCGAAGCTTGTTTTCAGGAGATGGATGGTTTTGACAGCAACTCTGCGGTTATTGTTCTTGGAGCTACAAATCGCGCCGATGTCTTAGACCCGGCCTTGCGTCGTCCTGGGAGATTTGATCGTGTTGTTACGGTTGGTATAATGGATTAGATCTACCTATTTGTAATTGCTTAGTTTGTTTAAGTTTCTTTCAAATGTACGGACTCCTATTTCAGGTGGAAACGCCAGACAAAATTGGAAGAGAATCGATTCTGAGCGTGCACGTGTTAAAGAAAGAGCTTCCTTTGGGAGATGACGTCGATCTTGGTAGTATTGCTTCGATGACCACTGGTTTTACTGGGTACGCTTTTGTGTATATCCTTGATTTAAAATTTCTACGGTTCATTTTTGGCTGTATATCTGATAAACTCTTTTGTCCTATTTTGCAGGGCAGACCTTGCAAATTTGGTAAATGAGGCTGCCTTGCTAGCTGGAAGAAAGAGCAAGACAACTGTTGATAAAATTGACTTCATACAGGCAGTGGAGCGATCAATAGCGGTATCTCTCTTTTCTCTCTGTTCTCGACTGAGCACGTGAAGCAATTTTGTTAGACGTTTTTTTACAGTGCGTCTTTTCCAGGGTATAGAGAAGAAAACTGCAAGGTTAAAAGGCAGTGAGAAGGCAGTGGTTGCAAGGCATGAAGCTGGGCATGCAGTGGTTGGTACTGCTGTTGCAAAGCTTCTTACTGGACAGCCACGTGTTGAGGTAAACAACAAAAGCATTTTAGACATGTCCGGTCATAATTGCTGCTATTTGGAGAGGCTGAGTACGCTTTACCTGCGCTAGTGCTGTTTGATAATATATGCAACTGATTCAAGTTTTTTTGCTTATTCTCCGTCTGTTGTTAGAAATTAAGCATATTGCCAAGAACAGGAGGTGCATTGGGATTTACATACATACCTCCTACCAGTGAAGACAGATATTTGCTCTTCATCGATGAGCTGCTTGGACGTTTGGTTACCCTTCTTGGAGGTCGTGCAGCCGAAGAATTTGTTTACTCGGGGCGTGTATCGACAGGTGCATTTGACGATATTAGACGGGCAACTGATATGGCATACAAGGCAGTGGCTGAATATGGTCTCAACCAGAGAATCGGACCCGTCTCTGTAGCTACACTCTCTAGTGGTGGGATTGATGACTCTGGAGGCTCACCATGGGGAAGAGATCAGGTAACTTCATTGCACTTGCCTAGGTTTCTAAGATATCTTCCTTGAAAGAACGAAATGCTAAACCTTCCATGTTAAATCACAGGGAAAACTAGTTGATCTTGTTCAAAGAGAAGTGACAGATTTGTTACAATCTGCACTGGATGTTGCATTGTCTGTTGTACGCGCCAACCCAGATGTATTGGAAGGACTTGGCGCTCAACTTGAAGGTACTGCAAGTCTAGTTAACGTTCATCAAACCGTTTTTTCGCAAACTTGAAGCTTCGGCTTTAGTTTGGTTGATGTGATAACTGGTTGACTCTGTTGACGAAAATGTCATGTTTTGGTGCAGCGGAAGAGAAAGTAGAAGGTGAAGAACTACAGAAGTGGTTAAACATGGTGGTGGCGCCTGAAGAACTCTCTGTCTTTGTCAAAGGAAAACAAGAGGTTTTGCTCCCAGCACAAGCTAGCTCCAGTTAACAACAGCTACAGTGTTGTATCATCAGTTATAGCCATAAAGACAGTTTCAGACAGTTTCAAACACAGATCAGGTCAGATATGGTTATCACCATTGCCTATGCATAAATAGCCATCTTTGGTTCCAGCATGCAATATAAACACTTGAATCAAAGTCTAAACAACCATTCTGAAACATCATTTGAGTGATAGCTTATAGATTTAGTAGTATGTGTGTTGTAAGATTTAGTTACACTATTCTTGCTGGATACATAGAAATTGGCAAAATTGTATGATTTTGAATCAGATGTATAAAAAGCCATTTACATATATTACAATAATATATGCTATTAGTGTGCTTTGAGAATAGTGTGGTTAACTCTTTGAATACAAATCATCTTTTGCTCTGTTCTTGAGATTCTATGAGATAAGTATTATTTTCAATAAGATGAAGAAAGAGGAGTTTGATATATATATATAATTGAAAATGGAAGAATTTTAGATAAATAAAAAAAGCAAAGAGTCATATGAATAATGCAAAATTACTATACTTTTGTTTCTCTTTTTTACTTTTTGTTGAAGAAGCCACCTATACCACCAAATCCACCATCGTTCTTCTTCGGCGGCACAGCCACCGGAGTTGAGCTTTTAGTACCACTTTTAGTGCCACTTTTGGTGCCGCTTTTGGTGCCACTTTTGGTGCCGCTTTTGGTGCCACTTTTGGTGCCGCCTCGAACGGATCCTCTGGTGCCTTCTTTCTTATCCACTCCCCTGAGAATTGGGTCAGTCTCGTAGAACTGATCTTGCTTTGTCAGATAGCCAAGCACAAAGTCGAGGGCACTCTTCTCCTCCTTTGCACCGCCTGAAGCTCCTTTCGCGCTTGTGGCGTAAACCCTCACGGTGGCTGGAGCAAACGACATAAGAAGTGATGAAACCATTCTTGTTATCTCCTCTCTTTCTCTTCTCTCAGTTTCTTTTTATGTTATCGGAACTGTGTGTGTGTGTGTGTGTTTGGTCGTGTGGCATTTGTTACAAAGTGATTATAATGAGGTTGGAAATGATCAGTGAATCTGTGCCGTTGGATCTTTTTTGGCGGATGCTCTCCACAAGTGTCTTATCCTCTTAACTCTTCACATATTGACAATCTTTATTTGGATTTGTTTGTTTTTTAACATCATATTTTATTAAAGCATTTTTGACATCATCTTTTTTTATTTGACATTTTTGATAACTGTAACCTTTGTTCTTCTCTTTCTGAGTTTGAATATGTTAGGAAACAACATCATTGGCATCATGACAAACATCAAATCTCAGTTACAGGATGAAGCAGTTTATGTAACCCACCACAAGGATAACTCTCTTTGCAAGATCACTAAATCTCATTCCCATAGTATCTGTAAGAAGACATTTGAGTATGCATATCACTTTAGCGGCGACGATCTTCCCTCCTTGAAAAGCCTCGATCTTGCCTCGGAGATGTTTCTGATCGCCTGCTCGAACCTTCTCCCTCTCTTTCCTTGTGATCTCTTCTAGATCTTTCCTTCAAATTTTCCCTGTCATGTGTTCTGGATCTCTTGTCCTCCCTTACATAATCATTTTCAGCATCGTCGCGTCTTCTAGATTTTGAATCATCAAGCCGTTCAGGTCTCTTTTGTTCCCTCCTATCATAAGAATCTCTTGACCTCGGCTCTTTGTCCTCCCGTTCCGCTCTTTCTCTTGGGCGGTTAAATGAGGCATCTCCATGACCCTTTCCTCTCTGATTCTTCTCTTCCGCATCACGTTTGTAATCTCCTCTTTGACCAAAACTTGTGCCACCCTTCTTGGCACCGTTAAACTTGTCATGATCCCACTTAGAACTCCTATCCTCTTCATGACCCCAACCAGTGTTTGCAGCTCTCTGTAAATAAATCAAAGTCAAAGAAAACAAAATGAGAAGAATAGTCATAAGATCCAATCAACAAACATGATGTTTCCTTCTATATAGTATTCATTCAAAATCATCTGCTAAAACAATAAGTTCTATATCATCATCCACAATAATTTAGCTTCTTGAAGCATAATATCTAAAGAGATTTTTCCTACTAACTTACCTTTTCGTCGTGTGAGAATTTGCAAGAATCGCCACGAGTACACTCTCCTTTCTGGAAAGCTCTGCATACACCGCGCGCTTCTCTCTTCTCTCGTATCGTCTCTTCATCTTCCTCTTCTCTCTTTACGTATTTGCTACAATGGTCCACTCTAATAGTCCTCCCCAACACCTGAGCTCCATTCAAATTATCTACAAATTCAAAACCAAAAAAACTGTTAAGTAAGCAATGTATTACAAAATCACAACACTTAACCAAACCAGTAAGCCCATTAACATAGAGATTTTGACTAACCAACAGCGAGAATGGTACTTCTTTGATCTTCATAAGCAAGAAAAGCAAAACCTTTAGATTTACCAGTTGCTTTATCTCTTATAAGATTCACATCAACAACTTCACCATATCTAACAAAACCAAGAACGAAACTTGTCAAAAACCCAATAACTACGAAGAGAAACTTGACAAGGAATCTATCTAATAGGAGGAATCCGACTTACTGTGCGAAAACGGCGAGGAGATCGCCTTCGGTGAGATCGTAAGGTAAGCCACCGACGAAGACGTAAGCAGAGTTTTTGTACTTTGCGTGCCACGAAGCTTCTTCGGAGATTCCTAGATCTGATTCTTTGGCGTTTATACTCTGTATTCTCTTCACTAGCGTCAATGGATTCATCCTCTCGAAAATCTCTCTGCCGAGAAAATTAGAAACTAGAAAACCCTAAAATCTAAAGAACATAAACGGAAAATTCGACGGAGAAGAGTTCGGGTTTATAGTTAAACCGACCCGGTTTAGGCCCAATTAGTTATTTGGGCCTTGCGGATCCACAAGTTTGTTGCAGTGTTTGCTTCAGTTTGTAGTTAAACCGGATTAATTAACTAAACCGGATTAATTAACTAAACCGGATTCTACCAGTGATAAAACCGGTTATATGACCAATAATTCAAGGGTCGACGATTTTTTTATCCCGAAGAGTAGCTATCCACACTGAATCCCCTGAACTATCACCTTCTACATATAAACCTCCAAACTTACAAAATTCTCTGATAGTCCATGAACTCATTAAAATCTAATTAATTCCACATTTGGCCAAAATTGCAATTAATACATTAATTAATTGTGTTATAAAAAAACCCGATTATAATTTGAATTTTGTGCGATTACGATTCAAAACCACGGATCTAAGATTTATATAATTTTTACGTGTTAGATCCACGTTTTTGGATCGTAACTGGACAAGATTCAAATCATAATCGGGTTTATTTGAACACAAATTATTAATATATTAATTGCAATTTTGGTCAAATGTGGAATTAATTAGATTTTAATGAATTCAGGTGGACAATCATAAAATTTTGTAAGTTCAGGAGTTTATATATAGAGGGTGAGAGTTCAGAGGGATTCAGTGTGGGTAACTACTCTTTAGAGGTAAAAAAATCGTTAACCCATAATTCAATATCCAAGAGTTTACATTTGTAAATTAAGAAAAAAAGTATGGGAACCAAAAGCCAAATGCAGATTAAAAAAACAAGAAATGGACTTCCCTTAGCTAGAAAATGGTTTCTACTATTTATTTACTTACTATTTTATTATTATTAAATCTAAACACATATATACAAATACATACACATAAAGTTTACCAGAACCGGTTTTGGCTTCTTCCTTCTTGATTCACTTGACATGGCAATCATAAGGAGAAGAAGCAAACACTTGATCTGGAACCACTAGAGGAAGCTTCTCTATATACATAAACAGCCTCTTCTTATTCTCCTTCGCGACGGTATAGAGACTGACTGCATCAGATCTATCAATCAACATCCACAAATCTCCTGAGTTCACTCTCTTGAGACTGTCCCGGCAAAATGGGCACGACTCTGACCTCCCGTGCCTGCAAGAAGACAAAGATTATGGTTAAATCATCGACTTTGCGTGAAACAGAAACAGAATGTCAGAAGAAGATGTTGATTTTACCAGTCGCGGTAACATTTGATGCATAGAGAATGTGCACAGTTGGGTAGAACAACCATGCTGTTCATGTCCATACAAATCCCGCATTCTTCTTCTCTCTCAATGTCAGTCTCCGAGAGCTTGTTCCTCTCGACTTTGTCTTTGTTCCTGTAACGTATTTTGCAGACCTCTTTCTGTTTGCGGTCATCAAGGTCCGTGATACCCCTTTCTAGCTGTAGCAGCGACGGAAATATCACCGCTGTTTCACACAAAAGGGAGAAACCACATAAGCATTATTGTCGTTCCCACAATACTTGAATATGCGTCCAAATATGAATTACCGTAGAAATCTTTGATACTGGTTTTCCTCTCATAAACCGACATTGTGGTTTTCCCATCTGCATAGGTCTGATTCAAATAAAAAAGATTAATATAAAGAATCATAACAACTCTATGAATAAAAGGAAGTGAGGCGATGATGTGACGTAAGGGAATGTACCATGTAGATAAGAACTCTGAGCAAACCGAGGGTACCAGCGAGGTGACAATCAGTCCATTGAACAAGGAAAAGGAGAAACTGGGCAGCTGGATTGTACGATAGTCTCATCTGAACACGCGCTCCATCCTTCTCACGTGGATAATCTAAAGCTCTGTTTATTATATTCATCAACATTAGTATTGTTCATAAGTACATGACTTGTTGAAGAGCACACACACACACACAACAAGATTTCTACATTCATATACTATTGATCGGATAAATCATTACCACTATAACCAATTGATCAATGCACTAAACTCATCCAAACATTCACCATTTCAAACACGGAACCGTCTAATTCAGCCCTCGGAAATGTTAAAATAACAGAAAAAGATTGCAGCTTTAACATAGCACCACACTAACACAAACCAAACTATAGTAGACAAACACATTTTCAGCACATTAGCAGCAAAACTAATTGATCAAGAAACTACCAAAAAACATGGAACTTTCTAGCTCAAGTAGATCATATAATATAAAGGTTGTAGCTTTAGCATAGTAATATCCACTTGGATCATTACAGGCAACACACAATTTCAGACATAAACATCACAAGCCAGAGGCTTTGTTCAGCTTAGAAGGTCAACACACTCACCTATTTTTAGGACAAGACTCCAATAACAAAAATTGACTTAATAACTTCTAATTATATCCTAATTTAAGTTGATAACAAAAAACAGTGATAATCAAAGCAACAAGACTTGAAAGCTTACCAAGATCAAATCTTTACTTATTTTACACACAAAAAGGCTAATTAAATTACACCCAGAAAGCAAAAATCGAAACTTTTGATTACGAAAACAGAGAAAATTAAGGAGAGAGAGAGAGGCATACACAGTGTTGGCGTGTTGAATATCGGCTTCGAGAGCTTTCAGAGAATCCTTAAACGAAACTCTTGCCATGGAAATTCAATTTCCCCGAAATTAATTAAATTAAAATCAATCACTCATAAAAGTATCAAAGCGATAAGAAGAGCAAAGAACACAGAAGAAGACAGAAGCAACGATGGCTTTTTCTATTTTAGCAATTAATTACAAAGAAAGATATTTCAACCGAATTTCGATGATCAAAGATGAGAGAGAAAGAGAGGTTGAGGGTATTTTCGTCAATTCGTATTTTGAGATAATTCTTTTTAGCGGATTCAGTTACGATACTCGATGCCGCTTTATCAGGAAAAGACGCGTAGTGGGTTTGTAGATTGACCGTTTTGCCCCTGTTCGGCTTACACAAAAATCAAAGCTTTTCAATTTTGGGGAATAATCCTCTGTTTGCGGTGTACGTATACATTTCGACTGTTTACAATAGTAATTTGACACGTCACACGTGAAAGGATAAGGCTTTTAATATATCTGCTGCTTAGAAAAATCATTTGTAATCCACTAATCTATTAAAGTCAACACCACTTGGCCCATTTGGATTGTGGATATACACGTATAACATTATTTAAATTTAATAATTTACTACTTAACATACTAAAATGTTTTGCAGATTATGGAAAACCAAGGCTATGATTGTTTTGTGGTTTTTAAAATGGTTTTCGGATTATAGTTTATGGTTTTTTTGGTAATAGTCTTACACTGTCTTTGAAATTTTTAAAAATGCTTCAAATAATATAATCATTGCAGAATCAATCCTGAAGTCAGCTACAGAAAACATAAAATTGAGGTTCCTAAAATTTATAGGCTCATCAATTGCAAAATAAGTTTTGTTAAAGAAAATCTCAAAACGTTTCAAAATATTTTTTAAACCCTCTCCTTTGAAATCTCTTTCTACTTGGGCCTTCAAAATTTGAAAATCAGCTGTGGTTAGAAGCTGGCCAAGGATGGTGTTTGTGCCTCTTGATGTGTTTCTTATTGGGAAATTTTCATATATAGCACTAAATCCACTTCTTTTATAAAATTAGCTGACATTTTTGAAAGTTTTATTTGGAGAAATTGTGCTCTTAATTTTAAATACATTTTTGTACAATAAATTACTTATTTTACATATTGTATATGATCTATGATTTTTAAACTACGTATATATTAATAAGGGTATATTTGCTATTTAGACCATTTTTATGAAAGTAATTCAAAAAATGGACCATACTACTATTTATAATTGTATTTTAGACCGTAGGGTCCACATTCGTACACTATTCATGCTTCTTTAATTACTATAATAGGTATAGTTTTTATGTTATTTACGAATATGCCATTACCATAAATTATTATTTTTAAATTAAACAAAATTATTATTTTATTATTATCTCTCTCATCTTTCTCATCTCTCATCTTTCTCATCTCTCTCATTTATTTCTCTCTCTCATCTATTTCTCTCTCTCATCTCTCTCTCTCATTCTCTCTCATCTATTGTCCATATGTAAACAAAACGTCCATACATACAATATACATATTATGTACGGTTTTACGTTTATTGTACGACTGTACGTTTTACGTTTATTGTACAGACTGTACAGTACTATGTTCACTGTACAAACTGTACGCTATTATATCCATTGTAACGACTGTACGATACTACGTCCATTGTACAAACCGTACGTTATTATATCCATTGTATAAATTGTACATATGCATTCTATATTATATACGGTAGTACATGTTTATTAATGTACATTGTAACATAAAAAGAGAAAAATAGAAAAATAGAAAAATGAAAAAAGAAAAAACCTATAAAGGTTTTTTGAGAGAAAAACAAATAAAAAAGATAAAGAAAGAGAGACAAAGAAGAAGATAAAAGAAAAAAAGAAAAATAAACTCATTATTATATATCTTTACTAAATCGTCACAATCACCATCAATTCACAAAAAATGTCAAATCAATTAATGTTTATTTGACTTTTTTTCTTTTATGAGAGATGAGAAGAGAGGAAGAAAAAAGAGAAAAAAATTAATTAAAAACAAATTGTATAAAGGCATATATGTAAATTGTTCTGAACATATACCCACAATTGTAATTCTTTTTGTTCAAAAAGTGGACCCGCGTGGACCCTACGGATTAATTACCTAATTGTAAATAGTTATAGGTCTAATTTTTAATAACTTTTGAAAAATGGTCCAATTGCCCAAATATCTCTATTAATAATTACATATTCTATATATGGTATATCTTTTATAATAGTAAAATTTAGAAGTTGTTATGTTCTACAAAATTTAGAACCATTTACATAAGAGTATCTTCCAATGGTATTGTTAAACATGAGTTAGGATATGTGTTTTATTTTTTCTTTTTGGTAAACCCAAGGTAGAATATGTATTATGAATTATAATATGTTCTCCAAATTATAAAAAACCAATTTTATCTTCTTATACAGAAGTTGAGCGGGCGTAGACAAATTCTAACTCAAATAATCATAACACGAGTGACAATTAATTTAAATCGGGGTATTTGTCTTTATTTAAATAATTTTTTCTGTTAAAATAAGAAATAAAGAAAATTATTAAAATATCATTCTATGTTAATGTTTAATTAAAGAAAAATGTAAAAATTTATATTCGAATAAAAAAAATGAAACAAAAAATTAAAACTATAAGAGCATCATTATCGGGCTTCTAATGGGATCCTTAACCCATGGGGTCCACATCATTAATAAAAATACAACCTAAATAACCCGTACACGTGGTAGTCCGCGATTAGTCCGATATTTAATTATTTTATTTTTTTAATTAAACAAAATATATAAAAAAAAATTAAGTACATTTACTCACCCCTACCGATAAAGATGCTCTAACATATCACACGAAAAATACTAATAAGGAAGAAAAAAAAGAGAAAAGCGCCTTAAAAAGGGAAAAAACTATTAAAGAAAAAATTAACAAAAAATAAACAAAAGAAAAACGTCTTAAAAACACTTAATACTATTCAAATAAAAAAAAAGAAAATCTATTAAATAATGAACGTTTATTTCTATTTGAATTATATAAAAGTGAGTGTGTTTAACGTGAACTCGACACGTAGATATAAATTATAACTCAAGAGATCGTGACACGAGTCACAATTAATTTAAATCGAGGTATTTGTCAATGAAATATTTAAGTTTAACTTTTAATCATTGACATAAATGCATATAATGAAAATTTTGTATCAATATTCTAAATATTGTTTTAAATATTATTGGGATGATTTTTTGAAATAATTTAATAAAGTACCGCGTATGTATACGGGGTTTTTATTAAAAACAAAGAAAAAAACAAAATTAAGGAAACAATCTCAAAAACTTCATAATGTATGCGAGACTTGTCATCTACCTGAATTTTTTTAATACAAAAATAGAAAGAAAAAAATATTCTACCAAGAACATGATCATCACAATACTAACACAAATCCATTCGACTTACTAAAAAACTTTAAGCCAAACATGAAACTATTGATATCCTTTATATTATAAAGCACAAGTCACTTAGCCAATAGAATTTTGCCAAGCTTATGCTTCATATTTTAAAAAATAAAAAAAAATATCAAATATATTTTACGGTTTGTTTTCTCTTACAAAATATGAAAACAATAAAACATGATCTCCATCTTCTTCGTATAAACGATCTCCACTAAGTCACTATTGTCACATGAAACTATAACCTATATTTTGTAAAAAAAATGTATTCTAAATCATTACTTTAGTTTTAATTATCGTTATTTGTATAATAATTAACTTTGATAAACATTTTCTTAAAGAACGCTTTATTGGTACTAAAACTCAAAAAAATAGTTTTTAAACTCAAAAACGAAGACAAGTTTCAATGTTCAAAATCATTGAAAAGATAACTATCAAAAACAGTTTTGTATTGATCATGTTAAGTTTTCAATTTTCAAAATTATTATCTTAAAAAAGTTAGTGTTTTGCTTCAATTTTTGAAAAAAATAAATTTAACATTTTTAGTGAAATAATTCTTTTATGAAATAAAGTTACTCATTCTTTCTAAACGATATAACAATTATTAGTAAAAGAAAATTAGGTCCGTGGGTAGCACGGATGCAAATACTAGTATAATATAAACCTTAATTACTTGTCTAGGTTATATAATAATTATACAAATCGTTGGGCTATCGAAACTTCAGATGAATACAAATCATCGACCCAAATTAAGAAAATCTCTCGAACCTCCTTGAATAACGTACCATCGGAGGAACGTGATCTCATAGGCCGAGAGAGCGGACACGGGCCCCATGAACGATGACGGGTCTGGACATTACATTTCCATTACACAAAATATTTTTTTTTTGTCAACATTTGGGCCACAAATGGCCGGCCCAATAGCCAAACCTACACTATCGTAGGCGCGGGAAATCGATCCCGGGTGGAATGGTGCTACCTGCCTCCTGTGGACTTATGACTGTCAAGGTCACTTCCCCATTACACAAAATATTGAACAAAACACTTTTTTGATAATTAATTAGCAAATATCAAGACATAAACATTAAAAGGCAATATGAAAGATTACGCGACCTAACCGAACAAATCAAGCAACACACCAGATTAAGATAACACCTAAACACATGGTTAAGAATACAACTATATATCGTGCCATTCTTCTCTTCCTATATAGGTATGCATTTAATTATTAACAATTCGAGTCTACCAAACCATATCATAATTTGGAGGACCATAAAATATGAAGATAATTTAACATTCAAGAGAAAAATATTGGTACGATAGTTGGTCGCAAAATATTTTTTAAAATCCACCAGCAAGAATTCGGAGCCCATCAAATCAACGGTACGTAGGTCTACTTTTGTTCTGCAAAAATATAAATTTTTAAAAAGTTTCATGTTTTGTTTACTTTAGTTATTTCTATATATAGATATGTATGTCATATTACTTTCATTTGTATAGTTTTCTATCACTTGAAAACATACACATATGGACATCATCTCGCAACATTCTATGTTCCTTTTCTTTTGCTTTGTCTTCTCATGTTTCCTTATCTTCACCACCATTGTAAGATCTCGTAGGAGTTCTGGTCGTGTAGCCAAGCTACCTCCGGGACCTCTACGATTACCCGTCATCGGAAACATGAACCTAGTCGGAAAAAACCCACACCAATCTTTTGCCGACCTCTCGAAAACACATGGACCAATTATGAGTCTTAAACTTGGAAGTTTAAATGCGGTGGTCATAACTTCACCAGACGCTGCAAGAGAGGTTCTGAAAACACACGACCAAGTCTTGTCTGGTCGTTACTTCAATGAAGCGGTTCGGTCCATCAATCTTCATGATTTTTCCGTGGCCTGGCTTCACCCGTCGTCTCCTCGTTGGAGGTAACTAACTAGTTTCAAAATTTTCTTTTTTTATTACCAAGAAAGTTCAAGAACCATGCATGACAATCTTTGGTATCCAAAACTAGATAATGGGAGAAACGGTTGATACGGCATGAATTAAATCCCTCGTGATTATTGTCTGCATGGACTTAGGTCAAATTGTTCCTCCAAAACCTAGCTAGCACTATATTTAATTTAGAACTTGGAAAAAAACTCAAATTGGTATAAGCCGGTGTTCAAAAAAGCGCTAGGCGATAGTCGGAAGGTGACCCTCCGCCTAGCGCCTAGAACACCTAGTCGGAGCCTAGGCGTTTTTAGGCGATTTTTTAAAAAACCTTATATATTTCTATACATAGTATTTGATATGACAAAATTACATTATAAAAAAATATCAAATTTTAAATTTTACAAATAAATCTATACTTAACATAAGTAAAAAATTTATAAGAAGTATAAATATTTTTATATATAAATTTTATTATATTTTTTAAAAAATCAAAAAAACATGAGATATATTTAATTCCGCATGGCCCGCCTAAATCCGTTTGGTCAACGCTTAAATCCGACTAGTCAACGCCTAGTCCGCTTAACCCGTTAATCCCGCCTAAAATCCGCCAAATTTACTCATCCGCTTAATACCACCGATTACAATAAAATCCAATCGGTTAAGCGCCGCCTATGCCGCTTTTTAGAACATTGGTATAAGCTAACATTTTTATAGTTTTTTCTAATGATAAGGATAAATTATTCTCAGGATGTTGAGGAAACTATCAGTGACTCATCTATTCTCACCGAAGCGGATCGATGCAACCAAAGATCTCCGGGCGAAAAAGGTGAAAGAACTTATCAGCTTCATGAGTGAAAGCAGCGAGAGAGAAGAAGCCGTTGACATTGCTCGCGCATCGTTCGTCACAACGCTCAATATCATTTCCAATCTTCTGTTTTCGGTTGACCTCGGTAACTACGACCCGAGGAGCTCCAGTGTCTTTCAGGACGCGGTGACTGGTGTCATGGAATCTATCGGGAATCCGGACCTTGCTAATTTCTTCCCAATTTTGAAGTTTCTTGACTTGCAAGGCAATGGAAATGTTGAAAAGTGATTCAAACTGAATTGAATGTTTTTTCAGTTACGTATTTGCTGTCTTTTATTTCTACTTAATTGGGGGGTTTCAGTTTTTCTTCTTAATCAAGGACATAATGAGTCCATGGGTTTAATGGGTGCAGTTACGTTTCTATTTTCTATAAATCATGTAGTCTCTTTGAGTTTTCAATTATCAGAAAATAAAGTATTATTCAAAGAAGAAACTTTCTTTGTTCTCTGTTCTTTCTTACTCGTTTTTACTTACTTTGTTTTCTTCCAACATTGTGGTATCGAGCAAAGGTCTCAGCCCTTTCATCCAAATCATCAAAAAAAAACATGGCAGGCAATGGAGCAAATCAACAAGTTACGGTTCCAATGTTTAAGGGTGAAAAGTATCACCTTTGGAGTCTCAAGATGAAGACGATGTTCAGATCTCAAGAGAGTTGGGATTTGGTGGAGAATGGATTTGAAGATGCAAATCCTGCGGAACCGGATCGCCGATTACGTGATAATCGCAAGAAGGATGCAAAGGCGCCGTTTTTTATTCGAGACGGCCACGGAGGACGATATTCTTGCTCGGATCTCGGCCGTAAGTACATCTCACGAAGCATGGGAGATTTTGAGGTTGGAGTACATGGGAGATAAGAAGGCGATCACCGTCAAGCTACAGACTCTTCGTCATCAATTTGAAACGCTGCTGATGAAGGAGAAAGAAACGATGCAGGAGTACTTGGCGAGAGTCTCCGCTGTTGTCAATCAAATGAAGTCCTACGGTGAAGTCTTGACAAATGAAACTGTTGTGAGTAAAGTTCTCAGAAGCTTGACTCCAAAGTTTGAATATGTGGTACCGCAATCATGGAGGCAAACGATATGAGTACATATTCGTTTGACACAATGATGAGTTCGTTGTTAGGTCATGAAGATCGTCTTGGTAAGAAGACCGAAAAAGCCGAAGAGAAAGCTTTCCAAATGAAGGGAGAGCCTCGGCCGAAAAACAACAACGTTTTTGAAGCTGCAGGTAGAGGACGAGGCAGATTTGGAGGTCGTGGAAATTATGGAAGAGGCAGAGGAAGAGGCCAACTGTTGGAAAAAACAGAAAGAAGAAAAGCACGCATGCTTTGCTGAGCAAGAAGATGAGCAACCTCGACTTTTCATGGCATTTGAAAGTGAGGAAACGTCCAAATTTGTGTGGTATTTGGACAGTGGTTGTTCTAATCACATGACAGGCACCAAATCATCGTTCAAAGAGTTAGATGAGTCGCACAAGCTTAAGGTGAAGCTTGGAAATGACAAAGAAGTTCAGGTAGAAGGGAGAGGAGTCGTGGCTGTTCGTAATGGTCATGGTAATCTCAAACTCATCTATGGCGTGTATTACATTCCCGATCTAGCACATAATTTGTTGAGTGTTGGTCAAATGGTGGAGAACAATTGTTCTGTTTTCTTTGATGGGAATGAGTGTGTCATCAAGGAGAAGAAATATGGTGTCACGTTGGGCTGTGGTGAAGAAGACATCAAACAATCTTTACCCATTGGAAATGTCTTCGTTGAAACAAGAGCTTTGGTTGCTAAAGTTTCGATATTTCGAAGTTGTGGCACCTGCGGTATGGGCACCTACATGAGAATGGGTTAAGGGTGCTCAATCAAAAGGATATGGTCCTTGGCTTACCAAAGATTGGTGCTATGAAGTTGTGTGAAGGTTGTGTATATGGGAAACAATCTCGCAGGTCGTTTCCAGTAGGAAAAGCAAGAAGAGCAACTCAATGTCTTGAGATTGTTCACGCTGATTTGTGTGGTCCGATGCAGACCGCATCCCTTGGAGGTAGCAAGTATTTTCTGATAAAGGAGAAGAATCTACCTAATCAGTTTTGGGCAGAAAGTGTGAGGACGGCGGTGTATCTCCTGAACATCTCTCCTACGAAAGCGGTCTTAAACGAACGCCATATGAAGCTTGGTGTGGCAGAAACCCGGGGTGAGTCATTTAAGAGTTTTTGGCGTATTTGCTATTCTCTTATAGATGCTCATAATAGGAAGAAGCTTGATGAAAAATCGAGAAATGCATCTTCCTTGGATATTGTTCTCAATCTAAAGGATATAGATTGTACAATCTGTGAGTGGGAAAATTGTTGAAAGCGGAACGTTACCTTTGATGAAGAAGCAGTTTGGACTTGGCGTGAAGGTGACAATGGTGAGCTTGTTGAAATCTTTGTTAACGATGAGCAAGAAGAGAATCCGAGTCCAGCGAATTCGCAACCAATACACCGGCGAGCTCGGCTCCTAGTTCACCTGGTCCTAATAATGGCAATGGGTCAAGTGATGGAGAAGGAAGCTCCAAGCACAAGTCCGCCTCAAAAATTCAGATCATTGCGGGAAATTTATGAGGAACAACACGCGTTTTTCAGTCTGATCCGGTGACGGTTAATGAAGCGGCAACAAAAGAAGAGTGGCAAAAAGCAATGGAAGAAGAGATTGCTTCTATAGAGAAGAATCAAACATGGCGGCTAGTCGAGCTTCCTAAAGAGAAGCACTCCATCGGTGTGAAATGGGTGTTTAAAACTAAGTATCAAGCCGATGGCAACATTCAAAAATATAAGGCAAGGCTTGTGGTTAAGGGATATGCACAAGAATATGGAGTGGATTATGAAGAAACTTTCTCTCCGGTAGCAAGGTTTGACACTGTAAGAATTCTTCTTGCCTTAGGAGCTTATATGCATTGGCCAATATATCGGTTTGATGTTAAGTCGGCTTTCTTGAATGGTGAGCTACTTGAAGAGGTGTATGTTGATCAGCCGAAGGTTTTATAGTTGAAGGCGAGAGAAGGTTACGTCTACAGGTTGTATAAGGCTCTATATGGGCTTAAACAAGCTCCTAGAGCTTGGTACAACAAGATTGATTCGTATTTTGCAGAAACTGGTTTTGAAAGAAGCAAAAGTGAGCCTACTCTCTACATAAAGAAGCAAGGTGCGGGTGATATCCTTGTTGTGTGTTTATATGTAGATGATATGATTTACATGGGTTCGAGTGCTTCACTTGTTTCGAGTTCAAAGCTAGTATGATGGAGAAGTTTGAAATGACAGATCTTGGGCTGTTGTATTTTTTCCTTGGTCTCGAGGTTAAGCAAGTGGAAGATGGGGTTTTTTGTCTCTCAACACAAGTATGCGTGTGACTTGCTTAAAAGGTTCGACATGGCAGGTTGCAATGCTGTGGAAACTCCTATGAACGTCAACGAAAAGCTGCTAGCGGATGATGGAACGGAGAAAGCGGATGCAACAAAATTCAGGAGTTTAGTTGGAGGTCTTATCTATCTAACTCACACAAGACCAGACATTTGTTTTTTGTTAGTGCAATTTCCAGGTTCATGCACAATCCAACTAAGCAACATTTTGGAGCAGCAAAGAGGTTGTTGAGGTATATTGCAGGAACTGCAGAGTATGGTTTATGGTACGGCTCGGTTTCGAAGTTTAAACCGGTAGGGTTCACGGACGGCGATTGGGCGAGTGTGTGCAAGAGACGGAAAAGCACTTCGGGACATGTTTTTAATCCGGGTTCGGGAGCGGTTTGCTGGAGTTCAAAGAAGCAAAACGTGACCGCTTTATCTTCGTCGGAAGCCGAGTATACAGCAGCCTACTGCAGCCGGCGTGTCAAGCGGTTTGGCTAAGACGAATTCTAGCGTACATTAATCAAGAGCAAGAGAAGGCAACAACAATTTTTTGCGACAATAAGGCAACTATAGCAATGACCAAGAATCCAGCATATCATGGAAGAACTAAACATATTTCCATCAAGGTTCATTTCATCAGAGACTTGGTTAGTGAAGGTTCGATTACTTTGGAGTATTGCAGCACAAACGAGCGAGTGCGGATGTGCTAACAAAGGCATTATCAAGGAACAAGTTTGACTACTTCGAAGTAAGCTTGGAGTGTGCAAGTTTGAATCAAGGGAGAGTGTTGAAAAGTGATTCAAACCGAATTGAATGTTTTTTCGATTACGTATTTGCTGTCTTTTATTTCTACTTAATTGGGGGGTTTCAGTTTTTCTTCTTAATCAAGGACATAATGAGTCCATGGGTTTAATGGGTGCAGTTACGTTTCTATTTTCTATAAATCATGTAGTCTCTTTGAGTTTTCAATTATCAGAAAATAAAGTATTATTCAGCAAGAAACTTTCTTTGTTCTCTGTTCTTTCTTACTCTGTTTTTACTTACTTTGTTTTCTTCCAACAGGAAAGAAACTCAAGGACTGCTCCGAGAGTTTGATGAAGGTTTTACGAGGGTTTTACGATTCTCGGATCGCAGAAAACTCATCGCGGATGGGCAATGAAGGTGCTTTACGAGGCGATTTATTGGATACTCTCATTAATCTCAACAAAGGAGGTGAAACAGAACTCGAGATTAACGAGATCGAACACCTTCTCTTCGTAAGTCTTAGCTTAATCTGACCAATATATATATAGACAATTATCATTATAATCACTAGATGCGTATTATATTTGAGATGAAAACTTGCATGTGTCAGGATCTATTTGCAGCTGGTACGGACACAAACTCTAGTACCGTGGAATGGGCAATGGCAGAATTACTACGAAACCCAAAAAAAATGACGAAAATCAAAGACGAGATCAACAATGTAATAGGCCAAAACGGTGTCGTAGAAGAGTCCGATATCTCGAACCTACCGTATCTACAAGCGGTCGTTAAAGAGACTTTACGTCTGCATCCACCAGCTCCGCTTCTCCTCCCTCGAAAAGCTGAAACCGACGTGGAGATTCTCGGATTCAAGATCCCTAAAAACACGCAGGTTTTGGTGAACGTGTGGGCAATTGGAAGAGACCCGAGTGCGTGGGAGAATCCCACACGGTTCGAGCCAGAGAGGTTTCTAGGGAAAGATATTGATGTGAAAGGTAAAGACTTTGAGCTTACACCGTTTGGCTCGGGACGTAGGATGTGTCCTGGATTGCCTTTGGCTTTGAAAACGGTGCCTTTCATGGTTGCTTCTCTTCTCTATGCCTTTGACTGGAAGCTTCCCAACGAAGAATTTGATATCGACATGGAAGAGAGCTTTGGTTTAACATTGCATAAGACCAATCCGTTACATGCCGTGCCTATCAAGAAACGTGCCGTTAACTAATCATCAATGCTATCTTATAATATATGGAGAATTACTGACTTCTCCCCCGAAACTTTCTATTTATCGAATAATGATAGTAATGATAAGAATTTCATATCAGTAAACAATGTAATCATGACATTATAATCATCACCATGTATTCATGATATTTCAAGAGAAATTAATAGTAAAACAACCTTTACTTAGTAATATTTTTTTTTGTTAACGAACTTTGTAGAATATTACGTTTAAAAAAAAAAAATAGGTAAAAAGTTAATCTAAAGGAGATGATCGAATTGTTTGGGTCATTCTTAGTCGAACCATTAGACCATAAAAAATGCAAGGGAGTTTTAAAGTTGGTTTTTATTTTTATTTTTATTTAAAAAAAAATATTAAATAATGGATCAATTGTGGGCCGCCATGTGTCAGTGGGGCCCACAATTAGTGTAAAAACCGATCCTGAGATAAGAGATCAAAAAGCAAATTTCTTAAATTTTATGTGGGATCCACATTGTAAGAGATCATTAAAATCGAGCGTTGTTTATGCTCTTATAATAACATGGTCAAAAAATCAAAAATAGTAGACTATATATATTTTTAACTTAAAACTAAATTAATTATTTTTTTAAACAGAAAACGCAATTATTTTTTATTTAATTTAATGAATTTGAAAAAATATTTAAACAATCGTGAAAATATTTTAAAATATTTTTAATAAAATCATCATGATATAAAAAAAGTTTTAAATTTTTTTTGTTGAATTTTGAAGGTGTAGAAATTTAATATTTTCATTTGGGTTCGTAATTCCAAATTCAATACATTTATGATTAGTTTAGGGTTTATATTTGAAAATATTTAGTGTTTTGTTTTTTTTATCGTTTTGGTCAACGAAACTCAAACGGTATGCAGACTACGTAAAGATACGAAAGATGTATTATAGTTTTTTACCCAATAATATATATATATATATATATATATTCTCGTGAAGCTACTAATATAAAATGTACAATACATGGTAAAGTCACATGGTTTGGATGATTATCAGACGTGACAATAAAACATTAATATATAATAAACCTACGTACATTTTAAATAGGATCATGGTTCAGAGCAACAAATGGGACAAATCTTCTTTGCCTGAAGCCATTTACTTATACAATCATTGTGGTAAGGATGTTCACAAAGTCTAAGAACAACCAAAGATTCTCCTTCTTCAAACTCCATTTGACAAACCACACAACGATCAACCACGTTTTTGTTACATGTATATACGTAGCTAGACGCCTTAAGACATGACGAAATTTCGGTTTGAGTCAGGCCACGTTTTTCGACACCGATGAACTCTCCAAGAGCGATTAGTTCTTCGTAAGACAACTGATCAGGGTCAATCTCATCTTCTTCCTCCAAGAAATCATCTTCCTCGAGGTTCGAGTTGGTTTCTTGATCCTCAAGAAACTCGTTGATTTCGTCTTCTTCAAATCCATTACTATCAAAATACTCATAGTAGTTCTCATTACTTCCTTCTTCTTCTTCATCTTCTTCGGATTCGCCATCGCTTTCTATCACTGAAACCATTGAGGAGTCCAAATCTTGAGGGGAAAAATGGGAATCGGCTTGGGAGGCAGCAAGGGCAGTTTCGGAATTTGTTTGCTCAAAGAGGGTTAGATCAGGAAGTTTGTGTGGAGGTTGCTTAGAATCTTGATCTTTGTTATCCATTGGAGAAGACAGAAGTAGCTTTTGTTGTTGTAGTTAGGAAGCCATGTGCTTGGATTTATACAAAATGGGGATTTCATGTGAAAGAGGTTACTTAAGTAACAAGAAATGAATAATGTAGACAGCTTCCGTACAAAGTAATACAAAAGAAACATGTGGAAGTTAGGGTATCCTTTTTTTAATGTAATAAGCAAAGTTGTTGAACTGAAATTTAATTTACAAAACAAGGTATGCATATTTCTTAGATATCCGTATACCAATATTCTTCATATACACACTACAAGAAATCACGACTTTTACCACGACCATAATCGTTGTAAAATCGTGGTAAAACGCAGTTTACCACGATTTAACGACGATTTTCATTTCGTCGTTAATCGATCGAAGTAAAAACCAAATCGTCGTAAAATCGTGGTTAATTTTACGACGACAAAAATTCGTTGTAAATTCGTGGTAAAATATTCGTTGTAAAATCGTTGTAATTGTTACAACGAGTTTACAACGAATATTTGGTTGTAAATTTGTAATTATAATAAATTGAAAATTTTTACAATCGTGGTAAAATCGTCCCTAATTAGGGACGGTTTTACGACGATTTGTATTATATATATTTCTTCAAATCGTGGTAAAATCGTCCCTAATTAGGGACGATTTTACGACGATTGTAAGAAATATAAATTTTTCAAATCGTCCCTAATTAGGGACGATTTTACCACGATTTGAAGAAATATATATAATACAAATCGTCGTAAAATCGTCCCTAATTAGGGACGATTTTACCACGATTTGTATTATTATAAATAATAAAAAAAAAGATTAAAAATTAGGAGGATGCTCGCCATGGACGGACGTCCGGTGTGGACAGGAGATGTCCCGGAAGCCGAAGCCGAACCGGAAGCCGAGCCTTCCCGGAAGCCCTCTTCTTCGCCAACATCCGCATGTAGTCCGGCGGTAAGGTCTTCCCTCTCCTAGGAGCCATATATAAAGTACCGCCAAAAAAACATTAAATATTTAAATACTAAACATTAAGTATTTAAAAATTATTAAGTATTTTAAAAACTAAACATTATATAAGTATTTTAATGACATAGTATTTTAAAAACTAAATATTAAGTATTTTAATATTAATTATGTATTTTAAAAACTAAGATTAAAAATTAATTATGTTAAGTAATAAGTTTTAAATATTTTAAAAACTAAACATTAAGTATTTTAATAATTAATTATATATTCTAAACATATAATTCTAAAATCTGAATCCTAAAACTAAAATCCGAGCCTAAAACTAATTCCGATTCCTAAAACTAATTCCAAATCCTAAAACTAAATTCCAATTCCTAAAACTAATTCTAAAATCCGGTTTTAAAACACATATATTAAAAATATTTACCTTTGGGGATGTTGAAAAAGAGTGAAAGTTGTAGAGTTTTAGAGAGAGAAAACTTTAGAGAGAGATAGAGATTTAGAGAGAATGAGTGAAAATGAAAAATTTTGGTCGACTATATATAGATTCGAAATCGTCGTAAAATCGTCGTAAATTTACCACGATTTTACGACGATTACTTTATAAATCGTTGTAAAATCGTGGTAAATTTACCACGATTTTACAACGATTACCTTTTAAATCGTTGTAAAATCGTGGTAATCGTTGACGTTGACAACCTCGTACAAACAAAACTCCTGAGGATTTGACGTTTAGAGTTTCATTTTTGGTCGTAAATTCGTTGTTAAATTACCACGAATTACCATCGATTTTGTGTGAATCGTCGTAAACTCGTGGTAATTTTACCACGAATTTACCACGATTCATTACACTAAATGGATTTTGCCGAAATTCATCTGCCATTTGACTTCATGTTGAATATAATTATGATATTGTATGCATATGAAATCATACTAAATCATATGATTGCAGAAAAACAAGTTTTGGTAAAATTAGAACATATAAACATATTAACCACAATATATATAATACACTTTATCTTAAACTTTATAAATTCTAAGAATATGTAACAAAACTTATTGATAAGCAATTTTAACATTGTTTTTATAGTTATTCATTAACTTTAGAGGTCTTAATGAGTGTTTGTACGTAATATAAAACATACTTTTGAAAATGTTTGGGGTTTAGGGGTTTATACAAAATGACGTTGTAAAATCGTGGTAAATTTACCACGATTTTACAACGATTACCTTTTAAATCGTTGTAAAATCGTGGTAATCGTTGACGTTGACAACCTCGTACAAACAAAACTCCTGAGGATTTGACGTTTAGAGTTTCATTTTTTGTCGTAAATTCGTTGTTAAATTACCACGAATTTCCATCGATTTTGTGTGAATCGTGGTAAATTTGTGGTAAATTTACCACGAATTTACCACGATTCATTACACTAAATAGATTTTGTTGAAATTCATCTGCCATTTGACTTCATGTTGAATATAACTATGATATTGTATGCATATGAAATCATACTAATTCGTATGATTGCACAAAAACAAGTTTTGATAAAATTAGAACATATATACATATTAACCACAATATATTATAGTACACTTTATCTTAAACTTTATAAATTCTAAGAATATGTAAACAAAACTTATTGATAAGCAATTTTAACATTGTTTTTATAGTTATTCATTAACTTTAGAGGTCTTAACGAGTGTTTGTACGTAATATAAAACATACTTTTAAAAATGTTTGGGGTTTAGGGGTTTATACAAAAAACCGTTGTAAATTCGTGGTAAATTTACCACGATTTTACGACGATTTCGTTTAAAAGCGTTGTAAAATCGTGGTAATCGTTGACGTTGACAACCTCGTACAAACAAAACTTCTGAGGATTAAAGGTCTTTAAAAGACAACGAATTATAAGATTATTCGTGGTAAAATCGTTGTAAATTTATTCGTGGTAAAATCGTTGTAAATTTCACAAATCGTGGTAAAATCGTTGTAAATTTACGACGATTTTACCACGATTTGTGAAATTTACACATATCGTGGTAAAATCGTTGTAAATTTACGACGATTGTACCACGATTTGTGAAATTTACACATATCGTGGTAAAATCGTTGTAAATTTACGACTTTTTGTATTTTGCACAAATCGTGGTAAAATCGTCGTAAATTTACAAGGATTTTACCACGATTTTACCACGATATGTGTAAATTTCACAAATCGTGGTAAAATCGTTGTAAATTTACGACGATTTTACCACGATTTGTGCAAAATACAAAAAGTCGTAAATCCGTGGTAAATTTACCACGAATTTACGACGATTGTTAATTTATTTTATAAAAAAAAATTAAAATACATTATTTTCTTAAAATACATTATTTTCTTATTTATTACTCGGAGTCATCAGCAGACTCATGTTCGTCCTCGGAGTTAGATTCATCAAATTCGTCAGTCTCTTCGACTTCTTCTTCGTCCTCATTCACCTCTTCAGCTTCCCTATTATGTGGATCAACGAGTAAGACCATGTCCGTGTTTAGTTCTGGCGAAGGAATATCGACGGACGTGTCATTTTGTAGTGGTGATTCTTCTTCCCTGACTATGTACCCTCTCAGGGCAATTTTGATGACAGATAGCCAATGTATTCCTGTGGACTTAAGACGAGACAACTTCTCAAATGCCCTTATTTACGCAATTGAAATCTCCTATATCCCTCAAAAATCTCTTATGCCTTTTTTTATTTTTTTAACTAAAAAAAAATTCAAAAAAAATCGAAAATTGAAAAATATAAACCCTAAACTAATCCAGGGGTCTTGGTTTAGGGTTTGCGAACCCAAATGGTAAGATTTTAGTTTCAAAACCTTAAAAATTTTGAAAAAATCGAATTTATAATCATATTTTGATGATTTTCGGAAAAACTTTTTAAATTTGTTTTTTTATTTTTGAAATATTTTTATAAAATTCTTAAAATTAAATAAAAAATATTGTCGTTTTCAGATTTTAAAAATAATTTTTTTTGTGTCCTATAAAATTAAAAAAGCAAAAAAAATAAAAAGTGTCCTTTTTAGATTTGAAATATAGAAATAGGGACTTTTGAGAAGATGTTTCACTTAAGACGCGGATAAGGAATAAAGCTTACTTGCTCACTTGCGATGCAAATGTCTTTAAATCGTTGTTAAAAAGTCCCAAAATCGAAGTTGTAAATTCGTGGTAAATTAGCAACTATATAGCGACGAAATATTCTTATAAACCAAAACGTCGGTAAATCGTTGTAAATTTACCACGATTTTACAACGATTTGGTGCTTAATCGGAAAATCGTTGTAAAATCGTCGTAAATTTACGACGATTTTAATCGTTGTAACGTTTACGACGATTTTACGACGATTACCAAAATCGTCGTAAAATCGTCGTAATATCGTCGTAAGTTTACGACGATTCAAATCGTTGTAAATTTTTCGTGGTAATTTGCGCAGATTCTTGTAGTGACACACTTGTGCATAGACAACACAAAATCTATACTATTAAAAAAGAGAACATAAAACGCATACGTGTCGTTACGCGAGAGTTTTTAGGATATTTTTTATTTTTTTATGTTTTAATTTTTATACACACTTGTGCATAGGCAACACAAAATTATATATAGTCTAGCTTTCTTTAAAGAACTTTTAATACATCATACAATATTATATGAATGTGTTCAAAAATATATTCTGCAATATTTATCTTTAATGTAGTAAATATATATAATTTGATACATTATAAGACTGATGTACAATATGTTACATTTATACACGGTACCCTCAAGGTTTTACCAGAAATAATTTGTACAAGAAAATTTATTTACACAATCCAAATCTTCATTAGAAAAAGAAAACCATTTTTTTTTATTTTATAATCACACCAACCAACTTAAAAAACCCCATTATGACAACTTACTAAAAAAGGAATACACAGTTTCTCCATTTCACCCTTCAAACTAGCTTATGTCTGAATCACAACTCCTTGACCCATCATCATAGGCACATTATCAATGGCCTTAAGCGGCGGCACCGGCAATGCCACGTTGCTTCCATCGTAGGCAGACACGTGGACTCCGATGGCTGCTCTTCCCGATGGATCCATATTGTTGGACCAGCTTGCATCCCACTCCACTGCCTTTGCCGTAGAACACGCCACGGTCGCACCTCCAGGAACAGTTAGTCTAGCCGAGTTCTGCGAAAAATACGCAAAAGTTAGAAAACTTGTGTTTCTTTACATCATTGTGATTTTATAAGAGTCTCTCACCTGTGGGAAGAACCTCTCAAAGATCATTCTGTAATAGTAAGCTTCTTTGGTGAGTGGAGTGTTGTGAGGGAAGATATGTGCCGCGTTCGACATCATCTTGTCATTAACCTAAGAATACAGAACATAAATAGTTATGTCGAAATTGGAGTTTAGCTAATCATAAAAGATTAGAGATATTTTGTGTAATACATTTTCATCGGCATGAGCTTTGAGGCCATCGATCCAACTATAGCCGACACCATCACTAAACTGCTCTTTCTGTCTGTAGAGAATGTGTTTTGGCAGATAAGGACGTTCTTCGTCGTCGAAAGCTCTCCTTAGAACCCATTTCTCGATCCTACCTTCCTCTGGCTTGATCTATAATAACCCATATAGAAAATTTGTTAAACGAACCCTAACTTGTGAAAGAAGGTATTCAGTTTGCGATTTGAGTTTTGTAGTTACCAGTTTGGATTCTGGGTCAAGAGACATAGCGGTGTTGATGAACTCTTTGTCGAGAAAAGGAACGCGCGCCTCGAGTCCAAAAGCAGAGGTAGCCTTGTTAGCTCTTAAGCAATCATACTTGTGAAGTGCCTTGATCTGCAAGGCATCGAGCACAAAGAGTTAAAGATCTCTCTGTTTTGTTGATGTCTCTTTTGCGATTAGATTGTATATGTAATACCTTGCGACAGGTTTCTTGGTGAAACTCTTTCTTGTTAGGTGCCTTGTGGAAGTAGAGATACCCTCCAAAGATCTCATCCGAGCCTTCACCGGAGAGAACCATCTTAACACCAAGTGACTTTATTTTCCGGGACATCATAAACATCGGTGTGCTCGCTCTAATCGTAGTCACATCATAGGTCTCGACATGGTAGATCACATCCTCTATCGCATCAATCCCATCTTGCACTGTGAAGTGGAACTCATGGTGCACCGTCCCTAAGTATTCCGCAACCTCTTTTCCCGCTTTCAAATCCGGGGAGCCCTAACGAAAGAAACCACAAATTATGCTAAAGATTTGGAAAAACTTTTAAAACAGAGAAGCTCTACTTTTAAAAACAGAGGAGCTTTGTTATATATCTCACTTCGAGGCCGACACAAAATGAATGTAGCTGATGACCCCATCTCTTAGCAACCTTAGTACCGGCTAAGTGACGGGCAGTGATGGAGGCAACAAGAGAAGAATCAAGACCACCCGAGAGCAAAACTCCGAAAGGAACATCGGTCATTAACCGCTTAACCACAGCCTAACAAAGTAAACCAAACAAGATCAATTAACTTCAAATAGAATATACATCTTAATTTGTTTCAAAGGTAAGTTTTCTTACATCTTCAAAGGCGCGTCTAATGGCGAGAGGCTCATAAGGCGTCGAAGGAACGGATTCATTGAACCAAGGAGGATTATACCATTGCTTAAACCCACCTCCCGATTTGCTCGAATACAAATGACCAGGAGGAAACACTTCGAAATGCTCACAATCTTCGTGTAAGCCTTTCAACTCCGAAGATATCCACACGGATCCGTCTAGTCCCCACCCAATGTAAAGCGGAGTGACACCAATCGCGTCACGAGCCACCATGAATGAGTTGTCTCTTGTGTCAAGCAACACAAAGGAGAAGATACCATCCAACATATCCACAAAATCCTCACCATACTCCTCATACTATATCAAACACAACACACATCAAAACTCATATTAATAACCATTTTTAGCAACAAAAAAAGTAATTAAAGTGTAATATTCACACATACCAAATGAGCAATGACAGCACAATCACTACCGGTACGGAACTTATGATTCTTGAGACGTTTTCTCAGCTCCTCATGGTTATAAATCTCTCCATTGACCTTTATAAGATGAATAATACAAAAGTTTAAGCTTCAATAAATATCGAAAAAAATAGTTATTATTTTGAAGTTGTACCGTGACGACAATGGTTTTGTCTTCGTTGAAGAGAGGTTGGTCACCAGAAGCTGGATCGACGATAGCAAGACGTTGATGAGCTAAGTAGTTGTCTCCGTTCTGATATATTCCACTCCAGTCAGGTCCTCTATGTCTCAATCTATAACCAAAATTTTAAAAAAAAATTATAACAAAACGATTACATTTTCTTCTTAAGGTTAAGAATATTCAACCAACAAAACAAAATAATAATAATTCGTTTAAGCATCGCTGTTTATATATGTCGCATTCAAGAAAATCAAGAAACGGAAAAATATTAATAGTAGTATAAAAAAAACTCATTTCCGGCGTGACAATAATTTGGTTAGATCACAATAACAAACAGATAAATGTTATATGATTTTTTATTTGTATTTAACATAAAAAAAACCTAACAAATTAAATAAACAAAAAACAGAGGGAAAATGGAATTGCCTGCGAGAAAGCTCAAGAACACGAACTCTCTTGGCCTGAGAATCATCGGAGCATCCTAAAACGGCAAGTATTCCACACATGTTTTTTGTTTCTTTTACGTTCTTGAAAAATTGCAGAGAATGAAAAAAATATATCACAGAGAAAAAAAAAACAGAATTTTGCGAGATTTCAGAAAAATTTAAAATCCGAGAAAAACGAGGAAAATAGAAACAAAACTGACAGATGTCAAGAATGTGAAAATTGCACGTAGTGTGCGTTTTATCGGTATTTTCGATTTAGATTTGTGTCCTTATTATCTGCGACCGATCATTCTATTTATAGAATCCAAACGGCACCGTGATCTCGCGTTTCGCGCGAAGGGGTCATCTGTGGGGTCCATTTTTAATTTTTTTTACCTGTTACCGGATAACTTTGTTTTCGTTTTGCCACGTGTTACGTTACCGGTTTTTGTCATGGTGAAGTGACTCCGGTTTAGGTATAACCGGCTGAGTCAGCAACGGTTCGATACCAAAGGAATCTTCAGGTTGCTTTGACTCATACACGTCACAAAGGTGGTCCCACTTGTGTTTGAGTCATGCAGATAATAAACATTTTGGCATGGGAAAACTTTTCGGGTAACACAAATTTTTATCTTCTTGGAAGTTTACAATATAACGGATATGTACTTGAACTTCTTTATTTTTTCTTTCTAAAACAACACTTGTGTTGAGCAATATAAGTTTTTTGTAAAGACTCAATTTTATGTTCGATATTTTGATTTATTTCATTGGTGATATATAAGCTGATATACTATTCTCACAATTTGTAGATCAAATCGTGCATTTGTTCGTACGAACCCCACATCTATAATTCACACACACACGTATTAAAAAAACCTTAATTATAATATGACAATTTTATCAAAAAAATATATTATATATATAACATGACAACAGTGTTGATACAAAACTTTTAGAATTAAAAACTATGTTCGTTTCCCACAAGATTGTGATAAATAATATGAAACTAACATATACATTTACAATTTTATCACAAAAAAACATACACATTTACAATGCGCTAATAATATTAAAAAAGTTTTTGTGCAATATTGTATAGTTAATTTTTGTCGCTTTGATGAGTGGACATGTGTTACGGAGTTGGTCGCGAATCAATACCGAAACTTGAGAATTTGATAACAATTATACAATATTGCAAAATTGTATACCCGACAATGATTAAGAGACATGTGCTCGAGTATATATCAATAGCTTATATACAATTATATATATATATATATATATATATGTGTTATATATTTTTTTACACCATGTGTGTGTTATATTACAGATCACATGCAGGGGCGGATCTAGAAATAATTTTTAGGGGGGCAAAACCACAAAATACCCTTATTAATTAAAATTATCAATAGGGACAATTTTAAAATCCTAGGGAAAATTAAGCTAATTTTAATAATTTATGGGGGCAAATGCCCCTCCCATTCAAAGGGTGCATCCGCCCCTGATCACATGTGTATTCATTCATTGTAGGCATAGCCTATGCTCCGCACGTTGCTACAACGTGCATGGGTGAGAAAACGAATTTTAATAAGACTCAATCAGGAAAAAATCATATAATACTAATTAAATAAACGAACCCAATATACTCATATATGTGAATAATTTCAGCGTATATAAAGCTACCTTATTATTATTTCATTTGATCTCTATTATATAAGTAATTATTTGTGGTCTTTTTATAAACTACTACTATTTTATGGTATTTTGTTATAAAAATATTTTAATGATATTTTTGTTATAAAAAACATTTTAATAGTATTTTCAAAACAAAATCTAATTTTGATGGTATTTTAAAGAATTTCTCCTAAATTATGCAGAAACTAAAATCCAAAAGTTTTGTTCAATATAGAAAACGATGAATTAAAGAACTAGCTCATAGTGTCCGATGGGTTAACCAAAAGTCAATTACATAAACAAAAACTTTTGGTTAAAACAAAGACTTTCAAACACTCTAATAAGTTTACATAAAACCAAGTCAATTACAAAAACAAAAACTTTTGGATTAAACAAAGACTTTCAAACACTCTAATAAGTTTACATAAAACGTGCATAAACAGTTAGTTTATTCAACTTCATCCAAAATTATATTCTTTTTTTTTCGCTCAAAATTATATATTGAAAGATTGGGAGAGATACATAAATATTATATATTCCTATGCATACCGAGCTTCCGGAAGCATTGAATTTAAAATAAAACAAAATTTCTACTGAGTCATAAACAAGACCCAAACTACTAAGACCATTTATCTTTTTCAGATTTTAAACTAATTTAAACCCAAATTTTAAAGCCTATTCAACTTCATCCAAAATTATATTCTTTCTCTATTTTATACTAGGTTACTTTAAATTTTGAAAATAATAATTACGTAGAGATGGATAAAGAATATTTATAATTTGATTTATTTTTTTGTTTATGTTATAAATTTTTTACTATTTTTTTATTTACTAAATTAGATTTAATTTTAAATCGTAACTTTTTTGTCATGAAATAATATATACAGAACCATGTATATATGTCAATATAGACATGATCGATAAATTACAACTATTATCTCGAGACTTTTGTATCGTGGACAATCCAAACAAAAATTTATACTTCTATTAACGCTTTATTTTCAATTTTTTAGGTCAACTCCATTTAGTTATTGTATCGGATTGGATCCTTGTAAAATGATTAGGCATTAAAATTAAAAGACCCAAACCCTAAATTCTCTTAAGTAAGTAAAAGAAGTTAATATTCAACATTAAACATTGGCATGTCAATCGGGCTAATCCGACCCGACTCGATCTAAACCCGTAAAACCCGTATATATTTGAACCCGACCCGATCCGGCCCGAATATTTTTCGGGCTTATATTTCAAAGTCCGGTCCGACCTGTACAAGGTTATAGGGCTTTCCGGGGTTTTTCGGGCTTTTCATAAATTTACAAAAAAATTGTTAACATAATTTTTATATTTCAATTATAAGTTAAATAATAATTAATGTTAATTTGTTTTACACATTAACGTTTTGAGTAATATGAAAACATAATATTATTAATGGAATAAAATCATTCTTTAACTATGAATTGAATACAATTTAATATACTACGTTTTTCTCAAATATAATTGACTTGAAAATATTCATTATAGACTTAATCACCATATACATAAACTAAGTATTACAATCCATTATTCGATTATATTTTTATGATAGCAAAATGCGATTAATACTAATAAATTTAAAGATATATACACTATTTTGCTATCAATTTTTTGATGTATTTATAGAAAAAATAGAAAAAAATTAGGGTTTACAAATAATACAAACTATATACTCCATCTATTTTATAACAAGTGTCACTTTATAATTTGACACACGGATTAATAATTCACTGTTTTCCACAAAAAATAACATAAAATATGATCAAACCAATCAATCGAGTAAATGACTGCATTAATCTATTAGTTAGAAAAGTCAAACTTATTAAAAACTTACATCGAACACTGAAAACAACACTTATTTTGTAAATTTTTTTTGGCTAAATGACACTTATATTTATATTATTTTCGGGTTTTCCGGGTTAGCCCGAACCTGATCGGATTAAACCCGAAAAACCTTTTACCCGAACGGGCTAAACCCGAAAAACTTTTTATCCGAACGGGCTAAACCCGAAAAGCCTGATATTTTCTGGGCTTAAATATGAAAGCCCAAACCAATTATTTTACAGGGTCAGGTCGAGGCCTGCCCGCGGAATTCGGCCATAATTGACATGCCTAGTTAAACATGGAAAATCTTTTTTGTTTGCTAAAAATCATCGATTTAATAATTTTATATAAAATCAAATTTCATAAAAATCTTATATTTAAAGTTTCCTAAATTTTTAAAATCGTTTTTCCTAAAATCAAGTTTCAGCCGTATAAAATATGTGTTCACTATTAATGGAAACTCATACATATCATTTGGATTTAAGAACAAATCAATATGATCTAAATATTTATCTATAATATTGATTGGGAATGACAAATTTTGAGAAACTTTTCAAAGTTTTTTTTTAACTAGGTAATTTCTCGCGCCATGCGCGATGAATAAATTTTGAGAATAATAAAATTTTACGTAAATGTGGATAATTATGTTTAAGATTTGATATAAGAGTATTTATAATTTGATTTACTTTTTGTTTTGGATATAAAAAATTTCTATTTTTTAATTCCATTCAGGTTTTGTAGAAATATATTTATAAAAATATTCACAAAAACGGATCCGGATATCCTTCAAAAGTCAAAGGGTATTCCCCGACCCAATATTCGTCTAATAGATCTGAATTCGAGTCATTTTTTACGGATCTAGGCAGATCCGGTTCACCATTAATATGCGGTATATATTTATAGAGTTGTAGTAACGTTTAACTTTCATTCATATTTAATACTGAGATTTATTATTGTTCTATCCATTTTTTATATTTTCCGATTCAATATATTTTTGACTATTTTTTTTAATTGCCAATTTTATTTTACAATTTCACATTTTGAACAACCAAAATCAAAAACACTTTGGCCAAATTTAATATTATGGAATTATTATTCTTTTTGACATTTTTATTATTTTAGATGATTAATACAACTTACAAATAATAACAATTATTCTTTTATAATTCAAATTTTATTATTTAGATATATTTCCCTACTTTAATAATACTAATTATTATTTTATGTTATTTGAAAACTAACCCACTTTTTGAAAATTCATAGCATAACCTTTTCGCATCAAAATTACAAAAATATGTGGATTATACAAAACAATAATTTGTTTGAATATAATAATATTGTTACTATGTAATTACGACGATAGAAAATATTTTATAAAATAAGACATGTTCTTATGTTCAAATTTTTCTAATTATTTTCAGAAAATTTCAACCGATATCTTAATCTTTAATAATTTTTTAATAATTTCATTTTGGTACATATATATTTATAGATATAGTGATGTGTATAAAGTTTGGATAATTCGTTGTAAATAAAGAGTTATACTCTTAACACAATAAGTATATATCTATAATAAAATAAAGAGGAATTCACAAATCTACACCCTTTCAACCCATTCTTCACAAAACTACTCCTAATTTAATATTTTCACGTATTTACACCCTTTCAAAATTTTAAAAGCTTGATTTAACGTTTAAAAAAATTACCAAAATTAATTTTTTTTCATTTGGGTTCGCTAATTAGTGTTTAGGGTATAATATTAATTAGGGGGTAGGATTGTTTGGGTAGAGTTTATTTGAATTTAATTTTGAGTGTTTAGGTGTAGTTTTGTGAAGTATTTTTGAAACGGTGTAGTTTTGTGAAATGTAATTCAAATGGTGTAGTTTTGTGATTCTCCCTAAAATAAATTATGTTCGTTATACAATATTTATTTTGTTTCTATGATTATTTTTGAATAATAACTAATTTTTTTAATATAATGATTATTTTTGAATAAACTCCCGTAGTCCGGGTCATCACCTAGAGATAAAATATTTAGAAAAACGAAAACAAACAAATCAAATAAAATAAACTATAGTAAAAAGCAAAACTAATGTTAACATTTAAGAATATGGATCAAAAGCCCAGAACAATGTGGCCGTACAAATAACAACAAATGATACGAATCCTTAAATTTCAGCCCAAGGTTATTTTCGTCATTTACTCAAAGCTACACTAAAAACCCTAATCTCCACCGTCAATAACAAAAAAAAACCCTCTCCTTATATAAATATAAATACACACACACAGCCACTTTATCAAATCATCTCATAGTTTTTCTCTGCAGCTCATCTTCTATGTTTGTGTTCTATGATAATTCGATTTCGTATTGTTTTATTTTTTTTAATTTTGTTTGAATCTTTGATCTATCTATAGGATTTGTTATTATGATAATAGAATTTTGGCTTCGTCAGATAGTCGATGTGGATATGTCAGTTCCCATATGATTCGTTCCCTTGAAGCAATATCATTCGTGTTGCTCTTTTTTTTTATATATATATATATAAAAAATTAACTACTTAATCAAATATATTATTATTAAGAAGCATAATTAAGAGCAGCTACATAATTGATTTAAGTTTTGTCTCTATGTTTTGTAATGGAAGAAGAAGAAGAAGGAACAGTGATGAGTCATTAATACACAGACCTGTAATGATAGCGGTAATGATCGCTTTTCATTTATGAACATCTAAGGGACTGAGTTCTCTTCTTCTTCTTCTTCTTAATTTAATTATTATTGTTTTATTTGTATTTGTTAATTGTGGCTTTTACATGATAATTTAATCATTCATGCTTTGAATAATTGTTAATGATAAGCTTGATTAGTGAATGTATTAGCCTACATTATAATTTAGTTCCCCTCGCTATCCTATTGGTCAATTTTGATGATTTTATTTAGGACGTCGGGGAACAATATTTATTTTAAATTTGATTTTGAGAAAATTGAATAATCAAATGAAGAATAAAATGCTAAGTAATTGAATTTCTTAGAATATGTTTCTAAGTTAATTATGATTCATATTGTTGAATAGGAAGATCTGATGATTACTATTTTTAAAATTTTAATTTTGAAGTTTAAATAAGCCGGTGAAGAATAGATTAAATGGTTGCTGAAATATTCAAATGTTGAAAAACATCTAACTTGACTAGGACGGTCTGAGGCTATTTTTGTTTGTTTTATTTATTAATTTTATAATTTTTTGTGAATGAATGTTAAGTGAAAGTGTGGATGATGAGAAACAAAGTCAAAAAATACAGTTATCCCTGTCTTAGGCTTATGCCGTTGCTGAGTTTTTTGTAATCTGATCTCACTTCACTAACGACTTCTCTTTTTTCTTTTATCTGATTTAAACTTCTTTTGCAAATATGAAATATATGAAAGCTTCTTAATATATGGAATTACTATTCAATACACATAAGTAGCAAAGAAAATCAAATACTGCTATTGTTAGCTCAAGAGATCATGAAAGTCTGCTTCACTACTTAAATTTACGTTTACTTACCAAACTTTAGTTTAGACACTAGAGTAGAAAATAACATTATTTTTCAATCAAATTAAAGCCAGTGCATGCCCCAACTCCCATTTTAGCTATTTAATTTCTTGCATATTACCTTGGAATTTTAAATCCCTAACTATAATTGACTAAGTTTGATAACCTGACATTAAACGTCGTTAGTGACTAAACGATTGTGTTTACTATTTGAGTTAAACTAAGACAAAAATTACATAACGACGTCTAGGTCAACGAAAAAAATAAACCTCCAAATCTCTAACACTATTCCCAAATCGAAAATATTCCTCAAAGAAAAAAAATAAAACCCCCAAATCTCTATCAATATTCTCAAATCGAAAATATTCCTTGGACTACTATTTTTCTCCTTGCAATTTCTTCAATTTTCTTTGAATACTGATTTCTCAAGTTAGAAAGCTAACACCTAAAAGATGTTATACAAGATATATTTCTCATATTTATTTTTCTTTAAATTTATATATTTTTTTCAAACTTATGGGCAAGTCATCACTGATATGGCAACAGACACTTGCTCATCTTTTCTTATTTATTTCAAATATAAAAAATGTTTGAGTTACCACTGAACAACAACTTATTAGAGAAACCAAATGTGCTCATGTAAGATGTATTTATGATTAGTTTTCTTGTTTTTTTGTTTAAACCGTATGTAAGATGTATTTATGATTAGTTTTCTTGTTTTTTTGTTTAAACCGTATGTAAGATGTATTTATGATTAGTTTTAATAACTATTTAAAATTGATATATGTATCTATATATATAGATATTTATAAATGTTAAAAATTACATTAAATATTTCTTTTTCGGATTTTATTAATGTTAATGAGTTTTATCAAAAATATTTTAGTGATGTTGTTTATATTTTTTGACGTTTTATTTGAATTTTATTAGTATTAAATGGTTGTATTAATATTGTCAAAAAATAGTTGTGTAAGAAAAATCCATCATTATAATAAAAGCTAATAAAAAAGAGAATAGAGAATACTTTTGTGAGTTTTGATGCAGTGAAAGTTGTAGATGATTTGAAGGGTTTCTCTATTAAAGTTGTTCCCAATTAATAGTTTAAATATACACAATTCACTTAAATTTATTTTAATTTGGTTTTTAAAATATTGATTGTGACCATATGAATTGTAATATGTTTCTAGTTTTCTTGTTTTTTTATTTATATCGTTTGTAAGATTTATTTATGATTAGTGTTAATAGTTATTTAAAATTGATATATGTATCTATATATATTATAAATGTTAAAAATTACATTAAATATTTCTTTTTCGCATTTTATTAATATTAATGAGTTTTATCAAATATATTTCAGTGATGTTGTTTATATTTTTTTGGGTTTTATTTGAATTTTATTAGTATTAAATGATTGTATTAATGTTGTCAAAAAAATAGTTGTGTAAGAAAAATCCATCATTATTAGAAAAACTAATAAAAAAAGAGTAGAGAATATTTTGACAGAGTTTTGGTCAAGGGACCTGAAGATGACTTTAAGGGTTTTTCTATAAAAATTATTTCCAATTAATAGTATAAATATACACAATTCACTTAAATTTATTTTAATTTGCTTTTTAAAATATTGATTGTTACCATATGAATTGTTATATGTTTCTAGTTTTCTTGTTTTTTTGTTTATACCGTTTGTAAGATTTATTTATGATTAGTTTTAATAGCTATTTAAAATTGATATATGTATCTATATATATAGATATTATATAAATGGTAAAAATTAAATTAAATATTTCTTTTTCGGATTTTATTAATGTTAATGAGTTTTATGAAAAATATTTCAGTGATGTTGTTTATATTTTTTGGAGGTTTTATTTGAATTTTATTAGTATTAAATGGTTGTATTAATGTTGTCAAAAAATAGTTGTGTAAGAAAAATCCATCATTATTAGAAAAACTAATAAAAAAGAGAGTAGAGAATACTTTGACAGAGTTTTGGTCAAAGATCCTGAAATTAAAGATGAATTTGAAGGGTTTCTCTATAAAAATTCTTCTCAATTAATAGTATAGATATACACAATTCACTTATATTTAATTTAATTTGTTTTTTTAAATATTGATTGTAATCATATGAATTGTAAGATGTTTCTAGTTTTCTTGTTTTTTGTTTATATCGTTTGTAAGATTTATTTATTATTAGTTTTAATAGCTATTTAAAATTGATATACGTATATATATAGATATTTTATAAAATATTTTTTTCGGATTTTATTAATGTTAATGGGTTTTATCAAAAATATTTTAGTGATGTTGTTTATATTTTTTGGGATTTTATTTGAATTTTATTAATATTAAATGGTTGTATTAATGTTTTCATAAAAAAAATATTTATATTAAATCATTTTTTAAAATTTTATTTTCTTAAAGATGATGATGTGGCTTATTGTGGGAGAAGCAAAAAGTGCCTCAAAGATCCTGAAATTAAAGATGATTTGAAGGGTTTCTCTATAAAAATTCTTCTCAATTAATAGTATAGATATACACAATTCACTTATATTTAATTTAATTTGTTTTTTTAAATATTGATTGTAATCATATGAATTGTAAAATGTTTCTAGTTTTCTTGTTTTTTGTTTATATCGTTTGTAATATTTATTTATTATTAGTTTTAATAGCTATTTAAAATTGATATACGTATATATATAGATAAGGGAGAATCACAAAACTACACCATTTGAATTACATTTCACAAAATTACACCATTTCCAAAATACTTCACAAAACTACATCTAAACACTCAAAATTAAATCCAAATAAACTCTACCCAAACAATCATACCCCCTTAATACTATACCCTAAACACTAATTAGCGAACCCAAATGAATTTTTTTTAATTTTGGTAATTTTTTAAAGGTTAAATCAAACTTTTAAAATTTTGAAAGGGTGTAAATATGTGAAAATATTAAATTAGGAGTAGTTTTGTGAAGAAGGAGTTGAAAAGGTGTAGATTTGTGAATTACTCTATAGATATTTTATAAAATATTTTTTTCGGATTTTATTAATGTTAATGGGTTTTATCAAAAATATTTTAGTGATGTTGTTTATATTTTTTGGGATTTTATTTAAATTTTATTAATATTAAATGGTTGTATTAATGTTTTCATTATATAATAGATTATGATACGCTTCATTTATATAACAGTGAGACTGATCGTTCAATGCATTTAAATGAGAGATTGGTGGGTTTTAAAAATTGGAAATTAATTGCACCTAATAAACCTTCAATTCAAATGCAAGTCATTTATTCATTCTGCAGTCTACTCAAATTGCTGTGAGAAATTGTTGTGAGATGTCTGTTTACTCCAAATTGCTCAAAAGATCATCAATAGCAATGTTATTTGCTGAGAGGTTGAGGCTGAATTTGAAGATGACAATACATGAAATGGTGGATGAAGTAAAGAGAGAATACAATTTAATAGTGACATTTGATCAATATGGTAAGGCAAAGTCCAAACTATATCATGAGAGAAAAGCTAGCCATAAAATACATTTCTCTCGTATATGGGATTATAAAGTTGCAATGAGGAAGACCAATCCTCTCACTACCATTGAGATTGAACTTATACCAGGTCCTACTCCAAGAAGCAAACATAGGTTTAATAGGATATATATTTGTTTTATATCACAAAGAGAGTCATGAATATAGAGTTGTAGGCCTATCATAGATATAGATGATGTCTTTCTGAAGTGGGATATAATGGGTCATCTTTCAAGTTTCTTTGATTTTATATTGATTCTATACATAAGGATAAAAGGCTTATATGTCACTTTTCCAAAAGTTTTAATCTATGGTGTCTCTTCCTATTTTCTCTATTTTCTGATCTTTAAATTTAAATGTGTTTTGTGTGTAAAAGACCAAAAAGCCCATACTCGTTTTTGAGAGTAACCCTAATTCTCTCAAGTGTCTCCTTTCATCTTCGAATTCAACCTCAACCTCTCAGCAAATAACATTGTTTTTGATGATCTTTTGAGCAATTTGGAGTAACCAGACCTCTCACAACAATTTCTCACAGCAATTCGAGTAGACTGCATAATGAATAAATGACCTGCCTTTGAATTGAAGGTTTATTAGGTGCAGTTCATTTCCATTGAACGACCAGTCTCACTGTTATATAAATGAAGCATATCATAATTTAATTTACAGTATGTGACTTGCCCATAAGTTTGAGAAAAAATATATAAATATAAAGAAAAATAAATATGAGAAAAATATATTGAATCTCGGCATCATTATCGTCGTAGATCTCGTATAACGCCTTTTAGGTGTTAGCTTTCTAGCTTCGACATTTTCTTCTTCAATTGCGCTCGTTGTCGATCTAGTATTACGCTTTTTAGGTGGAAACTTTTTCTTTTTCCCAATCATAACTTGAGAAATCAGTATAGAATCAAAGAAAATTGAAGAAATCACAAGGAAAAAATAGTAGTCTGAGAAATATTTTCGATTTGGGAATAGTGTTAGAGATTTGGGGGTTTATTTTTTTTCATTGACTCAAACGACGTCGTTTTGTAATTTTTGTTTTAGTTTAACGAAAATAGTAAACGCAATCGTTTAGTCACTAACGACGTTTAACGTAAGGAGAAAAGCTAGCCATACTATATCCATGATTCTCAATGTGGTAAGACAAAGTCCAAACTATATCATGAGAGAAAAGCTAGCCATAAAATGCATTTCTCTCGTATATGGGATTATAAAGTTGCGATGAGGAAGACCAATCCTTTCACTACCATTGAAATTGAAACAATACCAGGTCCTACTCTAGGAAGCAAACAGAGGTTTAATAGGATATATGTATGTTTTATATCACAAAGAGAGTCATGGATATAGAGTTGTAGGCCTATCATGCATAGATATAGATGAGGCCTTTCTGAAGTGGGATATAAAGGGAAGGGTCATCTCTTAGCTGTTGTAGGTAGGGATGGGACAATTTTATTGTCCCAATAGCATGGGTTGTAGTCGAGATTGAAAATTATCCGAAATGGAAATGGTTTATGAAACATCTCAAAGATGATCTATATAGAACAAGAAGATGATGCCAAATACACCATAATCTCAGACAAACTAAAGGTAAACAGTTAATTAACTTATATTTTTGATTTTTATAAAAGGATTTGAATCACATTTATGTTTTTTAAAAGGGACTTGTCAATGTTACGTTGTACACAAAGAGCTTCCAGAGGCTGAACACATGATGTGCTCTAAACACATCTTGACTAAAGAGAGACAATAAAGATCCAGAGTTAGAGAGGATATTCTGGAGGATTGCAAAGAGTTATACTCTGGGGGATTATGAAAACAGTCTACAAGCTGTGAGGTTTTACAGTGCAGGTTCTTATGACTATCTCTTGAAAACAAACCCTCACACATGGGCTAGAGCTTTCTTTAGGATAGGGTTATATTGCAATGATAATCTTAACAACTTTAATGAGTCATTCAATAAGACCATTAGGGAAGCTAGGAAGAAGTCGTTGCTAGACCTATTAGAGGATATTATGAGGCAATGCATGGTTCGTAATGCTAAGAGATTTCTTGTATCAGATAGGCTGAAAACTAAGTTTACAAAAAGGGCTCATCTTGAGATAAAGATGACTAAGGAAAAGTCAAAAGATTGTAGAAGGTACATGGCTTGTGGAAATTTGCATGAGGTTGACCTTCATGGGACTGCATATAGTGTTGATATGAACCAAATGACTTGTGGACGTGTTAAGTGGCAGCTAACATGTATTCCTTGTATCCATGTCGCTTGTGTGATTATGGAAAAAAAAAGAAAGGGTTGGTGATTTTGCTTATGATTTTTACTTGGCCACGATGTTCAAGAAGACATACTCTAGAGGTATAAAGCATGTGAAAGAAATAAATTTGTGGCCACATGTTTTGCATCCACCGTATAGGAATGATAATAGAGGTAGATCAAACAATCATGATAGACATAAGGCAAGGAACGAGACTACATCAAGCAAGACCAATCTGAGTAGAGTGAAGAGGATTATTACATGTTCCAACTGTTATGAAACATGTCATAATAAGACCACATGCTCTAATCCAGCCGGAGAGCCAGTACCAAGAAGACATGTAGGTCGTCCAAGGCTTTATAATGTGGTATGTGTCTACATTCTTATTGATTACCTTGTTGTTGATGTTGTTGTTGTTATTGTTTTTTCAGGGAGAACCATCTGAATGTGCATTATCTCAGCCTCACCCTCAAGCTCAATCTGCATCATCTCAGCCTCACCCTCATGTATAATCTGCACAATCCTCTTAGTCTTGGTCTGCATCTCAGCCTGCACAAAGGATGAATCATGGTGCATAGCCACGATTTCCATTGTCTGTTTGAACTTTGAACTTGTGTTTTGTGTCACTTTGAACCTATGTTTTGAACCTATGTTTTTAACTTGTGTTGTGTGTTACTTTGAACATGTGTTTGTGTCACTTTGAACATATGTTTTGTGTTATTTTAATTTGAAATATATGAACAAGAATGCTTTCGAAGTTATGTTCATGTTTATGTTATTGTGTTGTTATGTTATTGTGTTGTTATGTCTAATACAAAGATAACTTCAAAACATAGATACATAAAGATTCAACACAAATACAAAGAAGTTCAAACATACAAAAACACAGAAACACTGAAACAATTTGAAACAAACACACACATTACTTGGTTAAACCGTAAACAAGCATCAATCCCATTACACACACACAAAATTACACTTTTTTGTACGCCTTATACTTCATCAGTTCTCCTTTAAGCTTTAGAAAATCTTCTTTTAGTTCATCAATCTCAGCTTCTAATTTCACAATCTTGGATTTACCTATCGTTACATCTTATTCAAGCCTTACCACCATTGGAATTACATTTTCAATTTCCTCGTACATTGTCTCTTCAATCCATTTAAATAAATGGTCATAAACCACTATAATATAAGATCACAACAGACATGAAAACAATTTTCAAACCAAGAACACTTAAGCACTTACATCTTTTATTGTGATGCATCGAAAGAAAGGGCGACCTGAATTTTCTTTTGTTTTCGCGGTCAAAATTTATACTTCCATTCCACACACACTTCGCCGGAAAACCACGTTGTAAAACCACAAGAACACGATCAGAACTCGAGCTCATCGCAACAAAAGGGGGAAAATCGATTTGGAATTAGGGTGATTTGGGAAATAGGGTTTTTTGTTACAGATTTGGGGGTTTTGTTTGAATTAGTTTTCTAAACGACGTCGTTTTCAAATATAAGTTTAATTTAGCGCAAATAGTAAACGTAGTCGATTAGTCACTAACGGCGTTTAACTTCTGGTTAACGGTTGACTTTATCGAGTTTAATATGGTTTGGTCAATGTTAGTTAGGGATTTAAAGTTTCGCGGATAATATGTGAAGAATTAAACGACTAAAATGGGAGTTGGGATATTAATCGACTTTAATTTGAAAGTTCGAGAATTAAAAGGTGATTTTCCTTTTTTGTAAACCGTTATTGATATACGTACATTATTACCCGTATCTGTTTCGTTATCCGTCTTCGACCCGTTTTGAAAAAAGGTATTTGTACCATTCGGTTAAGGTAAAAGGTATTGAAATTCTACTATCTGTGGGTAATGGTCAGATGACGGGTATCATTTTTTTCACTACATGTTTCGGTATTCGCAAACCTACTTGACATATAACTACCCGTATTAAATAATAAATATAATAATGTTATTTACTATATAATTATATTTATTTTTTCATACAATATTGAAAATTAATACATAATATAATTTTATTTTTAAAAAAAAAATTAGATGTTAAAAATTATAAAATGCACTCATATAGTTTCAGTTTTAAATTTGGTAACTTTAGTAATTTTAATTTTAGATAATATAGTTACACACGTTAAATTTGTAATAATTGTGTTATTGAATAAAGGGAAAATTCCATATTAATACACCAACTAAATTATTATTAGCTTTTTAATACACCAACTTTTTGATTGTCCAGAATAATACACCAACTATTTTATTTGTTCATTTTAATACGCGAACTATTTTAGTTTCTTATTTTAAATCACAAACTCAAATCATTTATCCATTTAACCAAATCGCCGTTAGTTGACCGTCAGTTGACCGTTACGTATTTTTTGAAACAAAAATATTTTATTCTATTTTAATAAAAGGATACTTTAAAATTATGTAAAAAATCCAACAAAAATTATAAAATACGGAAATATACAAGATGTTCACAATAAAAAATTTAAAAATAAAAATGAAAATGTTTTCACAAATTAAATTTAAAAATTGTTATTTTCCTATCTTTTAATTGTTTATGATTTTAAATTTTGAAAATATTATTTTTCGAAATTTTTATTTTTGTTACAATCTTTTTATATATTCTTAAATTTTCAAGTTTTTTTACATAATTTTAAAGTATTTCTTTATTAAAATAACAAAATTTAGATTTTTTTAAAAAATAAACTAACGGTCAACTAACGGTGATTTAGTTAAATGGATAGATGATTTGAGTTTGTGATTTAAAATAAGTAAGTAAAATAGTTCGTGGTTTAAAATGAACAAATGAAATAGTTGGTGTATTATTCTGGGCAATCAAAAAGTTTGTATATTAAAAAACTAATAATAATTTAGTTGGTGTATTAATATGGAATTTTTCCTTGAATAAAATGTATATTTTTAAGGGTCATTTACTAAACTAACTCTTTTTTAATTGTTTATTACAGGAGAGACCCTACTTATTATGAAACTAAAATATGGCGTTATATTCCGGTCTTACCCCTCGGCTATGAGTCAGGAAAAAAATAGTTTTCGGTTTTGCCACTGATTTTGGTAATTCTGCATAATTAATCAACTATATAAATCTACCTTTGTAATGTATGCATTTAATATTGTTGCAGATTTTTAATGTAAAGTTTATGGAAAAAAACAATTTATCTTGCGTACTTTTATAAAAGTAGATTTATGTTGCATGTTTTTCCTTCGTTAGTGCATTTATTTGCAAAAGTAGATTTATAATGCAAATTTATTGAATATAGATTTGTTTTGCAAATTTATTGAAAAACGCAAGTTTATTTTGCAAACTTAACAGAATTGCAGATTTGTTTAGTTGACTTATTTTCTTTGATTGCAGACATTTTAAAAAATATAGATTTGTTTTGCAAATTTTTCGTCTTGCGAGTTGTTATGCGTACATTTAAACAAAAATAGATTTGTTTTGCAGACTTAACAGAAATGCTGATTTGTTTAGTTGACTTGTTTGCTTTGATTGCAGACATTGTTAAAACTATAGATTTGTTTTGCAAATTTTTCGTCTTGCAGATTTGTTATGCAAATTTATTAGTTTTGGTAGATTTGTTTTGCAGAATTTTGGAGAGGAAAAATTTTACATTCATTTTTGACTAATTTCTTACATTTGTCTTTGGTAACAGATCTAAGTTGTAGATTTATATTGCAGATTTTTTTGGCGGAAGAATATTTAGGTAAAACTTCTTTGTAGCTGATTTAATCCTTGAAAGTTAAAAATTAGATGACAATAACGTAACAAGAAAAACATATTATTACAAAAGCTGGAGATGGCTTACCGTGGAAATATTACAAAACCGAATATTACATGGAAAAAATTTTAAACCGTGACAACCAAAAAGATGTTACGTTTCTGAATAGTAAAGAAAAAACACAACGTAGTGAAAGCATTTTTTACAAATATTAGACAAAACAAACCATTATTGTGTTCTTAACACATTCCGGTGAAGTAGATGACGTAGCTCCACGCGAAGCAATGAAAACAAATATCAAGCTCTGTGACGTGGTTTAGGCCACAAATTGGTCCGAAGCGATGAAGTTCATAAAAACAATACTTACCGAAAAGTCCATGGCTGGGAGTCCCCATGCGGGCGATCTGGTTTTGCACTTCATTGGCTATGTTAACGGACTCTTGAATGTCTCCGACCTTGTGTAAAAACACAGTTGTACCCATGACCCCTTCGTCTAACTTGCCGCAACAAATAAGAAAAATTCCGGCTGCGACACGAGAATGTAGGCTCTCTCGCGCTGATAAACATAACATTTCTATGCCTGTTTGAGAAGGGCCAGTTTGAGCTAAAAGTCGTAGTCCTTCGATGTATCGTGCCGTGTTGTTATTGTAACGTACACAGTCAAGAAAGAAATGACGATAGTTTGAACCTTCGTTGGCAAGCTCCGGTTTATCGAAAAACTCTTGAAGATCAACGACGCTTAAAACCTCCTCCGAGAAGACAATGTCTTTAAAGAATTTCCCCGCGGCGATGAATGGACCAAGGTTTCGAAAACTGTTTCGACCAACGGCTTGAACAATGTCAACAATTAGAGGGTATGGTATGTGAGCCATTGTTGTTATGGAAAAAAATTAGAAATTGAGTGGTGAACAAAGGCAAACGAAAAAGTGAGAGGATGTTTTGTTTGCGATTTGAGGTGTATAAAAATGATGAGGGTGGTAGGTTAAGATGTATTAAATTGAAATGACAGTCATTAATGAGATGCACAATTATAAAAACACAACCTAAAAAAGTCTGTTTAATAAACTGGTACAACAAACCTGCAACATAAAGATATTTCGAGATACATCATATTTATCTTAACGAAACCACGTAATAGCTCCTACTACAACGATATTTAAAATTAATTTGTTAAGAACACCATTCATGGGCGAGATATAAATAGTCTTCTCCCCTTTTGATTGTCGACGGATAGCTTTGGCTTCGACTTGCCATATTTTTGTTCATCGCTTTGTTCTAAGAACGTAAAAGCCCTAATTTTTGCAGATTCCCTTTTTGATTTAACTTTGAAGCATTAAACGCAGCGTTTTATTTAATAAATTATAACAAATCTGCAACGTTGTATAACAAATCTGCAAAGTTGAAATAACAAATCTGCAAAAAATCTAAGTAAAATAACATATCTATGTTTCGTCTTCTTATCTCTCCTCATTGCGACGTTGCATCTTCCTATCTCTCTATCAATATATAACCCTTCTCATAAAACCTAATCTCAATAAAACATACATCATGTCTATTGTCCCACCATATACATCCAATTTCGCGAGCATGGTCAATGCCATACACAACATGCAAGATCGGGATAACCTCCCGCTTCTAAACCCTGGTCCGAATGTATGGTGTGACAAAACCACTGTTACGTGGTTTAGGTTTTTACATGATCTCTCCCGTGCGATCCCGGATATTCTTCGAGAGGGATGGGTCCATGCGTGGCCGACTTACCGCTTCATTCCCGATGATGTCAAGGGACGATGGTTTCTTAAACTAACCGTAAGCATAACCGATAATGTAATCTTATCAAATTTATCTTTTTGTTTCTCTAGCACTAATAAATTTTTTTTCTTCTTTTTATAGCGAAAATACAGATGGGATCCGAGGCATAATTTGACAGTTTGGACACAAGTTTAATCGTTGGCTAGAACGATTTTTCGTGATCATATGCGCACGTTGAAGAGGATATGGTTTCATGGCGGCGAGAAGCCCGAAGGAATGACTACTAGGGTTTGGCTTGCTCGGTCGGTCGTGTTTGATCATACGTGTTTCATATGTAATCTATTTTGTATGACACATTTATGGACTTTAGATAAATGTTTTCGTGGATGTAAACAAGTTTGCAATTGTACAACGTGTTTCTACAAAACATTTTGTAATCATTTATGGAAATTTCGTGGATGTAAACCAAGTTTGCAATTGTACAACCCTACATAAATCGCAACAAGAACATAAATCTGCAACCCTATAAATTAATCAACCCTACTAAACAAATCTGCAAAAGGATAAACAAATCTACAACCCTATAAATGAAATCAATAATACAAATCTACGTATGTTAACAAGCCCGCAACCATAGTAAACAAATCTACAACCCTACATAACAAATCTACCAACCTTCTAAATCAAATCTGCAACCCTATAAATTAATCAACCCTACAAAACAAATCTGCAAAAGGATAAACAAATCTACAACCCTATAAATGAAATCAATAATACAAATCTACAGATGTTAACAAGCCTGCAACCATAGTAAACAAATCTACAACCCTACATAACAAATCTACCAACCTTCTAAATCAAATCTGCAACCCTATAAATTAATCAACCCTACAAAACAAATCTGCAAAAAGAAAAAACAAATCTACAACCCTATAAATGAAATCATCAATACAAATCTACAGATGTTAACAAGCCTGCAACCATAGTAAACAAATCTACAACCCTACATAACAAATCTACCAACCTTCTATAACAAATCTGCAACCCATTAAATTATGAAGTGTTGATTTGTTTTTACGAATTGCAGAGTTAATTAAATCTACAAAACGTTAAAAGATTCCAATATCAGAACTAGACTACCTTCTACGTGATGCAGACTTTCTTCACTGTATTGTAGATTAATGTCATTGATGCAGATTTATTTGCGGTGGCTCTTCTCCATTTGTCTCTTAGTGCGTGCCTTTATACCTAAAAACTCAAAATCCATTGGTGAAATCGCCATTGTAGATCGAATATCAACTTTTTGTGAGCTTCCTCATCACTTCTCATCTTCGTATTTCTCTTTTTTTGTGAGCTTCCTCATCACTCTCATCGTCGATTTTGGCGGACTTTTTTGTGGGCTTCGTGGTCGTAGATCTGCGCCGCAGTCGCCGTGTTTCTTTACGTCGGCGTCTTCACCTTCGTCTTTCGTTTTCGTGTTCGACTTCGTTGGTTTTTTGTCATCGTATTTGTCTTCGTATTGTCTTCGTCTTCATCTTCATCTTCGCCGTCGTCATCGCCGTCGTCGTCGTGTTCGGGGATCTCCGCTTAAAAGTCTGCAGCAGATTTAATTGTGTTTTTTGCAGATATTTCGTTACGCAATGGAACAAGTTGTGCTTGTTTGTGGTCTATGGAAGATTCAAAAGAAGAGATGGGTGTTTGAAGTTGACAATAAAAGAGGATCTCGTATTCTAGGAGTTAACGAATATATGCGTTATGATGATTTCATTCGTATGGTGTACGAGGATTACGGTTTAAACGATGAGTTGCATGATGTAAGGTTAACCTATTTGTATGCTTCTAAATTTGAGAAATTGCCTCAAGATACTCCTCCGGTCGTAGTTTTCAATTCACGACAATTGCAAGTGTTTGTCAATCTTTCCAAGGTTGAAATGCTCCGTTTATGTGTAGAAGTTACAAAGAAGGATATTGCTTGTGAGTTAAATGAAGAATCCGTTAATGACAAGAAGGATAGTGGTTGTAAGTTAAATGAAGAATCTGTTAACGAGGAGGTCAACTATGAAGACACAATGGAGAAAGAAGATGTCGAAGAAGTAGTTGAAGAACGTTGTGTAGAAGAAGATCTTGATGAACATTTTGTAGAAGAAGATGTTAAAGATTTTGAAGAAGAAAAAGTCCAAGAAGATTTTGAATTTAGTGTTGAAGATGATGTAGATGTTGAAGATGATGCAGGTGTAGATGTTGGATATGATGACGATGATCTTGACGCATCGAGATTCGATTATTGTGACGACTCCGATGGGACGGATTCCGATGATGAAAATTTTGTTAAGTACGGATCTATTCATACGGAGGAAGAATCTAAAGAAGAAGACGAAGAAGAAGAGGATAAAAAAGCACCAAAGCCAATGGATTCTTCGGTATATGTAATTGATACCGATGTTGATTATGATTTGTATGACATGAGTTCAGTGGATTTGAAAGAAGGTGAATCATTTTGCACGAAAGAGCATTTGGAAACACGACTGAAGATGCTTAGTGTTATTCATCAATTTGATTTTGATGTGTACAAATCAACACCGACGCTGCTCTCGGTGAGATGTTGGGTTAAAGGATGTGCGTGGAAGGTAAGAGCCACATCCGTCGATGATTTTACAAAGTTTTATGTGAAGACATATGATTCAGAGCATACTTGTTCGGTGACTGAACGTTCAGCAAGATCACGACAAGCTACACCAGAGATCCTTGGATTATTATACAAAGATTTTGTTGGTGGTGTAGGACCAAAAGTTTTGCCAATGCATGTGGCCGATGCTTTGAATAAGCGATTCAAAATTAAGGTATGTTTTGCAGATTTGTAATGAAGAATTGCAGATTTTTTTGTCTGTCTGGTTTGCGTTTGTAGATTTTATTGCCATGTTTGTCGTGATTTTTTAATGATGATTTGTAGATTTGTTAGCTTGATTGTAGATTTGTTAACTTGTTCGCAGATTTGTTTATTCTAACGTATTAACACTATTGGTGGTATGTAGATTGCATATTGGAAAGCATATCGAACGCTAAGGCATGCAAGATATCTCGTTAGAGGTACTCCGGAAAGTGGATATGAGAAATTGCCTCGCTTATCTATACATGATAAAGAAAGCAAATCCGGCACTTATGCGAGACTAGTCGTTGATCCTGAACAAAGATTCAAGTATATGTTCATAGCATTTGGGGCAAGCATCAATGGGTTTCACTATATGAGGAAAGTTGTGGTTGTAGATGGGACATTTCTACGGGGGAAAATACAGAGGAACACTTTTGACCGCGACAACGCAAGACGGTAATTTCCGGATATTCCTCTAGCTTTCGCAATTGTTGACACTGAAAATGACGAATCATGGGAATGGTTTTTCAAGCAACTGAGTAATGTGATACCGGATGATGATGAACTTGCTATTATATCGGATAGACACCTTTCGATTGGGAAAGCTATTGCGACAGTTTATCCTAAGTCCGCACGCGGAATATGCACTTATCACCTTTACAAGAACATATTGGTTCGTTTTAAGGGTAAAGAAGCGTTTCGACTTGTTAAAAAAGCTGCAAATGCGTTTAGGCTCGTTGATTTTGAAACCACTTTCGCACAGATTGAGTTATTGAACCCTGCACTTCATTTTTATCTTCAAAGAGCCGATGTTTGCTTGTGGACACGCGTCCACTTTCCGGAGATAGATACAATCTCACTACGAGTAACATTGCGGAGTCCCTGAATAAGGTTATATCACAGGCACGGAGCTTGCCAATTGTGCATTTACTTGAAGTAGTGCGATCTATGATGACTAGATGGTTTGCGAAAAGGAGAAACGATGCAAAGAAAATGTCTACATCACTAACTCGTGGAGTGGAGAAGCTGTTGGAGGTTTTTATTCCCTTAGTGTAGATTTTTTATACTGTGAAATAAATCTGCAGAGTGTGCTTGTAGGTTAACTTGTTTTCTGTTCTTTTAGGGTCGAGTAGAGCAGGCGAAGACGTATACTGTACAAGAAATTGATGAGCAACAAATGCACGTCTCAAGCCTGACCTCATCATATGTAGTGAACTTGAGAGAGAGAACTTGTTCTTGTCGTAGGTTTGATTTGGAGAAATTGCCCCGTTCTCATGCCGTAGCCGCAGAGAGAGTTTAAATCTCTCTCGGATATCTTGTTGTCATCCCTATTATTTCAGCGAAAACTTGTACCAGGGATACGCGGACATAATTATGCCGAGAGATATAACATTACCAATTCCAGAGGTAGTTGATTCAAAGGTCCGTTTACCACCTCTCGGTTCGGAACCAACCAGGAAGGCCAAAAAGAGTAGAATCAAATCAGCATTGGAGAAGGCATTGGCCAAGAAAAGGCCAAGGAAACAACACAAATGCGAAATTGTGGAGAAGAAGGGCATAATCGAAAGACTTGCAACACATAAGTTTATCTATTTCAAATGTAACAGAATACATAAATTTTCATCTTTTTATGGTTTGTTTGCATAAAAAATGTACGACTTTCATGGATTACAAATACATCCGCACACACTATAACAAATCCGCAAACACCGTGAAACTCGCGAACCTCTATAATAAATCCGCAATACTATATAAAAACTCTACAATACATAGTATAAACTATACAACACTCGTTTTCATGTTTAGGGTTCATGTTTCAACCATTTTTGGGGCTTAGGGTTCATGTTTCAACCATTTTAAGGGTTTAGGATTCATGTTTCATTTCAACCATTTTTGTCTTCGAAAAACTCTACATAATAACTCGCATTACCATTTAGACAAATCTACAAGACTATAAAAATAAATACGCAATATTTTACAGAAAAATACATCATTGCTAGTTTGCTACAACCAATTTTACATGTTTCATACATTACTTGAACAAAGAAACGACAACAACAACTACAACCAATGTAATGACAACAACGAACAACTTGTTCATCAAATTCTTGAGCTCAACCATGTCGGTTTTTGTTTTCTTCGCCATGTCATCAACGCTTGCAAATTTTTCGAACTTGTTCTTTTATGTCTTCCATCATAACCTCGTCCCACCACTCCCGCATATGTGCTCCTCCATCCTACAACACCATGTAACTCACTTATGCACATTTACAATAAATTAAGAAAGAACAAAAACCTGAGAACAAACTTACGTTTCGAGAAGTACAAGTGTAGTATAACCTTCCCGGGTATCTTTTAGAGGACGACGCCTCTAGGATAACATCCTCGCCACAAAAACAGATCTTTTGATGACCAAAATGAACTGGATCTGCATCATGGTTGTAACTACGTACCTCGTCATCGTCGTCGTATACGTATTCAGGAGCTTCGGTTGGATCGCTAAGACTGTAACTGAATGTTCTTCCCATCGTCGTTTTTCTTTTATTCTCGCCGCCGTCGATGAGAGTGAATGCATGTGAAAAAAACCCTAATTTTTCTCTTAAATAGGGTAATAAATGTAAAACGTTGCGTTTTGAGAAAGTGGGAAACAAATCTACAAAACAGTTAAATAAATCTGCGACATTCAGTTAAAAATCTGCAACATAGAAACTTATAATCTGCAACACGTGAACTAAAAATCTGCAATACTAATAACATTAAAAGTTGCTGAAAAAGATGAAGAGTTCTACATAAGAAAAAAAATTAAAACAACAATAACAACAGAGAAATTAAAACATTGTATCATTTCATGAAGTAAAGACCATGCGTAAGCCGATCAATTGGTTCCGAGTGCTCTCATCAATTTCCTTCTTAACATTTTCTTTCTTGGCTTCAAGGATCTGCATCTTGGTTTTCAAACGAGATCGTGGTTATCAATCATGGCTTCAATCATCGCCATCTTTCGAGTGATCATAGCCCACTTGAACTCCAACTTATTCTTCTTCGCGATTTGTTCCTTCTCTGCCTTTGCTAATCGCAAGAGAGCATGGTAGCGCTGTTTCGACTCTTTCTTTGCCATCCTGACCTCGTATTCAACAATTTCATCCATCGTTGCATCGGATTTCCTTTTCAAACCAGTGATGTTTCTGTTAGAACTTCCTTCTCCTTCCATTTCTACAATAACAAAGCTATATATTTACGTTGAACTATAACAAGAAGAGATTGTATTTATACAAAGATTTTGGACGATGGGATACAAGAAAGTGTAGAAGTGGAGAAAAGAGTGGGCGATTGGATATAAGAAAGTGGAGAAGTGGAATACGTAGGAAGTGGAAGAGTCGAAGTGGAGAAGTGGAAGAGTCGAAGTAGAGAAGTGGAAGAGTCGAAAGGACACGAATTTTAGTTATTTTTTCATAATACTAAACAAATCAGAAGAAATAGAAAACAAATCTGCAACGCATATAAATTTACTCTCCAACACGTGATAACATAAATCTGCGAACCCCTAAACAAATCATAATTTCACTATTGTACATTGCCTCATCCACGAAAAACACCTAAACAAACCACAAATTGTCAACAAACAAAAATAAACCCTAAAAAATCCACAAGTAGATTACCCATAAGCATATCATACATAGATTAACCCTAAATTAACCTAAAATATAGTAACATTAAACAAACCCTAAATAAGTCTCAAAACGTGAATTAAGTCTGCAAGACCTGAAATTATAAATCTGCGAACCCCTAAATAAATCTACTATATGGCAAATAAATCTGCAACACGTGATAGTATAAATTACGCGTTATTTATGATTCGTGGCGTACTTTGTCGTCACGCTATATGATTCTTTATTGTATACCGATATCGGTGTATTGTCAAATCGCTTAAATTAGTATTGTCATATCGTTATGTATTGTCATAACACAATACATATCCCATAAAACAAAATGTTCTCCCTATAAAAGTCTGAGTTACTCAACACAAAATCACAACACAAAAAGCAAATTTTCTCATGGCAAGCCCTCCATACGATAACTTATGCGTTATCGATGCTGAACCGATAATTTCACTACAACCAACACAACGCTCCGAAATTCCAACGGGCTAATTTTGGGACCTGCGCAGCCCATACAACGAGGATTGTTCCGCAAGAGGGCTCACGATCGAAAGGTGTTGCGCGGTGAAAGTTCTCGAAACACGCCCAACTCAAGATTTCATTCGTGAGGTCATCAATGAGCCACAACAGGGCGACCATGATTTTAGTAGTCCTCGTTGGATTTCTACTATCGATTACATGCTACGGGAAGGTATACAAGAAAAATGAATTCCGTTATCATTATAATCGAGTTGTAGATTACAAAAACTAACTCAATCATTCATAAATATAGGTACTCATAACAATAGGACCACACCATTATGGACCCAGTGTTGGAGAAATACAATGCCCTCATTCACGGTTGTGAAAGTGAAAAAGGTTTCCTTCTCAACGAGTATTATTACAATTTTTATATACAATGTATCTTACTAGCTAGTAAATTTTATCTCATTATCGCCTAGTCGCTATGCTATCCAATTCGACACCCAACGGCCGGGAGACCTTCTAGTAACCTTAAAGGATCCGTCCGGTGTAATCGAGGGAACCATGCATCATAACATCTTCAACAATGACGAAACAGAGTACAAACCGGTATAGGTGCGGTCGTTATTCTACAAAATGTGTCTGTAGGCCGTTTTAACATGATGTCCAAGTACATCAACATCACTGCGCGTAACATTGTTAAGGTACGTTTTCCTTGATTTTGTCATTATTACTAATAACTACACACTAATATCATGTTTTGAACAGATAATTGGGGTTAATTCGATGATTGCTTGTTACGAACCTACCGTAGCAGCCTACTACGGATGAAAAAAAAGAAGAAGGAACACCTAGTTACGAACATGAAATAGTTCCCGAATCAGATGATGAATAAACATCCGAGCCGTTAATGTTTACGAATATCTTTGTTAAACCCTAGACTCTTTACCATCAATTGTACCCGCCCCGTTTCTAATAATGTTATTGTGATATTTCATGTTAATATTGGTTTTTATTGAGCTACCATTCAAATAAACAAACCATACATAGATTAACTCAAAATTAACACAAAATAGAGTAACCCTAAACAAATCTACTAAACCTAAATAAGTCCGCAAAACCGTGAATTTAGTCGCGCATCACATAAAAGTATAACTCTACGAAACCCTAATTTGACCGTAAACAAATATGCTAACCCTTAATTTGATCGTAAACAAATCCGCAAACAAATCGAAATAAACATGCAATACATAAACTTGTTTCGAATAAGTACACAAAGGATAAAAGTTCCCATGATTAACCTCCAAATAAGTTTAACACAAATGATTAAAGTTTCATCTTGAAGACACAAATAAATAACACATAAAATACAGAACCATGATAACGAAATCAATCAGATTCATCTTTTTGACTGGAATTGATATCTCAACACGTTGAGTCGGCGGGCCGACCGGTCTAGGGAGGGATATGGTTCCACCCGATGCCTCCGGAACTTCATGGTAGATATCAGTCGCATATCTCTCTCGAATTTCTTGAATGGTTGCATCACTCAGACCGTCGAAACTCGTCCCCAACGCTAGGCACTCAATGTATTTTACAGCGAAGACACCACAATCACCGCTTTATAGTTCCTCGGAACCCCGTTCACTTTTCTAAACACTTCGAACATCTCGGTAGAAGGTTCACGGTCTTCGGCGTACATAATGGTTAAGAATTATCGGGAGTAACTTCCTCAGAACATGCATTCTTCAACCATCTTCTCATCCTTGCAGTGATTTGGAATGGAGTCGTAGATATAAATCTTAGACTTCTTCAAATTAACATCAAGGGCAACCCAGTGATCCTTCGTAACATTCAGGACCATGTAGACATTGTCAATGTCATACCACCATCTTCTGTGTGTTTTGGAATCTTCAGGAAGGAGACCATTGAAAATAGTAAAAATTATCTAAAGTGACCCATAATCAGGTTATATTGACTAACATAACCCAAGAATGAAGAGCTTACTAAAGTGACCCAACATTTAAAGGAAAAATCCTTTTAACCCAATTTGGAGTTACTATTTTCGAAAATGCCACCATGATTTTTTTTTCAAACAAGTTATTCATGAAATTGATATTTGGGGAAATTTTTTAAAATTTTTGTTGATTGTGCAAAGTTTACAAAAATTTACAAACCTAACCCTTATATTTACACAAACAAACCCTAGCCCCACTTTCTCTCTTCTCTCCCGACGATTTAACTTCCGTCGTCGTCTTCTCTTCCTCGGCTCGCCGTCGTCATCTCTTCCTCGGCTCGCCGTCGTCATCTCTTCCTCGGCTCGCCGTCGTCATCTCTTCCTCGGGTGGCCGTCGTCATCTCTACCTCGTCTCTTCGTCGTCTTCTCTTCTCGTCTCGTCGTCGTCTTTTCTTCCTCGTCTCGTCGTCGTCTTTTCTTTCTCGGGGCCGTCATCTTCTCTTCCTCAACTCGCCTTCGTCTTCTCTTCCTCGGGTCGCCGTCGTCTTCTCTTCCTCGACGTCGTCGTCTTCGATTTCTCTTTGGTAATCCCTCCATTTTCTCTACAAATAGTCTTCGATTTCTCTTTGATTTATTTTCGATTCGTCTTTTTTGGTCTGCAAATTTATGGTTTGATATAGGGTTCGATATATGGTTCGATTTAGGGTTTGAGTTCACTTCCATTTCATATATTTGAGATTTGATTTTGAACCTTGCAGATTAATTATTAAGTTGCATATATATTTTATTAAGTTGAGATTTGTTTATACTCTTGCATTTATTTGTTCATATGTTTCGATTTGTTTTCATACGAATTGCATATTTGTTTTCCTACATTGCAGATATTAAAAAGTTTGTATTGTTTGGCTATGCAGAAATGACATACCCTTTAAAACGCTTCCCATGTATAGATGACATCCAATACAGAAGCCTTAACCACGGTTCAAATCCAACAAAACTTGGTGATGTAAAACAGAAAGTTGGAGAAGCTGTTTGGGAAGCTATGAAGGACTCAGCTTTAGGGGTTTTTGTTAAATTTACGGGGCTTCGTTATACTTTTCAGGCTGCTGCAGTTCATTACTTCCTCTGCCATCAGTTAAACATCAAGAATTGTCACGAGATATGGTCAGTGTTTGATGACAAACCTATAAGATTCTCTCTGCGGGAATATGCTGATATCACAGTATCAACCGTGATCCTTATGACCCGGATGACAATGTAGTTGTTGATCACAAGCCTTTTTGGAATCTTATGTCTGTCGGAGTGAATGATGGACCTAATCTGGATGAGTTAGAATTGGCGCTACGGGTTGCTCAACATGGGATTTTGAGGAAAAGATTATGTTGGTGCGCTTGTTCATCCTACATATCTTCATATGTGGCCCTCATCATGGCTCTAGAATTCCTTTAAGGCTGGCTACTAGAGTTCTAGATACCGAGAAGTTTGAGTCATATCCGTGGGGTAGAGAGGGGTTCACAGTACTTGTAGATTCCATAAAAGTTATGAGGATTGACCAGGGTGTTAACACTGTGCATGGTTGCATTCATGTCTTCTTCATATGGTTGCTTGAATCGATTCCGGCTTTAGCTGAAAGGTGTGGAAGAAGAAGAAAAGACATTACGGGTCCACCACTTCTCCATTGGGAAGGTTCTCGACCACGATTTCGTTTTCCAGATTTAATCAACGAAGAGAAAGCTGCTCACGACTCGGTAATTAACATAATATTAAATGACTTGGTAGTGAGATATACGATGAAGTTCCAGAAAAATCTCGTACGTCCTTGAGTTATCCATTCCCGACATCCACGATCGCCGTACCTGAACTCAAAGACCACTCTATTTGACTTCTATCATGTGTTTAGTATTTAAGCTGTTTTTTGGTTTTGTTAAAACTCAAGTACTTGGATGTTAAGGTTCTATGTATTTTTGGTCCCTGCTTCTTAAAAATGAAGCTTAGACAATTGTGCTCATTTGTAATTTGTTTTGAGTTTGAAATTGTGGTCTTTAAACTCATTAGGTGTTGACGAATGAAGCTATTAGTAAATAAAGAAAGACACAAGACTTGTCCTTAAAGTAACAAATTCACGACAAAGTTTGTCTTATCTTGGCAAATTAAAACAAACAAAACTCATTTAAGTAACTCACAATGCCATAGTACAAGTCTTTGTATTATGCCCACCTTTATTACATGTTGCACATGTGTATGCTTTACGGGATTTTTTTTTCGCCGCCGCTTTCTCCAACCCACCTTTAACTCTCTTCTTCTTAGGCCTACCAGGTTGTGTTTTAACAATAGGCGGGGCAACATTGATAACAACATCTTCGGGGATTGGTTCTCCAAAATCTCGCGGCATTATAGGTGTTGAATATGATTTGATCAAGAAGTCCTTCGAAAAGTATTGATGACAACATGAAATTCTTGACACTTTCATAGCCTCGCCCGCGGCAATAGCGTGTGAACATGGTAACTTCTCCTTATCAAAACGACAACAAGAACATTTTTTTTCCTTTAAATTGACAACATGTACGGAAGTATCACTAGTAACTTGAACCTGATTTGCGTCGATTTGCTCCACATTTAAAAGTTTTGCATATTCAACACGAGCCTACAAAAATATGTACTTCTTTATTACCATGAACAAAACAAATAATCAAATGTTAGGTGAGTGAAGTGTATACCTCCAAGAGTCTCTCCACTCCACGAGTAAGGACCGTTTTCGTTTTCATTGCATCACTTCTTCTTTGAGAGAACCATCTCGTCATCATGGATCTAATAACTTCAAGAAGTTGAACAATAGGCAAACTTCTTGCAGGAGACAAGACATTGTTCATAGACTCGGCAATATTACTTGTCAACAAAGTTGTATCTATCGCCCGGAAAATGTACCCTTGTCCACAGTTTCACATCGGCCCTTTCGAGGTAGCTGTGTAGACTCGGGTTTAATTCTTTTATCTCGTCAAAAGCAGTTTCGAATTCCATCATCCGAAATGCATACGCAGCTTTCTTAACGAGCCCAAAAGCTTCTTGGCCTCTAAAACCAAGCAAGATGTTCTTGTACAAGTGGTACGTGCATATTCCACGGGTTGCTTTCGGATACACATTACTAATGGCCTTACCTATTGACTTATGCCTATCCGATATGATAGCAAGGCCATATTCATCCGGAATAACACAGCTTAATTGTTGAAAAAACCAATCCCATGAGTCATCGTTTTCCGTATCAACGATGCCAAATGCTATGGGGAAAATTTGGAAGTTCCCATCTTGACCGGTTGCGGTAAGTAGAGTACCCTTATATTTTCCTTGCAAAAATGTACCATCGACAACAACCACTTTCCGAATGTAAGGTAATCCCATTATGCTACCGCTAAATGATAGAAACAAATACTTAAACCTTTCGTTCTCATCAACTTCAAGAAGGGCATGGGTTCCCGGATTTTCTCTCTTAATCATGTGTAAGTATGCGGGTAAGTCCTTATATCCAGCCTCATGTGTGCCTCTAACCAAGTCTCTTGCGTGTCGCAGTGTTCGATAAGCCTTCCAATATTCAATCTATTCAATGAAAATTGTTATTATGTTTTAGAGTTTAATACATAAACCTTTTAGTAAGAATTAAATGAAAGAACTAGTACCTTAATTTGAAACCGTTTGTTCAATGCCTCCGCCACCTGGATGGGCATTACGGTTGGTCCTACACCACCAACATAATCCTTGTACAAAATGGCTAGAATTTCATGACTGGCTTGTCGAGTTCTGTTTGATCTCTCCGTCACGGAACAAGTATGTTTAGAAACATATGTTCGAACATGAAACCGTGGCCAATCATCAATGGGCGTTGCACGAACCTTCCAAATACAACCTTGTACCCAACATTTGACGCTTAACAATTGCGGTGTTGATTTGTAAACATTGTAGTCAAATTTTTCGATCACGGACAACATCTTCAACCTCACTTCCAATTGTTCTTTAGTGTCGTAGCATTGGCCAACACTTACGCTTAAAGACCCAATCTCATACTTTGGTAATAGGCCTTCATTGACGAAAATAGTCGAATTGATTCTTGTATTTTCTGTTTCTTCTTCTTCGTCAATTATTTCGCCATAACCAGCAAAATTCTCGTCGCCCGAATCTGTGCCGTCTGAATCGTCGCAGTAATCGAAACGATCCGTTTCCTCATCTTCTTCTTCACTGGTAACTAAGTTGTCTCCATATTCTAATTCTTCAAATAGCGGTGTGGTTTTGTCATTCACCTCGCAGTCTTCTTCAAATCTTGTGTCATAAATCTTCTCTCTCACTTCAACACAAAGTCTCACCGTTTTGTTTTTTGATTGCCCCATAAAACTCTTCGGTCCTCTCGTGTTTGTAATGTAGATCGGAGGTTGATCCCGAGGTAATGTTGCCAAAATACTCTTTGGTAACATGAAGCTTAAATCAATTTCATGAAATCGAGTATCTATTCCATAATCTTCATACACCATAGAAAGGAGTTCTTCAAAACTCATACTCATATGAGCCGTGACCAATCGAGACCCACGAGAAGTCTCCAAAACGAACAACCATCGAGACTTCCCTTCCAACCACTTACCACAAACTAGAATAATTTGAATTGATTCCATTTCTTAGAGATATGATTAAGGACAAGAGAAAGAAGAGAAAGAAAAGAAAGAGGAGAACGTTTGTAGATCTGTCCAATTTCGTATCCGCAATTTTTAATTGCAAATATAGCATCATTGAATTATCTCTGCGGCATAATTGTCGCAAATTTGTTTAAAACTTTGCAGATTTACACAATACACCACGTTTCATTAAAACATGTCCAAAACGCGGCGTTTTATTTTTTGTCAAAAATGCGGCGTTCCATTATAAATGTCGATTTCATCTTCTTTATATCGAACCCTAAATCGATTTGGGGATCTCAAAATTAGGGTTCATCTCAAAAGCTCCGTCGCAAGCCAAGAACACGATGGGAAGGACTTTTAGTTACAGTCTAAGTGACCCAACCGATGCGCCGGGTTTCGGCGTTGACTCCGAGAACGAGGAGGTTACTAGCCGAAATCACTATCCGGATGATCCTAGCCTATATGGACTTTTAAAGGTGTGTTATTGTGGCTCGGATGCAATCATTGAAGCTTCAACCACAAGGACAAACCCAGGAAGATTGTACTACACATGTCCTTCAAGAGATGTAAGTGCCTTTTCAATTTTCCGCTTTTGAAAACGCCTTACAATTAGTGACCTTGTAAATGACTAAAGTACACAGATTTGTTTACAACTGTTGCGGATTTAAGATGTTCTCTTGCATATTTTAAGATTATATTACTTGCTCATGTCTTACATTACTTTTCAGGATGGAGAGTGCCACATTTGGAAGTGGTGGGACAAGGCTATGATGGAGGAGTTGACCGAGGTTAGGAGAGAGGTCTCCAATCAATCTGACTGTACCGTAAAGAGGAACCTTCAAGAGAAGATGGAAGAAGTGGCAGCTTTGCATGAGTTGTTGAAGAAAACAAATTCAGACATGGACGACATGAAAAAGCTGTTCAAGATGCTTTCACTTTCTCTAATTACTCTTCTTGTGATTGCAGTCGCCGTTTACATTTTCAGATAAAATGGATCTTTACATTCTCGTTTATCGTTGTAACAACAATGTCAAGTTGTATGGTTTATCGACAATATCTATCAAGTTTAATGGTTCATGTACGATATTAATGTTTCACATTCCTGCTTACCAAATACCCATTTACAATCATTACTTGACAATATAAAGGGTTCGGAGGTTTAGGGTTTGGGGTTAACTCAACTTCTTGTTTAAGGGTTAAGTACACAAGCTAAGTCACGCATTGCTAAGTAAGGATTTGGAGGTTTGGGATTTCGTAGTTTAGGGTTTCGATGTTTAGGGTTTCGAAGTTTCAATATCAATGTTCAAACATCTTTTAATGGTTAGGTTTATACTATTTGTGTTAATACACTAAATTATAAAAAAAAACTAAATTGTTGGTTACCATATCTAGGGGTTTAATTGTTCAAACAATAATATTTAGGGGTTCAACTATGTTTAGGGTTCACAATATCCATATTAGGGTTTCGATATTAGGTTTTTCAGTTTTGGGGTTTGGGTTTAATTATAAAATCTCGTGTTTTTTTTATTTTTCAAAAATAAATCTGCAGAGTTAATTTTGTCACATGAGAGATTTAAAACAAATCGGCTTTCACATAACTTAACAAATCTGCAACCCAACAAATCTACAGTCAAATAAAGGTCGAGTTAGCAAAGATTAACTCGCAATTAAATAGGTCTAAAATCTGCTATCAAGTAAATCAACTTCGCCAAAAACAATTACTCGCGACCAAGAGCATAAATCGGCGATGAAAGGGGTCCTTTCGTAATTACGTTTTTTGACAACTCGCGGTTTATCGTAACAACTCTGCATTAAAAATAACTATGTCATTTCATGAAATCAACTCTGCTATTTTACCTTAACAACTTCGCAAAACATAAACATCTTCGCGTTCAAGTTAAATAAATATGCCAAAAATTATGCAAACTTAATTTCGTCATTAACAACTCGGACTCTAAAAACTTTGCAACCAAAGAACCACTAACTTTGCAGAAAATAACAACTTCGCGAAACAAGTTTGCAATTTCTAAAGAAAACTGCAAAAAATTAACTCGCAATCAAAGACCCTTGCCGAGATATGAATCGCAAAAACCGAATTTTTTTTTATTTTTTTTTTATTCTAATTGTTCTCTTTCACCGCAGAGTTTTCGAAACTAAACAAATTTGTTTAACGATGGCAAACTTGTAATAATGTTTTTTTTTTCAAAGGCGAAAAGGGCCCCTTCGACATTATGAAAAAACAAAAACACTTTAGTAATTTTTTTATTTTATGGGTTAGTGTAGCAAATAACATGCGATCTTGGGTCATGTAAGTTTTTTGCCCTTGAAAATATCCTCGTAGACCTTATCAAGTGTCCAGGTGATTTTGTTGCGTACGTTTGCAAGCGCCATATAATCATTTTTCCACGTTGACAGTATGATAGGACACAAGAATGCAACACGTGGTCTATAAGGTGAATTAGGCAAAGCATAGATCTCCTACGGAACAATGTCATAATTATATCCATATGCCGCAAGTTTGAAAACATAAACGTCAAACAAATCTTTAAACAACTCGCAAATCATTAAACAACTCTACAACACTAACATAAAATCTACAAACCATTAAAACAAATCTACCACACCTACTGAGACAATCTACAAGACTAAAAAACAACTCTTCTTCACCATTAAACAACTCGCAAATTATTAAACAACTCTACAACAACTACACAAAAATCTACAAACCTACAAAACAACTCTACCACACCATTAAACAAATCTTCAAACCATTAAAACAAATCTACCACACCTACTGAGACAATCTACAAGACTAAAAAAAACTCTACTTCACCATTAAACAACTCGCAACACCATTAAACAAATCTACAAACCATTAAAACAAATCTACAAACCTACAAAACAACTCTACCACACCATTAAACAAATCTTCAAACCATTAAAACAAATCTACCACACCTACCGAGACAATCTACAAGACTAAAAAAAAACTCTACTTCACAATTAAACAACTCGCAACACCATTAAACAAATCTACAAACCATTAAAACAAATCTACCACACCTACCGAGACAATCTACAAGACTAAAAACAACTCGCCACACAATCAAACAAATCTACAACACTTATATAATAAATCCGCAAATCACATGATATAAGTCTACGAAATGCTTACCGTATCAGCAAGCCATCCGTAATAACGTTCAGGCCATTCCTCCCCGGTAAAACATAGCTCCGTAAAAAACCTCACAAAGCACGGTTCATGGTTGGGCGACCAATTCCTAAAAACAAAGCATATGTTAATTACCTTGAATATGTTAATTACCTTGCATTTAAGATTTTCATACTTACTCTAGGATCCAATCGAGAAAGTATCTGCCATTTCCTCTTGTCCTTTGGTTCAAAAGGATCATAACCATGGACGGATGCCATGATCCGTTTCACTGTAGAGTTTCCCTCGTAAGGGAATTTCGGGATGCCGATAGATGTGAGGTTCTTTTAGGACGTACAGAGATTCAGCTTCCTTAATTATGAGTTCTACAAGAGAATCCAACCTAACAGTACCTTCAACTTCGTCTTCATCATCAGAAGGAGGAGCCATTTGAAGTTCTTTCTTCCTTGTTTCCTCGGTTACGTCTTCAACATCACCTTCTTTTTTTTCTTTTCTTTCTTTCTTCCTTTCTTTCTTCTCGCTTGCTCTTCTTCTTCTTTTTCTTCTTCTTCTGTTCTTTTTCTTCAGCAATTTTAGGCAGAGGATATCTTGTACGAACATGACCTTTTCTTTTCTTGTACACTCTAAGAGCAGGAGCTATTATATCTGGTTTTGCTTTTTTCACGGTTCTTAAACCCACTCCTTCTCTCTCGCCTTGCCAATCTGGTTTTGACACCTTCTTTTGTTTCTTTCTTCTCATTTAGTTTTTTCTCGCTTCGGGTTTTGAAACCCTCTTTCCGTTGAGGGTTTTGACACCTTCTTTCGTTTGGGGTTTTGGCCCCTTCTTTTCGTTTGGGGTTTTGGCCCCTTCTTTTCGTTTGGGGTTTTGCCCCTTCTTTTCAGTTTCATGTTTTGGAACCCTCTTTTCAGCCGAGGGTTTTGATACCTTCTTTTCAATTTGGGGTTTTGGCCCCTTCTTTTCAGTTTCGGGTTTTGAAACCCTCTTTTCAACCTTCTCTTCAACCATTCCTTCTTTCTTCTCAGTTTCCATCCAGGACTGCAAGAAATACATAAAAATACAACTATAAAACAAATCAACAATGCAAAAATAACTCTACAACATATAGAGTAAATAATCTACAAAGCAGATGAAATAAATCTACAAGTCGATTGAAACAAATCTACAAAATGTCTAAATCTACAAAGATCTACGTAAATCTACAATTCTATCACACAAATCTACAAGACCATAATCAAATTCTACATTAGCATGAAATGTACGTTACTAACCAGATCATCACCGGTTTTGTCTTCCTCACGTTTTCTACTAGACTTGGGGGTAACATTACCAACGTTTGCACTGTCGTTCTTGAAAAATTGACGTTTACCTGTCAATTCTACCTCCGCTTTATCAATTCTATCATCAACTTTCTTTACCACATCAACAACAAAGGCCTCTCTTACTGCAACAGACCGCTCTAGAGATCATCTCGCACCGCGTACAAAGAAAACATCGGCTCGATTCATCTTCTCTTTCACACTTTTTCTCTTTAGAAGCTTTACCTTCAGCTTCAACTACTCTCTCACTTTTCCTCTTCTTATCTTTACCTTCACTTTCACCTTCACCTTGTTCTTTTTCTTTTTCTTCTTTTCTCTTCTTAGAAGCGTGACCTCCAGCTTCATGTACTTTGTCACCCTTTCTCTTCTTCTTTTTCTCCACTTTTGGCCAAAGCTTAGGATCAAATTGTTCTTTAATGATGTCCTCCAACAACTTGTCTAGACTATCATCTAACTCCTTCTTGTTGTCAGGCCAATCAGGATACTTATCCTCCAAAGAAACAGGACACATATGCCTCATTCGAACCTATACATAAACATAAACAAATATGCAAATAAGACAAACAAATCGGCGAAACAAACAACAAATCTGCAACGCATATAAACAAATCAACAGAACAGATAAACAAATCTACAAACCTCTTTATGCTTGGCTTTCTCATCTTCTAAAAACTTTTTCATGTCTATTCTGTTCCGGCCTCCTCTCCACAGCAAAAGTCCAGGGCCATCTACTCCTTCCCTCTTATTCCCTTGTAATTCTCCAATACCGGGAACAGATTCATAAATCCAAATTAGGAGTGCGTGAACACATCCATGTACCGAATAGGTGTTATTCACAAACGAACCTAATCTAATTGAATTTACCAGAGCAGAAAACCCTTCTCTACCCCATGGATAACTCTCAAACTGCTTTTCATCAAAAACTCTCACAAAGCAGAATAGGACATTCTTGATCCCGCATGTAGCCCATATATTCCTACATGCAGGAGAATCAAATTAAGTATGAGCTTCTCTTCTCTGCGCTCTCTCCAACTCTACCACTTTCCAAAGTTTTTAACAACTCATCATATGAAGGAGCTTGGTTTTCAGCAATACCAATATCATTCCATAGCTCTTTTTTAAGAGCCGAGGCGGGAGGGTTAGCCACCGGGTTGATCGGATCACGCTTAACCCCGTAATTTCTCGCAAACTCGTAGAGAGAAAACCTTAGTGGTAGGCCATCAATAACAGACCAAAACTCATGCTTGTTCTTCACTTGTAGTTGATTTGTCGGAAATAATGGACCGTCTTTGCACACCACGTGAACGACGTGTCATTAAGCTTTAGAAACACTCCGAGACAGATTCCTTCATGGATTCCCACACATCAACTCCTATGAACTTTTTAGCGTTTTCTATTCTCTTAAGATAACAACAATGACCGATGCTTTTTACTTCAAACGGAGATAACCCTTCCTCATAACGCCTAGGTGGATAAGACGCCATTCCTATTTGCCAAAAAGAAACAAATCTACAAATTAGATATAACACAGAACAAGTATGCAAAGCAGATGAAACAAGTATACAACACAAAACAAGTCTGCAAAGTAGATAAAACGAAACAAATCTACAAATCATTTGAAAGAACACTACAAGCAGATATAAAACTCTACAAAGCAGATCCAAACTATACAAAGCGTCAAAACTCTACACATGAATGAAGTGAAGAAAACCAAATCAACGTTGACATGCAACATCAAACAACGAAACACTAAACACCACCGAACAACAACGAAACACTAAACAAAACAGATCAATAATTTACAAACTACGAAACCCTAAAACAGAGATATAACCTTCGAAGTGAAATAAGATGGGAAAATGAGAGAATGCGAAGCCAAGGAAGACGAAGAAGAAGGAGAAACGACAAGAAAAACGAAAAAGAAGCGAAGACGACGACGGCGACGAAGAAGCAGAGACGACGACGACGACGGCGACGAAGAGAGAACGAATAAATAACGAAGACGAGAACACAGACGAAGGCGAAGAAGACGACGGTTGACGGCGACAATGAGGAAGAAGAAGACGGCGACGAAGAAGACGACGGTTTCCAAAATCGCACGGGAGAGAGGATGAGAGGAAGTTTTTAACGAATAATATTAAATGCTAAATTTCCGTTTTTTTTTTAAATATATAATGGCATTTAGTAACTGGGTTGTAGAATTGTTTCATCTATTTGTTGATTTGTTTCACCAGATATCATCTTTTTGTGTCTGCTTTGTAGATATATTTGTGTCTGTTTTGTAGTTTAGTAATAACCAACTTATTAGGGTCATTCTAGTGTATTTTCACTAAAACAAATCTGCACACCCTACAAAACAAATCTGCAAAATGATAAACAAATCTACAACCCTATAAATGAAATCAATAATACAAATCTACAGATGTTAACAAGCCTGCAACCATAGTAAACAAATCTACAACCCTACATAACAAATCTACCAACCTTCTAAATCAAATCTGCAACCCTATAAATTAATCAACCCTACAAAACAAATCGCAAAAGGATAAACAAATCTACAACCCTATAAATGAAATCATCAATACAAATCTACGGATGTTAACAAGCCCGCAACCATAGTAAACAAATCTACAACCCTACATAACAAATCTACCAACTTTCTAAAACAAATCGCAACCCAATAAATTAATCAACCCTTCAAAACAAATCGCAAACCCTACAAAACAAATCGCAACAATAGTAAAAAATCTGCGAACATAAACTTGTTTAAAGTTGAAATGTAGTACATAATCTGTTTAAAGGCCCATATGTAATTTTGTAGTACATAATGTGTACATAATGTGTTTTGAGGCCCATATGTAATTTTGTATGTGGTTGCATATTTATTTAGTGTATTTTTTTTCCAGAGTTTTTTCTGCAAAAAGTTGGTTGGAAGAATTGAATGTTTTTCCCACTTTATGGCTGGGTGGGTGTGAGTTCATAATTACGTCCTTAAAAACCACCATAACCATATGCTCTCAACGAAGCTAAATTTTTATTATTCAAACAATGGAGAACAATAACAAGATCGTTCAAATCATTGTGGTGACCGGTGAATGGCGTTTTGATAAGAAAAGGTGGTTATTTTTCGTTGACGGTCGACGTGGTAGTAGGCTTATAGGTGCTAATGCTTTGGGATGAGGTATGTCGATTTCGTGGGTTTGATTAATGACGAATATGGGTTCGACGACAGTGAAGAAATTATTGAGTTAAGTTATATGTTGTCTAAGAGGATGTTAGAAGCTTTACCCCAAGATACACCTTCGGTGATTATAGGAAATGATCGGCAGTTTCAAGCATATTTACAACAATGCAAAGATAGTTCTTTACGGTTATGTGTATCGGTGAAGAAAGCTCGAAAAATACCAACCGAGGACATGAACGGTTGGTTTTATGAAGAAGTACCTACGGCGAGTGTAATTCATGATGCAAGATCGAAGATTGGTGAAAACGAAGAGGATGCGGATGACGATGAGGTCGACGACGAAGGGCCTATATTCGATCGTTGCGACGACGAAGACGGTGTAACTTCGGATGATGAAGATTACACGAGTTTACGGTATGTCTGAAGTTTTATTTAATGACCAACCTAAATTGCCTTTGAAGAAAAGAGGTTCCCAAATGCATTTTCTTATCCACGAGGATTTAGAAAGACTAGAATCTCCGGCTATTACCATTGCGGTTGGGCAACGCTACGAAAATAAAAAGGAATTAGAATCAAAGTTGAAAATTTTGTCTGTAATAAACAATTTTGATTATGACGTTGTGAAATCTACCACTAAACTATATGTGGTTAAGTGTTGGGTGAACGATTGTTCGTGGAGGGTTAGAGCCTCGCCCGTGGGAATTAGTTCTCAATTTTATATCGAAAATACGTTGAAAATCACACGTGTTCCGTTACCGTGCGATCGGCCCGTTCACGAAAAGCAACTCCCGAAATATTAGGAAAACTTTACAAAGATTTTGTGGGGGGTGTGGGTCCAGGTATATTACCTGAACATTTGGCCGATGCTATAAGGATTCGCTTTCGTATTAAGGTAATAATTATAAAAACAATACAATAACATCTAATATCTTAAATTACACGTCAAGTAATTACCCTTTGTGTATTAGGTCGATTATTGGAAAGCACACCGTGCACTTGCACACGCTCGAAGTTTACTCACCGGATCACCGGAGAGTGGATACGAAGATTTGCCTACTTACTTATTTCAAATACGACATGCTAATCCGGGTACATACACCGGACTCGAAGTCGATGAAGAGAAAAGGTTCAAGTATGTTTTTATCTCGTTTGGAGCTAGTATTTTTGGGTTTCAATACATGCGCAAAGTGTAAGTCGTCGACGGTACTATCTTGAAAGGCAAATATAAAGGGACGTTGCTTATAGCCACGACACAAGACGGAAATTTTCAAATATTTCCCATAGCTTTCGGCATTGTTGATACGGAAAATGACAAGTCTTGGGAGTGGTTCTTCACACAATTAGCCAAAGTTATTCCGGATGATAGAGATTTGGCTATAATTTCCGATCGGCACAAATCTATAAGTAACGCTATTCAGCTTGTATATCCTCTCAGTGCTAGAGGAATATGCACTTATCATTTATACAAGAACGTCTTAGTTAGGTTCAAAGGCGGTGAAGTTTTTGGTGTTGTGAAGAAGGCGGCAAATGCTTTTAGAATTGATGAGTTTGAGGAATATTTTCAAGAAATACATAATCGTAATCCTGCACTCCATGATTATTTGATACGCGCTGATGTAAAACAGTGGGCAAGAGTTCATTTTCCTGGTCATCGCTACAACATGACAACAACAAACATCGCCGAGTCTTTAAACAACGTAATACGAAAAAAGCGCGATCTCCCAATAGTGATCCTAATCGATGAGATTCGGTTGATTTTAACACGATGGTTTGCGGACCGCCGTAACGATGCCACGAAAACGATGACAGTACTTACTCGGGGTGTTGAAAAACTCTTGCGGTATATCAAAACATTTGCATTTTAAACTATTTATCTATTACAATTTATTAAAAATAAAATTTTAGGCTCGGGTTCATGTGGCAAAGGACATTCATGTCCAACAGATCGACGAAGATTTGTATGAAATCACTAACGGGGCGTTCGTTAACGTCGTAAATATAACGTTACGAAAATGTACTTGCCGTATGTACGATTTGGAGAAGATACCGTGTGTCCATGCGATCGCGGCTATCGAAAGAAACAAACTTTCTATCATACATTATTCTCATCCGTACTACCGCACGAGCTATTTGGTTCACGGATATTCACGACCCGTGATCCCCCGCGATAGAGCCTTGATTGTACCCAATGACGTGGAATCTCAATTGTGTTTACCTCCTGATGTACGTCAACAACCCGGAGACCGAAAAAAGTGCGATTCAAATCGGCACTCGAAGTGGCAACAGGAAAAAAAGGGTGCGTAAAAATAACTCATGTTCTCGATGTGGTGCTTTCGGCCACAACTCACGGACGTGCAAAAGGTAGTACCGTTTTCGATTCACCGTAACGAAGAATGAATCGAGCGATCCTTTTCATTTCTAGAAATGTGAAAAACTATATTTGTTTCCATGGCAAGAACTTTGTTTGTTTTCATGCCAAGAACTTTGTTTGTTTTCATGCCAAGAACTTTGTTTGTTTCTTTACTTTCAATGTTAAGTTTGCAAATCAAATTTGCAATACATGTTCCAAAAAATGCCGTACAATAGTTATAAGTCTGCAAAAACAAAAAACCCATTTGCTGCAGATTTGTTACTAACCATTTGTTTTGAAGAGTTTTAAAATAAACACAAAAAATTGGAAATCATATTCCACATCTCCTAAACAACAACAGCAGAAACAAAAACTATGTCCATTCATAATAATAAAAACATCCTACTTCAAAGAGTCAGTCATCAGCAACAACTTATCCTCCTTAGAGCGCGGTAACGGATTCGACATCTCATCGTAGATCTCAACGCCCGTTTTCTTCCGGATAAACGGTATGTTCTCGTCGCACAAACCTTCAAAGCTAATCCCAAGTGCAAGACACTCAATATATTTCATCGAATACACACCACAATCGCCTCCTTGGATATTCGTGGTATGGATTTTTTCCGATAGATCGTATACTTCTTCAAAGCAATGTCCTTTTTTCCGAAGGAGGGACAATAGAGCGTACCATGTATGGAATCATCCGCGCGTAAGGTGTGATCTCCGCAACCATTTGCTTGTCGCTTGTTGACCAAATAATACCGTCGTATACGTCAATGTGGTGTCGAACTAGGTTCACATGAAGACCAACCCAATGCGCAGCATTAATGTTATGACAAAAGAACACGTGATCCACATCCTTAACCCACTCTTTGTTTGTTGGTGCAACAGTTGGATATCGCCCCATCATCACCTCCTTGTATGCATCGCCAAATAAGAATTTCTTCGGGTTAATAGCAAATTGTTTGTAGTCTTGAAGCCAACAAATGACCCATGACTGATCTAGGAATGCTATACGCGACGATGTAAATGGTGTGGGTTGCGCCAAAGATCTTTTCCTAAGCATATGCATGAATGAGTTGATGTGCTGCGGATTGAAGAAACAAATATTATTTATTCGTACACGTAACAAAATTGTAAGTACATATATATATATATATATATATATATATATATAAATTAGCTTACACATTCTCCAATCCAACCGAAGTTATCCTTCTCACTAAGAGGCCAATCTTGTTTTCGAGTCATCAACCTCGCGAAAAATTGGGTCCGCGGAACAAAGGAACCTATAGGCGTCGACCTATAAATAAAACAAATTATTGTCAAAAATAAGTATATTATTGAGCTTTAAAAACAAAGGAGAATACTTACTCTTCCTCAGTGATACGGTCTAAGAGTTCTTTCGCTTTGACCTCTTTGTAAGGTCCAAAAGGATCATACACCGTTGGAGAAGGCACCACTCCTTGCATCACCCGTTTCATTGGTGAATCTCCTTGAAAAGGAGATTTTTGGGTTGTTGCCATGAAAAGCCTCTTTTTCCCAATAGTTTTGTTTTCTTCAAGACACTTGGATAAGGCCTCCACTCTTTCCCGATGATATGAAACAGATAATGTGTCTTCGGAGTTAGGCTTGCGCATTTCACATGCCGCCTTCGCCATCGCCAATGTAACATCCTCCACATGATCATTCCAATCTTCTTCTGCAGTGCGTTTCTTATTCACAACAAAATTAACCGGGGTACCATCTTTGGAGGAAGGCTTAGACATGACCAGCCAAGACTGTATTAAAGGAAAAAAAATTAGGAAAAAAGTTAGATTCAACAATGACATTTGATTGCACAAATATGACAAACAATTCTACATAAAAAATCTGCAACGCAAAAATAAATTCGTTAAAAATGGTTCATTTTTCAAAATCAGGATTTTTTTTTGTTTTTTAACTACATTGCTACGTTCATAAAGTAAGATATTTGTAAACAAATTTACGGATAACTTTGAATACCAAATTATTGTTTCAAAACGTATATTCCAAACAACAAATCATACTAACACAAATCAAACAAAGTTGCAAAATGTTTGTTTATAACACTCCATAAATTGATCCACTATATTTTCCTCTGCAAATAAATCATATTTGATCATTAACTTATAAAATCTATTTCATCAACTATTTGGAAAAAATCTAAGACAAAGATCAGTACTAACCGGCAGTTTGCTCTCAGCACCATCATCCGCATTGTGCTTAACTCGCTTCTTGCTCTCTGCAAAATCCTCCGCAACGTGGTTTGTAGATTGGACTACTTCTTTTTCCACAAGTTTCTCAAAACCCTTTGCCTTCTCAACTTTGTTTCCCAATTTGTCAATCTTCTCATCCAATTTACTTTGTATGCTACTCATCCTCTTCTCCATATCCCCTTGGAAAGAAGTCAACTTTTCGTCCAACTTTTTCTCTAACCCTTGCATGTTGGTAGCCAAAGTCTCAAACAAAGAAAAAAGCCCTTTCATGTCCATTCCTAAATTTTGTTGCCTCTCCTCCTTACAAACATTAACAAAATTAAACATAATTCATTAAAAAGTAACCATAAGTCTTACCATAAACATAATAATAAAGAAATCATAACCATAAAATTACTATGATACCTTCTCGGGGACTTGTTTTTCGGACAATTTCTTTGGAGACTCTTTCGCTATCTCTTCCTGAAAGTCATCATCATTTCGTGCTTCATAGTCGCTTTGTTTTTTCCCTTCAGACACATTCTTCTTTGGTACAACTTTCTTCTTATGTTGGACAAAATCATCGTCACTGTGTGCTTCCACCACCTCAGCAACTTTTCTCTTTTTAACCATCTTCTTCTTCGTCTTATTAACCGTGTCCCAAAAACCACTATCAAAAACACCATCAAGGATATCTTTCAAAAGTTTGTCTACATCCTCATCTTCCTCTTCATTCGTCCATGTTGGAATGACCTCTTCTTCATAGGTTGATAACATGTGTCTCACCCTCACCTACAAATATGAAAACAAAAAAATAACGTTATAAGAAACATCGTATTTAAATTACCCTTATATAACACCACATAAAATTATTATATAATTACACTTTACCTTGCCATGTTTATTCTTGTCATGAAAAAGAATATCTTCAATCTTAGTTCTTCCTCTAGAACCAGACCAACACAAAAGTGGAACATCATGTTTCTTACGTCCTATTTTTTCACCGATAATAGGTATGGCCTCATAGGCCCATATCGAAGTACATGAATGAACCCCGTCATACAATAAGAATCACCAACAAATTGAGCAACTTTAACACCCTCCACCAAATTCTCGCAAGCCTTTCTACCCCACGGAAACCTTTCAAAAGTCTCCACATCAATTACCCTTCGAGCTAGGTCTAGGGGAATTCGCTACCCCGATGAAGGCCGAGAACACCAATAGCAATAACGCATAAACAACCTATCATTCTCCGCTTCTCAAATGGCCATAACCTGCATACAGCCAATACCTCCAACAGTTGGTCCCAAGTTGGACCTTCGGATATAGGAACATTCATGTCACACCACAACCCCTTATGGTCACCCTCGCTAACACCTCCAACCACATAAGGGTCTATGTTCATACCGTGATGTAACCAAACTCAAGTAATGAAAATCTTATTGGTTGATCATCAATCAAACACCACAATTCTTTACACTTCTTCGTCACTAGCTGATGAGTGAGAAGATAGTGTACCGTCTTAGCTGACCATATAAAAGAACTTGCTGCAAGTTTAACGATGCAACCAACCGGAGAACTTTCGAGATAACTCCAAACATCATCACCTAATTTTTCTTTCAAGGACCCAATGTTAGCCAACACACGGTAGTGGTTAATGCTTTTAACTTGCGCAGGAGCTCTACCATCAGCATAAAGACGAGGAGGATAACCCATCAACACCAATCGCAATGTTCACATAACCACAATTGAATCAATAAGTCGGTCATCCAATAACATTTAATAAGTCCGCAAAATATATAAACAACTCGCAACTTCATAATTCATACCTAACTCGCAACTTAAATCTACACTAGATCAACAACATAAACCCCTATACAATTTGAACATAAACTCATTTCAATAAGTCCGCATCAACTCCACTCAAATATATTAGTCCGAAATTACTTATATAAGTCCGCACAATAAGTCTTCATACATATAAGTCGCAAAGATATACATAACTCTCTACCCACAGATTTTCATACATTCATAAAAAAATTCGCAACTTAAATCTACACTAGATCTACAAATTAAAACAAACTACACAATAAGTACGCATTAACATCACTCAAATATATAAGTCGCAAAATATACACTACATCACCCAATAGCAGATTTGCGGAAAGGGAGGAAGAACAAAAAAAAAACGACGAACTCCCAAATAATCAAAAATACGCATCGAATCGAACCTGAAACTCAAGTGGAGCGATTACTAACAACAATGGTTAAGTGGTGAATATCAAGAACGTAAAGGTCAAACAACGGTGAAACGAGGTAAAGCGGCGAAGATGGAGAACATAAACGAGAAGGACAAGCAGCAGTGGTGGAGGAGGCGAAGGCAAAGCGGCGGAGGAGAATGTGAAGTCGTTAACGCCGGTGGTTAGGTTTACGGGCGGAAACAACGGAGAAGAGAAGGGAAAAAAAAGCCGCGACTTTTTTTGTGGGACGGGAAATGAGAACAAAAATTAGAACAAAAATTACCCTTTTTTCTTGTTTGCTAGTCCCTTATATTCTTTAAATTTACAAAATAAACCAAACAACATGATAATAAAGAGTTAAATCAATAAGTCAACAAAATAAGTCGACAATGACACCAGTGAAATATATAAGTACGCAATTAAAAGAATATGTACGCAAAATTTAACAAACAAGTCTGCAATAATACAACTTTGCACACATATATGGAGAGAGACAACGACGACGACAATGATACAACTGTATTTAGTTGACTACATGAATCAACTACATTGCGATGTAGTCGACTATATGTATTAACTACCTTGGTATAGTCACTTCAATATTTAGTGTATGTGGTTGCAGATTTATTTAGTGTATTTTTTCCGGGAAAAAAAAAACCCAACTTATGCAGATATTTCCTAACCATTTGTTTTGCAAAGTTTTAAAATAAACACAAAAACAAATGAATGTAAACTAAATACAATCTACATGTTCTGCAATATCAATTAATTTCTACAATTTCGAATCTCTCGGTGGAGGCTCAAACATTGTCATTTTCTCAATAAACACAGGATCAAATGCTTGCTTCCAAAAGATCAAAAACTATTTTATGACGTGCACACTTAATGTTCTCATCTTCCAACATTTTTAAAGGCAGATCCAACATATGACATTCCATATACTTAAGGGCATACACACCACAATCACCTTGGGATTTGTTAAGACCAAGTGGAACCGGTGTATGAACGATTGTATAGGGAGAAAGAGACATTTTTCCCCCATCTACCTTTCCAAGAAGTGTTCCACATATCCGAGGGATGGCGGTTGCAAACGTCTCCACGTCCCTCTTGTGGTGCAATCCAGCACAATCAAAAACCTCAACTATTTTAAGAGGAAAGTTAACACAACATGAGATCCAGTGATTACCATTGATATTGAGCGGAAAGTAAATTCTATCATAGTGTTCAATCCATTTTTTTCTTGTCTTCCCATGAGACGGTAAGTCGCCATTTGCATAAGATATGATTTGATTACTCCACTTGTGGTTTTGTTTATTGCCCAAATACCTCTTGAATTCGACTTGAAGCTTCATGCCAAACAAACAATCCATGAAACCAACTCGAGGAAAATTCAGTAACCCTAAAGATATTTTCTCCCGGAATAAATACATTGTGGCATCCATATCCTGAAAAATAAACTAAAAAGTTAGATCATGAACATAATCACTTATACCAAATTTATTTATAAACGAGATTACTCACCTCGTTGCAAAGCCATTTACCTTGAGTCATTATTCGATCAAGCATTGTCAAATTAAGAATGCTTGGACCGATTTGTATTTGTCTGAAATTGTAAAACCATGTCTTTTTAAAAAGATTGTCAAAGCATAAAATATAATGAAGAGTAAAACTTACTCTTCTTCGGTGATACGATCCAACAATTCTTTCGCTTTCATCTCGTTGTAAGGTCCAAAAGGATCATATTTCGCGTTCAACACTTGCGCCGGTTCGCGGATCGTTTGTTGTTGACAACAAAATCAACCGGGATCCCATCTTGAGAAGAAGCCTTAGTCATTATCATCGAAGACTATAAAACAATGAAATCTTTAGAAATGATAATCACATTACGGAGCAAAAATATGAGAAATAATTCAACAAAACAAATCTGCACAAATTGAATTTTTGAAATCATTTCTGTTTATTTTTTAAAAACCTGCAAAATTAACTTCTTCTTTTTAAAAAAATACGATAACTTGTAATCACTTTTTTATTAAAAACTCAGAAAACAAAAAAAAAGTATTAACATACAAAATTCAAACACATTATTTTCAAATGAATGACACAAAATTGCTAGAAGTTGCTAGTGAATACCAACTATCAGAAATTAAATGAGACGAAGATCAGTACTAACCGGTCGCTTGCCATCTTCTGCCATGTGGTTTGTAGATTGCACAACTTCTTTCTCCACACATTTCTCAAAAGTCTTCCCTTTTTCAACTTCTTTGCCTAAATTTTCAATCTTTCTATCCATTTTACTTTCAATGGAAGTCATCTTCTTCTCCATATCCCCTTTTAAATCAGTTATTTGTGATACAATCTTCGTCTCCAAATTATTAATGTTGGTCGCAAGAGTTTCAAACAACGAAAACAATCCTTTCATGTCCTTTTGTAGTTGTACATCACTGCTACCCTTACCAACCTTAAACATAACACATTAATAAACAAACATTAAGGGAATTTGTTTTCTTAAAATACACATGCTTATTTTATATGATACCTTAGTTGTTGTCTCCGATTCTGTCTCCAATTCCTTTTCTTTATTTTTTGGAGACTCTCTTGACATTTGCTCCTCAAAGTCATCTCCACTTCCTCCATTATCAACTCTTCTCATTTTTTTATTCTTTGGTGAATCTCTTGCCATCTCCTCCTCCAAGTCATCTTCACTTCCTCCTTTACCAACTCTTGTTTTTATAACTTCTGCTCCCTTTTTTTTCGTGGAAATTTCTTCTCCTTTTCTACAAAATCTTCATCACTTCTACCTTGTACAACCTCATCAACGTTTCTCTTTTTCCCCATCTTCTTTTCCGTCTTAGGAACTACCTTCCAAAAATCACTATCCAAAGTTTCTTCTAGTATATCACTAAGAAGCTTGTCCACTTTCTCATCTTCCTCTTCATCCGTCCAACTTGAAATAATCTCTTCTTCAGAGATTGAGAATATATGTTTCACTCTCACCTACACAAAATACAACAAACATTAAAGAGTAATGAAAAATTGGAAATTATATTAAACGTTTTAGAATAAAACACCACTTAAAAGCATTAATAAGTTTAACTTTACCTTCCCATGTTTCTTTTTGTCTTCAAAAAGAAGATCTTCAAGCTTTGTTCTTCCCCTAGAACCACGCCAAGCCAAGAGTGGAATATCTTCTTTCTTACCTCCCACTTTCTCACCAAGAATAGTTATGGCCTCATAAGCCCATATCGAAGAACATGAACAAACCCCGTGACACAATATGAATCACCAACAAATGCAGAACCTTTTATCCCCTCTACCAAGTTCTCACAAGCTTTCCTACCCCACGGATACCTTTCAAAAGTGTCAACATCAATTACTCTTTTCGCCAAGTCAAGAGGAATTCTACTACCGCGATGCAACCCAAGAATACCCACGGCTATAACGGACAAACTACCAACCATTCTCCGCTTATCAAATGACCATGTCCGACATACGGCCAATACCTTCCTTAGCTGGTCCCAAGTTGGACCTTCCGAAATAGGAACTTCCATGTCACACCACAAATCCTTATGGTCACCCTCACAATCACCTGCAACCTCATAAGGATCTATGTTCATACCTGTGATGAAACCAAACTCAAGCAAAGACAATCTTATTGGTTGATCATCAACCAAACACCACATTTCTTTCGACTTATTAGTCACTAGGCGGGTGTGTGAGGAGGTAGTGGACCGTCTTAGCCGACCATATAAAGTTGCTTTCTGCTAGTTTCACAATGCAACCAAGCGGAGAGGTTTCTAGATAAGCCCAAACATCATCACCTAAATTCTCTTTCAACGACCCTATGTTAGCAAGCACACAATAGTGATTCATGCTTCTAACTTGCGCAGTGATTTACCATCAACATAGAGACGTGGAGGATAAGCCATCATAAATATCCTGCATCATAGAAAAACAATTTTAAGTCTGCAATTACATCACAAAAAGTCTGCAAAAACATATTATATCAAGTCATAAGTCTGCAATAACATCATACAAAGTCTGCAATAACATAACATGTCATAAGTCTGCAATAACTTTACCAAAATATTTTTCAACACAAAGTTTGCACTAACATAAAGTCATAAATCTGCAATAACATCACAAAAAGTCTGCAATAACATAACATGTCATAAGTCTGCAATAACTTCACAAATATATTTTTCAACACAAAGTCTGCACTAACATACTACAACAAGTCATAAGTCTACAATAACATCACAAAAAGTCTGCAATAACATAGCATGTCATAAGTCTGCAATAACTTCAATAAAAAAGTCTGCAATAACATATATTCACATGAAGAACCATAAGTCGGCAAAGGAATTATTAACTCTGCACCAACAATACATCAATCATATTAATATCTAATTTTAAGAATTGTCAATAAATGTGCTATTATCACTTAACAAGTAATCACATATAATCAAGTAAGTATTAACACATAAATAACCTTGCAAACACCACTTAACAACAGAACATAAACAATAACGTCAATAGTCCTTCACAACTAAATAACTCTTGCAACCACGACACAATAAGTCTGCACTCACATATAAATTTTTTGCCTTTAACGTTAAAAACAAGTCTGCAAACACTAAACAATAAGTCTGCACTCACATGAAGAACCATAAGTCTGCAAATGAATTATTAACTATGCACCAACAATACATCAATCATATTAAAACTACAACTTATATCTACTTAATATATGCAACAATTAACCTGCAAACATCACTTTTAACAACAGTTCATTAACACCAGAACACATTTAAATAAGTCGCAAACACTAAATAATAAGTCGCACTCACTATCGCCAAATTCATAATTATGCAAACATGAAGAACCATAAGTCTGCAAAGGAATTATTAAATTTGCACCAACAATACATCAATCATATTAAAACTACAACTTATATCTACTGAATATATGCAACAATCATAGGCATTATAAACACGATAACATGCACACTTAACCGCATGGACAAAATTCATATCAAAATACTCTAACCTTACAAGATAAATACCAATAACGAACCAAATACATATAAACCACTACGAAATTGTTTGCACATCTTCAAATCAAACGAATCGAAACGCATTTGTGTAAAAACTGAAACTTTTAACGATATGACAAACAAAACCTTGACCAAAAAATTGAAACTAACTAGTCAATATACGAGTACAAATCGGAGGAAATAGAGAGACCTACGGTCACGGAAGAGAGAGATCCGACGGAGGAGGAGGAGAGACACGCCCTAGGGAGAGAAAGAGCAACGACGGAGGGAGAGAGAGATACACGACGCCGTCTTTAGGACCAAGACAAGGACGACGACGGAGCCAAGAGAGGGAGAGTAACGTCGGCGGAGGAGCGAGACTAACGGTGGTGGCGGTGGTTGTCGGAGATGGGAGATCGAGTCCGCCGGTTTCGTATGAGGTGGAGAGAGAGAGTCGGGTTAGAGAGAAATAAATGTCGCGACTTTTTTTGGGACGGGAAAGGAGAAGAAAACTATATGTTTATTGTTTACTAGTCCCTCATATTCTTTAAATTTACAAAATAAACCAATCAACATGATAAAGAGTTTACTCAATAAGTCTACAAAATAAGTCGACAATAACAACGATCAAATTTATAAGTACGCAATTATAAGAATATGTCGCAAAATTTAACAAACAAGTCTGCAATACTACAACTGTGCACACATATATGGACAGAGACAACGACGACGGCGGAGGACAGACAACGACCACGGCGGAGGACGGAGATTTTGACGTCCAACGAATCTGTGTAACGAGAGATCGAGAGAGAACAAGGATTTAGACCGACAAGACGACGAACTTTCGGCGAGAAGACGACGGATTTACGGCGAGAAGACGATTCGGTGAGAGAGACGACGATTTCCGGCGTGAGACTATGAATTCTCGGCAAGAGAGACCGGGGATTTTCCTATACATATACGACGTCGAGAGAGACGACTTCGAGAGACACGACGACGACAGATACGACGGCGACAGACACTACGGCGAGAGAGACGACGTCGAGAGACACGACGGCGAGAGACACGACGGCAAGAGACACTACGGCGAGAGAGATAACGGCGAGACACCACGAGAGACGAAGTTTAGGTTTTGTAGTTTAGGTAGACTTATTTTGTAGATTAATTTCCTTTGAAAACAATAATTTCAATGGCAATTACGTAATAAAATGTTGTACCCTTGTGATAGACGTCTTTTAACACAAAGTTTACCCAAGAAAAGATTTGTAAGTCATTTGAGTAATAAACAAATAAAAAGAGGTTAGTTTGAGTAATTTCCCTATTTTTAAAAAATAGTTCGAGTAACAATTTGAATCTTGTAATCCACGATATTAATTTTTCTAAAGGACTCGTTTAATCAGATATCCGTTTTTTCAAATTGGGTACGGATATTAAAACTCTAAAATCGGTAGAGGTCGGGACCGTGCCCACCCCGGTATGCATGCTTCCAAAATAAAAAAATTACCAATAATAATAAATCACTAGGATTTAACCCGTGGCACACCACGGGTCTATGTTTTTTAAAATAAATAAATGTATTTATCTATAATTTAACAATTTTTAATTTTATTTTTGTTGCATTTAAAAAATAATAATGTATATTAAAATAGGAGGAAAAAGTAGCAAATAATATATATGAAATATTTTGTACAAATGGTGTTTTTAAATTGTTGTTGTTATTATATTGTATTAGCTATCCCTATATTAACACATGAGAATAATAAGTAATTCAGAGTACATCCAACGTAATTTAAATGGAAAATAATTTAAATCACAAACTTTAGATGTAACAAATAACATTTATCAAAATTAATTTAAAGTAAAAATGTAAAATGTTTGTTTGATTAAATAGAAATAAGCCGCCATTAAATAGAAATAAGTCGGTCGGTCGGTATTGACCTGTTGCATGTGTGAGGTTAAAAACCTCAATAAATTGCCTTACGTTTTCAGTGATTTAGTTTGCATATCGCAAAATCAAATCTTTTTTATGGATGCATGAATTTTTGATCCATGTATGATAGAGAACAAAATAAATAATGTTTAAAAAACTGTTGAAAAACATATTTATGTATTATATGTTACACACACAAACATAAATGTGGCAATTCTTACACTTGTATCGGACAGAACCATCTCAAGCGTCTCTCCCGACTTTGCAGTGTATTGCCTCCAACTATGGAGAACTTTCACTTGAATGCGCCATTGTGTCTTGCACGGGCGCAGATCACGGAGGAGTGCAAAGTAGCTGCCATTGTTATTATGAAGTTTATCGTTGAGTTGTAGTTCTTGTTGGGTTTGTGATGGTATTGAATAGGTAGGATATCCTATATATAGGTGACATATTACATAGCTAAAGTTTAGGGTTTTCCTATACTTGGTAACCAAGTGTATTACAATTTTGTAATCAATACACAAATTAATGATAATACAATTTTCTTTTTTTAGTTACTAAAATTCTTTTTTTATTTGTCCAAACATTTTGTTGCCTTTTGTTAAGAAGATTTACAAACTTTGGCATCAAGTCTTTTCCATTATTGGTAATACATGTTTCCTTTTTTAAAATTTGCATTGAATTAATTGCCTTTTTCGTATTTTAATATAAATCAATATCATATTTTGAATATATGGTATTGTCTCATGTTTATGGTAACACGCTATGATTACTAATGATACTACTAAGGTAAGTCTAACATAAGGCAAATCTAATTTTAAATTCAAAATTGAGAATAAAAGTTATTATACTTAAGAAAAGATGAATAATGTATTTTGATATTGGGTCCAATATCCATGTTTATTTTAGAAAATACATGTCATAGTTTTTTGAATATATTGTATCGTTATTTGAAAGTACAGTTCATAGTTTTTTTTGAAAATATTATTTGGAATACATTTAAATAAATAATATATACTTAATTATGTTTATTTTAGAAATTACTTGTTAGAATTTTTAATAACATGGTATATGGTATTTTTAATAACAAAATATTTTCTGGTCTAAGTTTAAATAAGAGTTAGTATACTTAATTATGTTTATTTTAGAAATTTAAAAGTTATAAAAATATTTAGTATAAAATTCGTGATAAAATATTATATGGAAACCATTTTTAAAAAGTTAATATACTTAATTATGTTTAATTACTTGGTATATTGTATATTGTATTTTTAATGAAATATTTTAAAAAAAATTAGAAATGAAAAACGAATTCACACTTGTTTGGTTGTGGGTTTAGTGTTATTATATTTTATGATTTTTATCCAAGATAAGAATATAATTAGCATTTGTTAGTTTTGTTTGTATTATGTAAGTTATTGTTTTGCCCTTCATTTAATTTTTGAACATATGTTAAAACTATGGCATTGCTTGTAAATAAGTGTGATTTTTTGGAAAAATATAAATTAGTACTTCAAAAATACTAATATAGATTTTTTAAAAAATTAGAAATGAAAAACGAATTCACACTTGTTTGGTTGTAGGTTTAGTGTTATTATATTTTATGATTTTTATCCAAGATAAGAATATAATTAGCATTTGTTAGTTTTGTTTGTATTATGTAAGTTATTGTTTTGCCCTTCATTTAATTTTTGAACATATGTTAAAACAAAGGCATTGCTTGTAAATAAGTGTGAAATTTTGGAAAAATTTAAATTAGTACTTCAAAAATACTAATATAGATTCCAATAAATTGTTTCTTTTTTAGGGTAATTTGGCCGAATGGACAGTTTTTAAAAAGTAACCAAAATAATAGACCATTTACTATTTGCTATTGTAAATCAAGCATGTAAGGCCCACGCGTGTAATAGAGAAGTTGTGTAATAGAAGATAAAGGTGGAATTGTGTAAAGACCATAATGCTCTTTTCAAAATGCCCTTTCTCTTCTTTTTTTTCTCACACATGTTTCTATCTCTTTCTTCCTCATTCTCTTTTTCCTCATTCTTTCTTTCCTCTCTCATATATTCTCTATTCTTTCTTTTCTTTTTTTTTTTTTGAAACTTATGTTTTATTTTTGCAGTTTTTTTCTTCTTGTTCATGTTTCTTTCACTTAATTACATTCAACAACATCCTTTTGCACAGTTTAGTGGACGTTGTACAATTGTTGGATGACCGATTCAGCTCATCTGTACAGTGTACGTGACTCACTTAGAAAAATATAACACTCTAATGGACAGTCAAACGAAGTTATTCATCTGTCCAGTGTCCGAAAAATCTGATTCAAATCATCTTTACAATGTATGTACAACATCCGCTAAAAATATAACATGTAGATGAGAGATGAGAGAGAAAATGAAATTTGTACAACTCTATATATATATAGATGAATGTTATTCATTTGCACCATCATGTATCCATTAAATGATATAACAATCATATTCGTCATCCTGTATCTAGTGGACGATAAAAATGTACTCGGGTTTGTACAATGTACAATTTTACTTATATAATTTTATATGTACAGAAAAATAATACCGTAAAATATGTTGAACAATATGTATGTACAACTTAATTCGTAGCATTATACGGTGGATACTTATATGTATAACGTCTGTACAATATCCATTAAAAATATAAAAATTTGATATTGTACGAGACTAAAAGCTTATAAAATAACTAGAGATAATAATGGTTGATATTAATTTATATAATATAATATTTATATGTATAATGCATGAGACAATTAAGAAGATGAAAGAAAGAAAAAAGAAAATGGAAGAGAAAACAAAAGAAAAGAAGAAAAGAAAGAGAAAAAAGAAAAAAAAAAGAAGAATAAAAAGAGTAAAGAATTAATGAAAAAATAATAAAGAAAAATATATTTCAAAATGGCATTATCGTAATATATGGTAATGTTATATCCAATATAGTAATGTACCTTCAGTGAATAGTGTATTTTAATGGGACCATTCTTTGGAAAGAGAAAACTGTCCATTTTGCAATGTTTTTTAAAAAAGTGTCTATTTTGCCAAATATCCCTTTTTAATTCTCATGTTACTTTCTTGGCATAAAATATAAATTTAAAACCAAAGTACATTTAAGACCAAACATTTCTAGTTATTTCCAACTAATAATAGAACCCTACTGGGGAAGTGACCTTGGTCTATTGGCATTCATAAGTCCACATGAGGCAGGTAGCACCACCCCACCCGGGATCGAATCCCCGCACCTACGATAGTGTAGGTTTGGCTAATGGGCCGGCCATTTGTGGCCCAAATGTTGACAAAAAAAAAAAAAAAAAAAATAGAACCCTACTTGGAATAAAATAATCAAACCAAAACGTCAAAAGTCAACGATATTAACTAATCTATTACTCCCTTATGTTTACTTTTATACAATGTTTTAGTTAAAAACACAAATATTAAGATATCATTTATGTTTTTTGTTTTCTTCAAAAATTATTATTATATAATTAATTTTAAAATAATTCAATCAATAATAAAAAAAAAGTTCATAATTCAATTGGTTAGATCTAATGAAAAACTGCCCTCGAGAGGGCTACGACAGGGGGATCCGTTATCGCCCTACTTGTTTATCCTCTGTACGGAAGTGTTGATCGCCCAGATACGACGGGCCGAAGAGGATAGGACCTTAACGGGGATTAAGGTGGCTTACAGAAGCCCTCAAGTTTCGCACCTCTTATTTGCGGACGACAGTCTGTTTCTCTGCAGAGCAGAGGTGGCTCAGTGCATGACACTGAAACGAATACTTGACTCCTATGAGGGAGTGTCAGGGCAATGCATCAACTTTGAGAAGTCGGCAATTACATTCGGTAAAAATATTAGTACGGAAATACTAGAATGGGCATCAGGACGGAAGGAGGCATGGGCAAATATTTGGGCATCCCGGAACAACTACAGGGTTCCAAACAACAAATCTTTGCATATGTGCGAGATAGGCTCCACCAGCGGATTAATGGGTGGAATGCTAAGTTCCTGTCCAAGGGAGGAAAGGAGATAATGATTAAGTCGGTGGCACAAGCCATACCTACTTATGTCATGTCATGCTTTATGCTACCCAAAAAGTTGTGCGACCAATTAACAAGTGCTGTGGCGGACTTTTGGTGGAAAACAAACGAGAACACAAGAGGAATCCATTGGATGTCATGGAAGAAGATGTGTATCTCGAAGGAAGACGGTGGCCTAGGTTTTAAGACATTCATGGACTTTAACAAAGCCCTCCTAGCAAAACAATTGTGGAGATTACATCGCTTCCCTAATTCACTAGCAGCAAGGGTCCTTAAGGGACGGTACTTCCGGAACGTCCACCCTTTCCAATCAAGGAGGCCAAACAGACCATCATTTGGATGGAGAAGCATATGGTCGTCGAGAGATTTACTTAATTCGGGAGTACGACGAATTATCAGCTCAGGGGAACAAACACGGGTTTGGCAAGATAATTGGATACCGGATAAGGTACCTCGACCGGCAACAGGTCCCGGAGCACAATATTATCCAGACCTGAGGGTCTCAGATATGCGGGTAAATGGGCAAAATGTATGGAACTTACCTTTAGTGAGGCAAATGGTAAGCCCAGGAGATATTCCCCTAGTTACGAGTATCAATCTACCGGCAAGACTCCGGGAAGATAGTTACTGCTGGCATCATACAAAAACCGGAAATTACACAGTAAAGTCTGGTTACCAGGTTCTGTACTTAAACAAAAATGACGAGGAGATCCAAGCCCTCTTACAGGAACCATCATTCAAGGTCTTAAAAAAGTTTGTCTGGAAACTTAGGTCTCCAAATAAACTGAAACACTTTCTTTGGCAAGCATTGACCGGAAATATACCGGTTAATGAAAGATTACAATATAGACATGTGGGGAGAGATGTTGAATGTCCCAGATGTGGACAACCAGAAACGATTAATCATATGCTTTTCAAGTGCCCGCCTGCGATCCAGACTTGGGCACTTGCTGGTGTACCATCGGGTCACATTAGATTTCCAACGGATAGTTTGGGATCTAATTTAGATTTTCTTTTCTTCCGATGGAAGGATCCTGACTCGAGAGTCCCGACATACCCATGGGTGGCATGGTATATTTGGAAGGCACGAAATGATAAGCTATTCCGAAATATTGACAGAGATCCGATGGACACGAAAGATTTGGCGTTAGGAGAAGTTGATTCGTGGTGTATGGCACAAGAACTGAGTCTATCCCAGGCACCCGATATAATAACGGAAGGTGGGGAGGGCATGCATACGGTACAACCACAAGAGGCCGAATTGGCCTGCTTTACAGACGGATCGTGGAAGGACGGGGATACAACGAGTGGGGTAGGATGGGTACTCCAAAGGTCGGGGCGTCGAATAGTGCTCCTGGGGTTGAAAGGGTACAGTAGGAGCATAACTTCTGTACATGCAGAATTACATGGCCTCATTTTTGCCATGGGATGTTTACGGAACTATAGGTCGGACTGCCAGATTTTCTACACTGATTGTAGGGATCTTCTGAGTATGGTAGAGACACCTCACGAGTGGCCTACTTTTTCAACGGATTTGGAGACGCTACGAGATGCAGGTGTTCTTCCCAGGCTTCACACTACGGTTTGCAGCAAGGGATTGGAATAAAAAAGCGGATCTACTTGCACGGAGTGCACGTGGCAGGAAGGAATGCTTCCAGTATATTGGTCCATCGACACCTATTTGGCTTTCAACGGCTTCGGACGTTCTAGAAAGAGAATAGTTAAGATGTACTAGGTGACAAAAAAAAAAAAAAAAAAGATCTAATGAAAAACATTTAATTTTTGCTTTGGAAATCTAAATCATCTTATAAAAAAATATATTTATAAACAATGGACATAGAAGAGTTGATAATTAGGTGGAAGGAGAGAGAGTGAATAATATCAAACTATTCATTAAGACAAAGTCCTTTTTGCTCCTCTCTCTTTCTCTTACAATTTTTTTTCCTCTCAATATCTTTCCTTCTTCTCTTACGAACATTTTCCTCTCTCATGATTTTCTCTCTTTCTCTCATAATTTTCTCTCTTTCTTTCATAGATTTTTTTCTTGATTTTTTTTTCCTTCAATCTTGGATATATTTTCTCCATCTCTCTTTGATTTCTATTTGTTTTTTCGGATTTATCTTGTCCGATCGATCTCTTTCCGGTCGATTTATCTCGATCTCTTTCCCGATGGGATATCTTTCGGTTGGATTTATTTTCGATCGGATCTTTCTTGGGTCTCTATATTTTGGTCGAATTTTCTCTTTTGATATCGCGATAACATTTTTGTTATCCCGATTTTTTTTGTTTTCGCGATACTTTTTTTGTTATCGCGATATTACTTTTGTTATCGCGATATTATTTTCTTGTTATCACGATTTTTTTCTTGTTATGGGATACCTTTTTGTTATCACGATTTTTTTTGTTATCGATTTTCTTGTTATCGGATACCTTTTTTGTTATCGCGATACTTTTTTTGTTATCGCGATATTAGTTTTGTTATCGCGATATTATTTTCTTGTTATCACAATATTTTTCTTGTTATCGGATACCTTTTTTGTCTTCACGATTTTTTTTTTGATAATTCTGTTATGTATAGTTTATATCGTCTAACTTATATATTATCATAATCATTCAATTTAATCGCGTTATTTTTTTATTTAAAATTATATAACAAGTTTACGATAATAACAAAGTTATCCGATAACATTATGCATAGAAAAAAGCAGGGGTATAATGGTCTAAATTTTTTTTTCTCTCTCCTCCCACCTAATTAAAAAAATGATACATAATTAACCACTCTTCTTATGTGTCCATATATTTAATTGATCCTATAAAAAAACAAAAAATAAAACCCAAAACATCTTATAAAAGTAAACAGAGGGAGAGTACTAATTAGGCTTGGGCAAAATACCCGGAACCGAAAAACCAGAACCGAAGAACCGAAAAAAACGGTTCCGGTTCCGGTTTCGGTTCCACCCTAAATACCCGATGGTTCCTAAACTTAAGAACCATGGGTATCGGGTAGGAACCGGAACCGAACCGAATACCCATGGGTAGAACCGAAGAACCGAAATATTTTTTTATACTTTGAGTATTTTTCATATTTTCGGGTATTTTTGGCTATTTTTCTAATTTCGAGTATTTTTTATTATCTTATTCCGGGTATTTTTTTGTTTTTGGGTATTTTTCAATTTTTGGGTTTTTTTCATAATTTTTAGTATTTTTATGAACTTTTTTGGTATATTTTATGTTTTCGGGTATTTTTTTCTATTTTTGATTTGAAATACCCGGAACCGAACTGGAACCGAATTGGAACCGAAAATTTCGGGTATTTTTCGGTTCCTCAAACAAAGAACCGAACCGAACCGAAACCGATAGGAACCGAACCGGAACCGAACCGAAATATTGAAAAGTAGTGATTGGGTAATAGATTCAATAACCGAACCGAACCGGAACCGAAATTTCGGATCCGGAACCGAACCGAATACCTGAATGCCCAGGCCTAGTACTAATTATACTAGTATTATAAAGCCCAATCAAAACCATATATACACCAAAGATAATTACTAGCTCACTATAAAAACTCAACACACCATCTCCTTTCCCTCTACACAATACATTATCTTACACAACACTTCAAAAGCAATGGCAAAGCAAATAATATACGTTCTCTTTCTAGTCGTCTTATCAACCACTAAGCTCATTTCATTCTCCTCTGCCGCGGCAAACGCAGGAACTTCAAAACGTGCAATAAACTTCATACAAGCCTCTTGCAAAGCTACAACATACCCAACCATATGCATCAACTCTCTCTCTAGCTACGCAAATTCGGTCCAAACAAGCCCTCGACGTCTAGCCGAAACCGCACTCACCGTGACCGTTACCCAAGCCCGATCAACAAAACTCTTCGTCTCGCGCTTGGCCCGGTTCAAGGGTCTAAAGAAACGTGAGATCCAAGCCATCAAAGATTGTGTCGAGGAAATAGACGACACCGTTGACCATTTGACCAAATCGATACGCGAAGTGAAGATGTGTGGAAGTGCTAAAAGTCGCGACCAATTTTGGTTTCATATGAGTAATGCTCAAACTTGGACCAGTGCGGCTTTGACTAATGCCAATACTTGCTCTGATGGGTTCTCGGGTCGGGTCATGGATGGTAAGATCAAGAACTCGGTTCGGACACGGATAGTTAATTTGGGGAGAGGAACTAGTAACGCTTTAGCATTGATCAATGTCTTTGCTAACAAATAGTACTAATTAACAAAATACAATATCGTTTCTACTTATTTATATAGTTTGAGCTATGAGTGTGTGAAAGCTTGAATTGTTTCTTGTAATTTCAAAGTTTTATATAAATTTTGTTTTCAAAGAACTTACGACTTTTTCTTGTGCATATATTGCATCTACACAATTTAGAGATCAGCGATCTAAAATTGCGTTAGCTTTAGGACGCAAATTTAACGCTCATAGTCTTAAAACACAATCAACATCGATCTTTGTTGACGCCGACACTCATTGGTGTTTGAACCGTTGACTTTTTAAGTCCAGATCTTACTCATAATAGTGAAATTACTATTATACCCTTCTAATAATTTTAAAATTACTCATCAACATAAAACCCTAATCTACGGGTCCCACCATATCTTCTACTAACCATCGCCACCGTATAACGCCATCGCTTCATCGGCGTTTCTGTGCTATTGGCTCGGATTAGTCGCTGACGTGGCTTTTCGGAAGTGTAATTGATTCTCATAATCACTGATTAAATTTGTTAAATTAAAATGATATAATTAAAATGATTGCTTAAACATTTATTTTTAAAATTACCAAAAAAAAAACATTTTTTTTTAATTAAAATCGATTTCTCTCCTCATAGGAGGAGATTTCAATGGCTCTTTCGCTTCGTCTTTGCTCGTCTCCTTTGATTTGCAGAGCCACTCTCGCCACCGGAGACAACGGCCGCAGCCACCACTCCAACGACGCCGCGTTCATCCGACGCGCCGCCGATTTGGCGGAGTTATCCGCCGGGCTCACATCGCCACACCCTAATTTCGGCTGCGTAATCGCAACTCCCTCCGGTAAAATCGCCGGAGAAGGATATCTATACGCACAAGGAACTAAACCGGCGGAATTACTCGCCGTTGAAGCCGCCGGAGAGTTTTGCAGAGGCTCCACTGCTTATCTAAACATGGAGCCTGGTGATTGTCACGGCGACTACACCGCCGTCTCTTCTCTTGTTCAGGTTTTTTTGCTCAACGTTTCTCTCTGCTTTCACTTAGGTTTTTCTCAGTTCAGACAAAAAGTAAATTGATAAGATTGTTGTGTAGATTAGGCAAGAATTGAACGTGTTGTTGTCGGGATAAGACATCCTCTGCAACATCTTAGAGGCTCTGCGATTCGTGAACTTAGAAGCCAAGGTATTGATGTGAATGTTCTTGGAGAGGACTTTCAGAGCAAAGTTCTCGAGGTATTTATCTATCTATTTATCGCCTTTTTATTAGCTTCGGTTTTAAGCGAATTTGTGTGTACTATCTTCATAGTATCTGTTTTTATATTGTAGGAAGCTCGAAAATCGTGTCTCCTTGTGAATGCTCCTTTGATTCATAGAGCTTGTTCTCGGGTTCCCTTCTCTGTTCTTAAGTATGCCATGACTCTTGATGGTAATAACAATGTTAACCTACATTGAATACAATGGATAGAAGTTTGCAGCTAACTGTTATTCACGGTTTACGGGCAGGTAAGATTGCTGCGAGTAGTGGACACGCGGCGTGGATAAGTAGTAAACTATCTAGAACCCGCGTCTTCGAGTTAAGAGCAAGAAGTGACGCCGTGATAGTTGGAGGAAACACCGTACGCCAAGATGGTATAATAGTGTACTTCAAATCTCGCATCTTTATGCAGAAAATGTAAATGTTTTAACTTGCAGATCCTCGATTGACTGCGAGACATGGGAAGGGTCACACACCGACAAGAATTGTGATGAGTCAGAGTCTTGATCTTCCTGAGAAAGCCAATCTCTGGGATGTCACGGAAGTGCCTACGATTGTTGCTACGCAGAGGGGCGCAAGAAAGAGTTACCAGAAGTTTCTCGCTTCCAAGGGTGTTGAAGTTGTGGAGTTTGACATGTTGAATCCGAGAGAAGTTATGGAATATTTCCATAGCCGTGGGTATCTCTCTATCTTATGGGAGTGCGGAGGAACTTTAGCTGCATCCGCTATATCATCCGGTGTCATCCACAAGGTAACACAATTTTACTATTTTGATAAGTATATATGCAAGTTATCTTGTGCCATTGTTGGTAATGTATAATTGATTTTTTCAGGTTGTTGCTTTTATTGCTCCGAAAATTATTGGTGGTAGCAAAGCGCCGTCACCTGTTGGTGAGCTTGGGATGGTAGAGATGACACAAGCTTTGAATCTAATCGATGTTTGCTACGAGCAGGTAAACACATATTCGCCGTGAAAAGTTTCATTCATGCTTTCGACTTTTTACCTCGTAGTTTCCGGTGGGTTTTAATCTAATTCCTTGGAAATCATAGGTTGGTCCCGACATGCTTGTGAGCGGTTTTCTTCAGCCTATACCAGATCTTTTAACTGTTATCCCATCAGAAGACGCGACTTTCGAGATCGACCCTAGTGTCAACCCCTTTGAGACTAGTATCATATTTTTCTACAAAACATGGGATCTTTACGGAAGCTTCTCCAATTTTTCACCGCATCCAATTCGTATGCCCTTTGGCGAGGAAAATGCTGATGATTACATGATATGGTCAAGTGTTGAACATTACTACCAGGTACCACAACACAACTATCCATGTAAAACGGTATCTTGCTTTTTCAAAATAAACATAATCTTTTAATCTGTTACCCAAAAACTTGAAGGCAAACAAGTTTGTTGGGGTCGATAATCCGTTGGCACGTGACTGCGTTGAGAAGATAAGAACGGCGAAAAGTCCAGAGGAGGCTGCTTTTTTAGGCAGATCAAAGCTGAGACAAGAACCTGAACTGGTAATGAAAAAAAGTTATGTGTTACCTCGGGGATGATTAATAGTTTCATTATACGGAATTTGATCTGTTGATTTTAGGTAAGGAGTGATTGGGAAGAAGTGAAGATAGAAGTAATGTACATGGCTCTGAAATGTAAATTCTCGACTTATCCTCATTTGAAATCGATGTTGCTATCGACGGCTGGATCGGTTCTTGTGGAGGCGTCACCGCATGATCTGTTTTGGGGAGGTGGTCGAGACGGAGAAGGACTTAACTATCTTGGTAGGTTACTTATGCAGCTTCGGTCTGAGTATTTGGACGAATCCTCTGTTTCAGCTGAGAACACTTCTTTAGCCTGATGAGTGATGATGTATGAATGTATTATTATGGGTAATAATAGTTTTGATAGTATTTATTACCAAAAATTATCAGTTTAATTTTCAGGTTTGTTCAATGTTGAGATTTTATGTTATTGTAACATTCTGATTGTTTTCAACGCCATTGGGTTCAGATAAACTCATAAGGTTGTTTTCACCTAAGGGTTTTTTCAACTAATATTTTATTTTTGCAAAAATATTATATTTTTATGAAAATAATTAGCATGAAACATAATTTTCACATATACAACATACATAACTTTTGTTTGACCATTATTGACATAATAACATGTAGATAGAGCAAAAATAAATTGTTGTTTGGTTTCTTTTTCATCTGCATGTAATAGTGTAATGTATACGAGTTATATATATATATGATGTCACATTTTGTTTTATGGGAAAACATATTTCTGCAACTTCTTCGTGGTTATGAAACATACCTTGACATGCAATTATGCAAAAACATCATCAAAATCAAGATTTGGGATCTAAAAAAACGAATAAACTAATAGAGTTTAGTACTAATTACAATTAGTTGGTTGACGATAATATATTGTTCACCTTTAGGCAGAAAGCCATCAAATATGTAATACAATATATGACATGTAATATAATTTTGTTATGTTTTAGCATAGTCATAGCTTCTTATATATCAAATATAAAAGACACATCATGAGAAATGGTCTCATATGCCACAAATTGGAAAATTTTAATCTAGCATGCCACAAATCAATCTACTTGCCACTTATAATGTGTTATTTCGATTTTACCCTTACTAATTATTAATTAAAATAATTCAAAAAATTAAAGAAAATTCAAAAATCAGATCGAGATTTTCAGATCTGCTTCTTCTCTTCTTCTCTTCTTCGCGTTCTCTTTTTCTTCTTCGTCTTAGATTCTTCGTGGAGCTTCGTCGACGGTTTTCTTCGTCGAGCTTCGTCGGCCATTCTTCTCCGTCGTGCGAGTTCGAGCTTCGTCGGCCATTCTTCTCCGTCGTGCGATAATGGAGAATCTGTTTTAGTAATTCAACGATTTCAATTTTAGAAATTATGTTATTGTGTTGATTTATCTCTCAATTATTCTGCATTATGATTTCGTTAAATGTAGTTGTTGAAACTTGTTGAATTTAGTTTAATTAAAGATCCCCAAACCATCGATTGAATCTTGATATGATATATACGATCATGAATGGATTTCAAGAAAATCTGTATACGATATATCTCTTATGACCTCATCTTTAGAAGATATAAAATATTCGGTTTTAGAAGAAAGGATACAAAAGAAGATTAAGATTGATCAAAGCAAAGGAAAGCTGATCAGGAAGATGATGATAATGAAGCAGAAGAAGAAACTGCAACTACTTAAACATTTTCTGTTTATGTCTCTGTTGTATTTCTTGGACAATTATGTACAACTACTTAAACATTTTCGGTTTTATAAAATTATGATTTACGGCTCAAAAATTATTAAGTAATAAATATGTTGCCTATAAAACAATGTAACAACACACAAAACATCAAATTAAACAAAACAAACCCAAAACAAATTTTTCTAAAAAAATTCTATGAAATCTTAACAAACCCTTATAAGTATAAGGAATAACATGTCATTGTTCACTAATTATAAGTCAAGAAATGTAAAAGTTATGATTACTTGAAAGTTTTATTATGGATACCTCTTAAATGATATATACTAGTCGAATATGAATGGTCCAATTTGGAATTTTAATTTTTATAATGAAGTTCAACTACAATTACACAATAATCATGAAAGTACAACTATGGTGATGATAATACACTTGGATATCTAGGTACAACTAAACTATGGTGATAAAAACATGTGGGTCCTACATTGTACTTTAAAGCCGACAAAAACATTAATTTTTCTGAATTTTATTTATTTTTTGTTTATTTAATTAATTTTATTTGATTATAAAAGGATATATTCTCTCTCTCCTTCTTCCAAACCCTAGATCCACAAAGAACATTCACGGCGGCGGTCTTCTTCTTCTTCTTCAATCTTGTTCATCTTCGATCTTCTTCTTCTTACAAAATGCCAATCAGTTACACGAACAATTCTTTCTATGAAGCAAGCTATTCGAGTTACACAAACAATTCTTCCTCTTAAACTCGAAGATGGTGAGCACAAAAATTTGATTTACTCTTTGGTGGACGGGTTGCGTAGAGAAATATCTCGTATGAATGATCGGTTATCCGACCAAGAAGAAGAGATTGCAAGGATGAAGAATTTACTTGCTAAGTAGATTGTTTGTTTGTGTTATTTGTATGCTCAATAATTCTCTTCTATCTATTTGTATGACTTTTTATCTTTGTTGTGTTTTGTGGAATGCTCTGTTTTCAATTAGTTGTTTGTTTCAATTTTGTTGGTATTTTCGTGAGTACAGTTTTTTCGTACAAATGGTACAACTGTTTTATAAATGTATCAAACTGATACAATTTAACTACAAAAACACATGTACCGAAACACATATGTACCTAATTAAACTCAATTGTTTGGCAGACAACAAAAGCACATCCCTAACATCCAAAATTCAAAACGCATAATAATAAAAACAACAAAAACTCCAAAAGATCACAACAGAGTTACAACAATCCAACAAACCTCTGGCTGCATCGGTTGGGTCTCGTCATCGTCGTCAACATCATCATCGTTATCCTGCAGGAGAAAAGAATCTGCTTCGATCTCTGTTTCTTCTTCTTCGGTCCCTTTTTCTTGTTAGGTCTTTTTTTCTTCTTCTTCGGTCTCTTTTTCTTAGCTCTCTTTTTCGTTTTCTTCTCCGTTCTCTTCTTCTACTTCGTTATCTTTTTCCTCTTCTTCTGTTTCGTTTTCTTCTTCTTCTCCGTTATCTTCTTTTCCATTCTCTGAACCTTCTTCTTCTTCGTTCACATCTTCTTTCTCCTTGTTTTTTTCTTCTTTGTTCGATTCAAACAGTTTTTTTTCGCGAATTCGCTTAAAGAATAGTATGTGGATCCAAATTTTATACGAGCCATTGATGATTTGGATTGATTTTGAAAAGATCGAAGAAGGAGAAAGGAAAAAGGAGGAAAATGTAGTGGCTTTCTCTTCTCTCGTTTTAGCAAAAAGGGGAAAAATGAAATTAGGGTTCTTGAGAAAATTTGAGAAATTTAAGTTTGATTTTTTATTTGGGTGAGTATTGGGTTTGGGCACGGGTTTGGGTCGGATTTTGGATTTGGGCTCGGGTTTGGGTCGGGTTTTGGGTTTGGATTCGGGTTTGGGTCGGATCTAACCGGTTGGGTCGTAAATAAGTGAAATACACTTATGATTTTCGTCCTTTTACCCCCAAAATCGAATTAAAAATAAATCAATAAAATAAAAGAAAATAGAGGTGGCATATTGGATCACTTTTTCCCGTCGAGACGGAGAAGGACTTAACTATCTTGGTAGGTTACTTATGCAGCTTCGGTCTGAGTATTTGGACGAATCCTCTGTTTCAGCTGAGAACACTTCTTTAGCCTGATGAGTGATGATGTATGAATGTATTATTATGGGTAATAATGGTTTTGATAGTATTTATTACCAAAAATTATCAGTTTAATTTTCAGGTTTGTTCAATGTTGAGATTTTATGTTATTGTAACATTCTGATTGTTTTCAACGCCATTGGGTTCAGATAAACTCATAAGGTTGTTTTCACCTAAGGGTTTTTTCAACTAATATTTTATTTTTGCAAAAATATTATATTTTTATGAAAATAATTAGCATGAAACATAATTTTCACATATACAACATACATAACTTTTGTTTGACCATTATTGACATAATAACATGTAGATAGAGCAAAAATAAATTGTTGTTTGGTTTCTTTTTCATCTGCATGTAATAGTGTAATGTATACGAGTTATATATATATATATGATGTCACATTTTGTTTTATGGGAAAACATATTTCTGCAACTTCTTCGTGGTTATGAAACATACCTTGACATGCAATTATGCAAAAACATCATCAAAATCAAGATTTGGGATCTAAAAAAACGAATAAACTAATAGAGTTTAGTACTAATTACAATTAGTTGGTTGACGATAATATATTGTTCACCTTTAGGCAGAAAGCCATCAAATATGTAATACAATATATGACATGTAATATAATTTTGTTATGTTTTAGCATAGTCATAGCTTCTTATATATCAAATATAAAAGACACATCATGAGATAACTAATACAAGTAACAAATGTAAAAATAATTTTAATTTAACATAATATTGAAAGAGCTTGCGTATGGTTGAAAGAAACTACACGAGTAGAAACTGAGCAAAAAGCACATGGGAAGGTTACTTTAACATTTGAAAAACACTTCCTCTTCCTTTTAAGTCACCTTTCCTCCTCTTTTTTTCATTTGACATTTTTTTCTCAAATATTTATTAGTGGAATCATCAATTATAGGCATCTATATAGGTGTTTGAAAATTATATGATTTTATAATCATAGATTTGCTAAATAAGAATATTAATCATGATATCATATGTATACAATCCCAAGCAAAGACAACACACAAAATCATCATCATGTCCTCCTCTCCAATATAATATATCATTCACTTGCAACGTACATTCAAAACAAACTATATTAATTAATTTAATAACACAAAATAAATATCCCTTTAATTAGTTTAAGACATCACACCTTGAATTCTCCCATTTCCCCATACAATTACTCATATCCAAGAAAATTTCAAGAAAATGCTTAGAGGCATCTTTCACATTTGCCTCTTGGCTTCATTTTCGCTATCGTTCTTCTCCGCCGCCACCGAGGCCAATGCTCCTCCTCCGTGGGACCAGAATCTTACCCCACCACCACAAACCTCACCGTCTCCAAATGCTCCTCCTCCTCTTTTGGACCACAATCTTGCACCACCACCACAAACCACACCATCTCCAACCACAATTCCCCCTAGCGCCTCCCCGGCACCATCTCCAACGGCTGCACCGATCAACAACGGATCTATCTCCGGCATCGACATGTCATGGTGGTGCAACAAGACACCACATGCTGATACATGCAACTACTACTTCAGCATGAGCCAACACAACAACATTAACCGACCACCAAGGCTGCGCTCCGACTTCTTGCGAATGCTGGTCCGGTTAGCACTCGACCAAGCTGTTATTACACATAACCAAACCGTAAAACTCGGTCCGAGCTGCACAAACAGACAAAGAAAAGCCGCTTGGTCAGACTGTGTAAACTTATTCCAAAACACTGTAGCTCAGCTAAACCGAACGCTCAAGGGACTTAACCCCGCGGCTTCTGATGATGTTAAATGTACGAATTTCGATGCGCAGACGTGGCTTAGCACGGCTCAGACCAATATTGAGACGTGCAGGTCTGGTTCGGAGGATCTTAACGTGTCGGATTTCGTCATGCCTGCGATTTCAAACAAGAACTTGTCGGATTTGATTGGGAACTGCTTAGCTGTTAATGGAGTTCTCACGAAGCAACATAATCATACGACTAGTACGTTATATTATTTTTGATGCAACGATAAAAGTATAAAGATAAAAAAAAAGTGTTACGTCTATTATAATCTTATTTTACACGTAACCGAATTAATCATGTATTTACTTTGTTTTGATTATGCTCAATTCCCAAAAATGCAATTTTAAGTGTTTAGGCCAAAACATTATTAAAAGGTTTCAATGTCTACAATACTTAAGTTTTTTTTGTGAAAAATACCTTAAATTTTAAGATAGCGTAAAACCTTTAAAATTAAACCATAAAAGTTTATGATAAAACTAAACTCTAGTTCCTTCAATGCTAAATCCTAAATACTAAAATATAAAGAGGAATTTACAAAACTACACCCTTTTAACCCATCTTTCACAAAACTACATCTAATTTAACTTTTTCACATATTTACACCCTTTTAAAATTTTAAAAGTTTGATTTATCCTTTTAAAAATTATCAAAATTAAAAAATTTTCATTTCGATTCGCTAATTAGTGTTTAGGGTATAGTATTAAGGGGTTAGGATTGTGTGGGTAGGGTTTATTTGGATTTAATTTTGAGTGATTAGGTGTAGTTTTGTGAAGTAATTTTGAAATGGTGTAGTTTTGTGAAATGTAATTCAAATGGTGTAGTTTTGTAATTCTCCCAAATATAAATGTTTTTTTGTGTTTGGGGTATTTTTGTATTTCTTTAATAATATGTTGGGATTAAAAGCTTATGATAGTATATTAAGGAGTTTCTCGTTAATTATTTTTTGTTCTCCAAAATATAGCTAACTTATCTAATACGGTCATATTACAATGTGTTTGGTTTATGCTATAGCTAACCACAAAGAATACTTCCCAAGTTGGGTCTCAAGACACGAGAGACGATTACTCATATCACCATCTTTAGCTATATCTAGACCTCATCTAGTCGTGTCACAAGACAGGTTCGGCCATTTCCGGTCGATCCAAGCCGCTATAAACATGGCAGCGAGACGAAGAATCAAGTCGAGATTTGTAATATACATCAAGAAAGGTGTTTATAGAGAGAACATTGATGTCGGCAACGATAACCACAACATAATGCTTGTGGGCGATGGCGAAAGAAAAACAATCATCGCAAGTGGTAGAAGCGTTCAACATGGCTACACAACCTATAACTCCGCAACGGGAGGTTAGAAATTATTATAATCTTATTAAAAAAAATCGAGTGTTTACGTCATTATGGTACTTATAATTGTTCACGAGTCTAAGCAAAGCAAACACGAGCTTACGGTCATATTTTTGTTGAAAAAAGTTACAATTTTATAGAAGTCTTTTTTTATTTCTAAAATTCATAACCAGCTTAATAATTTTTCAAATTTTCCTTTTGTTGAAGGCTTTGGAGGTCAAAGGTTTGTAGCAAAAGACATGACGTTCATCAACACGGCAGGACCATTACGTGGCCAAGCCGTGGCGGTCCGATCATCCTCTGACCTCTCTGTTTTCTACCGTGTCGGTATCCACGGATTCCAAGACACGCTCTACATCCACTCGCAACGTCAGTTCTTTAGAGAATGTTACATCTCGGGAACTATCGACTTCATCTTCGGTAACGCAGCCGTCGTGTTTCAGAACTGCATGATTCTTGTACGGCGTCCTCTCCACGGTCAAGCCAACGTTATAACCGCGCAAGGACGCGGCGACCCGTTCCAGAACACGGGCATAACGATCCATAGCTCGAGGATAATCGCGGCTTCGGATTTGAGGCCGGTGATTCGAGGCTATAAGACATATTTAGGTAGACCGTGGCAAGCGTATTCGCGCGTCACGATCATGAAGACTTATATTGATAATTGTGTAAGTCCCTTGGGGTGGTCTCCTTGGTTAAGAGGATCTAACTTTGCTCTCAATACGGTTTTTTATGGAGAGTATAAAAACTTTGGACCGGGTTCTTCTACGAGGTGGCGGGTCCGGTGGAAAGGTTTCCACGCTATAACCAACGCCGCGGTTGCTTCCAGGTTTACCGTGGGAAGCCTTATCGCGGGAGGTTCGTGGTTGCCATCCACTGGCGTGCCGTTCAAGACAGGGTTGTGAGAAGTGTTTGCATGTTCTGTCTCAGTTTATAAAGACTATATAACAGTTTGTTTGTTTATACTTATACTATGTGTGTATGTGATCCTTGTTTATTTATTACTTATTTATTTATCTCCTTTTTATATGTATTTTTTTAACTAAAAATTACTATTCTATTTAAAGAGAGTTGTATTAAAACTCTAACGTTACATTTACTTATGTTGTGAAGTCAAGTCCGGTTTTTGAACTTGGTTATAGCCATTGGAAGAACATTATGGTTTTATTATAGGGAAAATTACTAAAGTAACCCACAATTTGATTTTTATTGCTAAAACGAACCTAATTTTTTTTTTATAACTAGAGTAACCCCTCTGAATTTTTTGCCCGAAACTGCTCTCCTTCCTTTTGACAGGAAAAAAACAGTTTTCGAAACTGCCATTATGACATCATAAAAAAAAAAGCCAGCGCATTTAAACACGCGAGTTATTTACAAAATTGCCACCGCCAGCGAGGATAAGTCTGCCGCAGATTTATTTTTCATGTTTTGTAGATTTATTTTGCCACGTCATTTTCAATATTTTGAAAGTCTGCCGCAGATTTAATCCTTTTGATGCAGATTTAATTCGATTTACAGTGATGCAGATTTAATAAATCTGCCGCAGACTTTATAAATCTGCGGCAGACTTAATAAATCTGCCGCAGACTTTATAAATCTGCCGCAGACTTTATAAATCTGCCGCATACTTTATAAATCTGCGGCAGACTTAATAAATTTGCGGCAGACTTAATAAATCTGCCGCAGACTTAATAAATCTACGTCAGACTTAATAAATCTGCGTCAGATTTAATAAATCTGCGGCAGATTTAATAAATCTGCGGCAGACTTAATAAATCTGTTTCACGTTAAAGCGTTTTGTAGATTTGTTGATACGATTGTAGATTTGTTTTGGATTTTGCAGATTTTTTGGCGCTTACTTTACAGTTTGTCTCTATGTGCGTGACTTTAACTTCATTGGTGAAATCGCCGTAGATCTAGTTTTTCTATAGTTTTTTCATCAACCGCCATCGCCATTGTAGATTCAGTTTTTCTTAGCTTTTTCATAAATTATCATCTCCGTTTGTTGCATTGGTAGACCCTCGCCGTCGTCGTCGCCGTAGCCGTTATCTTTTCGGTTACTTTTCGTCGTTGTCTTCATGTTCGTTTTCTTCGTCGGGGTTGTCTTCATTGTCGTTGTCTTCGTCGGCGGGATTTTTGTCGTCTACGTTGAGCTTTCTTTGGCTTAGTCGTCGATTGAACAAGTTTTGATTGTTTGTGGTTTATGGAAGCTCAAGAAGAAATGATGGGTGTTTGAAGTTGATAGTAAACGAGGATCTCGTATTCTTGGAGTTAACCCATACACGCGTTTCGTCGTATTTGTCTTCTCCGGCGTCGTCATCTTGTTCTTCAACGTGTCTTTAATCGTTGTTCTCTTTCTCGTCGTCAATTTCGTTGTTTTCGTCGTCTTTGTTAAGCTTCTTTGTCTTCATTTTCTTCTTCTTCAATGTTGTTGTATTCATCGTCTACTTCGTCGTCGTCGTGTTCTTCTTCATCAACTCTTTCATGTTCATTGTCTTCATGGTGGAATAAATCGGCGAACCACTAAAATAACTCTACAATACAGTCAATTAACTCTGCGAAACCCATAACAAATTTGCAAAACTATATAACAAATCTGCAAAACTATATAACAAATCTGCAAAACTATATAATAAATTCACATACTTGTATAACCCCTATACCCTAAACACGACACAATCTTATATACTTTTTTGTTGATGTGGATATGTTTGTATGATTCTTCATACTTGATAAACCTTAAAAACCAAGATTCTAAAGTGAAGACAATTTTTGATATTCTTCCTCATGGGGTATGTGAACATTGATTTGCTTGGTATTACTTAGTAAGTTTTGAAAAAATTTGTTGAATTGTATTTTTGTTTTTTTATGCTTGAACACTATTTTTACTCGGTGAGGTTAAGTTTAAAACACATTTTTCTATGTTAAAATAAATTCGCGAACCACTAAATCTACATACATGTATAACCCCTATACTCAACACACGATACAACCTTATATACTTTTTTGTTGATGTGGATATGTCTTTATGATACTTCATACTTGATAAAAGATGAAACAAGTCTACAAAAGATGAAACAAGTCTACAAAAGATGAAACAAGTCTACAAAAAGTGAATCAAGTCTACAAAACGTGAAACATGAGAACAATAACGACGACGAGAAAGAAAGAAAAACAACGACGAAAAACGATAACGAAAGCGAGGAAGAACGGCGAGGAAGAACAATGACGAAGAAAAATCGTGATGAAAACGAAGAACGATGACAACGACGAGGAAAAACGGCGACGAAGATGAAGAACGATAGCGACGACGAGGAAAAAGGACTACGAAGAACGATAACGAAGGCGAGGATGAACGGTGACAAAGAACGATAACGACGGCGAGGAAGAACGGTGACGATAATAACAACAGAGAGGAAAAATGACAACAAAGAAGATGAAACAAATCTACAAAGAAGAGTAAACAAGTCTACAAAGAAGATGAAACAAATCTACAAAAGTTGAATCAAGTCTACAAAAAGTGAATCAAGTCTACAAAAAGTGAATCAAGTCTACAAAACGTGAAACATGAAAACGAATAACAACGACGAAGAACGAAGAACGACGAATAACGAAGAACAACGACGAAGAAGATGAAACAAATCTACAAAATATGAAACAAGTCTACAAAAGATGAAACAAGTCTACAAAAGATGAAACAAGTCTACAAAAGATGAAAAAAGTCTACAAAAGATGAAACAAGTCTACAAAAAGTGAATCAAGTCTACAAAACGTGAAACATGAGAACAATAACGACGACGAGAAAGAACGAAAAACAACGACGAAAAACGATAACGAAGGCGAGGAAGAACGACGAGGAAGAACAATGACGAAGAAAAATCGTGATGAAAACGAAGAACGATGACAATGGCGAGGAAGAACGGTGATGATAATAACAACATAGAGGAAAAATGACAACGAAGAAAACAAATCTACAAAGAAGATGAAACAAGTCTACAAAGAAGATGAAACAAATCTACAAAAGATAAAACAAATCTACAAAAGATGAATCAAATCTACAAAAAGTGAATCAATTCTACAACACGTGAAACATGAGAACGAAGAACAACGACGAAGAACAACGACGTATAACGAAGAACGAAGAACAACGACGAAGAACGAATAACAACGACGAAGAACAAAGAACAACGACGAAGAACGAAGAACAATGACGAAGAACAACGACGAAGAACGAAGAACAACAACGAAGAACGAAGAACAACGACGAAGAACGAAGAACAACGACGAAGAACAACAACGAAGAACGAAGAACAACAACGAAAACGAAGAACAACAACGAAGAATGAAGAACAACAACGAAGAATGAAGAACAACAACGAGGAAGAAGACGGTGAAGACGACGAAGACGAGGAAGACGAACAACAACGAAGACGATGGTGATGGCGGGGAAGAACGGCGACAAAAACGAAAAACAACGAAAACGATGAAGAACGAAGACGATGATGAAAGGCGCTTGATTTTTTTTAGGAGAATTAGGGTTTTTTTTTAAAAAAAAATTTTTGTAAAAAATGAAAAATTTCAATATTAAAGCAAAACAAAATTAAAAAAAAAATTAATTTTTTTTTTCATAATGGCATTTTCGTAAATATTTTTTTGTTTCATAACCCTCCTTGTCCATCTCATGTTTTTTATAATAACTAGAGTAACCCTCTAAAAATGGGTTACTCTAGTCATTTCAGGTTTATTAGGGTCATTTCAAGTCATTTTCACTTTATTATAAGAAGAATAGTTTTTTTCAATTGGTTGGATAAATCAATGTGGTAGCTTGGTAGAGAGGGACCAATTTTTTGTATTACTTGTGTGAACTTCTTCACTCGTAAAATTGCTCATTCAAGTTTAGGTGAAGATCTTCTTCCACATTAAATAGAAAAAACATATTTTAAAAACAATTAATGAAAAAGTTTTTTTTGACGGAAATACTATAATAAATTTGATAAATTTAAACTCTAAACCATATGATCACACCATATGATTAGTATAATGTCAACATTTATACTCAAATTTGTAGAAATGAAAAATTAAAAACAACATATGAGTAGCAAAAGATGAAATAATGCATCTAAAAGAAAGTTAAAGTAATATGACTTATCCTCCATGTCATCACCAGTATGACTTATCATCAAACCAACAAAAATACCTAAACCGAAACAAACCAAACCAAACTTCCTCTTCACATTCACTTCTCTAACCACCACCTCTTCCTTAACCGCGACCACCGGATAAGTAACCTCTTCCTTCTCCTCCGATGATACATCTTGATACAATGACTTCTTCTCACCATCTTCCTCCTCCTTCTCCTCTTCATCCGCTTTACCAACTTCATTATGAGAAGATTCGACCACCGAGTAAACCGAACCGGTTTTCTTATCATCCACGCCAACATTAGTTTCCAAACTCTTGTTGTCCGGTTCAACCATCAAACCATTGTCATAACCGGACGATTGTTTGGTTTTATAAGCCTCTTCGAATTCGGTTAACCTTTTAGCCATGCAAGCAAGTTCCAACGTATCTTCATTCTCTTCTTTTCCTTCAACATGCATCGTTCTTGACAAAATCTCCGCCGTCAAAAGAGTCTTTGCCAAAGTAATTTTGTGTTGGATTTTTCGGTAGAGATTTGGACTATCATTGTTACCGTTGTTGATAGTAATTGTTTAGAGTAAAGATTCGATTTTATCGAATTTCTTCTTCAAGATTGAGTTTGCTTTCGTCTTCATGATTCTTTTGATCCTCTTTTTAAGTTTTTGTTAGTGGTGTGCCAAAACCCAACATAGCCCGGCCCATTCGAGAAGTCTAGGATAAAAGGCCTTCGGATTGGCGTCCAGTTCGATTCTAAAGCCCACCGAAGTCAAAGCCCACTAAGTGAAGAAAACAAAAAAGTCGTGGCCGACACGATGACGTCAGCACAAATGTGCAGTTCGCAGAGCCGACACGATGACGTCGGTACGGAGCCGTAGTTCGCAGAGCCGACATGGTGGCGTCGGTACAGGCTTGCTGTTCGCAGAGGATGATCGTACAAAAAGCACGCCGGCTCGTTCTCCATGCAGGAACCTGCTCGACAGCGCAGCTTCCGTATGTCGGGCATGCGCCGAGAAGTCTCGTCAAAGAGTAAAAGCCCGCCAAAAACTGAGAAGTTCTACTATAAATAGAGGACTCCTGTTCATAAGAAGGGGATCGATTTTTAGAGAGAGAGAGTCTACAGAGAAAAGCAGTTCGAGCTATATATATTCACTTCGTTATCCTTGTATTTAAACACTCACGTCACAAATACTTAATAAGAATTCCGAGTTCGAATCTACTTGTTTACTTTCTGTTCGGCTATACTTTCAATTCGACTAATAGAATTAAGTTCGACTAAGTACTTCTGTTCAATTTGTTCGCTCTATAGTTGTCACTTAACGAGTTTTCCGACCTTTCTCTACTTTACCTTCAGTTCGACACTTGACCCACTCTCAGTATTAACGGTAGGGGTGGGCATTCGGGTCGGGTTCGGGTAGGAACCGATCGGGTCCAAATATTTCGGGTAGGGGGATTTAGGACCCGTATGGGTACTTTGAGTTTTTCGATTCGGGTTCGGGTAGGAACCGTCCGGGTCTTTCGGGTATGAGATATTTGGACCCGGAAAATACCCAAAAAATCGGGTATATGTTCGGTTCGGGTATTTTTCGGATATTTTCGGGTATTTTCGGATATTTTTCGGATATTTTCGGATATTTCGAATATTTTCGGGTATATTCGGATATATGGTACCTATAAACATATGAAATATAATAAAATTTTGGGTATTCGGGTACCCGTTCGGGTATCGGGTCGGTTCGGGTATTACCCGATACCCACGGGTACCGACTTTGAAATAACTTTCGGGTAAATGTCTAATACCTGTACCCGAACCGAACCGAAAATTTCGGGTCGGTTCCGGTTCGGATATCGGGTAATTTGCCCACCCCTAATTAACAATCTTGAATGATTTTTTTAGTTTCTTTTTTTTCGCTCTCGTTGTTGGATTTTACAAAATAGAGTTAGGAAACTGTTAATTTGGAGGGTTGCAACTTGCAACAGTTACCTATAGATAAGTATAGGTTATATTTCTATTTCTTCATTTTTCTTCCCACAGAGTTTTCAAATAATAAAGAGAAAAATATAGATATGCTAAAATAAAAAGAAACTTAAATATAAACTAAGACAATTCTCAAAAATACCATTAAAAATGTTTTTAGGATAAAATTAATTTTTTATACGATTAAAAAGTTTTTTTTGACGGAAATACTATATATTTTAAATTAATTTACAATCTTTAAATTTAAACTCTAAACCCTCAAAACTAAATCACACCCTCATTCAATATTATAAGCTAACTAGTGAATCCATGGAAAAAAGTTATATTCTAAAAGGTTAAAAATTGATATTTGTGTTTATGGTATTTTAGTCTGGTTATTTTGGACCAAGAGTTGATCCTTTTGACCGAAAGTTAAATTCTTTCATACCCTTCTGTAATCTACGTATCCTTTAATTTTCGTTGACCAAAAGTTAAAACACTAAATATTTTTAAATTTAAACCCTAAACTAATCAAAGGGTGTTGGATTTGGATTTGTGAACCTAAATGGTAATATTTTAACTTCTAAACCTATAAAATTCATAAAATATGATTTTAAAATCGATTTTATAATCATATTTTGATGATTTTTATATAAAAAAAAAATTAAAGTCATTTTTTGATTTTTTAAAATATTTTTATAAAATTCTTTAAATTAAATTAAAAATATTGACGTTTCCAGTTTTTGAAAATAATATATTTTTACTTAAAAATAAATCAAAACGAAAATAATAGTCTTTGATTGAAAGTCAAAAGGTATATGTGATTGAAAGTCAAAAGGTATATGTGATTGAAAGTCAAAAGGTATATGGAAATTTGATCCGGTTTTTTTAGAAAGAGACCTTGTGATAGTTTTGTTTTTAGCCAAAAAGATTTTTACATGTCATTTTAAGGAATTACTCTATAAACTATATATTAAGTTGAACAATTGGAAATAAACGTGAAAAAGTGATAGCAAAGACGATTTAAACACATGAAATAAAATTTAGAAAATAGGAAAATAAAAATGGAAACAATCCGATCAAAAGAGGCATCAACGTTAACAATTACAATGAGCAGCAAGTGAAGACCCAATTTATGTGGATATTTAGTATATATATAGCTTATGTGGTCCACTAAGTAAGACCCATTTCTCATTTCTGTCATTTATGTTCTTTTTTTTTTTTGTTAAAGGTTGTACTATATAAATTGCAAAAGAAATAAAAAACATACAAAGCATCGCCCAGTTTTGTGTTTTAAAACCAAAAATAAAGCCCAATTATGAAACACATAAAAAAACTATAACAAGCCTTTTGACCTTGGTTTTATCGAGTCCATTAAGGTGTTAACCTTGGAGACTTTTAATCCGATCCTTTCAGAGATTGTGAATGAATCGATCACATGCAGAGATGTAGAGATGTAGAGATGAACTATTAGTAAGCCAAGCCATTGAGAAGCCAATCAAAAGTCAATTTGTGAAGTTCAAGTTGCCGTTGTAGGTTGGTGGAGGAACCATAGTTGGAGAAGCTTTGAAGCTGCATGGTCATTTAAGGATCGCAGAGAGGCAGCTCTGTTCCTGATAATTCGATCAATGCTGCGGTAGAGGACATTCGGCGGCTTTGTGATGTTGTTATGGAGACGTTGATTCCGTTCATACCAGATAGTGTAGATTGAAGTCTGCCAAGCTAAACGAGAAAGCTTTCTATGGGTTCTCGACGAACTCTGATTGATTAGCATATGCAGAAGTTGATCCCAATCTCTAGTAAATGTGATGCCTAGTCTCTGAGAGATTTTGTTCCATATTTCCCCGCTGTATGAACACTGAAAAAAGATGTGGTTCCTTGACTCATTACCATTTGTACACAGAAGGCATAACGAAGGACAATCCAAGCCCCAAGCTATAATACGGTCCCGAGTCGGGCATCTATTCAAAACAAACATCCATGATAATATTCGCTGCTTAGGGATTCCTCCTGCACCCCATACTACTTGATGCCAAGGAACTTTAGGTCTGTGCTCCTTAAGTAACTGATATACTTTTCTCGTGTGATATTTTGAATTTGTTCTACCCTCAATACACCATTCATAGGAGTCTGGATTTTCTGAAATTACTATTTCTATTAGCTTTGACTGGATCATGACAAGAGCTTCTGATCTTGCAGGTGCGAGTCTCCATCCTCCATCAGTCCAAAGATCAGCTAGCAAAGCTCTTTGAGGAATTCCAATATGATTTGCCTCATAACCTGCTATAGTTTTGGTGATTTGACCCAAGGAGCTCCAATTATCTGTCCAAAACCTGCAATTTTTACCGTCACCAATAATAAACTTGATCCATGGGTAAGGAATGTCTCTCAGCTTCAATAACTTGTTGGTAAACCATGAATGTTTTTGCCTTGTATTTATCACCCAAAAGTTACTCAAATCGCCTGTTAGGATGTTTGTTTTAAACCATGAAGCCCATATTGAAGATTGGCAGAAGAAGAGGATCCATATCATTTTTATAGCGCAAGCTTTGTTCCAATGGTGTAGTTCTCTAATCTCCAGACCGCCCTCTTCTTTTCCAAAGGTTAGTGTTTCCCAAGCTACTCTTGCAGAATATCTACCATCAACTTTACCCGACCATAAGTAGCTAGAACAAAGTGAGTCTATTTTTCTGATGCACTGTTTTGGCAAGGTGAATGTGCTACACCAGAAGTTCGTGATGCCTGCAATAACAGAGTTGATTAGTTGGAGTCTACCTGCAAATGAAAGAGATTTTGCTGACCAAGTGTTTATTCTGCCCTTTACTCTATCCACTAGAGATGCACAATTTGCCATGGATAACTTTTTAGTGCATAAAGGCACTCCCAAATAACGTACTGGTAGTACCGCATGTGCTAACCCCGTTTCATGACAAATTTCCTGAATTTCAGGGGCAGTCAACCCAGCCGAAAAGAAGCATGTTTTAGTTATACTTATGGCCAGACCTGACTTGTCTTTAAAATCTTGGAGCACTTGGAGGATGGCTTTGACAGATTTGAGGTTACCCTCAGAGAATATTAACAGGTCATCTGCAAATGATAGGTGAGTTAGCCTTGACTCTTGACACTTATGATGATAACCAAATAAGCCTTGAGAAGCTGCGTTATTGAGCATTAAAGATAAAGTGTTCATCACTATAACAAAAAGGTACGGAGAAAGGGGATCTCCTTGGCGAAGACCTCTTTTACCCTTGAAATATCCATGAACAGATCCATTAAACCCAATCGAGAAAGAAGTGGTGGTAACACAAGCCTCAATCCACCTAATGAAGATTCCTGGCAGGTTAATCCCTCTTAGGCAATGGAACAAATAGGACCAATTAACTGTGTCAAACGCTTTAGCTATGTCAACTTTTATTGCTAGCCTCTTAGGTCCATTATCCTTTTGATAAGAATTAACAATTTCCCCAGCCAAAATAGTGTTCTCAAAGAGGAGGCGACCTTTAATGAAGGCGGTTTGGTTAGGTAGTATTAGGTCCGGCAGGATAGGTTTTAGCTTAGCCACTAGAATTTTGGAAATGACTTTGTAAATTGTATTGCAACAAGATATTGGTCGATAGTCCTTTATGGCTGAAGCTCCTGGCATTTTAGGCACCAAAGAGAGGATAGTGGAGTTCACCGAGGCAGGCAAGAACCCGGTTATGAAAAACTTGGAGATTGCATGTATACACTCATTTCCAATAACCGACCAAGCAGCTTTGAAGAATGCAGAAGTGAAGCCATCCGGGCCCGGAGCTTTGTTGGGGTTGAGCTTGAACATCACCCTAGTGATCTCTTCCTCGGAAGGGAGTCGAGAGATAGAAGACATTGTTTCAACGGGACATATATATGATGATAAAACCTGAATCCATTGAAGAGTAGTTTGGTTGAGCGAAGTGATTGCAGGGCTTAAAATCTCTTGAAAATGCGACACTGCAAGCTGGCTCATCTCAACAGGGTCCGTGACAAAATTTGTATCTGATATAGCGAAAGACCTTATAGCATTATAGGAGGCCCTGACTTCAACCATTCTATGGAAAAAGTGGTGTTGTGGTCTCCTTCCTTAAGCCATAAGATTCTAGATTTTTGCTTGTAAAATCTTTCTTCAATTGACCTAAAATTGTCCCACAATATGTTCTTTAACCACAAAACACAATATTATGCGTCCCCAATATTATTAGCTAACACCAAGCTTTGGTCAATGTTACTTACATTTATTTGATGGTTGCATGGTGATAGACAGTAAATATATATATTATATAGTCATATATATTCTGCGTACATCTTGTGAAGCCAAGTCTGGTTCTTTTACTTAATTAGGTTAGAGCTAATGGAAAAACAAAATGGTTTATAAGAAGAGTAGTTTTTTTTTTTTGAAATGATTGATAAATTAATGTGTTACTAGATTCTGACCCGCGCGCCAAGCGCGGGAATTAAATATTTTTTTTGAATGTTGTAAAAAACTATTTTGTGTAGTGATTTGTTAAATAGAAGCGAACAATTAATTTCAGTAAAAATTAGCATGCTTTATATTTTTATCAAAAATTAACATAAAATAGTTTAATCTAAGTTTTTATGGATTGCGAGTTGGCTTGTGTTACACCGTGACCTATTTTGAAATGAAAAATATAATGTAATTATATGGGATTTTGATATATGGGCTAATTGTTGTTATTTTTTTAGAATTGTTCTAGTGATGACACGCGTTATATTTCCTTGTTTAGCTCAAGTAATGTTTCTCAATTAGTATATATAGGATATAATAGTTTTTATAAATTATAATGCATATGAAAGACTAAAATATTGAAGGCACAAAATTTAGCTATAGAACAACTCAATATCTAATCTAAAAGTCGAGCAAAAATATTTCTGAATTCTTCATCAGTCACCACCCAAACTCATACCATATATATTATATTTTGTCAAAATTATACTGATATTGGGTTGTTTTCCACATGCTTTATATTTTTTATCAAAAATTAACATAAAATAGTTTAATATAATTTTTTATGGGTTGCGAGTTGGTTTGTGTTACAACAACATATGTGAACTTTTTTGAAATGAAAAATATAATGTAATTATATGGGCTTTTGATATATGTGCTAATTGTTGTTAATTTTTTAGAATCGTTCTAGTGATGACACGTGTTATATTTCCTTGTTTAACTCAAATAATGTTTCTCAATTAGTATATATAGGATGTTTAGTTAACTAGTGAGACCAACTTCTTACCCATAAAATTGTTCATTCAAGTTTAGGTAAAGATCTTCCACATGACCAAACAGAACATAACATATTCAAAGTTGTGTAATCATATATACCATATGATGTTTCATGCCCTTTTTATCAAACCACGTTTAATACATTATAAATCCACCAAATTAAATAAAAAATGATGAAAATACTGAACATTGTAATAATAAAATTTTTAAAACAATCTAATTTAGGAGTAGCAAAAGATGAAAACATAGCCACTAAAAAGCAAGTGAAAAACAATCAAAATAAAGAGTCTTCTAAGTAGGGGGAAGAAAAAACTCATTCTCCACCATGTTATCATGACCAATGTAACCTATCATCAAACCAACCAAAGCACCTATACCAAAACAAACTAAACCGATACAAACCAAAGCCCTAAAACCAAACCTCCTCTTCACTTTCACTTCTTTAGCCACCACTTCTTCCTCAACCACCTCTTCCTTCTCCTCGGCATCTTCCTCCTCCTCCTCCTCTTTCTCCTCCTTCTCCTCCTTCTCCTTCGATGAAGCATCTTGAAACAATGGTGTCTCTTCCTTCTCCTCCTTTTCCTTCTTCTTCTCCTCCTCCTCCTTCTTCTTCTCCTCCTCCTCCTTCTCCTTCTCTTCCTCCTCCTTCTCCTCCAATGAAGCATCTTCAAACATTGGCCACTCGGACTCCTCCTCATCCTCCTCTGCCTTCTTTGCATTACCAGCTTCATTGTGACAAGATTCAACCACCGAGTAAACCGAACCGGTTTCCACATCTTCAACATCAACATTATTTACCAAACTCCTCTCTTCCTGTTCAACCATCAAACCAATGTCATAACCGGACGATGATAGTTTGGTTTTAAAATCCTCCTCGAGTCCGGTTAGCCTTTTAGCCATGGAAGCAAGTTCCAATGTATCTTCGCGCCCTTCTTCTCCATCAACATGCATGGTTCTTGACGTAATCTCCGCCGATAAAAGAGTCTTTGCAAAACCAATTCGGAGTTGGATGTTTCGATAGAGATAACTTGGATTGTTATCATTACCGTTGATAGTGATTGTTTCGAGTAGAGACTCGATTTTGTTGAGTTTCTTCTCCAAAACTGAGTTTGCCTTCGTCTTCATCATTCTCTTAGATTGTCTTGTGTCTCGAGTGATTTAGTTTGTTTTTTTCTCTATCTCTTTCTCTCTAGTTGTTGGATTTTACAATAAAGAAACTTATAATGTGGTGGTTTGCGAGAACGGTTACTATAAAAATTTACTTGTGCCTTTGCCTTATCGTGCACACGTACGTGACGGTTCTTCTTTTAACGTAGTGGGTTGCGACGGTTCTACTTTTCTTTTTTTTTTCATTCTTCTTTCCGTTGTTTTTTTCCTTATTAATTAACTGGAAAAATAGAAATGCTAAAATAAAGAGGAAATTAAAAATAAACTATATGTTAAGTTGAAAAATGGAAAATAATAAAATTTAGAGTAATTCACAAAACTACACCATTTCATCATTTCCTTTACAAAACTCTATCTAATTCAATTTTTTTTCATAATTACATTTTTTCAAAATTTTAAAAGCTTGATTTACTCTTTAAAACTTCACCAAAATTAAAAAAAAAAATTGGATTTGCTAATTAGTGTTTAGGGTATAGTGATTAAGTGAGTAGGATTATTTGGGTATGCATAATTTGGTTTTAATTTTTAGTATTTAGATGTAGTTTTGTGAAAAAAAAATTAAAATATGTAATTTTGTGAATTGCAATTCAAAAGGCGTAGTTTTGTACTTCTCTCTAGACTTTAAGGCATGTTAAGTTGACAATTCGATCAAAAGAGGCATTGCAACTTTGACAATTTTTTTTTTGGTCAACATTTGACAATTATAATGAGTTTTTTTACATGCATGAAAATTGGATCCAAGCCTTGTGTTATACGGTTGATCTAATTATACTAAAGACCCAATTTATGTGGGTATTTAGTATTATAGCTTATGTGGTCCACTAAGTAAGACCCATTACTCATTTCTGTCATTTATTTTCTGTAACCACAATCACAACAATTAAAAGTAAAACTCACTAAATGGTTCACACGTTTTCCAAAATCCATGCAACAAGAAGTGGCTACTCCCGAATTTGAAATCATTTGGAAAAATGATTAGTTTATTAGAGAAAATAATAATCTAACAGTTGGATGATTTTAGCAAGTCTTAGCTTTTTAATAATACAAAAAGTGTTTTAAACAAGAAAGTATAATTGTTGCACAAAAAAAAAAAAACAAGAAAGTATAATTACAAAAATAAATCTTCTAAATTACATTTTATAATACTACATCATTTCAAATTTATTTTTCAAAATTACTCCTAAACACTCAAAATTAAATCCAAATAAATTCTATATATATACAATTATATCCTTTTAATATTATATCCTAAAGACTAACTAGCGAATCCAAATAAAATAATTTTAATTTGGTAACTTTTTAAAAGATAAATCAACTATTTAAAATTTTGAAAATATGTAATCATATATTAAAATATTGAACTAGTTGTAGTTTTGTGAAGAAAATATTGAAAATACGTAGTTTCATGAAGAGAAATTCACAAAACTACACTCTTTCAACCATCCTTTCACAAAACTACACATAATTCAATATTTTCACATATTTACATATTTTCAAAATTTTAAAAGTTTGATTTACCCTTTAAAAAATTACCAAAATTAAAATATTTTCATTTGAGTTCGCTAATTAGTGTTTAGGGTATAGTATTAAAGTGATAAGATTGTGTGGTAAGGGTTTATTTGGATTTAATTTTGAGTGTTTAGATGTATTTTTGTAAAATAATTTTGAAATTGTGTAATTTTGTGAAATGTAATTCAAACGGTGTAGTTTTGTAATTTTCCCTTTTATGAACGGAGGTATTCCTAATCGAGAGAACTCGTACGTCATATAATATGTAATGAAGCAGCTTCTAGTGGGATACTTGATTGATTATAAATTAGTATTACTGTTAAGTAACCTATTAACTACTCCGTCTATTTGCATTTAATTGTTTTTGTGAAGGTCAAGTATGTGGTCCATGTGTAGAAGACACCAGATAGTCACTATACTATTATTAAACAGGCCACTAATCAAAATTTGTGGTCTAAAAACCACGATGAGAATGTTGGAAATCAAATGTTGCTATTATTAAAGAGGCCACTATTTAAACCCTCTTTTTATAAAAGTGGTGTAGTGTAACATTGACAAGTTTATTTATAGATATTCCCCTATGTTCTTCTTTAGTTTATTTTTTTCTTACAAACTCCATCCAACATCTTATTTTATGTTAGTGATGTAATCTTTATATATTTTTTTCCTTCTCCTCTATAATTTTATGTTAGTAATCCTTGATTTCATTTCATTTTTGAACTTTTAACTTTGCTTAAATTATAACAATAATGCCCATTAATATTGTTTGAATTAATTTCTATCAACATTTATAACATAACTATATTTATTCACCTCATTCCAATATATAATTTAGAACTAAAGTATATGATTCTTTACCCACCCAATATTCTTTTGTGCATAATATATGTTATTGTTGCAACTTGTAATCATATAAAAATGCCAACATGTTGAAAACTAGACTAAATTTTAAGCATTGAACTATATTGTGTTGTGTCACATGTTTTTTTCTTAAAATTTTGTAGCATCTCAGTTTTTTTGGTTTTTGTGTGAAATCAAAAATCGATATATATTAAATATATTTGTACATTCACAAGACAGATTACAAGGTTTACAAATTTACCACAGACCAAATCTTGACCTAAAACTCCGGACCAAATCTATTACAAAAACACAACTTGAAACGCATAAAATGGCGATCAAAGTTGGTCACTCACACATCTAGCACTTGACCTTGATGGTCCACATGCGATCTACACACCGTTTCCAACGGTCTAGACTCGGCTATCTTAGCCGCAACTTCTGCCATCACAAGTCTAGTCAACAAAAGTCCAGCCACAAACGCAGCTCCCATCAACATTGTGAAAACCGCGTTCCAACTACTCCTCGACGATATGTAACCCGTTAACAACGGCCCAACCGCCGCTCCAACGGATCCCGTTCCGTCGATTATTGCCGTTACCGTAGCCAACGCTCTCGAGTTCCCTTTCAACGAGCTATGCGTCCCGAGATCAGCAGAAACCGCAGTCGTGATCAACGCGTACGGTCCGTTAACTAACATCCCGGTTACGAACATGAGCGACGCGTTGGCTATTAGCGAAACGTGTCCGTAGCTACGGTAAAAGAACAATGCTGGTATCGAACAGTACATGAAACTCGCGGCTGTAATCGCCCTCGCTCCGATCCTGTCGGAAATATAACCCGCCATGATTCCTCCGACCACGCCTCCTACATCGAACATAGTCGAGAGATTTCCCGCTGTTTCGTCCGATAAATACTCGCCTTCAATCGCTACAAAATAGTATTAAAAAAAAATCGTAATTAGATATATGTCCAAAAAAAAACAATTTATAAACTGTCAGTGTCCAAAGCCAGCCGTTATAGTACCTGTGTGGCTAACGTAGAAAGGTAGCCAGTAGAGGAAAGTGTAAGCGACCAATTTCGCAAAGAAGAGACATAGCGCGAAAGGCGCAACACCAGGAATCTTCCACGCTTCGATGAATCCAACGGCTCGTTTCTTATCATCGGTTTCCGAATCACTCGAGCTCAACAACAAAGGCACACTCACCGAGTCTCCTACTTTCTCATCAGAACCAACGTCCACGTCTCGCTCCGCTCCAACAGTCTCCGGATTGACCGGCAAGAAAGCGAAATTAACCAATCCGACCAACACGATAACAACCCCGGGAACCACAAAAGACCATCCCCAACCGTAACGCAACATAGCGGCAGCGATCAACGAGCCGGTTATGTTACCAACAGACGTGTGGGCGTTCCATATACCCATAATCAACCCTCTCTTCTTCTTATTAAACCAGTTTCCGACCACGGCGACCACGGACGGCCAGCCAGTGGACTGAAACAAACCAGCAAGCATTTGCATAACCAAAAAATAGTAAAAGCTATGCACATTAGCCCAATAACCGACTCCGAAAAGCGAAGTAAACACACCCGTGCCGACCATACCGACCGTCAAAAAAATCCTCAAATTCATCCTATCGCCTAAATGTCCAGCGAAATACATCCCGAAAGCGTAAACCGCAAGAAACGCCACATCGATCTCCCCTAGCAATACCGTACCGTTCGGTCCGTTAAACGGAGCCCAACCACCACCACCAAAACCGCGACCACGACCGCCACTTTCTTGTCCTGATCGGAAAGAAGTGAGACTTAGAAGCAGAGTGTTGACAACACCTGTGTCGGGAGATTGCGGATCAAGCGCGCTTTTAACAATGCTTGTCGTCTTTCGAGCGGCGTGATAGCTAGCGTAAGCTAAAAACGTCACGATCAAGACAATGGCTTGGTATGCGTTGTAAGAGAGTTTTGAGCCTTTGACTCGTTCCAAATATCTAATCCCTATTGGTTTTTTCTCCATCTCTGTCTCTAGAGAACCCATTAACACACTATGATTTTTTTGTAATCAAATCCTTTACCTGCAAAAAATATTAGATATCTAAAATATATTAGTAAAATCATATAGGAGAATATTCCATTTTATTCATAAGAGGATTATACTTTTGCTAGTAACATCTTCTTTCATAAAACTCTTGGCGTCACACAAAAAGGTTAATCCCTAAGGGAATCTATAAAACGTGTCGTGGTTAGTGATAAGGTCGTTTATGATTTGTAGTGTATGTGTGTCTCTATGAACTATTAAAAGGACTATTTTAATGTGTTTCTTGTTTTTTTGTTTACTTAATTATTATTATTATGTAAAATTTATCAGATTTTTCTTACCATGAAAATTAAAATTATTTATGAACTCTAGATTGGTATTTATCAAAAAAAAAACTCTAGATTGGTATATCTAAGGAATATTCTTGAATATCCATAGAACATAAACTAATTAATTAATTAAAAAATCCCGTGAGCCTTGAATACTCACCTTTTAAAAGAAAATTATCTTTTTTGAGACTTATATAGATCTAACGATGAAGACGCACATAACAAAATTTTGAAGAGTTCTATTATAATTTGTGACAATATTTTAGAATATTCAATAAAATTCCCGGTAAAAAATAAAGGAAAACTTCAAACAAAGATTCAAGAAACATTCAAACTTCACTTCAATATAACAAAATAAACAAAAAAAATTTTAAAAAATTACCTTTTAAATGCTTGTTAATAAACTCGAAACCAAAAAATAAATGTTTCCTCCAAGCTTTGAAAAATTGAGATTATAAGTTTTTTGTGAAAGATGCAAAAGAAACTTGAACACGCTTTGTAAGTTGTAAGCAACGGCGACGAGTTTATAGCATTTTAGCTCAATAGTTGTTCGAAATTAAACAATTGTTTGTAAAATTACGATCAAGCCCTTACGCTATGAATAACATTACTTGGTGTTGAAATTATGATTTTAGCCTTACAAGTTGCGTCTCGAGTTGCCAACCCACACATCCAATGAAAACGAAAGTTCATTATACGTAAAGCATTTTCCACGTAATTACTATTTTCTTTGTTTCGATATAAATGTTGTTTAAATTTTTGAGAAATTCACAAAACTAACGCCCTTTCGACCGCCGTTCACAAAACTACACCTAATTCAATATTTTCACAAGTTTACACCCTTTCAAAATTTTAGAAGCTTGATTTACCCTTTTAAAAATTATCAAAATTAAAATCTTTTCATTTCATTTGGGTTCGCTAATTAGCAGTGGCGGACCGAGAAATTTTTTTTACGGGTGTCAAAATTGCATAATCAAATTAATGAGTGTCAAAAACATAAATTACTAAATTATTTCACTAATAAACCTAAGTAATAATTGAAAATTTTGAGAATTAATGGGGTGTTTATGATATAGTATTAAAGGGGTATGATTGTTTGGGTAGGGTTTATTTGGATTTAATTTTGAGTGTTTAGGTGTAATGTAATTCTCACTAAATTTTTTAAAAATATTATCATTAATATTTTATTTAAAGAATTTTATTCATTGAAATATTTTTTTATTAGAACTCAAAAATACTTTATTTAAAGAGACATTAGTATATCTTTCTGTGTAAATAAATTTGAAAGATTAATTTTGGATGAACAAATAAATTTTCCTAGATCTGTTTTTAATATTTTTACATATATAATTCTAGAATTATATTGATCATAAGTTTATATTTAACACTTATTAATTTAAAATAAAATTATGTCAATAGTTTTTTTTTTGTTAAAAAATTATGTCAATAGTTAATTTTCATTTCCAACAGATTTTGTTTTTTAAATACCTTACAATACTACTAAAACTATGTCTGTTCCAAATAATATTTTAAAACAAAAGTGGTATCTTTGAGAAATCTTATGACTTCAGAGAAATATTCTATACTGAAAAACATGTCACAGGCAATTTTTAAAACAAATAATATAGTACAAAAAGTACTATTTATAGATTTTTTAATTATGTCCCACAATTAAAGTTACGTGGTCCTCTCTACCTCGGCGACATCTACTATCGTACTTTAAACTTTATTTTATCATTTTAAAAAAAATTGTTATCTATTATATAATAGCATAATACTCTCTGAATCTAAAACATCCACATCATCATCAAAAATAATTAAAATAATTCAATTAAAAATTCATTTAATAAAACTCATTCAATATTAATAAAACAAATAAAAAAATTTCAATATAATATTTAACACTAATAAAAACATGTATATCAACTTTCTAAAATGAAAATATATAAAATTTGTTTCTTTTTTATACTAATTTTTTCGGAATATATTACATATGTCCCATTATGTAAAATTTTCTATCTAAAAGCACAAAGTTTAAAAGTTATAAATGATGTACTATTTTAACATTAATTCAAAACAATTAAAAATTAAGACTACATAATATTATTGGTCATAGTATAGTTAATAAATAAAAAAACATGGATAAAAACTTGTGAAAATCAAATAAAATGAAACAAATCAAAAGACCTGAAACATCTAACAAAATGGGCTAGAGAGAGAATAATTTAAAAAATAAATAAATATAAATTTATAAAAGTTTAAATAACTATAATTTGGGATGAAAATACTCCATATATATACATACTTTCTAAATTTAAATGTTAGTACCAAATATATGAAATAAACTTAAAATATCCACCGAGAAAATAAAACCTCATACAAAATAAACAATTACATATACAAATAATTCAATAACGTTACAAAAAACATAAAACAAAATATGATCCAAATTAATTGACGTGTTAAGATCTCTACATAAAACAAAAGTAAACAACATGCGTACAATTAAAATTAGACAAGCTGAATGAGTACACAACAACAATTTTCTTTACATATTGATATTTCATCGGTTTGATAATAAACTAAAACATCTGACATAAGTTGTTTGTAAAAAAAATCATTTTCATTAGCTTGGTAAAATATAAAATAGATGGAAAATATCTAAAGTTTAACCATATAACTATTACAAAAATAAAAAACTTCATAAAACAAACAAAAATCTTCGTAAACTCAATATAAAATTATTTGAAATTACTATAAAAAGTAGTAAATATTCCGCGCAACGCGTGGATTCTTTCCTAGTTCTATCAATTAGCAATTATATTTTCACAGTAACTAACTACTGTTATTATCTCAAAAGTATAATATTAAATCAAAGGGTGATAGTCTTCATAGTATATCAATATTTTCAACAAATGCGAAATTATAAGCGTTTGCTTACTTCTTTGCAAAATAATGACAAAAGGATATTCGTAAAAACTTAAATGACATTTTATATTTTGTGAAAATAGTTTTTAAATTTCAGTTCATTATTATTTTGTTTTTTTGTTGACATCAAATTTCAGTGTATATATATTATTAGCTACTAACAATTAGACCCTTATGAAGGACCACAATCTCCTAATTTTCTTAGGCCTTTTTGTAAAGTATATTTTAAGCTTTTAAATGTATGTGTTGTGACCCGATCGTATAAAATTGTTGTGAAAGCGTAAAAACCAAAACCCTTAATATTAATACTAGGAGTGGTTATATAAATTCCAATTGAAAAAATCAATATGCGGGTAATTAAGAACTAAAGTCGTTAAAAACCATGTTCAAAATATATAGCTTAAACCCAATTAATTAGCATTATCGAATATTTTAGTCCCCTCTTTAAAAGAAAAATCGTTAATGAATACTATAAGTTTCTTGTAAATTAAGTGAACATTATTTTACCTATTTCTCATTTTTGTATAGGTAAAGGTTTACTTAAGTAAACTACTTATTATAATTGGTCCTTCACTGAACAAGACCGCGTGTCCCTCCTTGCCTCCTTGGTTTATGGCGATACGCAAGTTCTATTATTATATTCAAAATCAGTATTAAAATTTTGACCATACGCCATTTACATTTTATTAATGATCACAAGTAACAACCCGCATATATTTGTATGCATATTATAAGAAATGATTTTATGTGTGCACCTATCGGATTTAGACAATGCAAGTGAAAAAGTGGATTTTAGACGTCAAAGAAATGGGATACGATTGTTGAAAAACACATAGGAACAATTATAAAACTACACCATTTTAAAATTATTTTCTAAAAGTACAAATAAACATTTAATATTAAATTCAAATAAATTTTACCCTTAATATTATATCTTAAACATTAATTAGCGGACACAAATGAAAATATTTTAATTTTGGTATTTAAAGGTAAATCAACTGTTTAAAATTTTGAAAAATGTAAATATTAAAAAATATTGAATTATGTGTAGTTTTGTGAAGGAATGGTTGAGATCGTGTAATTTTGAATTGCATTTTACAAAACTATACCATTTCAAAATCAATTTTCAAAATTACATGTAAACAATCAAAATTAAATACAAATAAATCGACTCACATAATTTTACCCTTTAATATTATAATTAGCGAAATCAAATAATTTTTTTTAATTTTGATAATTTTTAAAGGGTAAATTATATATGAAAATATTAAATTAGTTATAATTTTGAGAAAAAAGATCGAAAGGGTTAAGTTTTGTGAATTCCACTAAAAAGAAACGGAAGAAGAACATACTAAAACTTTTGTTAAAACCAAAGAAAAAGACAGTGGAAAAGATTTATACGCATCTCCCAACACCTAACATATTAATTATCGGCGATAAGCCGATGACTACCTAAATATATATATTTTTTTTTGTAATCATAAATTTAAATTACTAAATTTTTCTATATCTACGTTGACTTTAAGGCAACTATGCTCAATAAAATACTAATAGTTATTGACTTATTGGTGTGGATTGGATTAATTACCCTCATTATCTTCATGAGATTGTGAAGACAAAAAGAAATTAAATTAGTTTTACCCTCATTATCTTCATGATTTTTGATTAATATTATAGAATATACGATGATGTAATATGCGTTACAAAACGCCATCGTACACTCATGGGTAATGGCATTCCCCACGTGCCACGCCGTTGGCCAACTCTCACGACTTAAGGGCATTTTCGTCCAACCGCTACAAAATCTCAGAGGGGACCAATCACAGTTCTACAGAATTTTCAAACACGAGCAAAGGGTATTTACGTAATCTAACGTATCAGCAAACCCCGCGGTATTGAGAGTGGGAAAATGGCATATTCGCATATACGGAGAGAATTATGCTTAACGTGCAGTGGATATCCTCTCAACATGTTGGGACCCACTTAGATGCCACGTGGGTTTTGTACGAAACTATGATGACGTGGTATTGGTAAGAGTTGTGGATGATGTTATGTTAAGTTTTTTTTCCACTAAAATCCTTTGTTTGTCATGGGTTCGAGAACGATGTGGTTGTTGTTTGATTATTAAAATGTAATTAGTCTCTTCCACTAAACACGTACGAGCTAATAATATATATATATATATGTCATGAGAGTTAATTTGCCACAAAAATGAATTTTGCAGCCATATATATAATTTAATTTTACAGTTTTTGTAATTAAATTTCTTGGTACTAATAGTGAAGTCAACTTTATTTAAAAGTGATAGAGTTGATGATATTGTTTAAGATACAATTATGCTAACATTTTATAATATACTGTCATTTTACAATATTTTCTTTTCATAAATGCTTAAAACTACTATAGCAAGGGACTAATACATTCTTGTACGTTTCATTTTTCATTTTATATATGGAAATTTAATATTTCAAATTAATATGCCTTTTTAAAATTAACAAGAAACCTTCATTTTTTAAATTAATCATCGTCCACAAGCTTTCTTTTAAAACATAAATTCCCTTTCTATATAAAAAGTCAAAAACTTAATACTTATTTTGTCTCATTCTCTGTTACGTAAGAATCTTGCTAAATCCAAATTATCCATTTATATATTCATGGCTGTGACTTCATTGTATTTATAGGTTACACACTTAGACCTTTAAAAATTTCATGACCACATGAAATATTTGTTCCATTTTAAAGATGTTAACAAAATATAGAATAAACGATGCACATCACTAACTTCTACGTGGATTCTGACCAAGACAAATAAATGTATATATACACTACTATATTACTATATTTCTAGGGCTGGTATTTGATTTTACAAAATATTACTTAACAATCTTTTTATAGATGAATAGATTGATAAGTAATTAGGAACAAACTTCGCATATATCATTGTTTGTTAAGTCTTTATTATTTAGTATTTAGGTACACTTATAACTTTGCATAGCGATTTGTTATTTTGTAAAATGGCTTCTATAACATGATATGTACTTGACCTAAGTAACAATCTTTATTTAGCAATCCAGTAAACTAGTGGTATCATTTGATGTTAGTAAAATTATCGATATGATCCCTTGCATTTATGCCAAATTTTTTGGTATTACTTTGATTAGTTTGTTAAAAAAAGTATTTCATGAAGAAGAATAAATTAACCATTAAAAAAAGTATGAACCAATTGTTGATATATTATATAAATTTGTGGAAAGCAATCAACGCCTTTATTACATATTTTTATTTTTCTTATATCTAACGTTTTCCAGAAATTTCATAAATATGCAATTATGAGAAATGACGTCCAACGTGAATGGCATGGTTGTATAATAAAATTGTATGCTTAGAAAGAAATAGTTTAAGGCCTACAACAATATTTTTATAGGGTAAATATTGTTGGCCTTAATAAGATATAGAACATACAAGGGAAAAATTAAAATGCATCAAACACATTTTTATTTATAGGAACATATATAATGAAGAAAATATTGTTTTATTTTTATTATATGGACCAAGATATAAACTGCTAAATGTTGAAAGAGCCTCTCCATTTCCAAATATCAAACACAATTAAAGATATATATATATGTATATATGTTTTTGTTGGTTTCATATTAACAAAATTGATTGTTGAGAAAACATAACCCATTAAAAATATTTATCATCCATCTTCAATTATTTGCCTAACATGATGTGTCCTTTAGACTTCGATAAAAAAAAACTTGATGTGTCCTTTTAAGTGACACATCAATGAACGATACAAATAATCTCTTGTTGTTTTATAATGACCGACTTGTTTTTGAGTTTCCTCTCTATGATTAATTTCGTTTTGTTTGACTAAAAATGCCAAATTCTTCGCATCCATGATCTTCGAACGCGCGCGGGACACGTATGATTTGATGTTTTTCACTGCCGTAAATCGCGAGATTTTAACAGTATGGTTACACAAGAATATAGTTCAAAACGCTCATTTTTACTTTTTGTTGGTACAATCACTAGTTAAGATTTAAAATTTTATGCCTACTAATAGGAAAATTATATGTATAGCTAACTTATTATGTTTGCATCTATAGTTTCAAAGAAAATTACATAGAGATATTAAAAATCATATATAAAGTATGTGGCTTGTGTAAACCGTTATGCGTTTACTTGCTTAAGATGGTAAATCTATGCATAGAGATTAGATACATCTTATTTGGTAATGTGATATGTGTTATGCCTAAGCGTAATTTTTGTATTCATTCAAACAAACAAAGTTTCTATTACACAACCAAAAATCCACATTTTTAAAATTTTATAGAATATGGCTTTATTTGTTTTGAGTTTGAAGTTAAAAGCCCAAAAACAAGCGTACAAGCCCATTTTGTATAAAGAATTGTATTTATCCATACACATTTTCCAACGTTGAATCAATTTGTAGAAGTAGATAATTACCCTCAATTTATTTAAACAAAACCCAAATAATTGAGAGAAAATGATTTTTTATAATAAAAAAAAGAAATAATTCAGAAAATATTTGTGAAAGTTTCTTCCACAAATATTTAAAACAATATTTATTTTTCAATATCCCAAAGTTTAATCTAAAACATGAGACAACCAAGGAGCAAGAATCGTAACAACCACAAAGCAATCATCTTAAAACTCAAACCTCATAAACAAACAAAAGACAAAACAAACATCACTTGTGGCTTTACATCTTCTTCTTCTTCATCATCGTCTTCTTCTTTCCTTTAGCCATTAGCAATGTCTTTGGACACGGTGGATAAGCTTGTTGTCTTCTTGGCTAAGAGAGATGGCATAGACAAGCTTGTCAAGACATTCCAATACGTGTCGAAACTCGCTTGTTGGCACGTTGAAGCCACACGACCCGACGCGGCAGAGAGGTTCAAGAAGTGGGAGGTCGCGTCCGGTCTTAGCCGCAAAGCCTTCAGGTCCCACACCTTTTTCTAATGTCTTATCACTTTATCTACCAAATTGGCATAATCGTAAATATTGTAAATGAAATGTTTAATGTATTGGTTTAGTTCACTTCTTGATTAAAGAAAGTTTTCTTATAATACCACAAAAACAAAAATTTAGGTCACAAAACTATTCATAAGGTTAAGAAAAACCACTATTTTCACATATACAAAATACAATTTATAATTAATATTTAGTTTTAAGGGAGAATTACAAAACTACACCATTTGAATTACATTTTACAAAACTACACCATTTCAAAAATACTTCACAAAACTACACCATTTCAAAAATACTTCACAAAACTACACCTAAACACTCAAAATTAAATCCAAATAAACCCTACCCACACAATCATATCCCCTTAATACTATATCCTAAACACTAATTAGCGAACCCAAATGAAAAGATTTTAATTTAGGTAATTTTTTAAAGGTAAATCAAACTTTTAAAACTTTGAAAAAGTGTAAATATGTAAAAAATTGAATTATGTAGATTTTTGTAAAGAAAATGATGAAAGGGTGTAGTTTTGTGAATTTCTCTAGTTTTAAAGGTTTAAATTTATTCAATTTTTATGGTATTTTTAATCCAAAAAACTTTTTTACTAGTACTTTTGGCATAAAACTTGTGATAATATTTCAGCCTAATAACTTAAATAGGTGATATTTTAGGCAATTGCACCTTATTAGCTCAAATATGTAGCAAATTTTATTAGCCACACTAGAAATTAATTACTAATACAAGTGTACATTACATCTCAAAAATATTGGACTATAGAGGCAATTGACAGTATAAATCGTTGCTAATTTAATGACTCCGAATTTTACGGAACAGGACAGGGAGATCTCTGACAGGGTTCAATGCGCTTAGACGAAACCCCGGGGCAACCCCGACGATCCGTCTCTTGGCGGTTCTAGCCAATTCAGGAGAGATGGTTTACTTTTTCTTCGACCATTTTCTTTGGTTATCAAGAATTGGTACATTAGACCCCAAGATAGCCAAAAGAATGAGTTTCATCTCAGCTTTTGGCGAATCTTTCGGCTATGTTTTCTTCATTGTCATTGATTGCATCTTCATAAGGCAAAGACTCAAGTCTTTGAAAACTCTTCGGTCTTCGTCGTTGTCTGATGATGAACCGAAAGAAGAAATCACCGCGAAAATCAGCGAGATTCGAGGAGATGTAGTGATGAGATTGATGGGAATTTCGGCTAACGTTGCGGATTTGATCATCGCATTGGCGGAAATTCAACCAAATCCGTTTTGTAACCATACCCTTACGCTTGGTATAAGCGGTTTAGTCTCGGCTTGGGCTGGCTGGTATAGGAACTGGCCATCTTGAGATGTATAATAAGATCTAAGGAATGTCTATATATACATATATATGTTGTAGCAAACGTGAAGCTCACTTTAATAATATTCACATTGTTGAAAAGTGATTCAAACTGAATTGAATGTTTTTCAGTTACGTATTCGCTGTCTTTTATTTCTACTTAATTGGGGGGTTTCAGTTTTTCTTCTTAATCAAGGACATAATGAGTCCATGGGTTTAATGGGTGCGGTTACGTTTCTATTTTCTATAAATCATGTAGTCTCTTTGAGTTTACAATTATCGAGAAAATAAAAGTATTATTCGAAGAAACTTCTTTTTTTCTCTGTTCTTTCTTACTCTGTTTTTACTTACTTTGTTTTCTTCCAACATTGTGGTATCAGAGCAAAGGTCTCAGCCCTTTCATCCAAATCATCAAAAACATGGCAGGCAATGGAGCAAATCGGCAAGTTACGGTTCCCAATGTTTAAGGGTGAAAAGTATCACCTTTGGAGTCTCGAGATGAAGACGATGTTCGGATCTCAAGAGAGTTGGGATTTGGTGGAGAATGGATTTGAAGATGCAAATCTGCGAGCCGGATCGACGATTACGTGATAATCGCAAGAAGGATGCAAAGGCGCCGTTTTTTATTCGACGGCCACGGAGGACGATATTCTTGCTCGGATCTCGGCCGTAAGTACATCTCACGAAGCATGGAAGATTTTGAGGGTTGGAGTACATGGGAGATAAGAAGGCGATCACTGTCGAGCTACGACTCTTCGTCATCGATTTGAAACGCCGTCGATGAAGGAGAAAGAAACGATGCGGAGTACTTGGCGAGAGTCTCCGCCGTTGTCAATCAAATGAAGTCCTACGGTGAAGTCTTGACAAATGAAACTCGTTGTGAGTAAAGTTCTTAGAAGCTTGACTCCAAAGTTTGAATATGTGGTACCCGCAATCATGGAGGCAAACGATATGAGTTCATATTCGTTTGACACGATGATGAGTTCGTTTGTTAGGTCATGAAGATCGTCTTGGTAAGAAGGCGAAAAAGCCGAAGAGAAAGCTTTCCGGATGAAGGGAGAGTCCTATGGCCGGAAAAACGGCGGCGGTTTTGAAGGCACGCAGTAGAGGACGAGGCGATTTGGAGGTCGTGGAAATTATGGAAGAGGCGAGAGGAAGAGGTTATTATGATAACTCGAAGCGGCTCAAATCGGTCATACAACAAAAGTACAAACAAGAGCGATATTCGGTGTCATTATTGCAAGAAGTATGGTCATATGCAGCCAACCGTTGGAAAAAACGAGAAAGAAGAAAAGCACGCATGCTTTCTTGAGCAAGAAGATGAGCAACCTCGACTTTTCATGGCATTTGAAAGTGAGGAAATGTCCAAATACGTGTGGTATTTGGACGGTGGTTGTTCTAATCACATGACGAGCACCAAATCATCGTTCAAAGAGTTAGATGAGTCGCACAAGCTTAAAGTGAAGCTTGGAAACGACAAAGAAGTTCAAGTAGAAGGGAGAGGAGTCGTGGTCGTTCATAATGGTCATGGTAATCTCAAACTCATCTATGGCGTGTATTACATTCCCGATCTAGCACATAATTTGTTGAGTGTTGGTCAAATGGTGGAGAACAATTGTTCTGTTTTCTTTGATGGGAATGAGTGTGTCATCAAGGAGAAGAAATGCGGTGTCACGTTGGGCGTGGTGAAGAAGACATCAAACAATCTTTACCCATTGGAAATGTCTTGTTGAAACAAAAGCTTTGGTTGCTAAAGTTTCGGATATTTCGAAGCCGTGGCACTGCGGTATGGGCACCTACATGAGAATGGGTTAAGGGTGCTCAATCAAAAGGATATGGTCCTTGGCTTACCAAAGATTGGTGCTCGAAGTTGTGTGAAGGTTGCGTATATGGGAAACAATCTCGCGGGTCGTTTCCGGTAGGAAAAGCAAGAAGAGAGCAACTCGATGTCTTGAGATTGTTCACGGCGATTTGTGTGGTCCGATGCGGTCGCGTCCCTTGGAGGTAGCAAGTATTTTCGATGCTTACAGATGACTACGCGGGATGAGCCGGGTTTATTTTCTTGAATCAAAAGGAGAAGCACTCGATATGTTTAAGAAGTTCGAGGCACTTGTGGAGAAACAAAGTGAGCAAGCAAGTTAAGGTGCTACGAACCGATAGAGGTGGAGAGTTTACCTCTCCGAGTTCAATCAATTACGTGAGAAAGAAGGGATACATCATGAGCTTACTACGGCTTACACACCGAGCAAAATGGTGTAGCGGAGAGGAAAAACAGAAGCGTAGTGGAGATGGCCGAAGCATGTTAAAGGAGAAGAATCTACTAATCGGTTTTGGGGAAAGTGTGAGGACGGCGGTGTATCTCCCGAACATCTCTCCTACGAAAGCGGTATTAAAACGAACGCCATATGAAGCTTGGTGTGGCGAAAACCTGGGGTGAGTCATTTAAGAGTTTTTGGCGTATTTGCTATTCTCTTATAGATGCTCATAATAGGAAGAAGCTTGATGAAAAATGCGAGAAATGCATCTTCCTTGGATATTGTTCTCAATCTAAAGGATATAGATTGTACAATCCCGTGAGTGGGAAGATTGTTGAAAGCGGAACGTTACCTTTGATGAAGAAGCGTTTGGACTTGGCGTGAAGGTGACAATGGTGAGCTTGTTGAAATCTTTGTTAACGATGAGCAAGAAGAGAATCCGAGTCCGGCGAATTTCGCAACCAATACACCGGCGAGCTCGGCTCCTAGTTCACACGGTCCTAATAATGGCAATGGGTCAAGTGATGGAGAAGGAAGCTCGAAGCACAAGTCCGCCTCAAAAATTCGGATCATTACGGGAAATTTATGAGGAACAACACGCGTTTTTCAAAGGTCGATCCAAAGTGACGGTTAATGAAGCGACAACAAAAGAAGAGTGGCAAAAAGCAATGGAAGAAGAGATTTGCTTATAGAGAAGAATCAAACATGGCGGCTAGTCGAGCTTCCTAAAGAGAAGCACTCCATCGGTGTGAAATGGGTGTTTAAAACTAAGTATCAAGCCGATGGCAACATTCAAAAATATAAGGCAAGGCTTGTGGTTAAGGGATATGCACAAGAATATGGAGTGGATTATGAAGAAACTTTCTCTCTCCGTAGCAAGGTTTGACACGTAAGAACTCTTCTTGCCTTAGGAGCTTATATGCATTGGCCAATATATCGGTTTGATGTTAAGTCGGCTTTCTTGAATGGTGAGCTACTTGAAGAGGTGTATGTTGATCACCGAAGGCTTTTATAGTTGAAGGCGAGAGAAGGTTACCTCTACAAAGTTGTATAAGGCTCTATATGGGCTTAAACAAGCTCCTAGAGCTTGGTACAACAAGATTGATTCTTATTTTGCGAAGCTGGTTTTGAAAGAAGCAAAAGTGAGCCTACTCTCTACATAAAGAAGCAAGGTGCGGGTGATATCCTTGTTGTGTGTTTATATGTAGATGATATGATTTACATGGGTTCGAGTGCTTCACTTGTTTCGAGTTCAAAGCTAGTATGATGGAGAAGTTTGAAATGACGGATCTTGGGGTCGTTGTATTTTTTCCTTGGTCTCGAGGTTAAGCAAGTGGAAGATGGGGTTTTTGTCTCTCAACACAAGTATGCGTGTGACTTGCTTAAAAGGTTCGACATGGCGAGGTTGCAATGTTGTGGAAACTCCTATGAACGTCAACGAAAAGCTGCTAGCGGATGATGGAACGGAGAAAGCGGATGCAACAAAATTCGGGAGTTTAGTTGGAGGTCTTATCTATCTAACTCACACAAGACCGGACATTTGTTTTCTTTGTTAGTGCAATTTCCCGTGTTCATGCACAATCCAACTAAGCAACATTTTGGAGCGAACAAAGAGGTTGTTGAGGTATATTGCGGGAAGCTGCAGAGTATGGTTTATGGTACGGCTCGGGTTCGAAGTTTAAACCGGTAGGGTTCACGGACGGCGATTGGGCGCCGTGTGCAAGACGGGAAGAAAAAAAGCACTTCGGGACATGTTTTTTAATGCGGGTTCGGGAGCGGTTTCTGGAGTTCAAAGAAGCAAAACGTGACCGCTTTATCTTCGTCGGAAGGCGAGTATACGGCGCCTACTGCGGCGGCGTGTCAAGCGGTTTGGCTAAGACGAATTCTAGCAGACATTAATCAAGAGCAAGAGAAGGCAACAACAATTTTTTGCGACAATAAGGCAACTATAGCAATGACCAAGAATCCAAAGCATATCATGGAAGAACTAAACATATTTCCATCAAGGTTCATTTCATCAGAGACTTGGTTAGTGAAGGTTCGGTCGGTTACTTTGGAGTATTGCGGCACAAACGAGCGAGTGCGGATGTGCTAACAAAGGCATTATCAAGGAACAAGTTTGACTACTTCGAAGTAAGCTTGGAGTGTGCAAGTTTGAATCAAGGGAGAGTGTTGAAAAGTGATTCAAACTGAATTGAATGTTTTTCAGTTACGTATTTGCTGTCTTTTATTTCTACTTAATTGGGGGGTTTCAGTTTTTCTTCTTAATCAAGGACATAATGAGTCCATGGGTTTAATGGGTGCAGTTACGTTTCTATTTTCTATAAATCATGTAGTCTCTTTGAGTTTACAATTATCAGAAAATAAAAGTATTATTCAGCAAGAAACTTCTTTTTTTCTCTGTTCTTTCTTACTCTGTTTTTACTTACTTTGTTTTCTTCCAACACACATCTCTATTTTATATGTTTTGGGTCACTTAGAGAATGAGAAAGTATAATTTACACATCTCACTCAATTTGTTAATTTTTTTATTTGATGTTTAATTTATTGAATAGTAATTTAGTAGTTTTCATTACAAAATTTTACCATTTCACAATTTTGCTACATTTTACATCTGGTTTTGGAAGCTAAACCGGTAAAACAAAAACTTTTCAAACATACCATTTGGGTCTTACTTCTTCTTCCTTGTCTGTTAAGTCGCGGTATTGATACCATTCAGCACCAGAAGTGCCAATGGGCAATGTTGGTCGGACAAAAACTTCAACAGGTTTTGGCACACTCACACAAAGACGTATCTCATTCTCTGCTTCACTCACTTTTCTTGGTTCGGTTTTATGTGTTCTGCGTATTGGTTCGACTGAAATCCATCCTAATCCGGAAATCGCCACATCACTAGCCGGTCTGACAAAGAAGTGTGTGTCAACGTTACGTGAAGATCATTTGCTTTTTACCAAAGATATGTTGCAAGAGTAAAACATAAATATTTTACCTTTCCGCATCGCTGAACTCAAGACGTAGTAAACGATGAGATTTTAACCCTTTCCACTCTTGCATCTGATCTTTACCTGATGGAGGTGTGAGAAGCACACCAACTTCTTTCTGCAGAAAAGATGTGTACCAGCAAAATCGTAAAACTTGTCCTCGGAGTAGCAACTAGATGTTGATACTGATGGTGTAAGAAACTTACCTCGTAGAATTCGTTGGCTGTTTTGGTTGGTACAACATGAATATCAAGAGCCTTTGGTCCATAGAATGTCAAACAAGTTTCTGGCAGAGCCTACAATAGATCAAGTATGTAATGGTTTCAAACTGGTATCCACTCTGAAACCGTAAATTATCACTCTAGTAATAATATTAACCTTCAAGATATCGATCCTGACGAGACCACCCCAGAAAAACGAATAACCGTTTAAGCTCTCACCCGTGGGACTACTTGATGATTGAGCTGGCAACGTTGAAATCTGTACGGAAGGAAGGACCGCAACTTCATCATATATTGACGCTATGGTAAAATAGTCTTTATAAGGCTGTAAGGTAGTACACATACATCGAAAGACTGGCCTCTGAGCCGGTTTTGAGGAGCAAGGGCGGGTAAATCATCTGAATGAACAACTGCTGCTTGCCTGTGGTGTAAGTGCATACCCGGTGTATCATACAACTTCTGTGGTAACAAGGAATTCCTTTAGCAGAATGTCTACTTGTGGCAAAATATTGGAAAGTCTAGAACCTGGTGGTGGTTTAAAGTTTATACCTCTCCTCCGAGGAAAGCGTTGATTTGAATCGGACCCAAGGTGGTGCCAGGGACGGCAGATTGAATAGGTTTGTACTTTTGTGCTGCTGCTGCAACAGGGTCCCTTTCTCCCATAGTTTCTGTATAATGAAATACATATATACAATCTCTCAAAGTCAGTTTATAAATGCAAATCTATTAGAATCAGGCTAGAACAACATCATGAACAAAAGTAAAGGTAACTATACAAGGAGATACAAACTTTAACAAGTGACAGTAGCCCAATGGAAAGCAAATTACTTACTCAGCAGAGCATTGATGAATGCTGACTTCCCTACGTTCGCTGCACCCTGTGAAAGCATGAAGAAATGACAAATCAATATGTGCCATATTGTCAAAGATATTATTAAAAATGCTTCCATCTCGTGTAAATAGATATATTAATTGATGGATCACATAGAACCATGTAGTGTAGACTAAGTTGTTCAAATGATCATCAAAGAAAATCGAACCGGAGAAAAATGTTTTTCTATTGCTAATAAGTAAAAAAACAAGAACTTGCATCAGTCAGCTAGTAGACTTTTTTAACGAAAACTTAATTTTGGTGAGAAAATTGCAATGCAGATACCAGAATGTAGACATCTCGGCCCTGAAACAAAAGAGGGATGGAGAGGTCAGGTTGCAGAAGATAAAATAGATAGGAGGATATTTAGCTATTTCATACCATTTACGTCTATTAAGTGAAATCTTTAAGCATTGGTGTCTAAGTCTCTAAGAGGGATTTAATAAGATGTATATATCATATGCTACCTTTTTTTCTTTCTGGATTTCTGATGCGACTCCGCTAACTCCATCCAAAGACTTTGAACTTGTGAGATGAACACTCAAGACACTGTAAAGTTATATCCATCTTAATCAGACACTGGCTACAAAAAATCATAATCACTTCCTGGTTATTGGTAAGTAAGTGCTTGATAATACCTACTTCAACTTTTTCTTCGTAGTTAGCTCTACAACCCAATCACCGATACAGTTCATATCCGTTCCTTTTGGAAGTAAATCAATCTAACAGTACAAAACACAATTAGTCTACCTCAAAAAAGCCATAAAAGACCAAAGAAGAAGAAGAAGAAGAAGAAGACTTACCTTAGTTATAACTAACATTATCGGATTAGCCCCAACTAAATCACGTACACGAGCCAGAAAGCTACCATTAAAATCCACAATATCGACCTACAAAAGAATAAAGTAAACAAAACCAAAACACACTGAAACATACATAATATCATTACGGTTTCTTGGTGAAGTTTGTAAATCTCTACTCACCAATTTGACAATCAAAGCCTTCTCGTGGCGCAAGTGAGAGAGCTTCTCTCGGAGCTCATCGGCCGATACGAACTGTTTACCGCCGGGGTAACCTCCATTGCCACCAACTGCTGTTATCATATGTCCATGAGACAATAGCTTACATCTTCCACATATCATAGTTCTTAACTGATGATGCTTCTTCTTCTACAACACAACACAATACAACACAACACAACACAATGTTCCTATTCAATTTTTAACCTCTTTTGTCACATTCTAAACCTCGAAATCGCAAAATCTAAACAACGAATCTTACCAAATCGTAAGTAATTAGATCAACGAATCCCGGAGAATCGACGTCGGAAGTCTGTAACGGAGCTCCGCATCCATAGCAACACGAGACGGAGGTGTCAACGACGACCTTACGCACGATCTCGTCTTCCTTGTTCTTCTTCTTCTTCTTCTTCTCCTTTTTGAGCTCTCTCTTCACAAGTTTCTGAGCGTCGTGAGCTCTTTGGTTATCTAAGAACCTCTCTCCAGGTGTCGGAGCTGCCGCGGCGAATCCGTCCCGTTCTGAGAGTGAAACCGCCGATTCGGAGCCGGCGATGGATTTGCAGACGGTTAACGCCGTGTGGTTACGGTGAAGGACGGAGAGAGATGGTTCACGGCGCGTGAGACGACGAGGAAGAGAGGGAAACGTTGAGAGAGTTCGTAGCGCCATTGTTGAGATTTTTCTCCCAAACCAAAGCTTTATTTGTGTTATCCCAAAAGATAAAACCACTAGTTTGAGTTTGGGAGAAGAAGTGAAAGACTCTGACTCGGTCAGAAGGTTATCTCGAAACGAACCTTTATCGAATAAGTTCGAAAATAAATTTACAAGAATCAACTCCTTCTTGTTCTCTAAGATAACTAGGCCTCGGCAAACGGTTTATTCGGAGTAAATCGGTTTGGTTTAAACGGTAATCGGTTTAATTGGCAGAAAAAAACCCTCCGAATTGAACCGAAATCAATTTCGGTTCGGTTTGGTTCGGTAATCGGTTCGGTTACTTCTTATTTTTTTAATTTTGAAAATAATCCGAAAATTTTGTATTTCGGTTATTTTAAACCGAAATAGCCCAAAAGAAATAAAAATAGGCTTACTTTTACAAATTTAAACAAAATAATAAACCCATTTAGCAAAATTACATATTGCAAATCTACAAAATCTACAAACCCATTAAAAACAACAAACCCAAATCAAATAGGCCCAAATCTATTACAAAATTAGGGTTTTTAATTAAATGGACGGCGTGGCTATGACGGCGTGGGTGACCTTTAATCCTTCCATCGAGTTTCATAAGTGATATCATACAACAATTATATAAACGATATAGTATCAGATTCATCGTAAGTATCTATCATAAAACTATATCATCCTAATTTTAAAAACAAAAATGAATAGAAATCTTATTGTGATTATGCGACCCTTACCGTTCTTATCGGTTTTGCGAAGACAAATTCTTACCGTTTAGTTCCATCGTCAGATCCGACATGACAAACCAAAGAGATCGATGTTCTAGTGTTGGAAAAGAAGTTGTGATATGAAATCCACATATAACTAAAAAAGGAAGAGAAGGAGAAGTAGAGAAGAAGAAGTAGCGATGGTGTAAGGAGTATTATGATTTATGATGATAATAAAAACATAAAGTATAAACTAATTTTAAACCTTCCAGAAATAGATAGAAGTTGTGATGTAACAAAATGAAGGATAATCTTGTGGTTATTAGCGAATGATAAACAATTGAGTAATTCCTTAAAATCTTACGAACAAAAAGATTTTAGGATAACATGTTGAGAAATCGACCAAGATCGAGTTCTCTTAACCTATCGATTTCGGCGAATCACTAACTACGACACAAGCAATTAACCCGGTTCACGGTATTAACCACCCGCTACATCCGGTTAGGACCGAAGCCTCGTCCTCGCCGCTCCGGGTCCCCAAGTTCCATAGATACACGGAAAGAACCTCCGGCGGGTTTTACACAAAGATCCCTCACCGCAAAACAACAAACCGTTTTGCTTACAAGAAGAAGATAAGAAAGAAGAGAAAATAACCCAAGCTTAACCCCAAGCTTAACCCGAGAAGGAAAACCACCGTCTCTCTCTCTAAGCTCTCTTTCTCTCTCTCCATGAAGACGTCACCGTCTTATTGACGAAGAAGAAGACTTAAATTCTTGATTAAAGAAGATGACCTTGACTCCTCTTCTTTTATCCTTTTTAATTTGCATCACGTGTGATAACACGTGCTCTCAAATATCAAAGACTTCAAGAGACTCTACTTGAACCGGTAGCTTTCAAATCACCTCTTTATTTGAAACCTTCTGCCTTATCTAGAGTGTCTCATACACTTGAGATTCTTTTGCTTCTTCACCTTACATCTTCAAGCTCCTCCAAGATGAATCCAAGATCAAGTTTAATCAATAACCAACAATTCCACCTTGATTCAATCTTGATAACTTCTTTGTGAGTTGCCCTTTAAGAACCCCTTTTAACCTTGGCTCTAACTTTGGCACTTTGATCCTTGATAACCTGCATAAGTAAGAACTTACACACAAACCAAGCAAGACTCATTAGTAGATTTGAAACCTAAATCATACTAAACCATCAATGCAACCTAAGACAACGAATAAGTTAAGCTTCATATGTGAACGTCACACAACTTTTCAAGCTAACAAAAAATTCATATGCCTTTGTCTTTGAGTTGTAAAACCAGCTCCAAACACATCAACGTGTTAAGCTCAACCCCATTGATCTTCTTGTCTTCGTCATATCATGAAACCTGAGACTACACATCTCAGCAAACACCATTAACAAGTAATCTTTAAACATGTTAATGCAACAAACACTTAATAAGCTACACCGCTTATAAGCACGTCAATCACACAGTTTTCCTCCATGATCTCTGTCACAATCATGAACCTGTTTCAGTGACTGAACCCTTTCTCTCAACAATGTGATTCCCTTTGATATCCTTTTGATTCACTCATGTGCACTGAGCCTTGAACCAAAACTTCCTTTGTATCAATTGTTGAAACCAGAACCATCCTTACTTCTTGACATGAAGCAGTCTTGATTCTTCCTGCAAAACAATCTCAAGCACAAAAAATTAGTACCATTTCACAAACCTGAGATTGAACTTACAGCTTCTTGTTTGAACTTTAAGCATCACTTTGCACCGCTGTTATCTCCAAACAGAACACGCCGCCTAGCTCCACCTGGCTAGGAAGACTTTCGAAGCAAATCTCTTTGCTACACCTTGTTCAAAACCATACTGTCTTAGCAGAACCATCCCAAATATATTCGAACTTACACCAATCTGTTTAAACCCTTTAGACTTGAGATCTTCTTTGTATCGTCTTCACCGATGATAGAACACACCATCAAGCTACCAAACCTGCTAGCTAGACTTTTAATACAAACCTTGATCCAAGCAGCTTGTTTAAACAACCTCGCAGAAGAATAACCTTCTTGCTAGCCGTACTTTTCAAATCTCTCTCACATCAATGAGATACATGGGACTTCTCTTGTAACAGCTCTCCTTGATATCACCTTAGGCCCTTGATGTATCGACCTTAGCTGAAACTCCGTGTTTTACAAAACACATGTGCAAGCTTCTCTTAAGCACAACATTTACATGCCATTAACCGCATTTCACCATGATCATCTCAATATCTCTCAGCTACCCTTCGACGCGCCACCGAAACTGATCCTTCCACACTTGTAGAATTATTGAAATATTCACTAATCATATCATGCTTGCTGAAACTTCACCCTCTCACACATTCACCTGTATGAGAATACACCAAAACATTGATGTCTGCATCACAACAACTCAACACCAATCAGACTTCCTTTTGGTTCCTCACAACCAATCTGATTCCTTGTCTTCGTGAGAAGATTCTCTTTCCTGTGATGCACCAAAGATACAAGTAGACTATACTTGTTCTTTCTTCTTAATGCAACTTCATGCCTCTGCTTTTACATCCAGTTACGGATATCCTTCAGTTGCTTAAAGTCTCGAGACGAAATGAGCTTTCTTCACTCTCCAAGTTCACCCAACATTGTAACTCTGCTTTGCAAAACTTGCAGTAAGTCACTTTCAGTTTCTCTTCCCAGAGAACACTAAACACCATTACAATGTTCATCTCAAGCTTTGTCTTTGAAAAAACCTCTATAAAACCAGCACCTAATCACCCGATGTCCCAGCCATCCTCAAGCACCTTAGCTTCACTTTAATTTCCTTTTGACGAGAAATCAACCTCTGCTTGAACTTGCTGACATCTAAATCAGGTCTTGTTTATATGTCTTCTGTTCTTGGTCTCCATGTCTTCTAAACACAACTCAGCCATGGGTGCCATCTCCTCTTGGGTGAGAGAAAATCCTTCAAACTCTTAATCTCTGAAGCTTATCTATCAATCAGATAAGACAAACTCACTTATCTGAAAAACTCAAGACTTAATCTAAATGCACTACTCCACCTGGAACAAGGAACATGCACTCAGAGTATGCCTTACTCCTCATGAACCAACAACAACTCCACTTGTAATAAAACTCATTTAGAAACTTCCCAAAATCTTCTCTAAACTCCACCTCTTTGAGTTTAAACCCAACAATTTTTGTGCTAACTTTAAGCAATCCATTTGAACTTGTGTAGATGACAACCTCGATGTGAATTTAACCATGAGTCATATGTCATACTCTTAGACACATATCCATGCTCATTATACACACACTTCCCAGCCTTTCTTCCTTAAGAGACCCACCAAGAACTTGACTTCCCATAAACTACTCAAATCGTTTCTAATTACCAAAACTGAAACTTGTTATAACCTTACACTTACTTGGCTCACTCCACCTTGAGCTTTGAACCCCTTTAAGTCTAAGTGCATATAACCAGCCAAGCCATATATCACCTGACTTTCAAACTTGAGCCTCACAAACCAGAAACTCACTTTTTCTCCTAGGTTTCTTCTCATCCAAAACCTGCCAAGACATTTCCCGAACCGAACATGTAGCTCTTCCTTGATCGGAGTGTGTATCACTCATGATATACAAACAATGACTCCACCTTAGACTACACTTACTTGAAGTTCCATGTCTTAACATACTTATTCCGAGTTTAAACATCACCTTGGCCATCATAAGCCCTCGTGAAACTGAACTCCTTCCATGTTATACTCAGAACCATTTCCATCATCAAAGAGATACCACTGTCGCCTATAGGAACATGTTCTAAGCATGCCGTACGCACATAACAGTTTCTCTTTGATGTGGTTTCTCTTTTCTGAGTTATATAACCTGACTTGTCTAATTCTCCATGACGTCTAGATGAATATCATATTAGACAACGAAACCTTTTAACTTGGTTTCCGCACCACTGACTCTACCATCAGCTGATCATGATTCATGCTTTTAAACCATAGCATTGAATCCCTTCTTTTGACCTTTGAGAGCTCCACCTAAACCTTGATCAAGTCCCATGTGCCTCACACATTTCATGATAATCCACTTTACCATAATCACTACAAATATCCTGCAACCAAATCAGATTTCGTAGAGTCTGATTCTAAACTTTGACGACTAGTAACTTCAACCTCTTAGTCTTGTTATTACCATTCCCTTGTATCTTACTCTTATGCGGTTTCCATTTCTCTGAATTCTGAAAGCTAAACTGATGCATAAACCTCCACCAACACACGTTAACCCAACTTCTAAGGCGTCCCCTAGTTCTTAGCTTCTAGTGTGTTACCTACAGTTTATCTTCAGCAAAAAACTTGAACATCAACTGATTCTGAACTTTCAAACATAGACTAAACCGAAGAAAACAACTTGAACCCAGTACAACTTTGGTTGTCTCCATTGCAACATCATTAAACAGCCCTTGTGTTCCACCACACTTTCAAATTCCTTGAGAATCGCATATCAAGAGTAACCACACACATTAACAAGAACATCACACACTTAACCTTGTGACCCGCAAGCGGAAAAAGACAGAAATCTTTTAGATTTAAGTCTTATAAGTTGATAAGTCCATTCTGATTTCATAAAGCCTAAATCAAAGCACCTTAGACTCTTACCCTTCTTAATCAGAATCCATCTCTTTTCTGTGAAATCCTCCACCTCACACCAGCCTCAAAGAACCAGTTGCACAAACGCAAAACACTAGCAACGCCTCATTACTCAAGTGTTCTTGCCCTGTCTTGTAGTCTCAGCCTTTGTGCTTGACACAAAACTTGATCCCTGCAAGTTTCCTTATCCGAACTCGCAAAGACGCATCTTCTTCTACCATTCCCAGAGACAACACTACCTTATTGTCTCATAATTTCATAAATCTGAAACTATCTTCACCAAGAATCTATCTTGTTCCATTTATTCGCGAAGCTACGACCACCATAACTCACAAGTGATGAAGAAATATAACCTTCCTCATACTTACTTATAATTACCCTTTGAAGAAACCGTCTCTTAGAATCAATCTTAGGCAAGTTACTTCAACATAAACTTTCTTCAGCTTTGCGATAAATCAAGATCCGATAACCTCCATGAAACTGCATCTTGCTTTCTTCTTTTGCCCTCGTGGTGACTTCTCTTGTCGTGAGACCATTACGCTTGTCAATGCCCAACAAGGACCTTCTTCTTCTTTGATTTTATTTGATTAAAAAAACTGCTCCGTCGCATCCCGTAATGGCTTCTTCTCCGCGACCATGTTCCATCAAATAACAATCACTGAATCTTCTTGAGCTCACACCGTCGCCGTCGCACTCGTAAGATCCGTGAATCGCCAGAACCTGGCTCTGATACCACTTGTTGAGAAATCGACCAAGATCGAGTTCTCTTAACCTATCGATTTCGGCGAATCACTAACTACGACACAAGCAATTAACCCGGTTCACGGTATTAACCACCCGCTACATCCGGTTAGGACCGGAAGCCTCGTCCTCGCCGCTCCGGTCCCCAAGTTCCATAGATACACCGGAAAGAACCTCCGGCGGGTTTTACACAAAGATCCCTCACCGCAAAACAACAAACCGTTTTGCTTACAAGAAGAAGATAAGAAAGAAGAGAAAATAACCCAAGCTTAACCCCAAGCTTAACCCGAGAAGGAAAACCACCGTCTCTCTCTCTAAGCTCTCTTTCTCTCTCTCTCCATGAAGACGTCACCGTCTTATTGACGAAGAAGAAGACTTAATTCTTGATTAAAGAAGATGACCTTGACTCCTCTTCTTTTATCCTTTTAATTTGCATCACGTGTGATAACACGTGCTCTCAAATATCAAAGACTTCAAGAGACTCTACTTGAACCGGTAGCTTTCAAATCACCTCTTTATTTGAAACCTTCTGCCTTATCTAGAGTGTCTCATACACTTGAGATTCTTTTGCTTCTTCACCTTACATCTTCAAGCTCCTCCAAGATGAATCCAAGATCAAGTTTAATCAATAACCAACATAACAAGAATACCACAAGTTTTTCTCCTACAATTCTATTAAAAAGCTTTTTGAACCAAAATACCAAAAAATTATGTTATAACGTATACTTTTTATTTGGGTTCACTACTTTAGTGTTCATAATTTAATTTTGAAAGGTTAAGGATTAGTTTTGGGCGTTTAAAATTTATTTTTGAAGTTTTGTAAAGGTGATTCAAGTTTTATAATATTTCAATCCAAAAGATTTAGTAACGGTATTCAAGAAGAAAAAAACTTGTGCTTGTTATAAAACAATCAAGTATATAGACCGTATCTTTTCGTGTATATAATGTTTAAGAGAATTCTAGAGAGATAAAGTTAGAGAGATGAACTGTTTCTTCATTATGATTTTGTTTAACGTTATGAACCTATTTATAGTAAAAAGTTTACTTCAACATGAAGAAACTTATATAAATATCTAACTATATAATATAATATAAGTTTACTTCAACATGAAGAAACTTATAAATATCTGAATATATAATATATAATATAGTTCATCTTTATCCATATATTTATCCAAATGGATAATTACCACAATGGATAATTACAACCGATATTATCTAACACTTCCCCTTAATTATCCATTTTAGTTTTTTCTTTTACGTGTTTTTTGTTATTGTTGCCTCATTAAAAACCTTTTCACGGAAAAAAACCCAATGGGATAAAAACCGTGATAAGGGGAAAAAGAGTGCAACCACGTATTTCATCATTTCTCCCCCCCGAAATCATCATCTTCTGGAATAGACGTCTTTTCGTAAAGAGTTATTTGGGAGAACACATTTTCTTCTTCCACAAATGTTTACCTTTTTGACACGTTCTTGTTGCCTCGTTAAAAACCTTACCATGGAAAACCCGTTGGGACAAAAACCATGATGAGGAAAAAGAGTGCAATCACGCGCATAATTATGACTTCCCTCGAAATCTCATCTTCACAAATAAACACCTTTTCAAATAGGTCTTTGAACGAATGAGTTTTCTTTCGTTGCTCCCCCGGGAGCTTCATCTTCCGAAGTAAGCGCTTTTGCAAATATGCTTTTAAAAAGAACATGTTTTCTTCTTTCGCTCTCACTGGAAGCCTCGTGTGAAATACCACGATCTTGTTGTTTTGCGATCATATAAATATCTGCAAAACAACTTATACCAATTTGGGATTTCTAATAACCCAAGTTAATCATAGATTATCCCATCCCAATATGCGCATAAGGGATGATTTATATCCTACATATATAATAGCAAACTAGGTGGTTTGACCCGCGCCCTGGCGCGGGCATAAATAACTATAAAAAATACATAAAATGAAATTAAGTCTTACATTAATAAAAAAAATAATATTTTTCTTAAACTATGCTAAAATCACAAACGAAATAAAACCAAAACTGAAAATGTAATAAATTATCAATAAAAAAGAATGAAAAGGAAGAACAAACTTTAAAAATCGTAGTTTTGTGTTTTATGATGGGCTAAATATGATTTAAATACAAAATTTGTTTTACTTTTTTGTTTTTGTTAAAGATTTATAATTTTGTTTAAAATTTTTCCATAAAAACAAAGTTAGAATGAAAAATCTTATAAAACATATGTTTGTTATGTATGTTTTTCTTCAAAAAAATAAAAGAGTTGACACTTAAAAAGATGTGAAAGATATATATATATATTCATGAGTTAATTTGGTTGATATAAAAATAAACATATTCAACAAAAATATTTTTATAAGAATTAGAGGAAAAACTCATTAATGAAGATGTTAATAACTATAATACCTTTAGATTCACAAAAGTATAAAATTGTATGATGTGGTATAAAAATTTTAGATTTACATATTTATATCAATAAATCAATAACAATCAAACATTTTAAAAGAAGTAAAGTTTATAATATTTGCATGAATATTAGAATATTGTGGTTAACTTGAATCATCATGAATGTAAGCAAAGCAAAATGTACCAAACGCGATCTGAATATTAGAAACCAAACCGAAACCGACAAAATATATATCTGAACATGTCTTAGATTTCAAACCTAAAAAATCGAATAGATCCAAACCGAAACCCGGATGGTTACCCGAACTTATCCAAATTTTAAATAAATATATAAAAATATTAGTAATTTATATTTGTAATAACTTAAATTTAAAAATTATGACATTTACCCTATTATTTCGTGTAGTTTTGTATGATTAAATATTTTTGGATAAATTTTTGTATTTTATTCGGATTATCATATTAAATTATATAATTTTGAATAGTTTCAAATATTTTATTTTAGATTTTTTTTGGTTTTTGATAATTTTGGATACCCGAACCTGAACCGAACCCAAACCGAATCAAAAAAATTATAGAATAGACAAAAATATAATATAATCTTCAACCCAAAAACCCTAATATATCTGAACCGAACATGAATGTCCACCCTATATGAGGTTGCAACTAATTACCAATTATAATAATTATAATATTTGACTATTTGTAATAAGTAAATATTTTAAATTATAATATGAATTAAAACATCTAAAAGACAATGTATACTTTTTTCGTAAATTTCAATATATTAGTAGTAAATAAATATTTTAAATTATAATATAAATTAAAATACCAAAAAGACGTCGTACACTTTTTAGTAAATTTATTGAAATTTTGAAAATATTATATTAATAAATAATATATGATAAATAATATAAATTATGAGAAATAAAAGGGATAATCACAAAAAAAAATCGAAAATATTAAATTAATTAAATATAAAACAACTTCATTAATTAAATATTTTAAATTATAATATAAATTAAAATACCAAAAAGACATCGTACACTTTTTAGTAAATTTCAATATATTAGTAATAGTTAAATATTTTAAATTATAATATAAATTAAAATACCAAAAAGATATTGTACACTTTTTAGTAAATTTATTGAAATTTCTAAAATATTATATTAATAAATAATATATGATAAAATAAATTATGAGAAATAAAAGGGATAATTACAAACAATTTTCGAAAATATTAAATTAATTAAATATAAAAATATAAATTATGAGAAATAAAAGAGATAATTACAAACAATTTTTGAAAATATTAAATTTATTAAATATAAAATAATTTCCTTATTTTTCTCTTTGGACGACACGTAGGCAAAACTCCTTGCTATTTATTATATATGATTCTATGCATAATTTGCAAAATCTATGAATGTTTAACAACATATAAGTATGGTCCTCTATGACCATATATATATTCAACTTCTTCTAGAAGTTCTCTTAACATATATAACATCTTTTTCATTAGATGTTTAACTTAATGTCTGAAGACTTCTGGTCTTTCCAAGGTCTTTTACTTTGTTTATAACTCTTTAGAGTTTGATCGATCTTAGTTCTCGAGAACATTACTATGATATCATTTATTCTTCAGGAATTCAATCTTTGCATGCATTTTTCTCATGAGACGCAATTCAAGTCTCTCAAATATATTTCTCAATACTGAGTATTTTTACAAAACCATACGTCATATGCGTTTTGTTTTATATACTTTAATACTCTTTTCATATTTAGACTTCTGGTCCAAACCTCTCGTTACTCAAACGAGTTTAATAAGACTTGAATGTCTTTTATTTATTGGCCAATTATGTCTCTCAACGCTAATCCACAAAGCGGAGAATTCTGATCCTCATTTATAACATCGCGCGTTATGTCACTGTTATAGTCGACATTTATTTCGACTTTGGTTCCACATTTTCTTTGATGTTATGATCCATCGAGATCTCTTAATCATTATCAATGATTTTGTTCAAGTACTTGATTTCATCTTTAATCCTTCAGGGATCTAATCCTCCTGGGATTTCGATCATGACTCATTACTCCTCTTTTCCTTTTGAAGAGATTAATAAATATTTGCTCCTTTATCATTTCTCAATTTTCGGAACCAAATTAGTCTTACATAGACTTTATGTGTCATCCTATGGAGTGAGATTTCTTTTCATCACCTTGAATTATCTTACACTACAAGAAAACAGGGTAATTTCCTACCACATTTCCGATCAGTAAAAACGTGGTCGGAAATTTCCGACCACGTCCGACCGATTTCCGACTACATGGATATTGGTCGGAAATCGGTCGGAAATTTCCGACGGAAATCCGACACAAAAATTTGGTCGGAATTTGGTAGGAAATCGGTCGGATTTCCGTCGGAATTTATTTTGGTCGGAATTCCGTCGGAAATTTCCGACCGATTTCCGACCGATTTCCTACCACAAGTGATCCGTTGCACAACGGTAACGAAACGTTAAAATATCGGTCGGAAATCGGTCGGAAAAGTAATCCGTCGGAAATTGGTAGGAAATTTCCGACCAATTTCCTACCAATTTCCGACGGATATAATTTCCGACCGATTTCCGACCGATATTTTAACGTTTCGTTACCGTTGTGCAACGGATCAATTGTGGTAGGAAATCGGTCGGAAATCGGTAGGAAATTTTTCTTATATATATCACATCCTCACTTCTTCTTTCTCACAATTTCTTCTATCAATCTCCATTTACCACAAAATTCAATACAAATTAACAATTTCTCTTATCAATCTCCATTTACCACAAAATTCAATAAAAATTATTATAATGAGTTATTTTAGATCGTGGATGGATGGAAATCATAAAGATCCGGCGACGGGATTACTTTCGGAAGAATTTGCGGAGGGGCTTAAACAATTTATGGAGTTTGCCGCAATTCAAGAAAGAACCGTAGCAAACAGGTAAAATGTATTGTCCTTGTAAAAATTGCGATAATCGTAGAAATGTTTTGGTAAAAGTAGTATGGAAGCATTTATATAATGTTGGTTTTACGCCGGGGGTATAAAATATGGTATTCTCATGGGGAAAATGATTTGATGGTAAATTATCCTAGTAGTAGTAATGTACAATATTATGATAATAATTTAGTTGTCCCTCCGTAGAAGAACCTATATCGTAGATAGGACCGTGCAAATGGTAAATGATATTTTTCGCGAAACTATGCCGTCGTTTGTTGGAGATCATCATGAGCCTACATTGGAGGAGCCAAATGTGGAAGCGCAGAAATTCTTTGACATGTTGGATGCCGCTAAGAACCCGTTATATGGTGGGTGTGTAGAGAAGGTCATTCACCTCTTTCACTGCGACAAGAATGATGTCTATCAAAACGGATTACAATCTTTCGAAGATTGTGTGGATGCGTGGGCTGGTCGATCAAAGACATTTTACCCGAAGATAATATGGCACGGGGACGTATTATGAAATCGAGAAGTTGGTATCTGGTCTAGGATTACCGTATCGGATTATCGATGTGTGCGTCGATAAGCGTATGTTATATTGGAGAAGAGATGAAAACCGCTCGGCATGCCGGTTCTGTAAGAAACCACGATATAAAGAAACTGGTGGAAGAGTGTCCATACCTTATAAGAGAATGTGGTATTTGCCGTTAACGGATAGACCGAAGAGGTTATATCGGTCGGAGCGCACAACAAGTTCGATGAGATGGCATGCGGAACATGAGATGTTAAATGGAGAGATAGCACATCCTTCGATGCTCAAGCATGGAAACATTTTCAAAATGTGTATCCTAGTTTCGCAAGTGAGAGTCGCAATGTGTATTTGGGATTAAGTACGATGGTTTCAACCCTTTTGGGAAACATGGGAGACAATATTCTTTATGGCGGTGATCGTCACGCCTTACAACTTGCCTCCGTCATTGTGCATGGTTAGGGAGTTTTTGTTCCTATCTATTCTTGTTCCTGGGCCGAGCATCCGAAGAGAGCACTAGACATATTTATGCAACCGTTGATACATGAGTTGAAGATGTTATGGGAGAGTGGAGTTGAAACGTACGACATATCAATGCAACAAAACTTCATGATGCGAGCAAGTACTAATGTGGACTATTAGCGATTTTCCGGCATATGGTATGTTATCCGGATGGACCACACATGGACGGTTATCTTGTCCTTATTGTCAAGATAACACCGATGCTTTCCAATTGAAGAACGGACGTAAATCATGTTGGTTTGATTGTCATCGACGATTTTTACCAAACGATCATCCATACCGTCGGAGCACTACTTTGTTTACGAAGAAGAAGAAAATCTATGAAGGACCTCCCGAAGAAGTAAGCGGTGAACATATATTAACTCAACTTAGAGATTTTGGAGCTGAGAAGACGAGTACGTTGTGGTGGTAACGGACATCAAGTTGTAGATGGATATGGTGAACATCATAACCGGCACAAAAAGAGCATATTTTGGGATTTGCCTTATTGGAAGGATCATTTACTTCGGCACAACCTAGATGTTATGCACATCGAGAAGAACTTCTTTGACAACATCATGTTCACCATTATGAACGTGAAAGGGAGGACGAAAGACAACTTGAAGTCCAGATTAGACTTGCCGACTATTTGTTCTCGGAAGGAACTTCATGTCACCAGTCAAGGAAGATATCCCCAACCTGCTTTTCGGTTAAACGCTTCAGCAAAGCATGAATTCTTTAGCTGGATAATGGACAGTGTTAAGTTTCCGGATGGTATCTCTTCTAACCTTAGAAACTGTGTTGATCGTGGAGAAGGTAAGTTTTCAGGGATGAAGAGTCATGATTGTCATGTTGTTATGCAACGTATTCTTCCATTTGCATTCGACGGACTTCTTCCGCAAAAAGTCCATGAAGCGATTGCAGGAATAGGAGTTTTTTTCAGAGACATTTCTGCGAGATCCCATTCCGCCGAAGAAATCCGAAATCTTGACGAGAAGATCCCTGTTCTATTGTGCAACCTAGAGAAGATATTTCCGCCTTCTTTCTTCGACGTTATGGAACATTTGCCAATTCACTTGCCTCGGGAAGTAGAACTTGGTGGTCCTGTTCAATATCGGTGGATGTATCCTTTCGAGCGCTACATGTACCATTTGAAGAAAAAAGTGAAGAATTTAGCGAGGGTTGAAGGTTCAATTATTGCCCAAAGCATAAACGAAGAGAGATCTAACTTAGCTGGATACTACTTTCCACCACAAATCCAAACAAAGAGTGGAAAACAAAAACGACATGATGATGGAGGAGTGCATTGTTATCCTGTATATGTACCCGAACTTTTAGACAGTTGGGCGTTTAAGTGGAAAGGGTAAAGGCGAAGACTCGGCGAGGTTGAGCATGCTAATGTGCACATGTATATTTTGACCAACTGCGCGAAGATTTGGTGCCGTACGAGGAGATTTACATGGCGGAAAAACGATTTGAACATTCGGAAGCAACGGACAATGAATTAAATGAAGTCAAAGAAAGAGAATTTGCAGAATGGTTAAAGTTATATGTTTACGGCGAGTGCGGCGCGAAGGAGAGTTAATTCCAACATGGTTAGAAGAGGTGGTGAACGGTCCACAATATATTGCTGTTTCACACCCGATGTACGCACGCGTGGATACGCTTTTAAAATATTTCGTGAGGGAAATTCAAGGTCGACGGCAAACCATGGGGTGTCGGCGGTAGCCGGAGATTTGGTTTACTACGGGGTATTACATGAGATATTAGAAGTGCATTATAGCGGGATGCTCGATCTAAGATGTGTTACGTTATATTGTGATTGGTATAGCCCCGTTGCGGGACATGGTGTACGTACGGACGAGTTTGGTGTTACTACAATACATTCTCGGAGGAGGTTACAAAAATATTATCCGTTCATTCTTGGATCGCAGGCCAACCAAGTATCATACATGACTTATCCGCGACCACACGGCGACGGGATCCTTGGATAGTTGTTACGAAATAAACCCGAGGGGAAGAGTTCATGGTAGTTCTTCGGAGGTCGATCCTCCTTTGCAAGCGACAACGAGTTGGGCATTTGGGAGAAGTGGATGTTTCATTACAAGTGGATTTGGTTGTAGATTTAACGAGAAGATGCCGATTTTGTTGTACATGAAGAATCCGAAGAAGAGGTTGGAGAATTTGAGGAGGGATTTGATTCGCCCACGAAGACTCAACCGAATCCGAATGAAATGTTTGAAAAAAAGTTTTCAAAGAATTTTAAATTCTTTTACACTTTTTGAAAGAGTTTTCAAAGACTTTTCAATTAAATAGTTTTCAACGAGTTTTCAAAAATTTTACACTTTTTCAAAGAGTTTTAAGTGAAAAGAGTTTTTGAAAAGAGTTTTCAACGAGTTTTCAAAAATTTTACACGTTTTCAAATTTTTAAATTTTTTTTTTATTTTTTTACACTGCGGTCGGAATTCGGTCGGAAATCGGTCGAAACTCGATTACCTCGTACCAAATCGAGTAATTTTAAAAAAATTAATTTTTTTTTAAAAATTTTAAAAAAAACGGTCGGAAATCGGTCGGAAATCCGTCGATAGCCGCCAAAACTAAATTACCTCGTACTAAATCGAAACCCCAAATTCGGTCGGAATTCGGTAGGAAATTTCCGACCGAATTCCTACCGTTTTTTGATTTGTGGTCGGAAATCGGTAGGAAATTTCCGACCGAATTCCGACCGTTATAGGGTTTCATTTCAAAATGATGTTTTTTTTTGTCGAATCAATGAAATACCTTTATACAATACGTTTTACAAAAAAAATAAACTCTACAAATGTATAAAATGATCATAAAATGCAAAATTGTTTTAATTTTTATAAATATATGTTTCATTACAACTTAGTTAAGTAACTTTCATATGTTTTTTCAAAATTTTGGTATTTTCATAAAAATATTTGAAAACGTGAAACATATTATACTTATATATTGTTATGTTCAAGAAATCTTATATAAACACTCCATTAAACCTATTCGAAATTCGTTTTTATGCGAAACACTAAATATACACTAAATCACGAACTTCGGTCGGAAATCGGTCGGAAATTCCTACCGATTTCCGACCGTTGTTCTTGAAATTTACCCGAAACTGCTAAGTGTTCGGATGATAAAATGACATGCATTTTCCGTCGGAATTCGGTCGGAAATTCCTACCGAATTCCGACCACATTTAAATTTTTATATAATTAATTAATTGTGGTCGGAAATCGGTAGGAATTTCCGACCAATTTCCGACCACAATTAATTAATTATATAAAAATTTAAATGCATGTCATTTAATCCATGCGATCACTTATCAGTTTCGACCGAATTCCGACCATTATAGGGTTTCATTTCAAAATGATGTTTTTTTTTGTCGAATCAATGAAATACCTTTATATAATACGTTTTAGAAATAAAATAAACTCTACAAAATGTCTAAAATGATCATAAAATGCAAAATAGTTTTAATTTTTATAAATATATGTTTCATTACAAGTTAGTTATGTAACTTTCATATGTTTTTTCAAAATTTTGGTATTTTCATAAAAACATTTGAAAACGTGAAACATATTATACTTATATATTGTTATGTTCAAGAAATCTTATATAAACACTCCATTAAACCTATTCGAAATACGTTTTTATTCGACCGTAGTTCTTGAAATTTACCCGAAACTGCTAAGTGTTCGCATGGTAGGAAATTAAATTTTAAAATAATTAAATTATTGTGGTCGGAAATTGGTAGGAATTTCCTACCAATTTCCGACCACAATTAAATAATTAAAATAATTAATTATTGTGGTCGGAAATCGGTAGGAATTTCCGACCGAATTCCGACCACAATTAAATTTTAATATAATTAAGTATTGTGGTCGGAAATCGGTCGGAAATTCCTACCGAATTCCGACCACAATAATTTTGAGCGCTCTTTTTTCGCCAAATTTTTTTCAGTTTGGCGGTCAAAATTCATTGTGGTCGGAAATCGGTAGGAAATTCCGACCGATTTCCGACCACAATAATTAATTATATTAAAATTTAATTGTGGTCGGAATTCGGTCGGAAATTCCTACCGATTTCCGACCACAATGAATTTTGACCGCTCTTTTTCCGCCAAATTTTTCACTTTGGCGGTCAATTTTCATTTCCTTTCCTACCGATTTCCGACCGAAATTTCGGTCGGAAATTTTCGTATATATACCCCCTTCCCCTTTCATTTTTTCACAACTCAAACAACATCTCTCTACATCTCTAAAAAAACACTTCCGAAATTTCTACAAAATCTCTCCAAATCTCTCCAAAAAATGTAATTTTATTCTTATAAATCATTTTTTTAAAATATTATTTATATTTGTTTTTTTAATTAATACTAATTTGTTTTTTTTATATGTTTTTAATGTATTAGGTCTAATGATGGTATTGGATCCTCACAATCCGTGAGAATGTCCGTGAAGATTTGGTCCAGCGGGAAGGACGGGAGAGACCGATTCGGCTCGATCCCAACTTTGAAGCCATTCCCAGAACCGAGTCACTTGGTAAATATTTACAAACATTTAAATTTACAAAAAAATAATACCTAAAAATATTAATTATTAGTTATAAAATAATTTAAGGTTTAGACATGAGGGAAAAATCCCAAAAGCTATTCTTAAATGCATCCACGGAATGTTACCCGCTCCGTATCCAAGATACCGAGATTTCCCACCGAACTTCGGGAAATATGGTTCCGTTCTTTTGCGGTTAGTAAATAAATTTTTTTATTTACTCAAAAAATTATTAAATAAATAAAAAAAACTTATGAAATTTATTTATAAACTTTAAATTTCCAGCAAGAGTTTAATTGGGAACCACAACTCACTAGTCAAATTCAAGAAGAATTTGACAAGGCTTGTGCGACGACTTTCTACTCGAATCATATGTTCGAGTGGAAGGAAAAATGGCGTTTGGGTGGGGAAAAACCTTCGTTCCTAAACCCTTCTGTTTGGGACGGGTTTAAAAACTATTGGACGACGGAAGCGGCCGGAAAAAAAGCCAAGCGAAACGCCACAAACCGCAGAGGTGGGGACGGGTCCATCGAGAGGTGGGGACGGGTCCATCGAGAAGGCGCCTCCAACTCACAATGCCGGCGCAAACACTTTCGAACAAATCTCGGATGTCTTGGTATATTTTAAACCAACTAAATATATACAAATTATAATAATTATGATTAATCATACTAACATTTAAATTTTAATTCCGTAATAGAGAGTCCGAGAGGGTGGTCACGAACCTCATTGGTTGAAGGTTATGGAGACCACCCATACCAACAAAAAGTTGGGTGAAATTATACCAAAGGTTCGTAACGTCGTCGAACGGTGCAAACGAAAGTCACCCGCTTAACTCAATCTTCCGACGAATCAACCGGTTCCAACACCCTAACCAATTCGGAAATAAACCGGTTGGTTCTCGAGGTAATATTTTATATTTAAATAGTTTTTTTAAAAAAATATAATTATATTAATAATTTAAATTTCCGATCGTAGGAGACTCCTATGTATCGAGGTAAACCTTACGGTTTAGGGACCCTTCCCGAATCCCAAGAGACGTCTTTGCCTTACGTACCAAACACCGATCCATCGCTTCTTCTCGAGATCTCCGAGCCGAAAGATGCGCTTCGAAATGCGAATAAAGAAAAAGATGAAGCAATTGAGAAGATCCCAAGAAGAAACAAGCGCTCAAATCCGGAAGATGAATGAGTATTTGATGAACCGTTTCCCCGATTATCCTCCGGGATCCGGTTCGGGGTCGGGAACAGGAATTTAGTTTTTATTTTCATTATTTGTTTTTTTTCTCTTTTTTGTAATTTTTTTTAATTTTCGTTTTTTTTAATTTTCGTTTTTTTTAATTTTCGTTTTTTGTAATTTTTTTTTAATATTAGTATTTTTAATAAAAAATTTTTTATTTTAAAATTTACTTCCGTCGGAAATCCGTCGGAAATATTTATTTATTTTTTTTAAATACAATTATTTGTTTCCGTCGGAAATCCGTCGGAAATGTAATTTAATTTTTTTTTAAATTTATTTATTTCCGTCGGAAATCCGTCGGAAATCCGTAGGAAATATAATTTAATTTTTTTTAAAATAAATTTATTTCCGTTGGAAATCCGTCGGAAAATTGGTCGGAAATGTTGTCGGAAAATGTGGTCGGAAATGTGGTCGGAAAATGTGGTCGGAAACGTGGTCGGAAATTTCCGACCACATTTTGGTAGGAAAGTGGTCGGAAATTTCCGACCACATTTTGGTAGGAGAGTGGTCGGAAATTTCCGACCACAATTACGGTCGGAAATTTCCGACCACTTTCCGACCAAAACCAGTTTCCGACCATCTGAAACCGACGACGCAATTTTGGTCGGAAATCGGTCGGAAATAGCCATTTCCGACGGATTTCCGACCAAACCTACGGTCGGAATTAGCCTGCATTCTTGTAGTGTTATGAACTTCAAGTTCATTTTCTTTTGTATGAGGATCTTATAATGATAATTCATTTCATGAAATCTCATCCATCATTTGATTTGCAATAAATTTGAATAGTGATCCTTTGAACTTTTTGAACTTCTGGTTCATAATCCTTTTGTTCAAGGATTCCAACTATTCCATAATTCTCTCCCTTAGAGAAATCTTATCATCAAAATAATGATTGCAAATCTTACAATAAGCACATCTTCAATGATGGCTTTTAGAGCGACTCTTCATTTCCAGCTCATATACTTCATCCTCATGGATGTTATTTTTATGTAGTGTGGAGGAGCATTCATAATATATATCACACACCCACAAATTTCCAGACGGAAATATCACCATTTCAAAACTCATTGACTGTGAATATCATCTTCTAGATATTTCACTTTCATCTTCTGGATGTTTAACTTTATCTCATTCGACATCTAATAAGCTTTTAAAAGGCTTTAGTTTTGGGATATCAATCCACCAAAACTATCAATTTAATGTCATTGTGGGATTCTTTAATTCTCCCCCTCGAGATAATAATTCTTCTAGATTATTCATCTCGAAATGAATCCTTTTTTAGGATCAACAACATATCCTTCTAGGATCAACAACATATCCTTCTAGGATCAACAACATATCCTTCTAGGATCATGTGTTTCATCTTAGATCCTTTTAACTTTTAATATAGGATTCATATTACTCTCTTTCTCAAGATAATGGCTATACGTGCTCGTTTATCTTGGACCGATTCTCACTTTTAGATCGGTCATATTAGGAGTATAATATGGTGATCTTTATAAAGAAATCAACCATTATATTCAATGAGCTCTTTTAACCTAAAAATGGTGATTTTCATTTCTTTTCACATGATGACTTTGATTCTTCTTTTCTTTAAAACATGCATAAGTTGAAAAACTTCTTGTTTTCCCAACAAATTCTTAATGATCTTCAATCATTAATACTTCCGGATGGCTTAACCTAGTTATATTAAACTTTAATCAATCAAGAACTTCAGGTTTGCTTTCATATACATCTTTTGCCATTTTTATACATATTGCATGTCGTCATCATGTTTGTTTTTAGAGCGTTTAACTTTTCTTTCGCTCGTTTAGAGCGTTTTTGCTCTTTTAAAATACTTTTAACTCTTCGGGAGTTAAGCTCTTCATGAGCGTATATTCTTTCATGAGTGTATATTCTTTCATGAACGTTTAAGCTCTTCTTGAGTGTTTAAGCTCTTCGTGAGCGTTTAAGCTCTTCTTGAGCGTTTAAGCTCTTCGTGAGCGTTTAAGCTCTTCGTGAGCGTTTAAGCTCTTCGTGAGCGTTTAAGCTCTTCGTGAGCGTTTAAGCTCTTCGTGAGCGTTTAAGCTCTTCGTGAGGCTTTTAGCTCTTTAGCATTTTTATTTTAATAAAATATTTACTCTTTTAAAGCTTTTAATTATTTTGCAATATGCAAAATTTTCATATATTTTGGGTTTTAACTTACCGTATAATGAAATAGATATAGCCTTTCATGTAATCAAAGAGACAAAACTTCAATATAATCAAAGATACCTTATCTTCAATTTGATTAATGACATATATTTTCATATAATCAAAGAGACATAGTCTTCAATTTGATTTATGAACTATAGTCTTCTATTTGATCAAAGAGGCATATTCTATTATATTTTTGGAGACTAAACTTTTCGCTCCAATATAAAAATTAAATTTATAAATATCGATAATTTTTATCGACTAAATTTTGGCAAAGTTTCTTTTAGATTTTTAATACTATATTAGTTAAAATTTTGCCAGAGTTTCTTTTGGATTTATTAATTTTATACTTTTGACAAAAATTATTTTGATAGAGTTTCTCTTAAATTTTAAACTATATTAATTTAAATTTTGCTAGAGTTTCTTTTATATAGTAAAATCATAATTTAAACATTTTAGGATATAAATTCTGTCATAGGTTTGAAACAGAATTTTTTCCATTATGTTTATAAACTTAACGACATAATTTAAAATTACCTGGATAATATTTAACCTAGTATATAGAAGCTCATCCAACGATTACCTCGTATAGCGGAGACGTTCGTCGATAACGTGTTATAAAACAATCAAGTATATAGACCGTATCTTTTCGTGTATATAATGTTTAAGAGAATTTGAGATAAAGTAGAGAGATTTAACCGTTTCTTCATTATGATTTTGTTTAACGTTATGAACCTATTTATAGTAAAGTTTACTTCAATACGAAAACTTATATAAATATCTAACTATATAATATAATATAAGTTTACTTCAACATGAAGAAACTTATAAATATCTGAATATATAATATATAATATAGTTCATCTTTATCCATATATTTATCCAAATGGATAATTACCACAATGGATAATTACAACCGATATTATCTAACAGTGCTGTTATTTTTTTTATTTTTTATTTTTTCACTGAGTTTTATGAATTTGTGCTGTTATTTAAGTCATAAACTTTTTTTTATGTTTTTGGGAATTGTTCAAAATCATTCATATAGACGTAAATAAAAGTGAAAGCATAGGATTCACATGATAAATCGTTTATATAGACGCTTAACGTAAAAAATATATTATGCATTTTAACAAAAAAAAAAAAATTATTATGCTTCAATAGTAATTGTGGAATTCACATGATAAATCGTTTGTAGCCAATGATTTATTGGAGATTAGGATTCTATGTTACGGTCTTACGGATGTGCTTAATATCACTAAACACATGAGTATAAATATATAGATATTAAAGAGTACCCACAAATCTTGAATAAACTTAGTTCCTCTGTACATTGCAAGATTTTAAGATTTGTTCATGGCGCTACATTGATTCCACACTGACTCACGCTCAAAACCAACAACACTAAGACTCAAACACACATGAAGATAGACATGAAAACAGACAGATATCATGAGATTCTTAAGTCTTTTTGTCTTTTAAAAAACTTCAGCTTAGGGTTTGGACAATAGTGTTGTGCCATGGATCAGACAAATGCTGCAACAGATTCTCAAATGGTCCCTTTCCTGTCACGTTGTGTTGAATCACAAACCCTAAAAATGCCAACATAGCCAACCTCCCTGTAACAACAACAACAACAACAAGAAAGGTCTTTAGGTCTATGTTTCTTGAGTAACAAGATAACCAGTTATCTCTTTATTTAACTTACCGTTTGCGAGTTCTTTCTCTTTGGCCTCGAGCGTGGGAGCGAAGTTAAGAGGGTTAAAGATTCCTCCGGGGTAACCGACTTCGTTCGCAGGCAAGCTGTATTGCTTAAAGATAGGGTCTTGGTTCACACTTCCTGGGTTTTTGATGTCTTGCCACCTTCTGATCTCAACGTAATGAAACAATATGAATTCGATAACGAACAACGTAGACGATGATGCGAAATACTGCTCTTTCCCGGCATCGTACCACTCCGGAACGTTTATGATTCCTACAATCAGATTTTTTGACAATTATTTATGTTAAGTTGTTGAAAAAAAAGGTTACAAATTGTTTTCAAAGGTCATGTTAGTGGGTGACTCACCGATTTTGGTGAAAACTTCCGGTAATAGCATCCCGGCGACGCCGAGCATGGCCCACCGTCCGTTGACTAGCTCTGCCTGGACGAACCATTTCAAGTTCTCTGGATCCTCTGCTAGTCCCAATGGGTCAAACCCATTGTCACCAGCTAGACTGTAATATATTGTAAGAGTAATAGTAAATGACCATATACCATTATTCATATTAAATATTACATAAACCGATAAACTACAAATCCGGTTTAGCTTGACCATATAAAATTGTTCGACTATTATTAGCATACACATTAGCTAAACCGGTTTTAGATAGATCAGGTGACAGGTGTAATATAACCGAACAAGGTTAATTTGTTCAGTTGGTTCGGTTTTGTTACATTTTTATGTCACAATTTAAACATACACATTAAAAAAACCGGTATTGAACGGGCTTATACAATTGGTCCGGTTATGTTAAACCAAAAGTGATTACAATTTGTGAACATTACCTGCCGGTGAGATAACCGGGTGATGTCAAACCGGGCAACCATTCTCCTTTCTTAGCTTCAACCTTAAACGACGCCGTTTTCGAGGATGATCCAACCGATTTAAACGACAGTTCCCGGTTCAATTTACCGGTAGAACCGGTGAGAAACCTTGGCTTGGAAGTACATAATGATGGTCTGAAGATCGAGGCCGAGGCTTGAGTAGTGACAGTCGCCATTGTTTCACACTAAGCTGGATCCGACCCGATAACCCGGTAAAAGGCAAATAATTGTTTGGAATCAAATAGATTGAGAGAGATAGTGTTTGGAGAGAATGATTGTGAAGAAATAAGACTCTTGAGATTTGTAAAATTTATTTAAGTTTTTGAGATGAGTTTGTGGCTGTTGTTAAGTGTGACTTAGATTTTCACCGTTGGATTGTATGACGTGTGTGGATTTGACGGATGAGATTGATAATTGGAGGCTTATCGGTTTATCTTGGAGGCGTATCTCACAGGATTTTTAACTTGTTTGAGATTGGTCGGAATAAGATAGCGTGGGGTCTACTTTTTGTTACACGTGTTATTGTTTCGGATAAAAATCTGTGTTGGATTTTAGAATTATTCTTAACCAATCAAATGGAAATGGATTGACAACCACAAATAAAAATATGAGGAATTCACAAATCTACACCCTTTTAACCCCTTCTTCACAAAACTATTCCTAATTTAATATTTTCACATATTTACACCCTTTCAAAATTTTAAAAGTTTGATTTAACCTTTAAAAAATTACCAAATTTAATTTTTTTTCATTTGGGTTCGCTAATTAGTGTTTAGGATATAGTATTAAAGGGGTAGGATTGTTTGGATAGAGTTTATTTGAATTTAATTTTGAGTGTTTAGGTGTAGTTTTATCAAGTATTTTGGAAATGGTGTAGTTTGGTGAAATGTAATTCAAAATGTGTAGTTTTGTGATTCTCCCTAAAAAATTTAGGCGATTTTTATAATATTTCTCTACAACATAACTTAAATTAATAAAATCTTTTTGACATTTTAAACTTGAATTTTATTTTGTCACTCAAATACTTCGTTTAAAATTTTAACTTGTTCAACATTATACAAGGATAAAGTATTTTTGGCTACTGTGAGTCTGCTAACATATTAGCTTCTCTTGAGATAAAATTAAAGATATCCTCTTAGGCAAATCTCAGCTATAATAAGCAAATTGTTGTGTAATCTTAAAGTTTATCTTCAAAATAATAATTAGATTTACTAAAGTTATAAATAAGCAAATTGTTGTGTTTATCTTAAATATCATTTTGTAAAACTCATTATACCTTTCCATTTTCGTGTTATTTAAAGGTTTTCCGCTGGGCCTTAAGTTACCTAAATAAGCCTTCTGCATAACCGATAAAAGAAAATGAACATTCGAGTTTTATTTTTCATGGGAACATTCAAGTTTTTAAGGATCTTGTGTATAATAATAATAACTTAATAAGCATGGTCCGTGGCACAAGTAGACCCACTTGCATTTTCAAAGTTTTTAAGGATCACAATTACCTTAGAATTATTTTAAAAATCACATAATTAAAACCCACTATTTTGTACTACTTTTATTTTTTGTAATTTTTTTTTTAATTTTAATGCAAATTGTATTTTAAGTATCATTATTATCTTAGCATCATAAGACCGACACAACGATACTGCGTATATGATGTTTATGTTTTCATTTTCTTGAATATTAATTCGACATATATATTTGTGAAAACTATATTTATGTTAGTTGTTACACATGCAACGCCAAAATAAAATTATAAAAAAGAAGTATATTTAGACGATAACCCTTAAATAAAAATGTATATTATAGAAGAAGTCATCGATTAATGGCCAATATTAATAAGTTATTATTTAAAACCACTTTCAAGAAAAACTCTTATCTATGAGCTTAACAAACTCATAAAAATCAATTCTCCCATCTCTATTCTCATCAAAAGCCATAATCATTTTCCTACACTCCATTTTTGTACATTCATCATATCCTAACAAACACAAAACATGTTTTAGCTCATTTTCATCTATAAACCCATCTTGATTCTCATCAAACAATCTAAAAGCCTTCTTCACTGTCTCCTTACTCATTATCTCACTCTTCTCAAGCAAGTACTCTTCTCCTTCTTCTACTAAACGTTCATATAAAGCTTCCGAGTTATCTATTATCGCCTTGACTTCTTCGACGGACATTTTGTTATCTACTTGAGTTGGTATTATAAAACTTTTCTTTATGACCGGGAGCTCGGTTTTCTTGATTATCGTTGACGCGAAGAGAAAGAAGGTGTTAGAGAAGAAGAAATGGAGAGTAGGTCCATTTTTTACCATATTAAATATCTCTTTAGTAACGTTTTGAACAAGGCTCATAAATAATTTGAGACGGCTCTGATGGCGAGGATGATAAGGAAAATAAGAAGAGAAATCTTGGAATATTATCAAGAGGTTGAATATGAACAAGAAGATGACAATGGTGAGAAGAGAGATTGGGCTAAGAGCAAATGAATCCTCCATGTTAGTTTAAATTATGTGTATGTGTAGAATTAATACCATAAACAAAAGATTTATATGAAGTTTTTTTATTTCTCTTTCTCTTTGGTATGAAAGAAGAAATGTGTTGAGTTGGTCCAAATTTATAATAGGTATGTATGTTACAATATTTTTCTAGTTAAGTAATATTTAAGAAGACCAAAACAAATCTTTATCACAAAGTCTCCTGAAAGAGTCTCCATGGAAATTGTTGAGAAACTACCGAATTAAGTACTTGAGAAGAGAAAGGAAAATTGTGTTATAAAATGTTATTTTAAAATTCACCGCAACAACAAAAATGTATACTATTTGTAATTTTATATGAAGAGAAAAAATAATTAAAAAGACCACGTAATTAAATTTTATAATTATCAATACAAATAAATTATCGTACTATACTTTGGAAATTGGAATTGACAGAATGAATAATTTTTAATATCTCTAAATTATTTTAAAGTGAAGTTGATTTATTTCTTTATTTCTAAATTTCAAGTTTTTCTGATTTGACACTATTATATTGTTTAACATGCATGATACGTTTTTTGTACAAATTCAACCTATTTTTCAGTTTTTAATAACACAATTTACAATATAAGTTCATAAATTATCATCTTAATCAATAACCTAATAAACAAATCTAGTTAGTGTGCCTTAACTAAACGTATTTAAATAAAGTAAACGAACCTAACGGAACAAATACGAAACTTCTCATCATCCCAAAAAGCACAAAAGGTTAAGGAAATTAAATAAACTTGAAAATAGAGTGAAAGAATCTTTTATTATATATATCTTGGATTTGAGTTCATGGAAATTTCCATGCAATTTCGTTTTATAACGTTTTCTTTAAATTAAACATTGATCATGGTTGCTATCAACCGACTCCTTTGTGGATTGTTTCGTTATTGAGATTTTTCGTGTTAAATTAATTTTCAGCCCCACGAATCGATGATCACTTTGTCGTTAAAGAAAAAGCATAATTTATTCTTGTTGAGGGATTCACGTTTTAATCTTCTTCTTTTTTTTGTCAACGTTGTATTTTTTGTTTTTGATAAATTCTTTAATATACCATTAAAAATGTTTTTTCATATGAGTTCGCTATATCCTAATTAAGGTACAGTTTTGAAGGGTGAAAGTTTAGTTTTGAGAATTTCAGGTTAATTTTGAAGGTTTTAAGTTAATTTTAAATATATGGTATTTTTGTCCAATTTTTTTTAATTGTATTTAAGAAAAAAATTATGAGGCTATTTCTGTCCAAAAAAATTTCGTAGTATTTTTGGAAATTGTCTTATATATATATTGGAAACTCAAACGCAATATCAAACCACCGAATTTACAAAGTTTACAACTATTTGAAGTTTATGTATATTTGTCATAAAAAAAGTTTATGTATAATTATCATATTATAACAAGAGGACAAACAATTTTATGATAATTGGTAGAGCCTAGAGGACTAATTTTAACAATTTTATTTATAATATGAGGACTAACATGTTGGATCTAATAAAATGATTTATGTAGATATATATAGAACTTTAATCTTTTTCGTCGCGTGTATTCCTGTTTAAATTTACAGTATAGCCAATTCACAAAACTACATCCTTTCAATCTCTCCTTCAGAAGTAATTTGGAAATTGTGTAGTTTTGTGAAATGTAATTCAAATGGTGTACTTTTGTGATTCTCCCTTTTAAAATATTTAGCTATTTTTTCTGTTCTTAATCAACATATAACAAAATTTGATTAAATATTTTGTAGTCGATATAAAAAAACCAAAAAATTTTAAAATTAAAATGCATTTCAAGTTAATTAGTCGTCTGATACTCTGATTAATGTAACATCCCAATTCCCAAGAACAAAGACAAACAATTACTCCTTCACATCTATTATCTTCATCCATAAATAATTAACAAATAAACATAAGGCAATTTCCAAAAATAACATGAAATTATTTTTTTGATAAAAACGACATCATAAATATTTTTTTTCCTTAAACACCGTCAAATTTTTTTTGAAAAAAGTATCATAAATTTTGAATTAACTTAAAACTCTCAAAATTAACCCGAAACTCTCAAAATTAAACTCTATTCCCTTCAATATTGTATTATAAACCGTATATAACAAAGTCAAATGAAAAAAAATAATTTTTAAAATATTAAAATGGGAGAATTACAAAAGTACACATTTTAAATTGCATTTCACAAAATTACACCTTTTTAAAATCACTTCACAAAACTACACCTAATTACTAAAAATTAAATCGAAATTAGTCTTACCCACAAAATCTTATACCTTCAATATTATACCCTAAACACTAATCAGAGAATTCAATAATTAGCGAATTCAAATGAAAATATTTTAATTTTGGTAATTTTTTAGAGCATAATTGAACCATTTAAAATTTGAAAATGATGTAAAAGTAGGAAAAAATTGAATTAAGTGTAATTTTGTGAAGGAATGTTTGAAATTTTGTAGTTTTGTGAATTTCTCTATTAAAATTAAATTTTTGTGTTTATGGTATTTTGGTGAAAAATATATTTTAACCTGTATATAAGAAAAACTTTGGAATTTCTTAAATACAAAAACAAACATAAATGATAATAGTCGAGCCCATTCATAGTATGGTGTTTATGGGCCCTTATGGATTGGCCAACGATAATCATCTCCAGAAGAATCTTCAATTTCTCTCTTTTCTTCCTAAAATCAAACTCCGATAATCTTCCGATGAAACGCCGAAACAACAAAGCCTTATCTTCTTCTTCTCCACAAAAGACCCGACCCGGTTCATCAAACCGGACTTCCTCCGGTGGAAAGGTAAAAACTTCGGCCACTTTAGTCGATAAGGAGGAGACGGGTCTGTTTACCGGGTCGGGTTACGATGACCCGAATACAGAGCCGAGGAGTTTTCCTTATAGCGTGAAGCAGCAGTGTTGGGAGAAAGCAGAGAAGATAAAAGGAAGAGATGGAGAGAGATGGAGGAGAGATCATTTGGGTAACATTGTGTTTAGGAAGCTCGTAGGTTGTCCTGGTTGCTTGTGTCATGACTATGACCACATTGTTCCTTACTCCAAGGTTAGTTTCTGTCTTCTTTTTGTGAGTTTGTGTTCATTGATTTTTTGGTGTTGCTTCTCTTGTGTTTAGAGTTATAAAGCTATAAGATTTGACTTTGAGGACTAATTAGTTATTGTGTACTCTCTTGGTTTGTGATTTTAGAATATATATATATATATATATATATATGCAGGGTAGTTTATTGGTCATAGAACATGCTCATTATACACTATAGGCAGGAGTGTTTTATTTGCTATGTAGTGTGTTGTGATAGGAGCTATTAGTGTTTATTATCTCGGGTCTAAACGGATATTGGACATCCAAACTTGATTTCTTTGTGTTTAACAATTCGTATTGATGATGAATCTATCTTCTTCTTCTTAGGCATAACGTTTTTGGATTTATATTAGATTTATAGTATGAAACAGAATATCTTCGTTACAAGTTATTCATTTAGCCTAACGCTTCTATTATGTAATTTGAAAGAATTCTTTTTCCGATTTTCTTTACAGGGCGGCAAGAGCACTCTGGAGAACTGTCAGGTTCTGCAGGTACGCAGCTTACTCGTGCACGAGATTCTTACTTAACTAATAACTATGATGTATGGTCTATTGGTGTCTACTACAATATATATATATGTTTATACTAAAGTAGTACATGTCCCTCTTATTCGACTAATGAGTCTATGACCAGTTTTTTTTGTTTGGTTTAGACTTCTCATATGATTAGTCTTGCAAAATGTCTTTGGGTTTGCTTATAAATCTCTATCCGAAATTTCAATGCAAGCATACTCGTCATGATTTTAGCTTCTTTCTCCTCTCTGAAAACTAGTAGGGAGAAACTCTTGGCCTTTGGTCATTTCGGTATGTTTCGTTAATGTATTGCAGGCGAAGGTGAACCGATCAAAGGGAAATAAAACTGATATTTCAAGAGCCGATCTTATCAAGAGGAGTTCCTACTGCCGAGTGGCTGGTAACCTTTAATTGCATTTTTTTGCGATATCCTTTAATCTCCGCTACACAATAAAACTATGAGTTTTGGTCTTAAAGTGTTGTTTTTTATGCAGGCAGGGACATGGACCTCATTGAGCTAACAGCTTACGGAAATGTACAACACGCGCGTGAGTCTAGTGGCTGCAAGATTCAGTGATATATGTTTCCGGTTCTCTTTCGTGCTTTTCTTGGAAGATATGTTCATTGAAATGAAAGAGTTCCTCAAGTAAAACATGAATCTGTTGAAGTTTTGTCAGATCATAAACACTTTAGTTACTTATGTTGTAGTATTTGATATATATTTTATAATCTTTCTAATATTTCTAAACTCATAATCACTTCAAGTTCAAACTGTGTAAAAATTCAATTTTACATTCTTTTTTTTTGTCGAAACTTCAATTCTACATTCATGATCCAGTAAATAATCAAATGGAAAAGAGAAAGTGTATTTGCTTCATCTTAGGACTCTTTTTATTTCTAAAAGAAGTTGTTTCTGTACTTCTAGAAACACACTTTTGTTTGTATATTTTATTAGTCAGAGTAATAAATTCCATTTTGGAGCAACAAAAACAAATTAACAATAATAAAACTGCATTTAGCCATAAGTCTAGTTAGTTATTTACGATGTGTCACTTTTTACCTGAAATATTAAAGAATAATTGCACTGGATGGACACCAATAAACTCTTTATTAGGTCCGAAAAAATAGATACTGTAGCATGTACTATTCACGTTTCTATTGACGTTTTTACCTATATCTTGGTAAATTTTGAATTATGTAAACAAATACTTTACCGACAAAACTGACACACAAATATCTTCTTTAGATATTTACTTTTATTTTTTTTAATTAATTATTAAATCTATCTATCTCCTCATCTCTCCTCCTTAATATCTCTGCATCTTTATCCTCATAAAAAATCGAAACTTTTTAGTTTTTTGGATTCTTGTTTCATTTTTTTGTCTCAATCTAAATTCGGTCATTAATTATTTACTTTGATTGGAGAAAACATGAGACGATTTTAAAATTTTTAATCGGAGTACACGACGATACTAATCGGTATGTGTTTCAATTTAATTGTTATTTATCCGTCTTGACCATTTCTTATGAACACGAATTCCGGATTCTTATCAAATCTCAGAGCATGTACATCAAAGGAGATAAATAAATGGTGCTTAAGAATAAATAATTAATATTTTTGTGTATTTGTACAAAATAAAATACATAAGCATTATATTAAAATTTGTCCTCCATCAAGGAAGAATAAAAAGAGGTGCTTAAACGAGCCGATCGAACGGTGGTGATTGCTTTTGATCCTACTACCGAACGAATGGTTACGATGCGACGACGACAGAGACAGATCTTTCTCGTCGATCAATCCGACGGCTAAATCATCGAGAGTCTTCTTAGCTCGCCGGAGATTCCTTCTCCGATCGTACGGTGGCGGCGATTGTCTAACGCCGAGATCACGATGTCGACGAGTTTCTGCCACCGTCGGATCTGTTCGATTCCGTCGCGGATCGCCTTGCAATTATCGAGGGCTTTGATGCTCCGTTTGAAGTAATCGGAGATCAAACGATCTTCCGTCGTCGTCGTCGGAGATTTAACGATCTGAGATCTGTTGTTGAAGAAGATGGCAACATAGGAACGAATCGAGAAGCTTACAGATCCATTCGAGCGAGAGAAGCTATGTTTTTCGGTCAATCACTGACGATAAGCAACGGTGCTTGAGTAAGCATTTTAATGAATCAGTGCTTAGTATTAAATCTTTTTTTGATTTATTTTAATAATCAAATACACAAAAAAATACTTAAGCACCCTAAAAAAATAAGTTAAACATCTTTGATGTACATGGTCTCATATGTTTGTTTTTTTCGTAGTTAACCTAATCGATTTGGGGATTTTTGCCCACTTTTAATTTGTGTTAATTTTGAATGTATGTGGGTTTAGATTTTCAATTTGTATATTGTTCGTATAGTTTTCGTATCAAATTAGGTTGTGTTTTTAGTAATTTTTGTTATTTGTTAACATTTAAAGTTGAGTTTCAGTAACCTGTTATCAATGTTTTTGTTTGTTTAAAGTGGATGTAAAGTTTACATCATTTAACACCCAAATTATTCTAAAAATATCTTGTATTTAGCAAAATATCAAATAATCGTGTTAGTCTGTATTATATGTAATATCAGTGTTAATTTTGAATGTATGTGGATTTAGATTTTCAATTTGTATCTTGTTCGTATAGTTTTTTGTATCAATTTAGATTGTGTTTTTAATAATTTTTGTTATTTGTTAACATTTAAATTTGAGGTTCAGAAACCTGTTATCAATGTTTTTGTTTGTCTGAAGTGGATGTAAAGTTTACATCATTTAACATCCAAAATATTGTAAAAATATCATGTATCTAGCAAAATATCAGATAATCGTGTTAATCTGTATTATATGTAATATCAATATCTGTTTTGTTATATAAATTGTCCATATCATTAATTTTTTTACAGATGAATGTTCCTGAACTTCCAAGAGGATAATTGCTTATGGAAAAAAGTTCTTTGGTGTTAATTTGTATCATATGTAATATCATTATCTGTTTAGGTTTTTTTTGCTATTTTTAGCATATTTGTAATTGTAACATATTTCGTAATTTGGTTGTTATCTGGTAAGTGTGTTATCGTTTATATTATATCGTATCCGCTAACTGCAAACTAATAATGTTTGATATTAATAATTTATGTATCAGATTGTTGTTTCCTAAGAGATTATTGCTTATGGTGAAAAGTTGTTTGGTGATAGGATCAACGTCTATCATAACCTGATTTGATGGTTCGTGTAATTGTGTAATAGTCAAATATGCTTATCTTGTAATTTCTCATATACATCGTTGAACATATATTGTAACTTGGTTGTTATCTGCTAAATGAGTTATCGTTTATATTACATCATACCCGTTAACTTCAAATTAATAACGTCTGTTTTGAATTGATTTATACAACTTATTTTGCGATCGTTTGCCGATAATTAATATGTATCCACGATAGTTTATACATTACATTGTTATATCAAACATATATGTTTTTGAAATCATTATATTTTTTACTTGATTGTTAGCCGATAATCATGTTATCGTTTATAATGTATCTTACCATACAAGTTTATGGTTAATAATTTATCATGCTAACATTTTGTGTATTTTTAATAGGAGCAATGTCTATCACAAAAGAGAGAAGATACGGATGATAACTGATTTGCTCGACCCGTTTGAGAAGAAATGTATACAAAAATCACCTCTTGTCACATTGTTTTGTTTGATTTGTTATATGAATAAAATTTTGATTTAAAATGTATACAATGATAACATATACATCAACAGTGGCCATTAAATTTATTGTGATTATTAAATATGTGAATCTATAAGCTAGCTAATACAAATTATATAATAATGATTTAGCATTAATACACGATAAGTAAATGTTTATCACATAACTTTTGTGATAATATATAATTTAATTGATATAAATTAAATTGCCACGATAAAAACACATAAATAATTGTCTTCGCATTTAATGCTCGTCAGATTGCACAAAATATCTCTTCAATGTATCTTCACCATATCTTCAAATAGTAATTTTGTCTCCTTGCCGCCGTTTATGAAGAAAAAAGAGATAGGGACATTTTCGGAAGATCAGTAATAAAAAATGTTGTCAGAACTAAAATTTTGTAAATTAGTGTCAAAAAACTAATTTATAGATTTACCTAATTGATCCAATATTAAAAGAAGAAAGAAGACAAAAGTCTAAAGGAAGACTTGCTTTGCTTATCTTTTTGTGGTGTGTTAGGTATTTCTTAAAGATAAAATAAAGTTGATTACACGTGTCAGAATCTTACAAGATGCCTTCCTTTGTGAGAAGCCTTTTTTTTACTTTTTATCCTTACAGAACAACACTCACAAAAGTTTTCTTGGCACCAATTCTCTTGCTTTAACTTATTTATTTAAATACAATCAAATTAAATCATACTATGTAATAAAGATTAATTATCGTATTATTTTTGTATACCAACTTATAGTAGTCCAAACCTCATTGCAATAGCAATTATCCTTTTTTGATACATCGACCACAATTTATTATCATTTAACTATTAAAAAAAATCAGTACAATCAAAATTATGATTATAGGCTTTCTAAAAATTATGATTGTAAATATTCATTGTTATAAGAGGAATTCACAAAACTACACCATTTCAACATCTCATTCACAAAACTACATCTAATTTAATTTTTTTCACATATTTACACATTTTCAAAATTTTAAAAGCTTGATTTACCCTTTTAAAAATTACCAAAATTAAAATCTTTTCATTTGGGTTCGCTAATTAGTGTTTAGGGTATAGTATTAAGAGGGTAAAATTGTGTGGGTAGGGTTTATTTGGATTTAATTTTGAGTGTTTAGGTGTAGTTTTGTGAAATAATTTTGGAATGGTGTAGTTTTGTGAAATGTAATTCAAATGGTGTAGTTTTGTAATTCCCCCTTGTTATAATCCATGTTATTGAAATATATATGAAGAAAGACCCTATATAAACAATTTAAGAGACCCTAAAACTTAACTCTATCCTAAGATGATAAAATGCACATTTAATTCTATTTTCATTAAAAATGTATTTAATGAAAATTTATATTCTATTGAGCAAGTAAAAGAAGTGAATATTCATAATTAAACATGGCAAAAAATTTTATTTGCTAAAAGTTCTATACTTTATATTTATAAAGTTTCCTAAATTCATAAAATCAACTTTCCAAATATTTTATTTAAATTAAAAGTTATTTCTCAAATTTTATATTTCAACCATATTGACTTAGCTAAAAAAGGCACGATGTTAAATGATTTAACGGGACGGATGAACAACTCTGTTAAACGATTTCACGGTATGATATTATGGCTTAGTCAACAAAAGTTTGAGATTAAAATAAAAAGTCAACAAAAATTGAAATTTATTTTGACATTTTGCTCATTTTATTATTAAAATAAGGCACAATGTTAAATTAAAATTTATTTCGCAAATTTAAATTAAAAGTTATTTTGCAAATTTTATATTTCAACCGTATTGAGTTAGTTAAAAATGGCACGATGTTAAATGATTTAACGGTACGGATGAACAACTCCATTAAACGATTTCACGGTATGACTATTATGACTCAGTCAACAAAAATTTGTAATTAAAATAAAAAGTCAACAAAAGTTGAAATTTATTTTGACATTTTGCGCATTTTATTATTAAAATCATTTCTTAATGAAAATAGAATATTCATTAAAATAATTTTTAACCAAAAAAATAATTGAATATTTTTCATGATATTTTTAAAAAATTTCTAAATTAAATGTGCATTTTCAATAAACTTGTCTTTTGTTAATTTATTGGTTATTTTTGATATTTTTCCACAAAAATTTATAAAAGATGAATATTCAAGTTTAATAGTCATTATTTAATTTTATAACTAATGTTTTATAAACTATTTGATTAATTGTTATTGAGTAATATTTAATCAGGTGACGTTGACACCTAAATTTTTTCACAAAAATAAGTTCCCAAATAATGTCTTAGGATTTGATAGTATATGGATATTAAGTTGACTAAAAAGCGGAAAATAATTTTCTTTATCTTCTTTTCATAAACCGAGAAAATTGGATTATGTTCGTCACTAGTGTGTTCAAACAATATTGTTAGGACTATACCAGTTCGATAAAAAAAGACATTAATTTATCGCAACTTGGCATACTTTTACTTGGATATGCAATAATAATAATATTGCCCTTACAAGAAATAGATTGAAAGCGATAATATTTAGTTATTTACTTGTATTAATGAGAAATCAATAATATATCTGTGTGGCTAAGAATTGTTTTGCCAGTCTAAAATATCAAAGTTGCTTTCGAATAATAAAATAAAAATCGTAAGAAACATATAGTGACACATCTTTTTAGTATTAATATCCGAAATATAATTAGGATTAAAAAAAGATACAAATAAAAAGAACTTTTCAACACATTAAATTTTGATTGTCTCTAGTCTCCACGTGTAACGGGACCATCTGATTTTTTTCTATATTTGTTTTTAAAGAAAATATTAAGGAACTCATATTTTTGTGAGAATCTAATTTATCTGTCCAATTTTAAATCTTCTTAAGAATTTTTTTAATATAAATTCCTATAAAATTTAGTAGAATACAAAATCTAAAATTATCCACTTTATTAAGTAGACAATACTTTTTGTGTATTTAAAATACTTCATAATTTTTAAATTGTGGTTGGAATTAGTTTTAAAAACAATTTACTTAAATTAAAACATTCAAACTTTAAATTTCCAAATGTTAAAAATGAATTCCAATGATATTTGGGAGAATCACAAAACTACACCATTTGAATTACATTTCACAAAACTACACCATTTCAAAATTACTTCACAAAACTACACCTAAACACTCAAAATTAAATCCAAATAAACCTTACCCAAACAATCCTACCCCCTTAATACTATACCCTAAACACTAATTAGCGAACCCAAATTAAAAGATTTTAATTTTGGTAATTTTTACAAGGGTAAATCAAACTTTAAAATTTTTGAAAGGGTGTAAATTTGTGAAAATATTGAATTAGGTGTAGAATTGTGAAGGGAGGGTTGAAAGGGTGTAGTTTTGTGAATTCCTAAGTTATATAATTTTTCTTTGAAGTAAAATGAGTTGTAGAAACACACATACAATTTTGTCAATGGTTACATATAGGCATGGGCATTCGGGTATTCGGTTCGGTTCCGGGTCCGAAATTTTGGTTCCGGTTCGGTTCTTGAATCTATTACCCAATCACTACTTTTCAATATTTCGGTTCGGTTCCGGTTCGGTTCCTATCGGTTTCGGTTCGGTTCGGTTCTTTGTTAGAGAAACCGAAAAATACACGAAATTTTCGGTTCCAATTCGGTTCCAGTTCGGTTCCGGGTATTTCAAATCAAAAATAGAAAAAAAATACCCGAAAACATAAAATATACCCAAAAAAGTTCATAAAAATACTCAAAATTATGAAAAAAACCCGAAAATTGAAAAAAATACCCAAAAACAAAAAAATACCCGGAATAGGATAATAAAAAATACCCGAAGTTAGAAAAATAGTCAAAAATACCCGAAAATGTAAAAAATACTCAAAGTATATAAAAATATTTCGGTTCTTCGGTTCTACCCATGGGTATTCGGTTCGGTTCCGGTTCCTACCCCGATACCCATGGTTCTTAAGTTTAGGAACCATCGGGTATTTAGGGTGGAACCGAAAGCGGAACTGGAACCGTTTTTTTCGGCTTTTCGGTTCCGGTTTTTCGGTTCCGGTTTTTCGGTTCCGGTTTTTCGGTTCCAGTTTTTCGGTTCCGGATATTTTGCCCAGGCCTAGTTACATACCAAAAGTAAAAAACTACAAAAAGATAAGATTAAAATATTCGCATTAGCCTATACAATAAGATATAATTGTGACACTTAAATAAACTTATGAATCTAATTTCATAAATCCAAAAAATGATCCAAGAAAAACTATTATTTGTCCCTACAATATCTATAAAGTATTTCTCCATTTGAGTAAAACTCACTCTCCACAGCTGAGAAAGGTAGCAATAGGCATCATCAACACAAAACTCAAAATTAGTGTCGGCTGAATTGCCAACGCAACAAAGGTCAACGGTCAACATTTTTTTAACAAATGAAGAAAGAAAGTAAGTAGTAACCAAAACCAAAGAAAATCAATAGTGTTTACATACAAATTGATTCTCAAAAACCTCATAACATTCTCCAATACCTATACATAATATACATTATTACATACAATGTATAACATACATAACAATAACTCTTAACTCTGTTCATGGAACTTTACTGATCTTGATAAAGCAGCAGGATTAGCATTATGAACAGAGGAGTTTTCGTCTTTCTTCGTCGTCTTATGATCAAACCCTTTGAACATACCCCCGCTTTTGCTCATCATCACTTCGTTCTTGATTCCTAACGTTGTCCATATCGAGCTCTTTGCCGCTTCGTTAGGATCATCTATTCTCAATGTTTTCGGGACAATAACACACCCGTTCCTCTGTTTCCGCTCTGTTTCACTGTCTTTTCTCGCAGATTCTTCCTCTCTCGGATGCTTTACGATTGTGGGAGAGTTTTGAGATGAGCCCGTTTGGCTGATAGGCGATGAGGAATGTTGCGGTGGTAGCATTGGGATGGTCCAGTAAGGGTAGAACGGCATTGGATACCCCGGAGGAGGCGGGTAAAAGCCTTGTGGTGGCATTGCTGGATTCCACGTGTAAGGCCATGGAACACCCGCGATGCAAGCATAGCCATTCATGTTGTTGTTGTTGTTGTTGTTCATCTGTGACTCAGAAAGTCTACAGCTTTGTGTTCTTGATTCATCTATGGAGTGATTGTTAGAAGTGGTCACAGGGGAGCCGCTCGAGCAATCGTCTCCATTCTCTACACGAGCCACGACCCGCTGTTCTGCTAACCCGTGAAGCCCGTTTAAGACCTTCTTGTCTCCTTGTGGCTTCATTACCGAGGTTTTGAGAGCAGCGTGTTGTGTATTAGGTTCTAGGCCGAAACTAAGGACACGGGTGTTGTTTGCTTGCAGCTCTGGATCGAGTCTTGCGGCTTCTAAAGCCTCGGAGATGGTTATGTGGCGGTAATGAGAGGAAGGGGAGCTTTTGTTCTTGCGGCGTCCTGCGCCTACGGGTACGTTCCTCATTGTTCCTCCGGCTGTCCAGTATCTCTGACATGCTTTGCAGAAATGGCGAGGCTGGTTTACGTTGTAGTTGTTGTAATAACAGAACTTGGTCTCCATGCTTTTGCATCTAGGACATGGAAGAATCTTGGTTGGCTTCTTCAGGACAGGTCTACCGTTGATTGTCTCCTGATTATTGTTATCCTCCTCGGGGGAGTCGCTGTTTTCGATCTGATCCATTGATATCGTCTCGTCTTTGTCTCCGATTTCGGATTTGGAGTCATGATTGGTATCTTTACAATTGTTATTGTTGTTGTTGTAATTATTTGATATCTCTGGAGCTACCTGGAGAGAAAGGCAAGAGACATACATAAGATAAGGACACTTTCAATACACTAATGAATAAACAAATCATTGAGTCTCTGTAGAAAGTTCTATATGAAGAATCAAAACCCAGATAGTATTTTTTTTATTATTATTACTACTTTACTAGTAACTAATAAACAATAAAAATTGAAACTTTACTTAAGATTCATGTAAGAAACGCATCACACACAAAAAACAGAGTTTTGAAATCTGATTCAATAGTCTTTAACATGATAAGTTAAAAAACAGAGGATTTTGAGACAAAGTTGTGTAATTTTTAAAGGTTCCTAAGTTTCATAGATTACAATTCCAAAAACCCATTATCTAAATTTGATTTGTAAACAGTTCCTAATTCGAATTGCACAGTAAAGTCTCTACCTTTATCGATCCCTGTTAAAAAAAAACAGAGCAAAATCAATCAGTACCTTATCTGATGAAACATCATCTCCTCCATCTCCGTCGCTAAACACCATCACCTCCTCCTCCGATTCCGACTCGAAAATCGCCGGAAAAGGTATGTTCATACCAAAGAGCTTAATAGCTTGATCTCTACTTTCCATCATCATTTTTGCCTGTCTGAAGATCGTGAAAGTCTCTGTTTTGCTCCTTTCTTTCTTACTCTGCAGATTTTTTTTTTTTGGTTTATAATTTTTTATTTTATTATATTTTTGGAGATTTGGGTGTGAATTGTTGAAATTAGGGATTTAGATCTTTGTTTAAAAGAGAAAAACTTGACAGGTCAGCATCGCAATTTAATTCTCAGCCACAAGTTTATGTGGCCTCTGCTATTTTCCTTTTTGTCCTCATTAATACCGGGTCGGGTTTGTCCGCTTATTATTATTATTATATGATAATAATTCGACCCTTTTATATCTACTATTTACATATATTGTCGATTTTCTTTTATTATTTTTGTCTCACATTTATTAAATTGTGACATTTCTGTTTTTCTTCTACAATTTTTCATCATGTTTTTAATATCAAATTCCTCTTTTTATATCAGTTTGAAACGCATTTTTCATGAAAACTTTATAGATGTTAATAATCAGGTAAAGATTCGAAGATTCGTTTGTTCACCATATTGTTAATTTACCATTTAAAAGTTTGATAGCTTTATCAAAAAAAAATCTGAGGCTAAATAAATACATTATTAAATAAATTTTCATGAAAACGTTAGAAATAGATGTTAGTAATCAGGTAAAGATTCGAAGATTCGTTTGTTCACCATATTGTTTATTTACCATTTAAAAGTTTGATAGCTTTATATAAAAAAAATCTGAGGCTAAATAAATACATTATTAAATAAGCTAGATGTACGTGCGAGATTTATTTTGTTTAATCTTTTATAATAAAATTTATATTTAAAGATATATAAATATAATTATTTAGTGTATATATATTAAAAAATTAGGTCGATTTAGATTATATGTTTGTATTATCTTGTTTCATAAAATACATTAATATATATATATATATATATATATTGAGTGTATAATGTGTGTTAAAGATAAAATTACAAATCATATTTTGTATGTTTTGATATTACAAATTTATTTTAGCTATATCTTTTAAATTTTTGTATGATTATAAATATTACATATATATACATATATATAGTTATTATAATAATTTGATCTATGATATTTTATGCCCCGTCATAATAATTTTAAAAAATTTAAATTCATGATCCTTATTCAAACTGAATTAATGAAATATTTGATTTTTCAACATCTAAATATAAAGTTAAATCCGTAAGTAAAAAGTTATCTTAGAGTTACTATAAATTTTAAATATATTTATGAATATCATAATTTCATAATTAGTGAATCACATTAATCTCGTCATTTTATACTTTAAAACATATAAATTATTATTTTTAGATATTAATTATTCTGCGTTTTTTGATGTATATTCTTATTTTTTGTTTTTGGTGTAGAAACTTAGATATTTTCCAAATTATTATCTTCGAAATATGACTTATATATTTGGTGTAGAGATATTATTCTCCGTTTTTGGTAAATTGAAATTAAACAAATTGGGGAAGTGGCCTTGGTCTAGTGGCATTCATAAGTCCACAGGAGGCAGGTAGCACCACCCCACCCGGGATCGATTCCCCGCGCCTACGATAGTGTAGGTTTGGCTAATGGGCCGGCCATTTGTGACCCAAATGTTGACAAAAAAAAAAAATTAAACAAATTGTTGTTTCCCTATTTGTTAGGCAAGTCAATCGGGTTAACCCGACCCGAACTCGTAAAACCCGTATATATTTGAGCCCGACCCGATCCGATCCGAATATTTTTCGGGTTTATATTTCAAAGTTCGGTCCGACTCGTACAGGGTTATAGGGTTTTTCGGGTTTTTTCGTATTTTTTTAATAAATTTACAAAAAAATTGATAACCTAATTTACATATTTCAATTATAAGTTAAATAGTATTGTTAAATTGTTTTACACATTAACGTTTTGAATAATATGAAAACATGACAAATATAATCAATGGAATAAAAACATTCTTTAACTATAAATTGAATACAATTTAATAAACTATGTTTTCTAAAATATTTTTGACTTGAAAATGTTCATTAGACTTAATCACCATATACATAAATTAATTATTACAATCCATTATTCAATTATATTTTTATGATACCAAAATGTGATTAATACAAATAATTTAAAGATATATAAACTATTTGCTATCAATTTTTTGATGTATTTATAGGAAAATAGATAGAAGATTAGGGTTTACAAATAATACAGATTATATACTTCCGTCGTTTCATAAAAAATCTCACTTTATACTTTGGCACACAGATTAATAATTCTCCGTTTTCCACAAAAATAACTTTAAATATGATCAAATCAATCAATAGAGTATCGAAAACTAAAAAACGACACTTATTTTGTAATTTTTTTTTGGCTAAACTGACACTTACTATATTTATATTATTATTTTCGGGTTTTTCGGGTTATCCCGAACCCGATCGGGTTAAACCCAAAAAGCCCTTTGCGCGAATGGGCAACCCGAAAAACTCGATTTTTTCGTGCTTATTTTATAGGGTCGGGCCGGCCCGCGGGCTTCGTCCCTAATTGACATGTCTACTATTTTCCGTATTTTCAGGAATCTATGTTTAAATAAGTAAAGATCTGAAAGCAATGAAATATATATAAGAATCTATGTTTAAATAAGTAAAGATCCGAAAGCAATGAAATATATTTAGCATAAATAATTGTTTCCATATTTTGTGTTTTTTTATGATGTCTTTTTTCATAAATCCTCATAAAAACAAATTGAAGCATAGGTTATGTAGTGACATTTTTTGTTCTATTTGTAAAAATGTTTTCCATTTAATAGATAAAACTAATTTTTTGAAATTTTTGGTTCGAAAAGCGAAGATTTGTTTATATTTTGTTGATATTTAGTATATATTGTTTCCAAATTTATGGCTAAACTTAGGTTTATTGTAGTGCACGTTTAAGGTTTGTGTATTTTGGATCCGATTTAGAGGTATTTATATAATAAGACAAGATGTTTTTGTAACTTTTATTGTGAGAGTGACAAGTGGTAGTGTAATTAGTTGACATGTGTCTATTTGAGTTTTCATAACTATTTCCTATATTTTTTTAAATAAGTTTTTTCATAATTTTCATACATTTGGTTTTTTAAATAAATATTGGTTTATAATTATGAAACTTAGATATAATGCATCTATTTTTTAAAACAATTATTATGATTCTAAACCAATATTCATTTAATAACTTATTTTTTATTTTGAAATCTATCACTTTTTATTTTTTAAAGATCTTGGACTAAACCCCACATTATCATAATTTGTATATATTTTAAAAATAAATTATGTTGGACAAAAATATTTGTGTTATGGTCTACAAAACCTTAGTTACTTTTATCTATCTTTTTCTAATTAAATGAAAAAAGAAAAATTACGTATTTGTGTGATTAAAAAAAATATATATCTAATTTTTATCTATTTACAAAGAAGTGAAATTTGGTACACAAAAATAATAATTCTCATGATAACAAAATTAAATTTTGGTCAAACAAAATTTTTATTCTTAAATGGAATTCATAATTGATTTTTAAGACTCAATTGTGTAACTACCATATTTGACATAAAGAATGTGTTAAATGTGAGTAATAGTGGTGTTATGCATTACATAGTGAAAATAAAGAGTTTTGCATTCTCCTCTCTTATATAAGAAGAAAACATCTAACATCTTTTTATACAATTATTCACATCTTTTGTAAATATCATTTTATGTTAAATGTGAGTAATGATGGTATTATAGATTACATGATGAAACCAAAGACTATTGCATCCAAAATATTCAACATATTTTCTAAACCATTCTTCACATATTTTATATTTTTGTTTCACATCTTGTCCCCTTTAATCTTCATAAGTATCCTCTTTTTGGGGGAAGTGTCATTGATCTAATGACAGTCATAAATCCACAGGAGGCATGTAACGGGACCATCTGATTTTTTCTATATTTGTTTTTAAAGAAAATATTAAGGAACTCATATTTTGGTGATAATCTAATTTATCTGTCCAATTTTAAATCTTCTTAAGAATTTTTTTTAATATAAATTCCTATAAAATTTAGTAGTATACAAAATCTAAAATTATCCACTTTATTAAGTAGACAATACTTTTTGTGTATTTAAAATACTTCATAATTTTTAAATTATGGTTTGAATTATTTTTAAAAACAATTCACTTAAATTAAAACATTCAAACTTTAAATTTCCAAATGTTAAAAATGAATTCCAATGATATTTATATGCAAGTTATATAATTTTTCTTTGAAATAAAATGAGTTGTAGAAACACACATACTATTTTGTCAATGGTACATACCAAAAGGATAAAAACTACAAAAAGAAAAGATTTAAATATTCGCATTAGCCTATACAATAAGATATAATTGTGACACTTAAATAAACTTATGAATCTAATTTCATAAATCCAAAAAATGATCCAAGAAAAACTATTATTTGTCCCTACAATATCTATAGAGTATTTCTCCATTTTAGTAAAACTCACTCTCCACAGCTGAGAAAGGTAGCAATAGCAATAGGCATTAGGGGTGGGCGTTCGGGTTCGGGTTCGGGTCGGGTCTATTCGGGTTTCGGATGGAGGATGGAGGATTATAGGACCCGTTCGGGTATTTTGATAATTTTTTCGGATTCGGTTCGGGTTTAGTTCGGTTTTTTTCGGGTTCGGTTCGGATTTGGGTACCCGAAATTATAAAAAAAACTCTATAATTATAAATTAAAATATTATAAAATATTCGAAAGTAAAAATTCACCAAAATTAAAAATTTTCATTTGGATTCGTATAGTGATTAATTGGATAGTATTGTTTGGGTAGACATATTTGGATTTAATTTTTAGTGTTTTGATGTAGTTTTGTGAATAAATTTTTAAAAGGGGTAGTTTTGTGAAATGCAATAAAAAGGTGTAGTTTTGTGAAATGCAATAAAAATGTGTAGTTTTTAGTGTTCAGGTGTAGTTTTGTAAATAAATTTTTAACAGGAGTAGGTTATAGTATTTTTATTTAGTAGCATTTCATTAAAATTTCAATTTTTTTGTTCAGTTTCATAAAATGTTTTACTTTTAATAGTTTATATAAATAAACTAGGTAAGTACCAGCGCCTTGCGCGAGACATAATATTCATAAATAATATTAAGTAATATTATGGAATAATGAATTGATCAATTTAAGGCTAAGGATTTAATCCAAGATCCGAAACCCAAAACCGAACCGATCCAAAAAAATCTGGTTTGCTCCGGTTTCGGTTTTCATATTATCCTATCGAGTTTAAATATGTTCTAACTCAGGTTTCCGTTCTAATCCGAACCGACCTGAAAAATTCGGTCAAGTCCGGTTTCGATTCTCATATTATCCTATCGGATTTTAATATTTTCTAACTCGGGTTTCCGTTCTAACCCGTACAGACCTGAAACCCGAATTGTACTCGAATAGACCCGAATATACAAATGTTATAGTTTTAATAAAGTCATTTGGATTTTAGTAGGCTATTTCAATTTTTGTGGGTTGTATGAATAAGCCGAACCAAAATCCGAACTGAACCTTAATTACCCGAAATAAGACCCAAATTCTTAGTAAAAATATGAAAAACCTGAAAATTTGTACCAAAAACCCGAACCGAATAATATTTGGTTCCATGTCAGGTTTTGTTACAATTATGAAACTCGACCTGAATCCGAATGGACCCGAACCAAAGGAAACCGTATTTGTAAATAACTCGAACGGATCTTATATCCTGTAATCCGAAAAATCCGAACTCGAATGAGCCCGACCTGAACCCGGTCTGAAAATCGAATGCTCAGGCTCCAAGCCAGTAATCAAAATCTTTGATACCCGTTGGCCAAGTTATGAGACATGTATCTATGAAAGATCCAATATCGAAAGCCAAAATAACTAATCAAACTTTGCACGCATATTCAAAGAAAATATTCTCATTATGCATAACCCGGTAAATTAAGGCGCAATCTATTTACCGAAATTCGCAGGCCCATTAGACGAAGACCCGCTTTAATGATTTTATATGTGATAAAATCTTATTTATGATTGAAGATTTCTTATTTTGTTTCTTATTGTTTTCAATGTGAGAGAAATTTAATTTTTAAAAGTTTTATATGTGGACTTGAATTTTTGGGCCTGAAATATAATTTATAGATTTCGTCGACCACAAATTATTCAAAAATATAAGGAATAAAATGCAAAAAAATAAAAAATATCATAAAAACTATGACGTCGCTACACGTAGACGTTTTGTTTATCTTTTAATATTATAGATAGCGAGAGGAAAAAAAAAATCATATTAAAGGAACACGTGAATGGTGAAGATTAGATAGACCGAAGACAAAGAGATATGCATCTTTTGTCCAAATCTATTGACACCTAATAAACCTTTTTCTACACAACCAATGGTTAATTGCCACGTCATAAAACCAAACTTTGCTTTTTCTTATCTAAACGTAAACTCATTGGATTGTAAATCATGCAAGAGTATCTTTTTCGGAGGCATCGTATCGATCAGATTGTAACATGAATGAAAATAGTTTTCTAGTATTTATTGTAAAACAAAACTTCGCAATTACAAAACTACTTCATTTAAAAATCAGTTTACGAAACAATATTTAAATACAAATAAACTCTACTCACACCACTATATTTTTTAACATTAAACCTTAAACACTAATTAACGAATTTAAATAAAAAAAAATAGTTTTGTTAAAATTTTAAAGTGTAAATCAATCCTTTAAACTTTTTGAAAAGTATAAATATAGAAATTATCGAATTATGTATAATTTTATAAAAGAAGATATAAGGTCGTAGTTTTGTGAATTCATCTAAGAACATCGACATTGCACAAAATTGTTTTACGAGGTCTCTCCTATACTTTTTTTATTTTATTAATTAATTAATTTTGAAAAATAATTAAAGCTTATTCGTTGAAATGGTTACATGTGGCAACAAGGGTGTTTTGAGGATGTCTTTAGACCATCTCCAACAGTAAAACCCACAAAATTTTTTAACTATTCATTGGTACCTATGAACAGTTGGTTTAATAAAAAAAATAAAAATAATTAAAAACGCATCAATCACGGATCGCCACGTATTTAAATGTCACTAAATAATTAAGATCCGAATCTTAAATAGAAAATATAAGACCATGAACATCGGTCGGTTTTAAGTGGTTTTAACCACAAAAGCCCAATTAAAAAAAATAAAAAAATAAAAAAACTTAAGAGACAGGTATCATTGTCTCTTTCTTCGGGACAGTATCTAGAAAAAAAAAGCTTCGTCATCTCTCTCTCCGCACCAAATTACATACCTTTTTTCTCTTCAACCTCCCAAAAATCCAGAAACCTTCCTTTCCTTTGCATAACGGCGAATCAAAATCCGATGAAACAATGCTCCCAAATCTCAAAATCAAACCAATCAATCATCGTCTAAGACCGTTTTCTCTCTTCTCTCGCCATGACCTTCATCTCAAGCTTAAAAGTCGAACCTTTCTTCGATAAAGTCTCAACCTTTGACTCTTCCTTTGATCAGATCCTTCTTTAACTGAATCATTCTTTGATGGGTTTTTTTAGTTATTGAATTTCTCTCATGTTTTTTTTAAGAACTCATTAAAAGTTCTACCATTAATACCATCTTCTCGTTAATATCCTATTTAAGTCTCTTAATCTTTTTTATATTAAATTTTTGACTAAGAGCCACAAAATGGGTTCTATCATTGCACATGCTCTAAGATCATATTCATCAAATGATACTAAATGAAGGTTGCTTAAGAATATTTAATTAATATTTGTGTGTATTTGTAAAAAACAAAATACATAAGCATTTTTAAATGTTTTATTAAAATTTGTCATCCATTAAGGGAGACTAAAAAGAGGTGCTTAATTTTTTTAAAAAACTCAAAACATTATATTAAACATATTTCACATAATATATAATTTACTTACAAACATATTTCACATAATATATAACTAAAACATACATATTTGACATTATATTACAAAGATTTCGTTTGTAAATTTACTTTGTTCCGAATTTTTACAGTTCTCGTCCAAATCCGCTTTTAATCAACATTTAACACAAATCTATACTACTCTAAACCATAATAGCCTGATCTATAGCTTGATGAAGGTAAAGGTGTTTCTGTTTAATCAACACAAGAATGTCCAAAATCGAAAAGAGAAAGTTAGGACATTAGTATGAGAGAACTGAGTATACTAATGAAAATGTTATTTACCTAATAACTTGTTTTGTAGAAAATCAGTAACCCTTTGTACTGGAACTGTGAAATCACCACCACCCATTATAGCTGCTCTTCTTTCAAGCTCTCTCTAGAGAAACAAAAGAGTCAAAGAAGATGATATTGAATATGACTTGAGAGTAGTAGCACTAATATAAAACAATGAAGTAATCTCACACCAACATATCTCAGCTGAGATTTAGTGAGCCAAATCAACTCATCCGAAGTTGATTAACTTAATGAACATATTTTCAAATCATATAATCACTAAAAAGACTCAATTTAACCTTACATGCTATTGATAACATCGATCTTGTGTAGAGAGACACAATACGTAGCCTCCATCTCCGTCGTCTTCAATACCATCGTCCCTGACTTTGAAGCAACACCAGAAGAAGCATGCCTATCTATCTGAATCTCAACGACTTCACCTTCAATAACCTCTGTTTCTTCTTTGATCCTAACACCAATTTCTCTACGAAAGGACTGAGTCAAAGCCTCAGTTTTAGACATCTCTAAAGAGAAAATCTCGCTTCCTGCGATCATAGCGAATGGCGTTTCCAGGCCGAGTGATTTCGCCATACCATCGCAATCGCCGTCTTACCCGTAGCTTTATCCATGGTGATAATATCGTCACTCTGCACTTTCTCCTTGTTAAAAGCTTCAATTAGCTTACCTTTCATACAATACGTAGCCTCCATCTCCGTCTTCTTCGCAATCGCCTTTTCCTTTCTCAAAACCTAAAAAAATTCAATATGTTTTCGACCAAATTACCATCAGAAGAAAAAAAGAAATTAATTTTTTTTTTAACCAACCACAAAGCGCCACGTGTCGCTGCTAAGTGGTTGGCAAAAATGCTTAATTTAGCATCGCTGCTTAGTCAATTGGGCCTAAATACACAATTCATATTTAATTAATTCATCTAAATACACACTTTTATACATAAGCACCCCTCTATATCCTTTGATAAACATGGTCTAAGATCCATATCTTAACTATTTAATGGCCCACGTGCTAAGATCTATTTAATAAACATCAATGGATATACTCTTATGTCTCTACAAAGACATTGTGTGTCTCTTTTTCAGTGCCTTTTAATTATTTTCTATTCAAACATTCCCATTGTTAGGAATCAAGTATCACAACCAGACAAAGAAGTCTTGCACCGAAGGTTGCTAAAGTTGTCTGTTGCAACATAAACGTACCCCAATGCACGTGGTTGCAGGTTCCTTTTGTATCAATACAACCTTTTAGCCCATACTTTCCCATGGTTAACTTACATTAGACCATAGTTAGGCTTAACCAGGGTTATTCACCTTGAGTTAGAAACTCATACTTGAGCTTCAAGTTATCATGACCTCACACCCATGAAATTGTCTAATGAAGATGGTCTAACTAATTCCATATTTTTCAAGGTTTGTAAAGTATTTTAATAAAGGTTGTAATGTATCTAAACAAAACATAACCAATTTACACTTTCAAGTTTAAGTAATTAACTTCTGTGTTATTAAGTGCTATTCATAGACATGGATGAAATCACAATATATCTTCTTCTTTTAATTTGACCAAAAGTACAAATTGAATCTTTAAACAACAAAAACAAAATGACATTGAAACATAAATGAAGACTAATATCTTAAACCAAAATGATGGATGAATTTGAGACTTTTTAAGCTTCATCACACGTATGATGGTTTTCTTGTTTCGCAACAAGAAGAAGATATCCACACAAAAAAACAGAGCCAAACACACACAAAAAAACAGAGCCAAACACACACAAAAAAACAGAGCCAAACACACACAAAAAAACAGAGCCAAACACACACAAAAAAACAGAGCCAAACACACACAAAAGTTATTAAAACCATGAGCACAGCTGGTATAAAATCCAACACACCATCTTATATAATATGATTAAATGTTTTTCTTAGGCTTTCTTGCGGTGGTGACATGTGTCATTATTCTATATACGTGTCTTTTTTCAAAATTTAATGGTTAATTTTTTATTTTACTTTTTCCAATAATCAAAAATAAATACCAAATTATTTTCTATGTATTTTTTAATTTAAGATTAATGATCCTCATAATTTTCATATATTATTAATTTTAATTTTTATTATAAATTTACAATCAATATATCATATTATTCACATAATTGAAATAATATCTAAATTACTAATATTTTACCTATTTCAAAATTAAAAATAAATGCCAAATAAATTAAATGTCAAATAATCTTCTATTTTTATTTTAGTTTAATAAAAATGATCACTATATTATAAAAATATAATATTTTTTATAACCTCCATAATACTAATTACATTTATGCTATTAAATAAATTAAAAAGAAACAAGGTAAACTATAAATTTTGGTCAAATGATATTTATTTCTTATAATATTGACCAACAATATCTCCCATCTCCAATTTGATTTTATTTTTGTAACATCCACCATAATGATGTGTGAGTAGTGCGACATGTGTACAAAACCAAGCAAAAAATTAGTGTTCACCCTACCATGTTCTTTCTTCAAGCAAACAACAAAAACGAAAAAATATGGATGACTCTTTTCATCTTCATTTATTTGTTTTTTTTTTTTAACAACATCTTCATTTATTTGTTATATTTTTTGCTATGTGTTCTTGAGTGCACAACACAATAAAGATTCGACTGTTTATGATTTTAGGTACGTCAAAAAAGCGTCACACTATGGGGCATTTCAAAAACTAAGAAAAAGGTTTCGTCTTCGTAATTAAATACATGTTTCTTTTTAATTTCTTTGTATTAGTATCATGCAAATTTGTCACTTTTTAGATTTATATATTTTATTTTACAAATATTAATTAGTTCATGTCGAAGGAACAAAAATTTATGTATTATGGTATATATGACATGTAATTGACAATGCTCTTGACTTTTGTTTATATTTGTTTCATGTTTTTGTAACTCACCCTCTATCCCATATTTAAATGATTTATTTTAAGGTTTAGTTTGAAACGTTCACATAACTCAAACCAAATATGTTAACTAAATTTTGGATGACTCTTTTCATAAAAAAGTATAATTGTTTAGTTAGTTTTGTGTATATCATAAAAAGATTTAATTGTGTACATAATTCAAACTCTATCAATTTATAGTTATTTGGAAAAACTAAGAAACAACTTTTACAAGTTATGTAATTAATTTATGAATTTCGAAAAATACAGAAAAGAATCAAATAGATAATAGAGATAGATGATATCAACTTAACTGGTTTCCCCCTGCAAAGCAGGGGGCATAAATACTAGTTAGTACTATGAGTGATAGATACAGACCAGAGTCTTGCACAATTATGTTGAGAAGAAGAACAAGCCTGCTTGACATTGACGAATATCGACGAGCTACAAACCCATGTGATTGTCGAGCTTGGTATAGTTTTAGGAAAAGGATATATATGAGATGATGGGGATGCCTTTCTAAACACAGCAATTTCATATATAATTTTTATTCTCTGCTTAAAAATAGTGACAACATAAGCCAAGGCATAATAACAAGTAGAGTCTCAGCTTTATGAGTATAACATCACAACAATGTGAAGAAAACTGACAAATGAGGTTTTTAGATCACAACAACAAATCATCATCATATCATAATCTGGTGAGAGATTCCAATTCAAGAAACAATACGGGCGCGAAAAGGGATCATGAAGAAATGGTTGATCATCAGTAAGTAGGATCGGTGAAGAACTTGTTGATTCCAGGCATGATTTCAGGGTGCTTGTTGCGAACAAACTTCCTCAAGAAATGCTCCTTATACTTCTCTCCCTCTGCATGATTATCCAATATCCCAGCAGCTCTGTTCTCCTTTGTTACTCTGTAAATATTCATAAACAAAACACACAAACTCTCAAAGGCAAAGAAACTTTAAACTCTACATGTATGTTTTTCTAGCTCTTTCTATAGCTAATAATTAGCTTGTTTTGTGCCATAAACATGTTATTGATCTCAATAAACAAATGTCTAAACAAACACCCTAATGATACATGAAACAATACAGCCTTTGTGTGATCTGCTCATAAAAGCGATGATTCCTATATACTTCTTTGTAGTTTTAAGATATGTGCACAATTGTTTAAGAAATTAATTATTTTGTGTGTGTTTCAACACAAAAAAATATTATTCAAAATCAACCTAATTTCTCTAACAATCAATAGAATAATCTATCTATATCATATTATTGGTCAAAATATACAAAACAAACAATAAATTTTGTGTTGATAATTGAAAACTACTAACTATTTTGAAACAATTTTTTGTTTTCACTAAAACTACATGTTTGTGTTAAGCTTCTATTAAATTAAAACATCTGAATCCAAAACGGCTTCGTTTTGATGTTATAAAAATCATCAAAAAGAGGCAATGAAAAAGGAGAGAGAGAGAGAGAGAGAGAGAGAGAGAGATACAACAGACCTGACTTCAGGGTTTCCTGTGATGTTTCTTATCAGCGAAAACGCACAGATCCCAACGGCGGCTCCGGTGGCTGCGAACAATGGATAAACCTGAAATGGAAAAACCAACACAAGTTCTCTTATTGATTCATGTCTACAGAATATGTGAGTCTAATCGATTATAGATCTAACACTAAGCAATTATCGATATGGATTTGAATCGAAGAAGAAGAAGAAGATCGGGTAAAGTTACCTCAGGTCTTAACCAACGGTTCGACATCGGAATCTGCAGAGAAGATTATCGATTTTGAGATTACAAAGAGGAAGACGAAGAAGAAGACGGCTTTTTTCTGAGAATGATGAGAGACCCCCACGCCCCTTTTTATTATTTGACTTTAGGTTTACGTTTTCTTAGGAGTGTGTAATAAAAATTAAAAATAAAATAAAATAAATATTTATTTATTTATTTTTCGTAATTAGTCGAAAACTGATTTCTAATTGGCAGCAAGGCGTCCAGCTTGACCCAAACTTTATAACTCTTCACATTTATTTTTAGCATTTTTGAACTTCTACTCTTCTAGATCGTTGAAAATATCAAATTAATTTGACCCTATCAGAGAATAATAGCCATTTGACTTTAGATTCAAAATTAATTTTTAATTTTGACAGTTTCCTCCTGACGTTGTGTGTTCTTATATTTCACAAATTCAAAGATAAATTCCTTAGAATATAATCAAAATAAATTTTGGTTTTGAAAATACCTTTACAAAGTTTTTATAACAAAAATATCATTAAAATGTTTTTATAACAAAAATACCATCAAAAGTAGTAGTTTACAAAAATACCACAAATACAAAAAACGAGTTTTACGTTATTAGATTTTAATTTTTTTCATTTAGTTTGCTATATAGTGTTTAGGGTATAGTTTTGAAGGGTATGATATAAGTTTTTGAAGGTTTTGGGTGAAATTTTGAAAATTTAAGATTTATGGTATTTATGAGAAAAAACTTTTTAATGGTATTTGTAAAACTTTAAAAAATCTCTACTAATTGTGTTAAAAAAAAAATTTAGTGGTATTCATAAGAATTGCCCTATGTGAAAATGAAGTCAAATATATTTCAACCTAACTCCATATTTATCTTCAAAATTGAGATCTCCATTTGATTCTCCATATTTAGAGATCTCCATTTTCAACTCCATTTTATAGAGATCAACTTTTTATTTGCAAATCAACCTCTTAATTTTACAATATGTTTATTTTAACCTTAAAACAAAAATATTAACTACTATTTTATATCATAACAAGCTTCATATATCCAAAATTAGTTACAAAATTAATTCTTATTTTTAAATGCGATAATTTTGAGATTAGTAAAAAAGTTAGAAACAAATGGAGATAGTAATGGAGTTTTCGGTCGGTCAATAATGTAGAAAAAATAAAGTTTTTGGTTAGAGATAGTCTAATATTTGTTTATAGTTTTATTTATTTGTTTACATAATTGTATTTGTAAGTGAAAACTGATGTTACTTCCCACTTCATCTATATGACCGATCTATATGAACCACCAAAGAAAAAGAGATGTAGTATTATCCAAGAACAGTCCTTTTAAATCAAATCAACAAAACTTCTACAAATACAATAACTTTGTTCATTGGTGGATTCATGACTTGCGAGCACGGTCACGCCAAGATCCTTGCTGTTTTGCAAGCACCTACAGTACAAACAACGATATTAACAAGTTCATCTGCGTAATAATCAACATACATTCAAGTCTTGATTGGTACAAAGCAAAAGAAATACAAAGAGAGAGAGACTCACAAGGATGTTACCTTTTCGCTAAGAAGACTTATCGTGCCATTGTTGTTTTCTCCTTCAATATCTTTTACATTGGTTGTCTCTGCAACATCATACTCAGCGTTATCGGTAGGAATTTGGCCTGTAGGTGCTCCAAACATGGCCTCGTCGTGGGCGGATTTTAGCAGCTCTTCCCTTTTCGCCTACAAGTTTTTTACTCGACAATATTAACTTAAGTTTTCTCAAAAAACTGATTTTAGAAAATCAGTGAATAGTGAGAGGCAATGAAAGCTAATGACTCAGTTCAATCAACACACCTCGACGGCGGAAAACCTAAAGCTTTGTCCCATGCGTTTGACTAAGGCAGTATCGTCATCAGTACCTATACAATCATATACATACTTTATAATCAAGGGTACCTAGTAACCGAGAATGTTTTTTTAGGCTTTTAACTCCGTTTTTTAGTGTGAAATTATGGTGTAAATTGACCGACCTTCTTCTACTTCCTCATCATCGAGTGGGGCATCTTTATCAAACTCGAATCGTTCCCATCCTGCACCTTTACTGGTATCTTTCTCAGCTGCAATTCAAGTGGGAACATTGATCATTACAAGAGAGGAAATAAACATGAATCTCGCTTTTGAGGGCAGAGACTATCTTTTTTTGTTCTTTTACTCTTTCTCAGAAACCATGAAGTTATACCACTAAACACATTCACATAAATTTACTGTCTCTAGGAAAGGGTTTGGCCTATCCTCTTTATATTTAGAGTTGCTATGAAAGGTCTATGAGTTCACTAAATAAAGTTTCGCTTTGCTGATAAGGAAACCTAGCGAAAGCCTTCTCTCAGCATTAACGCATATTCAGCCTCAATGACAAGTAAAATTATCCAAATCCTAACACCATTCTCTTAGCAAAACAGTACACGTTAAGTCCCTGAAACTAACCGACTTAAAGCTACGATTCACTACAAAAAGTTAAGACTTGGTACAATAGCTCTGCATTAGACTAATAAGTTAGTCTTATCCACATCATTGAAGCCAAGACATTAAGTGCCAAAACACCGGTTTATACTAACATTCCAAAGATGGATCCCACTCAAAAGATGCTGTCGGGGGGAATCAAATCAGACCGTGCTAGAAACATAGACAGGAGAATCAATGTATAATCTCTTTTAATGGGACCGAGTAACTTACCGGTTTCATCAAGCTGTAACTTCATCTTGGCCTTCACTTTCTCAGCAGCTGTCTGTTCAAGAAAGCAACAACACAAAACATATCAATGGAAGTAACAAATCATAAACATAAACACACAAAACAACAACAACACAATCTTCACTTCAGGATGATTCAAAGCTAGTTGCTATGTTCTTATGAGCAGAGAGAGAGAGATATAATACTGATTCGTATAACAGTAAGTCGGTAACACAGAAACTGAATCTAGTAAAAAAATAGTAGCCATGAAAGCTCTGAAGCAATATGATGAGAGAAACTCAGTATTTTACCATATCATCGTAGCCTTTGATTGATTTCGAGTAATCAATCTTCTTCTCCTTAACTTCTTCTCTTCTCCTCTTTCCTCCTCTTCTCTCATCATCGCTTCTCCTACGCTCCCTCCTCGGCGACAAACTCCGGCTCCGGCTCCTCCTCCGTCTCTCTCTATCCTCATACCTATTACGCCTTTCTAAGCTCCTGCTTCTCCTCCTATGGCTTTTATCTCTATCGTCCCTTTCTCTGCTCCGATAACGACGCCGTTTACTCGATTCTCTGTAGCTTCTCGCTGGATCTTCCGATTTCTTATTTTTACTCAGCTTATCTCTAATGGATCTGATCTCGGAATCGTTATTATCGTTGTTTTCGATGGATTTATTAGGGTTTGATGAAGAAGACTTGACGAATTGGTTGAGAAAGGAAGAGGAGGATGCGATCGCCGATCCTCTCTCGGGAACGGCGGCGGCGGAGGAGGAGGAGGAGGAGGAGGAGAAGCCGAGGCCTTGTTTAAAGCGAGCAGCTCCTTCTCCTTTACGAGTGAGCTCGTCGTAGTAAGCTGCTGCTTTCTCCTCTTCCATCACTTGCGGCACCGTTTCTTCCTTCACTTTTCTCGATTTTGTCTAAATAATGTTTTCGTTACAAAATTACCACGCATTTTTAAATGTTCTTATAAATATCACTAATTTTTTTTCAAAAGTACCATAAATTTTAAATTAGTTTAAACTTCCAAAAATAAACATAAATCTTCAAAATAAACATACCACCTTCAAAATTATACTATAAACATTTAAAATATCTAATAATAATAACAAAACGAAAAAAGACTCGAGGGGTGGGTGTGTTATGTAAATGTGTCTTTATAAAATTGTATTCTTTCGTTGTAAAAATGTCTTTATAAAGTTGTATTCTTTCGTTTATTTACATAACCGTTTTACAAAAGTCATGTCTTTTAATCGTGATTTTTGATCATGTCTTTTGATTATTATAAATAGAGATTTGTTGAGATTTCTTTGTTGAAATTTCGTAGGGGTGTATTCCGTAAAGTTGTCTTTACAAACTCGTAAATATGTATTTAAAAATTCGTAAATGTGTCTTTACAAACTCGTAAATGTGTCTTTACAAACTCGTAAAGGTGTCTTTACAAACTCGTAAAAGTGTATTTACAAACTCGTGTTGTTTCGTCGAAAAGGTATCTTCCAAAAGGTGTCTTTTGATTATTATATATATGTCGTATGACTACTTCCAAATCATTTTTTTTAAGTTTCTAAAATTTTAAAGACGAAGAAGCAAACCTTATGGTATGATCTTAAACCTCATTTAGTATAATTATTTCTCGTTTTTCACTATTGTTTTGTAGATTATTATTTATCCTTTTTTATTTTCCTTATTTCGATTTCTTGATTTATTACTTATATTATTTTTTTGGGAGTGTGGTGTGTATTTTATTTGTAAGATTTAGTTTTGAGACTTTAGAATTTAGTTTAAGAAATATTAAGTTAATTTAATATTTAAGGTATTTTTTAAAAAGAGTTTTTACATCAGTGTTCAAAGAAAAAAAAAGAATGAATCATGTTAGTTTATTAGTGAAATAAAATTTGATTACAATTTATTAATTGTCCAACTTTTAATGTGTGTTCCGTTAAATGGTAGTCTAACTTAAGGTAATGAAAAATTAAAACATCTTATCTTAATCAATTCATAACTATTTTTCTTAATCAATTTAGAGACTAATAAACTAAATTTATTTATACCTCTCTAACATATTAAAAAATTAATCGATAAATTTTATCATAAAAAAATTTAAAGTAAAATTCCAATAAATTTAATAAAACTTAATAATTTTGATGACAATTACCAAAAATACCATTAAAAATTATTTTCTATAGAGATGTATTCACATATAGAGTATTAATATAAAAAGGTTTTATTTTAGTTTAAAATCTTAAAAATTAAATCCTAAATCCTCAAAAGTAAATTTTACCTACTTCAAAATTAAATTTTAAACGCTAAATAGTTAAATCAAATGAAAAATGATCGTCGTCTTGTTTGTTTTGTTGAAAACATAGATTTTTGATATCTTACTAACGCAATTTGATAAACGATTTATAATATGAGTAAGTGTCGAGTATTCTTAATATATTTATTTGTAGTAAAGAAAAATGATGTAGGATTTTAATTTGTTTTTAAAATTGTGACAACATTTTGAAGTTAAAAATATTGTTACGAGGTTTGTAAGTTTGTGATTGAGTTTTATTTAAATCTAATTGCAAGTTTTACACTTATAAATTTTAAAATAACTGATGTATATAGAATATTGAAATTATAATGATTATGGATTATCTAATATATATGAATAAATACATTAATTAGTTTAGATTTATGAATTTAAAAAAATATTTTACGTATTCTAGCTCCATACGATATCAGCTCCCGTGCGGTATCGCACGGGTACCTACCTAGTTCTTATAATATAAAAAAGGAATGAGAGAAAGAAATAGGTGACTATTTATAAACCAACCCAAAACCTAAACCCTAAAACTTAAACCTTATACCTATACAATATACCCTAAACCCTTTAACCTATACGGTTGAAATAAATGACTATTTTAGAAATATATACAGCTGAGTGGTTTACAACTGTTTAAAAATATCAGACTATTTTGATGAGATTTACAAATGTCAATATTTACAATCTATATTATAAAAATGCATTTAAACATACATCAATACGTTGTCTCGAATAATGTAACATCAATTTACATATATATATTTTTATATATATAGGTGATGTATTTCCAAACGATAGTTAACTATTAGTTATAAAGATAAATAACTATATGATGGAAATTATGATGAAATAGTTTACTATTTTATTATATATTGACTATCTATATTGACACAGTCGACTATATATGATGAAATAGTCTACTATTTATTATTATCTTTCAAATAGTAGTCTACTATTTTATTAGTATATATAAACATATAATGAAAATTATGATGAAGTAGTCTATTATTTTATTATATATTGGATATCTATATTGACACAGTCGACTATATATGATGAAATAGTCTACTACATAGATTGACACAAATTTTTGGTGAGACTTACTGCAAATAATATTCACCTAACTAGTTCAAAATTGTTTGTTTATAAATAGTCACCTATAAATAATTAATAGTTTACTTAAAAATAGTCACCTATTAACTGCAAATTTGGTGATTTTATAAATAGTCTACTATACAAGGTAATAATATATCGTATTATTAATAGTCTACTAACTGCAAATTTTGGTGATATCTAACAAAGAAAACAAAAAAAAAAGATAAAGAAGGAATGAGAGAAAGAATTAAAAAACAAGAAGGAAATAAGAAGAGAGAAGAAGAAAGAGAAGAAGAGAGAGAAGAAAAAGATGTTGCAAAATAAAAAATTTGATAAGGTTAAAATAGTCATTATACACCATTCAAATCTTGTTTTGATATTTATTTAAGGGATATTTGGCAAAATAGTCACTTTTTGGGGATATTGCATATTGAACACTTTTCTCTCTCCCATTTGTGGGGTCCACGCGATGAGGGTCCTTGATTTTGTGGTTTTCCATTTATGGGTATATGGTCTTCGTATATTACAATTATGCCACTACCGAAATACCTCAATATTTATTTATTTTATTTCTATATTTCCACCGAAAATATCATTCTTTATTTTTCTTTATTTTTCTTTATTATTTTTTCATTAATTCTTTACTCTTTTTTATTTTTCTTTTTCTCTTTCTTTTCTTCTTTTTGTCTTTCTTTTCTTCTTTTTGTCTTTCTTCTTCTTCTTTTGTCTTTCTTCTTCTTTTGTTTTCTCTTTCATTTTCTTTTTTATTTCTTTCATCTTCTTAATCGTCTTACGCATTATACATATAAATATTATATTATATAAATTAATATCAACAATTATTATCTCTAGTTATTTTATAAGCTTTCGCCTCGTACAATATCAAATTTTATATTTTTAATGGATACTGTACATACGCTATACATATAAGTATCCACCGTATAACGCTACGAATTAAGTTGTACATTCATATTGTCCAACATATATTTACGGTATTATTTTTTTGTACATATAAAATTATATAAGTAAAATTGTACACTGTACAAACTCGAATACATTTTTATCGTCCACTGGATACTGGATGACGAAAATGATTGTTATATCATTTAATGGATACATGATGGTGCAAATGAATAACATTCATCTATATATATTGAGTTGTACAAATTTCATTTTCTCTCTCATCTCTCATCTACATGTTATATTTTTAGCGGATGTTGTACAAACATTGTAAAGATTATTCGAATCAGATGTTTCGGACACTGGACAGATGGATAACTTCGTTTGACTCACACATGTTTCTTTCTCTCTCTTAAATTCGTTTCGGACACTGGACAGATGAATAACACATTTGTTCAGCTGAAATGTATATTCAGTTGTCCATTAAATCGTATAAAAGATGTTGTGCAAATATTTGTAATCAAATCAACAATTATGTTCTTCTGGACACTGTACAATCTTCAATGCAAATCTTCTTCTGTATAGACTAGTTGTCTCAGTCAGTCATGGACACTGTACAATTGACTGACTGGATGTACACCGTCCACTAAACTGTGCATCCAACAATTGTACATCGTCCACTAAATTGTGCAAATGGATGTTATTGAATGCAATTAAGAGAAAAAACATGAATAAGGAGAAAGAAAACTTGAAAAAATAAAACATAAGTTTGAATCAAGAGAAAAGAAAAGAAAGAAGAGAGAAGATATGAGAGCAGATAGAAAGAATGAGGAAGAAAGAGAAAGAAAGAGGAAGAAAAAGAAAGAAATCGGAAGAAAGAGAAAAAAAGTGAAAAAAAGAAAAAAAGAAAAAAAGCAACATTTAATGCTTTGCACTCTCAACATTTAATGTTCAACATTTTCATTAAATACCTTATACATACAACAATATACTTATACAAAAATACACCGATATATACTTATACAAAAAGGGCAGTTTCGTAATCTTCATCATTTTCTGTATTACACGCGTGGGCCTACGCGTGGGCCCTACGCGTGGGCCCTACAAGCCTGTTTTACCAATTATAAATAGTAATGTGCCTAGTTTTTTAGTTAGTTTTTGAAAACTGTCCTTCCGGCAAATTAACCCTTTATTTAATTTCCTTTTTACATATGTATATACAACCTAATTTCCCCTTATTAATATAAACCAGATGATGACGTAGTGCCATGCGTATAGTAGATTATTAAAAAATAATCATATGTACTATAACTTTTATTTCAATTATTGCACACAAATATAAATTCAAAATTATTGGTTTGGTAGCATGCAATATAATGTGGAATATTTTTAAGAAATAAAATAAAATATATTATGTGATAAAATCTTGTTTATTCTTTTGCAATATATTCTAGATTACTTTTAAGAAATAAAATAAAATTTGATCATAAAAAATTAGTAAAAAATATATTAAATTAGAATATATATTAAAAGAATAAAATATAATTGACACATAATCGAGACAAAAATATAAGGTATATACACAAAAAAACAATAAAATTTCTTAAAAACTATTTCGTCGCGACACATAAACGTTTTGTTTTCTTTTTTAATAGTAAAGATACTTTAATAATATAAAATATTCTTTGCGAGAACACTATAACCAATTTGGCTAAAGCTTACCATATTTGTTGTTGGTGATTATTTTATGATCATGCCACCTACTCGTCAAGACTGTTTATGTAGATATATCATCCTGACCATAAAAGCTATTTTAAAGTTAAAACAACACTAAATTTAGTGTAATTTAACGCTATAGGCTTTGAATGGTTGGTTAATAAGCTCGAAATTGGATTAATCAAACCAAAATAAGGTATGCAACATTGCATATTAACTTATAGAGTACACTAAAATATAAATGGTTTGATTATGTTATTGATAATCTGGTATTTTGATGCGTACAGTATAATAAAAAGTAGATCAATAGTATAATATTTTGATCCGACATGTATTATTTATTGTGTGCTATACGCATTTATAAATAGTGACTAAAAATCGGACCAATCGTACCATAGTGTGACCCGGAACATACATACAAACCATTCAAAGTCTATACATTAAACTTTTTTTATCACTGCAAGTTTGATTTCCTCCGATCATAATACATTTATTGATAATTAAATGAATAGTGTTTAGTGTTGTGAATAATAACGCCTCAAATTTAGTGTGAAACTGTTTATTCGCACTAAAATGGTGTAAATTATGAAGTCCGATTAGAGAGGTTTGGTGCTAAATTCACATCAAATATAGTGTTTTGTCGTTTCATTAGAAGTGACCTGATTAAAAGAATCTCCAAAAGTAACACCAAAATCACACCAAATTTAATGTTTTGATGTTAAAAAGTTTTTCCATCTCCAACACTAGCATCCAATTATACACCAAAATACTATTTTACTATTAAAACTAAACTACTTTTCTTTATTTTTTATTTTGATTGGTTATAATAATATTTATATTGTTTTATATTAATAAAAATTTGGTGTTTTATGAATAGTTTTGCACCAAATTTGATAGGGAAATTACTCAAACTAACCTCTTTTTATTTGTTTATTACTCAAATGACCTACAAATCTTTTCTTGGGTAAACTTTGTGTTAAAAGACGTCTATCACAAGGGTACAACATTTTATTACGTAATTGCCATTGAAATTATTTTTTTCAAAGGAAATTAATCAACAAAATAAGTCTACCTAAACTACAAAACTTAAACTTCGTCTCTCGTGGTGTCTCGCCGTTATCTCTCTCGCCGTAGTGTCTCTTGCCGTCGTGTCTCTCGCTGTCGTGTCTCTCGACGTCGTCTCTCTCGCCGTAGTGTCTGTCGCCGTCGTATCTGTCGTCGTCGTGTCTCTCGAAGTCGTCTCTCTCGACGTCGTATATGTATAGGAAAATCCCTGGTCTCTCTTGCCGAGAATTCATAGTCTCACGCCGGAAATCTGTCGTCTCTCTCACCGAATCGTCTTCTCGCCGTAAATTCGTCGTCTTCTCGCCGAAAGTTCGTCGTCTTGTCGGTCTAAATCCTTGTTCTCTCTCGATCTCTCGTTACACAGATTCGTTGGACGTCAAAATCTCCGTCCTCCGCCGTGGTCGTTGTCTGTCCTCCGCCGTCGTCGTTGTCTCTGTCCATATATGTGTGCACAGTTGTATTATTGCAGACTTGTTTGTTAAATTTTGCAGACATATTCTTTTAATTGCAGACTTATAAATTTGACTGGTGTTATTGTCGACTTATTTTGTAGACTTATTGAGTAAACTCTTTATCATGTTGATTGGTTTATTTTGTAAATTTAAAGAATATGAGGGACTAGTAAACAATAAAAAAGGGTAAAAAATAAAAACATATAGTTTTCTTCTCCTTTCCCGTCCCAAAAAAGTCGCGACATTTATTTTTCCTTCTCTTCTCCGTTGTTTCCCGTCCCTAAACCTAACCACCGCCGATAACGCAAAGGCACGACCGGCACCGGCTAACACAGAGCCACCGCCGCCGATAACGCAGAGTTTCGCGTTTGCGACTTCACCTTGGCGTTTGCGACTTCACATTCGCGTTTTCGATTGCACCTTCCCATTCACGACTTCACATTCGCCTCCGCCGCTTGTCCTTCGGCTCCACCACCGCCGCTTTGCCTTCGCCTCCACCAGCGCCGCTTGGCCTTCTCGTTTACGTTCTCGATCTTCGCCGCTTTACCTTCGCCACCGTCGTTTGACCTTCACGTTCTTGATATTCACCACTTAACCATTGTTGTTTGTAATCGATCCACTTCGGAGTTCGAGGTTCGATTCGATTCGGTCTTTTTGATTATTTGGGTTCGTGGGTTTTTTTTTTGTTCTTCCTCCCTTTCCGCAAATCTGGTATTGTGTGATTTTGCGGTTCACTTTGCAGACTTATCTACTTATTATTGTAGACTTATTTTGCGGACTTATGACTTGATATAATATGTTTTGCCGACTTTTTGTGATGTAATTGCGGACTTAAAATTGTTTTTCTATGATGCGGGATATTTATGATGGCTTATCCTCCACGTCTCTATGGTGATGGTAAATCACTGCGCAAGTTAGAAGCATGAATCACTATTGTGTGCTTGCTAACATAGGGTCGTTGAAAGAGAATTTAGGTGATGATGTTTGGGCTTATCTAGAAACCTCTCCGCTTGGTTGCATTGTGAAACTAGCGAGAAAGCAACTTTATATGGTCGGCTAAGACGGTCCACTACCTCCTCACACACCGGCTAGTGACTAATAAGTCGAAAGAAATGTGGTGTTTGGTTGATGATCAACCAATAAGATTGTCTTTGCTTGAGTTTGGTTTCATCACGGGTATGAACATAGATCCTTATGAGGTTGCGGGTGATTGTGAGGGTGACCATAAGGATTTGTGGTGTGACATGGAAGTTCCTATTTCGGAAGGTCCAACTTGGGACCACTAAGGAAGGTATTGGCCGTATGTCGGACATGGTCATTTGATAAGCGGAGAATGGTTGGTAGTTTGTCTGTTATAGCCGTGGGTATTCTTGGGTTGCATCGCGGTAGTAGAATTCCTCTTGACTTGGCGAAAAGAGTAATTGATGTTGACACTTTTGAAAGGTATCCGTGGGGTAGGAAAGCTTGTGAGAACTTGGTAGAGGGGATAAAAGGTTCTGCATTTGTTGGTGATTCATATTGTGTCACGGGGTTTGTTCATGTTCTTCGAGATATGGGCTTATGAGGCCATAACTATTCTTGGTGAGAAAGTGGGAGGTAAGAAAGAAGATATTCCACTCTTGGCTTGGCGTGGTTCTAGGGGAAGAACAAAGCTTGAAGATCTTCTTTTTGAAGACAAAAAGAAACATGGGAAGGTAAAGTTAAACTTATTAATGCTTTTAAGTGGTGTTTTATTCTAAAACGTTTAATATAATTTCCAATTTTTCATTACTCTTTAATGTTTGTTGTATTTTGTGTAGGTGAGAGTGAAACATATATTCTCAATCTCGAAGAAGAGATTATTTCAAGTTGGACGGATGAAGAGGAAGATGAGAAAGTGGACAAGCTTCTTAGTGATATACTAGAAGAAACTTTGGATAGTGATTTTTGGAAGGTAGTTCCTAAGACGGAAAAGAAGATGGGGAAAAAGAGAAACGTTGATGAGGTTGTACAAGGTAGAAGTGATGAAGATTTTGTAGAAAAGGAGAAGAAATTTCCACGAAAAAAAAGGGAGCGAAGTTATAAAAACAAGAGTTGGTAAAGGAGGAAGTGAAGATGACTTGGAGGAGGAGATGGCAAGAGATTCACCAAAGAATAAAAAAATGAGAAGAGTTGATAATGGAGGAAGTGGAGATGACTTTGAGGAGCAAATGTCAAGAGAGTCTCCAAAAAATAAAGAAAAGGAAGTGGAGACAGAATCGGAGACAACAACTAAGGTATCATATAAAATAAGCATGTGTATTTTAAGAAAACAAATTCCCTTAATGTTTGTTTATTAATGTGTTATGTTTAAGGTTGGTAAGGGTAGCAGTGATGTACAACTACAAAAGGACATGAAAGGATTGTTTTCGTTGTTTGAAACTCTTGCGACCAACATTAATAATTTGGAGACGAAGATTGTATCACAAATAACTGATTTAAAAGGGGATATGGAGAAGAAGATGACTTCCATTGAAAGTAAAATGGATAGAAAGATTGAAAATTTAGGCAAAGAAGTTGAAAAAGGGAAGACTTTTGAGAAATGTGTGGAGAAAGAAGTTGTGCAATCTACAAACCACATGGCGAGAAGATGGCAAGCGACCGGTTAGTACTTGATCTTCGTCTCATTTAATTTCGATAGTTGGTATTCACTAGCAACTTCTAGCAATTTTGTGTCATTCATTTGAAAATAATGTGTTTGAATTTTGTATGTTAATACTTTTTTTTTGTTTTCTGAGTTTTTAATAAAAAAGGGATTACAAGTTATCGTATTTTTTTAAAAAGAAGAAGTTAATTTTGCAGGTTTTTAAAAAATAAACAGAAATGATTTCAAAAATTCAATTTGTGCAGATTTGTTTTGTTGAATTATTTCTCATATTTTTGCTCCGTAATGTGATTATCATTTCTAAAGATTTCATTGTTTTATAGTCTTCGATGATAATGACTAAGGCTTCTTCTCAAGATGGGATCCCGGTTGATTTTGTTGTCAACAACAAACGATCCGCGAACCGGCGCAAGTGTTGAACGCGAAATATGATCCTTTTGGACCTTACAACGAGATGAAAGCGAAAGAATTGTTGGATCGTATCACCGAAGAAGAGTAAGTTTTACTCTTCATTATATTTTATGCTTTGACAATCTTTTTAAAAAGACATGGTTTTACAATTTCAGACAAATACAAATCGGTCCAAGCATTCTTAATTTGACAATGCTTGATCGAATAATGACTCAAGGTAAATGGCTTGGCAACGAGGTGAGTAATCTCGTTTATAAATAAATTTGGTATAAGTGATTATGTTCATGATCTAACTTTTTAGTTTATTTTTCAGGATATGGATGCCACAATGTATTTATTCCGGGAGAAAATATCTTTAGGGTTACTTGAATTTTCCTCGAGTTGGTTTCATGGATTGTTTGTTTGGCATGAAGCTTCAAGTCGAATTCAAGAGGTATTTGGGCAATAAACAAAACCACAAGTGGAGTAATCAAATCATATCTTATGCAAATGGCGACTTACCGTCTCATGGGAAGACAAGAAAAAAATGGATTGAACACTATGATAGAATTTACTTTCCGCTCAATATCAATGGTAATCACTGGATCTCATGTTGTGTTAACTTTCCTCTTAAAATAGTTGAGGTTTTTGATTGTGCTGGATTGCACCACAAGAGGGACGTGGAGACGTTTGCAACCGCCATCCCTCGGATATGTGGAACACTTCTTGGAAAGGTAGATGGGGGAAAAATGTCTCTTTCTCCCTATACAATCGTTCATACACCGGTTCCACTTGGTCTTAACAAATCCCAAGGTGATTGTGGTGTGTATGCCCTTAAGTATATGGAATGTCATATGTTGGATCTGCCTTTAAAAATGTTGGAAGATGAGAACATTAAGTGTGCACGTCATAAAATAGTTTTTGATCTTTTGGAAGCAGCATTTGATCCTGTGTTTATTGAGAAAATGGCAATGTTTGAGCCTCCACCGAGAGATTCAGAAATTGTAGAAATTAATTGATATTGCAGAACATGTAGATTGTATTTAGTTTACATTCATTTGTTTTTGTGTTTATTTTAAAACTTTGCAAAACAAATGGTTAGGAAATATCTGCATAAGTTGGGTTTTTTTTTTCCCGGAAAAAATACACTAAATAAATCTGCAACCACATACACTAAATATTGAAGTGACTATACCAAGGTAGTTAATACATATAGTCGACTACATCGCAATGTAGTTGATTCATGTAGTCAACTAAATACAGTTGTATCATTGTCGTCGTCGTTGTCTCTCTCCATATATGTGTGCAAAGTTGTATTATTGCAGACTTGTTTGTTAAATTTTGCAGACATATTCTTTTAATTGCAGACTTATATATTTCACTGGTGTCATTGTCGACTTATTTTGTAGACTTATTGATTTAACTCTTTATTATCATGTTGTTTGGTTTATTTTGTAAATTTAAAGAATATAAGGGACTAGCAAACAATAAAAAAGGGTAATTTTTGTTCTAATTTTTGTTCTCATTTCCCGTCCCACAAAAAAAGTCGCGACTTTTTTTTCCCTTCTCTTCTCCGTTGTTTCCGCCCGTAAACCTAACCACCGCCGTTAACGACTTCACATTCTCCTCCGCCGCTTTGCCTTCGCCTCCTCCACCACCGCTGCTTGTCCTTCTCGTTTATGTTCTCCATCTTCGCCGCTTTACTGTTTCACCGTTGTTTGACCTTTACGTTCTTGATATTCACCACTTAACCATTGTTGTTAGTAATCGCTCCACTTGAGTTTCAGGTTCGATTCGATGCAGTATTTTTGATTATTTGGGAGTTCGTCGTTTTTTTTTTGTTCTTCCTCCCTTTCCGCAAATCTGCTATTGGGTGATGTAGTGTATATTTTGCAGACTTATATATTTGAGTGATGTTAATGCAGACTTATTGTGTAGTTTGTTTTAATTTGTAGATCTAGTGTAGATTTAAGTTGCAGAATTTTTTTATGAATGTATGAAAATCTGTGGGTAGAGAGTTATGTATATCTTTGCAGACTTATATGTATGAAGACTTATTGTGCAGACTTATATAAGTAATTTCAGACTAATATATTTGAGTGGAGTTGATGCAGACTTATTGAAATGAGTTTATGTTCAAATTGTATAGGGGTTTATGTTGTTGATCTAGTGTAGATTTAAGTTGCAGAGTTAGGTATGAATTATGAAGTTGCAGAGTTGTTTATATATTTTGCAGACTTATTAAATGTTATTGGATGACCAGACTTATTGATTCAATTGTGGTTATGTGAACATTGCAGATTGGTGTTGATGGGTTATCCTCCTCGTCTTTATGCTGATGGTAGAGCTCCTGCGCAAGTTAAAAGCATTAACCACTACTGTGTGTTGGCTAACATTGGGTCCTTGAAAGAAAAATTAGGTGATGATGTTTGGAGTTATCTCGAAAGTTCTCCGGTTGGTTGCATCGTTAAACTTGCAGCAAGTTCTTTTATATGGTCAGCTAAGACGGTCCACTATCTTCTCACTCATCAGCTAGTGACGAAGAAGTGTAAAGAATTGTGGTGTTTGATTGATGATCAACCAATAAGATTTTCATTACTTGAGTTTGGTTACATCACATGTATGAACATAGACCCTTATGTGGTTGGAGGTGTTAGCGAGGGTGACCATAAGGGGTTGTGGTGTGACATGAATGTTCCTATATCCGAAGGTCCAACTTGGGACCAACTGTTGGAGGTATTGGCTGTATGCAGGTTATGGCCATTTGAGAAGCGGAGAATGATAGGTTGTTTATGCGTTATTGCTATTGGTGTTCTCGGCCTGCATCGGGGTAGCAGAATTCCCCTAGACCTAGCTCGAAGGGTAATTGATGTGGAGACTTTTGAAAGGTTTCCGTGGGGTAGAAAGGCTTGCGAGAATTTGGTGGAGGGTGTTAAAGTTGCTCAATTTGTTGGTGATTCTTATTGTATGACGGGGTTCATTCATGTACTTCAGATATGGGCCTATGAGGCCATACCTATTATCGGTGAAAAAATAGGACGTAAGAAACATGATGTTCCACTTTTGTGTTGGTCTGGTTCTAGAGGAATAACTAAGATTGAAGATATTCTTTTTCATGACAAGAATAAACATGGCAAGGTAAAGTGTAATTATATAATAATTTTATGTGGTGTTATATAAGGGTAATTTAAATACGATGTTTCTTATAACGTTATTTTTTTGTTTTCATATTTGTAGGTGAGGGTGAGACACATGTTATCAACCTATGAAGAAGAGGTCATTCCAACATGGACGAATGAAGAGGAAGATGAGGATGTAGACAAACTTTTGAAAGATATCCTTGATGGTGTTTTTGATAGTGGTTTTTGGGACACGGTTAATAAGACGAAGAAGAAGATGGTTAAAAAGAGAAAAGTTGCTGAGGTGGTGGAAGCACACAGTGACGATGATTTTGTCCAACATAAGAAGAAAGTTGTACCAAAGAAGAATGTGTCGAAGGGAAAAAACAAAGCGACTATGAAGCACGAAATGATGATGACTTTCAGGAAGAGATAGCGAAAGAGTCTCCAAAGAAATTGTCCGAAAACCAAGTCCCCGAGAAGGTATCATAGTAATTTTATGGTTATGATTTCTTTATTATTATGTTTATGGTAAGACTTATGGTTACTTTTTAATGAATTATGTTTAATTTTGTTAATGTTTTTAAGGAGGAGAGGCAACAAAATTTAGGAATGGACATGAAAGGGCTTTTTTCTTTGTTTGGGACTTTGGCTACCAACATGCAAGGGTTAGAGAAAAAGTTGGACGAAAAGTTGACTTCTTTCCAAGGGGATATGGAGAAGAGGATGAGTAGCATACAAAGTAAATTGGATGAGAAGATTGACAAATTGGGAAACAAAGTTGAGAAGGCAAAGGGTTTTGAGAAACTTGTGGAAAAAGAAGTAGTCCAATCTACAAACCACGTTGCGGAGGATTTCACAGAGAGCAAGAAGCGAGTTAAGCACAATGCGGATGATGGTGCTGAGAGCAAATTGCCGGTTAGTACTGATCTTTGTCTTAGATTTTTTCCAAATAGTTGATGAAATAGATTTTATAAGTTAATGATCAAATATTATTTATTTGCAGAGGAAAATATAGTGGATCAATTTATGGAGTGTTATAAACAAACATTTTGCAACTTTGTTTGATTTGTGTTAGTATGATTTGTTGTTTGGAATTTACGTTTTGAAACTATAATTTGGTATTCAAAGTTATCCGTAAATTTGTTTACAAATATCTTATTTTATGAACGTAGCAATGTAGTTAAAAAACAAAAAAAAATCATGATTTTGAAAAATGAACCATTTTAAACGAATTTATTTTTGCGTTGCAGATTTTTATGTAGAATTGTTTGTCATATTTGTGCAATCAAATGTCATTGTTGAATCTAACTTTTTTCCTAATTTTTTTTCCTTTAATACAGTCTTGGCTGGTCATGTCTAAGCCTTCCTCCAAAGATGGTACCCGGTTAATTTTGTTGTGAATAAGAAACGCACTGCATAAGAAGATTGGAATGATCATGTGGAGGATGTTACATTGGCGATGGCGAAGGCGGCATGTGAAATGCGCAAGCCTAACTCCGAAGACACATTATCTGTTTCATATCATCGGGAAAGAGTGGAGGCCTTATCCAAGTGTCTTGACGAAAACAAAACTATTGGGAAAAAGAGGCTTTTCATGGCAACAACCCAAAAATCTCCTTTTCAAGGAGATTCACCAATGAAACGGGTGATGCAAGGAGTGGTGCCTTCTCCAACGGTGTATGATCCTTTTGGACCTTACAAAGAGGTCAAAGCGAAAGAACTCTTAGACCGTATCACTGAGGAAGAGTAAGTATTCTCCTTTGTTTTTAAAGCTCAATAATATACTTATTTTTGACAATAATTTGTTTTATTTATAGGTCGACGCCTATAGGTTCCTTTGTTCCGCGGACCCCGCGAGGTTGATGACTCCAAAACAAGATTGGCCCCTTAGTGAGAAGGATAACTTCGGTTGGATTGGAGAATGTGTAAGCTAATTTATATATATATATATATATGTCCTTACAATTTTGTTACGTGTACGAATAAATAATATTTGTTTCTTCAATCCGCAGCACATCAACTCATTCATGCATATGCTTAGGAAAAGATCTTTGGCGCAACCCGCACCATTTACATCGTCGCGTATAGCATTCCTAGATCAGTCATGGGTCTTTTGTTGGCTTCAAGACTACAAACAATTTGTTATTAACCCGAAGAAATTCTTATTTGGCGATGCATATAAGGAGGTGATGATGGGGCGATATCCAGCTGTTGCACCAACAAACAAAGAGTGGGTTAAGGATGTGGATCACGTGTACTTTTGTCATAACATTAATGCTGCGCATTGGGTTGGTCTTCATGTGAACCTAGTTCGACACCACATAGACGTATACGACAGTATTATTTGGTCAACAAGCGACAAGCAAATGGTTGCGGAGATCACACCTTACGCGCGGATGATTCCATACATGGTACGCTCTATTGTCCCTCCTTCTGGAAAAAAGGACATTGCTTTGAAGAAGTATACGATCTATCGGAAAAAATCCATACCACAGAATATCCAAGCAGGCGATTGTGGTGTGTATTCGATGAAATATATTGAGTGTCTTGCACTTGGGATTAGCTTTGAAGGTTTGTGCGACGAGAACATACCGTTTATCCGGAAGAAAACGGGCGTTGAGATCTACGATGAGGTACCCGATGACTATAACGAGATGTCGAATCCGTTACCGCGCTCTAAGGAGGATAAGTTGCTGCTGATGACTGACTCTTTGAAGTAAAATGTTTTTATTATTATGAATGGACATAGTTTTTGTTTCTGCTGTTGTTGTTTAGGAGATGTGGAATATGATTTCCAATTTTTTGTGTTTATTTTAAAACTCTTCAAAACAAATGGTTAGTAACAAATCTGCAGCAGATGGGTTTTTTGTTTTTGCAGACTTATAACTATTGTACGGCATTTTTTGGAACATGTATTGCAAATTTGATTTGCAAACTTAACATTGAAAGTAAAGAAACAAACAAAGTTCTTGGCATGAAAACAAACAAAGTTCTTGGCATGAAAACAAACAAAGTTCTTGCCATGGAAACAAAGATAGTTTTTCACATTTCTAGAAATGAAAAGGATCGCTCGATTCATTCTTCGTTACGGTGAATCGAAAACGGTACTACCTTTTGCACGTCCGTGAGTTGTGGCCGAAAGCACCACATCGAGAACATGAGTTATTTTTACGCACCCTTTTTTTCCCGTTGCCACTTCGAGTGCCGATTTGAATCGCACTTTTTTCGGTCTCCCGGGTTGTTGACGTACATCAGGAGGTAAACACAATTGAGATTCCACGTCATTGGGTACAATCAAGGCTCTATCGCGGGGGATCACGGGTCGTGAATATCCGTGAACCAAATAGCTCGTGCGGTAGTACGGATGAGAATAATGTATGATAGAAAGTTTGTTTCTTTCGATAGCCGCGATCGCATGGACACACGGTATCTTCTCCAAATCGTACATACGGCAAGTACATTTTCGTAACGTTATATTTACGACGTTAACGAACGCCCCGTTAGTGATTTCATACAAATCTTCGTCGATCTGTTGGACATGAATGTCCTTTGCCACATGAACCCGAGCCTAAAATTTTATTTTTAATAAATTGTAATAGATAAATAGTTTAAAATGCAAATGTTTTGATATACCGCAAGAGTTTTTCAACACCCCGAGTAAGTACTGTCGTCGTTTTCGTGGCATCGTTACGGCGGTCCGCAAACCATCGCGTTAAAATCAACCGAATCTCATCGATTAGGATCACTATTGGGAGATCGCGCTTTTTTCGTATTACGTTGTTTAAAGACTCGGCGATGTTTGTTGTTGTCATGTTGTAGCGATGACCAGGAAAATGAACTCTTGCCCACTGTTTTACATCGGCGCGTATCAAATAATCATGGAGTGCGGGATTACGATTATGTATTTCTTGAAAATATTCCTCAAACTCATCAATTCTAAAAGCATTTGCCGCCTTCTTCACAACACCAAAAACTTCACCGCCTTTGAACCTAACTAAGACGTTCTTGTATAAATGATAAGTGCATATTCCTCTAGCACCGAGAGGATATACAAGCTGAATAGCGTTACTTATAGATTTGTGCCGATCGGAAATTATAGCCAAATCTCTATCATCCGGAATAACTTTGGCTAATTGTGTGAAGAACCACTCCCAAGACTTGTCATTTTCCGTATCAACAATGCCGAAAGCTATGGGAAATATTTGAAAATTTCCGTCTTGTGTCGTGGCTATAAGCAACGTCCCTTTATATTTGCCTTTCAAGATAGTACCGTCGACGACTAACACTTTGCGCATGTATTGAAACCCAAAAATACTAGCTCCAAACGAGATAAAAACATACTTGAACCTTTTCTCTTCATCGACTTCGAGTCCGGTGTATGTACCCGGATTAGCATGTCGTATTTGAAATAAGTAAGTAGGCAAATCTTCGTATCCACTCTCCGGTGATCCGGTGAGTAAACTTCGAGCGTGTGCAAGTGCACGGTGTGCTTTCCAATAATCGACCTAATACACAAAGGGTAATTACTTGACGTGTAATTTAAGATATTAGATGTTATTGTATTGTTTTTATAATTATTACCTTAATACGAAAGAGAATCCTTATAGCATCGGCCAAATGTTCAGGTAATATACCTGGACCCACACCCCCCACAAAATCTTTGTAAAGTTTTCCTAATATTTCAGGAGTTGCTTTTCGTGAACGGGCTGATCGCACGGTAACGGAACACGTGTGATTTTCAACGTATTTTCGATATAAAATTGAGAACTAATTCCCACGGGCGAGGCTCTAACCCTCCACGAACAACCGTTCACCCAACACTTAACCACATATAGTTTAGTGGTAGATTTCACAACGTCATAATCAAAATTGTTTATTACGGACAAAATTTTCAACTTTGATTCTAATTCCTTTTTATTTTCGTAGCGTTGCCCAACCGCAATGGTAATAGCCGGAGATTCTAGTCTTTCTAAATCCTCGTGGATAAGAAAATGCATTTGGGAACCTCTTTTCTTCAAAGGCAATTTAGGTTGGTCATTAAATAAAACTTCAGACATACCGTAAACTGTGTAATCTTCATCATCCAAAGTTACACCGTCTTCGTCGTCGCAACAGTCGAATATAGGCCCTTCTTCGTCGACCTCATCGTCATCCGCATCCTCTTCGTTTTCACCAATCTTCGATCTTGCATCATGAATTACACTCGCCGTAGGTACTTCTTCATAAAACCAACCGTTCATGTCCTCGGTTGGTATTTTTCGAGCTTTCTTCACCGATACACATAACCGTAAAGAACTATCTTCGCATTGTTGTAAATATGCTTGAAACTGCCGATCATTTCCTATAATCACCGAAGGTGTATCTTGGGGTAAAGCTTCTAACATCCTCTTAGACAACATATAACTTAACTCAATAATTTCTTCACTATCGTCGAACCCATATTCGTCATTAATCAAACCCACGAAATCGACATACCTCATCCCAGCATTAGCACCTATAAGCCTACTACCACGTCGACTGTCAACGAAAAATAACCACCTTTTCTTATCAAAACGCCATTCACCGGTCACCACAATGATTTGAACGATCTTGTTATTGTTCTCCATTGTTTGAATAATAAAAATTTAGCTTGGTTGAGAGCATATGGTTATGGTGGTTTTTAAGGACGTAATTATGAACTCACACCCACCCAACCATAAAGTGGGAAAAACATTCAATTCTTCCAACCAACTTTTTGCAGAAAAAACTCTGGAAAAAAATACACTAAATAAATCTGCAACCACATACAAAATTACATATGGGCCTCAAAACACATTATGTACACATTATGTACTACAAAATTACATATGGGCTTTTAAACAGATTATGTACTACATTTCAACTTTAAACAAGTTTATGTTCGCAGATTTTTTACTATTGTTGCAGATTTGTTTTGTAGGATTTGCAGATTTGTTTTGAAGGGTTGATTAATTTATTGGGTTGCAGATTTGTTTTAGAAAGTTGGTAGATTTGTTATGTAGGGTTGTAGATTTGTTTACTATGGTTGCAGGCTTGTTAACATCTGTAGATTTGTATTGATGATTTCATTTATAGGGTTGTAGATTTGTTTATCCTTTTGCAGATTTGTTTTGTAGGGTTGATTAATTTATAGGGTTGCAGATTTGATTTAGAAGGTTGGTAGATTTGTTATGTAGAGTTGTAGATTTGTTTACTATGGTTGCAGGCTTGTTAACATCTGTAGATTTGTATTATTGATTTCATTTATAGGGTTGTAGATTTGTTTATCCTTTTGCAGATTTGTTTTGTAGGGTGTGCAGATTTGTTTTAGTGAAAATAAACTAGAATGACCCTAATAAGTTGGTTATTACTAAAGTAACCCGAAAACGGAGGGTCATTCTAGTTATTCCAAAAAAACACGAGATGGACATTGAAGGATAGATTTCAAAAAATATTTACGGTTGTGCCATTTACGAAAATGCCATTTATGTATATAAAAAAAAACTACAAAAACAGACACAAATAAATCTACAAAGCAGACACAAAAAGATGAAATCTGGTGAAACAAATCAACAAATAGATGAAACAATTCTACAACCCAGTTACTAAATGCCATTATATATTTAAAAAAAAACGGAAATTTAGCATTTAATATTATTCGTTAAAAACTTCCTCTCATCCTCTCTCCCGTGCGATTTTGGAAACCGTCGTCTTCTTCGTCGCCGTCTTCTTCTTCCTCATTGTCGCCGTCAACCGTCGTCTTCTTCTTCGCCTTCGTCTGTGTTCTCGTCTTCGTTATTTATTCGTTCTCTCTTCGTCGCCGTCGTCGTCGTCGTCTCTGCTTCTTCGTCGCCGTCGTCGTCTTCGCTTCTTTTTCGTTTTTCTTGTCGTTTCTCCTTCTTCTTCGTCTTCCTTGTCTTCGCATTCTCTCATTTTCCCATCTTATTTCACTTCGAAGGTTATATCTCTGTTTTAGGGTTTCGTAGTTTGTAAATTATTGACTGTTTTGTTTAGTGTTTCGTTGTTGTTCAGTGTTTAGTGTTTAGTGTTTCGTTGTTTGATGTTGCATGTCAACGTTGATTTGGTTTTCTTCACTTCATTCATGTGTAGAGTTTTTGCATATGCTTTGTAGAGTTTGGATCTGCTTTGTAGAGTTTTATATCGCTTGTAGTGTTCTTTCAAATGATTTGTAGATTTTTTTCGTTTCATCTGTTTTGTAGATTTGTTTCGTTTTATCTACTTTGCAGACTTGTTTTGTGTTGTATACTTGTTTCATCTGCTTTGCATACTTGTTCTGTGTTATATCTAATTTGTAGATTTGTTTCTTTTTGGCAAATAGGAATGGCGTCTTATCCACCTAGGCGTTATGAGGAAGGGTTATCTCCGTTTGAAGTAAAAAGCATCGGTCATTGTTGTTATCTTAAGAGAATAAAAAACGCTAAAAAGTTCATAGGAGTTGATGTGTGGGAATCCATGAAGGAATCTGTCTCGGAGTGTTTCTAAAGCTTAATGACACGTCGTTCACGTGGTGTGCAAAGACGGTCCATTATTTCCCGACAAATCAACTACAAGTGAAGAACAAGCATGAGTTTTGGTCTGTTATTGATGGCTACCACTAAGGTTTCTCTCTACGAGTTTGCAGAAATTACGGGGTTAAGCGTGATCCGTCAACCCGGTGGCTAACCCTCCGCCTCGGCTCTTAAAACAGCTATGGAATGATATTGGTATTGCTGAAAACCAAGCTCCTTCATATGATGAGTTGTTAAAAACTTTGGAAAGTGGTAGAGTTGGAGAGAGCGCGAGAGAAGAAGAAGCTCATACTTAATTTGATTCTCCGCATGTAGGAATATATGGGCTACATGCGGGATCAAGAATGTCTATCTCGCTGCTTTGAGAGTTTTTGATGAAGAGCGGTTTGAGAGTTATCCATGGGGTAGAGAAGGGTTTTCTTGCTCTGGTAAATTCAATTAGATTAGGTTCGTTTGTGAATAACACCTATTCGGTACATGGATGTGTTCACGCACTCCTAATTTGGATTTATGAATCTGTTCCGTATTGGAGAATTACAAGGGAATAAGAGGGAAGGAGTAGATGGCCCCGGACTTTTTTGTGGAGAGGAGGCGGAACGAATAGACATGAAAAAGTTTTTAGAAGATGAGAAAGCCAAGAATAAAGAGGTTTGTAGATTTGTTTATCTGTTCTGTTGATTTATATGCGTTGCAGATTTGTTGTTTGTTTCTGCTGATTTGTTTGTCTTATTTGCATATTTGTTTATGTTTATGTATAGGTTCGAATGAGGCATATGTGTCATGTTTCTTTGGAGGATAAGTATTCTGATTGGCCTGACAACAAGAAGGAGTTAGATGATAGTCTAGACAAGTTGTTGGAGGACATCATTAAAGAACAATTTGATCCTAAGCTTTGGCCAAAAGTGGAGAAAAAGAAGAAGAGAAAGGGTGACAAAGTACATGAAGGCTGGAGGTCACGCTTCTAAGAAGAGAAAAGAAGAAAAAGAACAAGGTGAAGGTGAAAGTGAAGGTAAAGATAAGAAGAGGAAAAGTGAGAGAGTAGTTGAAGCTGAAGGTAAATCTTCTAAAGAGAAAAAGTGTGAAAGAGAAGATGAATCAGAGCCGATGTTTTCTTTGTACGCGGTGCGGGAGATGATCTCTAGAGCGGTCTGTTGCAGTAAGAGAGGCTTTTGTTGATGTGGTAAAGAAAGTTGATGATAGAATTGATAAAGCGGAGGTAGAATTGACAGGTAAACGTCAATTTTTCAAGAACGACAGTGCAAACGTTGGTAATGTTACCCCCAAGTCTAGTAGAAAACGTGAGGAAGACAAAACCGGTGATGATCTGGTTAGTAACGTACATTTCATGCTAATGTAGAATTTGATTATGGTCTTGTAGATTTGTGTGATAGAATTGTAGATTTACGTAGATCTTTGTAGATTTAGACATTTTGTAGATTTGTTTCAATCGACTTGTAGATTTATTTCATCTGCTTTGTAGATTATTTACTCTATATGTTGTAGAGTTATTTTTGCATTGTTGATTTGTTTTATAGTTGTATTTTTATGTATTTCTTGCAGTCCTGGATGGAAACGAGAAGAAAGAAGGAATGGTTGAAGAGAAGGTTGAAAAGAAGGTTGAAAAGAGGGTTTCAAAACCCGAAGCGAAAAGAAGGGGCCAAAACCCCAAATTGAAAAGAATGTATCAAAACCCTCGAGTGAAAAGAGGGTTCCAAAACATGAAACTGAAAAGAAGGGGGCAAAACCCCAAACTGAAAAGAAGGGGCCAAAACCCCAAACTGAAAAGAAGGGGCCAAAACCCCAAACTGAAAAGAAGGTGTCAAAACCCTCAACTGGAAAGAGGGTTTCAAAACCCGAAGCTGAGAAAAAACTAAATGAGAAGAAAGAAACAAAAGAAGGTGTCAAAACCAGATTGGCAAGGCAGAGAGAAGGAGTGGGTTTTAAGAACCGTGAAAAAAGAAAAACCAGATATAATAGCTCCTGCTCTTAGAGTGTACAAGAAAAGAAAAGGTCATGTTCGTACAAGATATCCTCTCGCCTAAAATTGCTGAAGAAAAAGAACGAGAAGAAGAAGAAAAAGAAGAAGAAGAACAAGCGAGAAGAAAGAAAGGAAGAAGAAAGAAAAAGAAAAAAAAGAAGGTGATGTTGAAGACGTAACCGAGGAAACAAGGAAGAAAGAACTTCAAATGGCTCCTCCTTCTGATGATGAAGACGAAGTTGAAGGTACTGTTAGGTTGGATTCTCTTGTAGAACTCATAATTAAGGAAGCTGAATCTCCTGTAGGTCCTAAAAGAACCTCACATCTATCAGCATCCCAGAAATTCCCTTACGAGGGAAACTCTACAGTGAAACGGATCATGGCATCCGTCCATGGTTATGATCCTTTTGAACCAAAGGACAAGAGGAAATGGCAGATACTTTCTGATTGGATCCTAGAGTAAGTATGAAAATCTTAAATGCAAGGTAATTAACATATTCAAGGTAATTAACATATGCTTTGTTTTTAGGAATTGGTCTGGCCCAACCATGAACCGTCTTTGTGAGGTTTTTACGGAGCTATGTTTTACCAGGGAGGAATGGCCTGAACGTTATTACAGATGGCTTGCTGATACGGTAAGCATTCCGTAGACTTATATCATGTGATTTGCAGATTTATTATATAAGTGTTGTAGATTTGTTTGATTGTGTGGCGAGTTGTTTTTAGTCTTGTAGATTGTCTCAGTAGGTGTGGTAGATTTGTTTTAATGGTTTGTAGATTTGTTTAATGGTGTTGCAGAGTTGTTTAATTGTGAAGTAGAGTTTTTTTTAGTCTTGTAGATTGTCTCAGTAGGTGTGGTAGATTTGTTTTAATGGTTTGAAGATTTGTTTAATGGTGTGGTAGAGTTGTTTTGTAGGTTTGTAGATTTGTTTTAATGGTTTGTAGATTTGTTTAATGGTGTTGCAGAGTTGTTTAATGGTGAAGTAGAGTTTTTTTTTTTAGTCTTGTAGATTGTCTCGGTAGGTGTGGTAGATTTGTTTTAATGGTTTGAAGATTTGTTTAATGGTGTGGTAGAGTTGTTTTGTAGGTTTGTAGATTTTTGTGTAGTTGTTGTAGAGTTGTTTAATAATTTGCGAGTTGTTTAATGGTGAAGTAGAGTTGTTTTTTAGTCTTGTAGATTGTCTCGGTAGGTGTGGTAGATTTGTTTTAATGGTTTGTAGATTTTATGTAAGTGTTGTAGAGTTGTTTAATGATTTGCAGAGTTGTTTAAAGATTTGTTTGACGTTTATGTTTTCAAACTTGCAGCATATGGATATAATTATGGCATTGTTCCGTAGGAGATCTATGCTTGCCTAATTCACCTTATAGACCACGTGTTGCATTCTTGTGTCCTATCATACTGTCAACGTGGAAAAATGATTATATGGCGCTTGCAAACGTACGCAACAAAATCACTGGACACTTGATAAGGTGTACGAGGATATTTTCAATGGTCTCCTTCCGAAGATTCCAAAACACACAGAAGATGGTGGTATGACATTGACAATGTCTACATGGTCCGAATGTTACGAAGGATCAGCTGGGTTGCCCTTGATGTTAATTTGAAGAAGTCTAAGATTTATATCTACGACTCCATTCCAAATCACTGCAAGGATGAGAAGATGGTTGAAGAATGCATGTTCTGAGGAAGTTACTCCCGATAATTCTTAACCATTATGTACGCCAGAAGACCGTGAACCTTCTACCGAGATGTTCGAAGTGTTTAGAAAAGTGAACGGGGTTCCGAGGAACTATAAAGCGGGTGATTGTGGTGTCTTCGCCTGTAAATACATTGAGTGCCTAGCGTTGGGGACGAGTTTCGACGGTCCGAGTGATGCAACCATTCAAGAAATTCGAGAGAGATATGCGACCCGATATCTACCATGAAGTTCCGGAGGCATCGGGTGGAACCATATCCCTCCCTAGACCGGTCGGCCCGCCGACTCAACGTGTTGAGATATCAATTCCCGGTCGAAAAGATGAATCGATTGATTTCGTTATCATGGTTCGTATTTTATGTGTTATTTATTTGTGTCTTCAAGATGAAACTTTAATCATTTGTGTTAAACTTATTTGGAGGTTAATCATGGGAACTTTTATCCTTTGTGTACTTATTCGAAACAAGTTTATGTATTGCATGTTTATTTCGATTTGTTTGCGGATTTGTTTACGATCAAATTAAGGGTTAGCATATTTGTTTACGGTCAAATTAGGGGTTCGTAGAGTTATACTTTTATGTGATGCGACTAAATTCACGGTTTTGCGGACTTATTTAGGTTTAGTAGATTTGTTTAGGGTTACTCTATTTTGTGTTAATTTTGAGTTAATCTATGTATGGTTTGTTTATTTGAATGGTAGCTCAATAAAAACCAAAATTAACATGAAATATCACAATAACATTATTAGAAACGGGGCGGGTACAATTGATGGTAAAGAGTCTAGGGTTTAACAAAGATATTCGTAAATATTAACGGCTCGGATGTTTATTCATCATCTGATTCGGGAACTATTTCATGTTCGTAACTAGGTGTTCCTTCTTCTTTTTTTTTCATCCGTAGTAGGCGCTACGGTAGGTTCGTAACCAGCAATCATCGAATTAACCCCAATTATCTGTTCAAAACATGATATTAGTGTGTAGTTATTAGTAATAATGACAAAATCAAGGAAAACGTACCTTAACAATGTTACGCGCGGTGATGTTGATGTACTTGGACATCATGTTAAAACGGCCTACGGACACATTTTGTAGAATAACGACCGCACCTATACCGTTTGTACTCTTGTTTTCGTCATTGTTGAAGATGTTATGATGCATGGTTCCCTCGATTACACCGGACGAATCCTTTAAGGTTACTAGAAGGTCTCCCGGCCGTTGGGTGTCGAATTGGATAGCATAGCGACTAGGCGATAATGAGATAAAATTTACTAGCTAGTAAGATACATTGTATATAAAAATTGTAATAATACTCGTTGAGAAGGAAACCTTTTTCACTTTCACAAAGCTGTGAATGAGGGCATTGTATTTCTCCAACTGGGTCCATAATGGTGTGGTCCTATTGTTATGAGTACCTATATTTATGAATGATTGAGTTAGTTTTTGTAATCTACAACTCGATTATAATGATAACGGAATTCATTTTTCTTGTATACCTTCCCGTAGCATGTAATCGATAGTAGAAGTCCAACGAGGACTACTAAAATCATGGTCGCCTGTTGTGGCTCATTGATGACCTCACGAATGAAATCTTGAGTTGGGCGTGTTTTAGAACTTTCACCGCGCAACACCTTTCGATCGTGAGCCCTCTTGCGGAACAATCCTCGTTGTATGGGGCTGCGCGGGTCCCAAAATTAGCCCCGTTGGAATTTCGGAGCGTTGTGTTGGTTGTAGTGAAATTATCTCTTCGGCATCGATAACGCATAAGTTATCGTATGGAGGGCTTGCCATGAGAAAATTTGCTTTTTGTGTTGTGATTTTGTGTTGAGTAACTCAGACTTTTATAGGGAGAACATTTTGTTTTATGGGATATGTATTGTGTTATGACAATACATAACGATATGACAATACTAATTTAAGCGATTTGACAATACACCGATATCGGTATACAATAAAGAATCATATAGCGTGACCGACAAAGTACGCCTTCGAATCATAAATAACGCGTAATTTATACTATCACGTGTTGCAGATTTATTTGCCATATAGTAGATTTATTTAGGGGTTCGCAGATTTATAATTTCAGGTCTTGCAGACTTAATTCACAATTTTGCAGACTTATTTAGGGTTTGTTTAATGTTACTCTATTTTGGGTTAATTTAGGGTTAATCTATGTATGATTTGCTTATGGGTAATCTACTGTGGCTTTTTTAGGGTTTATTTTTGTTTGTTGACAATTTGTGGTTTGTTTAGGTGTTTTTAGTGGATGAGGCAATGTACAATAGTGAAATTATGATTTGTTTAGGGGTTCGCAGATTTATGTTATCACGTGTTGGAGAGTAAATTTATATGCGTTGCAGATTTGTTTTCTATTTCTTCTGATTTGTTTAGTATTATGAAAAAATAACTAAAATTCGTGTCCTTTCGACTCTTCCACTTCTCTACTTCGACTCTTCCACTTCTCTACTTCGACTCTTCCACTTCCTACGTATTCCACTTCTCCACTTTCTTATATCCAATCGCCCACTCTTTTCTCCACTTCTCCACTTTCTTGTATCCCATCGTCCAAAATCTTTGTATAAATACAATCTCTTCTTGTTATAGTTCAACGTAAATAGCTTTGTTATTGTAGAAATGGAAGGAGAAGGAAGTTCTAACGAAACATCCTTTGGTTTGAAAAGGAAATCCGATGCAACGATGGATGAAATTGTTGAATACGAGGTCAGGATGGCAAAGAAAGAGTCGAAACAGCGCTACCATGCTCTCTTGCGATTAGCAAAGGCAGAGAAGGAACAAATCGCGAAGAATAATAAGTTGGAGTTCAAGTGGGCTATGATCAACGGAAAGATGGCGATGATTGAAGCCATGATTGATAACCACGATCTCTCGTTTGAAAACCAAGATGCGGATCCTTGAAGCCAAGAAAGAAAATGTTAAGAAGGAGATTGATGAGAGCACTCCGGAACCAATTGACTGGCTTACGCATGGTCTTTACTTCATGAAATGAAACAATGTTTTAATTTCTCTCGTTGTTATTGTTGTTTTAATTTTTTTTCTTATGTAGAACTCTTCATCTTTTTCAGCAACTTTTAATGTTATTAGTATTGCAGATTTTTAGTTCACGTGTTGCGGATTATAAGTTTCTATGTTGCGATTTTTAACGAATGTCGCGATTTATTTAACTGTTTTGTAGATTTGTTTCCCACTTTCTCAAAACGCAACGTTTTACATTTATTTCCCTATTTAAGAGAAAAATTAGGTTTTTTCACATGCATTCACTCTCATCGACGGCGGCGAGAATAAAAGAAAAACGACGATGGGAAGAACATTCGATTCTGATCTTAGCGATCCCAACCGAAGCTCCCGAATACGTATACGACGACGATGACGAGGTACGTAGTTACAACCATGATGCAGATCCAGTTCATTTTGGTCATCAAAAGATCTGTTTTTGTGGCGAGGATGTTATCCTAGAGGCGTCGTCCTCTAAAAGATACGGGAAGGTTATACTACACTTGTACTTCTCGAAACGTAAGTTTGTTCTCAGGTTTTTGTTCTTTCTTAATTTATTGTAAATGTGCATAAGTGAGTTACATGGTGTTGTAGGATGGAGGAGCACATATGCGGGAGTGGTGGGACGAGGTTATGATGGAAGACATAAAAGAACAGTTCGAAAAATTTGCAAGCGTTGATGACATGGCGAAGAAAACAAAAACCGACATGGTTGAGCTCAAGAATTTGATGAACAAGTTGTTCGTTGTTGTCATTACATTGGTTGTAGCCGTTGTTGTCGTTTCTTTGTTCAAGTAATGTATGAAACATGTAAAATTGGTTGTAGCAAACTAGCAATGATGTATTTTCTGTAAAATATTGCGAGATTTATTTTTATAGTCTTGTAGATTTGTCTAAATGGTAATGCGAGTTATTATGTAGAGTTTTTCGAAGACAAAAATGGTTGAAATGAAACATGAATCCTAAACCCTTAAAATGGTTGAAACATGAACCCTAAGCCCCAAAAATGGTTGAAACATGAACCCTAAACATGAAAACGAGTGTTGTATAGTTTATACTATGTATTGTAGAGTTTTTATATAGTATTGCGGATTTATTATAGAGGTTCGCGAGAGTTTCACAGTGTTTGCAGATTTGTTATAGTGTGTGCAGATGTATTTGTAATCCATGAAAGTCGTACATTTATTATGCAAACAAACCATAAAAAGATGAAAATTTATGAATTTTGTTACATTTGAAATAGATAAACTTATGTGTTGCAAGTCTTTCGATTATGCCCTTCTTCTCCACAGCTGCTGCATTTGTGTTGTTTCCTTGGCCTTTTCTTGGCCAATGCCTTCTCCAATGCTGATTTGATTCTACTCTTTTTTGGCCTTCCTGGTTGGTTCCGAACCGCAGGTGGTAAACGGACCTTTGAATCAACTACCTCCGGAATCGGTAATGTTATATCTCTCGGCATAATTATGTCCGCGTATCCCCGGTACAAGTTTTCGCTGAAATAATAGGGATGACAACAAGATATCCGAGAGAGATTTAAACTCTCTGTTGCGGCCTATGGCATGAGAACAGGGCAATTTCTCCAAATCAAACCTACGACAAGAACAAGTTCTCTCTCTCAAGTTCACTACATATGATGAGGTCGGGCTTGAGACGTGCATTTGTTGCTCATCAATTTCTTGTACAAGTATACGTCTTCGCCTGCTCTACTCGACCCTAAAAGAACAGAAAAACAAGTTAACCTACAAGCACACTCTGCAGATTTTATTTCACAGTATAAAAATCTACACTAAGGAATAAAAACCTCCAACAGCTTCTCCACTCCACGAGTTAGTGATGTAGACATTTTCTTTGCATCGTTTCTCCTTTTCGCAAACCATCTCGTCATCATAGATCGCACTACTTCAAGTAAATGCACAATTGGCAAGCTCCGTGCCTATGATATAACCTTATTCAGGGACTCCGCAATGTTACTCGTAGTGAGATTGTATCTATCTCCAGGAAAAGTGGACGCGTGTCCACAAGCAAACATCGCTCTTTGAAGATAAAAATGAAGTGCGGGGTTCAATAACTCAATCCGTGCGAAAGTGGTTTCAAAATCAACGAGCCTAAACGCATTTGCAGCTTTTTTAACAAGTCCAAACGCTTCTTTACCCTTAAAACGAACCAATATGTTCTTGTAAAGGTGATAAGTGCATATTCCGCGTGCGGACTTAGGATAAACTGTCGCAATAGCTTTCCCAATCGAAAGGTGTCTATCCGATATAATAGCAAGTTCATCATCATCCGGTATCACATTACTCAGTTGCTTGAAAAACCATTCCCATGATTCGTCATTTTCAGTGTCAAAAATTGCGAAAGCTAGAGGGAATATCTGGAAATTACCGTCTTGCGCTGTCGCGGTCAAAAGTGTTCCTCTGTATTTTCCCTGTACAAATGTCCCATCTACAACCACAACTTTCCTCATATAGTGAAACCCACTGATGCTTGCCCCAAATGCTATGAACATATACTTGAATCTTTGTTCAGGATCAACGACTAGTCTCGCATAAGTGCCCGGATTTGCTTTCTTTATCATGTATAGATAAGCATGCAATTTCTCATATCCACTTTCCGGAGTACCTCTAACCAGATATCTTGCATGCCTTAGCGTTCGATATGCTTTCCAATACGCAATCTACATACCACCAATAGTGTTAATACGTTAGAATAAACAAATCTGCGAACAAGTTAACAAATCTACAATCAAGCTAACAAATCTACAAATCATCATTAAAAAATCACGACAAACATGGCAATAAAATCTACAAACGCAAAACCGACGACAAAAAAATCTGCAATTCTTCATTACAAAATCGCAAAACATACCTTAATTTTGAATCGCTTATTCAAAGCATCGGCCACATGCATTGGCAAAACTTTTGGTCCTACACCACCAACAAAATCTTTGTATAATAATCCAAGGATCTCTGGTGTAGCTTGTCGTGATCTTGTCGAACGTTCGATCACCGAACAAGTATGCTGCGAATCATATGTCTTCACATAAAACTTTGTAAAATCATCGACGGATGTGGCTCTTACCTTCCACGCACATCCTTTAACCCAACATCTCACCGAGAGCGGCGTCGGTGTTGATTTGTACACATCAAAATCAAATTGATGAATAACACTAAGCATCTTCAGTCGTGTTTCCAAATGCTCTTTCGTGCAAAATGATTCACCTTCTTTCAAATCCACTGAACTCATGTCATACAAATCATAATCAACATCGGTATCAATTACATATACCGAAGAATCCATTGGCTTTGGTGCTTTTTTATCCTCTTCTTCTTCGTCTTCTTCTTTAGATTCTTCCTCCGTATGAATAGATCCGTACTTAACAAAATTTTCATCATCGGAATCCGTCCCATCGAGTCGTCACAATAATCGAATCTCGATGCGTCAAGATCATCGTCATCATATCCAACATCTACACCGCATCATCTTCAACATCTACATCATCTTCAACACTAAATTCAAAATCTTCTTGGACTTTTTCTTCTTCAAAATCTTTAACATCTTCTTCTACAAAATGTTCATCAAGATCTTCTTCTACACAACGTTCTTCAACTACTTCTTCGACATCTTCTTTCTCCATTGTGTCTTCATAGTTGACCTCCTCGTTAACAGATTCTTCATTTAACTTACAATCACTATCCTTCTTGTCATTAACAGATTCTTCATTTAACTCACAAGCAATATCCTTCTTTGTAACTTCTACACATAAACGGAGCATTTCAAACTTGGAAAGATTGACAAACACTTGCAATTGTCGTGAATTGAAAACTACGACTGGAGGAGTATCTTGAGGCAATTTCTCAAATTTAGAAGCATACAAATAGGTTAACCTTACATCATGCAACTCATCGTTTAAACCGTAATCCTCGTACACCATACGAATGAAATCATCATAACGCATATATTCGTTAACTCCTAGAATACGAGATCCTCTTTTATTGTCAACTTCAAACACCCATCTCTTCTTTTGAAGCTTCCATAGACCACAAACAAGCACAACTTGTTCCATTGCGTAACGAAATATCCGCAAAAAACACAATTAAATCGTCTGCGGACTTTTAGCGGAGATCCGCGAACACGACGACGACGGCGATGACGACGGCGAAGATGAAGATGAAGACGAAGACAATACGAAGACAAATACGATGACAAAAAACCAACGAAGTCGAACACGAAAACGAAAGACGAAGGTGAAGACGCCGACGTAAAGAAAAACGGCGATCGCGCGCGCATCTACGACCACGAAGCCCACAAAAAAAAGTCCGAGAAAATCGAAGATGAGAGTGATGAGGAAGCTCACAAAAAAGAGAAATACGAAGATGAGAAGTGATGAGGAAGCTCACAAAAAGTTGATATTCGATCTACAATGGCGATTTCACCAATAGATTTTGAGTTTTTAGGTATAAAGGCACGCACTAAGAGACAAATGGAGAAGAGCCACCGCAAATAAATCTGCATCAATGACATTAATCTACAATACAGTGAAGAAAGTTTGCATCACGTAGAAGGTAGTCTCTAGTTACGATATTGGAATCTTTTAACGTTTTGTAGATTTAATAAATCTGCTGCGATTTAATTAACTCGCAATTCGTAAAACAAATCAACACTTCACACGTATTGTAGAGTTTCCAAATCGGACATAAATCCGCAAAACAATGTGATGCGTACTTAATAAGTCCGCATCACCGAAAATGGCCTAAAATCTACAATAAAGAGGCATAAATCTGCGGCGATTTTGCCACATATATAATATGACGTGGCAAAATAAATCTACAAAACGTAAAACGAAAAGTACGGGAGATTTTTCCTACGTGGCGATGGCAATTTCGTAAATAAGTCGACTTTTTTTACCGAGCCGGAATTTTTTTTTTTTTTTCCGGCGGTTTCGCAACATTTTTTTTTCTGTCAAAGGGAAGGAGGGCGGTTTGGGTACGAAAGTTCGGGAGGGTCATTAGTTATTAAAACGAGAATAGGGTTCGGCTAGCAATTAACGTACGAATGTTGGTTAGTTTAGTAATTTTCCCTTTGTTTTATAGGGTTGATTAATTTATTGGGTTGCAGATTTGTTATAGAAGGTTGGTAGATTTGTTATGTAGGGTTGTAGATTTGTTTACTATGGTTGCAGGCTTGTTAACATATCGTAGATTTGTATTATTGATTTCATTTATAGGGTTGTAGATTTGTTTATCCTTTTGCGATTTGTTTTGTAGGGTTGATTAATTTATAGGGTTGCGGATTTGATGTTAGAAGGTTGGTAGATTTGTTTTGTAGGGTTGTAGATTTGTTTACTTGGTTGCGGGCTTGTTAACTTGTTTGTATTATTGATTTCATTTATAGGGTTGTAGATTTGTTTATCCTTTTGCATTTGTTTTGTAGGGTTGATTAATTTATAGGGTTGCGATTTATGTTCTTGGGTTGGTTGATTTGTTTTGTAGGGTTGTACATGTGTTTACATCCACGAAATTTCCATAAATGTGTCATACAAAATAGATTACATATGAAACACGGATGTTACTTATGAATGCCTAGATGTTACTTATGAAAACATTTATCTAAAGTTACATTGTCCATACGAAAATTATCAGTCCTAACTCACCAAACGAGTTCGACCGAGCAAGCCAAACCCTAGTAGTCATTCCTTCGGGCTTCTCGCCGCCATGAAACCATATCCTCTTCAACGTGCGCATATGATCACGAAAAATCGTTCTAGCCAACGGATTAAACCGTGTCCAAGCTGTCAAATTATGCCTCGGATCCCATCTGTATTTTCGCTATAAAAAGAAGAAAAAAATTTTATTAGTGTTAGAGAAACAAAAAGCTAAATTTGATAAGATTACATTATCGGTTATGCTTACAGTTAGTTTAAGAAACCATCGTCCCTTGACATCATCGGGAATGAAGCGGTAAGTCGGCCACGCATGGACCCATCCCTCTCGAAGAATATCCGGGATCACCTGGGAGAGATCATGTAAAAACCTAAACCACGTAACAGTGGTTTTGTCACACCATACATTCGGACCAGGGTTTAGAAGCGGGAGGTTATCCCGATCTTGCATGTTGTGTATGGCATTGACCATGCTCGCGAAATTGGATGTATATGGTGGGACAATAGACATGATGTATGTTTTATTGAGATTAGGTTTTATGAGAAGGGTTATATATTGATAGAGAGATAGGAAGATGCAACGTCGCAATGAGGAGAGATAAGAAGACGAAACATAGATATGTTATTTTACTTAGATTTTTTGCGGATTTGTTATTTCAACTTTGCGTATTTGTTATACAACGTTGCGGATTTGTTATAATTTATTAAATAAAACGCTGCGTTTAATGCTTCAAAGTTAAATCAAAAAGGGGATCTGCAAAAATTAGGGCTTTTACGTTCTTAGAACAAAGCGATGAACAAAAATATGGCAAGTCGAAGCCAAAGTTATCCGTCGACATCCTACCGTCGTGGGGTGACCTACGAAAATGAAGATCCAGTCCATACACATTTCCGTGACCCAGAAAGACATTTGTTCAAATGGATGGATGATGCCTTGCTCGACGAGATAAAGTTACACCAAGCACAACAAAAAAATCTACTTGACGTTGTCAATGACTACAAGAAAGTCGTGAATCAAAAACTTGAAGATAATGAAGCAAAACTTCGACAATCAAAAGGGGAGAAGACTATTTATATCTCGCCCATGAATGGTGTTCTTAACAAATTAATTTTACTTATCGTTGTAGTAGGAGCTATTACGTGGTTTCGTTAAGATAAATATGATGTATCTCGAAATATCTTTATGTTGCGGGTTTGTTGTACCGGTTTATTAAACGAGACTTTTTAGGTTGTGTTTTTATAATTGTGCATCTCATTAATGACTGTCATTTCAATTTAATACATCTTAACCTACCACCCTCATCATTTTTATACACCTCAAATCGCAAACAAAACATCCTCTCACTTTTTCGTTTGCCTTTGTTCACCACTCAATTTCTATTTTTTTTCCATAACAACAATGGCTCACATACCATACCCTCTAATTGTTGACATTGTTCAAGTCGTTGGTCGAAACAGTTTTCGAAACCTTGGTCCATTCATCGCCGCGGGGAAATTCTTTAAAGACATTGTCTTCTCGGAGGAGGTTTTAAGCGTCGTTGATCTTCAAGAGTTTTTCGATAAACCGGAGCTTGCCAACGAAGGTTCAAACTATCGTCATTTCTTTCTTGACCGTGTACGTTACAATAACAACACGGCACGATACATCGAAGGACTACGACTTTTAGCTCAGCTGGCCCTTCTCAAACGGGCATAGAAATGTTATGTTTATCGGCGCGAGAGAGCCTACATTCTCGTGTCGCGGCCGGAATTTTTCTTATTTGTTGCGGCGAGTTAGACGAAGGGGTCATGGGTACAACCGTGTTTTTACACAAGGTCGGAGACATTCAAGAGTCCGTTAACATAGCCAATGAAGTGCAAAACCGGATCGCCCGCATGGGGACTCCCGGCCATGGACTTTTCGGTAAGTATTGTTTTTATGAACTTCATCGCTTCGGACCAATTTGTGGCCTAAACCACGTCACGAGCTTGATATTTGTTTTCATTGCTTCGCGTGGAGCTACGTCATCTACTTCACCGAATGTGTTAAGAACACAATAATGGTTTGTTTTGTCTAATATTTGTAAAAAATGCTTTCACTACGTTGTGTTTTTTCTTTACTATTCGAAACGTAACATCTTTTTGGTTGTCACGGTTTAAAATTTTTTCCATGTAATATTCGGCTTTGTAATATTTCCACGGTAAGCCATCTCCACTTTTGTAATAATATGTTTTTCTTGTTACGTTATTGTCATCTAATTTTTAACTTTCAAGGATTAAATCGTTACTGAAAGTTTTACCTAAATATTCTTCCGCCAAGAAAATCTGCAATATATATCTACAACTTAGATCTGTTACCAAAAACAAATGTAAGAAATTAGTCAAAAATGAATGTAAAATTTTTCCTCTCCAAAATTCTGCAAAACAAATCTACCAACTAATAAATCTGCAGAACAAATCTGCAAGACGAAAAATCTGCAAAACAAATCTATATTTTTTAAAAATGTCTGCAATCAAAGCAAACAAGTCAACTAAACAAATCAGCATTTCTGTTAAGTCTGCAAAACAAACATGCGTTATTTAATAAATCGCAAAACATACGGAAAAGTACAAAAATCCGCAAAACAAATCAATTTTTGTTTAAATGTCGCAATCAAAGAAAATAAGTCAACTAAACAAATGCAATTCATTAAGTCCGCAAAACAAACTTGCGTTTTTCAATAAATCGCAAAACATACATGAAAGTCAATAAATTTGCATAATAAATCTACTTTTGCAAATAAATCCTTACTAACGAAGGACAAATATGCAACATAAATCTACTTTTATAAAAATGCAAGATAAATTGTTTTTTTCCACAAACTTTACATTAAAAATCTGCAACAATATTAAATCTGCATACATTACAAAGGTAGATTTATATAGTTGATTAATTATGCAGATTTACCAAAATCGATGGCAAACCGAAAACTATTTTTTTCGACTCATACCGAGGTAAGGCGGAAATATAACGCCATATTTTAGTTACAAAATAAGTAGGGTCTCTCCTGTAATAAACAATTAAAAAAGAGTTAGTTTAGTAAATGACCCAATTTGATATGATACTAATTCAAAAAACACCAAATTAATATTTTTTTTAATGTAAAATTTGATGTTCTATTGAAACAAAATTTGCACCATATTTAGTGTTTTGGAGTCCTATTGAAGTAAGTTGCCGTAAAAAATATATTCAAAAGTAAACGACGCTATTATTCTTCCGAACGACTGACATATCAAGACCATATGTTCAATGTTCGAACCAGTGGAGAAATAATCTTGTAATATTTCGAGTCACTGTTTTAGAGTAGAAGAAAAAATATATATATATATATATATATATATCAAACTTATCAAATTAAGCCGTTAATCAATTAACACAAAAGTTATGTCATGTATTTTCTTATCACTTAAAAATATGACACATATTTTTCAAGGAATATTTGAATCACAAAATCTTTTATATTACATTGTTCTATTTTAGTACATGACAAGAAATAACATGTTCAATATCTTTGCATATTCAAGAAAATCCAAAATTATGGGGAAATATA